>CP106732.1:114705245-115955245 GCA_025506655.1 Gossypium rotundifolium | reverse complement strand
ACTATTCCTTCTAGACCCATCTCAAAAAATTTTTACTTCTGTAATATCGGTCTTGATTCTTCTCCCTACCTTTCCGCCTATCGCATTAACCCCACCATCAGTGTGATTGGGTAGTGGATTTTTAGCACTAGGTGCATCATCAAATTTCACAATACCCATTTTAATAAGTCTTTCGACTACTTTCTTAAAAGCAGGGCAGTTTTCTATTGAAAGCCCTAAAATTCCTGCATGGTAGTCACATTGGCGGCATCGTACCATTTGGGATATGGAGGCTGTAATGGTTTTAGGTAAAAAGAGGACACCACGTGTGCGTCAAATAAGCTTTGATACAACTCACTATATGTCATTAAGATTGGTGTAAATTAGAGCTTCTCAGTGTTTTGCTTTGTGCCAGACTCTTGCCTTGATGAACCTTGTTGACCTGTAGCTACCGCTCTTAGCTGATTTACAGTAATCGATCTTGAGTAACCCTTGTTATATGTACTTGTGTTGTTCCCCTCATTTTCTTTTTTCCTCGAGGTTGATTTTTTGTTACTCTCTCCTACATCTATCTTTCCGCTCCTTATCACATTCTCGATCATTTCACGGTCATCACTATGTCTGAAAAACTTTTTGTAGACTTCCTTTCATGTGAGTGATGAACGGGGCTTTTAGGGTATTGATAAAGAGTATCGTAGTTTCTTTTTCTAGGAGCGACAGCTGACCTTATATGGAAATTTCCCTCCATCTCTATGCATATTGCCTAAAACTCTCATTCGGTTTCTTCTCCATGTTTTGTAAAGTGATTCTATCAAGGGTCATATCCGTCACGTGAACTGTACTGTTTCATGAATGCTTGAGCTAAATACCTCCAGGAACCAATCCTAGCATGGCTCAATTGGTTGTACCATTTGCATGCTGCTCCCACCAGACTGTCTTGAAAGAAATGTATTAGCAGTTGGTTATTGTTAACATATCTAGTCATCCATCTGCAAAACATATGTAGGGCCCAAAATTTGCCCAGGCACGTTTTATAACCAAAAAAACCAAAAAATGATAACCAAATAAATTAAAATAGTCCATTAATCAGTCCAATGTCCAAAACCCAAATACATCAGCCCAAATGTTTTTTTACAGACCTAAACTGGACATGGGTCCACACCATAAACCTAACCCTTAACCCATTCACAAACCCACTGAACTAACCCCAACCCAATTTTAGAACTGGCCCAAATGGCCCAATACGTTTGGATGCTACTCCCATCGGTGTCTTGGAAGCAATGTATTAGTAGTTGGTCATTGTTAACATATCTAGTCATCCGTCTGCAAAACATGGTTATATGAGCTTCGGGGCAACTAGTCCCATTGTACTTTTCGAATTCTGGCATCTTGAACTTGTGGGGAAGCACTAGATATGGGACCAAACTTAGATCCTTAGCATCAATTCTATGCTGACTATCAGCTTCTTCCATGGCTCTGAATTTTTCCTCTAGCCATTTATATAGGTTTCTAACTGCTTTAGCAGTTCTGTCCTTACCCTTTCCTTTTTTGCCACTTCATCTAGGTCAGTGATAACAAGATTAGCTGAGTTATCCCTTGGGTTAAAACCTGATCCAGCCTGAAAGTTCATCGGTACCAACCCTCCATCCTAAAATTGTTGTGGCTTAATCATGACGGATGTTCCTCGAAGGTACACCTCAGGCTGTGTTGGGGTAAAACCTGGAGGATAGAGAGGTTCCTCATTATTTTCTCTAGCATTAACCACAGGGGTCTTTCCTTTGCCTATTCCTCCAGTCAGTAGTTGAGTCAACTGAGTCATCATATTCTTTTGGGATTCCATCATTCGGTTCATCATGTCTTGCTGGATTTTAGCCAGCTGCTCTTGCATTTGTAATTGTAGTTGGTCTTGCATCTCCCTCTAAAGTTGTTCAAGTCTTTCCAATCTCTGATCCATGTCTTTTGTCTTTGCTTGGGTACCATAAGGATGTTTGGTTGGTAAGTTTTTGTTGGTTTCCAGATTAATTCTGAAATGATTTCAACCAATTAGGGTTTCCATGAAATCTAATGCGCATGATGTAATGTAATGTGAATGCATGAAATGAATGCAAAAAGGTGTCGATTCTGATTCAATTTCATTTAAAAAAATTTACTAGAAGACAAAATTCTTTACATAAAACGGATTACAAATATACCGACAATCGTATTATCTTCCACTTTATTAAAAAATTTGTTCTCCATGACAAGCTCTCTAATTTAGTAATTGAACGTGAATTAACACTCTTTCAAATATGAAATGACATGTAATGCAATCATAACCAAAACAAAATGAAACACGTTAGTACAAAGTAAAAGCAAGAAAGAAAGAAACAAATAGAGCATTTATTCGGGTGACCACTAGGGTTTGTCGCAGTACTATTTAAAGTGGGTTCCTCGGGTCTTCTACATGCGGTTTAGTCCTAAAGTTGAGGTACCTAAACCAGCAGATTCCTCGATCCTCACACATTATAAGATCATACGGATCGAGTTCAATTCAGGGGAGTATATTTCCCTATGGCTGCACGGAGATGAAAATCTCACGAAGACATAGGTACGGATGTATCCCAAAGCAATCCACTATCCTGCACGGAGGTGAAAACCTCACGAAGGAGTAACTTCTTACTCCCACTTAAAAGGGTAAGACCAAACGGTCCTTATGCAATATGATGCAAAAATATTCTACGAGACTAAATCCACATCAATCATATAACACAAACAAATGCAATAAAAGGATCGTAATTTTTCAAATCAGATTTTCAATTTTTGACAACAAGAAAGAAAGTAATTAATTTTACGGCTTGACTCTCTTATTCGTCCTTAGTGGAGTCGCCAAGCTGTCGAAGCCATTTTTTTGTTGAAAAATGGGTCGACTTCAAAAATGAAAATGGAGTCGCCACCAATCTTTTTTCGAGGTGTGATCGGATCACCTTAAGATTAATCATTAAAACATTTTGGTTTATTTAAATGATGATTTTGGCCTACGAAATTCGAGAAAATAAGTCCGGGAGTCAGTTACGCACGAGGAAGGATTAGCACCCTTGTAACTCCCAAAATTGGTACAAAATTGATTGATCAACGTCTTAATGTCAAAAATTTGAAAAGATTTTAATATACGATCCTCTTTAAAGAAAAACTCGAATAAATTAAATTGGATGTTGAGACCCGCTTATTTTAAAGAAGTAAAATGTCATGCCCAGTGAGTTAGGATACGGCGTTTTAAATCCTCGAAGCTAAGCTTGTCTTTTGACTTTTAAACTCATGCATTTAAATTCAAAAAGGATATTCGGTCATTTGGGTCAAATGAAAAATCGGAACCTAGTAAGTTAGGGCACAATTTCTCAAAATTTCAAATAGAGAATATTGCCTTCGTTTTTAGAAATCCTTATCTTAAGATAACAAAATGTCACATTCAATGAGTTAGGATACAACCTTTTTGAATTCCCGAGAATAAGCTTTTATTTAACTTTTATGCTTTGATTTTAAAAGGAAAATAATAGGTTCTTTAGACTCGATGAGAAAAATCGAGAACCAGTAAGTTAGGGTACGATTTCTTTCGAACCTTAGAACGCGGAGTATTTGCTTATTTCAAAACAAAAATTTTAACACATCGAATAAAGTGTAATATGATCATAGTAAAATGGAAAATGAATTACTGTACCAATATGTACAATTGAATAAAAGTGAGGGCAATAATATAAATAACAATAATAATGACAAAAATAAAATAAAAACTAAAACAAACACTTGCATAAAATTATAGGTAAAAGTAAAAAAGTAATAAACAAGTAAGCAAATAAAAAATAAAATAAAATAATAATTAAAAATTAGTAAAAGCTAATAGTAAATCAATAAATAAATACTATGTACAATAATTTAAAGATAATAAATTAATAATAATACAAAGAATTAATGATCTAAAATTGAAAGTTATTTAAGAGGATATAAATATCATAAATAATAACATGATAATTGTATTTACAAACAATAGGTAAATAAATATTAAAGATAATAATAATAATAATAATAATAATAATAATAATAATAATAATATTGATAATTAGGAAAGTAATAATAAAATGAATACTGAGATAGTAATAGTACTATTAAAATAAAAATAATAATAGTAAAAATAATGGTAATAATATTAAAATTAATAGTAATAATACTAATAATAATAATTAGAATATTAAAATTAATAATAATAATAATATATCAAAAATCACAAAAGAACTAAAAGAAATGACTAAATTGAATTTAAAACCAAAGTTTGGGGCAAATCTAAAAATAAATAAAAGAGGAAAGAACCGAATCGAGTGTGCAAATAACAAGGAGGGCCAAAGGGAAAATATCCTTGCCCTCCAAAACGCAGCACTTTGCTCGGGACTGAAGTGAAATCAAATAAAAAATTCAGGAAAAAAATAATAATAAAGGAAACTTAATCGCAGAACCAATAAAAAGCAGAAGGACCGATTTGGCAATAAGACCAATAAAGAAAAACGCGCGGATCCTTTCCGAGTCGGGTCAGTTGCGTGCATATCAAGGACTTAACGGTGCCATTTTGCGGGGTTAAGAATGCCAACGAAATGACGTCATTTGGCATTGCTATAAAAGAAAAAAAAATTGAGGAACAGTTCATTTGTTCCGTGTTTTTCAAAAAAAAAAAGGGTTTCTCCTTTTTGTTTTTCTCTAGGTTAAACCTCGAAATAAGCCGTAGAGGCCACCAGAGGCCCGTCGCAGCTCCGCCGTGGACTACGGTCGGACGCCCCAGGTATACTTTTTTTTCTCCTTATTTTTATTATATTTTAATATGTATATATATATAGTTTAAAAAATAAGAATAAAACCTTTATGCATGTATAAACAGTTTCGAATAAAACAAAAGAAAAAAAAAATCAATGAACCTTTGCTGATCTTTTTTGTATTGATTTCGTCCGTAAAAGAGAAAGTTCTACAGATTTGCTTCGGCCTTTTTTATAGCCAATTTTTTTGAAAAATAAAAAATATAAAAAACGCCTTCGATTTTTGTTATCTTTTCTAGCTTTGTGCTATTGTTTGTTTTCTTTGTTTGCAAGTGAAAACCATCGTACGGACGTGGAAGGGGTTAGAGACGCATGTGTGGGGGGAAACCGTTGCAGTGCTGGGGGGTTCCAGAAACCTCTAGGGTTTCTGGAAATGTTAAAATGTTTGGGCCACTTGGGCCTCGGGATTTTGGGTTTGTAAGTTGGGTTTTAGGTTTAGTATTTGGGCTGGGTTAGAATTTAATTTGGGCTATTAAAAAATGGACTGTTTATTGGACTTTTATTAATTAAATTATTTATTTATTTATTTATTTATTGTATTTGGGTTTTATTTAGGTAGTTGGGCCCGAGCAAATTGGGCCAATTACAGCTGCCCTTCTTTACTCATTGTCGTGCAACGAAAATGGAGCAAAGACTTAAAAAGGGCCAATTTTGCTCGGCCTTGCCAAATCCTGACTTCTTTCGGTGCTTTTCTTCTTCGAGTGGCTTCATTCCATCCCACTGCATTTTCAGGGGCATGAGAACTAGCGCTTTGATCCAATTCAAGGAAATTAGACTTATAGCTTCAATCTGCTCCGCCGCAACTTCAAGGAGATAACATTTGCTATCTTTAGTCTGCTCTGCTGCAACTTTAGGGAGATAAGGTTTGGTAAATTTGATCCAACCTACTGCAACTTCAGAGGTAAAGGATTTGTAATTTTAATCTTTTCCACTGCAACTTCAGAGAAATAAGACATGTGGCTTTAATCTGATCCACTGCAACTTCTGAAAAATAAAATCCGCCGTAATCTGAGCTTTAATCTATTCCACTACAATGCCACAGAAATAAGATTTGCTATCTGCAGTCTGCTCCGCTACAACATTAGGGAGATAAGGCTGGTGGCTTCAATTTACTCCACTGCAACTTCAGGAAGATAAGATCCGCCGTAATCTGTAGCTTTAATCTATTCCACTGTAATGCCAGTGAAATAAGATTTGCTATCTGCAGTCTGCTCCGCTGCAACTTCAGGGAGATAAGGCTGGTGGCTTCAATTTACTCCATCGCAACCGGAAGATAAGACCTGCCATAACTGTAGCTTTAATCTATTCCACTGCAACGCCAGGAAATAAGACTCACTATCTTCAGTTTGCTCCGCTGCAACTTTAAAGAGATAAGGCTGGTGGCTTCAATCTGCTTCACTGCAACTTCAGAAAGATAAGATTCGCCATCTTCAATCTGCTCTGCTTGTAACTTCAGGGAGATAAGGCTGGTGGCTTCAATCTTCTTCATTGCAAATTTAAGAAGATAAGATCCACCATAATTTGTAGCTTTAATCTGTTTTACTGCAAGGTCAGGGAAATGAGATTTGCTATCTTCAGTCTGCTCCGCTGCAACTTCAAGGAGATAATGCTGATGGCTTCAATCTGCTCTACTGTAACTTCAGAGAGATGAGATTCACCATGGTGGATTTGATCTAACCTAATGCAACTTCAGAGGTATAGGACTTGTGGGTTTGTAACTTTAATCTACTCCACTGCAACTTCAGAGGAACAAGGTTCGCTATCTTAACTTCAATCTATCCCACTACAACTTCAGAGGTATGAGATTTATGGATTCACCGATCTTGTTACACCGTCCTCTGGGGAACATGACCTATAGAATCGATTTATGGACCTATGCTTATGCATAATGATTAGAATGCAATGATCAGAATGAACCGAATGCTTCTAACTAAATGTATTATGGATGATATTTGCATGAATGCAAAATGTCATGAGAATAATCCCTTTTTTAATGTTTGGTTTGTCATTGCTCGTTGTTTTTCAAGGTTGTATCACTGACGTAATTCTTGACTTCTTGTTCAGCCGATATTTTTGACAGAAAGTCTGAAAAAATAATCACTGTTTAGAGTTTCCTTCTCAAATATTTCCAACCCTTAAGCTTGGTGAGTTCTAAATAATAGTCCTATTTTAGATTCTCATACTATTTAGAAATCTCCAGAGTAATATGCAAAACTCCTTTTGTGAAAGTATTATTAGGCCATTAATCATTACTTTAATATAAAATGAGGGACAAAACTAAAATTGAGCAAAATCTGAAAAGAATGGGTTAATTAAAGAAAGCAAACATTTCTGGAATACAAAATAGTGAGGGGAAAAATAGGTGTCCCAAATATTGCAGCTTTAGCTTCTCTGTACGAACTTTCTGAAGACCCTTTTAATCTCAATATGTGTTTAGGAGATCAAGAGTACTCTGTTGGTTCCCCAAGATGTAACATATCTCCTTCTTCTTAATTCAGGCATAGTAAGATCATCGTATGCCCTAACTTTTGATCACAATTTGAGCTGCCCTTTTCGGGTTTTCGACTCAAAACCTTTCGTCTTAAGGCGCCCTTTGCAGGCTTTCACGTTGGCCTCTCCATTTTTTTGGTCTCAAAGCGCCCTTTGCGAGTTTTCACTTTAGCCTCTTTTCCTCTTCAAGTATAGTACTTCTTGACTGAATTCGAATTTATAGGATTGAGCAAGTTTTTTCATCCATTTTGGTCAAAATCAGTGCTCCTCCGAAAAAAGCCTTTTTTACAACATAAGGTCCCTCCCAATTCGGCATCCATTTCTATTTGAAATCCTTTTGCATAGGGAGGATCTTTTTCAATACCAGGTCCCACTTGTGAAATTCTCTTGGGCAAATCTTTTTATCATAAGCTCGCATAATTCGTTTTTGGTACATTTGACCCTGACGAATAGCCTTTAGCCTCTTTTCTTCAATCAGATTCAATTGATCATATTGAGACTGGATCTATTCTGCTTCATCTAACTTTAGCTCTGAAAAAACTCAAAGGGAAGGTATATCTATTTCAATGGGTAAAACCGCCTCCATTCCATAAACCAATGAGAAAGGTGTTGCCCAGTGGAAGTTCTGATAGACGTTCGATAAGCATAGAGTGTAAATGGTAACTTGTCGTGTCAATCTTTATAAGTTTCAGCCATTTTCCCCACGATCTTCTTAATGTTTTTATTGGCTGCTCCTACTACACCATTCTTTTTGGACGATACGGTGATGAATTGTGGTGTCTGATTTTGAATTTACTGCAGACCTCCGCTATCGTGTTGTTCTTCAAGTTTAATGCATTTTCAGATATGATCCTCTCAGGCATTCTATATTGACATATAATTTCTTTTTTTAAGAACCTGCTGACTACCGACTTAGTAACACTGGCACATGAAGCAGCTTCTACCCATTAGGTGAAATAGTCGATAACTACAAAGATGAACCGATACCCATTTGAAGCTTTTGGGGAAGTCGGCTCGATGACATCCATGTCCCACATAGAGAAAGGCCATAGGAAGTCATAACATGCAAAGGCGAAGGAAGTACATGAATTTTGTTTCCATAAATTTGGCATTTATGACATCTCTTAGCATAATTGATGTAGTCTCCTTCCATGGTAGACCAATAGTGCCCGAATCTCATAATTTGTCTAGCCATTGTAAAACCATTAGCATGTATTCCAAAAACGCCCTCATGGACTTCTTCCAGAATTTTCTTAGCTTCAATAGCGTCCACACATCTCAATAATACTTGTTCCTTTCTTTTTTTATACAAGATCTCTCCGTCTAATACATAG
Organism: Gossypium rotundifolium; assembly: GCA_025506655.1. NCBI lineage: Eukaryota > Viridiplantae > Streptophyta > Magnoliopsida > Malvales > Malvaceae > Gossypium > Gossypium rotundifolium. The sequence continues at coordinate 115,946,607 of CP106732.1, read as the reverse complement.
TTACAGGCTAGTCTTCACAACGTCCTTTTATCGTTCTCGGTTGCCTAATCAGGGTATTCAAGGTTTCTCACGTATCGTAATATATCATGGTACCAGGGGTGATCATCTCTTTCCTTTTCTCCACGTTGTAACAATGAGTTGGGACCTCGTAAATACTCATTTTAATGGGTTTTACATCCTCTTGTTTGCTCACTTTATCATGGAAGCCAAAGTAGCCAAAGCATCTGCCATTTGGTTTTCGTCTCGCGGGAGATAATTGAAAGTAATATCATCAAACTCATTTATTAACCCCAGAATTATCCTTTGATAATTGATTAATTTGGGGTCCCTTATCTCCCATTCACCTTTCAGTTGGTAGATAACTAGTGCAGAATCTCCATATACTTCCAATACTCTCATTTTGCGCTCTATGGCTGCATGGAGTCTTATGATACATGTCTCACACTCTGCCATGTTATTTGTACAATCAAAATCCAATTTGCATGTGAATGGATAATGATCTCCATTTGGAGATACCAAGACTGCCTCAATTCTATTGCCTACAACATTTGATACTCCGTCAAAGTTTAATTTCCAAAGGTGATCTTTTGTAGCGTCTTCTTCAGTAGCTACTACATACATTAGTTTTTTTATTGGGAAAGTCAAAGTTTAGAGGCTCATACTCTTCTAGAGCTCTGTTGGCTAGAAAATCTGCTACTGCACTTCCTTTCACGGTTTTTGGTTCACATAAACTATGTCAAATTCAGAGAGAAGAATTTACCATCTAGCCATCCTTCCGTTCAAAGCAGTTGACTCCATCATATATTTTAGAGGGTCCAACTTCGAGATTAGACAAGTCATATGGTACAGTATGTATTGCCTCAACCTCCGAGTTGTCCAAATCAAGGCACAACACAACTTCTCAATTGGCGAATATCTCATCTCACACTCAGTGAATTTCTTACTGAGGTAGTATATCGCCTTTTCTCTTCTTCTCGAATCATCGTGTTGACCCAACACACATCCCATCGAGTTGCTAAACACTGTCAAATACAGTATTAATGGCCTATTTGGGTATGGATATGACAATACTGAAGGACTTGACAAGTACTAGTTAACCTTATCAAAAGCTTTCTAGCACTCCTCATCCTACACGCTGAGATTTTATTTCTTAAGAAAATGAAATATGGGATCACATTTATCAGTTAATTGTGAAATGAGCCGAGCAATGTAATTTAGCATTTTAAGGAAACCTCGAACTTCTTTTTGAGTGCGTGGTGGAGGTAATTCTTGTATAGTCTGGGCCTTATTTGAGTCAATCCCAATTCCCCTTTCACTGACTACGAAGTCTAACAATTTTCCCGATCTAGCTCCAAAAGTACATTTTGTTGGATTGAGCTTTAATTGAAATTTCCTCAGTCTCAAGAATAACTTCCTCAAAACTTGGATATACTCCATTTCTGTTTGGGACTTTACGATCATATCATCAACATAAACTTCAATTTCTTTGTGCATCATATCATGGAACAAGTTTACCATGGCCCTTTGATATGTCGCTCCTGCATTTTTCAGCCCAAATAGCATCACCTTATAACAAAATGTACCCCACAAGGTTATGAAGGTAGTTTTTTCCATGTCTTCATGATGCATTTTTATCTGGTTTTATCCTGAAAAGGCATCCATGAAGGAAAACAATGAATAACATGCCGTATTGTCTACTAAAGTATCAATGTGAGGTAAGGGGAAATTGTCTTTCGGGCTGGCCTTATTTAAGTCTCTATAATCTATACATATTCGTAACTTTCCATCTTTCTTAGGGGCAGACACAATGTTAGCTACCCATTCTGAGTATTTGACTTCCTACAAGAATCCGGCATCAAACTGCTTTTCGACTTCCTCTTTTATTTTTAGCACAATGTCAGGTCTCATTCTCCGGAACTTCAGCTAAACTGACCTACAATCCTCTTTTTGGGGAGGCGGTGTACAACAATGTCAGTGCTTGACCCAGGCATATCTTGGTATGACCATACGAAGATATCTTTGAATTCTTAAAGCAACTCTACGAGGTCTCGCTTCGTTTCTTCAGTTATGCACGTCCCAATTTTCATTATCTTTCCTTCTTCCAAGGTCACAATCTTTATTATTTCTTCATGAGGTAGAATTTGTTTTTCCTCTTGTTTTACCATTATTAACAAGTCCGGAGATAAGCCACAGTCTATGTCAATTTCAAAGTCCTGAGATCCCTTTAAAGACATGTCTTTCTCAAAAGAGGGTTCTAATTCCGTAGCAGCGATTACTCATGTCGTTGATATTTGAGAACGTGCTGTAGGTATAAAGGAATATACAAAGAACGAATGAATTTAAGAATAATTATTGGTATGGTATGATTATGAATGAAATGAAAGAATGATTTGGAAAAATGGTCCAAGGAATAAAAGAATCGAACATAGCTACTTGAATAGAAACAATGAAAAAATCTAAAATGAAAGAATCTAAAAGAATGGAAGAATATTTACTCAAAATGATCCCAAATATGTATTTCATAATGATGTTTGGACATATGCCTATTTCACAAAGGAACTCTTATTGCTTCTAGGCTTAAAGCAATAATTGTGTTTTGAACATGACTCTCTGTAAGCTCTAAAAACTATAGGAATTTCTTTCGCGGTCCAATTATTCAGAACACTCTTAGGTTTATAAGGGCGGATATCTGACAAGGTCCCCCCTTTAGTGGTTTCTTCATGTATGGCACTAATGCTCCCATTTTTGACCATTTCATCTGAGCCTTCAGTATATTCATAGAATTCTAGTTCCTTATTATCCATCAAGCTTTGCACAAAGGCTCTGAATTCATTGCACTTTTGAATTACATGACCCTTTTCATGATGGAACTCACAGTAGTTCCTCGAATTTTCACAACTCCCTTCAGGATCCGAAATGCTCAACCTCCTTTTACCATCTCATTCCAGACCCATCTCAAAAAAATTTTTACTTTTGTAATATCGGTCTTGATTCTTCTCCCCACCTTTCCGTCTATCTCATTAACCCCACCATCAGTGTGATTGGGTAGTGGATTTTCAGCACTAGGTGCATCATCAAATTTCACAATGCCCATTTTAATAAGTCTTTTGATTACTTTCTTAAATGCAGTGTAATTTTCTATTGAATGCCCCAAAATTCCTGCATGGTAGTCACATTGAGTGCTCACATCGTACCATTTGGGATATGGAGGCTGTAATGGTTTTAGGTAAAAAAAAGGGACACCACGTGTGCATCAAATAAGCTTTGATACAACTCACTATATGTCATTAGGATTGGTGTAAATTGGAGCTTCTCAGTGTTTTGCTTTGTGCTGGACTCCTACCTTGATGAACCTTGTTGACCAGTAGCTACCGCTCTTAGCTGATTTACAGTAATCGATCTTGAGTATCCCTTGTTATATGTACTTGTGTTGTTCCTCTCGTTTTCTTTTTTCCTCGAGGTTGACCTTTTGTTACTCTCTCCTACATCTATCTTTTCGCTCCTTATCGCATTCTCGATCATTTCGCCGGTCATCACTATGTCTAAAAAACTTTTTGTAGCGCTTCGATCATGTGAGCGATGAATGGGGCTTTTAGGGTATTGATAAAGAGTATCGTAGTTTCTTTTTCTAGGACCGGAGGCTGACCTTGTATGGCAACTTCCCTCAATCTCTGTGCATATTGCCTAAAACTCTCATTCGGTTTCTTCTCAATGTTTTGTAAAGTGATTCTATCACGTCACGTGACTGTATTATTTCATTAATGCTTGAGCTAAATCCCTCCAGGAACCAATCCTAGCACAACTCAATTGGTTGTACCATTTGGATGCTGCTCCACCAGACTGTCTTAGAAGTAATGTATTAGCAGTTGCTCATTGTTACCATATCTAGTCATCCGTCTGCAAAACATGTATAGGGCCCAAAATTTTCCCAGGCCCGTTTTATAACAAAAAAACTAAAAATGATAACAAAATAAATTAAAATAGTCCATTAATCAGTCCAATGTCCAAAACCCGAATACATAAGCCCAAATGTTTTTTTACAGACCTAAACTGGCACGAGCCCACACCATAAACCTAACCCTTAACCCATTCACAGACCCACTAAACTAACCCCAACCCAATTTTAGAACTGGCCCAAATGGCCTAATACGTTTGACGCTCCAAAACCCTAAGAGGGCTTCTAGAACGTTCTAATGCCGCATCAGTTTCTCTCGTACGTGCCTTCGAGTGCTCGACTATTCACATCCCTCGCATACCCTATGCGCTCCACCCACGCGCAAGCCTTCACCAACGTGCCTCCATACTACCTCCAGTGCATCAGGTCGTACAGCCTCCGTGCCCTAGCCACGTCTCTTTCGTACCTGCAGGCGAATAACAAAGAGACATAAAAAATGGACATAGAGAAAAATATTGATTTCATTTCTTTTTTGATTCCTGATTTTCACCTTTAAAAGACCGAGGAATCCATTGTACATTTTTTAGAGACTATTAACTACGCATACAGAATATATCAAGAAATCAGAAACAAAAAGGTTTCTTTTTCTGACTACTTATTTTCCATATTTCCTTTTTTGAATCGATTTTTTTCATGTTTCAAGCATTTCTTTTTGTCTAGGTATTTTAAATAAAGGGGAAGAATGGAAAGGTTTACCTTCAGAAAAGGTCGTCGAGTTGTTTTCTGCGCGCCGATCGGAGCAAAGTAATTCGTTGGGGCTTGGACACGAAGCGTTCTGGTTGGATTTAGAGGGGCTACTATTGAATGGTCTCGATTTGGCCACTAACCGCCGGTCATCATAGCATCGTAGTGGTCGTTTCATTTCCCTGTTCTTTCCGGCAGAGAACGAAAATGAAAAAAGGGGCTTAGGGTTTCTGTTTTTTTTAAACTTGTTAGTGAAACGGTGTCGTTTAGGCTTATAATTGTAGCCTTTAAACGACACCGTACTGACCTATACTCGGGGACCCAACCCAATTCGGTCCCATGAGATCCGCGTGTTTCTTCAATTAATGGAGGATTTGCACGTTTAGTCTCTTCTATTTCTACATTGTTTTTAGTTAATCCCGTTATGTATTGCCTTTATTGTTTAATTAGCCTCTGTAATTCATGCATGCTTCTAATTTAGTCCAGTTTATACACTGCGTTTTGTTTGTTTGAGTATTAGCTGTTTTAACCCCTATTTGTTTGAATGCTTTTTAATTTAGTCCCTTTTTATTATCTTATTTATCATTAAATTAATATTGTTATTATTATGGATAGTATTTTAGAATATTATTACGAATGTTATTTCTAATAATATTATTGTTACTTCTAATCAGTGTTGATATTTCTATTATTATTTTGATGTTTTACTATCTTAATAAATTCTTATTTTTATCATCGTTATTATTATTTATTTCAAACTCAAATGTATTCAAATTCTTTCTAAATGTTTTCTTTCGTTAAGAACGTACATTGAACTAATTTTAAGATTGCGTATTTGAAAAATAAAGCAATATTTGTGTGTTTAGAAGTACCAAAAATTACATGCTAACGTGCTGGGTGTCGATTTTTCGTTCGACTAAATAACCAAATACCCTTTTCATATGTTTTGAAGATCAAAGATGATCTCAACGTCAGAGTATAAAGGTGTTATATCCTAACGTGCTGGGTATGATACTTTTATTCCTTTGAAATGAGTTAATCTTGAGATTCAATTCCGATTTAATTAAAAACAAGGCAATATTTGCGTGTTTAGAAGTACGAAAATTACATCCTAACGTGCGAGGTGTTGATTTTTCGTTCAACTAAATAACCAAATACCCTTTTCATATGTTTTGAAGATCAAAGATGATCTCGACGTCAAAGTATAAAGGTGTTATATCCTAACGTGCTGGGTATGATACTTTTATTCCTTTGAAACGAGTTAATCTTGAGATTCAATTTGATTTAATAAATTCTTTTAAATTTTTTTACCTAAATATTTTCAAGTTTTCGACATTAGGACAACGTTAATCAATTTAGTACCAACTTTGGGCGTTGCATGGGTGCTAACCCTTCCTTGCACGTAACTGACTCCTGAACCCATTTTCTCAAATTTCGTAGACCAAGATATTTTTATAGGTGACCTGATCACACCTAAACAAAAAGGATTGGTGGCGACTCCATATTTTTAAAGTCGATCCCTATTTTTCCAAACATAAAACTAAAAAATGGTTTCGACAACATGGTTATATGAGCTTCGGGGCAACTGGTCCCATTGCACTTTTCGAATTCTGGCATCTTGAACTTGTGGGAAGTACTAGATATGGGACCAAACTTAGATCCTTAGCATCAATTCTATGCTGACTATCAATGTCTTCCATGGCTCTGAATTTTTCCTCTAGCCATTTATATCGGTTTTCTAACTACTTTAGCAGTTCTGTCCTTGCCCTTTTCTTTTCTGACACTTCATCCAGGTTAGTGATAACGAGATTAGCTGAGTCATCCCCTGGGTTAGAACCTGATCCAGCCTGAAAGTTCAGCGGTACCGACCCTCCATCCTGAAATTGTTGTTGCTTAATCGTGACGGATGTTCTTCGAGGGTACACCTCAGGCTGTGTTGGGGTAAACCCAGAGGATAGAGAGGTTCCTCATTATCTTTTCCAGCATTAACCACGGGGGTCTTTCCTTTGTCTATTCCTCTAGTCAGTAGTTGAGTCAACTGAGTCATCATATTCCTTTGGGATTCCATCATTCGGTCCATCATGTCTTGCTGGATTTTAGCCAGTTGCTCTTGCATTTGCAATTGTAGTTGGTCTTGCATCTCCCTTTGGAGTTGTTCAAGTCTTTCCAATCTCTGATCCAGTCTTTTGTCTTTGTTCGGGTACCGTAAGGATGTTTGGTTTGTAAGTTTTTGTTGGTTTCCAGATTAATTCTAAAATGATTTCAACCAATTAGTGTCTTTCCATGAAATCTAATGCACATGATGTAATATAATGCGAATGCATGCAATGAATGCAAAAAGGCATCGATTCTGATTCAATTTCATTTAGAAAATTTTACTAGAGGACAAAATTCTTTATATAAAATGGATTACAAATATACGGACAGCCGCATTGTCTTCTACTTTATCAAGATATTCATTCTCCATGAAAAGCTCTCTAATTTAGTAATCGAACGTGAATTGACTCTCTTTCAAATATTAAATGACATGTAATGCAATCATAACCAAAACAAAATGAAACACGTTAGTATAAAGTAAAAGCAAACAAGAAAGAAACAACTAGAGCATTTATTCGGGTGACCACTAGGGTTTATCGTAGTACTATCTAGGGTGGGCTCCTCGGGTCTTCTGCATGCGGTTTAGTTCTAAAATTAAGGTACCTGAACCAGCAGATTCCTCGATCCTCACTCATTATAGGCTCATACGGACCGAGTTCAGTTCAGGGGAATTCATTTTCCTATGGCTGCACGGAGATGAAAATCTCACGAAGACATCGGTGAATGCAAAGATCTTGCCTTCCTAAGCGAAGCGGATCGAAGACAGCAGATCTGGCAATCTTGAAGTTGTTAGGAGTAGATCGAGGCCATACAAGTCTTATTTCCTCGAAGTCCCAGTGGAGTAGGTCGAAGTTACAAATCCCTCCTCCCTGAGTGTACTGAGGATCAACCTTTATTTTCGAGAAGTTTTAGTAAGAAGATCGAAACTACAAATCTCTTCTCTCTAGATTCTTATCACCTCGAAGTCCCAATGGAGCAAGTCAAAGTTACAAATCCCTCCTCCTTGAGTGTATTGAGGATCAACCTATATTTCTGAGAAGTTTCAGTAAGAAGATCGAAGTACAAATCTCTTCTCTCTGGATTATTATCACCTCGAAGTCCCAGCGGAGCAGGTCGAAGTTACAAATCCCTCCTCCCTGGGTGTATTGAGGATCAACCTTTATTTTTGAGAAGTTTCAGTAAGAAGATCGAAACTACAAATCTCTTCTCTCTAGATTCTTATCACCTCGAAGTCCCAGTGGAGTAGGTCGAAGTTACAAACCCCTCCTCCCTGAGTGTATTGAGGATCAATCTATATTTTCGAGAAGTTTCAGCAGGAAGATCAAAATTACAAATCTCTTCTCTCTAAATTCTTATCACCTCAAAGTCCCAGTGGAGTGGGTTGAAGATACAAATCCCTCCTCCCTATCAACCTTTATTTTCGAGAAGTTTCGGTGAGAAGATCAAAACTACAAATCTCTCCTCTTTGGATTCTTATCACCTCGAAGTCCCAGTGGAGCAGGTTGAAGCTACTAATCCTTTCTCCCTGAGGTTATTGAGGGTCAACATTTATTTTTGAAAAGTTTCAGCAAGAAGATCAAAATTACAAATCTCTTCTCTTTGGATTCTTATCATCTCGAGGTACCAGCAGAGCAGGTCGAAGCTACAAATATCTTCTCCCTGAGGTTATTGAGGATCAACCTTTATTTTGAGAAGTTTCAGTAAGAAGATCAAAGTTACAAATCTCTTCTCTCTAAATTCTTATCTTCTTAAAGTTCCAGTGGAAAATATTGAAGTTACAAATCTCTTCTCCTTGAAATTACATTAGAGCATATTGAAGCGCTAGTTCCTATGCCCCGGAAGATGCAGTGGGATGGAGTGAAGCTACTAGAAGAAGAAAAGCACCGAATAAAGTCAAGATTCAGCCAGACAGGCAAATTTGGCCCTATTAAAGTTTTTGCTCTATTCTTGTTACACGAAAAAGAGCAAAGAGAGGCAGCTGTAGGGTCCAAAATTTGCCCAGGCCCGTTTTATAACCAAAAAAACCAAAAAATGATAACCAAATAAATTTAAATATTCCATTAATCAGTTCAATGTCTAAAACCGAATACATCAGCCCAAATGTTTTTTTACAGACCTAAACTGGACACGGACCCACACCATAAACCTAACCCTTAACCCATTCACAGACCCACTAAACTAACCCTAACCCAATTTTAGAATTGGCCCAAATGGCCCAATACGTTTGACGCTCCAGAAACCTAAGAGGGCTTCCAGAACGTTCTAGTGTCGCATCAGCTTCTCTCGTGTGTGCCTTCGAGTGCGCGACCGTTTGCATCCCGCATACCCCACGCGCTCCACCCACGCGTGCAAGCCTTCACCAGCGCACCTCCATACTACCTCCAGTGCATTAGGTCGTACAGCCTCCGTGCGCTAGCCACGTCCCTTTCGTTCCTGCAGGCGAATAACAGAGAGACATAAAAAATAGACATAGAGAAAAATATTAATTTTATTTCTTTTTTGATTCCTGATTTTCGGCCTTTAAAAGACCGAGTAATCCATTGTACATTTTTTAGAGACTATTGACTACGCATACAGAATATATCAAGAAATCAGAAATAAAAAGGTTTCTTTTTATGACTACTTATTTTCCATTTTTCCTTTTTGAATCAATTTTTTTCGTGTTTCAAGCATTTTTTTTGTCTAGGCATTTTGAAAAAGGGGGAAGAATGGAAAGGTTTACCTTCAGAAAAGGTCGTCGAGTTTCTTTCTGCGTGCTGATCGAAGCAAAGCAATTCATCGGGGCTTGGACACGAAGCGTTCTGGTTGGATTTAGAGGGGCCGCTGTTGAATGGTCTCAATTCAGCCACTAACTGCCGATCATCATGGCATCGTAGTGGCCGTTTCATCTCCCTGTTCTTTGTGGCGGAGAATGAAAACGAAAAAAGGGGCTTAGGGTTTCAGTTTTTTTTAAAAAAAGGGAAGGGCAAATGAAGCATTAAGTCATTTTAATTAGTTTTTAAACCTGTTAGTGAAACGGTGCTGTTTAGGCTTATAATGATAGCCTTTAAACGACACTGTACTGACCTAAACTCCGGGACCCGACCCGATTTGGTCCCATGAGATCCGCGTGTTTCTTCAATTAATGGAGGATTTGCACGTTTAGTCTCTTCTATTTCTACATTATTTTAGTTAATCCCATTATGTGTTGCCTTTATTGTTTAATTAGCCTCTGTAATTCATGCATGCTTCTAATTTAGTCCAATTTATACACTGCGTTTCGTTTGTTTGAGTATTAGCTATTTTAACCCCTGTTTGTTTGAATGCTTTTTAATTTAATCCCTTTTATTATCTCATTTATCATCAAATTAATATTGTTATTATTATGGATGGTATTTTAGAATATTATTACGAATGTTATTTCTAATATTATTATTGTTACTTCTAATCGATGTTGATATTTCTATTATTATTTTGATGTTTTACTATCTTAATAAATTCTTATTTTTACCATCGTTATTATTATTTATTTCAAACTCAAATGTATTCAAATTCTTTCTAAATGTTTTCTTTCGTTAAAAACGTACATTGAACCAATTTTAAGATTGCGTATTCAAATAACAATGCAATATTTGTGTGTTTAGAAGTACGAAAAATTACATCCTAACGTGCTGGGTGTCGATTTTTCATTCGACTAAATAACCAAATACCCTTTTCATATGTTTTAAAGATCAAAGATGATCTCGACGTCAGAGTATAAAGGTGTTATATCCTAACGTGCTGGGTATGATACTTTTATTCCTTTGAAACTAGTTAATCTTGAGATTCAATTCTGATTTAATGAAAAACAAGACAATATTTGCGTGTTTAGAAGTACAAAAAATTACATCCTAACGTGCTGGGTGTTGATTTTTCATTCAACTAAATAACCAAATACCCTTTTCATATGTTTTGAAGATCAAAGATGATCTCGACGTCAGAGTATAAATGTGTTATATCCTAACTTGCTGGGTATGATACTTTTATTCCTTTGAAACGAGTTAATATTGGGATTCAATTTCGATTTAACGAATTCTTTTAAATTTTTTTTACCCTAAATATTTTCAAGTTTTTGACATTAGGACAACGTTAATCAATTTAGTACCAACTTTGGGCGTTGCAAGGGTGCTAACCCTTCCTTGCACGTAATAGACTCCCGAACCCATTTTCTTAAATTTCGTAGACCAAGATATTTTTATAGGTGACCTGATCACACCTAAACAAAAAGGATCGGTGGTGACTCCATATTTTTAAATTCGAAACCAATTTTTCCAAACATAAAACAAAAAAATGGTTTCGACAACATGGTTAAATGAGCTTCGGGGCAACTGGTCCCATTGTACTTTTCGAATTCTAGCATATTGAACTTGTGGGGAAGCACTAGATATGGGACCAAACTTAATCCTTAGCATCAATTCTATGCTGCCTATCAACGTCTTCCATGACTTGAATTTTTCCTCTAGCCATTTATATCAGTTTTCTAACTGCTTTAGCAGTTCTGTCCTTGCCCTTTTCTTTTCTGCCACTTCATCCAGGTTAGTGATAACGAGATTAGCTGAGTCATCCCCTGGGTTAGAACCTGATCCAGCCTGAAAGTTCAGCGAGACCGACCCTCCATCCTGAAATTGTTGTTGCTTAATCGTGACGGATGTTCTTCGAGGGTACACCTCAGGCTGTGTTGGGGTAAAACCCGGAGGATAGAGAGGTTCCTCATTATCTTCTCCAGCATTAAACACGGAGGTCTTTCCTTTGTCTATTCCTCCAGTCAGTAGTTGAGTCAACTGAGTCATCATATTCTTTTGGGATTCCATCATTCGGTCCATCATGTCTTGCTAGATTTTAGCCAGTTGCTCTTGCATTTGCAATTGTAGTTGGTCTTGCATCTCCTTTGGAGTTGTTCAAGTCTTTCCAATCTCTAATCCATGTCTTTTGTCTTTGTTCGGGTACCGTAAGGATGTTTGTTTTGTAAGTTTTTGTTGGTTTCCAGATTAATTATAAAATGATTTCAACCAATTAGTGTCTTTCCATGAAATCTAATGCACATGATGTAATGTAATGCGATGCATGCAATGAATGCAAAAAGGCATCGATTCTGATTCAATTTCATTTAGAAAACTTTACTAGATGACAAAATTCTTTACATAAAACGGATTACAAATATACGGACAATCGCATTGTCTTCTACTTTATCAAGATATTCATTCTCCATGAAAAGCTCTCTAATTTAGTAATCGAACGTGAATTGACACTCTTTCAAATATGAAATGACATGTAATGCAATCATAACCAAAACAAAATGAAACACGTTAGTATAAAGTAAAAGCAAGCAAGAAAGAAACAAATAGAGCATTTATTTGGGTGACCACTAGGGTTTATCGCAGTACTATCTAGGGTGGGCTCCTTGGGTCTTCTACATGCGGTTTAGTTCTAAAGTTTAGGTACCTGAACCAGCAAATTCCTCGATCTTCACTCATTATAGGCTCATACGGACCGAGTTCAGTTCAGGGGAATTCATTTCCCTATGGCTGCACAGAGATGAAAATCTCACGAAGACATAGGTACAGATGTATCCCGAAAGCGATCCACTATCCTGCGCAGAGGTGAAAACCTCACGAAGGAGTAGCTTCTCACTCCCACTTAAAAGAGTAAGACCAAACGGTCCTTATGCAATATGATGCAAAAATATTCTACGAGACTCAACCTACATCAATCATATAACACAAACAAATGCAATAAAAAGAATCGTAATTTTTCAATCAGATTTTCAATTTTTGACAACAAGACAGGAAATAATCAATTTTACTGCTTGACTCTCTTATTCGTCCCCAGTGGAGTCGCCAAGCTATCGAAACCATTTTTTTGTTGAAAAACGAGGTCGACTTTAAAAACGAAAATAGAGTCACCACCAATTTTTTTTCTAGGTGTGATCGGATCACCTTAAGATTAGTCATTAAAAGATTTTGGTTTATTTAAATAATGATTTTGGCCAACGAAATTCGAGAAAATAGGTTCGGGAGTCGGTTACACACAAGGAAGGATTAGCACCCTTGTAACTCCCAAAATTGGTACCAAATTGATTGATTAACGTCTTAATGTCGAAAATTTGAAAAGATTTTAATATACGATCCTCTTTAAAGAAAAACTCGAATATATTAATTGGATGCTGAGACCCACTTATTTCGAAGAAGTAAAATGTCATGCCCAGTGAGTTAGGATACGACATTTTAAATCCTCGAAGCTAAGCTTGTCTTTTGACTTTTAAAAATCATGCATTTAAATTCAAAAAGGATATTCGGTTATTTGGGTCAAATGAAAAATCGGAACCCAGTAAGTTAGGGCACAATTTCTCAAAATTTCAAATATAGAATATTGCTTTTGTTTTTAGAAATCCTCATCTCGAGATAACAAAATGTCACATTCAGTGAGTTAGGACACAACCTTTTTGAATTCCCGAGAATAAGCTGTTATTTAACTTTTATGCTTTGATTTTAAAAGGAAAATAATAGGTTCTTTAGACTCGATGAGAAAAATCGAGACCCAGTAAGTTAGGGTACGATTTCTTTCGAACCTTAGAACGCGGAGTATTTGATTATTTCAAAACAAAAATTTTAACACATTGAATAAAGTGTAATATGATCGTAGTAAAATGAAAAATAAATTACAAATACCAATATGCACAATTGAATAAAAGTGAGGGCAATAATATAAATAACAATAATAATGGCAAAAATAAAATAAAACTAAAACAAACACTTGCATAAAATCATAGGTAAAAGTAAAAAAGTAATAAACAAAGTAAGCAAATAAATAAAAGAAAAGAAAATAATAATAATAATAATAAAATAGTAAAAGGTAATAGTAAATCAATAAATAAATAAATACTATGTACAATAATTTAAAGATAATATAATAATAATACAAATAATTAATGATATAAAATTGGAAGTTATTTAAGAGGATATAAATATCATAAATAATAACATGATAAATGTATTTACAAACAATAGGTAAATAAATATTAAAGAGATAATAATAATGAAAACAAAATTAATTAAGTATAATAATAATAATAATAATAATAATAATAATAATAATAATAGTAGTAGTAGTAGTAGTAGTAGTAGTAGTAGTAGTAGTAGTAGTAGTAGTAGTAGTAGTAGTAGTAGTAGTAGTAGTAGTAAAAATAATGGTAATAATATTAAAATTAATAGTAATAATACTATTAATAATAAAATAATGATAATAATAATTAGAATATTAAAATTAATAATAATAAAATTAATAATAAAATATCAAAAATCACAAAAGAACTAAAAGAAAGGATGAAATTGAATTTAAAACCAAAGTTTGGGGCAAATTTGAAAATAAATAAAAGAGAAAAGGACAAATGGAGTGCGCGAATAACAAGGAGGGACCAAAGGGGAAAATATCCCCGCCCTCCAAAACGCAACACTTTGCTCGGGGCTGAAGTGAAATCAAATAAAAAATTCAAGGCAAAAAAAATAATAAAGGAAACTTAATCGCAGAACCAATAAAAAACGGAAGGACCGATTAGGCAATAGGACTAATAAAGAAAAACGTGCGTATTCTCCCTGGGTCGGGTTAGTTGCGCAGATTAAGGACTAAACGACGCCGTTTTGCGAGATTAAGAATGCCAACGAAACGACGTCGTTTGGCATTGCTATAAATGAAAAAAAAAATTGAGGAACAATTCATTTGTTCCGTGTTTTTCAAAAAAAAAGGGTTTCCCCTTTTTGTTTTTCTCTGGGTTAAACCCAGAAATAGGCAAAGAGAGGCCACGGAGGCCCATCATTGCTCGTCATGACTCCATAGTGGATGGCGGTTGGACAACCTGTATATTTTTTTCTTGTTTTTATTGTATTTTATATATGTATATATATATAGTTTAAAAAATAAGAATAAAACATTTATGCATGTATAAACAGTTTCGAATAAAACAAAAGAAAAGAATAAAAAGAATAAAAGAAAAATCAATGAACCTTTGCTGATCTTTTTTGTATTGATTTCGTCCGTAAAAAAGAAAGTTCTACAGATTTGCTTCGGCCTTTTTTATAGTCGATTTTTTTTGAAAAATAAATAAAATAAAAAAATATAAACGCCTTCGATTTCTGTTATCTTTGCTAGCTTTGTGCTGCTGTTTGTTTTCTTTGTTTGCAGGTGAAAACCGCGATACGGACGTGGAAGGGGCTAGAGGCGCACGTGTGGGGGGAAACCGTTGCGGCGTTGGGAGGTTCCAGAAACCTCTAGGGTTTCTCAAATGTTAAAATCTTTGGGCCACTTGGGCCTCGGGATTTTGGGTCTGAAAGTTGGGTTTTAGGTTTAGTATTTGGGCTATGTTAGAATTTAATTTGGGCAATTAAAAAATGGACTGTTTATTGGACTTTTATTAATTAATTTTTTTTTTTATTTTTATTTATTTATTGTATTTGGGTTTTATTTAGGTAGTTGGGCCCGAGCAAATTGGGCTAATTACAATAACAAATGACAAATATGCATGTCATAACAACATTACTAAAAAAAAAAGATATTAGTGATGATAATAATATTAACAACGAAACAAATAACAATGATAATAAAAACACAATAAACCGAAAATACGAGCCTATTTAGAAATTCAAGAAGAAAAATAATATATATATAAGATAATAAACAAATAATGAAATAAATAAATAAATAAATGAATAATTGAGTAAATGAAACAAATATATGTTATTAGATTTAAGTATTTTATAAGTAAAATAATACAAATAAATTAATTAGTAAAACTAATAAAGAATTTAAGTAAAAAATAATGAAAAGAATAATAATATGTTAATAATAATAAAAATAATGAAATAAATAATCTAACATTTGAAAACATATAAAAAATATCAATAATAAATAAAATATCATAATGAAAGTAATAATAAATAAATAAATAAATAAGAAATAAGTAAAATCTATTGAAAAAATAAACAAAAATAAATATTAAATATTAAATATATCAATTTAATAATAATAATAGTGATTATTAATAGTAAAAATAAAAAATAATAGTAATAGTAATAATAATAATAATAATGGTAATGAAATAATAATAATAATAATAATAATAATAATAATAATTAATAATAATAAAATTAATAATAAAATATCAAAAATCACAAAAGAAATAAAAGAACAGACGAAATTGAACTTAAAACAAAAGTTTGGGGCAAATCTGAAAATAAATAAAAGGAAAAGGACCCTATTGAACGCGCGAATAACAAGGAGGGCCTAAAGGGGAAATTAATCCTTGCCCTCCAAAACGCAGCGCTTTGCACGGGACCTAATTGAAATCGTAATTAAATACAGGGTAAAAATTAAAAGAACAAAAAAAACTTAATTGTAAAGTGATTAAAAAGCAGAAGGGCTAAAAGTGCAATTAGCCTTTCCATCGAAAACATGAGGATCCTGAGGTTGGGTCGGGTCGGGACGGGTCGGCACGCGGGTTGAGGCCTAAAACGACGCCGTTTTGGCACTTGAAAGCAGGGCCCCAAACGATGTCGTATGGTTCCCTTATATATATCAAAATTTTAACAAAAAAATCGTTTCTTTCAGCCCCTTTAAAAAAAAACTCTATCTCCTCTCTCTCTGGCTCCCATAGCCAACTAGGTGCTGACGCCGATCGTCGTCTTGTTCACGTCAAGATCGCTAAGCGCAGTCGTCGACCCCAGTACCTTTTTTTTTTCTTTTTTTATATTATATATATTATATTTAAATGTATGTGTTAGTTTCGAAGAGAGAAAAGAACAGAAAAAAAAAGGAAAAATAAAGAAAAAGGAAAAAAAAACCTTTGTTGATCTACTCTGTGATTTTCGTATTGATTTCGAGTGTAAAAAAAAAAAAAAGAATTCTATAGATTTGCTTCGGCCTTTCTTATAGCAGATTTTTGAAAAAAAAAATAAAAAATATAAAACGCATTGTATTTATGTTATCTTTGCTGGCTTTGTGCTGCTATTTGTTTCCTTGTTTGCAGGTAAAAACCGTTGTACGGACGTGGAAGGGGCTAGGGGCATGCGTGTGGGGGGAGCAGCAGCTGAAGGTTCTAGGTTTTTTGTTTTTCTGATTTGTTTTGGGCTTAGTGGGTTAGGGTTTAGGCATTTGGGCTAGGTTTGGGTTAATTGGGTTTGGACTTTAATAGATCTGTAATGAACTATTAAAAATAGACTGTATTAATGTTTTTTTTTAAATTTTGTGTTTATTTGGTTTTAATTAGGCCCGGGCAAATTAGGCCAATTACGCATCTAATAACATAATAGTGAAATAGTTAAATATTTCCTGAACCAAATAATAATGGACAAAATGAAAAGATAAACATTTGAAAAAAATGAAATAATTTTTAGTTTTGATTTAAATACATAAAATTAAATTAGATAAAAATAAAAATTTATTTTGGGTGCCAATTGATCAATTTTAATGTAAAAATATATACTCACATATACAAAGAAAATATTCAAAATTTTTGAGGTGACTCCTTATGCTATCCACAATTGATTACAAATGTAAGCATTTGGTTAAAATTTATATTTGATAATGAATCGAATTTTTATACATTGAAGTCACCTGAGTTTATTTTTATTGATTGTATAGAATTAGATATTATCATCCAATAAAATATAAACCCAAAACCTAATTATTTTTATAGGTATTATTGAAATGTTGACAAGGCTACTACGTGAAGCCTGGAAGCCTTTATAATTCCAGGCCAGATATCTTCTTCTCCTAATGTAGCCCATAAATAAATGGTTAATGACCCATCAGGAGTTGTTTGGTCCCTACTTTGGCCTCTTGCTTCACACAAAAACATAATGTTTATGGGTCTATTTCAAATCTCGATCATGCTTCCAAAAATTGCGGTCCCTGAAGCAAAAATGGTCATCCGATAGTTTTGTGCATGTTCAAATTTAAACGCATGATGTTTGTGATATTCAAGTCATTCAGGCAAAAAATGGTACCACTTTGGTTGGTTGTCGTCACCATTTTTTTTGGTGAAACAGTAAACGATGCGGTCGACTCGATTTTTAAAAAAGAAAAGGAAAGAAGTCGCCACCGATCTTTACTTGGTGTGATCGGATCACCTTTGTTTTAATAAAACATTTAATTTACTAAACAGTGCTTTTTGGTCCACGAACTTTGAGAAAATGGGTTCGGAAGTCGATTACGCGAGGAAGGATTAGCACCCTCGACACGCCCAAAATTGGTACCAAACCGATTGATTGATGTCCTATTTGTTGAAAACTTTGAAAGGTTCAAAATACAATGCTTTTATTTTCAAAATTTGATGGAATTGAAAGGATGTTAAGACTCTCTTATTATCGAAGAGATAAAGCATCATGTCCGATGAAGTTAGGCGCAATACTTTAGACTCCGAAACTAAGCTCGTCTTTTAAAACTTGATTTTCGTTTTGAAGAGGATCTTCCGTCATTAAATCAAATGAGAAACGGAACCCGAGAAGTTAGGGCTCGATTTCTCGAGATTTCAAATCTGGAAGATTGCCTCTATCTTTAGGAAAAAAGAAGCTTATCTCGAAGTATCTAGATGTCGAATCCAGTAAGTTAGGGCGCAACATTTCGAATTTTCGAGATTAAGTATTTTGTTTTAAAATTGCAACTTCAAAAGAGATATTCCGTTGTTTAGCTTTAAACGAGAAGAAACCGGAACCCAGTAAGTTAGGGCTCAATTCACTCGAATTACTAATACGGAATGATTATTTGAAAACTGATGCATCGAGAAAAATTAGTGTGAAAATGCAAAAAATACGATGTTGTGCGTGAAAAGAATAATAAAAGGACACATATACGTATAAGTAAGAATGATATATAATATATCGAAAATATTACATATAGTAATAGTAGTAGAAATAGCAATGAAATAACAATCTTGAAAAATAATAATAATAATAATAGCGATAATGATAATAATAATAGTAATAATAATAAAACAGACTAAAATACATAAATATATATAAAACAAATAACGACAATAATAGTATTTATGTATAATAATATAATGCTAATAACGATAATGGAAATAATAATATATATATATGGATATATATGGAAAATAAATAAGAAAGTAAGATAAAATAAAGTAAATTAATAGTTGAATAAAATGATAAATATAATAACAATAATCATAATATTAATATTAATAATAAATATGATAATGGTAAATACAATATAGTATCGATAATACTAAATACAAAATAATAATAATAATAATAGTAGTATTAATAATGATGATGAAATAAAATATTAAATGATGGTAATTGTAATAAAAATTGCAAAATAATTGAAAAAGAGACTAAATTGCATTAAAAATGGAAGTTTTGGGCCAAATTGTAAATAAAATAGAGATTCAGGGGTTGAAAACACGCGCGCGTGAAAGTGGGGGACCAAAGGGGCAATTTTCCCATAAATTAAAACGCAGTATTTAAAGGGGGACTGAATCGCAAACCGCGAAAAATTATTGGGCCAATGTTGCAATAATTAAAAGTTTGATTTAAAAAAACTAAAAACGCGGAAGGACCAATCGCGCAAATAGCCCATCGATTAAAAAACACGAGGATCCTAGGGCGGGTCGGATCGGATCGAGTCGGTCATGGGTGAAACGACGTCGTTTTGAGGCAAAAGGGCAGCCCCCAAAACGACGTCGTTTTGTGGGGCTATATAAAGCCCTAAATGCTGAAAAAAAATAATTTTTGGCCTTTTTTTAAAAAAAATCTCTCCTTTCTTTCTTTTTTTCTCTGCGAAGGGGATGGCGGTGGGATTCCGTACGGTCGCCATTCTTATTGGTAAGCCGTCGTCGGCCACTTCTGATGGTAGGAAGTTCAAAAAAGGTAACTTTTTCCTTTTTTTATGTGTTTATTTCCTTTCCCTGTTTTAGTATTTCATATTTTTATACGTGCATGAACAAAGAGTAACAAATTCGTGAAATGAGGGAAAAAAATAAAAAAATAATAATACCTTGGGCCTCTGTTTCTTTCGGTTTCAATGAATATTTTGTGCTTTTGTTTTTTTTTTTGTGTTTAGATCTGCTGCTTTTTATGCTTTGAAATTCCTTTTTTTCTTGTATATTGATCGAGAAAAAAAAAGTCCTTACAAATGAAGTTAGATCGATTTTTATATCCGATCTTTTCCTATCCACTTGACCTAATGTCATTTTGTTTTAATGGCTTTGCAGGCGCTTGGGCGGTGGCGAGGCGGTCTTTGAGACAGCCGTCGAGACTAGTGGCGAGTCGAAGGCCGAGGTCAAGGCGATGGCGTAAAGCAGCAGAGGCTAGGCACTTTTTAGGTTTTTTTTGTTTATTTTCTGATTGGGCTTTAGTGGGCTAGGGTTGGTTTTGGGTTTAGGGTTAGTTAGGTTTAGGGTTAATTGGGTCGGTGTGTTTGGGTTTGGGGTTTTAATTTTGGGTAGGGTTTAGATTTATAAAGGGCCCGGGCGAAATTGGGCTTGTACAGCTGCCCCTCTTTGCTCATTGTCGTGCAACGAGAATGGAGCAAAGACTTTCAAAAGGCCAATTTTGTCCGGTCTCGCCAAGTCTTGACTTCTTTGGTGCCATTCTTCTTCAGGTAGCCTTGTTTTAGTCCACTATACCTTGTTGCTTTGATCCACTCCACTGCTACTTCGACGAGATGGATCTGTGGCTTCAATTTGCTCTTGCTACGACTTATGACTTGTTTATTTTAGATTGCTCCACTGCATCTCTAGAAAGATGAGGTCTTAGGTCTTAAGCCTATTCCACTGCTAGTTAAGGCAATAGGACTAAAGCTTTAACCATGCTCCCTACTGGTTAGGGAGCCAAGATTCACCTTCAATCTTGCCCCACTACTGGTTAGGGTGACAAGATCTACAATCTTTGACCCATTCCACTGCTGGTCAGTGGAAATAGGACGGTGGCCTAAATCATGTTCCCTACTGGTTTGAGAGCCAAGATTTGCCTTCGATCTTACCCCACTACTAGTTAGGTCGACAAGATCTACAATTTTTTGACCTATTCCACTGCTGATCAGTGACATAGGATGGTCTTCAACCTATTCCACTGCTGGTCAGTGGTAATAGGACAATCTTCAACCTATTCCACTGCTGGTCAGTGGCAATAGGACGATCTTCAACCTATTCCACTGGTCGATGGCAATAGGATCACCCATTCCATCGCTGGTCGATGGTAATAGGATCACCCATTCCACCACTGGTCGATGGTAATAGGATAATCTTCAACTTATCTCACTGCTGGTCAGTGGTAATAAGACGATCTTACATCTATTCCACTGCTGGTCAGTGGCAATAGGGTAATCTTCAATAGTGTTGCTACACCATCCTCTAGGGACATATCTTGTAGACTCGATTTTATATGTTTGTGTTTATGCCAAAGGATGCGGATGCTACGATCGGAATGACTCAAATGCTTCTGACTACGTGTGATATGGGTGACACTTACATGAATGCAGAATGTCATGAGAATGATGATTTTTTTCATTAAGATGCAATGATTGTAATAAATCGAATGCTCCTAATTAAATGATATTATGGAGGACATTTGCATGAATACAGGATGTCATGAGAATGATCTCTTTTTAAAAGCTTAGGGCTATAATTGCTCGCTTGCTCGTCAAGGTCACGGCACGGACGTAATATCTCGTCCGATATCTATGACAGCGAATCTGAAGAAATAATCATGATTTTAGACTCCTCTTCCTCGAACGTTTCCAACCCCTAAGTGTGGAGGTTCCTACACAACAGTCTTGTTTTAGGTTCCTACGCTATTTAGAGGCCTTCAGAGTAATAGGCGGGACTCCTTTTATGGAAGCATTATGGGTCCATGGGTCGTTATTTCAATTGCAAACAACTTAAAGATTTAAAGTAACAATGGAATTTATGAAGAATGGAATTGGATTAAATCAACAAAAGTAAACATTATTGGAGTACAAAAAATGGGTAAAAAGAAAAAGTAGATGCCCCAGATATTGCAGCCTGAGCTTCACCACCGAATCCTTTCGAAGATCATTTTGAGCTGAATAGATGTTGGGAGATCTGCAGCTCTTTGTAGATGTTCCGAAGTGTAACATTCCTCCTTTTGCTAACTCTAGGGGAACAAAAATTGTCACATACCTCCTCTTTCGTGCAAATTTGAGCCGCCCTTATCGGGTTTTCGACTCAAAGCCCCTTTGGTCTCAAAGCGCCCTTTACGGGTTTTCGCTTTGGCCTCTCCGATTTTTTTTTAGGTCTTAAAGTGCCCTTTACGGGTTTTCACTTTAGCCTTTCCCTTCTTCAAGCATAATACTTCTTAACTGAATCTGAATTTATGGGATTGGATAGATTTTTCCCATCCATCTCGGCCAAAATTAGAGCCCCTCTAGAGAAAGCCTTTTTCACCACATAAGGTCCTTCCCAATTTGGCATCCATTTCCCTCTGAAATCCTTTTGTATGGGGAGGATCTTTTTCAAAACTAAGTCTCCCTCGTGGAATTCTCTTGGACTCACTTTTTGTTGTATACTCGCATCATTCGCTTTTGGTACATCGACCATGACGGATAGATTTGGTCTCTTTTCTTGATCGATTCAAGCGATCATATCGAACTTGGATCCATTCGCTTCATCCAATTTCAAGTCGAGACAATACTCGAAAGGACGAATTTCAACTTGATGGGTAAAATCGCCTCCATTTCGTAAACTAATGAGAAAGGAGTTACCCCGGTGGAGGTTATGACCGACGTTCGATAGGCGAAAAGGGCAAATGGTAGCTTCTCGTGCCAGTCTTTGTAAGTCTCAATCATCTTTCCTACTATCTTCTTGATATTCTTGTTAGCTGCCTCTACTGCACTGTTCATCTTTGGGCGATATGGTGACAAATTGTGATGTCTGATCTTGAATTGCCTACAGACTTCTGCGATCATGCTGTTGTTCAGGTTTAACACATTACCAGATATGATCCTCTCAGGCATTCTATATCGACATATGATTTCCTTTTTTAGGAACTTGCTGACTGTTGATTTTGTCACATTAGCATATGAAGTGGCCTCCACCCATTTAGTGAAGTAATCAATTACTACGAACCGATGTCTATTGGAAGCTTTTGGAGAGATTGGTCCAATAATGTCCATGCCCCACATAGAAAAGGGCCATGGGGAGGTCATAACATGTAAAGGTAAGGGTGGTACATGAATCTTGTCCCCATAAATTTGGCACTTATGACATTTCTTAGCATAATCAATACAATCTCTTTCCATGGTAGACCAATAATACCCGAATCTCATGATTTGTCTGGCCATTGTGAACCCATTAGCATGTATTCCACAGACACCTTCATGGACTTCTTCTAGGATCTGCTTAGCCTCAGCGCCATCCACTCATCTCAATAGCACTTGATCCTTTCTTCTTTTGTATAGGATCTCTCCGTCTAAAACATAGTCACAAGCTAGTCTTCTCAATGTCCTTTTGTCATTTTTGGTTGCCTGATCGGGATATTTATGATCTTTCACATATTGTAGTATATCGTGATACCACGGGTGATCATTTTGCTCCTCTTCTTCCATGTTGTAGCAATGGGCTGGGGCCTCATAAATGCTCATTTGTATAGGCCTCATATCCTCCTTGTTGTTTGCTCGTACCATAGAAGCTAATGTGGCTAGAGCATCAGCCATCTGATTTTTGTCTCTAGGTAGATAACTGAAAGTGATGTCATCGAACTCTTTGATCAGTTCTTGGACCAATCTTTTGTATTCGACCAATTTGGGATCTTTCGTCTCTCATTCTCTTTTAAGTTGATAAATCACCAGTGTAGAGTCCCCGTATAATTCTAGCACCTTAATTTTACATTCTATAGCGAGACGGATACCCATGATTCAAGCTTCATATTACGCCATGTTGTTTGTACAATCAAATCCACCTACAAGTAAATGGGTAATGATCTCCGTTTGGGGACACTAGAATTGCCCCAATTCCATTGCCCATAGCATTCGATGCCCGTCAAGTTCGGTTTCAAGGATGACTTTTCGGGTACCTTCTTGATGGTTGCTATATACATTAGGTCTTCATTAGGAAATCAAAGTCCAAAGGCTCATAATCGCCGAGCTCATCGCCGAAAATCCGCTATTGCACTTCCTTTTATCGCTTCGGTTTACATAAACTATGTCAAACTCAGAAAGTAAGATTTGCCATCGAGCCATCCGTCCATTCAAAGTAGTCGACTCCATTAGGTATTTTAGTGGGTCTAGCTTCGAGATGAGCCAGGTCGTATGATACAACATATACTGCCTCAATCTCCAAAGTCGTCCGGATCAAGGCACAACATAGTTTCTCAATTGGTGAGTACCTTGTTTCACACTCGGTGAACTTTTCCTAAGGTAGTATATTGCCTTTTCTTTCTTTTCGACTCATCGTGTTGGCCGAGCACACATCCCATTGAATTATCAAGTCACCGTAAAATAGAGGATTAAAGGCTTCTCCGGATTAGGCGGTGTCAATCTGGGAGGATTGGACAGTCTTGCTTTACTTTGTCGAAGGTCTTCTGACACTCATCATCCCACACACCTGGATTGTGTTTTTTAAGAAGACGAAATATGGGATCACATTTCTCAGTCAATTGTGAAATGAACCGAGCAATGTAATTTAATCTTCCTAAGAAACTTTGAACTTCTTTTTGCGTGCGAGGCGGAGGCAATTCTTGTATAGCCTTGACCTTGTCTGGGTCAACCTCAATCCTCTTTTCATTGACTATAAATCCTAGCAGTTTCCCTGACCTGGCTCCAAAGGTACATTTAGCTGGGTTAAGCTTCAATTGGACTTTCCTCAACCTCAAAAATAATTTTCTTAAGACTTGGATATGCTCCTTTTTGGTTCAGGACTTGGCGATCATATCATCGACATAAACCTCAATTTCCTTATGTATCATATCATGGAATAGGGTTACCATGGCTCTCTGATATGTTGCTCCCGCATTCTTCAACCTAAATGGTATTACCTTATAGCAAAAGGTTCCCCACATGGTTATGAATGTGGTTTTATCCATGTCTTCAGGAAGCATCTTTATCTGGTTGTATCCGGAGAATCTATCCATGAATGAGAACAATGAATAACCCGTCGTATTATCCACTAAGGTGTCGATATGAGGTAACAAAAAATTATCCTTCGAGCTAGCCTTGTTTAGATCCCTGTAGTCTACACACATTCATACTTTCCCATCTTTCTTAGGGACGAGGACAATATGGGCTACCCATTTCAAGTACTTGACCACTTGCAAGAAACCTGCGTCAAATTGCTTCTTGACCTCTTCTTTTATTTTCAGTAAAACGTCAGGCCTCATCCTCCGAAGTTTCTATTGGACTGGCTTGTATTCTCCTTTTATGGGCAAACGGTGTACCACGATATCAGTGCTTAACCCGGGCATGTCTTGATATGACCATGCGAAGGCATCCTTGAATTCTTGGAGTAACTCGATGAGGTCTCGCCTTGTCTCTACGGTGATACCGGCTCCAATCTTCACTTCTTTCTTTTCTTGTCCATCTCCCAGGTTTACTATTTCCACTGATTCTTTGTGAGGTACGATTTGTTTCTCCTCTTGTTCTACCATCCTTATGATTCAGAGCTAAATCACGCCTTGGTCATCTCCAGAATCTTGAAAATCTTTCGCACCCATATCTTGCTCAAAAGGGTATTCTGAGTCATCGGTAGCGTTACTCAAATCATTGATATTTGGGGACCTGTTATGGAGATGAATAAAGGCTCATAGAATCACAGAATCTAGGCATGCTTATTGGTATCATAAATGAAGAATAGAAATATTTAGAAGAATATCTACAGAAAGAATAATGATAATGAATGAAATGAACATAAAAGAAAATTTGCTCAAACGATGGCGGAGATGTATTTCATTGAAAATAACGATGCCTTATACAAAATCATGCTTCACAAAAGGGACTCTTATTGCTTCTAGACTTAAAGCAACAAGTGTGTTCCGAGTATTACTCTGATTGAGTTCTAAAAGCTACAGGAATCTCCTCCATGATCCGCTTGTTTAGAATCTTTGCTGGCTCATAGGGGCGGATGCCATTTCGATTTTCTTACTCAATTTTTCCTTCAAATATAGTGTTGACGTGCACGACTTCTTCATCATGCATTCCTTGTCCCGGATGGATAACCCCTCCTGATATAAAGGTCTTACGAATATGAGGAATTATCATTCGTTCCCATTTAATCTCATCTCCACCCAAATGTGCTTTCCTTCTTTCTTGCTTTTTTTCTAACTCTTTCTTCTTTTCCTTTGCATTTGGCTTGAATCCTAAGACAAAGAGGTCTCTTTTTTCCTTCAACCTCGGGACTTCGATTCCTCCTTGGAGATACCTTTCCATCCCTTTAAAGATGCAGCTCTATTTTTGACCATTAATTGCAAACCCATTTTTTTGGTTTTAGATAACTGGGGCACTGGAATCTTGTTTCCCTCGATGATAAATATTGTGTTGACGAATTCCAAAGAGCGAATGAATATTCAGTTGCTTCGTCATTTGCTTCTAAATATGGCGTCACTGTTGGTTACGGTTGCGATGATGTCCTCTTCAGCATTTATTGTTACCAAATGGCCTTCTGTGACTAATTTCAATTTTTGGTGCAACGATGAGGGACTGCTCCCGCTGAGTGTATCCAAGGTCTCCCCAACAGACAGTTATACGACGGCCTGATATCCATTACTATGAAATCCACTTCATATGTACCTGGGTCGATTAAAAGAGGTACTTCGATCCTCCCCATGACTTTTCTTTCAGTTCCATCGAATGCCCTTACTACATTGTAGCAGGCCTTCATGTGAGAGCTATCAACGGGTAACCGATTCAACGTCGATAATGGCAAAACATTGAGTGCCGATCCATTGTCAACTAATACCCCTGGTAGTGTGTATCCTTTGCACCGTGTAGTAATATGGAGAGCCTTGATGGAACCCATGCCCCTCGGCAAAATCTCGTCATCATTAAAGAAAATGAAGTTATCAGCACTTATATTGCTAATTAGACGATCCAACTTGTTAACGGTGATATCATTAGCAACATAAGTTTCATTCAATACTTTCATCAGTGTGTTGCGGTGCACTTCTGAGCTTAATAGCAAGTCAAGTATAGATATACGAGCCGGCAGTTTATGCAGCTGCTCCACAACACTGTATTCACTATGCTTTAAAAACTTCAAGAATTCCCTAGCCTCATCTTCCTTTACTGGCTCATTGACAGGAGCTTCATGTTTGATCGCACTTTCTTTCTTTTGTTTGCCCACCAAGGTTTTTCCCTTTGCAAGCTCGACCCGTGGGTTTGTCGTGTCGTAACGCTTCCCGCTACGTGTATAGGAGCCTACTTCCTGGTTTTCCTTTGTAGTGCTAGACAAGTCTCCTTTCCCAGGAATCGTCACATTACAGTTATAGTTCCAGGGAACCTTTTTATTATCTTCATATGAAAAGGCCGCAGGTTTTCGGATCACAATCTTCGGAGGCTCCTGGTTTCCTTTCATAGAGCGGGATGAGTCCTCTATTTTAGGAATCATTAGGTTGCAATTAGAGTTCTGGAGAACCTCTTTGTTGTCTTCATACGAAAGGACCGTCGATTTACGAATCACAATCTTCGGAGTTATCTTTATCCCAGTTCTATCGTTCTTTGGCCGTGAGATAATGACCAAAGGATAGCTAGCTTTCGAGACTTTTATTACTGATTCATCTTCCAACACGCAAATGCTTCTTTCTTTTCGGCCTTCATTAATCTCAAAAAACTCCAACTCTTTATTGTCCATCAATCTTTGTATCAGAATTCTGAACTTAGTACAGTCCTGGATTTCATGCCCTTCCATGTTATGAAACTTGCAACCTCTTCTTGTTCTTTCATGCCTTCCTACCGGCCTTGATACAGGTAATCCCCTCTTCATCATTTCTTTCCAAACTTGTTTCATCGGAGTTTTACTTCGTCAACACCCTTTTAACTCTCCTTTCCATGTTTTCGCCTATCATATTGACCTCATGATTAGGCAGCGGGTGCCCCGCGCTGGGGGTATCATCTACTTTTATAACGCCCATCTAGATGAGTCTTTTTACCAGATTTTTGAAAGCAAGACAGTTCTCTATTGAATTCCCCACAATCCCTGTGTGGTATTCGCACTGTGCATTCACATCATACCACTTAGGATATGGGGGTTGCAGGGGTTTTAGGTAATGTGGAGCAACAACATGTGCATTGAATAAATTCTGGTACATTTCCTTGTATGTGATTGGGATTGGCGTGAATTGGATTTTTTTGTGTTCTACTTTGTATTGGATTCCTGCCTAGAGGAGCCTTGATGATCAGCGATTACGGCCTTGGGCTGATTTACAGTAATAGGCTTCGGATAACCTTTACCTAAGTTATTTATATTGTTCTCTCTTTTCTTTGGGATTGTCTTTCCGTACTTTCTCCCACTTTTATCTTGCCACATCGATTGCATTTTCTATCATCTCCCAGACATCACGATGTCGAAAAGCTTTAGTGGCACTTCCCAAAGATATGATTGATGAAAGGAGCTTTCAACGATTTATAAAGACCATGGTTGTCTCCTTTTCAAAAGCGATGGTGAACTTGCATTACTATCTCTCTCCATCATTGGGCATCTTGTCTAAAACTTTCGCCACTTTTCTCCATATTTTGGAGCGTGATTCTATCAGAGCAATATCACCACATGGCCATAATGTTTCATGAAGGCACGTGCAGTCCTTCCATGTCTTGATTTGGGCACGACTAAGTGATTATACCATTTGGCGGCAGACCTTACCGACTGTCTTGAAAATAGTGAATCAAGAATCGGTCATTATTAAGATGCCCGCCATCCACCGTGAACATTATAATGTGCGCCTCGGGATGACTAGTCCGTTATATTTCTTAAACTCGGCATTTTGAACTTATGGGAAGCACCAAATCTGGAACCAGGCTCAAGTGTTTTGCGTCAATACCATGGTGGTGATCAGTATTTTCCAAAGCCTTGAACTTTTCCTCCAACCACCTACAACGATCCTCTAACTGCTTCGAAGATTCTTCTCTCGCCCTCATTTTCTCTGCCATATCTAAATCAGGTACAACAGGATTGGCCGGGTTATCTCCTGGATTGGATCTTGAGCCAACGTGGGAGTTTGTGGGTGGTCTAGCATCCTCCTGCCCTTGTTGGGGCCTGGTCGCAACTGGTGGCCTTAGGACATACTCCTCAGGCCTTACTCTTGCATGTGGTAGGTAAAACCTAGGGAACGCCTTCACTATCCTCATCGACCGGAGGCATTGGACCTTTCCCTTTGTCTGTTACTGCATTCAGCATCTAGGCCATCTGTGCTATCATATTTCTCTGAGCCTCCAGCATTTGGTCATTCATTTCTTGCTGGAGTTTCATCATCTGCTCCTGCATCTGTTCTTGCATTTCTTTCTGAAATTTTTCAAATCTTTGATCCATTTTCTTTGTCTTAGCACGAGTCCTGTAGTAATATTTAGTTCCTAGATTTCCTCTTTCCTCTCTCTTGTTTCTGATAATCTTAACCAATTAGGCTTCTTTTTATAAACTTTAATGCATGTAATATGATGCAATGCAAATGCATGAATGTAGGAAGAAGACATCGATTCTAATCAACTTCATTTTAGAAAACTTTATTAGAAGGCAAAACCCTTTACATAAAGTAGATTACAAATATGCTCTCGCCCTAAGACCTAAGGTTTTGATTTTTCCAAGCAGGGAGATTAGCTCTTCATCATGACCCGGTGGTATTTCATATCTCATGCTCAATATGTCAGCCTCCGCAGCCAAAGTCTGTAGGTGATCAGCTACTTCTCGAATCTAGACTATTGCTTCACCCATGAGGTAGTTCCGACTTCCAACTTGCTCGCAAGAATGGAAAAGCTCCTCCTCCCAACGCCTTTCTCTCATTTCCAGAAGCTCAATCCGGAGCTCACTACTATGTAATGCCGATTCTAACTCTTCAACCTTACCTTTCATTTCCTCTATTCTGTTCAGGCTTGACTTCAATTGGCTTTCCGAGTCTCGACTTCGATAGTGGTGTAGAGACCGCCCAAGCTCAGCTATTCTAGCTTTTAATCCCTTTTTCTCTTTTGGTCTTCATCACGCCTTCTCTAAGTCTTCCTTTTGCGTTCGCATTTCATGAAACTTTCTCTCCCAACTGCTAACTTTGGCTTTTTCCTCTCGGATCTCTTGTCGCCATTGCTTCGAAGTTTTCCCTAATCTAGCATTTTTTATCGTTAAGCGCATCTTCTTGTACTCCGTTTTCAAGTTATCTCGATCTTCCTCTACCTTCCATTTTTTTTTTGAGTTTCTCAGCCTCTGATTTTTGACCATCCACTTCTAACTAGAGGAGCATCTTTTCTTCTTCCAACTTTTCTATCCTTTTCCCGAGTTCCGAACTCATCCGCTCAAAATCTTACTTCACAATCTCTAATTCTGACGGGACCACTCGCATGCATTCTTCTCTTGATTGGGCGCCTTTGGATTTGGCTCAAGAATGTTATCATTGACTTTCCTAACCCTCCATTCACTGTATTCCGGGGTCATCCTCAGGCCTGCGAATAATCTTCTCATTCTGTGAATCTGATTCCAGGCACCAGAAATCTCTTTAACCCTTTTCTTGTAGCTTCCTCCTTCGTATGAGAACTCGCATTGAGCTAGCCCGTATGTCGTTGGTACAAAGTATGCGGAACTATCTTGTCTTAGGACCAGCAAAGGGCATAGCGTTGGCACCTCAAATTCCCAATAGGGAACCCGTCAAAGCTTCCATAGCGATAAAAGATTTTGTCGGCAATCAACCACGGAGCATTCCACCCGATGTCATCTTCTTGAAGGTTTTGTAAGAGCGCGATCTAATTTTCTTCGGACACATCCTCTCTTCTAGCGTAGATGCTATCTCTTCAGTGGGGAGTAATTCTCCGGCATAAATCGACAGGACACTTTCTCCACTTTTCAGAAGTGACTATGGAACCAAGCCAATAACAGCTGCGCACATCCAATAAACCTGCCTTCACCCATTCTCGACATGCAGTCAAGGATCTGAACGTTTCGGCTAAGATGGCAGGAACAGGTGTAACCCCTTTGTCTAATCGGTGAAGAGATCAATAACTGCTTCATCAATGTGCCTTAAAGCTTTCGGGAAGATTACCAGGCCGTAAATACACAAGGCCAAGATGTCAATCTTTTTATTTGCATCGGGATACGCCGGGATCAGGTCTCTCAAACATATCCAGGGTATGCATTTACCTCCGCCCTTCTTTTGTATTCTAGCCGAGATCCACTGTTCACTCATTCCGGTGATATTCATCAACTTCTTCGTGAAGGTTGGGCCATTAACCACTTTGGAATAAGCTTTGTCAACTTGAATTCTTGGGCAATGTAGCAAGGTCGTATACTCTTCTACCGTGGGAACCAGATCCACCTTCCCGAAGGAGAAACAGCTATAAGCGGCATTCCAGAACTAGGTCATTGCTCGGAACAGGTGCTTATCTATTTTGACCTCAAGCAGGTAAGGCAGGTCGCGTAAGTACCATAGAATAGCTGCTTCGCTTCATCATCCCACTGAGTCCAAATCTCTTTCAACTCTTGGAGCTCGTTCTGCGTGACACTGATGTTGGTGAAATCCCTTAGCTCCGACACATACCCCTCAACTAAGCTATCCCCTTTTTCTATTTGGCATTGCTCTGACCATATGCGGACGGCCGCATTGTCTTCCACTTTATCAAGGAATTCGCTTTCCATAACCAGCTTCCTAACTCAGAAATGGACCGTGAATCGATGTCTCTTAAAATATGAAATGATATGCACAAAAAGAAAGAAACACAACAAGTTAGTACCATGGAATATAAAGCAAGTAAAATAAACAAACGCCTATCTGGGTGACCACTAAGGTTTGACATAGCTCTACCTAAGGTGGGCTCCTAGGGTTTGCTATATGCGGCTTAGTTCTAAAGTTTGAGGTACCCGAACCAGCAGATTCCTCGATCCTCACCCATTATAGGCTCATACGGACCGAGTTCGGTTCAGGGGAATACATTTTCCTATGGCCATGCGGAAGTGAAAACTTCATGAAGACATAGGTACGGATGTATCCCGAAAGCAATCCACTAGCCCATGCGGAGGTGAAAACCTCACGAAGGCATAGCTTCTCGCTCCCACTTAAAGGTGTGACCGCAACGGTCATGCAATGCAATGCCAAAGTATTTACGAGACCAATATTGAAAGTGCATTAAAAGAAGCGTGATTTTTCGAAACCATTTTAATTAAAAGGACAAAAATTAATCAATTTATGGCTTGACCCTCGAGTCCCCAGTGGATTCGCCAAGTCGTCAGAACCATTTTTTTGGTGAAACAAGATGGCAGACGCCATCGACTCAATTTTGAAAAAAAAAGGAAATGAGTCGCCACCGATCTTTACTTGGTGTGATCGGATCACCTTTGTTTTAATAAAACATTTAATTTACTAAAACAAAGTGCTTTTTGGTCCACGAACTTTGAGAAAGCGGGTTTGAAGTCGATTACGTGCGAGGAAGGATTAGCACCCTCGACACGCCCAAAATTGGTACCAAACCGATTGATTGATGTCCTATTTGTTGAAAACTTTGAAAGGGTTCAAAATACAATGCTTTTATTTTCAAAATTTGATGGAATTGAAAGGACGTTAAGACTCTCTTATTATCGAAGAGATAAAGCATCATGTCCAATAAGTTAGGGCGCAATACTTTAGACTCCCGAAACTAAGCTCGTCTTTTAAAACTTGATTTTCGTTTTTGAAGAGGATCTTCCGTCATTCGTCAAATGAGAAACCGAAACCCAGTAAGTTAGGGCTCGATTTCTCGAGATTTCAAATACGGAAGATTGCCTCTATCTTTAGGAAAAAAGAAGCTTATCTCGAAGTATCTAGATGTCGAGTCCAGTAAGTTAGGGCGCAATATTTCGAATTTTCGAGATTAAGTATTTTGTTTTAAAATTGCAACTTCAAAAGAGATATTCTGTTGTTTAGCTTTAAACGAGAAGAAACCGGAACCCAGTAAGTTAGGGCTCGATTCACTCGAATTACTAATACGGAATGATTATTTGAAAACTGATGCATCGAGAAAAATTAGTGTGAAAATGCAAAAAATACGATGTTGTGTGTGAAAAGAATAATAAAAGGACACATATACGTATAAGTAAGAATGATATATAATATATCGAAGTATTACGATATAGTAATAGTAGTAGAAATAGCAATGAAATAACAATCTTGAAAAATAACAATAATAATAATAATAATGATAATAATAATAGTAATAATAAAAAGCACTAAAATACATAAATATATATAAAACAAATAACGACAATAATAGTATTTATGTATAATAATAATATAATGCTAATAAAGATAATGGAAATAATATATATATATATATATGGATATATATGGAAAATAAATAAGAGAGTAAGATAAAATAAAGTAAATTAATAGTTGAATAAAATGATAAATATAATAACAATAATCATAATATTAATATTAATAATAAATATGATAATGGTAAATACAATATAGTATCGATAATACTAAATACAAAATAATAATAATAATAATAGTAGTATTAATAATGATGATGAAATAAAATATTAAATGATGGTAATTGTAATAAAAATTGCAAAATAATTGAAAAAGAGACTAAATTGCATTAAAAATGGAAGTTTTGGGCCAAATTATAAATAAAATAGAGATTCAGGGGTGAAAACACGCGCGTGTGAAAGTGGGGGACCAAAGGGGCAATTTTCCCATAAATTAAAACGCAACATTTAAAGGGGGGACTGAATCGTAAACCGCAAAAAATTATTGGGCCAATGTTGGAATAATTAAAAGTTTGATTTAAAAAAACTAAAAACGCGGAAGGACCAATCGCAAATAGCCCATCGATTAAAAAACACGCAGATCCTAGGGCGGGTCGGATCGGATCGAGTCGGTCATGGGTGAAACGACGTCGTTTTGAGGTTAAAGGGCAGCCCCCAAAACGACGTCGTTTTGTGGGGCTATATAAAGCCCTAAATGCTGAAAAAAAATTATTTTTGGCCTGTTTTAAAAAAAAATCTCTCCTTTCTTTCTTTTTTTCTCTGCAGAAGGGGGGATGGCCGGTGGGATTCCTTGATTCGGTCATTGCTTGGCCGTTGCCGTCATTAAACCAGACACTGATGGTAGGAAGTTCAAAAAGAGGTAACTTTTTTTCCTTTTTTATGTGTTTATTTCCTTTCCCTGTTTTAGTATTTCATATTTTTATACGTGCATGAACAAAGAGTAACAAATTCGTGAAATGAGGGAAAAAAATAAAAAAATAACAATACCTTGGGCCTCTGTTTCTTTCGGTTTCAATGAATCTTTTGTGCTTTTTTTTTTTTTGTGTTTAGATCTGCTGCTTTTTATGCTTTGAAATTCCTTTTTTTCTTGTATATTGATCGAGGAAAAAAAGTCCTTACAAATGAAGTTAGATCGGTTTTATATCCGATCTTTTCCTATCCACTTGACCTAATGTCCTTTCGTTTTAATGGCTTTGCAGGCGCTTGGGCGGTGGCGAGGGCGGTGCTGCAGACACCGTCAGACTAGTGGCGAGTCAGAAGGCCAGGGGTCAGAAGGCAGATGGCAGAAACGGCGTAGGGGCTAGGCACTTTTTAGGGTTTTTTTTTTGTTTATTTTCTGATTGGGCTTTAGTGGGCTAGGGTTGGTTTTGGGTTTAGGGTTAGTTGGGTTTAGGGTTAATTGGGTCAGTGTGTTTGGGTTTGGGGTTTTAATTTTGGGTAGGGTTTAGGTTTATAAAGGGCCCGGGCGAAATTGGGCTTGTACAGGTTGGTTAATCCAAATCCTTGCATTTATGACTTCTATATTCTTAGAAGTTATTGTAAAGTCGAGCAATTCATAAAAAAAAAATAATGGAAAAATGATCGATTATTACTTTCAATTATTGTTAAAGTAAAAACACTTAAAATAAGAAGAGGGATAGCATCCAAAAGCACGTCGAATTTTGTACATAAATCGCTAGATGGTATAATTTATTGACATGAAATTGTTTTGTGTTTAGAAACCTTACACATATTTATACTAGTTCAACCGTCAAGAAGTATCGTAACAATTTGCTCCTAATTTCATAGCAATAATTGGAAGTGGTTTCATATTTTCAAATGGTTCTCACAATATGAACTACTAAAACCATTTGAGGCAACTCCTACGTTGCTTAAAAAACTAAATTTTACCATGTGCAAAGTTGTTTAATAATAGTAATATGACTTTGTTTATTAAAATATAAATTAAAAATTCTGAAACAAAATCTTCACAGTATCGGCACAATGTTGAAATATTCCATTTGTTAAACAATTTTCCATGTAAGGGTGGCTAAACTAAAGGGTTGTGAAATCAATTCCTAAGATAAGTTTGGAAGGTTAAATACATCGTAGACACAAAGAAGCATGGCATCGCCCCCTCTGAATTTTGGCTTCTTCTCCCACTTTCAATCCATTATATTATCTCTTCCCCCAATACCCATTGTACAACAAATCCCGGAAGTTTTCGCTGAGAAAACCAAAATAAAGAGTGGGAATACTACTACCCGTATAGATTACAAAAAACCACCCAACTTTTTCTTCTTTGAAAACGAATAAACACAACCATCCAATTTTTTTAATCAGATACAAACAAGGTTTGCTAACTTTGAAGATTAGAATCAATTGGGAATAGTAACCCTATTAGTGTGAGTATCCCTATCAATAGATTAGTGGGATTGATTATTTTATTCTAAATAAAAGAATGTCGTCGGGTGGCTTTTGTCGCGGCGTAGGTGACCTTAAGCCTTCAATCAAGGTTTCATTTAGTTTGATTATGATTATTTTAATTAATTAATAAAGAAATAAAAAAAAAGTAATGATCTGACACAACAATGTGCCCTTTAAAATTTTGGAAATTTTTGATGGTATCCTTGGACATTGTTTCTGTTTTTCCTTGTTCTAAACCATTCATTATTCCTTCCACTTTACCAACAACTATATATTTGTTTACTGTGCTTGCCCAATTTATCCATCTCCATATATGCCTTCCTCGCAGCTTAATTTTTCAAAATTAAGATTGATTTGCATTATCATTTTCAAAATGGTACGTCTCTCTTTATTCTGTCTCCCAAGGTAGTATGTACTCGGGATTGAGCTTTAAATTTCATTATTGATAAGATTCCAAGTAAAACTCTCAAGGTTGGAAAAGTAAAAACTTTTTATCTCAAGCAGGTAAGGCAATGCAGTTCCAAAGTCCTTTTGTTATGAGATTAACGCCATTCTGGTGGACTAGTTCCTCCTCTGATATGTCGATACATCCAAAGGATTGAGCGGGGTTGCGCTTTCGTGAATTTGACATCTTTAATGGTCCCTTTTGGCAAAACAAGCTCGGCCAGTGCTTTTGGGTTCAGGTTCTTAAACCCATTTGTTTTCCTTTTACCTCGATTCTTGATGCTCAAAGGATGAAGTCCTGTCATGGGCATGGAAAAGTCTATTTGAAGGTGTAAAAATGCTGCGACCTGGATGGTACATTGATCCAATCAACATTAAACACGCCCTGAACCGATCCCTAACCAGCCTAAATAGAACATGCAACATTTATTTTAATGAAAAATTTGACACGATACCAAAATTGTACCCACCACCGTGCTCCCATAACCCTAAAATTTTCCCAACATTTTCTAGTACAATTCTTCATTGTTTTAATCATT
The DNA here is from genome assembly GCA_025506655.1 of Gossypium rotundifolium. Taxonomy (NCBI): domain Eukaryota; kingdom Viridiplantae; phylum Streptophyta; class Magnoliopsida; order Malvales; family Malvaceae; genus Gossypium; species Gossypium rotundifolium. Next base: position 115,910,069 of record CP106732.1, on the reverse strand, counting down.
AGCTTATGAATTGAAAAATATATAGTTTGAGACTGGATCAGTTGACTTAATCACTCATATCCATGATCTCTTTACTGAAAGAACAGAGTTCAAACCCTTTCGCACAAGAGAAAATGAAAATGCTAAAGTCTCTTCTCAAAAGCTTGGTGCCATGTATTATTGTTTGAGGAAATTGAATATTGGTGGTAATTGACACTTGAAATTAATATAGTAAATGTTGAAACCATTTGACAATATTTTCATAATTTGGTAAGAGACAGCTGCTGTCTATCTTCTTTTCTTTGTTTTTGAAATATATTATTGTTATTTTTCCATTCCATTTATTCTTGTCGAGTTCATATATATGCATTCTCATTCATTGATGTCATTGCTTACATGTATAATATAATTTAATTAATGTAGGGTAAGTTGGAAGAAATAATATTTGGTATCTTGTTAGTGGAGTTTTTACACTCTATAAATTTAAGTTACGTTAGGGGTTGACAAGTGTTTTATAAGAATATAGAAAAATATTAAAATATAAATATTAAAAAAAAAGACACATGACAATGTTTTAAGACTATTTATAAAATAAAAATTTAATTGAATTTTTTATTCTAATTCATGTTTATCCATCTTAATTTATAAATTAAATATAAAATATCATATATTAACAACAACAAAATTCTCTGTAAAAAAGGCAAAGAGGGCTTTGCCCCAAAAAATGAAAAAAAATATTTAATATATATTTATATGTATTTTTATTTTAAATAAAATAAAATTGATCCATAAAATAAATTTGATGCTTTTATCTTTAATTTAATTCTATGCATCATGAATTACTTAACTAGTATAGTTCATCTACACTTTGCACAAGATTAATTATTTGTTTATGTTAAAATATAGACTAAACATTTGAAGATTAAATATACTCTGAGCAAAGTTTTCAGAACTAAAACAGTGGTTGAACTGATCAGACAATCGTTCATATGATTCGATTAAATGAATCGTTCAAAAGCATAAAAAAATAGAAATATTTAAAATATAAAAAACGAGTTCAATTGTGTTTTTAGCCTAATTCTATCGGCCCGTACCAATTCACGAGTCAATCGGTCTGATGCTTCTCTTCGAACTGGTACCCCAGTCTGTTCAATTGGTTCAAAGAATCATGACTCTAGGTCTCTACACTTCATACATTTGGAATTTAACTCAAATTTTATTTTCAAGAATCTATTCTCTCAATTTCATGGATTTAAAGTATGCTTTCAATATATATATATATATATATATATATATATATAACCATGTAATATTTTAATTGGAAAGCTAACGATATTAATTATTTGAACTAGTTAATAAATTTATAAATGTATAAAGACCAAATTATATTAGAAATTAAAGTATGAGGATTAAATCTCAAATTTAAGCATATTAGAAAAACTAAAATTAAAAATTAATTATGAAAGTGGGTGTGTGCCACGTGTCTTAAGGAGGAACTTGGACCTTCCTTTAATATATATGTACAGTATGGTTCACCCACACTTTGCGTTGGGTTGATTCTTTATTTATGTCAAATTATAGAGTAAAAATTTGATTATTAGAATATATTCCAAGTCGTTATAGAGTAAAAATTTGATTATTAGAATATACTCCAAGTCGTTATACACTTCATATATTTGGAATTTAATCCTGTACTTTTGCTTTTAAAATTTAACCATTCTATTTTTCGGATTTAAAATCCACTTTCAAATATATATAACTACATAACATTTTAATAGAAAGGTTAATGATATTAACTATTTGGTCTAATCAATTAACATTATCAAAATATAGAAACCAAATTATGCTAGAAATTAAAGTATAAAGATTAAATTTTAAATTTAAATATAATAGAGTGACTAAAATTAAAATTAACCATTTTATAATGCAAAGAAGAATAAAGAGAGTATCGAGCAAATATAACTTATTTTAGTCTAAATTGAGTAACAAATAAATAAATTAGAGGCATGGAGTTAATTGAACATTCTAAATGCTTCAAAAAAGAACGTAATCATATAAACAACAAAATGTGAGGGACTGGATCTAAAATTATCCATGATTCATTTCAGGCATACGCTAAAAGGCATTTCTCTAATTCTCTCAGAGGCAATACCATAGACACTACTTTTATAGATTATCAGTTCATTTTACGTACATTCTTAGCTATTATTTCATTTTATCTATCTATCAATTATTATTTATAGATATCAAATTACAATGATGTCTAACTTAATTAATATTTTATAGTTGCATTAATAAAATAATTAGAAAAGTTATAAACCTGTTATCATTATAAAATAATTATGTATGTATTACAATAGTTAGATAAAAATAAACAATAGTTAATGCAAAGTTAAATTTGAAATTAGAAAGATGAGTATATCTTCAAAATAAGCAAAAAATTCCCTTTCTATTTGCTAAAAATTGAGTATTAATGGAAATGACTAAATATTACCAATTGAATTACTTCTTTCTCAAGTTCGAATTCTAGAATCAACATTGTTGAGACCCAAGAAACAACCAAAAGGAATGGGGGATGACAAACTAGAATCGAAAACGTTTTAATAATGATGGAAATGAAGATAAAGAACAAAAACGATTCCAGTTATTTTCACATTATAAGTTAACACTACACCAAAACAGACTTTTAGCGGCGTTTTTTAGGCTTTTAGCGGCGTTTATAAGCGCCACTAAAAGTGTTTGCAGCGCTTTTCAAACGCCACAAAAAATGCCGCTAAAACAACAGCAGCAAATTTTTACGGCATTTATAAGAAAAAACGCCGCTAAAGATCATGTTTTTAGCGGCGCTTTTTCCACAAACGCCGCTAAAAGTCATGACCTTTAGCGATGCTTTGTCCACAAACGCCGCTAAAAGCCTTGGCTTTTAGCGGCACTTTTAAAAACGCCGCTAAAAGTTTGAGCTTTTAGCGACGCTTTCTCCAAAAACGCCACAAAAAGCTAGACCTTTTAGTGGCGCTTTTTCTGAAAACGCCACTAAAAACATGATCTTTAGCGGCGCTTTTTTTAAAAACGCCGCTAAAAGTCGTGAAAAATAAAAAAATATTATTAAAAAAAGATTAAAATATTATAAAAAATTTAAGGGAAAAAAATAAAATTAAACATTTTTCAGCCCATAACATTTAAACCCAAAAAAAAAATTAAGCCAATCAATATTAGTATTTTAATTAACAAATTAAGTCACACAGTAAAACCAACCAATAAAAGAAATGGGGGAAAGAATAAAAAAATAAAAAATAAACAATAAGGATGTGATAAAATTTCATCAGCAAAACAAAATCATGACGAGTTTGAGTTGACTCCTCATTGTTCATCACTTTAGGTTGTTGCTTCACAACTGGGGCAATCAACTTCCACACTGCATATTAAAAGAACAGAAGATATTAAAGCAAATTCCAAAAGAATTGCATAACAGGGATTTGGGAGCAAATGTCATCCACCACTTTACTTGATTCATGTACATATCTAAGTGATGAAAGAAAGCTACATCAGTGCATGATGAGCAGATATCAATGAAACGATCCTTTGTAGTAGTATAAAAGGGAATACACTGTTTCATTGCATAGAGACTCAAATTCATCCCGAGACATTGAAGAGGAAAACAAGAAATAAGACATACTATGTAATGGTTAAGAGAAGTAAGTGAGGCACCAAATAAAATTGACAAAATCCTCAACTGGACACCTAAGATGGTCATGTATAGAAAAGTAGTGACTTAAGCACTACCTAAATTAACAAAGAAAAGTGGCACCAACTTTGATACGGATATAATGCTCCTACTCGCTCTATTACATTATATTATCATTGTATTCACTAATCAACTTAGTTCCATATGGCCAAAACCTTCCATTAGAATTAACATTATCCAAACAAAGCAAAGAGAGTTGAAAGCGATTGCTTTATGTGTAAAAATCACTAGCCGAGAGTGAATGTGGTGACTAAATTATAGAAATTAAAGGGACGATTACATTACAACACTACAAAATAATAATCAAGAAAAGAAGGCATGATAACTGAAGACAATGCATACCTCTATATTCCCATGTAAAGAGGTAATGAGCTGAAAATTTGCCATAAATTAGCACCAAAATTTGAATTATCAAAATAATTAATATTTTTTAATTATTAGTTTAAATAATGATTACATGCAATAAAATTAGAATGTACATTGAGCGTATAGTACAAATTATTAATTATGATTTGAATTTTTAATATTGTTAAAAAATTATCGATCTACAAAATATCAATATTTTAATATGATATTTAAAATTTAGTATGAATTTTTAATATGAATTTTTAATATTGTTAAAAAATTATCGATCTACAAAATATCAATATTTTAATATGATATTTTAATATATCAAAAAGTTCATGATGGAAAAAGCAGAAAAAAGAACTTGGCTCGTAGTATGATGAATGTCTTATCTAAAGCAATTCTAGACACCATACAAAATCTAATAGGATAGAGATTACTTTGTTTCTCCAACCAATAGGGCAAGTTTAGAACTAGTAAATACAATCTCAAAAATGTATTTCACTATCGAATTTGAGCCTAGTTTGATGTCAAATCAGCCCAATGCATTTTATATGTAGAAAACCACATGCCTAATGCCACCATTCAAGTTCAAAACCTAATTATAAGATATCCACATAATCAAGGGATTTAAAGCACCAAAAATTGCCTAATTATAAGTTCAAAACCTAATTATAAGATATCCAAAATTTTAGAGCACCGCTTAAAATTGCTTCAACATGCACTAAGCCTTGCCTTCAAGTGAGCCAAAAAGTTTTAGAGAACCTCATGCCTAGAACACTATCCAGCAGTCAAAAAATTATATTTGCACAAGAATAATATAATCATCTATGTGATCAAGGCAGAAAGTAAAAAATAAATGGCTTACTTACATAAAAATCACAAGAAAGAAGCACAAGTACATAGACAAGTGAAGCAAGTCTCGGATGAGCTCCAAGTAGAAGGTATGCACAACTTTTTTCTCCCATTGCCCTTCCATAAGCATGTCACTCACATAGAAAACATATTTTACAAAAGTTGACACTATTGTTGTTGCCAGTATCATGTACCTACAACCCAAAAAAGAAAATATGAGTCCAAGAAAAAACAGATAAACTAGAAAATATGACACACACATACAGCACTTGAAAGAAATAAAGGAGAGGGTCAAACTAGTCTACTTTATGTAAATTGCAGTACAAAAAAGAATAGAACTTTATTCATTCAAACATATTGTCATGCTTTAAAAAATCCCTATTTTGAATCAAAACAAAAGAAAAAGAAATTCAAATGATTTTCCCTGAAATTCCTTTTTCCTCCCCAACCAAACAATCAAACCAGGAACTTCCAAAATCGGTTCAAAGTATCAAATCGAGTATGTATACCCTGAGGCCTTTAAGAAACAGAAAGTTGGAAAGCACCTACCTCAAAGATCGTGAACGAGACCTTGAAAGACTGCGACTGACACGCCTTGGGCTCTTTGACCTGCTGCTCACATGATCTCTCTCATCTTGTAGACTCTGACCATTCTCCCTAGGACTAGGGACCTCCGTTGGTTCAGATTCCGCCTTGTCACCATGTGGAGAACATAGAGAAAGAGACTCAGAAACAGATCTAGACCGCCAGGGAGCGCGATAATCATCTTTTGCCCCACGATCCCTTGATATGGATCTAGACTGACTGGGAGAGCGATAATCATCTCTCATAACACGATCCTGAGAAATTGATCTAGATCGCCTAGGGGAGTGGTGATAATCTTTCCCCCTCTGATTGCTGTCTCTAGTTTCATGTGAAAAAATAATGCATTAGAAACTAATACACCAAAAAAATTAACACATAATGACTATCGTGGTAAGCGAGATATATTCAGTTCATATAGAAAATTAAAAGAAAGTATAAAAGGAGCAATTAAATGTGAGTCTCTGCTACGCTTTCTTAGTTTCCACCAACCAATGTTCAAATTTTGCTTTCTTTTCTCAAGATTCGCCACCAAAGAGTGTTTATGTGGGAGGGAGAAAGCTTGAAAGCGAGAGATTCAGAACCCGAAATATAGGGTTTGGAGACTTAGAAATTTAGGGTTTGGGGAAAAATCGGGTTATAGGGGTAGTTTTTAGCGGAGGAAAACGACATCGTAATAGCTTTTTTGTGGCCTTTTAAACGCCACTATAGCCCTTTTTTATGGCGCTTTTTACAAAAATACCACTATTATACAATTTTATTTTTTTTTATTTTTGAGTATTAAACTTTTAATTTTAATTTTTTAATTTTAATTTTTTAATTTTAACCTATATTTTTCTATATTTTTTCTTTCAAAATTTTTGTCTTGAGATTATTATTTTTTAAATTTTTAATATTATTATATTTTGAGTATTGAACTTTTAATTAAAATATTAAATATTAAATATTAAATAATAAAACTCTAAAATAATAAAAATTAAACTATAAACTCGGCCTAAACCCTAACCCTTAATCTTAAATCCTAAACCTAAACCTTAAAATATAAGCCCTAGACCCTAAACTATAAAGATTAATCCATAAATTATATACCCTAAATTAAACCATAAACCCTAAATTATCATGAGAATTAATTCAATATTTTAAAATTAAAACTATCTACATTACGATTATATAAGAAATTACTTAATAATTTTTTCATTTTAACAAATATTTTCTATGTTTTGACTTTCAAATTTTTCTAAGTGTCATTATTTTTTGATAAAACTAATTTATATTTTAATCAATATAATTCATATTTTAAGTAAGATAAAATATTTATATTTTATATATTCAATTAAAAATAAATTGTATTTTAATTAACATTACTAGTTAGGGTTTAAGGGTTTCGATAAAGCAAAACTTCTTAAGGGTTTAGTTATCAATTTGTAACGTACTTTTCATAATTAAGTCAGTTAATTTCAAATAGCAAAATAAAATTAAAATCAAAACAAAAATAAGAAAAATGAAAATTAAATCGAATAAAATCGAAATTAGTGTTTGTAGTTTAGGGGTTTATGGTCGAGTGTTTAGAACTATGATTTAGGGTTTATAATCAAGATTTATGGTTTATAGTTTAGGGTTTAGACTGTGTAAGGTTTAGGGTTTAAGGATAAATAGATGCACAATCAGATTTTGTTAGGGGCTGAAATTAATTTGTAAGTAAAAATTGCAATCTCACCATTTTATAACATATATTTTTATAATTTTTTAATGATTAAATCAAATTTGATATTTTTTCTGCATTCGATAAACCCTAAATCCTAAACCCGTGAACCTTAAACCATACACCCACAAACCCATAAACTCATAAACTCTAGCCATAACCCTAATCCTAAGACTAACCGTAAACCATAAACTGATAAAGTACACTAAATCTTGAAATGCTGCCCTCGAAACCCTAGTCAGCCCATATTAACATCTTTAGCGGTGTTTTTCAAAAAGCGCCGCTAATGCCTGACCTTTAGCGGCGTTTTTCAAAAGCCGCTAATGCTAAGACCTTTAGCGGCATTTTTCCAAAATCGCCGCTAATGCTGCAACCTTTAGCGGCGTTTTTCAAAAGCGCCGCTAATGTCGAACCTTTAGGCTTTTAGCGGCGTTTTTCCAAAAGCGCGCTAATGCCAAGACCTTTAGCGGCGTTTTTCCAAAAGCGCCGCTAATGCGCAGACCTTTAGCGGCGTTTTTCCAAAAGCAACGCTAATGCCAAGACCTTTAGCGGCGTTTTGGAGATAAACGCCGCTATTGCTCATTTTTTTGCGGTGTATTCCTTCAAACGTTGCTAATGTATAATATTTGCGGCGTTTTTCTTTAAAACGCCACTAAAAACGCCGCTAAAAGTCTGTTTTGCTGTAGTGTAATTTGAGTTTTGAGAAATAATTGTTTCCTTGGAACCAATTTTTTAATGAATTAATAGTAGAAGCTACTATCAATTCTTTATGAAAAGAAAAAAGATTAGATGGAAACAACTCTAAAATGTTGACATATATATCAAGCGGCATTTAACTTTAAAAAACACAATAAGAAAAATGCTTCTCATGGTTAATTTTGCACTGAGTTGAGAATTGCTGTTCACAAATAAACCCCAAAATTTCTACATATATGGACAAAAATTAAGTGATGGATTCTTCTAATTACGTCAACAATATATAATTTAAAATAGAAAAAGTTAGTATACACATGGTTATAAACATATCTTGGCCTGCTATCAAAATCAAACGGAAAAGTCAAGATAAAGTAAACACTAAACAATAATATTTTTGATTCAATTTGCAACAGCTACGTGTAAAATGAATTATGAATTCATTAAGTCGGTCCGGTTTTGACCTCAAAAGTAAGCACATAGTCTTTGATAAAGATCTCATTTGACGTTTCCATTATTTTAGTTCGTCAACAATGAATAATTCAAAAACATAATGCCTGGGTTTCTTGGGAAGCTGAGAGTGCTGGGTTTTTGCTCAACGTGGTAGGTTTTCAAGTTGGAAATATTAGTATCAATCAAAACTTCATTTCCGTCTTTGTAATTGATGGTCGTAAAATGTTTTAAGAAATTAAATTTGTATAAAATATATATGTTCTCATCACTGAACCAGAAGGGAATTTTCATGATATCATGGTTTAGATGCTGCTGACTCTTATGGGACCAACGCTGATGAATCCTTAAATCAGAGGTTGTTAAACCTAACTAGGTGGGATTGCTTTGTTGAATGAGTAAAAATGAACCAAAAAATTAGAAATGAAAAAATACTGGGTTCATATCAATAATCAACCGTTCATCCTTCATATTTAGAGCCAGAATAAATATATAACCTAACATTAATGAGAATTAATTTCCTTTGATATGGAAAGTGATGCATGATTGACTTAGCAAATGCGTACTTAAAATCTTGAATAAATGGCTGCCAAGACGACAATAAGAAGCAGGTCAATTGTGTTTGGCCGATGGCCAAGCTCTAGTGCAACTCCTTTTGACTTTGAGACCACCTAAACCCGTGGTTTCATTTTCCCTACAAATTCTCCCATGTCAATATATTTTAAAAGATAAATCCTATATATTTATTTAAACTAAACAATTATATGTTGCGTGAATTGTCTTTTCCACCCTTGAATTTTCTTGGGAAATTTTCTTAAACTTGTTAATGTTTTGATAAAGAAGAGAAGAGAGAATGAAAACCGATTGTAGTTTTTTGCTTTTCTCCTGTTTTGTGTTGGCGAGTAAATAAAGATAGATGGCCATATTTAAATGAATGAAAGAAAGTGCATGCATGCTTTAGTTCCATGGAGTCTCCGACATATATAAACAAAACTTGTAATTTGAAAGATAGAAACATTGATTATTATACGAAAAAGATTCAGCTTTTGTCTTTAGATTTTGTTTCCAACAAAGGAAGGTAATGCAAGGCAACCCAAATCCCATTTTTACAAGGATCAAAAGACATCAAATCAAATCAAATAATGCACCATCAAACACCTACCATATTCAATAAGGGGAAAAGCTATATATATAGTATTTGAATGCTTTATTAATGTTCACCATGAACATTGTGGCCAGCATCTTATCTCTCTTCTACGTAATCTGTCTTATTTAACTAAGTGGAAGTAACTGTTTCGGAAATCAATAATCGTTTTAGATATAAGCGAGAGCAATAAATGATTACTTTGTTTTTTATTTGGGTGATATTATTGAGTAGTTACATTAGCTTCCAATTAATTTCGTAGTTAAAAGTTGGGTTAATTTTGAAAAAAAAAAAAATCTCTCCCGTTACTCGAACCTAAGATTTTATTTCATTGAGCTACTAATCATTCGATGCAACAAATATTATTATTTTATTTTATTTATTGTTATTATAACTAAACAGATGCCTTAAATCAAGGAGTGGAAGAACTTATGGGATTGCTTTAAAAAGTGAAAACAAAAATATAATACCAACCTTTATAATCTTTTATGCCTAACATGTGCATTCAAAGCTCTTCCAATGTTTTAATTTGCAGGCTGGGAGATAGTAATAAAAGAATGCAGCCATTGTCAGAAATCCAATTTGCTAGAGCCTAGGAGGTTAGGGCCAAAACGTCTAAGCATCTTAACTTTACTATTGTGATTTTTTCATGGATACCTAGGAGGGGGATTTTATAGCAGAAATTGGAATTCAATCCATGTGTTACAAAGAAGGGGGGAAAAGATGTACCTTTTTTTTGCATTGAAATTAAGAAATATACCATAAAGTTCTTCAGACAGTACTGATCCAGGGAGATCAGAAATATAATATAAAGATATTGAAGTTCGCAATTTATGACTGTCGTTCTCAAAGTGCAAAGCAAATTTGAACTAATCAACTGCATCTGATCACATTAAATTTAGAACTTAAAGTTAAAGAGAACCCAGAAGAGGAAAAGCTGAAGAAAAACAAATGTCAAAATCATAAAACAAAACAATAATCTCTGCATATGTTTATTAAGAAAGAGATTCTGACATCAAATTAAATTTCCCTAATAGGTACTAATTTAAATCGCCCATGTACAGTACTGTTCACCATAGGTAGAAGCTTGTGGCATGTTTTGTTGGCAAGGTTCAAATCCAGTGACAAGCTGAGGAAAGCCTAGAGAATATATGTCTCCCCAGCTGCTACTTTCAACGGAGCTACTCCCAGTAGTACTGCTGCCATCGACCATGTTGTCCGTCCCATAAAACCCCTCCAACCCATTCATTATTTGTTGATTGTTGCTGTAGATCAGCTCACGTAGCTCATCTGTGAAACCATCAAGCCCTTGGAACATATCATTAGGAACGGCGGCTTCGTTGGTGTTAAAGTGGGTACTATTTGTCACTTGAGAACAAGTGCTGTTTATTGGACTAATGGAAGATGCAGGTGAAACCGTGTTGTTCATGGAATTCTCATATAGTTGATCTTGAGCGACAGAAACATCAAGAGGGTACCGAGAAGAATTTATGGGATTGGGGATTGGAGTGCTTGTGCTTGATTGTGGGTGACGATCATCTGAGAATCTTCCTCCTAGTTTGATAAGCAAATTCTTGATGGATTCTTGGTCTTTAGGAAGAGGAGGATCTTGATTTGTGGTGGTTGTAAAAGGTAAGACTGGTGGTTGCTGTGGCCAGTATGGGGGTTGGCTCACCATTCCAGGAAGCATATAATCCCCACTTTCTCTCTTCATTTCTTGCTTTACGGTGAGCCAGCTAGCTCTCCGAGCTTGTTGCTCTTTTCGCTGCTTGCCCAGGAGTTTCTTTTTAAGCCTCGTGTTCCAGTAGTTCTTGATGTCATTGTCAGTTCTTCCAGGCAATTGTGCTGCAATTATAGACCATCTGCGCATTCAAAGAAAGCATATATGTAATTGAAGTTTTCAATTGCTCAAATTCCAAGAAAGGTCTTTAACCATAAAAAGCTAATTACCTGCTACCAATGTTTATGTAAAGGCTGCAGATTATGTTATCTTCTTCCTCAGAGAACGCTCCATGCTTAATGTTGGGTCGAAGATAATTCAACCATCTGAGCCTACAACTCTTGCCACATCTCTTAAGCCCTGGAAACAAAGAGATCAATTTAGACTAAATATATATATATATATTTGGAAGGTTTAATATATAAAATTGAAGTTGAGCAATTGATTGCTAATTACTAACCTATCTTCTGAGGCAAGGCAATCCAGTTGCCACCGGTGCCGTTTTCCTCTATATAAGCCTTGAGTTTGGCATCTTCCTCCGGCGACCATGGGCCTTTCTTCACGTTAGCTTTGTCACAGCAAGGAGCTCTCCCCATGTTTCTATGTGTTGATGAGACAAGTTTGAAAGTTAGCTACTCTTTTCTGCTCACTTGACAATAATAATGAGAGTGATTTTATATATACACACAAGAAGAAGAGGGAGACTGTAATGGCAGAGGAAAACTGACTTGGAGGAGAAACAATGTCCCCCAGGATTCAAAAGGAGAAATTTTTTCTAAAAAATACTAAAGGTTGAAACTTTAAGCATAAAATATTGAAGCAATAGAAAGTGCCAGAACAGAAGACTAGGATTTTTCTTATTGTCCTTCTACCTCCAGAATCTAAGATAATCTAAATTTATATTGCAACATAACGTTTATTTATGATTGGCTACCCATCTCCCAAATTTGACCCTCTCTCCCCCATGGAATTATTGGTGGACCCTGCAAATTAAGATGATTAAATCAAATGGATTGAATTGTTCCTCAGCTATACGTACGTACTTGCCTTCCTCAGCCACTTCGTTGCTTCTTTTTTAAGCAACAACTAAAACACATCATGGTTTTTAGAACAGATTTGGAAAAAGACCAATGCCTGCCTTAATATTAATTAGATTGAGGATAATTTTACTTTCTATATTTTTTTTTCCAACTTTTGTCGAGCATTTTCATCTCAATTTATTATCTTTAGAGGAAAAGCTTTTGAATTTTTTTAAAAATATTTGAGGTTGATAGCAAGTGAATTACGATAACCAGTGAAATCGTACAGTTATTAACAACTTCTAGCTTATGATTTTATCAAGAGATGACACAATTATTAACAACTTTAATCTTAACGATCAAGCTTAATTACTACTTTGGTTAGTGGTTTATTGTTTCATTAAAAAATTAATATGGTTTATTGGATGTAGTTATAGTTTTGGCTTAATATATCATTTGACTTTATTTTAATGAGGTACATGTGTTATTTTTTATCAAATTTGGTACATGTGTTTGAAAAAGTTATATATTTTAGTACCTAAAGTAACAATATTAACTTTTTAGTGTTTAATTCAGATTTTAAGACTGATTTGATGAAAGTTAATTACTAATATTATTATATTTGAAATTTTCATGATTTTATAAAATAAATTTTGTGTCAATTGTGACTTCATTCAATTTTGTGTTTAATCATCAAATACAGTCTAATGGATGTGATTTAATTCAAGTTTTAGGGTTGATTTGATGAAAATTAATTACTTTCTAAAATCTAAATCAAACACTAAAAAGTTAATATTATTGCCTTAAGATACTAAAATGTACAACTTTATCAAATATAGGTACCAAATTGAAAAAAAACAACAACACAAATAACACATTACAAATAAGTGTTCAACTCAGATACCAAAATATATATATGAAAATAATTTTATCATTTAAAAATTTCTATTCAATTTCCCTAGTTCCTTTTTTCTATTAATTTTCCACCTTTAGGGTTAGGTGTCAACACCTTAACCCAAAAAACAAGTTACAATAATCATAGAGAAACCTGTCTATAATCAGATTTCTGTTTAAAAGAGAAAAGAAGAAGAAGATTTCGTTGGTATGTGTTGGTAAGATATGAAAATATGATTCGACCTCATAAATGTGGTTAGAAAGGTCAAATGGGGCTAAGTTAATGTTAGAGATGAAATTACTTGAGCTAATTTATGGGCTGAGATGAGGAGTAAAAAAAAGTAATCTAGAAAAGTAGGCATAGTCAAATATACAAACCGCTATATTGTAGAATTTAAGGGATATTTCCATTAGGTTACCTGACCCAATTAAGAAGAAGATTACCATGACCCTTTTTGCTTTTACTATAATCAATAATAGATTTTCTTGTTAATTTTCAGTGCTTCGGAATTAAATAGCTTAATACTTGAAGGGAAATAATCAATAAAAGAGGCCTAGTTATATTAAATGCAAACTAGATAGAAATAAAAGTTAACTCGTAAAAGATGGCTGACTTGACCAAAGAGACAATTGAAGTCAAACTATAGCAATAACAATGGTATAAAACTGAACAATTCTCCTCAAAAGGAATAATTATATAAAATTGGTCTTTGAATAATTGCGCTAAGTTCACAAGGGGGTTGAATATAATCGTGTTGGTTGCATGGCATTGCCTAAAAAGGCTTTGACATTTTGGAAAAAGAAAAGCTGAAAGATCACAACTCTTTCAACACGCAACCAAAGGGAAATACCCCTCTGCTTTACTTAATTCTATTAATCCCATCCTATTGGAATTGATTAAAATCAGTATAAAGAAAAGTATTGAATCACATTATCTCAAAATTAGTATACACCGATTGAAACAAACAGTTGAATCATGTTTTAAATAATATTTTTATTTTTATAATTTTTTTTAAAATTTAATTGATCGGATCAGTTGAACCAATGAATTGGTGGTTTGATCGATTCAACCATTAATTCAATTTTAAAAACATTGTTATTTTTTCCTTGGTTAGATTTAATACAATGTTTTGTATCTGAATTTGGCAAAAGTTATATATTTTAGTACATGCTAGTAACAATATTAATATTTTAGTATTTAATTCAAATTTCATAATCATAATTTTACTAATAATATTAATAATTTAATTTTATTAAATCAATCCTAAATTTTGAAAAAGAAATGTAACCATCGAATTGTATTTAAGATATTAAACACAAAATTTAATAAATTTATAATTGACACTAAATTTATTCTACTAACAAAATTATGAAAATTCAAACATAATAATATTATAACAAAATAATTTTTATCTAATCAAACTTTAAAACTTGAATTAAATTAGATACTAAAAAATTAATAATATTATTTTTAAATATAAATAATATATAATTTATTGTTTCAGAGTGAATAATATGATATATTAATGATATCTGCCTCTGTTTTGAAGACTTTGTTTGGAAGAAGTATCCGTGTCGGTATGATTGATAGTCTTTTCAAAAATCTTAAGCTCTACAGCCCTAAGCATCTAAGCTTTTTCTCCTCAAGGCATCTTTCTCAAACGATGCTTTTATCTTATGTTAATGGATATAATAATATGCATATCTAACCACATTGGCCAATGCCAATTTGACATGCTTTGAAAAGACAAAATTTTGAAAAAGGGGTCATAAATATCAATGGATGATTGGAAATTTGGGAAAAAGTGGGAGACTCGTGGTGGGGAAGACTAATTTGCTGTTCATATTTGATTAAAATAAATAAATATGACCCACTTGACTCCATTAGGTAAACATATATGATGATGAGAAAATCATCTCATAATGATGCGATCATTCTGGGTTTTAGTCTACTTTTTTCATTCAACCCTATCTCTTTTTCTTTTGGATAAATGGTGATTTTATTATTCAAAGAAGCGGAATTCTGCTACATTAAAACTTCTGAAAGCAACAATACACTCCTATGCAGACTACTCTAGTGTATTTTAAATTGAAAATTAACTACATTAACTTCATCAATGTTTTTATCACTAAGTCGGATTGTTACTAATCCCTTTAATGAATTCAAGATCTCACTCTCATTTCTATGCTGCCCCTTAAATTGTCTTTTATTACGTTCTTCCCAAATCAAGTAAACATACTTACTCCAAGCAATCCTTAATATAATTGCAATCCACTGTAATTCCCTTTGCCAATCCTGCATAGTCCAAGAATACATTTCCATTTGCCTTTTGAATGTGAGCATTTAAAGAAAAGATGATTCTTGGTCTCTAACTCACTGTTACTTAACTTGCACTACCCATCATTGATAATACCCAACTGAAGAAGCTTATCTTTTGTCCGAATTCTTCCCAACATGACCATCCAGGTAACGACTGCATGTTTTGGGATATGTAATAATGGGAACCAAATTAGTTTATGCCACAATACTTTGCACATTTTCTCTCTAACCTCATCCCACATTTTACTTCCTGAAGCCTTATTTGGATCAGAAAACATGCTTTGAAATTGAGTTAGTTCATCTCTCATCTTCAAAAGTGTAATACCCTACTCCCGACCCAAACGTTACATCCAAGATGTGAGATGCCACATTCATTGTCGAAGCAATTACGAACAATAAAATTCTAAAGCTTTTAAAACACATTATTTATTCAAATATAGGTTATAAGCGAGCTTATGAATGCTTTCATGAAATTACGATAACAAACGAGGGACTAAAATATAAAAGAAACTAATACATGAGTGTTGTCGCGACATTCAAGAATAAGTGTTGCAACACTGAGGGAAAAAACATGATGTCGCGACTTCAACTAAAGTGAGTTGCTACCTTGAAAACAGGAACTTGACATCGCAACTTCAACAGAAGAATGTTGCGACCTTAAAGACAGAGTACTTAATATCGCAACACCAACATGGGGATGTCACAACTATAAAGATAGTTTCCCCCAAATTTTGCATCATTTGCCTCAAACTTGCCAAATCCTAATCTTAATGGTCTAAATGACCCAAAAACTCAACACATATCATTTTAGGCATTAATTCAAATGTCAAACTACATCCTTGGCATATTTAAACATCTTTATACATATGATCATATACATATTCACATTCATTCTAGTTTCATGCATCATATTCTATTAATTGGCATGCAAGCAATCCTTAATATTAACATACAAATGCAAAATGAGCACATATATAATTTTATCACTAGATTAGAGCATACACATCATCAAATCAACTTGAACATATACAAAATGCAAACATTCCTACCACTAGTACTAAAACATTCAAAATGGACCTGAAAACCAACTCAAGACCTTAGGTACATGCCACTTGCTTCAAACATAACATAATCTTTACAAACTTTCTGAGTCGAGAATTGAAACTGCATGTTTCTGATCACTTTGAGACTTCAAGATCTATGATACCTGCAGACGAAAATAAACAAACCATATGCTAAGAAATAATGCTTAGTGGTGCTATCATGATTTAAAACAATTATCAAATAGAAGCAAGATACCAAGAACAACTAACATGTAACTTATAACTATTAAAATACAACAACTAATCTTGTCCCATGCCTTATGTTGGTGCTTTCATACATGTTGTAAGAAGTTACTTATTAAAATTTTCTTTCGTTTAATATAACATCTCGATCACATTAATTACATAGTATTCCATAAGAACATATTCATTTTCTCATTTCATAATCGAAAATATTGATTCATTTTATATCCATATCAGCCCTTAGGGCTCGTATTAATCGGATCACAAGGTCATTCACATTCCATCTTTTATTACTTTAACTTCAAGATATCATTTCCCAATTCAATATCCAATATCAATGACAAAATAAATGTTTTCATAATCCGTATTAACTGGACACGGACTTAAGACGGATACACTAATCATCCAACCATCACATTGTTGGAAACAATCTGATTTGAAAACAGTTTTCTGTCATAGCGAAAAAATAAAAATTTGAAAACCAAGCCGATTTGTGATATTTATAGCAATAAATGTTTCCTGAAAAATCTCGTGCTCCGTGCAAAATAGATCCTTGACGTTCCTAGCATTCAACACCTTCTCCGCTATTCTTATACCACGAATCTCTTCAAGTGTGGGTTTGAATAATCACGAATCAAACATAGAACTAGAAACAATTTTTTTTTTTTTTTTTTTTTTACTTTTAGTAGGAAAGTAATTCTCTCTATCAATAGAAACCAGTAGAATTGTTATTCCCAGAAAATAGAATTTATACTTAGAAAATAAATTCTCACTATTTTTGGGCAAAATAATAATATCTCAAAGTTGTGTATAATTTGTGTTTTAATCCTTATAGTGCCATCTATTTATAGGGAGATATTGGAGAATCTTAGTTGAAATAATTGATTACAAATAATTATTTGATAGAAAAACAAGTCCCCTAGCTCTACTAGGAAAGAAGGGTGACAACCCTAGTTAGCTGCCCCTCATACTTATTATAAGGGGTTTCAGGCTGTTCTGAATTGGGCCCAATTATATGTGCTTCCTATACTTTAACACAACAATTTATAACTTAATCCAACCTAATACATGTTTTCTACTTCCCAAAATAAATATTATTTATTAAATTAAATTAAATTAAATTAAATTAAATTAAATTAAATTAAATTAAATTAAATTAATTTTCCAATTAGATAATTTTCTCAACTCAATTTATACAACTTTACTGTAAAAGGATCTATAAGAAAATATATTTAAATTCCATATTCAACTAATTCAAAATTACCAATTAATTTAATTTCATTTTGAATTTCAATTATTTACTTAAATAATAATTGAAAAACATAAATTAATTCTCAGGTCATTTCCATTCTAAGTGAGAAACTACATTCATTTCTGAATGTAACCCATTGCTCTAACTTTATCACTTCTATCCATTTATATTCATTTGATTCTACATGCAATTCATTTCTGGTTTCAACAAGCTAGCGAAGGTACCAGTTGAACATATGTAATCAGGGCTCAAATGATTTATAAATAAGTTCCAGTTTTTCACCTATTAATTAAAAACTCATTTAGTCGCGAAGTCATTCCACTATAGAATCGTGATTGAGCTCTCCTTAATTACATACCATTACAAAAGCTACTCGATCAGTGCTCATCCAATGACCTTGTCATAAGTGTGTTACCCTCATAGGATATCCTTAATCTCTTTGGGATAAATCTGTTCTCCCAATATAATCATATTTTATCTCATGGTAATCGTTACATCTTCCTTCATGAAAAGTCAATTTTTATCAAATAGTAATCAAGTCACCCATCACAAAGACAAACGACCCATGACCACGTGTAATGCCAATGAGAGGGTATCATTTACCCATTACTTGGGCTATGAATTCCACTATTATGAATTATGCTACATATTGCAAAAGTTGTATACCCAACGCATTAGCTTTCGATTCCTTATCTTTTTGAACCCAGGCTTTGACTTACATCAAAGTATATGAGTCACACATACATAGTCCATCATTCACTCAAGATTCAAGTATGTCACACCATGAACATCACAAGTGAATAAATCTATAAACGGATTCAAGATCTACTCTACTTGGATTCTATCCGATATATTGTCAGTTCAGTCAGTCACATCTATGTATTTATCTTTTAGTAGTCACTAGCTCTGATGCCCAAGACAAAAAATCTCCCCAATTGCACTTGATAGACAACATATTAGTCTTTCAATGGGTTTGCTCATTTCTGATTAGACTAATGACATGTTTAGGTTTATCTACTAATACAAGCTGTCTTTCTGAATTATGATCTGACCACATAATACTGCATAATATTAGTTAAACAATAGATAACCAATGAGTTAATATTTTTTTTCATTTTGCTTTGTGTGAAAAAACCACCGAGGATGGTATACGGAGAATCTTAATGCAACTTACGAATAATTTTATTAAACCAATCCATTCAAAAAAGACAAGTGTACAAACGAATATACTACACTTAAGGCACTAGATCCAACAGTCTTTCATTTACCTTAGTGAAGTAGATGAGTCACATTTCACATTCCCATACTCTTTACGTGTTTCTCAAAATTCCTAACTAGTAAAGTCTTAGTAAACGAGTCTACAAGGTTGTCCTCTAATAGGAATTTGACTACATCTACAATTTCATCGAATATTGCCTTCATTATGATGTGATACTTTATATCACATTGTTTCATCGTATTGTGGTTTCTAGTTTCCTTGGTGTTAGCTATTGCTAGAATGTTATCACAATACAGTGTGATAGATTTTTTCAAACCAAGAACAACTTCAAGATCCGTAAGGAACTTTCGCAGTCATATTACTTCTCAAAAGTAGCCAAATATTCATCCTCTATAGTGGAGTTAGTAGTACAACTACTTGACACTTCTCCATACTATGGACCCACCACATAGGACAAAAACACATCCTGACATCGATTTTCTCAAATCTCAATACATGTTGAAGTCAAAGTCTATATATTCGATATAAGTAAGATCTCATTCAGAATACACAAACATATAATCCTTCGTTCTCTATAAATAATTGAGTATATGCTTAACTGCTTGTCAGTGTCTTGGATTGAGATTTTCCTGATAACTACTCATCAACCTTACTACAAAATAGATATATAAATATGTGCATAACATAACATACATGAGACTACTGGAAAAAATTAGGTTCAAAAATGGTTTTCTTGCACAGAGAAAAATAAAAGTTTTGAAAATCGAGCTGACTTGTAATATTTATAACAATAAACCCTTTATCGAAATCTCACCTGTGTTTTTAACTAAACAGATCCTTTTCGTTCTCTACTTTCAACCTAACAACCTTCTCTGTTATTCTTGAACCACAGCCTACTTCAAGTATGGGCTCGAACGATTCGAATCAAATAGAGAACCAAAAATAGTTTTTGTAACACCCCCACCTGACCTGTTTGTCGGATCTGGGTATGGGCGTTACAATAGAACTGGGTTATCATTGATACTAAAATATCACTAAGTTAAAAACAGATTATATTTCCTATTTACAAATTAAACTTACATAAGAGACATAAATTCCAAAATAAAGTTTGTTTTCCTAACTACAAACTCTAAGGAATATAAATAAATACAACATAATCGTCCCATTGGAGAAGTTCCGAAAGGTGCCCCCTTCCTATGTACATGACACTTCGCTACGAAGTTTCATGATTCAACATGGTCTGGCTTTGTCCCTTCTCAAGTTCCTTAATATGCAATTCCTACAACTACAATCTTAGTTCCTTCAGTACACGATTTATACCCCACCTTGTCGAAGATTCAGATAATAATAATACTAATAATAATACAACAAACTCCCTATTCATTTGGGACATTTCCCTTAAACCGTTGTAGTGGACTTTTTATATTCCCGATCCTATCCACTAGCAGATAGATCGTTGAATAATTTTCTTCTGGTCATTCTATTAGCCTTTGATCAGCTTTGACAATTCCACTTATCATTTCACCATCTCTACAGACTTTATCCTTTACTTAAACTCTTTTTTTCACTTAACCCCAATACGGATTTCTTTTTTCCATCATTATGCCCTATTAATGCAGCCTTTCGACTTACCTTCCTAAAGGCTCTTGGTGAGTATTCTCAACCTCTTTAGTCCGTAGCAGACTCTTTCCTTATCTTAGTCTTGTATAACTTGCACACCTTCTATCTATTGATATGACTAACAAGGTCCCAAGCCACCCTTGCAGACTAAATCCTACTTAATTTAATCAAAAGTTGGATTACTTATTTGTAATCCACTTCAATCGCATAACCTTACCCTTAAGTGTAGCATGCCCTTCTACTATGACCCACTACAGCCTACAATACTCAACCTAATATTGTTGCATGGCCATCTGAGTTCATGATTTCTCTTTCATATTGAATTTCCTCGTAACTTTCCATTTGGCAAATACTCCTTAAATGGTTTCCATTTAAAGAAGAATAGTCTTGACAAATATATCTGTTATCTCATGTATTCTTCTTCGTAAATGGGTTTTATTTAACCCCTCATTTCCTTATAGACTAACTTGCATTTTCATGACAACCCCTTAGCATATAAGGTTTCTCTTAGTTTTCTATAATGGCTCTTATTAACGAATCCTTATCTACGATCCTCGGTTATATAAAATTTTGTTCACCTTTTCCCTAGGCACTACTAATGCGTCAACTCTTATGACTATTCATGATAGGTTACCACCCATATGCACTATTAGCTTTTACAACTATTATTCTAGCAACCTTTTCCCTCTTAATATTTCCCCTTTTATTAGCGGATTCCTTCAACTTGCTGGCTAACTAATGCATGCCCATATTTTCCATTTTCCTTATAGCCATTTTTCCTTGTTGCGGGTTGTCATACGACTACTCCTTTATTATACCGACAGACTCTCTATGCTGCCATAGTTGAGCAATGGTCTTAAACATTATACCCCATATTTAATGTCCTGGCATACTACATTAGTTGCCATAGTCTACCTATGGTCATTTACTTCAAAATCCTTGTGTTTAACATCTCGTCAGACTATCCTGTGTTTAACGTCTCGTTGGACTATCTTGTCTTTAATGTCCCATCGAAGTATCCCATAATTAACGTCCCATCTGCACTATGGTCTTACTCATTTAGGGCCTAGCTCAAACATCATGAATAGCTTCGCTCATGGTTGCAAGACCATAAATCTAAAGTAGAAATATGCATTTCGTGGCTTTTATGAGGTCTATGGCATGCTTGCATGATTGTGTGAAAATTTCATGAAGAAATTTTATAATTTAGTGATCAATTTATCCATTAGAACTAAATTGCAAAGATTGAAAAAAATATGAGTATCTATAAGATTCAAGTATGAAATAGCATTAGAAAAATTATTAGAGGTCCTTATTTGGCAATTAGACCATTATATCTCAAGATGGACAAAAATGGACATGGGAAGGAAAAATCTCAAGGAAAGGGCCTTAAGGGCATTTTGGTCATTATGTTAATAATTTAATAAAAAGGGAAAAAGAAGTCAAAATTGATGTCCATCTTCCTCCCCATTTCCAAAAATTTAAAGGAAACCATAGCTAGGGTTTCTTCAACTTTCAAGCTTGTTTGTAAGTACCTCTTAGCCCCGTTTTTAATGTTATTCGTATTTTTGAGATCCTCGTAGCTCGATTTAGCTATTTCTAACTATATTTTGAGCTAGGGTTCATGCTAAAAAATTTACCCATGTATGACATACATGTATTTTGATGTTTAATGGAGGAATATGAAAGTTTGATGTATGATAAACATCATTTTTTAAATGATTTTAATGGAAAACTCATAAAAGGACCTAATTGTAAAAGTGATAAAATGTGTAGTGAAAATCAGTTTTGAAGGAAAATATGAGCTACTATAAGCTTAAGATAGGTTTGGCTAGGCTTGGGTAACCAAGGAAATGAATGTATTTCATTATACGAGCCTAGGGACCATTTTGTAAATATATGAAAGTATAGGGGCAAACTCATAATTTTACAAAAATTTGATTCATGGGCTTGTTTAGTCAATGTGATCATTAAAAGAGTGAAATTATCATTATGGATCAAGAAACACGAAGTTCGGACCGAACTGAGGAAAGAACAAGGTGGTGGACTAAATCGAACAATTATACACATTTTGATGACGAGGTAAGTTTGTGTGTAATAATTAAACATCATGATATCATGCTTAAATATGCTTGACATTTCATGAATATGTATATTATTTCTATGAAAATGATCAATGTTGTTCCGATGAGAATATGATGAAGTTTTATGATGTGAAAGTCCTAGTTCACCTTAGGAATAGAAAGGATACCATCGTCAAGACATGAGATTATAAGGTCTCGTATAAGACCCTATCTGGGTCATGGCCTTGGCACTGAATTAAAATCCCGTATAAGACCATATCTGGGATATGGCATCGACATTGAATAAGAAAATCGTGTAAGACCATGTCTCGGGCATGGCATCGATATACGATCTCGTATAAGACCATATCTGGGATATGGCGTCGACATCGATATGAGATCCTGTGTAAGACCATATCTAGGATATGGCATCGGCATCGACATGTGATCCATGTAACACCATATCTGGGATATGGCATTGACATCTTATTAAGTGTATGACGAACTCCGTGTTTCCTTCGATATTCCAAGTGGTTCAACGGGTAAAGAGCTA
This sequence comes from Gossypium rotundifolium, assembly GCA_025506655.1. NCBI lineage: Eukaryota > Viridiplantae > Streptophyta > Magnoliopsida > Malvales > Malvaceae > Gossypium > Gossypium rotundifolium. The sequence continues at coordinate 115,886,628 of CP106732.1, read as the reverse complement.
AGTTTATGCTAAAGATGATAAAGAGCTAAGTTTATGCTAAATATGATAAAGAGCTAAGTTTATGTTAAAGATGATAAAGAGTTAAGTTTATACTCAAGGTGGCAAAAGTTCTAAAGTTATGTGATGAAGTGATATAGGCGCATATGAGATACTTACAAGAAATAAGTTCGATATGTGATATGTGATTGGTAAGAGTAACCATGAGTAAGCCATGTCAATGTTACTTGAGAATCTTGTGTTAATTCATGATGAATATGTGGATATTATCGTAAGACTTTATGTCGCTATTTATTGCATGCAAACTTACTAAGCTTTATGCTTATCCCCTCTCTTTTCCATTTCCTTGTAGTATCGACAAGCTAGCTCGGGGATCGAAGGACGTCGGAGTTCGATTCACACTATCAAGCTATTCTTTTGGTATAGTAAAGTTTGATTATTTTGGGTATGGCATGTATAGGTACTTGGTCATTTTGTTTATGTCATATTGATTGGCCAAGGTATTGGCTATTAATGCTACTTAATTCATTTTGTAAATGGCCATTGGAATTGACCGATAATAGTTAAGTTATATATATTCAATGATGATAAAATTCATGAAGTGCAAGCTGATGCAATCGAATGAGTAGTGTATGAAGTAGATGTATAACGAATTAGTGAATATTAATGGTGCATTATTGCTAAGTTATATGTTGCTTGAATTGGTATAAGCGTGATTATTTTTCAAGGTGGCAATTGGCTTGGTAAATAGCCTTATAATTGTCTACATAGGTAGACACACGGACGTGTGTCTAGGTCATGTATGACACACGGTCAGCCCCGAGGGCATGTTGATAGGTCGTGTGTCCCCTACATCTAACTTGCGAGAAATTCAGTTCGTCACACGGGCCAGCACACGGGTGTGTGACTAGGCCGCGTGGCTCTAAGTGTTTGCTGATGTCATAAACAGAATGTCAAGGTTTTCACACAGGGGCCGTAGACACGGCGTGTGCCAAGCTGTGTGAAAACCCTTGTAAGTTTGAAATGAAAAATAAAATCCACACAAACTAGGGACATGGGCGTGTGAGACCACATGGCCTGCCCACACGGACGTGTTCCTATCCACACGGGCTTGTGGTCCTGCATTGAGTAAAAATTTTCTAAGTGTTCATAAGTTTTCGGTTCAGTCCGGACCATTCCATGTGTATGTTTTGGGTCTCATAGGCCCATAATAAGGACGTTTAGAGTTAGAATGAAAAAGTTTAAGTTGAAAAGAAAGTTTATTGCCCAATTTCATATGAATAAGTAAGCTAAGTCCGGTAATGCCTTGTACCTGGTTCCGGCGTCAAATGTGGGTAAGGGGTGTTACATTTAGTGGTATCAAAGCTACAATTTAGTCAATTCTCGGACTAACAGAGTGTAAGCATGAGTCTAGCTATACATGCCATACGTATGAGTATTTATATAATGATAGTGTGACGACTCCTAATAACTTAAATTATGTTTTCATATAGTAAATGGATCCCGACAGAGCAGTGGCGAATGATGTAGAAAGTAACGCACCGGCTCCCGCCCAAGGGACGGTGCCAACTGAAAATGAGAATAGACAAGCGACTGTAAATCAGATAGGAGGAGAAGAGGCTAGGGAAGCCTTTCTCCACATGATGAATGCCTGGTATACGGAGTTTGTTCAACCGAACCCGAACATGCAACCCCCTCCACCCCACCTATTCCTCAGCCTACCCTTGTAGCTCCCAAGTTGTAGAATTGGTAAGAAGGGAAAAACCCTGTTTATAGAATTTGGAAACAATGAGCTGGGGAATTTTGAGCTCATAAAGACGATGATCCAGAAAGAGCAGAATTCTAACTTGAAAATACCATTAGGGTATTTGATGAACTATCTTGCACACCCGAAGAGTGTATGAAGTGTGTTGTGTCTCTCTTAAGAGATTCGACTTACTAGTGGTGGAACCCCTTGTGTTTGTTGTGTTGAGAATTTTTCCAAGAAGAATTTCGAAAGAAGTATATTAGCCAAAGGTTCATCGACTAGAAAAGAAAGGAATTCCTTGAGCTAAAGCAAGGTCGAATGATAGTAACCGAATATGAGTGTGAGTTTGTAAGGCTCAGCAAATACGCTCGAGAGTGTGTATCCGCTAAACCCATTATGTGCAAAAGGTTTGAGGATGGGTTAAATGAGGATATCCGATTGTTTGTTGGTGTCCTAGAATTAAAGGAGTTTGTTGTGTTAGTAGATAGAGCTTGCAAGGCCGAAGAATTGGCCAAAGAGAAAAGAAAGGCTAAAATTGAGTCTCGTGACTCAAAAAAGAGACAATTGGGCAAGTCATTTCAATCCTCATCTAAGAAATCAAGAGATTTCACTACTCGATCAGCCAATTCAGCTGGGTTTTCAAATAGAAGTAAGGGTAAACAGTAGTCGGGGACTAAAGCTCAGACCACTTCGATTGCTAGCATTGGTAACGCTCGACCAAGTAGACCGGAATGTCCACATTGTGGCAGACATCATCTGGTGAGTGTCGAGCAAATGAGAAAGCTTGCATCAAGTGTGGATCCCTAGATCATTTTATTAGAGATTGCCCCGAGATGGTCGAAAAAGAGAAATCTTAGAGTGCAAGATCGGGAAGTACTGCTAGAGGGAGGTCCTAGAGAAATCTGAGAAATGGAACGAGTAGTAAGAATACACCTAGAGAGTAGGATGCAAGATCTGAGGGTAGAGCACCAGCGAGGACTTACGCCATTCACGCTCGCGAAGAGGCGTCATCCCCTGATATAATTACAGGTACATTTTCTCTCTATGATACTCATGTTGTTGCTTTAATTAATCCGGATCTACCCACTCATATGTTTGCATGAAATTAGTGTCTAGTATGAACATGCCTGCAGAGTCTATAGGATTCATGATAAACGTGTCAAATCCCTAGGCAAGTGTGTATTAGTTGACAAGGTATGCAAAGATTGCCCTTTGATGATTAGAGGTCATTATTTTTCGGCAAATCTCATGCTATTTCCATTTGATGAATTTGATGTAATTCTTGGTATGGATTGGTTAACTACTCATGATGTGATAGTAAAATATAGAAGGAGATTTATTAAATTAAAATGTGAAAATGGGGATATTCTTCGTGTTGAATCAGATGTATAGGACAGATTGCCTGTAGTGATTTCTTATATGTCTGCTCAGAAATATGTAAGAAAGGGATATGAAGCTTATCTTGCCTTTGTTATGAATGCTAAAGAGACTGAGTTAAGAACTGAATCAGTGCCCATAGTATGTGAGTATCTAGATGTATTTTCGGAAGAATTGTCAGGGTTGCCTCCGGTTAGAGAGATTGAATTTGGTATTGAGTTATCCCCTGGTACTGCCCCCATTTCGATTGCTCCGTACAGGATGGCTCCAACTGAGTTTAAAGAATTGAAAGCATAGTTTCAAGAGTTAATAGATAAAGGTTTTGCAAGACCAAGTTATTCTCCATGGGGTGCTCCCATATTATTTGTGAAAAAGAAGAATGGTTCCATTAGGTTATGTATAGATTATCGGCAACTTAATAAGGTAACCATAAAGAAACAGTACCCCTTACCAAGGATCGATAATTTGTTTGACCAATTGAAGGGAGCCACTATGTTTTGCAAGATAGACTTGAGGTCTGGATATTATCAGTTGAGAGTCAAAGATTCAGATGTGCCGAAAACTGCAATTCGGACAAGGTATGGTCACTATGAATTTTTAGTCATGCCTTTCAGTTTACAAATGCCCCTGCCGTGTTTATAGATTTAATGAATCACATCTTTCGGCCATATTTGGATAAGTTTATTGTAGTTTTCATTGATGATATATTGATTTACTCTCGTGATGAGAACGAGCATGTTGAGCATTTGAGGACGGTCTTACAAATTTTACGAGATAATCAGTTATATGACAAGTTTAGTAAAAGTGAATTTTGGCTTAAAGAAGTCAGATTTTTGGGGCACATTGTCTCGAGAGATGGAATTAGGGTTGACCTAAGTAAGATTTTAGCAATTGTGGATTGGAAGCCGCCAAGGAACGTATCTGAGGTTTGAAGTTTTCTGGGCCTAGCTGGTTATTACAGAAGGTTTGTCAAGGGATTTTCCCTGATAGCTACTCCAATGACGAGGCTATTGCAAAAATATGTGAAGTTTGAGTGGACAAAAAGTGCCAACAGAGTTTTGAGAAATTGAAGGCATTGTTGTCTGAGGCTCCAGTTTTAGTATAACCCGAACCGGAAAAGAACTTATGGTCTATAGTGATGCACCCTTGAATGAATTGGGCTGTGTACTCATGTAAGGAGGCAAAGTAATAGCTTATGCCTCTAGATGGTTAAAGCCGCACGAGAAGAATTACCCGACCCATGATTTGGAATTAGCCACCATTGTATTTGCATTGAAGATATGGAGACACCATTTGTATGGTGAGAAATGTCAGGTGTTCACTGATCATAAAAGCCTAAAGTACTTGATGAATCAAAAGGAATTGAATCTAAGGCAACAAAGATGGTTAGAGTTGATAAAGGATTACGAATTAGTGATTGACTACCATCCGGGAAAAGCGAACGTGGTCGTCGATGCCTTGAGCAAGAAATCTTTGTTTGCACTGAAAGCCATGAATACATGTTTGGCTTTATCGGATGATGGTTCTATTCTAGCTAAATTGAGAGCTAGACCGATACTCCTCCAAGAGATTTGTGAAGCTTAGAAAGGTGACAGTGATTTGCAAGCCAAAAGAGTTCAGTGTGAGTCAAGTGTTGAGTCAGACTTTCAGATTAATTTTGAATGATGTTTAACATTCCGAGATAGAGTCTGTGAACTAAAAGATGATGAACTTATTCAAAAAATTTTACACGAAGCACATAGCGAATGTTTATCTCTGCATCCAGGAAGTACAAAGATGTATAATGATTTGAAGAAATGGTATTGGTGGCTGAGTATGAAGAAAGATATTTCTGAGTTTGTATCGAGATGCTTAATTTGTCAGCAAGTAAAAGCTGAACACCAAGTGCCTTTTGGTCTACTTCAGCCTACTATGGTTCTCAAGTGTAAGTGGGACCGTATTACTATGGACTTTGTGATAGGTTTGCCTTTGACACAAAAAAGAATGATGCCGTATGGGTTGTGGTTGATAAACTTACAAAGTCAGCCCATTTTATACTGGTACGCATTGATTATTCGCTTGATAAGTTGGTGGATTTTTATGTTTTAGAAATTGTGAGATTACACAGAGTACCATTGTCAATTATTTCTGATAGAGATCTGAGATTTACATCACGGTTTTGGAAAAAGTTGCAAGAGGCTTTGGACACGAAGTTGAATTTTAGTACAGCTTTCCATCCGCAAACCAACAGACAGTCAGAGAGGATAATATAAATACTTGAAGACATGCTCCGATGCTGTGTTTTGAATTTTCAAGGTAATTGGGAAAAGTATTTACCATTAGTAGAATTTGCCTACAATAACAATTTTCAGTTGAGTTTGAAAATGGCACCTTATGAGGCATTATATGGGCGTAAGTGTCAAAAGCCTCTATATTGTACTGAACTCAGAGAAAATCAGATTCACGGGGTCGATTTAGTTAGAGAAACTGAAGAGAAAGTAAAAGTGATTCGTGATTGTCTAAAAGCTGCTACAGACAAACAAAAGTCCTACGTGGATCTGAAATGGAAAGAGATAGAGTTTCAAGTTGGTGATAAGGTATTTTTGAAAGTGTCACCATGGAAGAAAGTTATCAGATTTGGTGAAAGGCAAGTTGAGTCCGTGCTTTATGTATGAGATTACCGAGAGGATAGGACCGGTAGCTTATCGTTTGGCTTTACCATCTGAGTTGGAAAAGATTCATGATGTATTTCACGTGTCTATGTTGCAACGTTACCGATCAGACCCTTTGCATGCGATTGTACCGACAGAGGTTGAAATTCAATTGGACATGACTTATGGTGAAGAGTCGGTTAAGATTTTGGCACGAGAAGTTAAGCAGTTAAGAAATAAAAGTATAGCCCTTGTGAAAGTCCTATGGAAAAGACATGGGGTAGAAGAGGCTACATGGGGGCCCGAGGAGGCTATGAGAAATCAATATCCCAACCTTTTTACCGGTAAGATTTTTGGGGATGAAAATCACTAAGGGGGAGAATTGTAATAGATTGATTTAGGGTCTAGTCAAAATAGTGGTTGTGAGACCACAAATCTGAAGTAAAAATATGTATTTTGTGGCTTTTATGAGGTCTATGGCATGCTTGCATGATTGTGTGAAAATTTCATGAAGAAATTTTTTAATTTAGTGATCAATTTATCCATTAGGACTAAATTGCAAAGATTGAAAAATATGAGATTCTAGAATATTCAAGTATGAAATAGCATTAGAAAAATTATTAGAGGTCCTTATTTGGCAATTAGACCATTATATGTCAAGATGGACAAAATGGACATGGGAAGGAAAAATCTCAAGGAAAGGGCCTTAAGGGCATTTTTGTCATTATGTTAATAATTTAATAAAAAAGGAAAAAGAAGTCAAAATTGATGTCCATCTTCCTTCCCATTGCCTAAAATTTCAAGGACACCATAGCTAGGGTTTCTTCAACTTTCAAGCTTGATTGTAAGTACCTCCTAGCCCCGATTTTAATGTTCTTCGTATTTTTGAGATCCTCGTAGCTCGATTTAGCTATTTCTAACTATATTTTAAGCTAGGGTTCATGTTAAAAAATTTACTCATGTATGACATACATGTATTTTGATATTTAATGGAGGAATATGAAAGTTTGATGTATGATAAACATCATTTTCTAAGTGATTTTAATGGAAAACTCATAAAAAGGACCTAATTGTAAAAGTGATAAAATGTGTAGTGAAAATTAGTTTTGAAGGAAAATATGAGCTACTATAAGCTTAAGATAGGTTCGGCTAGGCTTGGGTAACCAAGGAAATGAATGTATTTCATTATACGAGCCTAGGGACCATTTTGTAAATATGTGAAAGTAAAGGGCAAACTCATTATGTTGCCAAAATATGATTCATGGGCTGATTTAGTCAATGTGATCATTAAAAGAGTGAAATTATCATTATGGATCAAGAAACACGAATTCTGGATCGAAACCAAGGAAAGAACAAGGTGGTGGACTAAATCGAACAATTATACACGTTTTGATAACGAGGTAAGTTTGTGTGTAATAATTCAACATCATGTTATCATGCTTAAATATGCTTGACATTTCATGAAGATGTATATTATTTCTATGAAAATGATCAATGTTGTTTCGATGAGAATATGATGAAGTTTTATGATGTGAAAGTCCCGTTGACCTTAGGAATAGAAAGGATACCATCGTCAAGACATGAGATTACAAGGTCCCGTATAAGACCCTGTCTGGGACATGGCCTCGACATCGAATTGAGATCCCGTATAAGACCATATCTGGGATATGGCATCGGCATCGAATAAGAAAATTGTGTAAGACCATGTCTCAGGCATGGCATCGATATACGATCTCGTATAAGACCATATCTAGGATATGGCGTCGACATCGATATGAGATCCCGTGTAAGACCATATCTGGGATATGGCATCGGCATCGACATGTGATCCCATGTAAGACCATATCTGGGATATGGCATTGGCATCTTATTAAGTGTATGACGAACTCCGGGTTTCCTTCGATATTCCAAGTGGTTCAACGGGTAAAGAGCTAAGTTTATGCTAAAGATGATAAAGAGCTAAGTTTATGTTAAAGATGATAAAGAGCAAAGTTTATATTCAAGGTGGAAAAAGCTCTAAAGTTATGTGATGAAGTGATACAGGTGCATATGAGATACTTACGAGAAATAAGTTCGATATGTGATATGTGATTGGTAAGAGTAACCATGAGTAAGCCATGTCAATGCTACTTGAGAATCTTGTGTTAATTCATGATAAATGTGTGGATATTATCATAAGACTTTATGTCATTATTTATTGCATGCAAACTTACTAAGCTTTATGCTTACCCCCTCTCTTTTCCATTTCCTTGTAGTATCACCAAGCTAGCTCGAGGATCGAAGGACGTCGGAGTTCGATTCACACTATCAAGCTATTCTTTTGGTATAGTAAAGTTTGATTATTTTGGGTATGGCATGTATAGGTACTTGGTCATTTTGTTTATGTCATATTGGTTGGCCAAGGTGTTGGCTATTAATGCTACTTAATTCATTTTGTAAATGGCCATTGGAATTGGCCGATAATAGTATAGTTATATATATTCAATGATGACGAAATTCATGAAGTGCAAGTTGATGCAATCAAATAAGTAGTGTGTGAAGTAGATGTATAACGAATTAGTGAATGTTAATGGTGTATTATTACTAAGCTATATGTTGCTTGAATTGGTATAAGAGTGATTATTTTTCAGGGTGGCAATTGGCTTGGTAAATAGCCTTATAATTGTCCATACGGGTAGACACACGGGCGTGTGTCTAGGCCATGTATGACACACGGGCATGTGTCTAGGCCATGTATGACACACGGTCAGCCCCAAGGGCGTGTTGATAGGCCGTGTGACTAGGCTGTGTGCCTCTATGTGTCTGCTGACGTCATAAACAGAATGTCAAGGTTTTCAAACATGGGCCATAGTCACAGGCGTGTGCCAGGCCATGTGAACTCCCCTGTAGGTTCGAAATGAAAAATAAAATGCACACGGACTAGGGACATAGGCGTGTGAGACCACACGGCCTGCCCACATGGGTATGTCCCTATCCACATGGGCGTGTGGTCCTGTATTGAGTAAAAATTTTCTAAGTGTTCATAAGTTTCAGGTTCAGTCCCGGATCATTCCATGTGTATGTTTTGGGTCTCGTTGGCCCATAATAAAGACGTTAAGAGTTCGAATGAAAAAGTTTAAGTTGAAAAGAAAGTTCATTGCCAAGACGATTCATAAATTAATAAGTAAGTTAAGTCCCAGTTTAAAACTAAGCCTTGTACCCAATTCTAGTATCGAATGCGGGTAAAGGGTGTTACACCTTTCTTTTCCTATTTTTCCAATAGAGATCGCCAGCTTATAGAATTTTTCAATTTAACACCTAGTGTTTCTAATTTTTGGGTTCAAAGGAAATCCGTGTGACAATTTTCTTTTATTTTAGTGTGAAAACAACAAAAAAAAATCTTCTCAATAGAAACCAACAAAATTGTTATTCCAAAAAATAGATTTTATACTTAAAGAATAAACTCTCACTATTTTCAAGTAGATTAACAATATCTTAAAGTTTATATTTTGTCATACTAGTGCCATCAGTTTAACCCCTAATGTTCCTAATTTCTCAGATTTAAAGGAAATTCGGGTGTGACAACTCTTCCATCATAAAAAAAATTCATCCTCGAAATTTCCTTTTACTCTTAGCCACAGGGGCGGTCTTAGTGAGACTTCCTTCTTATACTTGCTTGCATAGGGCTTGTGTCAATATCACCTCTCATCCTTTTATTAATATCCTTAGTCTTAGTTATCCTTTTATTCCTTCAAGTTATCCTCAACCCACTCGATTTTGCGGATCTCTATCACTAAATGAATTATAGATACCTATCTAATCTGATGTTAGACATACTCTATTTCATATATTCCTTTCACTCTCAGTTTGGTGATTTCTCTTGAGCAGACACCCTCTAGTTAACATCCTTTTATTTATATTTCTGGTGGGTAATCTCGTAGTTCCTAATATCATTCATACGTTAACCCTATCCATCTTAATTGGGCAATTCCCATCTTGACACAAGGCAACTAAGCTCACTCGCGGAACATTTTTATTCCTCCTTGGCGAAGTACCAGAGCTACTGCTCTGAGCCTAGAGTTTTACACTAACTATAATCAATGGTTTATCAGCCTTGTTCGAGAAAACTTGTCATTAAACGGACTTATGACTAGTTCTATTTTTATAAGGGTCACACCATAATAGGTAACAGTTGGCAGATATTTCCATTTTGGGAATCTTAAAGATTTATTCCTTCTCCCAATGCCACAGGTGGCTTCCTTGCATTAATAGATTTGAACAGTTTCTTAGCATGCAATTAATTTTCCATAACTCTCCACTCTCTCCTTTTGTTATAAATAACTCGAAACACGAAAGGAGAAACTCACAACTCCTCGATCTTTCTACTTAGTCATTTTACTTTATATTTCTCTCCTCTCTTTTCCCTATATTTCTTTCTCTTATTTAAGTACATCCCTGGGGTGTAGTTCCCCGACTAATTTCATCACCAAAATCCATAAAATAAATCCTTTATTCCCTGCCCTCTTTACCTGTCCAATATCTAAATCCTTCGTAGAAGGTCCAAACATGGCAAAACTCTTGATTTATAGGGTCACATCCATCGGTTGTAATATGATAGATTACTTGATATTTCGAGTAATCCATTTTCCCTTCCATACTTCTATTTTCTAAGCAAATCAGGGAAAGGGTCTACTCAGCCACACTAATAACTACCTCTTCTTCCCTTGGAGGGTATGGTTTATCATAGGAGAATACACACCTTCTTTGTTTTTAGTTAGCATAGAGTATGGCGAGGATCTATTTCAAGTACAGAGGGAGTACCTTTCCTCAACCTCCCCTTTTCTCTTTAAGATATCGTTCATTGCAACTCCGTCTACAACATCGTGGGAAGACGACATCGACATCGCTTCTCTCCCCTTCTCCTTTCCTACCAGAGGTTTATCTCTTTGCCTCAACAACCATATTAACTTCTTTCCACTATCGAAAGGGTGGGAAAATAAATTATTCCCCATCCTTCAAAGTGGAAGTAAAGTTAGGTAGGTTGAATCCGAGAGGGTCACCTATTATGATGAGCAATGTCGTGTTCAACTCCCTAAATTCCTAAGAGTCTGTCTGTCAGTGTTTGGGCTTTATCTATATTCTCCATACTTTGAGGGTTAAATTCAACACTTCCCTGGATCACAAAAGAAAATGGATTGGTGGTAGCTGTGCCCTGGTGAAAATGCGCACTTGCAAAATGGAGGGTTTCTAAACCCTCAAGGTTAACACTACAAACCCCAAGTCTAGCATCCGAGTGTACCTTTGTAATAGCCCGGTTTAAACCCTAGTTGGAATAGTGGTTTTGAAACCACAAATTCAAGTTAAAAATATTTTAATATTATTTTCTGTGTTTACAGCATGATATGTGATATGTGTGAAAATTTTATCGATTGATTAGTTAATTTGATAAAAAGGACTAAATCGCATAAAATGTAAAAGTGGCTTTCTAATTGTTAAAGGTGTTTAATGGCTATTAAATGGAAATGTGGAGCTCTTGCATGTAAATTATACCATTTATAATAGTGGTGAACAATATTGGACAAGGTTAGGTGAATTTTTATATTATATTATTAAGGTTAAAATAGTAAAAAGTATAATAATATGTAATTAAATAAAATAAACATAAAATGGCCATGCATTTTGTAATAGCTCGATTTAGGGCCTAGTAGGAATAATGGTGCGAGATCACAAATTCGAGTTAGTAAAATGAGTTTTTAATGTATTCGAGATGTTTGCATGATATTATGAAAGTTTTATGTAAAGATTTTATGAAATTGGCATTAAAGGGGTACATTAGGAATAAATTGCAAAAGTTGCAAAATATGATATTCTAGAAGCTTTTGTATGAAATAACTTTGGATTATAAATTAGAAGTCCTTAAATAGAATTTTTCCCAAATTATAATTTTTGGACAAAATTGGACATGAGTTGGAATTTTATGAAGAATTAGTGAGAAGGGCATGGTGGTCATTTACCAATTAAATGATTAAAAAGGGAAAAAGATGATAAAAATCTTATTCATCTTCTTCCCCAAGTACCGAAAATTAGAGAGACTCCATAGCTAGGTTTCTTCAATTTTTAAAGCTTACTAGTAAGTGTATACTAGCTCTATTTTTAATATTCTTCGTATTTTTGGAGTCCTCGTATTATGAATTAGCTATTTATATCTATAAGTTGAGCTAGAATTCATGTCCATAAAAATTCCCATGTATGACATGCTTGTAAAATGATGCTTTATGGAAGATTATGAGAGTTTGATGTTAGATAAACATCTTTTCCTAAGTGAATTTCATGAAAAATGTTAGTATGGACTAATTTGTAATAGTTATGAAATTGGTCATACATAATAAAAATAATGAGAATTGATGATTGATATAGTAGAGAAAATGAATTAGCTAAGCATGAAGTTTAAGAAAGTTGAATGAAAATCACTTTACAAGCCTAAGGGCAAAAGTGTAATTATGAGAAAGTTTAGGGGCAAAATGGAAATTTTTCAAAAGTATGAGTTACGAGTCAATTTAGTCAATATGAGTATTAAATGAGCTAAATTATTATTATAGATCAAGAGAAATGAAGCCCGGATCGAAACTGAGGCAAGAACAAAGTCGAGGGTTAAATTGCATATCTACATACATTTTGTATATTGAGGTAAGTTTGTATGATTTCTAAGCTTTATGATAAATATCATTGAATTGCTTTGTATGATGTTGAACATATTTTAATTCCATGTGATTATTTAATGCTATGTTAAACAAAGAAATTAATGAGATTAAACATGAGAAAGTCCCGATTGAAGTTGAATTACTTAGGGTACTCGATCTACCACATGAGATGAGAAAGCCCGTATAAGACCAAGCCAAGGCATGGTATCGGCAATCAAGCAAGTTATCATGTAAGTTTAAGACAAGTCTTGGCATTGAAAAGTTATTATGATATGAAGACCCATGTAAGCCCAAGCCAAGGCATGGCATTGGTGAGTCTCCAAGCAAAGATGTCATGTAAGTCCAAGACAAGTCTTGGTATTGTAAAGTTACCATGAGATAAAGATTCCATGTAAGTCCAAGCCAAGGCTCGGCATTGGTAAGTATCAAGGAAGATTTCATGTAAGTCCAAGCCAAGGCTTGGCATTGACAAAGTAAAGATATCAAGTAAGACTATGTCAAGACATATCAATGGTAAGTCCCTAAGGGAACCCACAAGGAAGGCCTAGTGTAAGTCCATGTCAAGACATGGCGTTGATATCAGGTAAGAGATCCCATTGTAAGACTATATTAAGGATATAGCATTGGCATCCAGATACATGTGGGATGAGATTCTGTATCCTCAGTTATTCATAGTAATTCATTGGGCATAAGAGTAAAGATTGAATGAAAAAGCAATAAGTCAAGTAAGTAAAGCTATCATTAAGTCATGTTAGTCAAAGTTAACTAAGAGTATTATACATGTGGTGAATGATGAAGTTGAGATTATACTTATCATAGTAAAGTATGCTGATCTATATGATCAAGTGATACAGGGACCTTGTTTACCTCACAAGCATGAGACTAGTAAGTATCATGAGTTATGTAAGAATCTTCAAGAGCAAGTAAGCTCAAACACATGAGTTAGGCAATGCCTTTGTTTATGATGAATGAGTTTTGATTTAAATAAGTACATTGATATGTGCATTACATGCAAACTTAGTAAGCTAAATGTTTATGTCTTTAATTCTTTCTTTCTATGTAGTCCCACCAAGCTAACTTGTGGATCATTGAAGTCGGAGTTCGAAGCACACTATCAATCGCTATTTTGGTATAGCCATGTTATTTATATTAAGTATGGCATGTATAGGAAGTATTTCGTTTTGAAATATGTCTTAAGAAGGGCCAAAGTGAGGGCTATCAAGTTTATTATTCTTTTGTATTTGGCTAAAGAGATTGGCGAAGTTTGACTAGGTATGTATGTATATTTATATCAATGAAGTAAGCATCATTGTTAATGTTAGACAAAGTATTTGAATTGTTGAATTTGACTTGAGATTGACCTTGATTTCAGCGTGGTAATTGGCTTAGTAAATAGCCTCTAAATGCCCACACGGATAGACACACGGGCGTGTGTCTAGGCCGTGTGTTCCCTGCATGTTAGTGTCTTAAGTCAGAATAGACCACGGGCTAACCCCACGACCGTTTGTATAGGTCGTGTGTGACACACGGTTAGCACATGGGCGTGTACTCCAAGCAGTGTGATTAAGTCAGTATGTCAAGGTATGGCACACGATCTAGGGCCACGGGTGTGTCAAGGCCGTGTGTAATTAGTCAGTACCGACCACGAGTGAAGGACACGGGCATGTCTTATGGATACACGGGCGTGTCCCAAACCACATAGGCGTGTGACCCCTGTTTTGAGAGAAAAGTTTCCAGCTGAGTTTCGAAAGTTTTCAGACATAATTTTAAGGCCTTAGGCCGATGAAATGTATGAATTGATTAATAAAGAGAAGTTTTTAATTCGAACAAAATTTTATAGCCCGTAAGTACATGTTTAAGAAGGTTCAAGCATAGTAATGTCTCATATCTGGTTTTAGCCTTAGACTCAGGTATGGAGTGTTATATTTAGTGGTATCAGAGCTACGGTTTAGTTGGTTCTAAGACTAACGTAGCATAAGCAAGAGTCTAGCTATACATGCTATATGTAAGAATGTTGCATAATGATGGTGTGACAACTCCTGACAACTTAAATTATGTTTATGCAGATAGTAAATGGATCCTGATAGAGCAGTGGCGGATGATGTAGAAAGCAATGCGCTGACTCTCGCTGAAGGGATGGTGCCTGATGAGAATGAGAATAGACCCACCACGGTGAGTCAGAGAGGAGGAGAAGAGGCTAGAGAAGCCTTCCTCCATATGATGAACACATGGTATACGTTGTTTGTTCGTATAAACCTGAATGCATAACCTCATTCACCCCCGCCTATTCCTCAACCTACCCCAGTAGCCCCTCAAGTAGTAGAGGTGGTAAGAGGAGACAAACCTCTAGTTGATAGGATCATGAAACATAGAGCAGAAGAATTCCGGGCTAGAAGAGATGATGATCCAGAAAAGGCTGAGTTCTGGTTAGAAAATACCATCAGGGTATTTAATGAGTTGTCATGAACATCTGAGGAATGCTTGAAGTGTGTAGTTTCTCTTTTAAGAGATTCTGCCTATCAATGGTAGAACACCTTGGTGTCGGTTGTATCATGAGAAAAGATCACATGGGAATTCTTCCAAGAAGAGTTTAAGAAAAACTATATCAGCCAAAGGTTTGTAGATCAGAAGAGAAAGAAATTCTTAGAACTGAAGCAAGGCAAGATGTCTGTGACTGATTATGAGCGCGAGTTTGTACGACTCAACAAATACGCTTGAGAGTGTGTATCCACCGAGGCCATCATGAGCAAGAGATTCGAAGATGGACTAAATGCTGACATCAAGTTGTTTGTGGGGTTAGTGGTGTTAGTGGAGAGGACTTGTAAAGCCGAAGAGTTAGTAAAAGAAAAGAGAAAATCTAAAATAGAGTCTCGTGACTCGAAAAAGAAAAGTTGAATAAGTCATTCCAATCCTCTTCTAAGAAGTCAAGAGATTTCTCTACCCGATCGACTACTTCCACTGGGTTTTCAAGGAAGGATAAGAGTAAGCAGTATTCGGGAAATAAGGCACAGACTACTTCAGTCGCTAGTGTGGGAAATATTCGATCTGATAGACCTGAATGCCCACAGAGTGGCAGAAGTCATCTCAGTGAATGCCGAGCGCATGAAAATGCTTGTTTCAGATGTGGTTCCCAAGATTACTTTATAAAAGATTATCATGAAATGATGAAAGAAGAGAGAACTCAGAACCCTAGATTTGGGGGTATGGTCAGAGGTAGACCGCAGAAGAACCCTGGAAGTGGTGCATGTGGTAGAGGTAACCCTAGAGAACAAGCTGTGAGACCCGAGGGTAGGGCACCTGCGAGGACATATGCCATTCGCGCTCGTGAAGAGGCGTCTTCTCCTGATGTCATTATGGGTACCTTTTCTCTTCATGATATTAAAGTTATTGCTTTAATAGATCCCGGATCCACACAATCTTACATTTGCATGGAACTAGTATTCGGTATGAGTATGCCTATGGAGTTTACAGAATTTATGATTAAGGTGTCTAATCCTTTAGGTAAAAGTGTTTTAGTTGATGAAGTATGTAAAGACTGTCCATTGATGATTAGAGGTCATTATTTTAAAGCAAACCTTATGTTGTTACCATTTGATGATTTTGACATCATTCTTGGTATGGATTGGTTGACCACCCACAATGTAATAGTTAATTGTAGGAAGAAATACATTGAGATGAGATGTGAGAATGGGGACACTCTTCATGTAGAATCATATGAACCGGGTAGATCGCTAATAATGATTTCTCATATGACGGTACAGAGATATATAAGAAAAGGGTATGAGGTGTATCTTGCCTTTGTAATGAATACTAAAGAAACAGAGCTAAAGATTGAGTCAGTACTGATATTATGTGAGTACTTAGATGTTTTTCCCAAGGAATTACCAGGACTACCACCAGTTAGAGAATTTGAGATTAGCATTGATCTAGCTCTCGGTACTGTACCAATATCAATTACTCCTTATAGAATGGCTCCAACGGAGTTGAGAGAGTTGAAGTCACAGTTGCAAGAGTTAACAGATAAAGGCTTTGCAAGATCAAGTAGTTCTCCATGGGGTGCTCCAGTTTTATTTGTGAAAAAGAAAAATGGCACCATGAGATTGTGCATAGACTGCCGTCAGCTTAATAAAGTAACGGTGAAGAACAAGTACCCATTACCCAGAATCGATGATTTGTTCGATCAATTGAAGGGAGCCATTGTGTTCTCCAAAATAGACTTGAGATCGGGGTACTACTAGTTGAGAGTAAGAGACTCAGATGTGTTGAAGATCGCTTTCCGAACGAGGTATGGGCATTATGAATTTTTAGTCATGCCCTTTGGTTTAACCAATGCCCTTGCGGTATTCATGGATCTAATGAATCGCATTTTTAGGCCATACCTCAACAAGTTTGTAGTCATTTTTATTGACGACATATTGATTTATTCCTATAATGAGCTTGACCATGCTGAGCACCTACGGATAGTTTTACAGATTCTACGAGAAAATCAGTTGAATGCCAAGTTCAGTAAAAGTGAATTCTAGCTCAAGGAAGTAGGATTTTTGGGACATATTGTCTCGGGGGATGGAGTACGAGTGGACCCAAGTAAGATTTTGGCTATAATGGAATGGAAATGTAACATCCTAAAACCGAGGCTATTTGTGATTAAATGTTTTTCTTAGTGTTTGAATTGTTATGGTATTATTTATGGAGTGATAAGATTTAATTAAGGGTCTTAAGTTGGCTCGGTTTAGTAGAAAATTGTATTTGGAAACTTTAAAGGTAAGGAGCTCTAGCAAGTAGGGGTTACAAGATTAAATAGAGGATTTATTGACACAAAATGAGCCTTGAAAAAATTGGCAAAAGGAGGACTACTTGGGAGTTACATGTGACGCCACAAGGGAAGGGAGAGCCTTGGTTCGAGTCACAATTCTCCCTTTTTACTCTTTATTTTGGACGGCATAGGAAGAGAGAGTTCTTTCTCTCTTTAAACTCTTTTTATTAATTATTTAGATAATAAGATAATACAAGATAATCAAGGATATTATTTGATTAAATGGATTATTTGACTATTATTTGGGATTATATCAAATTATTTGAATGGTTTCAAAATAAGTGGCTTGGAGTGATTCAAGGAAGTTGAGGGAATTTGAATTCCTTGCTCAAGGAAGTGTGGACGGCAAGGCTACTAGGGGATGCCAAATCCTTTTTAAGGCACATATCTATCACCTTATTTCCCTTTTCTTCATTTTTACACATAGCCAAAATTCCTAACCTCTTCCCTCTTTATTTTTTTTTCTATTCTCTCAAAACCTTGGCCGAAACCCCTCCCATACTTCTTATTCATTCTCTTTTTCCACTCAAGAGCAAGCCTTGATCAATATTGGAATCAACTTTAGCCAAACCTACACCTTACCCTTTTGCCGAAATCCCCTTTTCTCTGTTAAACTCTCTCTAGCCGAAACTCTACCTCTCCCCATTATTTTTTTTTACTTTGGCCGAATATCAAGCAAAGGTAACCTTCTCTAAACTCGTTTTCAATCGGTTCACAAGGTGGGTAAGTGATATGACCGAATGCTTTCTTTTTAGTTCTTTTGTACTTGTCGACTTCTAGAGGGTAAGAACTGATTTCGGCACTTATTGAAAGGGTATTAACTTCCTATATTGAAACCGATTCTGTCCAGGTATTTTGAGATCTTGAAGTAATCGGTTTAGGTCTCCATTCTCTATCAACTAAATTTGGTAAGTCGACGAGAAGATGAATCTTTCTAAGCCTTTTATTGGTTATTTGGAAAAGTCAAACTAATCTTGTTTGGTACTAAAGGTTGGCCGATTTCTAGGGAACCCGTATAAGGATTCGGTGGTTGGAAACCAAGTCAAAGCAAGGTAAGATCTCGGTTTCAAATAATGATAGCCCTTGATTAATTGGGTTGGCGAATAGGCCATAATACTAATCCTAAGGTTGCCGAATATAGATGAGAGAGATCTAGGAGGCCGACTTCTCTTTTCGGGATTTAGACTTTTCATCGACATCGGTGTGTACATACACACTTATAATAATTAATTAAATGCATGCTATGTGTAATCGCTTTATGTAGATACTGAATTAGTACCTTGATGGTACAAGCGAGGATCTCGGTAAGTCTCATCAATATGTGATTGTTAAATATGCTTTTGGGAAGCATGGCTTATTTGATACATGTAATAAATGTATGTTGACTTAAACTCGCTCATAAGCTGCTTGATATGGGTTGATGAGTGGAGGGGCGTTATATTGTGTCGATGGACACCGGTGTTTTGGTAACACACTGTGACTACTGGCCACCAGAGGTTTGGTACCTCCAGAGGTTTGGCACCTCATAGCGTCTCGGCCCTCGTGGCTTAGCACCACCGTGGGTTGGCCCCATTTTGAGGTATGGGATTGACGCTTGATGATTTGGTATCACACGATGGGTTGGCCCCATCAACCGATTTGTGTCTTCGGACACCAGAGGTTTGGCACCTCCA
The DNA here is from genome assembly GCA_025506655.1 of Gossypium rotundifolium. Classification (NCBI taxonomy): domain Eukaryota; kingdom Viridiplantae; phylum Streptophyta; class Magnoliopsida; order Malvales; family Malvaceae; genus Gossypium; species Gossypium rotundifolium. Next base: position 115,867,711 of record CP106732.1, on the reverse strand, counting down.
GTGATTTGGGATCACATTTGTGACTTAAAGTCACCAGTGGTTTGGCACCACCAGTGGTTTGGCACCACACGGGGTAGAGAAAGGTGATTGGATGGCTAGGTTGGGTACATGACTCAATACATGATTAATTTGTTATAAAGTGTGTATGGTGTGTTATTTACCCGGGGGAAGGGTTACATACTGAGTCTTGGTGACTCACCTTCTCCTTTATTTTTTTCAGGTGACACGTAGTTCGCGGATGTGGAGCCGGAGGGATTTGAGGTGGCCATGCAGAAGAAATTAAATTTAATAGACTTTAAATTTTGGTTTATCTCTTTTCGATTGTTGATTTGATTTTTAATTGGGTTGTAATAAGGCCTCCAATAACTTCTTTTATTATTTTGTTATAGTTACACGCTTGAATATTAGTTAAACTATTTAATTATGATAATAATAATTTCACACGTTTTCTAAAGTAATTCAAAATGTTTTTTTATGTACCATCTGTACATCTTAAAATATATATATATACTTGATTCAATAAATATTCTTCAAAATAAATCTAAGTATGGATTTTATACATCCCAACTGTTATAACACTATCTTTTGTCTAGAAGTTAGTTCGGTTTTAAAAGATTTTCAAAATGTTTTCTCTGTAGCAAACCAGATTACGGTCATAGCGTTTGGGCTGGGTTTGGGTTGTTACAAATTGGTATCAGAGCCCAGTTCAAAACTCAGCTGTGGGGGCCCAAGGCCCAAAAATGTTTTGGTAGGCCTTTTTGAAGTATTTTCGGGTTTTTGAACAGCATGGCATCGAGTCTCCGGCACCTATTCGCCCAGGTAAGTACTCCTAACTCCTGTATGATTTAATTTCTGTAGAAGGGTAGGGAGCATGGAACATAGAATAGACTTATAGGAATTTTGAACCCTAGGATTAGATTACTCAAACACACAAACAGAACATAAGACTTAATGAACTCAACCAACCTATGACCAAGTCACTGAGCTAGGGTGTGGTAACCCTTGTACGCATGTCTAGGATTGGAACCGAAAGAGCCTGGTATTTAAGCAGTCTGAGTGACTCATCTCCTCTTCGCAGGTATCCTACCTGGTGCGTAGCTTGGGTTCACCCTAATTCAGAGGGCTTAGTGGTGTGGTAACCTCTGTGCGCATGTTTAGAAAGGTTCGGTGGGAGCTTGGTATTTAAGCAGTCCGCGTGACTCACCTCCTCTCCACACGAATCCTGCCTGGTGCGTAGCTTTGGTTCACCCTGACCAAGAGGGCTCGGTCATAGGCTAAACGTAACGACTAAAACCCGAAAGGGAACTAACCATGTTTTTGAAAAAGAAGAAAACAACAAAACCCTAGTTTCTTCAAAATTTCTTTAAAATCACTCTTTCAAATATGAGAACAACCATTTTTACAATGTTTTTCCCGAAAAAGTTGATTTGTGAAAAAATTACGAAATGCCCTTGGGGTGAAATTACTAAAATACCCTTGACTCATAAAATATCAAATCAATGGTTTTGCCCCAAAAAATTTATTATTTTAGAAATATCCAAAACTTTACTTTACAAATCACCAATAAAATACTTTGGTTTTGGAAAATTACTAAATGCCCTCAACTTGTAAAATTACCAAAACGAACCGAGTACAAAATTTTGCAACATCATTGTTTTAAGAAAGGAAAACTCTCAAAAGGGACCCTCAGAGTTTCACAACTGTTAAAATACCCCAGATTTGTTAAAAATTTCAAAATTACCCTAATTGACAAAATTACCAAAATATCCCTAGTTTCCAAAATGATGCCATAACTTCGAATTTTACAAATTTTCAGAAATGCTCTTCAATTTTGGAAATTTCAAGTGACCTGCTTTATTAAAATTTGAAATCTCTCGGATTCTACTACAAAAAAAAAATATACCCTATAGGAAAAAGACGGAAATACCCCAGGGTAGAAACAGATGTAAATGTCCGAGGAGTGAATAAGTATGGGAAGTATTAGGAATGAATGTGGCTTTTGTGTGAACTAGGGTAGAAGACTTAAAACATTGTTTGATCGAAAGAATCCTTATTAAACTTTTCATAAAATTCTTTCAGATAATCAATGGAACAAATTACTAATCCATAAATTTTTCTTAATCGATTAAAAGCGCATTAGATAGAATAAGTTCTAGAGGACGTGGCCGACATGGACGTGGTAGGGGAAGAATGACCATATCTGAACCCGTTAGGTCAGGACATGGTTCTAAAAATGAGGTACCACCGCCACCACCACCCCCAACTTTTGGAGCTGAGGAGCAGGATCGCATGTGGGTGAGGCAAGATCGCAAGTCGTGTTACGGGTTCTCGAGTTGGTGGTCAATGGGTTTGGGGTTCTCGGGGATGAAGCATATCAGTGGTGGCTCACCGTTCGAGATGGGGCCACGGCGGATGATCTTACATGGGATTACTTTAAGGCTGCTTTCCAGAAAAAGTATGTGGGTACCAGCTACACTGACGCGCAGAGAAAGGCTTTTCTGGGGTTAGTACAAGGAACTAAGTCTGTGTCGGAGTATGAGGCAGAATTCCTAGGGCTAAGTAGATATGCGAGAGGCATCGTGGCTATAGAACATGAGCACTGTGTTCGCTTTGAGGACGGGCTGAGAGATGATTTGAGGCTACTAATTGCTCCGCAGAAGGTTCGTGAGTTTTCATCTCTGGTAGAAAAGGCTAAGGTAGCCGAAGGTATCAAGGCATCTATGAGGCAAAGCTATGATAGGCTCAAGCGTAAGAGAGTTTTGGGCCATCCGGTCGTGGTAATGATCGAGAAAAAGGCTAGGCGAGTGGGCCAAGTCGGCAAAGAAGGCCCATGACTGCTAATCGAAACCAATTCAAGGTAATCGTTGTGGAAAAGCCCATTGGGGAGGTTGTTGGTGGTGAGCGAGGTTGTTTTGAATGTGGGTCTTTGGAACACCGCGTGAGGATTGTCCCTAAGCGAGCTTAGAATCACCAAGGGGCGAGAACCATACTCGGGATAGAAGTGTGGGACCCACAGAGGTCATGGAAATGGTAGAGGGGAAATGGTGCTAATCGTGGTCGTGGAAGTCGTAAGGCAGGCGCAGCAATGAGGTAAGATGACTGGCTTAGTCTATCGCGGTGAGGCGTCGCGAGGAGGGTGACGCACCGGATGTCATAACCGGTACGTTCCTGATTTTTGGTTTTCCTTATGTTGCATTAATTGATGTGGGTTCAACGCATTCATACGTAGCGAGTAGTGTGGTAGAGACTTTGAACCTAGACTCGAGATCGCTACTAGGGAGATGACTATAATTAGCCCTTTAGGCCATTCTCTAGTCGTGAACAAGCTTTTTTGGATGTACCCTAGAACTCCAAGGGTCGTGTTCGTGGTCGATCCGATGGAACCGCTCGTTTGGGGAGTTCGATTTGATCCTTGGAATGGACTGGTTGGTTAAGTACCGAGCAAGGTTGGATTGCGCCGCTGTTTATGGTTCTTCAAATGGCTAAAGGGATGAAGTGGTCATGATCGGAATCAAGAAATTACCGTCTAATGTGGTGTCACTTTGAAGGTCGAGAAGATGGTTAGGAAAGGGTGTGAGGCATTTATAGTTCGAATTTGTGCCTTGGAGGCTAAGGAGTCGCCGTTGAAAAGGTCCAAACAAGAGGCGAATTCATCGATGTATTCCCGTAAGAACTTCGGGTTTGCCTCAGAGCGGAAGTCGAATTCGGTATAGATTTGCTACCGAAGCAGCACCTGTATCTATAGCATCAGATCGAATGGCACCAAAAGAATTGGTGGAGTGAAGGCTCAAATTCGGAGCTCTTGGATAGAGGGTTTATTTGACCTAGTATATCTCAAGTGGGAGCACCTATATTGTTTGTCAAGAAGAAGGACGGTTCTATGCGGATGTGCATCGCTCACCGCCGCTAAACAAGTTAACGATCAAAACAAGTATCCGTTGCCACGGATCGATGACTTGTTTGACCAACTAAAGGGTGCGTCGGTATTTTCAAAGATTGACCTTAGGTCGGGTTATCATCAATTAAAGGTGAAGGAGGCTGATGTGCACAAGACGGCATTCCAAACTCGGTATGGGCATTACGAGTTCCTAGTGATGCCATTCGGGTTGACCAACGCACCGGTGGCATTCATGGACTTAATGAATATGGTATTTCAACAGTAATTGGACCAATTTGTCGTAGTGTTCATAGACGACATATTGGTTTACTCAAAGACGGAGGAGGAGCACGACAAGCATTTGTGAATAGTTCTGCAAGTACTGAGGGAGAAACAGTTATATGCCAAATTCAGTAAGTGCGAATTTTGGCTAAGGGAGGTGGCTTTCTTAGGTCACGTGGTGTCAGCGGAAGGGATTAGAGTGGATCCCCACAAGATTGAAGCGGTGTTGGAGTGGAAACCGCCTAAGTCGGTGGCGAGTAGATTCAAGCTTTCGGGTCTGGCCGGTACTATCGAAGGTTTGTGGAAGGATTCTCGTTAATTGTCGCACTGCTAACTAAGCTATTGAGGAAGGAGTACCACTTGTTTGGTCGTAAAAGCAAAGAAGAAAGTTTTGATAAGTTGAGAAAGATTCGGCGTAAGCTCTGATCTTGGTCTGACTCGAGGCGGGGAAGTTGTTTACTGCTTATCGTGATGCATCCCATACGGGTTGGGATGTGTATTGATGCAGAAGGGAAGGTAGTAGCCTATGCGTCCCGTCAGCTAAGACCGCATGAGGTTAACTACCCAACTCACGACTTGGAGTTAGCAGCGGTAGTCTTCGCCTTGAAAATATGGAGGCATTACTTTTATGGGGAGAAGTCGATAGTCTACGGATCACAAAAGTTTAAGGTATCTCTTGACTCGTAAGGGCTTGAACTTGAGGCAACGACGGTGGGTTGAGCTGTTAAAAGACTACGATCGTCAATTGAGTACCATCCGCAAAGCTAACGTGGTGGGCGATGCGTTGAGTCGGAAGGTCGTGGCGGACTTACGGTGATGTTTGCTCATTTGAGCCTATACGATGATGGAAGTCTTTTGGCGAGCTGCAAGTTAAACCAACTTGGATCGAGGAGATTAAGGATAAGCAGGTTGGTAGACGAGGATTGAATGCAAGAGATTGCAAGTCCAAAACGGTGGTTTGGAAGAGTATAGTTTGTCCGATCATGGTGTGTTATGTTTCCAAGGATGGCCCGTATGCCGAAGGATGTAGAATCGAGAGACAGAATTCTCCATGATGCACATAGCAGCCCATACGCTATGCATCCCGGAGGTAGCAAAATGTCTGGAGACTTGCGGAGCGATTACGGTGGCACAGGTTGAAGCGCCAAGGATCGAGTTCGTGGGAAGGTGTCCGACGTGTCGCCAGTTAAAGTCGAACATCGTTACCATCGTGACTACTTCAACCAAGAAAGATTCCTCAATGGAAATGGGAGAGGATCACTATGGATTTCGCTGGTCTACCCCTCACGCCCAACAAGAAAGATGCGATTTGGGTAATCGAGACCACCGACTAAATCACTCACTGCATTCGGTGAGAATGGATTACTCACTCCAAAAGCTAGCAAAGTTGTATGTGGTCGAGATAGTTAGATTGCATGGTGTGCCAGTATCAATTATCTCTGATAGGGATCCAAGGTTCACGTCGAGGTTTTGGAAAGCATTGCATCAAGCTTTGGGAACATGATTGATTTCAGATGACTTTCCATCCACAATGGACGGGCAATGAAAAGTGGTCATACAGATCTTAGAGGATATGCCGAGGGTTTTGTCTTGGAATTTCGAGGTAGTTGGGAGGAATTTTACCATTAGCGAGTTCGCCACAATAATAGTTACCAAGCGAGTATCGAGATGGCACCATACAAGAAATCAGTATGGACGAAAATGTCGAACTCCGACGTGTTGGACAGAGTTGGGTGAACGACAAGTGTTGGGCCCAGAGTTGGTTGCAGAAACGGAGGACAAAGTTAGGGTAATTCGGGCTCATCTTAAGGAAGCATCGATAGACGTAAGTCTTATCTCGATCTGAAGCGCAAAGAAATGGAGTATGATGTAGGAGACAAGGTTTTCTGAAGGTATCACCTTGGAAAAAGGTGTTGAGATTTAGGCGAAAAGGAAAGCTAAGCCCAAGGTTCATTGGACCATATCGATGTTGAAGCGAGTAGGACCGGTAGCTTATCATTTCGAATCGTCGACGGAGTTAAGTCGGATCCATAACGCCTTTCATGTGTCGATGCTTAGGCGGTGATCGGTCGAGATCCATCACACGTGGTGCCTGTGGCGTAAATTGAGGTCAACTCAGACTTATCTTCGAGGAAGAACCAGTTGATTTTGATCAGATGTAAAGGTTCTGCGAGGAAGTCGATGTTCTTAGTGAAAGTGCTATGGCGTAACCATGGTGCAGAGGAAGCTACGTGGGAACCCGAGGATGTGATACTGGCAAGAATGCCCCACCTCTTCGACCGTGTAATTTCGAGGACTAAATTCTTTTAAAGGCGAATCAGTAACATCCTAAAACGGGCTATTTGTGATTAAATGTTTTCTTAGTGTTTGAATTGTTATGGTATTATTTATGGAGTGATAAGATTTAATTAAGGGTCTTAAGTTGGCTCGGTTTAGTAGAAAATTGTATTTGGAAACTTTAAAGGTAAGGAGCTCTAGCAAGTAGGGGTTACAAGATTAAATAGAGGATTTATTGACACAAAATGCGCCTTGGAAAAGTGGCAAAAGGAGGACTACTTGGGAGTTACATGTGACGCCACAAGGAAGGGAGAGCCTTGGTTCGAGTCACAATTCTCCTTTTACTCTTTATTTTGACTAGATAGGAAGGAGAGTTCTTTCTCTTTAAACTCTTTTTATTAATTATTTAGATAATAAGATAATACAAGATAATCAAGGATATTATTTGATTAAATGGATTATTTGACTATTATTTGGGATTATATCAAATTATTTGAATGGTTTCAAAATAAGTGGCTTGGAGTGATTCAAGGAAGTTGAGGAATTTGAATTCCTTGCTCAAGGAAGTGTGGACGGCAAGGCTACTAGGGTGATGCCAAATCCTTTTTAAGGCACATATCTATCACCTTATTTCCTTTTCTTCATTTTTACACATAAGCAAAATTCTAACCTCTTCCCTCTTTGTTTTTTTTTTTTCTATTCTCTCAAAACCTTGGCAGAAACCCTCCCATACTTCTTATTCATTCTCTTTTTCCACTCAAGAGCAAGCCTTGATCAATATTGAATCAACTTTAGCCAAACCTACACCTTACCCTTTTCAGAAATCCCTTTTCTCTATTAAACTCTCTAGTAAACTCTACCTCTCCCCATTATTTTTTTTACTTTGGTCAATATCAAGCAAAGGTAACCTTCTCTAAACTCATTTTCAATCGGTTCACAAGGTGGGTAAGTGATATGACCCAATGCTTTCTTTTTAGTTCTTTTGTACTTGTTTAATTTCTAGAGGGTAAGAACCGATTTGAGCACTTATTGAAAGGGTATTAACTTCCTATATTGAAACCGATTCATCGTGTATTTCGAGATCTTGAAGTAATCGGTTTAGGTCTCCATTCTCTATCAACTGAATTTGGTAAGTCGATAGTAAGACTAATCTTTCTAAGCCTTTTATTGGTTATTTGGAAAAGTCAAACTAATCTTGTTTGGTACTAAAGGTTGGCCGATTGCTAGGGAACCCGTGATAAGGATTCGTGGTTGGAAACCAAGTCAAAGCAAGGTAAGATCTCGGGTTTCAAATAATGATAACCCTTTGATTAATTGGGTTACCGAATAGGCCATAATACTAATCCTAAGGTTGGCCGAATATAGGTGCAGAGAGATCTAGGAGGCCGACTTCTCTTTCGGATTTAGACTTTTCATCGACATCGTGTGTACATACACACTTATAATAATTAATTAAATGCATGCTATGTGTAAATCTGCTTTATGTAGATACGAAATTAGTACCTTGATGGTACAAGCGAGGATCTCGGTAAGTCTCTGTCAATATGTGATTGTTAAATATGCTTTTGGGAAGCATGGCTTATTTGATACATGTAATAAATGTATGTTGACTTAAACTCGCTCATAACTGCTTGATATGGGTTGATGAGTGGAGGGGCGTTATATTGTGTCGACGGACACCAAAGTGTTTTGGTAACACCTGCGTGACTACTGGCCACCAGAGGTTTGGTACCTCCAGAGGTTTGGCACCTCATAGCGTCTCGCCCTCGTGGCTTAGCACCACCGTAGGTTGGCCCCACTTTGAGGTATGGGATTGGACGCCATGATTTGGTATCACACGATGGGTTGGCCCCATCAACCGATTTGTGTCTTCGGACACCGGAGGTTTGGCACCTCCATGATTGGGGATCACATTTGTGACTTAAAGTCACCGGTGGTTTGTCACCACCAGTGGTTTGGCACCACACGGGGTAGAGAAAGGTGATTGGATGGCTAGGTTGGGTACATGACTCAATACATGATTAATTTGTTATAAAGTGTGTATGGTATGTTATTTACCCGGGAAGGGTTACATATCGAGTCTTGGTGACTCACCTTCTCCTTATTTTTTTTCGGTGACACGTAGTTCGCGGATGTGGAGCCGAGGATTTGAGGTGGTATGCGTAAGAAATTAAATTTAATAGAATTTAAATTTTGGTTTATCTCTTTTCGATTGTTGATTTGATTTTAATTGGGTTGTAATAAGGCCTCCAATAACTTCTTTTATTATTTTGTTATTGTTACCGCTTGAATATTAGTTAAAATATTTAATTATGATAATAATAAGTTCACACGCTTTTCTAAAGTAATTGAAAAATGTTTTTTTATGTACCATCGGTACATCTTAAAATATATATATATACTTGATTCAATAAATATTCTTCAAAATAAATCTAAGTATGGGTTTTATACATCCCAACTGTTATAACACTATCTTTTGTCTAGAAGTTAGTTCGGTTTTAAAAGATTTTCAAAATGTTTTCTCCGTAGCAAACCAGATTCGGTCATAGCATTTGGGCAGGGTTTGGGTTGTTACAGAAACCACCGAGGCATATCTCCGAGATCAAGTTTTCTAGGCCTAGCTACTATTAAAGGCGATTTGTCAAAGGGTTTTCCATGGTTGCAACTCCGATGATGAAATTGATATAGAAAAATGTGAAGTTTGAATGGACAGAAACTGAAAGTGTTGTTGACAGAAACTCTAGTTTTAGTACAACCCCAGATGGGGAAGGAATTTGTGATTTACAGCGATGCATCCTTAAATGGATTGGGCTGTGTACTTATGTAAGAAGGCAAGGTTACTGCTTATACCTCCAGACAGTTGAAGCCTCATGAGAGGAATTATCCGACGCATGATTTAGAGTTGGCTGCCATAGTCTTCGCTTTGAAGATTTGGAGACACCATCTATATGGTGAAAGATGTCAAATTTTCATGGGTCACAAAAGTATGAAGTACTTGATGACGCAAAAAGAGTTGAATTTAAGGCAACAGAGATGGTTAGAGTTGATAAAAGATTATGAGCTAATCATTTACTACCATCTCGGAAAGGTGAATGTGGTCGTCGATGCTTTGAGTAGAAAGTCTCTGCTTGCATTAAGGGCATTGAATTCATGGATGACTTTATCCAACGATGGTTCTATTCTAGCTAAGTTGAGAGCTAGACCATTGTTCCTCCAAGAGATCATTGAGGTTCAAAAAAAAGATAGTGAATTGCAGGCCAAGAGAACTCAGTGCGAGTCAGAGGTTGAGTCCGATTTTCGGGTTAGCTCCAATGGAAGTCTGATGTTCAAAGATAGAGTTTGTGTACCGAGAAAGGAAGAGCTTATTCAGAGAATTTTGCATGAGGCACATAACGGATGTTTATCTATACATCCGGGTAGTACCAAGATATATAATGATTTGAAGCAATCGTATTGGTGGCCGAGAATGAAGAAAGATATTTCAGAGTTCATTTCAATATGCTTGATTTGTCAGCAAGTAAAGGCTGAACACCAAGTACCTTCGGGTTTGCTTCAACCAATTATGATTCTCGAGTGGAAATGGGACAATATCACTATGGATTTTGTAATGGGATTGCCGTTGTCTCCGAGCAAGAAAGATGCTGTATGGGTTGTGGTTTATAGACTCACAAAGTCAGCCCATTTTATACCTGTACGAATTGACTACTCACTAGACAAATTGGCAAACTTGTATGTTTCAGAAATAGTAAGGCTTCACGGAGTTCTATTGTCAATCATATCGGATAGAGATCTGAGAGTCACATCTAGATTTTGGAAGAAGCTACAAGAGGCCTTGGCTACAAAATTGAGTTTTAGCATAGCTTTTCATCCTCAAACTGATGGTCAGTCGGAGAGGTTAATTTAAGTACTCGAGGATATGCTCAGATGTTGTATTCTTGAATTCCAAGGCAGTTGGGAAAAGTTTCTCCCATTGGTAGAATTTTCCTACAATAATAGTTTTCAGTCAAGCTTGAAGATGGCGCCTTATGAGGCTCTATATGGGCGTAAGTGCCGGATGCCTCTATATTGGACTGACCTTAAAGAAAACCAAATTCACGGGGTTGATTTGGTTAGAAAAACTGAACAAAAGGTGAAAGTAATTCAAGAAAGTTTAAAGGCTGCTTCTGACAGACAAAAATCCTACTCGGATTTAAGAAGAAAAGAAATAGAGTATCAAGTTGGGGATAAAGTTTTCTTGAAAGTGTCACAATGCAGAAAAGGTCTCAGATTCGGCCGAAAAGGCAAGTTGAGTCCACGTTTCATCGAACCACATGAGACTACTGAGAGAGTTGGGCCGGTAGCTTATCGATTGGTTTTGCTGTATGAATTAGAAAAGATACATGATGTGTTTCATATGTCCATGTTGCAACGCTACCGATCAGACCCTTCGCATGTTATTACACCGACAGAAGTAGAGATTCAGCCTGACATGACTTATGGTGAAGAACCCGTTAAGATTTTAGCTGGGGAAGTCAAGCAACTAAGAAATAAGAATATCTCCCTTGTTAAAGTATTATGGAAAAAACATGGGGTAGAGGAAGCTACGTGGGAACCGGAAGAAATCATGAGAAACCAGTACCCAAACCCCTTTGCTAGTAAGATTTTCAAGGACGAAAATCCTTAAGGGGGAAGAATTGTAACAGCCCGATTTAGGGCCTAGTCGGAATAGTGGTGCGAGATCACAAATTCGAGTTAGTAAAATGAGTTTTTAAGGTATTTGAGATGTTTGCATGATATTATGAAAGTTTAATGTAGAGATTTTATGAAATTGGCATTAAAGGGGTCCATTAGGACTAAATTGCAAAAGTTACAAAATATGAGATTTTAGAAGCTTTTTGTATGAAATAGCTTTGGATTATAAATTGAAAGTCCTTAAATAGCAATTTTTCCCAAATTATAATTTTTGGACAAATTTGGACATGAGTTAGAATTTGATGAAGAATTAGTGGGAAGGGCATTTTGGTTATTTACCAATTAAATGATTAAAAAGGGAAAAAGATGATAAAATCTTATTCATCTTCTTCCCCAAGTGCCAAAAATTAGAGAGACTCCATAGCTAGGTTTCTTCAATTTTTAAAGCTTGCTAGTAAGTGTATACTAACTCTGTTTTTAATATTCTTTGTATTTTTAGAGTCCTCGTATTATGAATTGGCTATTTATAGCTATAAGTTGAGCTAGAATTCATGTCCATAAAAATTCCCACGTATGACATGCTTGTAAAATGATGTTTTATGGAAGATTATGAGAGTTTGATGTTAGATAAACATCTTTTCCTAAGTGAATTTCATGAAAAATGTTAGGATGGACTAATTTGTAATAATTATGAAATTAGTCATACATAATAGAAATAGTGAGAATTGATGATTGATATAGTAGACAAAATGAATCAGCTAAGCATGAAGTTTAAGAAAGTTGAATGAAAATCACTTTACGAGCCTAGGGGCAAAAGCGTAATTATGAGAAAGTTTAGGGGCAAAATGGAAATTTTGCCAAAGTATGAGTTATGAGTCAATTTAGTCAATATGAGTATTAAATGACCTAAATTATTATTATAGATCAAGATAAACGAAGCCCGAATCGAAACCGAGACAAGAACAAAGTTGAGGATTAAATTGTATATCTACATACATTTTGTATATTGAGGTAAGTTTGTATGGTTTCTAAGCTTCATGATAAATATCATTGAATTGCTTAGTATGATGTTGAACATATTTTAATTCCATGAGATTATTTAATGCTATGTTAAACAAAGAAATTAATGAGATTAAACATGAGAAAGTCCCGATTGAAGTTGAATTACTTAGGTACTCGATCTACCACATGAGATAAGAAAGCTCAGATAAGACCAAGCCAAGGCATGGTATCAGAATCAAGCAAGTTATCATGTAAGTTTAAGACAAGTCTTGGCATTGAAGAGTTATTATGAGATGAAGACCCATGTAAGCCCAAGCCAAGGCATGGCATTGGTGAGTCTCCAAGCAAAGATGTCATGTAAGTCCAAGACAAGTCTTGGCATTGTAAAGTTATCATGAGATAAAGATTCCATGTAAGTCCAAGCCAAGGCTCAACATTGGTAAGTATCAAGGAAGATTTCATGTAAGTCCAAGCCAAGGCTCAGCATTAACAAAGGAAAGATACCAAGTAAGATTATGTCAAGACATAGCAATGGTAAGTCCCTAAGGGAATCCACAAGGAAGACCTAGTGTAAGTCCATGTCAAGACATGGCGTCGATATCAAGTAAGAGATCCCATTGTAAGACTATATCGAGGATATAGCATTGGCATCCAGATACAAGTGGGATGAGATTCTGTATCCTCGGTTATTCATAGTAATTCATTGGGCATAAAAGTAAAGATTGAATGAAAAAGCAACAAGTTAAGTAAGTAAAGCTATCATTAAGTCATGCTAGTTAAAGTTAACTAAGAGTATTATACATGTGGTGAACTAATAGTATTATACATGTGGTGAATGATGAAGTTGAGATTATGCTTATCATAGTAATGAATGCTGATCTATGTGATCAAGTGATACAGGTACCTTGTTTACCTCACAAGAATGAGACTAGTAAGTATCATGAGTTATGTAAGAATCTTCAAGAGCAAGTAAGCTCAAACACATGAGTTAGGCAATGCCTTTGTTTATGATGAATGAGTTTTGATTTAAATAAGTACATTGATATGTGCATTACATGCAAACTTAGTAAGCTAAATGTTTATGTCTTTAATTCTTTCTTTCTATGTAGTCCCACCAAGCTAACTTGTGGATCATTGAAGTCGGAGTTCGAAGCACACTATCAATCGCTATTTTGGTATAGCCATGTTATTTATATTAAGTATGGCATGTATAGGAAGTATTTCGTTTAGAAATATGTCTTAAGAAGGGCCAAAGTGAGGGCTATCAAGTTTATTATTCTTTTGTATTTGGCTAAAGAGATTTGCCAAGTTTGACTAGGTATGTATGTATATTTATATCAATGAAGTAAGCATCATTGTTAATGTTAGACAAAGTATTTGAATTGTTGAATTTGGCTTGAGATTGACCTTGATTTCAGAGTGGTAATTGGGTTAGTAATTAGCCTCTAAGTTCCCACACGGATAGACACAAGGGCGTGTGTCTAGGCCGTGTGTTCCCTGCATGTTAGTGTCTTAAGTCAGAATAGACCACGGGCTAACCCCACGGGCTAACCCCACTGCCGTTTATATAGGCCGTGTGTGACACACGGTTAGCACATGGGCGTGTACTCCAAGCCACGTGATTAAGTCAGTATGTCAAGGTATGGCACACATTCTAGGGCCATGGGTGTGTCAAGGCTGTGTGTAATTAGTCTGTGCCGACCACGAGTGAAGGACACGGGCATGTCTTATGGGTACACAGGCTTGTCCCAAACAACACGAGCGTATGACCCCTATTTTGAGAGAAAAGGTTCCGGTTGAGTTCTGAATGTTTCGGGACATATGTTTAAGGCCTCGTAGGCCCATGAAATGTATGAATTGATTAAGAAAGAGAAGTTTTTAATTCGAACAAAATTTTATAGCCCATAAGTACATGTTTAAGAAGGTTCAAGCATAGTAATGTCTTATATCTGGTTTTAGCCTCGGACTCGGGTATTATAACACCCCAAATCCTACCTAGACGTCATGGCCGGATCTAGCATGTCACATGGAAGGGTTGTTATGAAAGTTGCGTGTTTGTAAAATGTTAGTATTCCTTAAAACTTCGAGTTTAGGTGTTTGTTATTAAATACCCGTTTAGCTCAATGTCCATTTTCGAAAAGTTGTGATTGTTTGAAAACTACTTTTATTAAAAGAATCGAGTTTGAATTGTTGGTAAAATCTTGTTATTAACAGAAATCATCTTCAGTAAATTTTGAACATGTGATGTTTTGAAAACTATTTTCAACGTTCAAGAGAACCCGGTGTTCATTCAATTAAAGTTTGGAAAACCGTTCGTTAACATTTTGGTAAAACCAACAGGTATTAAGGTTTTAGGAAAATCCCGTATCGGACATTTAATAATAAGCAAAAATCAAATTAAAATTTAAAATCAAATAAAATACCAAAGGCCTTATTACAAAACATAAACCCAATTTAAAATAAAATTTAAGGTAAAGGAAAACAGGAATTACTAATGAAACGATGTATGGCCACCACAGAGTCCGCCTCGGCTCTAAATCCTCAATGTTGGGGATTACCTGCAAAATTTAAAGCAGAGGGGTGAGTTACGAGAACTCAGTGTATAATTCCCCATTCGGACAAAACTGGACCCAAGCCCATAGAAGCGAATTGGGCCTTAGCCCATACGGAAGTACAATGGCTCGAAGCCCATTCAGAAACAAACTAGGCCTTAGCCCTATTAGCGAGATAACAAAGATAATGCATGCAATGTAACCCAGCCTGACCTAATGTTCATCTGCTACACTCCACCCGTATCCAGCCTAACACACTTGTGGGGATTTCTACAATCAACCCTCCATCCGCTACACACCTCGATGGCAGTCACACTGCTCATCGCTGAAATTGTGGCAGAGCTACCAGACTATCGAAATATATGTGGCATAGCCACCGAACCAAAATGTGACAGAGTCACCGAAATATGTGGCAGAGCCACCGAAATACACTTCCCCAATCATCAAAATCATCCCAATCCCATGCAACATACTATGGCATAATATTTAATGCATGCATGAACGTACTGATATAGCAGTTAAATAGTTTACATAGTCATGCCAAATTTAATCGAAAGGGTATAATCATAAATTCACTCACCTGGCTATTTCCAAACTTACCCGCTAGGTATATCTCATGAACTTACCCATTAAGGGTATTTCGGCTTTTAACTATTACACTGAATAATACATTACGAAACAAATAAAGGTGTGAGTTTACACACCTGATTACGCGAAGAACTATACCCTCATGATCGCCATCACCCTCACTAGTGCGGACAACAACAATTTGCCTATCCTAGACAGATGTCGGCTCCCTTCTACAACCCAACAGAAAATCCCGAATCGCTGACACCCTACATCATTTGAAATTAGGAGTAGAGGCTACGAAACCACTCCCCTTAGGCTCCCTAATCGACGACCCCTTAGAACGGCTACCACTCGCCTCCATGAAGAAAGTCTCGGTCAGTAACATACCACAAAGAGAAATGGTGGTTGTCTAACAAGGGGTTTTGGCACCTACCACTACTTCCGAAATCCAAATGATAAAATAGCAGAGGAGAGAGTTGCTTGATCCCTAACAATCGGTCTTAATCAGTGAGGAATCGAACTTCCATAGATTCGGCTATGGCATGTTGAGAGAAGATAGTAGGGGATTAGTGAGGACTAGAATAAAGAGAAATAGCCGCTTGGCTACACAACATAAGGCTGAAAGAAAAGGAAGAAGAGAAGAATAACCGTTACCTTATGATTTAAGATGATTTGAACAAGGGAGGAGTGTATATCTTCGGCCTCAAAATCGAAAGAAGTAGGATTCCAAGATCAGAAGAACACCACACCTTAGGTTATAGCAAATCGGCAACAGGTAGAAATAAAGGCAAACCAATTTAATGAAGAGGAAGAGAAGACTTAATCATGAAGGCTATACTGAATGAAAGATCAATAGAGAACACAAGTGACCTTGATAAATGTAGAAGAGGTTCGACTAAAAGAAGAGAAAAAGGTTAGAAGAGAATTCAGCTATGGTATAAGGAAAACAAAGAAAATGGAAGGGTGTGAGGGATGATTCGGTCAAGAGGAGAAGTAAATAATTTGGCTAGAGAGAAGAGATGGAATGTTGGAGAGCTTCGGCTATAGCAAGGAAAGGTTAGGAAAAGAAGTTGACTAATACTGCTCAACCAATCAGCAACTAACGAAATTGCTTGAAAAGAGAAAAAAGAAGAAGAGAAGAAATAAGGGTGTGTTGTGTTTAGTAAATAAAAAGTGAAGCCAAAAGACCGAAAATGCAAAAGAAAAAGAAAGACTTCCCAAAATGGGTTTCTGTTTTACTCTCTCAAATTACCCTTGAAGAACGGCACTCTCCCACATCCACTTATGACTGAATATGCTAAAAAAATTCCTAAGAAACAAAGGATATTCCACACACACACACTAACAAAAATTGAAAATGCTCCCTAAGCACCTTTCCCACTTTCGGCTAAACACTTTACACACCCACTCCTACAATTCTCTCCTTGATTTCCTCCCCCACTCACTCTCCTTCCACCATTTGAAATGGTTGACCAAGTCCCACTCCTCAATATCCTCTACACCACCCATTTAAACCCGTTTGTCCAATTCAACTTCCCCTAGGTAGAGTCCCACGCCTACTCCACCACCTCTTCACCTTGGACACAAAAATAAAGCTCCTTGTTGCAGCAGATGGGATTCAAACACTCTCCCCAATTCCATGCTCCCCTGAGATGCCAACCACTAGGCCACCTTGCTACTTGTGACATCCAGACACAACAATTATTCTTAAGGCTTGCTTCCACTAGCTCTCCCCCCTTAAGTATAGCCAATATTTTATTCGGATCAACCCGAATGCCTGACGCTGAAACAACGTGATCCAGAAAACTGACTTCATTCATCCAAAACTCACACTCACTGTAACACCCCTATCCCGTAACCGTCGTCGAAAATAGGGTTAGAAGTGTTACCAGACAGATCAAAAACACTTACAAAATTATCACATAGTCATTTATCAATCTCAAACATAAAGCCCCTTAAGAAGGTCATCGAGACCTTAAACATGCTTATAAATCGAGTCGGGACTAAATCGAAACACATACAAAATTTCGAGGAAAACTAAAAATTTTCTAATGCAGGGGACACACGGCCGTAAGGGTAGGCCGTGCCTCTTCCACGGCTACTTGACACACCCATGTGTCTTCCCCATGGCTATATACTGCCAAAACCAACACAGTCACCAAGCACGCCCGTGTGCTAAGGCCATGTACAATAGGACACATACTGCCATTTTTCACACGGCCACCAAGCATGCCCGTGTCAAGGACGTGTGCAATTTAAGCCACATTCTGCCAATTTACCCACGGTCTTAGGCACACCTGTGTGCCTCAACCGTGTGACATTATAAGCCCTTTTACAAGGCCAATATGCCACCCACTTAGGGTTTTCCTACAAGCAATATATATATACCTAAACATAATATGCATATATGGCAACCAAAACATATCAAATGGTTCACTTCATCCATACATTCAATACCAATTCCCTTCATACCAAAATACAAACTAAATCCTACATCATTTCAAACATGTATCATCCATTTGCTTAACCAAAGCTTAACCATTTCATATGCATCAAAACATACTAAATATATATGCTTCATAACTCTTTCATTCAAACATTTATCAACTCAAAAGCTTGCCAATACACATGGCCATGCTCACTTCATAAACATATACACCTATCTAGCCTATACATGTCGTAATTAGCCATATATATTTCCAAAAGGGTACCAAAATAAGTTTAGTAGTGTGATGACAATCCTTGACAATCTCGAGCCTTCAGTAGCTTCGACGACCTATAAAACAGAGAAAACATACACACAGAGTAAGCTTTCCAAAAGCTTAGTAAGTCATATACAAATAAACTTCTCATAGAAAAAAGCATATATGCAATTTGATACATTTGCACATCTCATTCACTTAACAATTTATCAAGTATATGCTTGATTCATACTTATGACTACATGGGTCACATTTATCCATTCAAAACTCATTTGAAGCACATAGCTCATTCATAATCTTCCTTGCATCTCATTCACATTATCCTATTTAAAACATACCTTTCTTCAAATCAAAGTCATATGCATACTTACCCTTCATGCATACTTAATGCACATTCAATGTACCTGAATCAGATATTAATTCACTTAATGGATCATAGCTGGGATATACCATTCATATTGCAGACTTGCCCATTGAACCCTTAAGAACCTAGTAGGACACTCAGAAAGCTCGAAATAGTAGTACAATGCCAACGTCCCAGACGAGGTCTTACATGCACTAGTATATCGATGCCATCGTCCCGCATGTGGTCTTACACGCATGATCATAACGATGCCAATGTCCCAGACGTGGTCTTACACAAGTCAATATGATGTCGATGTTCCAGACATGGTCTTACTCATAAAGTTCATATTGATGCCTACGTCCCAGACGAGGTCTTTTACATATAATTCATATCGATGCCTACGTCCCAGACGAGGTCTTACATGAAATTTCAAATCAACGCCAACATCTCGGACGTGGTCTTACATGATAAAACAGAATATATACCTATGTCATGACATGGCTAATCCTATCTATTCCTAGGTTTGTACGGGGCTTCTCGGCTTTATCACTATATCGAACTTATTTTGGAATTCACGCACTTAGCACCTCATACTCATTCATTTTCATCGATAGACATATGAATACATATATTCAATTCAATACAGATAAGTTTATTTGCATAGTGACTTACGTCGAATTTGGTCTATCGAATGAAAACGGCTATTCAGTTATTTTCACTTTCCCACGATTTAAGTCCGTTTTCCTCAGTTCTTGATCTTAATCTTACTTAAAGCTAGCCAAAACATCCAAAGCTCAAAACCCTTGTTCTTTTCTCTTATTCGATCATCAAATAAAGATGAACATGGCTTTTTCAATTGATTTTGGTTTATTAGCTTTTATTTAATCAAATTACTCATTTAACCCTTCGATAATAATTCAAACAAACATACATTAAGGGCACATTTGTCCTTCTAATGTCCACTATCTTAAAAGTGGTCTATTTGCCACTTAAAGCCACAACTTACAAAGCCACAACATATTGATACTTTAACAAATAGCAAGTAACTTTCACATTTGATGCAATTTCATCCTTTTCTTAATTCGACACACAAACGATCAAATTATCACACAGAATTTTCACACAGACTATGTCACATATCATACACACAGAAAATATCATTAAAATATTATACAGACTCAGATTTGTGGTCCCAAAACCACTGTTCTAACTAAGGTATAAACCAGACTGTTACAATTCTCCCCCTTTAGGGATTTTCGTCCCCAAAAATCTTACTGTTAAACAGATTCAGATTTTGCTATCTCATTGAATCTTCAGGCTCTCACGTAGCCTCTTCTAATCCTTTTCGATTCCACAATACTTTCACTAATGGAATTTTCTTGTTTCTTAACTCTTTCACTTCACGAGCTAAGATACGGATCAGTTCCTCTTCGCATGTCATATCAGATTAGATTTCAATTACAAATGGGGCAATCACATGTGACGGATCAGATTGATATCTACGAAGCATTGAGACATGAAACACATTGTGAATCTTTTCTAGCTTAGAAGGTAACTTCAATCTATATGCAATAGGCCCAAAACTTTTAATGATCTCATACAGTCCGATGAATCTCGGACTTAACTTGCCTTTGCATCTGAATTGGAGCACTTTCTTCCACGGAGACACTTTCAAAAATACTTTATCACCGATCTCAAATTCTATATCCTTTCGTTTTAAGTCTGCATAGGACTTCTGACGATCAGATGCTGCTTTCAAACAATCTCGAATCAGTTTCACTTTTTATTCGGTATTTTTTATCAAATCGACCCCATGTAACTTATTCTCACTGAGTTCAGTCCAATACAAAGGTGTACAAAATTTACGTCCGTACAAAGCTTCATATGGTGCCATTTTAATGCTCGTCTGAAAACTATTTTTATACGCAAATTCAATCAATGGCAGGTATTGTTCCCACGAACCATTAAACTCAAGTACACAGCATCTTAACATATCTTCGAGAATCTGAATAATTCGCTCGGATTGACCATCCATTTGCGAATGAAAAGCTGTACTGAAATGCAATTTCGTACCCAAAGTGTCTTGCAATTTCTTCCAGAACCGCGATGTAAATCTTGGATCCCTATCTGTCACAATAGATAATGGCACCCCGTGTAATCTCACAATTTCGAAAATATAAAGCTCAGCTAATCTCTCCAGTGAAAAATCAGATCTTACCGAAATAAAATGGGTAGACTTCGTTAATCGGTCAACTACGATCCATATTGCATCTTTCTTTCTCAAAGTCAGAGGCAACCTAGAAACAAAGTCCATAGTTACTCTATCCCATTTCCATTCAGGAATCAGAATCGATTGTAACAACCTAGATGGAACTTGATGTTCTGCTTTTACTTGCTGACAAGCTAAACATTTTGAAACAAAGTCAGAAATGTCTTGTTTCATGCCAGACCACCAATAGTGTTGCTTCAAATCACGATACATCTTTGTACTTCCCGGATGGACAGATAGGCGACTGTTATGTGCTTCACCCAAAATCAATTGAATCAGCTCCGGGTTTCTTGGAACATAGATTCGATCTCAAAATCTCAAACAATCATCGACAACTCAAAATTCAGATTCAGAATTCAATTCACACTGAGCTCATTTCAATAGCAATTCATTATCAACCTTTTGAGCATCACATATTTGCTGTACAAATAACGGTTTCGCTCTTAATTTAGCTATCACAGAACTATCATCAGACAAATCTAACTGAGCATTCAAAGCACATAGTGCAAACAATGACTTTCTACTCAACGCATCAGCAACCATGTTTACTTTACCTGGATGATAATCTATCACTAGCTCGTAATCTTTTAACAGTTCTAACCATCTTCTTTGACGCAAGTTCAAATCTTTCTGGGTTATCAGATATTTCAGACTTTTATCATCTGAAAACACATGACATTTCTCACCGTACAAATAATGATGCCAAATTTTAAGTGCAAACACAATCGCAGCGAGCTCAAGGTGTGTGTGGCCGGATAATTCTTTTCATGAGGCTTTAATTGTCTCAAGCATAAGCTACCACTTTACCCTCTTGCATCAAGACACATCCCAAACCGTTTAACGAAGCATCACTGTAAACAACCAATTCTTTACCCGATTCTAGCTGTACTAACACTGGAGCTTCTGTTAATAGAGTTTTCAATTGGTCAAAATTTTTTTGACATTTATCCGACCATTCAAATCTGACATCTTTATGAAGTAATCTAGTCAATGGAGTAGCTATAGTCGAGAAGCCTTTAACAAATCTGTGGTAATAAACACCTAAACCCAAAAATCTACGAACTTTAGACACGTTCTTCGGAGGTTTCCAAATTAGAATAGTAAAAATCTTACTCGGATCAACACGGATCCCAGAAGCTGACACAATATACCCCAGAAAATTGACCTCATTCAACCAGATTCACATTTGCTAAATTTTGCGTACAATAGCTTTTCTCTCAAAGTTTGCAACACAGTTTTCAAATGTTCTGCGTGCTCATTCTCATCACATGAGTAAATCATAATGTCGCCAATGAATGCAACAACAAATTGATCCAGATACGGTCTGAAAATTCTGTTCATCAAGTCCATAAAAATAACAGGAGCATTGGCTAGTCCGAGTGGCATAACTAAGAAATCATAATGCCTGTACCTCGTTCGAAAAGCAATTTTCAGAATGTCTAAATCTTTAACTCTCAATTGGTAGTATCTCGATCTCAAATCAATCTTGGAAAACATAGTAGCTCCTTTTAACTGATCAAACAAATCATCGATTCTGGGCAATGGATATTAGTTCTTTATAGTCACCTTATTCAACTGACAGTAATCGATACACATTCTCATCGTGCCATCTTTCTTTTTCACAAATAGAATAGGAGCACCCCAAGGCAAAAAACTCGGTCTAGCAAACCCTCTATCAGTCAATTCTTATAGCTGTGACTTTAACTCTTTCAACTCTGTCGGTGCCATTCTATACGGAGCTATCGAAATAGGTGTCATACCAGGCAACAATTCAATACTAAGTTCAACTTCATGAATCGGAGGTAAACCTGGTAACTCTTCAGGGAACACATCAGAAAACTCATAAACAATGGGTATTGATTCAACTTTTTCTCGAATACTTTTGAATCAATCACATAAGCAAAATATGATTCATACCCCTTTTTCACATAACTCTGAGCTTTCAAAATAGATATCACAGCAGGAAATCCATTTAAGTCACTAGACTCAATCTGTACTGTCTCATCATTCAAACCTTGTAAATCTATAGTCTTTCTTTTACAGTTTACAACGGCATCATGCATAAACAACCAATCCATACCCAGAATAATATCGAATTCATCAAATGGTAAGAGCATCAGATTAGCAAGAAAATAGAAATCTCGAAACATTAATTGACAGTTCTTGCATACTTTGTCAACAAGGACAGTTTTACCTAAGAGGTTCGATACTTCTATAGCAAATTCATGCATATATATATAAATACGTAGAACCAGGGTTTATCAAAGCAATCACAGTAGTATCGTAAAGAGTAAAAGTACCAGTTATCACATCAGGTGATGAAGCTTCCTCACGAGCTCGGATAGCATATGCTCTGACAGGCGCTCTGGCTTCGGATCTGACAATATTGTCTCTCGTAGTTCTCTGACTACCACTGACATTCTTTACATTCTTTGATGATCGACCTCTCGCAGGTGCATTATCAGATCTTTGATTCGAAGGTCTACGGTTTGATGTGCTCGTGGCAATCACGGATAAAATGATCAAGCGATCTACATATGAAGCAAGCTCTATCATTTAATCTATAGCTTCCTAGATGTCTTTTTCCACAATGTTTACATTCTGGTCTCTCAGATCGAACATTACCAACACTAGCCAATGAAGTTGCTGGGCTTTTGGAACTGAAACACCCCAAACCCAGCCCATAAGCCCTAACCGAATCTGGCATGCTCCTAGGGAAAAACCATTTGAATCTTATTTGATGTTTGTCAAAATTTTGTGTGTCTTTGAAGAACCATTGATTTGGGTTGGGTTCAAAATTAAAAACGGTGCTAAAACATTTAATCTTTATTTTTTTTTTAGAAAAATTATTTGAACTTTAAATTGATAAGAACCGTACCAGAATAAAACAATTAAAATGCATAAGTAAATAGTTCATACCATGGCCTTATTACATCAAATCAAAACCCAAATTAAATCCAAAATACTTAAAAAGAGAAAGCCCAAAATAAAATAAAGAAATTTCAGAGTGAGCATGGCCACCACTTGAGCTCCTCGCCGACCGGTCCATTACCGAGTGTCACCGAAAAATAATCCCACGAAGGGTGAGTCAAACAGACTCAATGTGTACAACCAACACAAGTCTCAATTAATTCGGGCATGTCAAATCATACATAATATACATATATAAATCATGATGCAAACCCGAACCCAAACCTAGATAACCATCCGCTACACATCACCGCATTCAACCATCACACCGTGGGGACTACTAAGTCGACCTCCATCCGCTACATACCATCGAAGGCGTCGCAGAGTCGACGTGCTCATCGCCCTTATAAAAGCGGTGGCATAGCCACCAGATAATAATTCGTGACATAAGTCACCACTTTCGAGTTTTCGTGACATAAGTCACCATATTGATTTCGTGACATAAGTCTCCACATTCGATATTGTGGTATAAAACCACCAAATCACTTCCCTTTCATATCACCCATATGCCCCATGTCATACAATTATGCATTAACCATGTCATATTCCTTATTCACATTCTTATAATTTCACATATATGCCATAATAAATCTTATCATACTCATAGTAGGAGTGGGTAAACGTACTTGAGTATCTTGTACCATTGCATGGTTAGCCATGTGTTACATTATTATAAACACATACATATAAAATTGATGCCATAAATCTTTTAAGAGTTAGTGTGGGGGTACACACCTGATTTACTTAACGAGTTTACTGAAATCCCGACGATCCCGATCTAACGCTTTAGATCTTAGTTCCTATATTCAGCCATTATTAGGCATATTAGCAAAACCTTATTCGACTATATAACCAAATTCCAAAGGATTATTACAAGTTAAATTCTTACCTTGGTGCCGATTTGATTACTAATCAAATCCCGAAACTCCACGATATCTCTTCCTTGCAATCGGCCCACACTAGATCACTTAACAGGTTAGCTTTCGACTTTTGAATAATTAAGAAATAGATTTGAACCACCAAATATAGCCTTGGCCGATTACATATGTCCACTTACCTTATGATTCTTAAATCTCGAATTTGATCCTTGCTTCTTTAGTGATGCCGAGATTCCTATAGGCACATGTTAGATCCAATCTAACATTAAAACATAATAAATGGCCCTTGGCCGAATGACTTACCTTAGATCTTTAAAAGTCCCGAAAGATCCTTCCTTGTAGTCGACAATAGGCAAATCCTGAAAACCTTTTCCATAGTTTCGGCTAAAGAACATATATGGCATTAGAATCTTTGATTTCAGCTTAAAGAAAAGAAATAAAATGACAACAATAGATCCTTACCCTTACTACTATTGTTGACGGCACCCTTACTTTGATCTACAGTGTGTTCAGCTATGGCTAGATGTTGTTCACTTAAGTTTCGGCTCTTGGTTAATAGTAGTGATAATGGGAAAAGGATGAAACAGAATGATATAGAGGCTCAAGTATGATTCGGTTAAAGTGGAGAAGAAAGAAAGAATTGAGAGGAGGAAGGAAAAAAAAGTGTTGGTGAGGCTTAACCAAAATTCGGCTAAAAAGAAAGAGGAAGAAAGAAGAAATTTCGACGCATATTCCCCTTGGCATGACCGATTGCCTTATTTACTTCCCTCCTCCTATATTCGGCTAGCATTCAAACACTTAGCCATTCCTTGCTTTTCTCCTATTTTCTCTCTTCTTTGCATATTCAAAATAATTCAAAATAAAATCATCATTTATCCTTACTTTAGCCGAGATTTTAAAAGAATAAAACAAGTCTTTATCCTCATCTTCTTAAAGTCCCATAGCCGCCCATCACTCCCTCTTTGACGCGTCATGAAGCAAAAATAAAACCCCACCATAAGTCGCCAACAAGACTCGAACCTGAGCCCAACTCCCCTGCTTGTGGCGTCACCTGCTAGGCCCTTAAGTGGCGCTTCCAAGCCACTTTAACAAGCCAAATTTTATGTCTAATTTCCCCTACTTATTATCTTAAGGCCACTCTACTTCAGTTCCACTTCAAGACATAGAACTTAATATTTTCTAAGGCACTTATCTATACTCTAAGGTTCTCAAGAATTCATAAAACACATTCAAAGTACATATAGGCATGCTACTTCATACAATTTAAACAAAAATGCATAGGCCATAACTCCCGGATGTTACAGTTCTACCCCCTTAAAATAATTTCATCCTCGAAATTACCTGGCTGAAATAGGTGAGGGTATTACTGTCACATTGCTTCTTCTGGCTCCCAAGAAGCTTCCTTCGATCCATGGTTATGCCATAACACATTAACCAGAAGAACCGACTTCCTCCGAAGCACCTTTACATCTCGTTCCAGAATCTGAATCGGCTCTTCCTCATAAGACAGATCTGGTCTCAGCTCTACTTCTTCAACCGAAACTACATAAGATAGATCCGACTGATATCGACGTAGCATAGAGACATGGAATATGTCGTGCATCTGTTGCAACTCCGAAGGCAACTCCAACTGGTATGCCACTGGTCCAACTCGCCTTAATACCCGATAAGGTCCTATAAACCTTAGACTTAATTTCCCTTTGCGACTAAATCTCATCACCTTCTTCCAAGGTGAAATTTTGAGAAACACTTGATCTCCCATAGCAAATTTGATCTCCTTCTGTTTGAGATCGGCATATGACTTCTGCCTGTCAAATGCCTCTTTCAACCGTGCCCGGGTTATCTTAACCTTCTCCTCGAATTCTGCCATAATTTTCGGACCCAAAATCTAACGTTCTCTTAATTTCGTCTAACATGTAGGAGTGCGACACTTTCGTCCATAAGTGCTTCGTACGGTGCCATCCGTATACTTGCCTGATAGCTGTTATTGTAAGCAAATTCCGCTAGAGGCAAATATTCTTCCCAACTTCCTCTGAAGTCTATCACACAGCCTCTTAACATATCCTCTAACACTTGGATCACTCGTTCAGACTGGCCGTCTGACTGTGGATGGAAAGCCGTACTAAAGTCTAATTTGGTGCCTAAAGCCTAATGTAGTGCTTTCTAAAATCGAGACGTAAACCTCAGATCTCTATCCGAGATAATCGACACCGGCACTCCATGCAACCTCACAATCTCCGCCACATACAACTTTGCTAACCTCTGGAGAGAATAGTCCACCCGCACTGGAATGAAATGCGTGGACTTTGTCAGCCGATCCACTATCACCCATACCGAGTCCTTCTTAGTAGGCATAAGAGGAAGCCTACTAACGAAGTCCATGGTAATTCTCTCCCACTTCCACTGCGGAATTTGTATTGGCTGAAGCAATCCCGACGGAACTTGGTGTTCAGCCTTAACTTGCTGACATGTCAAGCATTTGCCAACATATTCGATAACTTCCCGTTTAAGACCAGGCCACCAAAATTGTTCCCTTAGGTCTCTGTACAACTTACTACCTCCAGGATGCATAGCATAAGGGCCACTATGCGATTCCCGAAGAATTCTCTGCTTAAGTTCTTCATTCTTCGGCATACAGACCTTACCCTTGAAGCACAATACTCCCTCATCATTAATACCATAACCCTCTAACTCTCCATTCTGAACTTGCCGTAACTTAGCACTTAGATCCTCATCCATTAACTGACTTTCCTTCACCTCATTCAACCATGTCGGTTTGACTTGCAATTTTGCTAGCAGACTTCCATTGTCATACAAGCTCAGATGTGCGAACATTGCCCTCAGATCCGACACAACTTTTCGACTTAGGGCATCTGCTACCACATTTGCCTTGCCCGGGTGGTACTCTATGGAGTAATCATAATCCTTCAATAATTCCACCCAACTTCGCTGTCTTAGATTCAGCTCTTTCTGAGTCAGCAGATACTTCAGGCTCTTGTGGTCTGTGTAGATCACTGACTTCTCTCCATATAAGTAATGCCTCCACACTTTAAGAGCAAAGACCACTGCCGCCAATTCCAAGTCATGCGTCGGTTAGTTAACCTCGTGTGGCTTTAGTTGTCGAGACGCATAAGCAACTACCTTCCCGTCTTGCATAAGGACACCTCCCAATCCTATATGAGAAGCATCACAGTACACTACAAAATCCTTCCCTGCCTCAGTCAATCAAAATCGAGCTTGGTCAAGACCCTCTTAAGCTTCTCAAAGCTCTCATGTTGCTTATCAGTCTATACGAAAGGTACCTCCTTCCTTAATGGCCTTGTCAAGGGTGTGGCTATCGATGAGAACCCTTCCACAAACCTTCTATAATAGCCTGCCAATCCCAAGAAACTCTGAATTTCTGCCATAGACTTAGGGGGTTTCCAATCTAAAACTACCTCAATCTTTCGAGGATCCACTCTTATCCCTTCAAGCAGACACCACATGTCCTAGAAATGTAACCTCCTTAAGCCAAAATTCACACTTGCTGAACTTGGCGTAGAGCTTCTTTTTCCTTAACACTTGCAACACAACTCGGAGGTGCTCATCATGTTCTTCCTTAGACTTTGAATACACCAATATATCGTCTATGAACACAACAATGAACCGGTCCAGATAGGGTTGGAAAACCCAGTTCATCATGTTCATAAACGCGACTGGGGCATTTGTCAATATGAACGGCATTACTACGAACTCAAAATGCCCATATCTTGTCTAAAATTTGTCTTATGGATATCTACCTCCTTCACCTTAAGCTGATGATATCCAGACCTTAGATCTATCTTCGAGAATATCAGTGGTCCCTTGTCGATCGAACAAGTCATCTATTCTTGGCAATGGATACTTGTTCTTGATGGTCAGCTTATTCAACTGACAATAATCTATGCACATACGCATAGTTTTGTCCTTCTTCTTCACAAACAAGACCGGTGCTCCCCATGGAGACACACTGGGTCGAATAAACCCACGATTTAGCAACTCTTGAATTTGAGCCTTGAGCTCAACCAACTCCTTTGGTGCCATCCTGTATGGGGCGATTGACACAGGAGCTATTCCCGGTAGCAAGTCAATTCCGAACTCCACTTCCCTATCCGGGGTATTCTAGGTAATTCCTCTGAAAAGACATCCGCAGACTCTCTTACGATTCTAACTCCACTAACTCCCCCTTCTTTTGCATCCAACACACTAACGAAGGCCAAAAATGCCTTGCACCCTTTCCGTACCATCCTATCAGCCTTCAAAGCAGAAACTATGTTAGACAAGTAATTCCTTCTTTCTCCTATCATAATTACCGCCTCATCCTCTGGGGTCCTTAACTCTATTCGTTTAGCTGCACAATCCAATACAGCTCGTTGCTCCACTAGCCAGTCCATACCAAGTATAAGATCAAATTCTCGAAGGGTAATTCCATTAAGTCGGCAGGAAATATCGCTCCCTGAAGCTCCAAAGGTACACTCTGAAACATCTTTTTCACCACTATAGTTTGGCCTAATGGGCTTACTACAGTCATTTCCCTATTAGATAGTTCAAAGGCTATTCTTAGAGTTTTAACTACTCTACATGCAACATAAGAATGGGTCGAGCCCACATCAATCAAAGCAACATAAGGCTTGCCAAAGATAAGGAACATACCGGTTATGACGTTCGGTGCGTCTCGTCCTCCCTCTGACGAACCACATAAACCAAACCCGACTGCCTGGCCTCCGTGTTACCAACACCTCTACCGATGTTCCCGTCCTTTACTGTAACCATTACTCGCCGGTAGAACCACGACCTCGCGGTGGCTGCTGTCCTCTTCTTTCAGCCTGGTTAAGACCTTGGCTTACCGATCGACTCCCTTCGGTTCTCATAGGACAATCCTTAATCATGTGGTCCTTGGACCCATACTTAAAGCATCTTCTCGTCTTCTTTCAACACTCTCCTAAATGCATCTTCCCACATTGGCCACAAGTACGATACTGCCCTCCAGTAGTAGCTTGTTGACCCCGTGGCCCATCAACTTTAGGCCTCTTTTGCTTATTCCTTGAAGACCCTGATGACCCAAAGCCTCTCTTCTGCCTATTTCAATCTGTGTTTTGCCTCACAGAGTCCTTAATTCCTTCGGCCACCTTAGCCTTCTCTACCAGCACGGTAAACTCCCGCTCCTGCTGTGGAGCTATCAACAATCTTAGATCATCCCTTAGTCTGTCCTCAAACCGAACACACCGCTCATGCTCTGTCGACACAATACCTTGAGCATAACGGCTCAACCTTAAAAATTTAGCCTCGTACTCCGCTACGGTCTTATTCCCTTGGACCAACCTTAGAAATGCCTTCCTCTGCGCATCCACATAACTAGTTCCTATGTACTTCTTCTGGTATGCCGCCTTAAAATATTCCCAAGTAAGATCGTCTGCGGCAACACCATCCCGTACTATGAGCCACCATTGATACGACTCATCACGGGGTAGTGACACTACCCTTTCAACTTCTCCTCGCAGCTAGGTCCAATTCATCCATAACTGCTCCATATCAGAACCAATACTCACCAGATTGGGTGCCACACCGATACTCCACGAAAAACTTCGGCTCCATTGGCTCAAGTCGCCAGTATCGACTTCGAGCCCCATGCCTCCACACCGCCCACCCACCCTTTCCAAAACTCGTAGATCGCTCGAGACACAACATCCTCCCCCGTCTGATCTGGTATTCCACATCAACGGCTGGTGGTGGTGGTGGCATATCATTTTCAGACCCTTGTTCGGACCTAACGGCTCGACATACTCATTCGCCTCTACCATGACCTTCCACATTACGACCACGTCCCCTTGAATTCATAGTTCCGATTTACGTTTATCTGATTAAAGAATTTTATGTATTAGTTTTGTTCCACTGATTTATCACGAACAGTTTTATGTTTAATAGTTCTAGGGAGTAGTTCTTTCGATCTCATACACATACAGTCTCCATTCAATCATTCAATCATTCAATCATATTCATGAACTTGTGTTCATTACAGAAAAATATTGTAGTTGTCATTGTTTGTTGTTTTCCACTACCCATGGGGTATTTTCATGATTTTGTCCTATAGGGGTATTTCGGTAATTTTTCAAATTAGGGTATTTGAAAATGTTGCAAAATAGAGATTGATGATATTTTTACAAAATTAAAATACTTCTTTGGGAAAATTTTAAGGGTAAATGGTAATTTTATACACCGTGTGTATTTTTGTAATTTTACAAGCCGTGGTCATTTCGATAATTTTTAGCAAAACATGGTTCTGGTGACTTTTCAAAACAAGGGTATTTTTAAAGATTTCTAATTTGAGGTACTTGAGAATTGTCCTCTCCGAGGGTATTTTGGTTATTAGTACAAAGTTAGAGGTAATTTGGTCATTTTGCAAATCGTGGTAATTTTCATAATTTTTCCAAATCAGGTATCTTAATATTTTGTAAAATAGGGTTTTGGATATTTATAAGGTAAGAGAATCTTGATAAAAGCGTGGGTAGTATGGAAATTTTATGAACCAAGGGCATTTTAGTAATTTTTCAACCAGAGGTATTTAGGTCATTTTAGTAAATCGAGAATATTTTGGAAAATTTTTCAAAATAGTTTTCTTACACATCAAAGGGGTAATTTGGTGATTTTAAGACTAGGGTTTTTATAAAAATATGGCTAGCCCCTTTCAGGTTTTAGTTATTGGATTTAGCCTGTGTTTGAGTCCTCTTGGATTTAGTTTTAAACTGGGCTCTGATACCAAGCTGAAACACCCCAAACCCGGCCCATAACCCTAACCGGATCTGGCATGCTCCTAGGGAAAAACCATTCGAATCTTATTTGATGTTTGTCAAAATTTTGTGTGTCTTTGAAGAACCATTGATTTGGGTTGGGTTTAAAATTAAAAACGATGCTAAAACATTTAATCTTTATTTTTTTTAGAAAAATTATTTGAACTTTAATTGATAAGAACCATACCATAATAAAACAATTAAAATGCATAAGTAAATAGTTCATACCATGGCCTTATTACATCAAATCAAAACCCAAATTAAATCCAAAATACTTAAAAAGTGAAAGCCCAAAATAAAATAAAGAAATTTCAGAGTTGAGCATGGCCACCACTTGAGCTCCTGCCGACCCGGTCCATTACTGAGTGTCACCTGAAAAATAATCCCATGAAGGGGTGAGTCAAACAGACTCAATGTGTACAACCAACACAAGTCTCAATTAATTCAGGCATGTCAAATCATACATAATATACATATATAAATCATGATGCAAACCCGAACCCAAACCTAGATAACCATCCACTACACATCACCCGTACCAACCATCACACCGTTGGGACTACTAAGTCGACCCTCCATCCGCTACACACCATCGAAGGTAGTC
Organism: Gossypium rotundifolium; assembly: GCA_025506655.1. Taxonomy (NCBI): domain Eukaryota; kingdom Viridiplantae; phylum Streptophyta; class Magnoliopsida; order Malvales; family Malvaceae; genus Gossypium; species Gossypium rotundifolium. The sequence continues at coordinate 115,835,905 of CP106732.1, read as the reverse complement.
GCTGCAGTCGACGTGCTCATCGCCCTTTATAAAAGCCGTGGCATAGCCACCAGATAATAATTCATGACATAAGTCAACACTTTCAGGTTTTCGTGACATAAGTCACCACATTCAGATGTCGTGACATAAGTCACCATATTCAGATATTGTGGTATAAAACCACCAAATCACTTCCCCTTTCATATCACCCATATGCCCCATGTCATACAATTATGCATTAACCATGTCATATTCCTTATTCACATTCTTATAATTTCACATATATGCCATAACAAATCTTATCATACTCATAGTAGGAGTGGGTAAACGTACCTGAGTATTTTGTACCATTGCATGGTTAGCCATGTGTTACATTATTATAAACACATACATATAAAATTGATGCCATAAATCTTTTAAGAGCTAGTGTGGGGGTACACACATGATTTACTTAACGAGTTTACTGAAATCCCGACGATCCCGATCTAACGCTTTAGATCTTAGTTCCTATATTCGGCCATTATTAGGCATAGTAGCAAAACCCTATTCGGCTATATAACCAAATTCCAAAGGATTATCACAACTTAAATTCTTACCTTGCTGCCGATTTGATTACTAATCAAACTCAAACTCCATGATATCTCTTCCTTACAATCGCCCACACTAGATCACTTAACAGGTTAGCTTTCGACTTTTGAATAATTAAGAAATAGATTTGAACCACCAAATATAGCCTTGGCCGATTACATATGTCCACTTACCTTGTGATTCTTAAATCCCGAATTTGATCCTTGCTTCTTTAGTGATGCCGAGATTCCTATAGGCACATGTTAGATCCAATCTAACAAGAAACATAATAAATGGCCCTTGGTGAATGACTTACCTTAGATCTTTAAAAGTCCCGAAAGATCCTTCCTTGTAGTCGGCAATAGGCAAATCCTGAAAACCTTTTCCATAGTTTCGGCCAAAGAACATATATGGCATTAGAATCTTTGATTTCGGCTTAAAGAAAAGAAATAAAATGATAACAATAGATCCTTACCCTTACTACTATTGTTGATGGCACCCTTGCTTTGATCTACAGAGTATTCGGCTATGGCTAGATGTTGTTCACTTAAGTTTCGGCTCTTGGTTAGTAGTGATAATGGGAAAAGGATGAAACAGAATAATATGGAGGCTCAAGTATGATTCGGCTAGAGTGGAGAAGAAAGAAAGAATTGAGAGGAGGAAGGAAAAGAAAGTGTTGGTGAGGCTTAACCAAAATTTGGGTCAAAAAGAAAGAGGAAGAAAGAAGAAATTTCGGCACATATTCCCCTTGGCATGACCGATTGCCTCATTTACTTCCCCCTCCTATATTCGGCTAGCATTCAAACACTTAGCCATTCCTTGCTTTTCTCCTATTTTCTCTCTTCTTTGCATATTCAAAATAATTCAAAATAAAATCATCATTTATCCTTACTTTACCCGAGATTTTAAAAGAATAAAACAAGTCTTTATCCTCATCTTCTCAAAGTCCCATAGCCGTCCATCACTCCCCTCTCTTTGACGTCATTAAGCAAAAATAAAAACCCCACCATAAGTCGCCAACAAGACTCGAACTCGAGCCCAACTCCCCGCTTGTGGCGCCACTGCTAGGCCCTTAAGTGGTGCTTCCAAGCCACTTTAACAAGCTGATTTTTATGTCTAATTTCCCCTACTTATTATCTTAAGGCCACTCTGCTTAGTTCCACTTCAAGACTTAGAACTTAATATTTTCTAAGGCACTTATCTATACTCTAAGGTTCTCAAGAATTCATAAAACACATTCAAAGTACATATAGGCACGCTACTTCATACATTTAAACAAAAATGCATAGGCCATAATTCCCGAATGTTATAGGAACTCATTTGCGATCTAGCTCTATTTCTGTTCAAATGTCTCGTATTTTCTCGGGAACGACTTTGATCATCTCTGTATCTCTTTGAAGCAGACTGAAATGATTTATTCTGAAATCTCTTTCTTGTATCTCGAGCTTCAGACTCAGCTCTTCTTTTATTCTTCCCAAGTGCTTCAGCTTTGCAAGCTAGGTCAACGAGTGTAACGAACTCTTTTATTTCTAGGATCCCAACCAGCAAACGGATATCTTCATTAAGACCATCATCAAATCTTTTGCACATTATAACTTTAGAAGATACACATTCTTGAGCATATTGACTCAATCTTACGAACTCTCGTTCATACTCAGAAACAGTTATTCGGCCCTATTTTAGTTTCAAAAATTCCTTTCGTTTCTGATCGACAAATCTCTCACTGATATACTTCTTTCGAAATTCAATCTGAAAGAAGTCCCATGTGACTCGCTCTTTCGGAACAACAGAAATCAGAGTTTTCCACCATTGATAAGCCGCATCTCGAAGTAATGATACAACACACTTTATGCATTCTTCGGAGTCAGAGACATTTCATCAAAAACTTGAATAGTATTTTCAATCTAGAACTCGGCCTTTTCAGCATCATCATCCTTAGTAGCTCAAGATTCTTCTACCCCATACTTACGAATCTTGTCAACCGAGGCTTACTCAACAGATTTAGATTTGCAGTCGGAGGTATATTGGATGTCTGAAGGGGATTAACTGGGGGCGAAGGTTCCGAAACAGTCGGGTTATTCTTTACGAACTAAGTGAACCACTCACTCATCATTTGGAAGAAAGCTTGTTTAGCTTCTCCCTCCTAACCACTTGTAGCCGGTCTCAGATCAGAAGGCTCTATCCCTTGCGCGGGAGCAGGTGCATTACTTTCTACGTCATCAGCTACGGCTCTTTCGGGATCCATTGCTATACAAAAATCACATTTTATACGTCAGGATTCATCACACTATCACAGTTCAAATATATGGCATGTATAGCTAGACTCTGACACACTACGTTAGTCCGAGAATCGACTAAACTGTAGCTCTGATGACAATCAAATGTAACACCCCTATCCCGTAACTGTCGCCAAAAATAGGGTTAGAATTGTTACCGGACAAATCAAAAACACTTACAGAATTATCACATAGTCATTTATCAATCTCAAACATAAAGTCCCTTAAGAAGGTCATCGAGACCTTAAACATGTTTGTAAACCGAGTTAGGACTAAATCGAAACACATACAAAATTTTGAGGAAAACTAAAATTTTTCTAATGTAGGGGACACACGGCCGTGGGGGTAGGCCGAGTCTCTCCCATGGCTACTTGACACACTCGTGTGTCTTCCCCGTGGCTATATACTGCCAAAACCAACACGGTCACCAAGCACGCCCGTGTGCTAAGGCCGTGTACAATAGATCACATATTGCCATTTTTCACACGGCACTAAGCACGCCCGTGTCGAGGACATGTGCAATTTAAGCCACATTCTGCCAATTTACCCACGGTCTTAGGCACGCCGTGTGCCTTAACCGTGTGACATTATAAGCCCTTTTACAAGGCCAATATGTCACCCGCTTAAGGTCTTCCTACAAGCAATATATATATACCTAAACATAACATGCATATATGGCAACCAAAACATATCAAATGGTTCACTTCATCCATACATTCAATACCAATTGCCTCCATACCAAAATACAAACTAAATCCTACATCATTTCAAACATGTATCATCCATTTGCTTAACCAAAGCTTAACCATTTCATATGCATCAAAACATACTAAATATATATGCTTCATAACTCTTTCATTCAAACATTTATCAATTCAAAAGCTTGCCAATACACATGGCCATGCTCACTTCATAAACATATACACCTATCTAGCCTATACATGCCACAATTAGCCATATATATTTCCAAAAGGGTACCAAAATAAGTTTAGTAGTGTGACGACGATCCTTGACAATTCCGAGCCTTTAGTAGCTTCGACGACCTATAAAATAGAGAAAAAAGCTTAGTAAGTCATATACAAATAAAATGGGCATAAAAAAAAGCATATATGCAATTTGATACATTTGCACATCTCATTCACTTAACAATTTATCAAGTATATGCTTGATTCATACTTATGACTACATTGGTCACATTTATCCATTCAAAACTCATTTGAAGCACATAGCTCATTCATAATCTTCCATGCATCTCATTCACATTATCCTATTTAAAACATACCTTTTCTTCAAATCAAAGTCATATGCATACTTACCCTTCATGCATACCTAATGCATACCTAAATCAGATATTAATTCACTTAATGGATCATAGCTCGGATATACCATTCATATTGCAGACTTGCCCGTTGAACCCTTAAGAACCTAGTAGGATACTCAGAAAACTTGGAATAGTAGTACAATGCCAACGTCCCAAACGAGGTCTTACATGCACTAGTATATCGATGCCACTGTTCCAGACAGGGTCTTATACGTACAAATCATAACGATGCCAATGTCCCAGACGTGGTCTTACACAAGTCAATATGATGTCAATATCCCAGACATGGTCTTACTCATAAAGTTCATATTGATGCCTACGTCCCAGATGAGGTATTTTACATATAATTCATATCAATGACTACATCCCAGACGAGGTCTTGCACGAAATTTCAAATCAAATGCCAACGTCCCGGACGTGGTCTTACATGATAAAACAGAACAGATACCTATGTCATGACATGGCTAATCTTATCTATTCCTAGGTTCGTACGAAACTTCTCGGCTTTATCACTATATCGAACTTATTTTAGAATTCACGCAATTAGCACCTTATACTCATTCATTTTCATAGGTAGACATATGAATACATATATTCAATTCAATATAGATAAGTTTATTTGCATAGTGACTTGCCTCAGATTTGGTTTATCGAACGGAAGCGGCTACTCGATTATTTTTGCTTTCTCACGATCTAAGTCTGTTTTCCTTGGTTCTTGATCTTAATCTTGCTTAAAGCTAGCCGAAACATCCAAAGCTTAAAACCCTTGTTGTTTTTCTCTTAGTCGGTCATCAAATAAAGATGAACATGGCTTTTTCAATTGATTTTGGTTTATTAGACTTTATTTAATCAAATTACTCATTTAACCATTCCATAATAATTCAAACAAACATACATTAAGGGCACATTTGTCCTTCTAATGTCCACTATCTTAAATGTGGTCTATTTGCTACTTAAGGCCACAACTTACAAAGCCACAACACATTGATACTTTAACAAATAGCAAGCAACTTTCACATTTGATGCAATTTCATCCTTTCTCTTAATTTGACACACAAACGATCAAATTATCACATAGAATTTTCACACAGACTATGTCACATATCATACACATAGAAAACATCATTAAAATATTATACAAATTCGGATTTGGGGTCCCGAAACCACTGTTCTGATTAGGGTATAAACTAGACTGTTACACTTACTAAACTTTGCATACAACTGTTGATCTCGCAAAGTTTGTAACACCAATCTCAAATGCTCGGCATGTTCAGTTTTATTTCTGGAGTAGATCAGGATATCATCTATAAACACTACCACAAACCGATCCAAATACTGTCTAAAAACCCGATTCATCAAATCCATAAAAATAGCAGGTGCATTAGTAAGTCCAAAATGCATAACCAATAACTCAAAATGTTCGTGCCTCGTTCGAAATGCAGTCTTTGGCACATTGGAATCTCTGACTCGCAACTGATAATAACCCGATCTCAAATCTATCTTCGAAAACACTGAAGCCCCTTTTAACTGGTCAAACAAGTCATCAGTCCGAGGCAACGAGTATTTATTCTTTATTGTCACCTTATTCAGCTGCCGATAATCAATACACATTTGCATAGTCCCATCTTTCTTTTCCACAAATAGAACTGTTGCACCCCAAGGAGAAAAACTCGATCATGCAAAGCCCCTATCTGTCAACTCTTGCAACTGTGCTTTAAACTCTTTCAATTCAGTAGTGCTATTCGATACGGAGCTATTGAAATCGGAGTCGTCCCCGGTACTAATTCAATACCAAACTCTATCTCTCGAACTGGTGGTAGACCCGGTAATTCTTCAGGAAACACATCGGATTCAGACACTTTACTATCCAACACGTAAGCCAAGTAACCTTCACATCCTTTTCTCACATACTTACAAGCTAACATCGAGGATATTACTGTCGGTAACCCATTCAGGTCATTAGATTCAATCTGGACAATTTCACCATTCTGGCATCTCAAATCAATGGTTTTTCTTTTACAATTAACAACTACATCGTGCAAAGTTAACCAGTCAATTCCCAAAATTATATTAAACTCGTCGAAAGGTACCAACATTAAATCGACTGGAAAGGATGAATCCCAAATCATCAACGGGTAACTTTTACACACTTTATCAACTAGAACACATCGACCTAAGGGGTTGGATACAGGAATCACAAACTCAATAGACTCAACAGGCAAAGTCTTACTTGGATACTAAAGTTTCACACACATATGAATGAGTCGAATCGGGATCAATTAACACAATCACAGTAGTATCATAAAGAGTGAAAGTACTAGTGATAACATCTGGGAAAGAAGCATCCTCTCTGGCACGTATAGCATATGCTCTAGCTAGTGTACGAGCCTCTGATAGAGCTGTAGTGTTTTTTTCCTTTTTGAGTGCCACTTACATTTCTCGAATGTCGAGGTGGTTTGCCTCGTACTGACACATTATTCGGTCTGACATTCTGAGACGTATTTTGCTCGGCTAACATCAGGCACTCTCTAATAAAATGATCTGACGATCCACATTCAAAGTAGGACCGATCACGAAATCTACAACTCCCAGAATGCCATTCACCACAATGCTTGCATTCGACTAGATTCTGCTGAACATTACCAACACTGGCCATCGAAGTAGCCCGGGAACCCACAGGAGGTCGATCTCGTCTAGATATGTCCGAAGTAGCTTTATGTTGGCCAAAGTCATATTTGAACTTCTTAGAAACAGAATGGAAAGTCTTACTCGATGATCTTTTACGAGTGTCTCTAGCTTCTATTTCAGCCTTTCTTTTCTCTTTTCCAAGCTCTTCAGCTTTGCAAGCTCGTTCGACAAGTACCACAAACTCTTTGATTTCAAGTATGCCAACTAATAGCTTTATATCTTCATTCAGACCGTCTTCAAATCTTTTGCACATAATGGCTTCAGTTGATACACACTCTCGGGCATATCGGCTCAATCTGACAAACTTTCGCTCATACTTAGTCATAGTCATGCGGCCCTATTTTAGTTCTAGAAATTATTTTTGTTTCTAATCGATGAATCTCTGACTGATATATTTCTTATGAAACTCGATCTGGAAGAAATCCCAAGTTACTTTTTCTTTCGGAACCACTGATACTAGTGCATTCCACCAATGATATGCAGTGTCCCGCAGTAAAGATATAGCACACTTCAAGAATTCGTCTGGAGTACATGACAGCTCATTAAGCACCTGAATAGTGTTATCAAGCCATATCTCAGCTCGTTCTGCATCATCATCATTAGTTTTGAATTCTTCAGCCCCATATTTCTAGATTTTATCAATGGGAGGCCTACTAGATCTCATCGGATCTATCATCAGAGGTGCTAAAGGTATCAGAGTTATATTATTTGGGGTGGAGGATGTTGTACAGTCGGATTAGTCTGAATAAATTGGGTAAACCATTCATTCATTGTAACAGCCCGGTTTAGACCCTAGTCAGAACAGTGGTTTTGAGACCACAAATTTGATGTCAAAATAATAATTTAATATTATTTTATGTGTGAATAGTATGCAACATGATCTATGTGAAAGTTCTGTGTGATGATTTGATCGTTTTAGTGTCAGATTAAGAGAAAGGACTTAATCGCGTAAAGAGTAAAAGCTATGTGCTGATTTATAAGTATCTAAATGTTGATGTCTTTTAAATATGGAGGCTTTATGATGTAATTAAACCAATTTTTAAGATAATGGGTGGTAATGGACAACTATAACCTTTGTGATTATATGTTTTAATTATTAATTGAAAGGATAAAATAGTAAATAGTTAAATAATATGTGTTTAATGAAATCAAAGCATGAAAATGGTCATTCTTGTTCATCTTGGTGCCAAAAATAGCAAAGAAAATAAAAGAAAAAGAAAGCTAGGGGTTCGGCCATTGTTAAGCAAAAATTTAGGTATGTTTTAGCTCGATTTTTGATAATTTCTATGTTTTTGTAATCGTTACTTCGTGCTCTAGCTAGCCCATATTGTAATTTTGTGAATTGATGATGTTTTTGTGATGAGCCATTGATGAATACTTGAGCTATGTGCTAGATGATAGTAAAATATAAAGACTTGGTGTTGGATTAACATGTTTTGTCTTTGAATTTTTTTATTAAATTGAGTAAATTGGGCTAAATTGAGAAAAGTGTAAATTGAGGGACTAAAATGTGAAATAAATAAAATGTGTGGACTCCTATGAGACTAAGGAGAGTTCGGCCTAAGCATAGTGTAATGAAATTTTGAGTATTTGATGATTTTGTGAGATAGGGACTAAAGTGTCGAAACATGAAAATGTGAGTGCTATTATATAAAATGCCCTAAATATGTGTATTTGGACTAAAATGAATGAATTGATGATTGAATGGATTAAATTTGAATATGTTTAGACTAAGAGAGGAGAGGTTCGGATCGAGATCGAGGCAAAGATAAAGTGCTCGATTAATCGACCGTATCGATAGTTCGACGTCCGAGGTAAGTTTAGATATCATACATGTATTTGAGTTAGGTTTTATAAATATGAAATGAATATGTTCATGTGTATGAAAATGAGTTGCTATGTGCACGATTCTAGTTGATGGCACTAAGTGTACGAAATTGAAATCGAAATAGAAATGAATGGCACTGTGTGTGCGATGATATAAAAGCTTCAGCTTATTGAATTGGCACTGTGTGTGTGACATCGAGACGAGTCGGTTAAAAGAATAGGCACTAAGTGTGCGATAAAAATTATACTTCGAATATGGATGTGGCACTGAGTGTGCGGTTATTTTGAACGAATATCAAATGATGATCGACATGTAATATCAAGCATTGAATAGCTTGGAGGTAGAATAACTAAGTGTTAGCTAAGGTATGTAATTAACCTTTGTGGTTGATGAGTTATAAACAAGCTATGATGGAATGAATGAGTATTTTAGATATGAATATGAGATAATTGATCTGTGTGATGCTTAATACTTACATTAGTTTGGTTTGATGAGATATAGTATTGTATATCGAACTTACTAAGCTTTGGAAAGCTTACTGTGTGATTTGTTTCTCTGCCTTGCAGTGTCAGTAAAGCTAGCTCAGATCTGGGATCGGTAGCTTCTCAATCACACTATCGGCATTCTATTTTGGTACTTTAGAAAGATGTATATAGCTAGAATATGTCATGTATAGGCTAGTAAACTAATTTATGTTTGAGATTGTAATTAGCCATGAAGTGTGGCTAGATATGTGATAGGTTTGGCATGAATGAATGTGATATGTGTGATGTATCTCTTGGCATGATTTGTGGATTGATAAATTGGCTATTGAAAGGTAACTTTGTGTTGATAAAATGCTAGTAGGAATTAGTGAAATTGGGAATGAATTATGCTTGTGGTAGAATAAGTTTTAGTATTGAATTTGTTATGGTTGTAATGAAAATTGAATATATAGATTGGGTAGCCATATTGGTAAGTTATTGGTTGCCTTATATGCATGATATGTTTTGGTATGTGTTGCTTATAGGATTGACCTTAAGTGGGTGGCATGTTGGCCTTACAAAAAAGGCCTATAATGCCACACGGTTGGGGCACACGGGCGTGCCTCAGACCGTGGGTAAATTGACAGAATGTGGCTTAAACTGCACACGGCCATGGCACGGGCGTGCCTACAGGTCGTGCAAGAAATGGCAGTATGTAACCACGAGGAGGTCACACGAGTAACCGTGGGAGAGGCACGGCCTACCCCCACGGGCGTGTCTCCCCTGTATTTTAGAAAAGTCTCAAAATTTTCATGAAATTTTATATCCTTTCGGTTTAGTCCTGATCTTGGTTTATAAGCAAGCTTAGGGTCTTGATGACTCGTTTAAGGGACACTATGATTATATATGAATGTGTTTGGTGATGATTGACTTTGTGTCGTGAATGTGTTGTGAAATGATCCTATTGTTTGGTAATGCCTCTGAACCCTATTTCGGTGATGGTCTCGGGTTAGGGGTGTTACATTTTATTGGTATTAGAGCTACGATTTAGTCAATTCTCAGACTAACGTAGCGTGTTTGAGTCTAGGTATACATGCCATATTGTGAAATTGCGATAGTGTGATGAAATCCGATAGTTGAAATGTGTTTTAATATAGTAATGGATCCCGATCGAGCAGTTGCTGATGACGTAGAGAGTAATGCGCCTGCTCCCGCTCAAGGGACAGCGCCGTCCACAATTAGGCCGAATGATAGTGGTGAGGGAGGTGAGGCTAAGCAAGCCTTCTTCCATATGATGAGTGAATGGTTTTTGAAATTTGTTAGAACAAAACTGACTGTTCCACAACCTCCACCCCCGCAAGTACCTGTTGTGCCACAATTTGTAGATCCGAACAGACTGAATAAACCACCTGTAGATAAGATTCGCAAGAATGGGGCCGAAGAGTTTAAGGCCGCAGCTGATGACGATGTTGAGCGAGTCGAGTTTTGGCTTGAAAATACAATCAGAGTATTTGATGAGATGTCGTTGAACCCTGAAGAGTGCATTAAGTGTGCAGTTTCCTTGTTGAGAGACAAGGCTTACAATTGGTGGAAAATGTTGATATCTATAGTTCCGAGAGAGTGAATAACTTGGGATTTCTTTCAATCTGAGTTTAGAAAGAAGTATATCAGTCAACACTTTATTGATCAGAAACGTAATGAGTTTTTAGAGCTGAAACAGGGCCATTTGTCTGTTACTGAGTACGAGCAAAAATTCGTAAGATTGAGTCAATATGCAAGGGAATGTGTTTCGACTAAAGCGACTATGTGTAAACATTTTATAGAGGGATTGAATGAAGACATTAAGTTGTTGGTTGGAATACTGGATATAAATGAATTTGTTGTATTAGTTGAAAGAGCATGCAAAGCTGAGGAGCTCGGTAAAAAAAAGAAGAAAGCTGATTCTGAGGCTCGTGATGAAAGAAAGAGATCGATGAATAAGTTCTCTCAATCTTCAGCAAAGAGATATAAAGATGCAGGCAATCATTCAAATGCCTCGTTTGGACATCCAAATAGAGATTGTTCGAGACAGAGTACTGGTTTACGAATTCAAGCTCCGAATGAAACAAGTGTTGGCAGTGTTAAGAGTAACAAGCCCGAATGTAGACAATGTGGGAGACGAAATGTGGGAGAGTGTTGGGGCAAGTATAACAATAGAACATGCTATAAATGTGGATCCCGAGACCATTTTATCCGAGATTGCCCAAAGATGGTCGAAGAAGAAAATGTTCAGAATGAAAGACCGAGTAACGCGGCAGCTAGGGGAAGACCACCCAGAAACACCAAAATTATAAGTGAAAGCCAGAGAGGGACAACTGATATAGCTGTGCAATTAGAAGCGAGAGCACCTGCCCGAGCCTATGCTATACGTGCACGAGAGGAAGCATCATCTCCAGACGTGATCACTAGTACTTTCTCTTTATTTGATACTGATGTCATTGCATTGATAGATCCTGGATCAACTCATTCCTATGTGTGTATGAATTTAGTATCGAATAAGACTCTACCTGTTGAGTCTACTGAATTTGTGATTAGAGTATCGAACCCCTTAGGCAAGTGTGTTGTGGTGGATAAGGTGTGCAAGAATTGCCCGTAGATGTTTCGTGATTTATGTTTCCCAGTCAATTTGATGTTGCTACCATTTGATGAATTTGACATAATTCTGGGAATGGACTGGCTTACTTTGCATAATGCCATCGTGAATTGTAAGAGAAAGAATGTTGAATTGAAGAGTCAGAATGGTGAGATAGTTCGAATTGAGTCTAGTGATATGAAAGGACTACCAACTGTTGTATCGGTGATGAGAGCTATGAAATATGTGAGAAAAGGTTGTGAAGCTTATTTGGCTCATGTGATTGATACAAAGGTGTCGGAAAAGAAAATTGAATTTGTGCCTGTGATATGTGAGTTTCCAGATGTGTTTCCAGAAGAGTTACCGGGGTTACCTCTGGTTAGAGAAGTCAAATTTGGTATTGAGTTAGTGCCGAGAATTGCTCCTATTTCGATAACTCCATACAAAATGGCACCAACAGAATTGAAAGAGTTGAAATCTCAGTTACAAGAATTAACCGACAGAGGATTTGCATGACCTATCTTTTCACCCTGGGGAGCTCCTGCATTATTTGAGAAAAAGAAAGATGGAACTATGAGAATGTGTATTGATTGTCAACAATTGAACAAAGTGACGATAAAGAACAAATATCCATTACCTCGGATCGATGATTTGTTTGATCAGTTGAGAGGAGCTACAGTATTTTCTAAAATAGATTTGAGATCGGGCTACTATCAGTTGAGAGTTAAAGAGTCTGACGTGCCAAAAACTACTTTCAGAATGAGGTATGGACATTATGAATACTTAGTGATGCCTATTGGACTAACAAATCCCCTACAGTATTTATGGACTTGATGAATCGGATATTCAGATTGTATTTTGATCGCTTCGTGGTGGTGTTCATTGATGATATTTTGATCTATTCGTGTGATGGGACACAGCATGCCGAGCATTTGAGAATCGTGCTACAAACTCTGTGTGAGAAGCAGTTGTATGCAAAGTTTAGCAAGTGTGAGTTTTGGTTGCCTGAGGTCAGTTTTCTGGGGCATATTGTATCTCTTACTGGGATACGAGTCGATCCGCATAAAATCTTTGCTATTTTAGATTGGAAGCCTCTGAGAAATGTGTCTGAAGTCCGTAGTTTTCTGGGACTAGTGGGATATTATAGACGATTTGTGAAAGGCTTCTCGATGATTGCGAATCCATTGACAAAGTTGTTACAGAAAGATGTTAAATTCGAGTGGTCAGAAAAGTGTCATCAGAGTTTTGAGCAGTTGAAAGTGTTGTGACAGAAGCACAGGTGTTAGTTCAACCTGAATCGGGCAAAGAGTTTATAGTTTATAGTGATGCATCGTTAAATGGTTTGGGCTGTGTGCTGATGCAAGAAGGAAAAGTCATCGCTTATGCTTCGAGACAGTTAAAATCGCATGAAAAGAATTATCCAACGCATGATCTTGAGTTGGCTGCGATTGTATTCGCATTGAAGATTTGGCGTCACTATTTATTCGGTGAAAAATGTTATATTTATACTGATCATCAGATTTAAAGTATTTGATGACTCAGAAAGATTTGAACTTGCGACAAAAAAGATGGTTAGAATAGTTGAAAGACTACGAACTTATGATAGATTACCACCTGGGTAAAGCTAATGTTGTAGCCGAAGGTTTGAGTCAGAAATTGTTATATACCTTACGAGCTATGCGTAATTAGATGGATCTGTGTGATGATGATGCGGTTGTAGCTGAATTGAAAGTAAAACCGTTGTTTATACAGCGGATATGTGAGACTCAGAAGATTGATAATGAGTTGTTAGCAAAAAGGGTTCAATGTAATTCGAATGTGGAATCAGAATTTCGAGTTGATAGTAATGATTGTTTGAGATTCAGAGATTGAATTTGAGTTCCGAGAAATTCAGAGTTGATTCAAATGATTTTGACTGAAGCTCACAATAGTCATTTGACTATACATCCGAGGAGTACGAAAATGTATAATGATTTGAAACAGCTCTATTGGTGGCATGGTATGAAGAGAGATATTTCTGACTTTGTGTCAAAATGTTTAGTTTGTCAGCAAGTTCAAGCTAAACATCAAGTTTCGTCCGGTTTATTACAACCGGTTATGATTCCTGAGTAGAAATGGGAGAGGATCACGATGGACTTTGTGTCGGGTTTGACTTATCTCCAAACAAGAAAGATACGATCTGGGTGATAGTTGATAGATTGATGAAATCAGCTCATTTCATTCCGGTGAGAACCAATTACTCTTTAGATAAGTTGGTTGAACTGTATATCGATAAGATTGTGAGATTACACGGAGTACCGTTATCTATTGTATCTGATAGAGATTCGAGATTTACCTAGCGATTTTGGAAGAAATTGCAAGATGCTTTGGGCACAAAATTGCATTTCAGTACTACTTTTCATCCACAAATGGATGGTCAATCCGAACGAATTATTCAGATTCTTGAGGATATGCTAAGATGTTGTATACTCGAATTTGAAAGCACTTGGGAAAGGCATCTATCATTGACTGAGTTTGCGTATAACAACAGTTTTCAATCTAGTATCAAAATGGCACCATATGAGGCTTTTACGGTCGAAAGTGTCGAACTCTATTGTATTGGACCGAAATGAGTGAGAACAAGATTCACGAGGTTGATTTTATAAAAGACCGCGAGCGAAAGTGAAAGTGATTCGTGATAGTCCGAAGCGACCTCGGATCGTCAAAAGTCTTATCTGATTTGAAACGAAAGGATATTGAATTTTAGACCGATTTAGACCTTAGTCGAAAAAGTGGTTTTAAGACCACAAATTTGATGTCAAAATAATAATTTAATATTATTTTATATGTGAATAGTATGCAACATGATCTATGTGAAAGTTACGTGTGATGATTTGATCGTTTTAGTGTCGATTAAGAGAAAGGACTTAATCGCAGAAAGAGTAAAAGCTATATCTGATTTATAAGTATCTAAATGTTGATGTCTTTTAAATATGGAGGCTTTATGATGTAATTAAACCAAGTTTTAAGATAATGGGTGGTAATGGACAACTATAACCTTTGTGATTATATGTTTTAATTATTAATTGAAAGGATAAAATAGTAAATAGTTAAATAATATGTGTTTAATGAAATCAAAGCATGAAAATGGTCATTCTTGTTCATCTTGGTGCCAAAAATAGCAAAGAAAATAAAAGAAAAGAAAGCTAGGGTTCGGCCATTGTTAAGCAAAAATTTAGGTATGTTTTAGCTCGATTTTGATAATTTCTATGTTTTGTGTCGTTACTTCGTTGCTCTAGCTAGCCCATATTGTAATTTTGTGAATTGATGATGTTTTTGTGATGAGCCATTGATGAATACTTGAGCTATGTGCTAGATGATAGTAAAATATAAAGACTTGGTGTTGGATTAACATGTTTTGTCTTTGAATTTTTATTAAATTGAGTAAATTGGGCTAAATTGAGAAAAGTGTAAATTGAGGGACTAAAATGTGATATAAATAAAATGTGTGGACTCCTATGAGACTAAGGAGAGTTCGACCTAAGCATAGTGTAATGAAATTTTGAGTATTTGATGATTTTGTGAGATAGGGACTAAAGTGTCAAAACATGAAAATGTGAGGGCTATTATGTAAAATGCCCTAAATATGTGTATTTGGACTAAAATGAATGAATTGATGATTGAATGGATTAAATTTGAATTTGTTTAGACTAAGAGAGAAGAGGTTCGGATCGAGATCGAGGCAAAGATAAAGTGCTCGATTAATCAACCGTATCGATAGTTCGACGTCCGAGGTAAGTTCGGATATCATACATGTATTTGAGTTATGTTTTATAAATATGAAATGAATATGTTCATGTGTCTGAAAATGAGTTGCTATGTGCACGATTCTAGTTGATGGCACTAAGTGTGCGAAATTGAAATCGAAATAGAAATGAATGGCACTGTGTGTGCGATGATATAAAAGCTTCAGATTATTGAATTGGCACTGTGTGTGCGACATCGAGATGAGTCGGTTAAAAGAATAGGCACTAAGTGTGCGATAAAAATTATACTTTGAATATGGATGTGGCACTGAGTGTGCGGTTATTTTGAACGAATATCAAATGATGATTGACATGTAATATCAAGCATTGAATAGCTTGGAGGTAGAATAACTAAGTGTTAGCTAAGGTATGTAATTAACCTTTGTGGTTGATGAGTTATAAACAAGATATGATGGAATGAATGAATATTTTAGATATGAATATGAGATAATTTATCTATGTGATGCTTAATACTTACATTAGTTTGGTTTGATGAGATATAGTATTGTATATCGAACTTACTAAGCTTTGGAAAGCTTATTGTGTGATTTGTTTCTCTGCTCTTGCAGTGTCAGTAAAGCTAGCTCGAATCTCGGATTGTCAGCTTCTCAATCACACTATCGGCATTCTATTTTGGTACTTTAGAAAGATGTATATAGCTAGAATATGGCATGTATAGGCTAGTAAACTAATTTATGTTTGAGATTGTAATTAGCCATGAAGTGTGGCTAGATATGTGATAGGTTTGGCATGAATGAATGTGATATGTGTGATGCATCTCTTGGCATGATTTGTGGATTGATAAATTGGCTATTGAAAGGTAACTTTGTGTTGATAAAATGCTAGTAGGAATTAGTGAAATTGGGAATGAATTATGCTTATGGTAGAATAAGTTTTGGTATTGAATTTGTTATGGTTGGAATGAGAATTGAATATATAGATTGGGTAGCCATATTGGTAAGTTATTGGTTGCCTTATGTACATGATATGTTTTGGTATGTGTTGCTTATAGGTTTGACCTTAAGTGGGTGGCATGTTGGCCTTGTAAAAATGGCCTATAATGTCACACGGTTGGGGCACACAGGCGTGCCTCAGACTGTGGGTAAATTGGCAGAATGTGGCTTAAACTGCACACAGCCATGGCACGGGCGTGCCTATAGGTCGTGCGAGATATGGCAGTATGTAACCACGGGGAGGTCACACGGGTGTGTCATGTAGCCGTGGGAGAGGCACGGCCTACCTTCACGGGCGTGTCTCCCCTGCATTTTAGAAAAGTCTCAAATTTTTCATGAAATTTTATATCCTTTCGGTTTAGTCCCAACTCGGTTTATAAGCATGCTTAGGGTCTTGATGACTCGTTTAAGGGACACTATGATTGTATATGAATGTGTTTGGTGATGATTGACTTTGTGTCATGATTATGATCTGAAATGATCCTATTGTTTGGTAATGCCTCTAAACCCTATTTCGGTGACGGTCTCGGGTTAGGGGTGTTACATTCATCATCTGGTAGAAGGCTTGTTTAGCCTTCCCCTCATGGCTACCTGAGGCAGGTCGAGAGTCTACCGGCGCTGACCCACATGTGAGATCAAGCGCTACACTCTCTAAATCATCAGCTACAGCTCTGTCGAGATCCATTTACTGTATAAAACACAATTTTAAACGTCAGAAGTCACCACACTATCGCATTTATATTAAAGGCATGTATAGCTAGACTCTCACACGCTATGGTAGTCCTAGAATTGACTAAACAGTAAGCTCTGATACCAATCAAATGTAACACTCCTAACTCGTATCCGTCGCCGATTAGGGTTATGGGAATTGCCAGATAAGTTAAAACTTTTATTCAGTCAATTAAATCTTAGTTAAACATACCTATCAAATGATACAACCATAAATAAACAATCACATACATAAAACATACTTAATATACTAAACTAAGTCATATACAGTATATTCATTTATGAAAATAGATGATCATGCAATGTACATTTCAATGATACCACACAATAATGCAAATACCACAAACCTCATTTATCATATTTTTATTAATTTGTGAAGTACTAAAACAATTAAACCAATCTTATTTATTTGACTAAATATCATGATCCAAATATCATTTCATTTTAAATTACTTATAAGACCGAAAACACATGATTTAAAACTTTATCCCATATGGCCGAATATATAAGCTCATTACATAATAACATGTGTCCGAACATACAAGCTCAATAAACTTCATACACGCACTTATCTACTTGGTCAAATATACAAGGTCACATATAAGAAATTACATTTACATTATATAGCTTATACTAAGTTTAGATAGATCCAAACACTCAATCAAATCAAGCAATCACATATAGCTAAATACATATATATATGTATATACATCATAGATATGCACATTTGCCATATTCGAAAGTAAGCCTAAACAACTAATTCTTCAAGCATATTAGTTGCATTTGGATATTTCTCATAAGCTTAGCCGAACACACACATGCATTGCATAACATAATTCATATTTCATAAAATGACTAAGGTTAATACACACACATAAATTCCAAATGATACTTAACTAACACATACTTGCCTTGACTTAAACATTTAACCATTATTAACTTCTTAGCTTTAACCTAATGACCTTTTATAATATACATTCGAAAGTTATACATACCAAAACTCATCACATTCTTGACACATCACTATTTATGTCCACTTTCCAAAAGTTAACAAGAATTATACCAAATGACCTCATGGCAATCATCCATACACAAACATACCTATTTAGCATGAATTATTTATATCACATCCTCATTTGTCATCCAAGCAAAACATACATGCATATTACATCAAGGATAGAGTAGACCATCGAACATTAACATTTAAAAACAAGCCACTTTTGCATGGCTTTTATACATTATCATAATATCATTCGAAAACTTAGCTAGCCTATACATGCCTTAAGAACAAAAGTCTAAACATTATAGGTACCAACATGAGCCGATAGTGTGAATGACTTCAGTGACGATCCCCTAAGCTCGTAGCTTGATTGAAATCTATAAAACGAAACAATGAACACACACAAAGTAAGCTCACTAGCTTAGTAAGTCTTAAGCAACTACATTATAACATTCAATCATCTAAGCATTTTAAACAATCAATTCATGACATTGAATATACATGACTTAACTTATAAAATCAACATAGCCGAATATCATTACCTCACTTAACCTAACAACTTTCATTTCCTTACCAAAGTACACCATTTACCAAATATATAAACACATATTTATGTATATAAATATACCTATATGAATACCTTTAACCACTTTCATGCTTTCAAATAACCAATTTTCACATGGCATAGTTTATATATAATTTCCAACAACCTAATGTATAACACATTTCTTTCATCATTTTATTTGCTCATTAGCATCACATATATATAACATATAAATATGAATAGCACATACCTTGTAGCCAAATTAACAAATTCATTTTCAAATGCTTGGGCTTACTTGATTTTCATGACTTTATTAATACATAATCTAAGCTTAGAATTGCAACTCACCGATATAGAACCTGCTAGGCATTAGCCCGAATCTCACACACCGGCACTAGGCCTACTAGACTCAAGGTCCGAGATTTAAACACTGGCATTTAGCCTGCTAGGCAATAAGCCCGATAAAATTCACCGGCACAAGGCCTGCTAGGCTCGAAGCCCGAGTATCAACATAATTAACCATTCCATACACATTTCTTAATACCAAAATCACATATATCACATATGTTTCATAATACTATCACATATCAAATTCGAATAAGCTTAATCACAATACATCAATAAAAATCAATTCAATATTATACTGACCAACATTCGGCAATTTCACATATATATTCCCATAATTTTCAAATTTCAACATTTATTAGATTTCGTAAATAATTTTCGACATATATTTACTTAAAGACTTACCTCGACTATCGACGAACAACAAAGACCGGCTATCCGATAACTTTTTCCTTCCCCCAATCCAAGTCCGTTTTTCTTTGTTCTTGATCTAAACATATTAAAATTAAGCTCATTCAAGCACATTTCATCTCAATTTAGTCCCAAAACACATAAATGGGCAAATTACCATTTTACCCCTAATGTTTCACATTTTTACAATTTAATCCTATTTGCACAAAACACAAAATACACAAAATTTCATTACACAACCTAAGGGCCGAATCTTCCATACATCCATACAAATGCATACATTTCATTTATTTTGCAATTAAACCCCTCCAAAAATTTATTTTTACAATATAGCCCTAAATACTCAATTTCACCAAAATTCCCAATTCAAAACTTGCTAATTTCTAACATACTTTTGATATTTCTTTATCAAACATTATAAAACACAAACATCTAACCATGGATGAATATCAAACATGCTCAAATTCAAAAATTCTATCATGGGTCAACTAATAATCGAAGCAACGATCTCAAAAATGTAAAAATTAACAAATACCGAAACAAAAACTAACCTCAATCAAGCCCTTCAATGGCCGAATATTTCAAAGCTTCAAACCCAAATTTTTCTCTCTTAGTTTCGGTGGTAAAAAGATGAAGAGCATGGCTTTATTTTTTATGTTTTATGATATATTAACATAATATGCATTTTACATTTTTATCCATTATAACAAAATATATAAAACATATATAATAAGGTCATTCTTGACCATTTCCATCCACTATCCTTAATAATGGGCTATTTTCCCTTTTGATACCCCCTATTAACAAGCCACTATCACATTAGCACCTTTCATTATAGTTTGCAACTTTTGCACTTTATGCAATTAAGTCCTTTTGTTAAATTAAACACACAAACGATCAAATTTTCATACGAAACTTTCACACATATTAATTCACATATAATAAGCACCGAAAATAATATTTTAAAATTTTTCAGACTCGAATTTGTGGTCCCAAAACAACCATTCCAATTAGGGTCAAATTCAGACTGTTACACCTTTGGCATACAAACTCTTCCACAGAAACATAATACCCCGTCACCATTCAGCTCAAAATCCACTGCCTCCCCACTTTCCACTTGCTGAAGCTGAGAACCCAATGATTCATCCAACAATTGCTTTTCTTTAATCTGATTTACCCATGTTGGTTTCACCTGAAGTTCCGCTAACAAGCTGCCATCTTCGTAAAGGTTGAGATGAGCAAACATTGCTCTCAAGTTCGCTATCACCTTACGAATCAATGCATCTACCACCACATTGGCTTTACCCGGGTGATACTCAATCAAACAATTATAGTCTTTCAATAATTCCATCCACCTCCGTTGTCTTAGATTCAGCTTCTTCTGGGTAAGGAGATATTTCAAACTCTTATGATCCGTATAGATAATCGACTTTTCTCCGTACAGATAGTGTCTCCATATCTTTAAGGCAAACACCACTACAGCAATGCATACGCTACCACCTTTGCTTCTTGCATTAACACACAACCCAAACCTGTGTGCGATGCATCACAGTAGACAAAAAATTCTTTCCCAGCCTCAGGCTGAATCAATACCGGTGTCTCAGTCAGAATCTTCTTAAACTTCTCAAAACTTTCCTGTTGTTTATTGGCCCAAACAAACGGTACTCCTTTCCACAATAACTTGGTTAAAGGTGCCGCAATCAACGTAAACCCCTCAACGAACCTTCTATAGTACCCAGTCAAACCCAGAAAACTTTAGATTTTTGACACTGACTTCGGTGGTTTCCAATCCAATACAGCTTTGATCTTTCGGGGATCAACCCTAATTTCTTCGGCAGAAACAACATGCCCCAAAAAGGTCACTTCCTTCAGCCAAAATTTACACTTGCTAAATTTGGCATAAAGTTGCTTCTCTCTCAAAATCTACAGAATTGTCCAAAAATATGGATCATGCTCTTCCTCCGTTCTCGAATACACCAGGATGTCGTCTATGAACACCACCACAAATTGGTCTAGATAGGGTTGGAAAACCCGATTCATCATGTCCATAAAAGCAGTTGGTGCATTAGTCAGCCCAAATGGCATCACTAGAAACTCGTAATGCCCATAACGAGTTTGAAAAGCAGTCTTGTGAATATCTGTCTCCTTGACCCTTAACTGATGGTACCCTGATCTCAAATCTATCTTCGAGAAAACTGAAGCTCCTCGCAGCTGTTCAAATAAATCATCAATCCTTGGTAGCGGGTACTTGTTCTTAATAGTTAACTTGTTCAATTGCCTATAGTCAATGCACATACGCATCGACCCATCCTTTTTTACGAATAATACCGGTGCTCCCCACGAAAATACACTTGGTCTGTTAAAACCTCAGTCAAAAAACTCTTGGATTTGAGCTTTTAGTTCTACCAGCTCCTTCGGCGCCATCCTATAAGGGGCGATGGACACTAGAGCTATTCCCTCAAGTAACTCTATGCCAAATTCCACCTCGTGATCCAGAGGCAACCCCGAAAGCTCTTCAGGAAAAATGTCCAATAACTCATTCACCGTTCTGATATCCCCTACAGACAATTCCTTAACATCCGATGTGCTGATGAAGGCTAGGAACGCCTCGCACCCTTTTCGTACCATCTTTTCATCCTTTATTACCGAAATCACATGGGATAGATAATCTCTCCTTTCTCCTATCACAATTACTTCCTCATCCTTTGAAGTTCTTAAAACCATACGCTTAGCAGTGCAATCCAAATTTGCACGATGCTTAACTAGCCAGTCCATGCCTAAGATAAGGTCAAACTCACCGAATGGCAGTTCCATTAAGTTCACGAAAACACCACCCCCTAAACCTCTAAAGGGACATCTCTAAACAACTTATTCACTATCATAGATTGTCCTAAAGGGATAATCACAGACATTTCTCTAGCAGCAATCTTAGATTTAATACCCAGAGTCCCAGATACAAGATAGGAAACATACGAATGAGTTGATCCAATATCTATTAAAGAAGAAAATGGCACATCAAATATAAGAAACGTACTGGTTATAACGTCTAGTGCATCGCCATCCTCTCGCCCTCGAGCTGCATAGACCAACCCCACTGTCTTGCATCTGTATTTCTAGCACCTCTCCGGTGCTCCACGACCTCAACCAAATCCATTTCCCCCTCTGGCTGGACCACGACCTCTCAGTGGCTACTGACCACCTCTTCCTAGCTGTACAACTCCCTCACCTACCGACCGCGCCGTAGTCAACTCCTGTGCGCAGTCTTTTATCAAATGATCCCTAGATCCACATTTGAAACATCCCTCAGTTCTTCTCCAACACTCCCCCGGATGTGTTCTCCCACACTGTGCACAAGGTCACAATTGACCTACAGCAACTGGCATCACAGCTCGAGCTGGTCCATCTAACCTAAGCCTCTTTTAGAAACCCCCAAAAGAACCTGACATCCCAAAACCTCTCTTACTATTGCCCCTATCCTTATCCCAATTCACCTCTCAGAATGTTTAACTTCCTCGGTAATTTTTCTTTCTCGACCAGAATGGCAAAATCTCTTTTTCGCTGCGGAGCTATCAGTACTCGCAGCTCCTCTCGCAGACCATCCTCGAACTGTACACAACGCTCATAATCGATTGTGACTATACCCCAAGCGTAACGAATTAAGTGCAGGAACTCCGCCTCATATTTCACCATAGATTTATTCCCCTGGACCAAATTTAGAAATGCTTTCTTTTGGGCGTCCACATAACTCGCCCTAATATATTTTCCTTGGAACGCTGTCTTAAAGAAGTCCTAGGTGATACGATCCGCTTGAGTACCTTCCTCATTATAAGCCACCACTGGTATGCTTCATCTCGTTAGAGGGACACTACTCTTTTCAATTTTTCCTCTGCTGTGCAGTCCAGATCATCCATAATTGTTCAACTGCTTCTAGCCAATATTCAGATACATTTGGGGCCACACTAGAAATGCCCCTAAAAACCTCAGCTCCGTTTGCCCAAAGTCACTCATGAATAAATTTTCGGGCCACCGATCCAGTACTTGCCCCAGCAACCCACTCTAGAAGTCACAACATAGCTTGGGACAAAGCATCGTCCCCTCTAGCACAATTATGGGACCCGTTTTGATCACCGGTGATGCAAGTGCTTCTATTTCAAGCATGTGCCCAGATGCCTCAGACCCAACCCCAGCACATCGGCCACGTCTACCACGTCCACGTACTCCAGTGCTCATGTTTGCTAGATCAAATTAATTTGATTACAAATTTTATGAATTAGTATATAATTCTGATGTTTATTAACAAATGTCTTATGTAAAGCAAGTATAAGAGTTGTTCTCGTCAGATCGAACTTCCTAATGTCTCAGTCTCTATAGTGTTAGCTAACAGTTTTTGTATACTATCACTAACTCTAGTATTTTCTTTCTAAAATAATTTCATCATACTATTAAACAAAATCAGAAGACTTATGGATTTAGTGCTGGAGACTCGGGTGCCATACTTCCCAAAAAAAACATATGTTTTTAAACCATGTTTCAAACTATTTTTTGAAAAATGTTTTCGAACCCATTCCATAGCCGAGTTTTACAATTGTGCTCTAATACCACAAAATGTAACACCCCAAACTCGGCCTAGACGTCATGGCTGGATCTAGCATGTCACATGGAAGGGTTGTTATGAAAGTTACGTGTTTGTGAAATGTTCGTATTCCTTAAAACTTCGAGTTTAGGTGTTTGTTATTAAAAAGTCGTTTAGCTCAATGAACATTTTTGAAAAGTTGTGATTAGTTTGAAAACTACTTTTATTAAAAGAATCGACTTTGAATTGTTGGTAAAATATTGTTATTAATAGAAATCATCTTCAGTGACTTTCGAACATGTGATGTTTTGAAAACTATTTTGACGTTCAAGAGAACCCGGTGTTCATTCAATTAAAGATTGGAAAATCGTTTGTTAACATTTTGGTAAAACCAACAGTATTAAGGTTTTAGGAAAATCTCGTACCGGACATTTAATAATAAGCAAAAACCAAATTAAAAGTTAAAGCCAAATAAAATACCAAAGGCCTTATTACAAAACATAAACCCAATTTAAAATAAAATTTAAGGTAAAGGAAAGCGAGAATTACTCCCTATTCGAAATAAACTGGACCCAAGCCTACAGAAGTGAATTGGTCCTTAGCCAATATGGAAGTACAATGGCTCAAAGCCTATACAAAAACAAACTGGGCCTTAGCCTTATTAGTGAGATAACACAGATAATGCATGCAATGCAACCCAGCCCAGCCTAATGTTCCATCCGCTACACACCACCCGTATCTAGCCTAACACACCTGTGGGGATTTCTACAATCAACCCTTCATCCGCTACACACCTCGATGGTAGTCACGCTGCTCATCGCTGAAATTATAGTAGAGCCACCAGACTATTGAAATATATGTGCCATAGCCATCGAAGCAAAATGTGACAGAGTCACCGAAATATGTGGCAGAGCCACCGAAATACACTTCCCCAATCATCAAAATCAACCCAATACCATGCAACATACTATGGCATAATATTTAATGCATGCATGAACGTACTGATATAGCAGTTAAACAGTTTACATAGTCATGCCAAATTTAACCGAAAGGGTATAATCGTAAATTCACTCACCTGGCTATTTCCAAACTTACCCGCTAGGTATATCTCGTGAACTTACCCATTAAGGGTATTTCAGCTTTTAACTATTACACCGAATAATACATTACAAAATAATTAAATTTGTGAGTTTGCACACCTGATTACGCGAAGAATTATACCCTCCTGATCGTCGTCACCCTCACTAGCGCGAACAACAACAATTTGCCTATCCCAAACAGATGTCGGCTCCCTTTCATAATCGGTGAAAAATCCCGAATCATTGACACCCTACGTCATTTGAACTTAGGAGCAGAGGCTATGAAATCACTCCCCTTAGGCTCCCTAATCGACGCCCCTTTAGAACGGCTACCACTCGCCTCCATGAAGAAAGTCTCGGTCAATAACATACCACAAAGAGAAATGGTGGTTATCTAACAAGGGGTTTCGACACTTACCACTACTTTCAAAATTTGAATGATAAAATAGCAAAGGAGAGAGTTGCTTGATCCTAACAATCGGTCTTAATCAGTGAGGAATTGAACTTCCACAGATTTAGCTATGGCATGTTGAGAGAAGATAAGAGGGGATTAGTGAGGACTAGAATAAAAGAAATAGCCACTTGGCTACACAACATAAGGCCAAAAGAAAAGGAAGAAGAGAAGAATAATCGTTACCTTATGATTCTAGATGATCCAAACAAGGGAGGAGTGTATACCTTCGGCCTCAAAATCGAAAGAAGCAGGATTCCAAGATCAGAAGAACACCATGCCTTAGGTTATTACAAATCGGCAATAGGTAGAAATAAAGGCAAACTGATTTAATGGTGAGCAAGAGAAGACTTGATCATGAAGGCTATATCGAATGAAAGATCAATAGAGAACACAAGTGACCTTGATAAATGTAGAAGAGATTCGACTAAAAGAAGAGAAAAAGGCTAGAAGAGAATTCAGCTATGGTATAAGGAAAGCAAAGAAAATGGAAGGGTGTGAGGGATGATTCACCAATAGAAGAAGTAAATAATTCGACTTGAGAGAAGAGATGGAATGTTGGAGAGATTCGGCTATAGCAAGGAAAGGTTAGGAAAAGAAGTTGATGCTCAAGCAATCAGCAAGTAACGAAATTGCTTGAAAAGAGAAAAAAGAAGAAGAGAAGAAATAAGGTTGTGTTGTGTTTAGTAAAGAAAAAGTGAAGAAAAAAGACCGAAAATGCAAAAGAAAAAGAAAGACTTCCCAAAATAGGTTTCGATTTTACTCTCTCAAATTACCCTTGAAGAACAGCACTCTCCCACATCCACTTATGACTGAATATGCTCAAAAAAAATACCTAAGAAACAAAGGATATTCGGCACACACACATTAACAAAAACCAAAAATGCTCCCTAAGCACCTCTCCCACCCATTCCCATGATTCTCTCCTTGATTTCCTCCCCCACTCACTCTCCATCCACCATTTGAAATGGTTGACCAAGTCCCACTCCTCAATCTCCTCTACACCATCCATTTAAACCTGTTTGACCAATTCAACTTCTCCTTGGTAAAGTCACATGCCTACTCCACCACCTCTCCACCTTGGACACAAAAATAAAGCTCATTGTTGCAGCAAATGGGATTCAAACACTCTCCCCCTTTCATGCTCCTCTGAGACGCAAACCACTAGGCCACCTTGCTACTTGTAACATCCAGCACAACAATTATTCTTAAGCCCTGCTTCCACTAGCTCTTCCCCCTTAAGTGCCCAAAAAGAAAAATTTTACCAAAGCTTTGGCTCAAAATTGAGCCTCCCCAAGACCCCCAAACACACCCAAACAACAAGCTAAACGAGCTAAACGCATGCAATAACACAAAAATACCAGTCCCTTATTTTTAGGATGTTACAAGTATGGGGTGTTACACATTTTGCTCATCTTTGGCGAAAACTTCAAAATAAAATAAAGAAAAAAGAACAAGCTAGGTTTGGCCTTGTTCAAGCTTGATTAATGTATGTATTTAGCTCGGTTTTGATAATTTTTACGTTTTTGAGATCGTTGCTTTGTGTTTTAGCTAGCCCATGCTTGAATTTTTGAATTGGTTGTATATTTTGTGATTCTCCATTGAAGAGAACTTGTTGTTTTTGTTGTTTGATGATGAAAAATAAATATATGTTGTTATATTATCATTCTTAATTAAGTTATTTTTAGTAAAAATGCCTAATTGGGATTAAATTGTGAATTTTGTAAATTGAGGGTTAAAAATGTGAAATAAATGAAAGAAATGGACTGTTAGGGACCTTAGTGAAATTTTTCCAAGCATTGGTGTGGTGAAATTTTGAATATTTTGTGTTTTGTGAAATAAGGACTAAATTGTCAAAAATGTGAAATGTTAGGGGCAAAAGTGTAATTTTCCCATTTATGTGTTTTTGGATAAATTTGAATGAATATATGATTAAATAAGTCAAAATTGTATTAATTTAGATCAAGAAAAGAAGAAATCAGATTTGGATCGAGGGAAATCTAAAGTTGTTGAATAGTCGCTCCGGTCCGTTCGTCTTTTTTCGAGGTAAGTTCATAAGTAAATAAATGTCGTTAAATTTGATTGTATATATTTTAATAATTCTGAATTGATTACTTATATAAATATACTTTCCGAATTGAATTAAGCATGGGAGCATTGTTTACGAGCTTGAATCGATCGAGTTACAACGTTCAAAAACCCCGTACGAACCTTAGGAATAGTTAGGATACATATGTCATGACATAGGATTCGATGTGTGTTTTTTGTGTAAGACCATGTCTGGGACGTTGGCATCGACTTGTGATTTACGTGTAAGACCCTGTATGGGACAATGGCATCGATATGTGATTACATGTAAGACCACGTCTGGGATGTTGGCATTGTACGAGCTTTCTGACTATCTGAGTATCCTTATTAATTTGAATGGTTCAACGGGCAATATCGAGTTAAGATCGAATGTGAAATTGAGCTAAAAAGTCAAGTATGTGTTAAGTTAAATGATTGGAAAAGTAAGGTAAGTATATAATTGAGATGAATATATGAAATATGCATTATGAAAGTGAGAATTATATATGCTTATGAATTTATGTGTATTTGGCCAAGTTAATATATTTTGATATTGTTCATTGATGGTATATGAGTTTCAAGCATGAAAAATGTGCATGTGATTAAAGATTGCTTGATTCGGACTAGTTAAATTAATTCTAATGTTCATTTGATTATTATTTGCTTATTATTTACTAAGCTATTCAAGCTTACTGTGTGAGTGTTTGTTCATTGTTTTTATAGATTTTGGAAGCCAGTTACGACCTCGGGGATCGTCAGAGAAATCTATCACACTGTCGATCGCTATTTCGGTACTTTTAAAGCTTGAATTTCGAACCTATGGCATGTATAGTCTAGTATTTGTTTTAGTTGGATTTGAGTTTGCAATTATTAAAGCCATGCGAAAATGGCTAGTAATGATGTTTAAGCTTAGGTAATTCGATTATGATATATATATGTGTGATGTGTGTCGTAACCATTTTTTTGATGAAACAGTAAACGACGCGGTCGACTCGAATTTTTGAAAAAGAAAAGGAAGGGAGTTGCCACCGATCTTTATTTGGTGTTATCGAATCACCTTTGTTTTAATAAAACGTTTAATTTACTAAAACAGTGCTTTTTGGTCCACGAACTTTGAGAAAACGGGTTCGAAAGTTGATTCCGTGCGAGGAAGGATTAGCACCCTCGACACGCCTGAAATCGGTACCAAACTGATTGATTAATGTCCTATTTGTTGAAAACTTGAAAGGGTTCGAAAATACAATGTTTTTTTTTATTTTCAAAATTTGAAGGAATTGGAAGGGACATTAAGACTCTCTTATTTTCGAAGAGATAAAGCATCATGTCCAGTTAGTTAGGGCGCAATACTTTAGACTTCCGAAACTAAGCTCGTCTTTTAAAACTTAATTTTCATTTTTGAAGAGGATCTTCCTGAATCAAGAAATCGAAATCCAGTAAGTCAGGGCTCGTTTTCCCGAAAATCCAAATTAGGAATATTTCCTCTATTTTGGAAGAAAAAGAAGCTTATCTCGAAGTATCTAGGTGTCGAGTCCAGTAAGTTAGGGCAGGACATTTCAAATTTTTGAGATTAAGTATTTTGTTTTAAAATTGCAAGTTCAAAAGAGATATCCCGTTGTTTAGCTTTAAACGAAAAGAAATCGGAACCCAGTAAGTTAGGGCTCGATTCACTCGAATTGCTAATACGGAATGATTATTTGAAAACTGATGCATCGAGAAAAATTAGTGTGACAAATGATAATATAAAAACACGATGTTATAGGTGAAAAGAATAATAATAGTAAAATAACGATGTGAAATAATACACTAGTACGAGTGATACTAAGATATTAATAATGATAATAAAGTAATGATGGAAATAATATTAACAGGTGGAAGTAGGAGTATATAATAAATGTAATAGTAATATTAGTGGAAATAAAAATATATACATAAAATAATATAAATAAAAATTAAATAGATAATAATAACAACATACAAATAATAATAATGGCAAAACGATGATGATGATAATAAAATATAAATTAGCAAACAAAATAATAGTAATATATATATTATAAAAATATCTTGATAGTGATAATAATATAAAGAATGGTGATAATAATATATTTAATAATGATAATAATAATAATAATAATAATAATAATAATAGTAGTAACAATCGATAAATAAAGCGATAAAGGAAAGGTATATATCATTATCTGAAAAATAAATAATAAGGATGATAATAAGGTAGTAAAATAGTAATAATAATAGTACTAATAATGTGAAAATGATAATAATGGAATAATAATAGAAATAATGAAATAATAATAATAAATAACAATAATAACAATAGTAAATATAATAATAATGATAAAATAAAATATTAAATGATAGTAATTATAAAAAATTGCAAAATAATTGAAACAGGGGCTAAATTGCATTAAAAACGAAAGTTTTGGGTCAAATTGTAAATAAAGTAGAGATTTAGGGGCTGAAAACACGCGTGCGTGAAAGTGGGGGACCAAAGGGGCAATTTTCCCATAAATTAAAACGCAGCGTTTGAGGGGGGGACTGAATCGCAAACCGCATGAAATTGCTGGGCCAATATTGCAATAACTAAAGATTTGATTTTCAAAACACAAAAATGCGGAAGGGCCATTAGCGCAATTTCCCCTTTGGCTTAAAAACACGCGGATCCTTGATCGGGTTGGGTCAGCCTTGGGTTATAGGGCAAACAGCGTCGTTTTGGGGCCTTGAATCGAGCCCTAAGCGGCGTCGTTTGAAACCTTTATAAAACCAAAAATTTCCCTTTATTTCTTCATTTCATTGCTTACACAAAAAAAAACTTTCATTTTGTTTTTTCTCTGCAGGGGTTGGTCTCGGTGGGATTTTTGAGATCGCCATGGCCAAGTGTGATCGCCGGCCACATGCATCTTGGTGGTCGAAGTTCAAAAATGGTAAAATTTTTGGTATTTTATTCCTTTTTTATTATACTATTATATATGTGTTTTTGTATGTTTCTTGCATAATAAAAGGGAGGATTGAAAAAATAGAAGAAATGAAATCAC
Source organism: Gossypium rotundifolium (assembly GCA_025506655.1). NCBI lineage: Eukaryota > Viridiplantae > Streptophyta > Magnoliopsida > Malvales > Malvaceae > Gossypium > Gossypium rotundifolium. The sequence goes on along the minus strand of CP106732.1, from coordinate 115,805,184 downwards.
CTCTGTTTGGCTTACATCCTTGCCTTCTTCTCGTGGCATTTTAGTGTTTAAATCTTTGCTCTTTATTTTTTTTTTGGTTTGAATCTATTATGGTGCTAGAAATTTTTTTGCTTGTATTCGGTTAAAACAAAAAAAAAACATCATTTACAAACGTTTAGAATCGGCTTTTATAGCCCTGTATTTTACAATTTGGTCTCTATTCTGTCCTTTCTTTTTAATGCTTGCGGTAAGTGGCCAAGTGGGCCGTATGGCGATCTTTGTTCAACGATGGCGATGGATGGGATGTGAGCAGACGTGGGTCGAGAGGGTAGAGGCGAAATGGCGCAGAGCTAAGCGGACTTTTAGGTTTTTTTTGTTTATTTTCGATTGGGCTTTAGTGGGCTAGGGTTGGTTTTGGGTTTAAGATTAATTGGGTTTGGGTTTAGGGTTAATTGGGTTTGGGTTTAGGGTTAATTGGGTTTGGGTTTAGGGTTAATTGGGTTTGGGCAAAATGGGTTTGTCTGTTGCCCTCTTTGCTCATTGTCGTATATGACAATAGAGCAAAGACATAAGAAAGACCCATTTGCCGGTCTCGTGGGCTTTAACTTCTTTTGGGTGCTCTTTTCTTCAGGTAGCCCCATTCAGTCCACCGAATCTGGTCGTTTTGATCCTATTCCACCGTTGCTTCGGTGAGATAGGACCTGCAACTTCAATTTGCTCCCCTGCAATCTTAGGGAGATAGGTTTAACTGTCTTCTATCTGCTCCGCCGCAACTTGAGGGGGATAAGACTTGCAACTTCAACTCGCTCCACTGCAACTTCAGGGAGATAAGGTTTGTTTTGAATATGCTCTTGCAACTTCAAAAAGACAAGATCTGCCATCTTCAATCTGCTTCCTGTAATTTTCAATTTGATCCCTGCGAACTAGGGGATCACTAGACTGATGTCTTCGATTTGCTTCCTGCAACTTCAGGAATGTGAAATCTGCTATTTTAAATCTCCTCCCTGCAACATCAGGAGTGCCCAGCCTGCTATCTTCGATCTGCTCCACTGTAAACTCAGGGAGACAAGATCTGCTATCTTCAATCTGCTCCCTGCAACATCAGGAACGCCAGACTTGCTATCTTCGATCTGCTCCACTGCAAACTCAGGGAGACAAGGTCTGCTAACTTCGATCTACTTCCTGCAACTTCAGAAATGCCAAATTGATCTCTTTGATTTGCTTCCTACAACTTCAAGAGGGTCAAATCTGCTATCTTAATCGATCCACCGCAAACTCGGGGACCACGGTGATGTCTTGATCGCTTCTTGCAACTTCAAGAATGTCAAATCTACTTTCTTCAATCTGATCTCTGTAAACTCAGGGACCACCAGACTGATTTCTTTGATTTACTTCTTACTCCATGGGAACTTCGAGGAAATAAGAATTCAGGGAGAAGAGATTCATAGTCTCCATCTTCTCTACCGAAACTTTAAAGAAATAAAGACTTATCCTCATTGTTAACTCAGGGAGACGGGATTTGTAATATCAATCTACTCCATAGGAACTTCGAGGAAATAAGAATTCAGGGAGAAGAGATTTGTAATCTCCATCTTCTCTTACTGAAACTTCAAAGAATTAAGGATGCAACCTCATTGTTAACTCAGGGAGACGGTATTTGTAATCTCAACCTTCTCCACTGGAACTTCAAGGAAATAAGAATTCAGGGAGAAAAGATTCGTAGTCTCCATCTTCTCTACCAAAACTTCAAAGAAATAAGGACTTATCCTCATTATTAACTCAGGGAGACGGGATTTTTAATTTCAACCTACTCCACTGGAACGTCGAGGAAATAAGAATTCAAGGAGAAGAGATTTGTAATCTCCATCTTCTCTTACTGAAACTTCAAAGAATTAAGGATGTAACCTCATTGTTAACTCAGGGAGACGGGATTTGTAATCTCAACCTACTCCACGGGAACTTCGAGGAAATAAGAATTCAGAGAGAAGAGCTTTGTAATCTCATCTTCTCTTACTGAAACTTCAAAGAAATAATGATTGATCCTCATTGTTAACTCAGGGAGACGGGATTTGTAATCTCAACCTACTCTACTGGAATGTCAAGGAAATGAGAATTCAGGGAGAAGAGATTCGCAATCTCCATCTTCTCCAACTGAAACTTCAAAGGAATAATGATTGATCCTCATTGTTAACTCAGGGAGACAGGATTTGTAATCTCAACCTACTCCACTGGAACGTCGAGGAAATGAGAATTCAGAACTTTCCAATTTGCTTCCTTACTATCTTCAGGAAGACTTCAATCTTCAGCCTGCTCCCCTACCATCTCGAATGAGCAAAATCTGAACTTTTCAATTTGCTTCATTACTATCTTCGTGAAGACTTCAATCTTGATCGCCCCACTACCATCTTGAGGGGCGAAATCTAAACTTTCCAATGTGCTTCCTTACTATATTCGGAAGACTTCAATCTTGATCTGCTCCACTATCATCTCTAGGAACAAAATTGAACTTTTCAATTTGCTTCCTTATTATCTTCAGGAAGACTTCAATCTTCAGTCTGCTCCACTACCATCTCGAGGGAACAAAATCTGAACTTCAATATTGTTACACCGTTCTTTGAGGAACCTGTCCTGTAGAATTAATTTTATGTGCTTATGCTTATGCAAATGATGAGGATGCTATGATCAAAATGACTCAAAGCATCCTAACTACATGTGTTATGGACGACACTTTCATGAATGTAGAATGTCATGAGAATAGTCCTTTTACAATGATTAGGATGCAATAATCAGAATGAATCGAATGCTCCTAACTAAATGACAATGGATGACATTTGCATGAATGCAGAATGTCATGAGAATGATCCTTTGTTAAATTTATAATGATTAGGATGCACTGGATGATATTTGCATGAATGCGGAATGTCATAAGAATGGTCTTTTTATGATTATTAAGATGCAATGAGTCGAATACTCTTAACTAAATGTGCTTTGAATGATAAATGCAAAATGAAATGATCATTTTTTAAATGCTTGGGGTCGTCATTGCTCGTAGTTCATTAAGGTTCTATCACTGATGCGATATCATGCTTTCTCATTCAGCCAGTATCTTTGATAGAAAACCCAAAAAAGATCATATTCTGCTCAATAAGCTTGCCCCGCCATGATTTGAGTCCTTCCTTTGTACCTTCTGGGACATAAAGTTTGCATCTCTCACTGCAACTTTAGGAGAATAACATTTGGTTTCTTCTATCCATCCTGTTGTAACTCCGAGGTATAGGATCAATTTGATATGTTACACCATTCACTGGTGTAATGACCAGATGTGTAGGCCTGTAGAGTATCATTTTTCTTTTCTCGAGAGTGATCCCTTTGTACTACTGGGTTGACATTGCTCGTTATCTGTCAAGGTCGTATCACCGGTGAAATGTATTGTCTTACAAGATCCAAAGAGATAATCATCTTTCTCCAATATTTCCAAACCTTGAGCTGAGTGAGTTCTAAACAATAGTCCTGTTTTAGGTCTTTGTATTATTCAGAAGCTTCCAGAGTAATATGCAAAACTCCTTTTATGAAAGTATTATTAATCCACTAATCGTTATTTCAATGCAAAATGCCTGAAAAAGATTGTAACAATAGACAAAAAGGAAATTGATTGGGAGCATAGCTCGAAACAAACAAGTTAATCAAAGCTAGCAAATGCAGTTAAGAAGGAAATTTATCGGTGGTTTTTTGAAAGGAATAAAATAACCACAAGTAACAAAAATAGGTAAAACGGAAACTAAGTGCCCCAGATATCGCAGCTTGAGCTTCTCTGTTCCAACTTCTTGAGGGCCATTTTGAGCTTAATATGTGTTTAGGGATCCAGTACTTTGTCGATGCCCCAAGGCGTAACATACTTCTTGAGCATAGCAAGACTCTTGTATGCCCTACTTTCGATCAAAATTTTGACACGCCCTTCTGGGTTTTCAACTCAAATACCCTTTGGTCTCAAAGCGCCCTTTGTGGGTTTTCGCCTTGGCCTCTCCTTTTTTCTTTTTTGTGCTTTTCCTTTTTTGTGTTTTTTTTTTTTGGAAAACTTTTTTATTGGATCTGAACTCACCGGATTGGGCAGGTCCTTGCCATCCATCTTGGTTAACACCCATTTTTCCCTAGAACAGGCCTTCTTTACTGTATAAGGCATTTACTTTTTCTTTGGAGTTCTTTTGGATAAGAAGAATCTTTCTTAATGCTAGGTCCTCTTCCTGAAATTCTCTTGAACGAACCTTTTTGTCATAAGCCCGTGTCCGTTTTTGGTATATTTGACCATGCTGAGTACTTTCAATCAAGCTTACTAGAGGCATTCTGCTTCATCTAATTCAATCCAAGCTTAGGCAAAAGGAATCTTATTTTCCAACAATTGTTTCCCTTTCATAAACCAAGGGGAAAGATGCCCTGGCAAAAGTCCTGGCCAATGTTCAAGGAACCTAAAGGGTAAATGGTAACTTCTCTATGCCAACCTTTACAAGTCTCAGTCATTTTTTCAAAAAAAATCTTGAATGTTCTTTTTTGAATTTGATGACTGCCGACTTTGTAATTTTGGCATATGAAGCAACCTTCACCCTCTCAGTGAGATAACCAACGACCATGAATATGAATCGATGTTGGCTAAAAGCTTTTGAGGAGACTGGCTTGTTAACATCCATGCTTCATATAGGGAAAATGGAGGAGGCACAGTCTTCCTCGATTTGGCATTTTATGGCATAACAGATGCAATTTCCCTTTCTTGGTGAACCAATAGCTCGAACCTCTTGATTAGCTAGGCTATTGTAAAACATGGGTTCTTTAAACCCCAACCTTACAGCATACCTATGTTTTAGTACTTTGGCATGCCTTGATATGATCGTGCGAAAACATCTTGAATTCCTGAAAATAACTCAACGATGCCTTGCCTTATTCCCGTGAGGAGCTACGCTTCCATCTTCATCTCCTTCGTTAGTTCATAGCATCTGCTGACACTTCATAAGGTAGGATCTATCATTGGGGAAGTAAGTTGGAATCTTTGTCATCTTCAAAGCCATTAGATCCCTCTAGATACATATCTCACTAAAAAGGGAGTCAGCAATAGTGTCGCTCATGTCATTGATATCTGGGGGCCCATTATAGAAAATCCAAAGAATAAATGATCCTAAGGATGATTATTCGTATAATATGGTCATGAGTGAAAGAATATTCAGTATGAAATGTAAAGAATGAAAATATTTACTTAGAAAGATGCATTTTATTGAAATAAAAATTCTGGACACAAGCCTACTTCTCAAAAGAAATCTTATTGCTTCCAGGCTTGAAGCAACAAGCGTGTTTTACACATTACTCTAGATTAGCTTTAAAAATACATGTTTCTTCCACAGTCTCATTGTTCAAAACACTCCCAAGTACAGAAAGACAGATGCTTGGAAAACTTTTATTCCTCGGTTCTCTTCGGGTATATCATTGCTCCGTCATCGAACTTCACAATACCCATGTTGATGAGATTTTCCACCACTTTCTTGAAAGTAAGGCAATTTTCTATCGAATGGCCTGTGATCCCCGCGTGGTACTCACACTGAGTGTTTGGGTCATACCATTTTGGGTATGGAGATTGCATCGGTTTTGGATATTGGGGGGACACAACGTGTGCATCAAATAAACTTTGATACAACTCCTTATACGTCATAGGGATTGACGTAAATTGGAGTTTTCAATGTTTTTCCTTGTCGAGATTCTTTTCTTGATGAATCTTGACACTCGATGATCACCGATTTTTGGTGATTAACGGTAATTAACTTTGGGTTCCCCATGTTTATATTATTCACCTCGTCATCTTTTTTTCTAGGAGCGGGCCTTCTCTGGTTTCCCTGCTTCAATCTTGCCTTGTCGATTGCATGTTCGATCATTTCCCGCCATTACCATGTAAACAAAGCTCTTAGTGGTACTCCTATCATATAGGTTATGAAAGGAGCCTTGAGGTGTTGATGAAGAGCATGGTAGTTTTCTTTTCTAAGAGGGTGGTTGGACTGCATGGCGACCTCCCTCCACCTTTTTGCGTATTATGCGAAACTCTCATTTTGTCTTTTTTCCATACTTTGCAAAGTAATTCTATCCGGTGCCATGTCCGTAACGTGGCTGAAATGCTTTAGAAATGCTTGAGCCAGACTTCTCCAGGAACTAATGTTGGCCCGACTAAGCTAGTTATACCATCTAGCAGCTGCGCCCACTAAACTTTCTTGGAAACAGTGGATTAAGAGTTGATCATTGTTCACGTAGTCAGCCATTTGTCTACAGAACATAGTGTTGTCGGCTTCAAGATAGCTGGTCCCATTGTACTTCTCAAATTCTGGCATCTTAAACTTATGAGGAAGCACTAAATCTGGAACCAGACTCAAGTCTTTTGCGTCAATACCATGGTGGTGATCAGTATTTTCTAAAGCCTTGAACTTTTCCTCCAACCATCTACAACGATCCTCTAACTACCTTGAAGATTCTTCCCTCGACCCCATTTTCTCTACCATATCTAAATTAGGTACAACAGGATTGGCCGGGTTATCTCCTGGTTGGTATCCGGAACCTGCGTGAGAGTTCGTGGGTGGTCTAATATCATTTTGCCCTTGTTGAGGCCTAATCATGACAAATGGCCTTTGGGGATACTCTTCATGTTGTGCTGGCGCATGTGGTGGGGTAAAACCCAGAGGAATGCCTTCGCTCTCTTCCCCTGTAATTTTTATAGGACCTTTTCCTTTGTCCATTTCCCCACTCAGCATTTGGGCCATTTGAGCCATCGTGCTCTTTTGAGCCTCCAACATCTGATCCCTCATCTCTTGTTGGAGTTTTGCCATTTGCTCTTAATCTGGTCTTGCAGGTCTTTCTGGAATTGTTCAAATCTTTGATCCATTTTCTTTGTCTTGGCACGTGTACTGTAATGGTTCTCAATTTCTAGATTTTCCTTTTCTCTCTCTCTGTATTAATTTTAACTAATTAGGCTCTCTCTATGGACTTAAATGCATATGATGGGATGCAATGCAAATGCATGAATGTAGGAAGAAGACATCGATTCTGATCAACTTCATTTTAGAAAACTTTATTAGAAGGCAAAACCCTTTACATAAAGCAGATTACAAATATGCTTTCGCCCTAAGGCCTAAGGTTTTGATTTTCCCAAGCAAGGAGATTAGCTCTTGATCATGACCCGGTGGTAGCTCATATCTCACGCTCAATATGTTAGCTTTCGCAGCCAAAGTCTGTAGGTGATCAGCTACCTCTCGAATTTGGATTATCGCTTCACCCATGAGGTAGTTCCGACTTCTAACTTGCTCGCAAGAATGGCAAAGCTCCTCCTCCCGGTGCCTTTCTCTCATTTCCGAAGCTCAATTCGAGCTCACTCTTGTAATGCCGATTCTAGCTCTTCAACCTTACCTTTCATTTCCTCGATTCATTAGGGCTTGACTTCAATTGGCTTTTGAGTCTTGACTTGATAGTGGTATAGAGATCGCCCAAGCTCGGCTATTCTAGCTTTTAGTCCCTTTTTCTAATTGGCTTGGCTCGACCATGTCTTGGTGCGGCCGCATTGTCTTCTACTTTATCAAGGAATTTGCTTTCCATAACCAGCTCTCTAACTCAGAAACTGACCGTGAATCGATGCCTCTTAAAATATGAAATGATATGCACAAAAGAATGAAACACAACAAGTTAGTACCATGAATATAAAGCAAGTAAAATAAACAAACATCTATCTGGGTGACCACTAAGGTTTGACATAGCTCTACCTAAGGTGGGCTCCTAGGGTTTACTATATGCGGTTTAGTTCTAAAGTTTGAGGTACCCAAACCAGCAGATTTCTCAATCCTCGCCCATTATAGGTTCATATGGACCAATTTTAGTTCAGGGGAATACATTTCCCTATGGCCATGCGGAAGTGAAAACTTCACAAAGACATAGGTACAGATGTATTCCGAAAGTAGTCCATTAGCCTATGCGGAGGTGAAAACCTCATGAAGGCATAGCTTCTCGCTCCCACTTAAAGGGTATGACCACAATGGTCATGCAATGCAATGCCAAAGTATTCAAAAGATCCAATAATATATTGAAAGTGCATTTAAATAAACATGAATTCCGAAACCATTTTCTAATTTTAATCAAAAGGACAAGGATCAATCAATCTATGGCATGACTCTCAACGAATAAGTCCCCAGTGGAGTCGCCAAGCTGTCGTAACCATTTTTTTATGAAACAGTAAACGACGCGGTCGACTCAAATTTTTGAAAAAAAAAAGGAAAGGAGTCGCCACCGATCTTTATTTGGTGTGATCGGATCACATTTGTTTTAATAAAACGTTTAATTTACTAAAAGCAGTGCTTTTGGTCCACGAACTTTGAGAAAGCGGGTTGGAAGCCGATTTCAGGCGTGTCAAGGTGCTAATCCTTCCTCGCATGTAATCGACTTCCAAACCCGTTTTCTCAAAGTTCGTGGACCAAAAGCACTATTTTAGTAAACTAAACGTTTATTAAACAAAGGTGATCCGATCACACCAAATAAAGATCTGCAGACTCCTTCCTTTTCTTTTTCAAAAATTCGAGTCGACCGCGTCGTTTACTGTTTCATCAAAAAAATGGTTACGACAATGTGCTTGGTATGATTTGTAATTGTGGTTTGATATATTAGTTGAGTAATATGTATGCTATATGTGTGTGATGAGGTGGAATATGCTTAAGGTTTAAAGTAATGTTACGTAAAGCTCGTGATTATTTATTTGATAAATTTGATATATGAGGTTGATGAATATATTTAGGTTATGAATAATTAATGAATTATTATTGAGATGTATAATTAGTAACATAAATTGGTTTGAACATTGTTTATAAGGTGTTTATGTATTCGGTTATGAAATGAAATATATAGGTAATGGTTTAAAGCTATTTATAATTCGGCTATGGTGTTTAAATTTTGTCATCAAGTGTTTAGTTATATGTTAATGTTGGGTCTGTGGTATTAGACATATGTGAACTGAGTTAGGCTATGAAAATTGGATTAAGAAATGTGGTTTTTGTATCGATTTGTAATGGCATGCTTAAATAGGTAATTTGGTTTAGAAATGATAATGTAAGTGTATATGTATATATGGTTAAGGCATTGGAACTATAATGACAAGCATCAGAATTGGTTTATAGCATATTTATATAAATATATTATGTATTGAATGCTATATGGAATGTCCGAATATGAAATAATTTAGCTTGGATGTGTGAATGAAATTTTGGCACAAATTAAAGCATATAAAATCAGCATATGAAATATATGTACTCTTAGTTGTTATTTGTGCTTAAAATGGCTTAAGATAACAAGGTCATATGCGCATGGTTTTGTGATTAAAAAAATGTGCTTAGTTTTAAACTATGTTAGTTTAAATGCAACCAATGCCGCGTAAGTGAATGATACTTAAATTGTTCTATAGTTCTTATTGTTTGGTTATAAATGCGCACTATGTTTGTCAATATTTAACAATATATTCGGCAGTAATGTATAATAACCAAGGTTGCATTTTTGAGTGCATGTTAATTGGTTTTAATATGTGAACATGCTTAGATTATGAAATGTTATGTTTGATAATCAGCTTATGAAAAATAGTTGCTATATGTCTGGTACATGTTGAGAAATGATATACATACTTGAATAATTTTAAATATGCCCATGATAGTAATATAGTAGTTTAAGTTCAAAATTGAATAACATAAGTGTTCTGATGAGTTTAAAATTTCGAAGCAAGAAATGTAGTAAATGTCTGTTCTGAACTATGCTATGTCTGGTAATGTCTCATAACCCTAATTCAGCGACGGATACGGGTTTGGGGTGTTACAGCCTTCCTTCACACCTTACTTGTCTGCTCTCAGACTGACCCATCACAAGGGTCTTCCTTATCTGGTTTCAAACTCGAAATCATTATTAAACACTCAACCAAAAAATGCACAAACACTCATTCACCGGATTACAATATTTTACCTTTTTTTGTATTTTTTCTTTAATAATATTCTTAGTTTTCTGGTACTTGTACTTTTTGATCATTTGCTTATCCTTACTTGTACTTATTCTTACCTTTCCAGTACTTGTACTTTTTGATCATTTGCTTGTTCTTACTTGTACTTATTATTACCTTTCGAGTACTTGTACTTTTTGATCAATGTATCTTCTTATCCTTGATGTCTTTGCCTCTATTCATATGCTTTTACTTTCATTTTGCACATCAATCTAGGCCATCACATTTACACACTCGGCACATAACAACTTAAATAAATAAGGACTCAAGGGACTCAACTAGATCAATTGTCAAGCACATAAAGGGTACTTCTAACAATTCCTTGGTTCAAAGGATCGGCTTAATTGTGCTTTGATACAAAAAAATTTGTAACACCCCTACTTGACCATTCACTGGATTCGGGCACGGACATCAAAAAAGAATCGGGTTATCATTCTTACTAAAATCTCACAAGTTAAAAACAAATTGTATTACCTATTCAAAATTAAACTTGCATCAGAGCCATAAATTTCCAAATAAAGTTTGTTGTCCCAACTATGGACTTTAAGGAACCTAAACAAATACAACATAATCGCCCTCTTGTCGAAGTTTCTAAAAGTTCCCCTTCTTATGTGTATGACATTTTGCTGTGAAGCTCATTGATTCAATATGGTCTAGATTGTTCCCTCATCGAGTTCCGTAGTTTGCAATTCCTGCAACCATAGATCAATCCTCTTTAAGTTCAAACAAATTTGGTCAGTTCCTCCAATACTTCAAATCATACCCTACCTTGTTGAGGATTCAAATAATAATCGTCATAATAATACAACAAACTCCATGTTCATTTGATATTTCCCTTAAACTGTTGTAGTGGACTTTTCCTATACCCGGTCCTATCCACTGGTAGATAGATGGTTGAGTGATTTCCCTCTGGCCATTCTATCAACCTTTGATCAGCTTTGATAGTTCCACTTATTGTCTCACCATCTCTACAGACTGTATCATTTCCTTTACTTAAATTCTTTCTTCCACTTAACCTCAATGTGGATTTCTTTTTCCTTATATTAGTCATGTATGATTTGCTCACCTTTCATCTATTGGCATGAATAACAAGGTCCCACGCCACCCTAGAGGACTAAATCTTGCTTAGTTTAATTAGAGGTTGGATTACTTCTTTGTAATCCACTTCAGTCGTATGACCTTAACCTTAAGTGCAACACGCCATTTTGCTACGACCCACTATAGCCTACAATACTCAACCTAATGTTGTTGTATGGTCATTTGAGTTCACGATTTCTCTTTCATATTGCATCCCTCATAACTCACCATTTGACGGATAATCCCTAAATGGTTCCCTTTTAAAGAGAAATAGTCTTGACAGACATATTCACCATCTCATGTACTCTTCTTCATAAATGGGTTCTATCTAACCCCTTCTTTCCTTATGGACTAACCTACATTTTCGTGACAACCCCCTAGCATATAAGGTTTCTTTGAGCATCCACTAGTGACTCTTATTGGCGGATTATTATCTAAGATTCTCGATTATGCCAGCTTTCGTTCTCTTTTTCAACAGGCACCGTTACTACGTCAACTCGTGACTATTCATGCTGGGTTACCACCTATATGCACTACTGGCTTTTACAACTGTTATTCTAGCAATATTTTCCCTCTTAATATATCCCTTTTTATTGGCAGATTAATTCGACCCGCTAGCTAACTAATGCATCCCTATATTTCCATTTTTTCACTGCCATTTTTCCTTATTTCAGGTTATCCCACGACTACTCCTCTAATTTACCACTCGTTTTTATTGTCCCGACGAACTCCCCAAGTTGCCTTAGTCGAGCCATGGTCTTACATAGTATACCCCATGCTTAATGTCTTGCTGGACTCCATTAGTTGCAATAGTCTAACTATGGTCCTTCACTTCAGGATCCCGGTGTTTAACATCCCATTGGACTATCCTGTGTTTAACATCTTGTCAGACCATCTCGTGTTTAACATCTCGTTGGACAATCCCATCTTTAACATCCCTGAAACACCCCAAACCCGGCCCACAAGCACTGACCGGATCTGGCATGCTTCTAGGAAAAATCTTTCGAAACTTATTTGAAGTTTTGCCAAAATTTTTGTGTGTCTTTGAAGAACAGTTGATTTGTGTTGATTAGGTGTCAAAACATTTAATCTTTGCTCTTAAGAAAAATTACTTGAACTTTAAAATTGATAAAAATCAAATCGTACCAAACTAAAAATAATTAAAATGCATGCATTCAGTTTAATACTTATAGCCTTATTACATCAAACAAATCCCGAAATAGTCCAAAATACTTAAGTATTGAAAATCCAAAACAAAATAATTTCTGAGCTGAGCATTGCCACCATAAAGCTCCTGCCGACCCGGTCCATTACTGAGTGTCACCTAAAAAAGATCCCACAATAGGGTGAGTCAAACAGACTCAATGTGTAACCATTAAACACAAACTCTCAATCAATTTAGGCTTGTCAAATCACACATATGAAACACATATAATCAATGATGCAAACCCGAACCCAAGCCCAGATAACCATCCGCTACACGTCACCCGTACCAACCATCACACCATGGGGACTACTAAGTCGACCCTCCATCCGCTACACATCATCGAAGGCAGTAGCTGCAGACGACATGCTCATCACCCTTATATATATTGTGGCATATCCACCAGATAATTATTTGTGACATAAGTCACCACATTCGGATTTTGTGACATGAGTCACCACATTCAGATATTGTGGTATAAACCACCAAATCACTTCCCCTTTAAAATAATTTCCCATATGCCCTATGTCATACAAATCATGCAACATCATGCCTTATGCCTTATTTCACATTCTTATCAATATTCACATATGTGCCATATTCCAAATATTCCTATCATTTATTAACATAATGTTAAGGTTACGTACCTGAGTACTTTGTACCATTGCATGGTACCTTTAGCCACATTTCACATCATTATAAACACATATATTAAATTGATGCCGTAAATCTATTAAAAGTTAGTGTAGGGTACACACCCGGTTTACTTAATGCTTTCACTAAAATCCTGAAAGTCTCGATCTAACGCTTTAGATCCTTAGTACCTACATTCGGTCAACACTTAGTATTTTAGCAAAAGCCTATTCGGCCAAATGATCAGATCCCGAAGGATTATCGCAACCAAAATCTTACCTTGTTGCCGATTTGATTACTAATCAAATCCTGAAACTTTGTAGTGTTTCCTCCTTTCAATCGGCTAGCACTAAATCACTTCACAGATTAGTTCTTGGCTTTTGAATGAATAAGAAATAGATCTAAGTCACTAAATAGGCCTTGGCCGAATATCACATGTACTTACCTTGTGAATCCAAATCCCGAGATATCACTTGTCTTTGGTCTCTGTCGAAATCCCTACAAGTACTATGTCAGATCCAATTCCAACATTTGAATACATGGCCTTCGGCCTAATCTCTCACCTTAGATCTGAAATCCCGAATGATCTCCCTAGTAGTCGGCTACTATGGAAATCCCAAAAGATCTTTCAAAGTTTCGGTCAAGAACAATAATGGATTAGTCCTTAAGTTTTGGCTAAAAGAAAAAGAATTGAAAATCGAATATCAGCTAATCTTGCCCTTAGTACTGTAGTTGACTGCACCTTCACTTGAATCCACAGAGAAATTCGGCTATGGCTAGATGTTAATTAACAGATTTTGGCTTTTGGAACTTACTAAGAAATCGGCTTCAACAAGAGTGAAAAGGAAGGGTATGGGACTCAGGAAGAATCGGCAATGGTGATCTTTAGAGAGGGTTTTGGCCAGAACAAGAAAAAGAAGATAATAGTAATGGCTTTGGAGAGAAAAGAGAAAACATAAGAGAGACTAACTTGTTTAATGAAATTCGGCTAACCCCCTTACAATACTTGGCCGAAAATCACCCAAGAGAGTCCCTTGGCCGGCCACACTCTTCTTCCCCTATCTAATCCCTTATTTCCCTCTTTATCACTTCATTTAAAATAATAGAAATAAATCCACATTTATCTCTTATCTTAGCCGAATTTTTAAAAAGGATTTAATCACAACTAAAGCTCATCCCTTTAGTGTCTTAGTGCCGTCCACTACTGTTCATTCTGGCAGCAAAATAAAATTCATATTTGCTTCCCTTGTGACTCGAACCTAGGCAATTCCCCATTTGCTTGTGGCGTCACACTCTAAGGCCCTAAGTGGCGCCTCCAAGCCACTTAAACAAGCCTATTTTAGCGGTATATTTCCCCTACAAATTTTCTTAAGGCCTCTTAGGCTTAGCTCCCTCTTTTAAACTTAAAATTAAATAATTTCTAAGGCATTCTCCTACATTCTACTGTTCCCAAAATTCATAAAGCACATTCATAATATACACAGGCATACAAGCACATGCAATTGAGCAAAAATGCACAAGCCCTAATTCCCGGATATTACAGTTCTACCCCCTTAAAATAATTTCGACCTCAAAATTATCTGGCTAGAATAGGTGGGGGTATTGCTATCGCATTGCTTTTTCGGCTCCCAAGAAGCTTCTTCCGATCCATGATTACGCCATAGCACTTTGACCAGAGGGACTGATTTCCTCCGTAGCACTTTCACATCTCGTTCTAAAATCTGAATCGGCTTTTCCTCGTAGGACAAATCTGCCTTAGCTCCACCTCTTCAACCGAAACTACATGAGATGGATCCGATCGATATCGACGTAGCATCGAAACATGGAATACGTCATGTATCTACTTCAACTCCGGAGGCAACTCCAACTGGTATGCCACCGGTCCAATTCGCTTCAACACCCGATAAGGTCCTATAAACCTTGGGCTTAGCTTTCCTTTTCGACCAAATCTCATCACCTTCTTCCAAGGCGACACTCTAAGAAACACTTGATCTCCCACATCAAATTCTATTTCCTTCCGTTTGATATCTGCATCGACTTACGACTTTGTCGGGACGCCTCCTTCAACCGTGCCCGAATTATCTTAACCTTTTCCTCAGATTCTGCCATAATTTTTAGACCCAAAATCTGACGTTCTCCCAATTCCGTCCAACATGTAGGAGTGCGACACTTCCGTCCATACAATGCCCCGTACGGTGCCATTTTAATACTTGCCTGATAACTGTTGTTATATGCAAATTCCGCTAAAGGCAAATATTCTTCCCAACTTCCTCTGAAGTCTATCACACAGCCCCTCAACATATCCTCCAACACTTGTATCACTTTCGCTCGGTGTCCGTCCATTGTGGATGAAATGCGTCTTGAAGTCCAATCGGTGCCTAAAGCTTGATGTAACCCTTCCAAAATCGAGACGTAAACCTCGGATCCCTATCCGAGATAATCGACACCGGCACTCCATGCAGCCTCACAATCTCTGCCACATACAACTTTGCTAGCTTATGGAGAGAATAATCAACCCGCACTTGAATGAAATGTGTAGAATTTGTCAATCGATCCACTATCACCCATACCGAGTCCTTCTTAGTAGGCGTATGGGGAAGCCCACTAACGAAGTCCATGGTAATTCTCTCCTACTTCCACTGTGGAATCTTAATCGGCTGAAGCGACCCTGACGGAACTTGGTGTTCAGTCTTAACTTGCTGACATGTTAAGCACTTGCCTACAAATTCAGTAACTTCCCGCTTAAGACCAGGCCACCAAAATTGTTCCTTAAGTCTCTGACGACTTACTACCTCCAGGATGCATAGCATAGGGGCTACCATGCGATTCCTGAAGAATCCTCTGCCTTAACTCCTCATTCTTTGGCATACAGACGTTACCCTTAAAACACAATACTCTATCGCCGTTAACACCATAATCCTTCAACTCCCCACTCTGTACTTGCCGTAGCTTAGCACTTAGATCATCATCCGCCAAATGACTCTCTTTCACCTCATTCAACCACGTCGAAGCAACTTGCAACTCGCCAAGAGACTTCCATCGTTATACAAGCTCGGATGCATAAACATCGCCTCTAAATCGACACTACTTTCTGACTTAGAGCATCGCCATTACATTCGCCTTGCCCGGGTGATACTCTATGGAACAATCGTAGTCCTTCAACAATTCTACCCACCTTCGCTGTCTCAAGTTCAACTCCTTCTGAGTCAACAGATATTTGAGGCTTTTATGGTCTGTGTAGATTACGGACTTCTCTCCATATAAGTAATGCCTCCACACCTTAAGAGCAAAGACCACTGCCGCCAATTCTAAGTCATGCATCGGGTAGTTAACCTTATGTAGCCTTAGTTGTCGAGATACATAAGCAACTACCTTCCCGTCTTACATAAGGACACCTCCCAATCCTGTATGGGAAGCATCACCGTACACTACAAACTCTTTCCCTGCCTTAGGCTGAATCAACACTGGAGCTTCAGTCAAGACTCTCTTAAGCTTCTCAAAGCTCTCCTATTGCTTATCAGTCCATATGAAAGGTACCTCCTTCCTTAGTAACTTTGTCAAAGGTGCGGCTATCGATGAAAACCCTTCTACAAACCTTCTGTAGTAGCCTGCCAAACCCAAGAAACTACGAACCTCAGCCACAGACTTACGTGGCTTCCAATCTAGCACTGCCTCAACCTTCTTAGGATCCACCCTTATTCCTTTAGCAGATACCACATGCCCTAAAAACGTAACCTCCTTCAGCCAAAATTCGCATTTGCTGAACTTGGCATATAGCTTTTTCTCCCTTAACACTTGCAACACAACTCGGAGGTGCTCATCATGTCCTTCCTCTGACTTCGAATGCACCAAAATATCGTCTATGAACACAACAACGAATCGGTCCAGATAGGGTTGGAAAACCCAGTTCATCATGTCCATGAACGCGGCTGAGGCATTTGTCAATCCGAATGGCATTACTAAGAACTCATAATGCCCGTACCTTGTTCAAAAAGCTGTCTTATGGATGTCAGCCTCCTTCACTTTAAGCTGATGATATCCAGACCTTAGATCTATCTTTGAGAATACTGCCACCTCCTTAAGCTGATCGAACAAGTTGTCTATCCTTGGCAAAGGGCACTTGTTCTTGATGGTCAGCTTATTCAACTGACGATAATCTATGCACATACGCATAGTTCCATCTTTCTTCTTCACAAACAAGACCGGTGCTCCCCATGGAGACACACTGGGTCGGATAAACCTACGGTCAAGCAATTCTTGGATCTGAGCCTTGAGCTCAACCAACTCCTTTGGTGCCATTTTGGCGGGCAATTGACACGGGGCTGTGCAGGCGATAAATCAATTCAATTCCACTTCCTATTCGGGGTATTTTAGGTAATTCCTCCTAAAGACATCCACAAACTCCCTTACGGTTCTAACTCCACTAACTCCCCTTCTTTGCATCCAAAGCACTAACGAAAGCCAAAATGCCTTGCACCCTTTTCGAACCATCTTATCAGCCTTTAATGTCGAAACTACGTTAGATAAGTATTTTCTTCTTTCTCCTATCATAATTATCGCCTTATCCTCCAGCGACCTTAACTCCATTTGCTTAGCCGCACAATCTAATACAGCCCGATGCTCCACTAGCCAGTCCATGCCAAGAATAAGATTGAATTCTCCGAAGGGTAATTCCATTAAGTCGGCAGGAAATACCGCTTCCTGAAGCTCCAAAGGTACACTCCGAAACATCTTATTCACCACTACAGTTTGACCTAATGGGCTTACTATAGTCATCTCCCTACTAGAAAGTTCAGAGGCTATTCCTAGAGTTTCAACTACTCTACATGCAACATAAGATTGGGTAGAGCCAACATCAATCAAAGCAAAGTAAGGCTTGCCAAATATAAGGAACGTATCGGTTATGACGTCCGGTGCGTCTCCATCCTCCCTCCGATGTACCGCATAAACTAAACTCGGCTGCCTTGCCTCTGTATTATTAACACCTCTGCCCGGGGTTCCTCGTCCCTTCCAAAGACCAGTTACCTCGCCGGTGAACCACGACCTCGCGGTGGCTGCTGTTCTCCTCTTTCAGCCTGGTTAGGACCTTGGCTTATTGGCCAACCCCCTTCTATTCTCATAGGACAATCCTTAATCATGTGGTCCTTTGACCCACACTTAAAGCATCCTCCCATCTTTTTCCAACACTCTCCCAAGTGCATCTTTCCATACTGGGCACAAATGCGATCGCCTCCAGTGGCGACTTAGCGACCTCATGACCCATCAACTCTAGGCCTATTTTGCTCATTCCTTGAAGGCCCTGATGATCCAAAGCCTCTCTTTTGCCTACTCTGGTCTGTATTCTGTCTCACCGAGTCCTTAATCCCTTCGGCTACCTTAGCCTTCTCCACCAACACGGCAAACTCTCGCTCCTGTTGTGGAGCTATCAACAATCTTAGATCATCCCTCAGTCCGTCCTCAAATCGGACACACTGCTCATGCTCCATCGACACAATACCTCGAGCATAACGGCTCAGCCTTATAAATTTTGCCTCGTATTCTGCTACAGACTTATTTCCTTGAACCAGCCTCAGAAATGCCTTCCTCTGCGCATCAACATAGCTAGTTCCAATGTACTTCTTCTGATATGCCGCCTTGAAATATTCCCAAGTAAGATCGTCTGCGGTAGCACCTTCCCAAACTGTGAGCCACCATTGGTATGACTCATCACAAAGTAGCGACACTATCCCTTTCAATTTCTCCTCGGCAGTTAGGTCCAAGTCGTCCATAATCTGTTCCATCGCTTCCAACCAATACTCAGCCATATTGGGTGCCACACCTGATACTCCATAGAAAAATTCAGCTCCATTAGCTCGAAGTCGCTCAGGTACCGACTTCCGAGCTCCTATGCCTCTGCCTGCTCCAACCACCCTTTCCAAAACTCACAGCATCGCCTGTGATACTGCATCATCCCTCGTCTGATCCTGATATTCCACATCAGCGGCTGGTGGTGGTGGCATCTCATTTTCAGACCCTTGTCCTGACCTAACGGGCTCCGACACGGTCATTCGGCCTCTACCACGGCCACGCATGTTATGACCACGTCCCCTAGAGTTCATACTTCTGAATCGCGTTTATCTGATTTAAGAATTTTATAGATTAGTTTTGTTCCACTGATTTATCACGAATAGTCTTATGTTCGGCAGATTCTAGGAGTAGTTCTTTCGATTTCATACACATCTGATCTCAATTCATTCTCAATTCATTCATTCAATCACACTCATGAACTTGCGTTCATTACAAAAAAATGTTGTAGTTGTCATTGTTTGTTGTTTTCCACTACCCAGGGGTATTTTCATAATTTTATCCTATAGGGGTATTTTGGTAATTTTCCAAATTAGGGTATTTGAAAATGTTGCAAAATAGAGACTTTTGGTATCTTTACAAAATTGAAATACTTGGTAAGAAAATTTCAAGGGTAAAATGGTAATTTTATAAGCTGAGGGTATTTTCGTAATTTTTCAAACCAAGGGCATTTCGGTAAAATTTTTTTCGCAAAATATAGTTCCTAGTGACTTTTCAAAACAAGGGTATTTTTAGAAATTTTAATTTGAGGGTACTTCGGTAACTTTCCACACTGAGGGTATTTTGGTCATTTGTACAGGTTAGGGGTATTTTGGTCAAGTTACAAATCAAAGGGATTGTGGTCTTCTTTAAATCAAGGGCACTTGGAGTTTTAAAATCATGGTTTAACTTTGAAATTTCACAAAACAGGGTGACGGTCCCTTTTGGGTTTTAATTATTGGGTTTAGCTTTGTGGTGAGTCCTCTTGGTTAGGGTGAACCGTCACACGCACTGTGTAGGATTCGGCGGTGAGGAGGTGAGTCACTAGGACTGCTTAAATACCAAGCTTCCACCAATCCAATCCTATACATCGCTAGACTGTGGTTGCCACACCTTTAACTCAATGACTTAGACATGTGTTTGTTTGGTTAGACTTTAAGTTTTATGTAACTTGGTGTTGAAGTAGACTAATCCTAGGGTTTAGTATCTCTAATCTACTAATCTCGTCCCTATGATTTCCCCATACAAGTCACAGAGGAGTTAGGGGTACTTACAGTGGACTTGGCCGAGACTTAGGTGCCATGCCAGAAAACCTGCTTATTTCTTAGAAAAATCCAATTTCAAAAGAAAGAAAATGTTTTGGGCCCAAAAAACCCTCAAGGCCGAGTTTTGAATCGAGCTCTAACACCAAACTGAAACACCCCAAACCTGGCCCACAAGCCCTAACCGGATCTGGCATGCTTCTAGGGAAAAATCTTTCGAAACTTATTTGAAGTTTTGCCAAAATTTTTGTGTGTTTTTGAAGAACAGTTGATTTGTGTTGATTAGGCGTTAAAATTGATAAAAATCAAATCGTACCAAACTAAAAATAATTAAAATGCATGCATAATCAGTTTAATACTTATAGCCTTATTACATCAAACAAATCCGAAATAGTCCAAAATACTTAAGTATTGAAAATCCAAAACAAAATAATTTCTAAGCTGAGCATTGCCACCATAAAGCTCCTGCCAGGCAGGTCCATTCTTGAAGTGTCACCTAAAAAGATCCCACAATAGGGTGAGTCAAAGCAGACTCAATGTGTAACCACTAAACACAAACTCTCAATCAATTTAGGCATGTCAAATCACACATATGAAACACATATAATCAATGATGCAAACCGAACCCAAGCCTAGATAACCATCCGCTACACGTCACCGTACCAACCATCACACCATGGGGACTACTAAGTCGACCCTCCATCCGCTACACATCATCGAAGGCGATAGCTGCAGGGCGACATGCTCATCACCCTTATATATATTGTGGCATATCCACCAGATAATTATTTCGACATAAGTCACCACATTCGGATTTTGTGACATGAGTCACCACATTCGAGATATTGTGGTATAAACCACCAAATCACTTCCCTTTAAAATAATTTCCCATATGCCCTATGTCATACAAATCATGCAACATCATGCCTTATGCCTTATTTCACATTCTTATCAATATTCACATATGTGCCATATTCCAAATATTCCTATCATTTATTAACATAATGTTAAGGTTACGTACCTGAGTACTTTGTACCATTGCATGGTACCTTTGGCCACATTTCACATCATTATAAACACATATATTAAATTGATGCCGTAAATCTATTAAAAGTTAGTGTGGGGTACACACCTGGTTTACTTAATGCTTTCACTAAAATCCCGAAAGTCTCGATCTAACGCTTTAGATCCTTAGTTCCTACATTCGGTCAACACTTAGTATTTTAGCAAAAGCCTATTCGGCCAAATGATCAGATCCCGAAGGATTATCGCAACCAAAATCTTACCTTGTTGCCGATTTGATTACTAATCAAATCCCGAAACTTTGTAGTGTTTCCTCCTTTCAATCGGCTAGCACTAAATCACTTCACAGATTAGTTCTTGGCTTTTGAATAAATAAGAAATAGATCTAAGTCACTAAATAGGCCTTGGCCGAATATCACATGTACTTACCTTGTGAATCCAAATCCCGAGATATCACTTGTCTTTGGTCTCTGTCGAAATCCCTACAAGTACTATGTCAGATCCAATTCCAACATTTGAATACATGGCCTTCGGCCTAATCTCTCACCTTAGATCTGAAATCCTGAATGATCTCCCTAGTATTCGGCTACTATGGAAATCCCAAAAGATCTTTCAAAGTTTCATTCAAGAACAATAATGGATTAGTCTTTAAGTTTCGGCTAAAAGAAAAAGAATTGAAAATCAAATATCAGCTAATCTTATCCTTAGTACTGTAGTCGACTGCACCTTCACTTGAATCCACAGAGAAATTTGGCTATGGCTAGATGTTAATTAACAGATTTCAGCTTTTGGATCTTACTAAGAAATCGGCTTCAACAAGAGTGAAAAGGAAGGGTATGGCACTCAGGAAGAATCAGCAATGGTGATCTTTAGAGAGGGTTTCGGCTAGAACAAGAAAAAGAAGATAATAGTGATGGCTTTGGAGAGAAAAGAGAAAACAAAAGAGAGACTAACTTGTTTAATGAAATTCGGCTATCCCCCTTACAATACTTGGCCGAAAATCACCCAAGAGAGTCCCTTGGCCAGCCACACTCTTCTTCCCCTATCTAATCCCTTATTTCCCTCTTTATCACTTCATTTAAAATAATAAAAATAAATCCACATTTATCTCTTATCTTAGCTGAATTTTTAAAAAGGATTTAATCACAACTAAAGCTCATCCCTTTAGTGTCTTAGTGCGATCCACTCATCGCTCATTCAGCGACAAAATAAAATTCCTATTTGCTTCCTTTGTGACTCGAACCTAGGCCCTTCCCCCTTTGCTTGTGGCGTCACACTCTAAGGCCCTAAGTGGTGCCTCCAAGCCAGTTAAACAAGCCCATTTTAGTGGCATATTTCCCCTATAAATTTTCTTAAGGCCTCTTAGGCTTAGCTCCCTCTTTTAAACTTAAAATTAAATAATTTCTAAGGCATTCTCCTACATTCTACTGTTCGAAATTCATAAAGCACATTCATAATATACACAGGCATACAAGCACATGTAATTGAGCAAAAATGCACAAGCCCTAATTCCCGGATATTGCAATCCCCTTGAAGTATCCCATGTTTAACATTTTGTCAGATTATCTATGATGTCAAAGCGTCTTTCTGCTAGGGTTTTACACAACATAACCCTCGTGTTTCTTGCCCTGATGGACTATCAAAGGATGCCATAACGTCTTTCAGCCATGGTCTTATTCTATGTAGCCACTCTTATGTGCTTTCACATAATGTCATAGTGCCTTTTAGACATGGTCTTACTCATTTATATTATGATGTCATAGCATATTTTAGCTATGGTCTTACTCATCTTAACCATGACGCTATAGCGTCTTTCTGCTATGGTCTTACTCATTTTAGGTGTATAGCCTCTGATCAATTCCATGGCCTAGTCATGATCATTCTTATATAACATTCCCTTCACCTTCCTTCCATTCCTCCACTTTATTATTCCTATACCTTCATACTTGAACATCGAAATAAGATGTGTTATATACAAGTGTGCTACAATCAAATGAGCTATATGAGAAATATGGATTTGTAATTGTGTTTTGTTATGAGTTATACGTATGAAATGGTTTATAATTGTTCTATGTGATAGGTTTGTTTGTATATGGCTTACTAAGATTTTGAAAGCTTACTTTGTGTGTGTTTGCATTATTTTATAGATTATTGAAGCTACTGAAAGCTCGGGAATCGTCGAAGATCATCACCACACTATCAAACTATATATTTTGGTACATGTTTGAAATGTACATATTGACGTATGGAAAGTATAGGCTAGAGAACCTAGGTTATGTTTTGAAAAATGTATATATATAGCCATGTGATATGGCTTGTTAATGAATTTGAATATGCATGAATCTAGTCCATGTTATGTGATGAAAAGGTTAGTATGTTTTTGATGAGGGGTTGGTATATTGAAACTGATATGTCTTGGTTGTTTTAGGTCATAAAATTATGCTTATTTGATGCTTGTAGATATGACCCTAATGGGTGGAAATTTGGCCTTGCAAATGGCCTATAGTTGCTCACACGGTTGAGCACACGGGCGTGTGTCCCGACTATGTCCTTCACTGTCCTAATTTAAAGCAAGTCAAACTTGCACATGGGCCAAACACACGGACGTGTGACAGGCCGTGTGACTTAAATTAGTGTTGCACACGGTCCAGACACACAAACATGTGACAAGCCATGTGATTAAAGTTAGTTTTACACACGACTGGAGCATGGTCCGAGGCACGGCCATGTGTGGCACACGCATAAGGCCTAGCCATACGGGCGTGTGCCCTGTTTAGGAAGAAAAATTTTTGAACTTTTAAAATTTCCTTAAGAGATCGATTTAGTCCCGAACCTTCTCTAAAACATGTTTAAGGTCTCGTAGACTTTCTAAAGGGACTATATGTGTATGAACTATTGTGATACAATTTTGTATGATTGATGATGTGAAATATGTATGAAATGTTTTGATTTTTCCAGTAATGCCTCTTAACCTTAGTCCGACGACGGATACGGGATAGGGGTGTTACATTTTATTGGTATCAGAGCTACGGTTTAGTCGTTCTAAGACTAACATAGCGTGTGGAAGTCTAGCTATACATGCCATATATATATGAACTGTGATAGTGTGATGAATCGTGACAGATAAAAATGTGTTTTTCGTATAGTAAATAGATCCCAAATGAGCCTGACGATGTAAAAAGTAATATGCCTACTCCCACTCAAGGAACAGCGCAGTCTGATTCTAGACTGGGTACTGGCGGTCAGGAAGGAGAGGCTAAACAAGCCTTCTTTATAATAATGAATGAGTGGTTCACTCAATATGTTAGAACGAATCCGGTTGTTTCTCAAACTCCACCCCCGCAAGTTCCTATAGCTTCCCAAGTTATGGATCCAATTCATCTGAAGAAACCTCTGGTTGGTAAGATTAAAAAGTATAGAGCTGAAGAATTTCGTGCTACTACTGATGATGATGCTGAGAGAGCTGAGTTTTGGCTCGAGAATACAATTTGAGTCTTTGATGAGATGTCGTGTACCCCTGACAAATGTGTGAAATGTGTCATTTCTTTTGTGAGAGATGCAGCTTACCAATGGTGGAAAACTTTGATTTCCATTGCTCCGAAAGAAAGAATTACTTGAGATTTATTTCAATCAGAATTTCAAAAGAAATATATCAGTGAGAGATTTATTTATCAAAAGTGAAAAAGTTTCTTGAATTGAAACAAGGCCGTATGTTTTTTACAAAATACGAGCGAGAATTTATGAGACTGAGTCAATATGCATGAGAATGTGTCTCGACTGAGGCAATAATGTGTAAAAGATTCAAAGATTGCTTGAATGAAGATATCCATTTGTTAGTCAAAATTCTGGAAATAAAAGAGTTTGTTATGCTTAATGATCGAGCATGTAAAGCTGAAGAACTCAGGAAAGAGAAAAGAAAAGCTGAGTCAGAAGCTAGAGATGTAAGAAAGAGATCCTCAAGTAAATCATTTCAGTCTGCATCAAAGAAATTTGAGATAAGTATAGTCGTTCAAAGGCTAATGTGGGACATTCGAGCAAAGATCATGCTAGATCACATTCAAGTTTTTGAACTCCAGCTACTTCAATTGCAAGTGTTGGAAATTCAGATCTAAGTGACCCGAGTGTAGGCATTGTGGTAAAAGTTGGGCAATTGTCGATTAAAGGATCAAGCTTGTTTCAAATGTGGATCTTTAGATCATTTTTAAGAATGTCCTGAGTCTAATGAGCAAGAGATTAAACAGAATCTGAAGTCGAATAATGCTTCAGCTAGGAGAATACCTCCCAGAAACACAGGAAATGTGAGTGGTAGACAGAAAGTTACGAAATATTCAATTGCGAGATCTGAGGAAAGAGCACCTACCAGAGCTTATGCTATTCGAGCTTATGAAGAAGCTTCATCTCTAGTCATCATTATCGGTACTTTTACTCTCTATGATACTTATGTGATTGCATTGATAGATCCAGGGTCTACTCATTCATATATATGTATGAACTTAGTATCCAATAAGACTTTGCCTATAGAATCTACTGAATTTGTAATTAAAGTATCGAACCCCTTAGGCAAGTGTGTTCTGGTTGATAAAGTGTGCAAGAATTGTCCGTTGATGTTTTGAGATTTTTTTTTGGCTAATTTGATGTTATTACCCTTTGATGAGTTTGATATAATTCTAGGTATGGATTGGCTAACATTGCATGATGCTGTTGTGAATTGCAAAAGGAAAACTATTGATTTGAGATGTCAGAATGATAAGATAATACGGATTGAATCTAGTGATTTGAATGGGTTACCGGCTGTGATATCAGTGATGAAAGCTCAGAGTTATGTGAAAAAGGGTTATGAAGCTTATTTTGCTTATGTAATTGATTCGAAATTAATGAAAAAAGAAAGTTGAATCTATGCCAGTTGTTTTCGAGTTTCTTGACGTATTTTCTGATAAATTATCGGGATTACCTCCAATAAGAGAAGTTGAGTTTGGCATTGAGTTAGTGCCGGGGACAACCCCTATCTCAATAGCTCTGTATAGAATGGCTCCAACAGAATTGAAAGAATTGAAGCCTCAGTTGCAAGAATTGACAGACATAGGTTTTGCACGACCGAGTTTCTCACCTTGGGGTGCTCCTGTTTTGTTTGTGAAAAATAAAGATGGCAGGAGGAGAATGTGCATTGATTATCGTCAGTTAAATAAAGTGACTATCAAGAATAAATATCCTCTGCCCAGAATTGATGATTTGTTCGATCAGTTGAAAGGAGCTTCTGTGTTTTCAAAGATAGATTTGAGATCAGGATATTATCAATTGCGAGTAAAAGATTCAGACATTCAAAACTGCTTTACGAATGAGGTACGGGCACTATAAGTTTTTAGTTCTACCTTTCAGATTAACAAATGCTCTTACTGTCTTTATGGACTTGATGAATCTTTAGACCGTACTTAGATCGATTTGTTGTTGTATTCATTAACGACATTTTGATTTATTCACGTGATGAAATTGAGCATACTGAACATTTGAGAATTGTGCTACAAACTCTACATGATAAGCAATTGTATGCAAAGTTTAGTAAATGTGAGTTTTGGTTGTGCGAAGTTGGCTTTTTAGGGCATATTGAGTCAACATCTGGTATACGTTGATCCAAGTAAAATTTCAGCTATTTTGGATTGGAAGCCTCCAAAAAATGTGTTTGAAGTCCACAATTTTCTGGGACTTGCTGGTTATTGCCGACGATTCATAAAAGGCTTTTCGATGATTACAACTACGATAATGAGATTGCTTCAGAAAGACGTGAAATTTGAATGGTTAGAAAAGTATCAAAAAAGTTTTGATCATTTGAAAGCTTTGTTGATCGAAGCTCTAGTGCTAGTTCAGCCAGAATCGGGTAAACAATTTGTTATCTATAGTGATGCATGTTTGAACGATTTAGGTTGTGTTTTGATATAGGAAGGCAAAGTTACAGCCTATACCTAGAGACAATTGAAACCGCATGAAAAGAATTATCCGAAACATGACCTTGAATTAGCTGTGATCGTGCTCGCTTTGAAGATTTGGAGTCACTACCTATTTGGTGAAAAATGTCATGTGTTTTCTGATCATAAAAGTTTGAAATATTTGATAACTCAGAAAGATTTGAATGTGCGATAGAGAATATGGTTAGAACTGTTAAAACACTACGAGCTTGTGATTGACTACCATCCGAGAAAAGAAAATGTTGTTGCTGAGGCTTTGAGTTAGAAATTATTGTTTGCCTTACATGCAATAAACGCTCATTTAGTTCTATCTAATAATGGTTTGGTTTTAGCCAAAACGAAAGCAAGACCGTTGTTTTTACGATAGATTTGTGATGCTCAGAAAGTTGATAATGAAATGTTAGCGAAACGAGCTCAGTGTGATTTGAACTCTGATTCTTAATTTTGAGTTGATGCTGATGATTGTTTGAGATTTTTAAATCAGATTTGTGTTCCGAGAAATCCAGATTTAATTCAGTTGATTTTAAAATAAGCTCATAGCAGTCACTTATATGTTCATCCGAGAAGTACAAAGATGTACAATGTTTTGAAACAACTTTACTGGTGGCCTAGAATGAAAAGAGATATCTCTGATTTCATTTCAAAATGTTTAATCTGTAAGCAAGTTAAAGCTGAACATCAGGTGCCATCCAATTTGTTACAACCGATTATGATTCCCAAGTGGAAATGGGATAAAGTGACGATGGATTTTGTTTCGGGTTTGCCCCTAACTCCGAGAAAGAAAGACGTAATCTGGGTTATAGTTGACAGATTGACGAAATCAACCCATTTTATTACAGTACGATCTGATTACTCACTTGATAAGTTAGCTGAGCTATATATTTTTGATATTGTGAGATTGCACGGGGTGCCATTATCTATTGTGTCTGACAGAGATCTGAGATTTACTTCGTGATTTTAGAAGAAACTGCAAGAGGCTTTAGGTACAAAATTACACTTCAGTACTGCTTTTCATCCGCAAACAGATGGCCAATCCAAGTGAATTATTCAGATACTCGAGGATATGTTGAAATGTTGCATTCTTGAGTTTGAAGGTACGTGGGAACAGTATTTTCCATTGATTGAATTCGCATATAATAACAGTTTTCAATCGAGCATTAAAATGGCACCGTACGAAGCCTTGTATGGTAGAAAATGCCAAACACCTCTGTATTGGTTAGAGCTCAATGAGAATAAGATTCACGGGGTTGAATTAATAAAAGAGACTGAGCAGAAAGTGGAAGTGATCCGTGATAGTTTGAAAGCAGCATCGGATCATCAGAAATCATACGCAGATTTGAAACGAAAAGATATTGAGTATGAAATCGGGGATAAAGTGTTTTTGAAAGTATCTCCATGGAAGAAAATAATCCGTTTTGGCAAAAAGGGCAAATTAAGTTCGAGATTCATTGGGTCGTATGAGATTATTGAGCATATCGGGCCGGTTGCATATAGATTGTCGCTACCACCTGAGCTAGAAAAGATTCATAATGTGTTTCACATATCGATGCTTCGACGATATAGATCTGATCCTTCGCATACGATTTCTCCGTCTGAGATAGAGATTCAGTTCGATATGACTTATGAAGAAGTGAGGTTAAAGAATTGAGAAATAAGAGAATTCTGTCAGTAAAAGTATTTGGCATCGAACGATGTTGACGAGACTACATGGGAGCCCGAAGATACTATGAGACAATAATATTCGACTCTGTTTGACGGGAAGATTTTCGGTGACGAAAATCCCTAAGGGGGGAGAGTTGTAAGAGTTCGATTTAGACCCTAATCGGAATAGTAGTTTCAGGACCACAAATTCGAGTCAAAAAAATATTTTATATTATTATCTGTGTTTATAATGTGTGAATTGATATCTGTGAAATTTTCGTGATTTAATTTTAGCGTTTGTGTGTTTGATTTTAATAAAAGGACTTAATCGTGTAAAATGAAAAAGTTGGCTATTAAATGTGTAAGTGTCAAATTACTCTTGTTTTATAATGTAAATTCCTTAAAATGAAATTAGGTAAGTGCTGAATTGCTTTTTTTTATAATGTAAAGTCCTTAAAATGAAATTAGGCCATTATTAGGGTTAGTGGACGGTGATCGACTTAAAAATATGAGATTTTATAATGTTTTAACCAAGGTTAAATTTGGTAATTGGAAATATAAGTTAATAATATTAAAAAAAAAAAGAAAGGAAAGTCATTATTCATCATCTTCTCACCGAAAATTAGAAAAGAAAATAGGGTTCTTGAGCTTTGGATATTTGGCACTCTTGAAGCTTAATTCGGGTATGTGTTTTGGTCCGTTTACAATATTTTTACATTTTGTGACCGTTGCTAAGTAATCTATCAAGCTTATGTTTTAATTTTAGAATTTGATGAAGATTTTGAGATATGCCATTGATGAAATTGTGAGCTTTGTGGTGATAGTTGATGAAATATGAAAGATATGTGATAGATTAATATGTTTTGTCTTTGAATTTTTGATGAATTTGACTATTATGGGCTAATTTTTGAAAATGAGAAATTGAAGGAATAAAATGTGAAATAAATGAATTATGTGGACTTATATGGATTAATGGAATACTCGGCCAAGCATGTGTATAAAGAAATTATGTGTATTTTGTGATTTTGTGAAATAGGGACTAAATTGTTAAAATGTGAAAATGTGAGGGCTAATTTGTAAAATGCCCTAAATATGTGTTTATGGATTGAATTGAATGATTTGGTGAATGAACAAGTTAAATTTGGATGTGAATAGATTAAGAACCAAAGAAAACAGAATTAGATCGAGGAAAATCGAAAGTGGTCGAGTAGTCGTTTCTGTTCTTTCTCATACGATGTAAGTCGATATACAAATAAATGTTTTTGAATTAAATTATTATATATATGGCCATTCGAGCTAAATATGTGAAATCCGAAAAAGTTCTGATAAAGCAAAGATGTCCGAAAAATCTCGTACGAACCTTAGGAAGTAGTTAGGATACGTATGTCAAGACATAGGATTCTGATATGTGTTATCGTGTAAGACCACGCCTGAGACGTTGGCGTCGATTTGTTATTTACGTGTAAGACCATGTCTGGGACATCGTCATCGTATTTGGTTTCGTGTAAGACCCTGTCTGGGACAGTGGCATCGATACTATTTACATGTAAGACCACGTTTGAGACGTTGGCATTGTACGAGCTTTTCAAGTTATCTGAGTATCCTTATTGATTCTAAACGATTTAAGAGGCACTCCGAGAAATGAATGATTATGTAAAATGTGTATCAAATTCAGGTACATTTGAAACGTATGCAAAGTTTTAGAATGAAAAGTAAGTATATGTGAAGAATGTGGATTTGAGATTTATGTATGAGAACATTGAAATAAGATGTGTTATATACAAGTGTGCTATGATCAATGAGCTATATGAGAAATATGGATTTGTAATTGTGTTTTGTTATGAGTTATATGTATGAAATGGTTTATAATTGTTCTATGTGATAGGTTTATTTGTATATGGCTTACTAAGCTTTTGAAAGCTTACTTTGTCTTTGTTTGCATTATTTTATAGATTATTGAAGCTATTGGAAGTTCGGGGATCGTCGAGGATCATCACCACACTATCAAACTATATATTTTGGTACCCGTTTGAAATGTACATATTGAAGTATGGCAGGTATAGGCTAGAGAACCTAGATTATGTTTTGAAATATGTATATATATAGTCATGTGATATGGCTTGTTAATGAATTTGAATATGCATGAATCTAGTCCATGTTATGTGATGAAAAGGTTAGTATGTTTTTTATGAGAGGTTGGAATATTGAAATTGATATGTTTTGGTTGTTTTGGGTCATAAAATGATGCTTATTTGATGCTTGTAGATATGACCCTAATGGGTGGCAATTTGGCCTTGCAAATGGCCTATAGTTGCCCACACGGTTGAGCAAACGGGCGTGTCCCCTGACTGTGTCCTTCACTGTCCTAATTTAAAGCAAGCCAAACTTGCACATGGTGTAACAGCCCGATTTAGGGCCTAGTTGGAATAGTGGTGCGAGACCACAAATCTGAAGTAGTAATATGAGTTCTTAAGGTATTGAGATGTTTGCATGATATTATGATAGCATTATGTAGAAATTTGATGGAAATTTCCATTAAAAGGGTCTATTAGGACTAAATTGCAAAAGTTGCAAAATATGAGTTTCTAAAAGCTTTTTGTATGAAATAGCTTTAGAATATTAATTGGAAGTCCTTAAATAGAAATTTTCCCAAATTATAATTTTTGGACAAAAATGGACATGAGTTAGTAAATTGTGAAATTTTAAAGAGAATGGCATTTTGGTCATTTATCAATTAAATGATTAATAAGGGAAAAAGATGAAAAAAATCATTCTCATCTTCTTCCCCAAGTGCCGAAAATTGAAGGAAGCCATAGCTAGGGTTCTTCAATTTTTCAAGCTTGCTAGTAAGTTCATCTTAGCCCCGTTTTTAATATTCTTCGTATTTTTGGAGTCCTCGTAACATGAATTAGCTATTTTTAGCTATAAGATGAGCTAAGATGCATGTTCAAAAATCAACACATGTATGACATCTTTGTAAAATGATTTTTAGGAGAGAATATGAGAGTTTGATGTTAGATAAACATCTTTTCCTAAATGAATTTCATGAAAAATACTAGTAAGGACTAGTTTGTAATAGTTATGAAATTTTCCATACATGGTAGAAATAGTAAGAATTGGTTATTGCTATAGTTGAGACAATGAGTCGGTTGAGCATGAAGTATTAGAAAGTTTAATGAAAATCACTTTACGAGCCTAGAGGCAAAAGTATAATTATGAGAAAGTTTAGGGGCAAAATAATAATTTTCCAAAGTATGAGTTAAGAGTCAATTTAGTCAATATGAGTATTAAATGATCTAAATTATTATTATAGATCAAGAAAAACGAAGTTCGGATCAAAATCGAGGCAAGAATAAAGTCAAAGACTAAATTGTATATCTACATACATTTTGTATATCGAGGTAAGTTTGTATGATTTCTAAGCTTTATGATTACTATCATTTATTTGCTTAGCATAATGTACATTATTACCATAGAAATGTTCAATACTATGTTAAATAAAGAAATTAATGAGATTAAGAATGAAAAAGTCCCGATTGAAGTTGAATTACTTAGGATACTCGATCTACCACATGAGATAAGAAAGTCCGTATAAGACCAAGCCAAGGCATGGCATCGGCAATCAAGAAAGTTATCATGTAAGTCCAAGCCAAGGCATGGCATTGGTGAGTATCAAGGAAGATTTCATGTAAGTCCAAGCCAAGGCTCGACATTGACCAGTTCATTAGTAAAGATACCAAATAAGACCATGTCAAGACATGGAAATGGTAAGTTCCCAAGGGAACACACAAGGAAGACTTTGAGTAAGTCCATGTCAAGACATGGCTTCAATACCCAGATGAGAGATCCCATCTAAGACCATATCGAGGATATGGCTTTGGCATCAGTTATATGTGGGATGAGATTTCGTATCCTCGATTATTCATGGTAATTCATCAGGCAAAATGAGTAAAGAGTAAATGAGAAAACAAGAAAGTTGAGTAAGTAAAGCTATCATTAAAGAATGCTAGTTAAAGCTAACTAAGAGTATTATACATGTTATGAATGATGAAGTTAAGATTATGCTTACCATGAAGAGTATGTTAATCTATATGATTAAGTGATACAGGAACCTCGTTTACTTTACGAGCATGAGACTAGTAAGTGTCATGAGAGATATAAGAATCAATATGAGTAAGTAAGCTTAAATAGCTGAAATTTATGATGCTATTGTGTATGCCAAATGGTTTATGTTAACTAAGTATGTTTCTTTGTGCATTATATGCAAACTTACTAAGCTAAATGCTTACATCTTTAATTCTTTCTTTCCATGTAGTTCCGCCAAATTAATCTCGTAGATCATCGTCATTGGAGCTCGAAGCACACTATTAGTCACTATTTGGTATAGCCAAGCTGTTTTTATTAAGTATGGCATGTATAGGAAGTATTTCATTTTTAGAATATGTCTTAAAAAGGGAAAATGTATGGGCCATCAAGTCTATTATCATTTTGTATATGGCTAAGTGATAGGCCAAAATTGACTAAGTATGTATGTTTATTGATATCAATGAAGCATGTAGTATTGTTCATTAAAGATATAGTATTTGAGTTGTTGAATTGAGAATGAGTTTGATCTTGATTTCAGAGTGGTAATTGGATTGGTAAATAGCCTCTAAGTGCCCACACGGATAGATACACGGGCGTGTGTCTAGGCCGTGCGTCCCCTGCACCTCAGTACCTTAGGTTAGAATAGACTACGGGTAAATCCCACGGCCGTTTGTTTAGGCCATGTGTTACACACGGTCAGAACATGGCCGAGTGCCCAAGCCGTGTGAATAAGTCAGTATATCAAGGTATAGCACACGGTCTAAGTCCACGGGCATGTCAAGACTGTGTGAAATTAGTCGGTGTCAACCATGGTTGGAAGACACGGGCATGTCTTAGGGGTACACGGGCGTGTCCCAAGCCACATGGGCGTGTGACCTCTGTTTCGAGGAAAAGTTCCGTTTGAATTTCGAAAGTTCCCGGATATGTGTTTAAGGCCTCATAGGCCCATGAAACGTACTTCTTGTCTAAGAAAGAAGAGTTTATAATTCGGAACAAAATTTTACAGCCCGTAGGTACATGTTTAAGTGAGTTTAAGAATGGTAATGTCTCGTATCCAGTTATAGCCTCAAACTCAAGTATAGGGTGTTACATATGGGCTAGACACACGGGCGTGTGACACGCCGTGTGACTTAAATCAGTGTTACACACGAGCCAGACACACGGATGTGTGACAGGCCGTGTGATTCAGGTCAATTTTGCACACGGCTGGAGCATGGTCCAAGGCACGGCCATGTGTGGCACACGGCCTAGCCACACGGGCGTGTGCCCTGTTTAGGAAAAAAATTCTGAACTTCGTAAAATTTCCTTAAGAGATCGATTTAGTACCGAACCATCTCTAAAACATGTTTAAGGTCTCGTAGACTTTCTAAAGGGACTATATGTGTATGAATTATTGTGATATGATGTTGTATGATTGATGATGTGAAATGAGTATGAAATTTTCTAATTTGTTCTGTAATGCCTCTTAACCTTAGTCCGAAGCGGATACGGGTTAGGGGTGTTACAACTAACGTTTATTGGGCTATTGGAAAAAATTCTATTTGAAAACAGTTTTCCTACACAACGGAAAATTAAAATTTTGAAAACTGACCCGGTTTGTGATATTTATAACAATAAACCTTGGATCAAAATCTACATGTGTTTTCGAATAAGTGGATCCTTTATGTTTTTTGGCTTTTAACTAAACAATCTTCTTCGCTATTCTTGTACCACGAATTGCTTCAAGTGTGGGCTTGAATAAATTGAGTCGAAACACAAAACTAAAAAAAGTTCTCTCTTTTATTTAGGGTGAAAACAGAAACTCTTTCTTCTTTAATAGAAACTGGTAGAATTGTTATTCTGGAAAAATATATCTAATAGTTGAGAATAAATTCTCTCTATTTTTTGGTAGAGTAACAATTTCTCAAAATTGTGTGTTATGCCCTACCGATGCCATCTATTTATAAGAAGAGAAAGTAGAACCTTTGTTGAATTGTAGAGGTTTATTTCAAATAGAAAACAACTTCCTAATCCAAGAAGGAGAGGGAGAGGGGCTAATAGGATGTATTTACCCTCATATGTATTATGATGAGGATTCGGGCCTCTCACACATCGGGTCCAGTTACAAGTACTTCTTGGGCCTTTTAACCCAGTAATTTATAATGTGATCCAACCCGATTTGGTTTTTCTATTTCCCAAAACAAACTTTCATATTCTATATTAAATAATTTTCTCATCCTTATTTTACCCCTAGTAAAATTTTGACGCTTTTACCCCTGATAAAAATTTGAGAAAATATGTTCAATATTTCATAACTCAACATGTTCACTATGACCGAATGGTTTATTTTCATTTTTGGGCTTCAAAATAGGTCAAAAAAACTCATTCTTCCAATCATTTTTAAGAAATCCATATAAAATTGCAAATAGATCATTTCCATTTCCATTTTTGGAAACCTACATTCATTTCCAAATGATTCCATTTTTTTATTTTAGAAAAAACCATAATCATTCCTTAATGTTTTTCATTTCTCTTTTCCTATTCATTCTGTACATTTCTATTTAAACTTGCAATTCATTTATGGTTTCAACGAGCCAGTGAATGGACCAATTGGACACATGTATATAGGGCTCAAATAATTTATAATTAAGTTTTAACTTTTCTCCTATTAATTATAGACTCATTTAGTTATGAAGTCATTCCAATAAAGTATCGTGATTGAGCTCTACCTAACAACATATCACTACAAAATTAACTACTCAGTGCTTGTGCAATGACCTTGTCATAAATGTGTTACCCTCATAAGATATCTTTGAGCTTTTGGGGATAATATCCATTCTTCCAATATGATCATATTTTATTTAATGGTAATCATTATATCTTCCTTCATGAAAAGTCAATTACTATCAAATAGTAATCAAATCATTCATCACAAAGACAAACGACCCATGGCCACATTTACTTTTCATAAACCATGTAATGCCAATAATAGGATACCATTCACCCATGTCTCAGGCTATGAATTCTGTAATATCCTGGATTATGGCTTATGCATTTTGCTTAATTATATGAAATAGCATGCCTTTGTGTGTTAAGAATGTGTTGCATGAATTTTGTGAACTTTAGGAAATAGGAGAGTGCTTTAGAAATTATCAGATTTTAAGTTTAAAAGAGGAAGCTAGGCAGAGGAGGCCTTAAGAGAAATTGTATGTGAAATATAACTCAAAAATGGGCTTGGTCAGTGGCTTGGAGGCACTACTTAGGGCCTTGGCAAATGATGCCATGGGCTATGAGGAAGGGATCAGGTTCAAGCCACAAGGGAAGCAAAATAAAAGTTTTATTTTGCAGCAGAGATAAGCAGCAATGGACAGCACTAAGGCTATATTTTAGGAGTTTAATCCTTTTATTTTAAGAGATAAATGGTGATAAATTAATTAGGAAAAGGGATAAATGATGGATTATTCTTGTTAATTTTAAATGAAGAGATAAAGAGAAAAGCAAGGGATTTGATAGTGTTGGCCGAATGGGGGATTCTTGGGGTAATAATTTCGACAGGAAAGGGAAAAGAGAGGCCAATCTTCATTCTTCCTTTTCTTTTGTTCTTCTGCCGAAATTCTCTAGTAAAATTTCTCTCTTCTCTTTTATTTTGCCAAAACCGAATACTCCTTACTCAAAGTCCACCATTGCCGATTCTCTCTAAGTCTCATACACCTTTCTTCTCTTTTCTTTTCCTTGTTAAAGCCGAATCTCACATGTTGGTGGCCATAGCCGAATGCTCCCCTATCCTCTAAGAGCCGAATTTCTCTACTTTAAGGAAGGACATTTGATTAAATTGGTAAGGGATATCACTTATGTTGATTTACTTTCTTTATTTCTTCTCCCGAATATTGAAATCGAAATCTAATCTCTCCTAATCTTGTTGGCCGAAACTTGGAAAGTGAATTTTGGGATTTTCCATTATAGCCAATTTCTAGGGAGATCATCCAGGATTTCAGATCTAAAGTATTTCTGCAT
Organism: Gossypium rotundifolium; assembly: GCA_025506655.1. Classification (NCBI taxonomy): domain Eukaryota; kingdom Viridiplantae; phylum Streptophyta; class Magnoliopsida; order Malvales; family Malvaceae; genus Gossypium; species Gossypium rotundifolium. The sequence goes on along the minus strand of CP106732.1, from coordinate 115,768,461 downwards.
CTTCATAAGCCAAGTGACAAGTTTTGGGATTTGGAATCTTGAGGTAAGGAGGTGTAAATAATCGGCCATATTGAATATTATGTTAACCGATCTGACTATGGTTATTTAGGGGCAGTCGACAGTGGTATACAAGGATTTTGGGATTTCAGATCGCTAGGTAAGTACATATATACAATCGGCTAAGGCTATAGCAATGTTATGAATCTATTTCGTATGTTTCTCATAAGCCGGAACTAACTAGTTCAATGATCTAGTGCCCAACCGATTGTAAGAAGAGGTATCACAAAGTTTCGGGATTTGTTAGTAGTGAAATCGGCAATAAGGTAAGATTTCAATTTCGTTAGTCCTCCAGGATTTAATTAATTAGCCGAATGGCTTTATGCTAAAGTGTTTAAGGTTGGCCGAATATAGGGATTAAGGGTCTAAAAGTATTAGATCGAGTTTTCGAGATTTCAATAAAGTGCTAAGTAAATCAGGTGTGTACCCCCACACTAAGCTTCAATTAATTTATGGTTATGCGTTAATATATGTGTTAATAAAAATATGTGTGAAGTGGCTAAAAGTACCATGCAATGGTACGAACGAAATACTCAGGTATGTTTACCCATTCCTATTATGAGTAGGTTATGATCTATTATGGCACATATGTTAATAGTGATAAGAATGTGAAATAAACCATGTTATTGCATGATATGTTTGACATGGGGCATATGGGTGATATGTAAAGGGAAGTGAATTGGTGGTTTAATACCCCAATATCTCGAATGTGGTGACTTATGTCACAATATTCGAATGTGGTGACTTATGTCACAATATTTGAATGTGGTGACTTATGTCACAAAATAATTATCTGGTGGCTATGCCACGAGTTTTATATAGGCGATGAGCACGTCGATTCTGAATGACGCCGCCGATGGTGTGTAGCGGATGGAGGGTTGACTTAGTAGTCCCCGGTGTGATGGTTGGTACGGTGATGTGTAGCGGACGGATACTTAGGCTTGGGTGCGGGTTTGCATCATTAAGTATATGTGCTATTATGTATGAATTGATATGCCTGAATTAATTGAGACTTATGTTGGCTATATACATTGAGTTTGTTTGACTCACCCCGTTGTGGGATTACTTTTCAGGTGACGCTCATTAATGGACCGGGTCGGCAGGAGCTTAGTGGTGGCCATGCTCAGTTCAAGATTTTATTTTATTTTGGACTTGTTATATTTTAAGTATTTTGGATTTAATTTGGGTTTTGATTTGATGTAATAAGGCCTTGGTTTGAATTGTTATGCATGCATATTTAATTATCTAAGTATGACTCGATTTTAATAATTCAAAGTTAAAGTCCATTTTTCTTAAAGTATAAACATTAAACGTTTTGACACATAATCAACACGGGTTTTAAAATTCGAGCCCAACCCAAATCAACTGGTTTCAAAAACACGCAAAAATTTTAGCAAAGTTTCAAATAAGAATCGACTAGTTTTTCCTAGAAGCATGCCAGATCCGGTCAGGGCTTGTGGGCCGAGTTTGAGGTGTTTCATTTTGGTATCAGAGCCCAGTTCAAAACTCGACCTTGAGGGCTTTTAGGGCCCAAAATGTTTTCCTTCTTTTGAAAATGGATTTTATAAGAAATTAAGCGAGTTTTCGAGCATGGCACCTGAGTCTCCGGCCCGAAGTCCACCAGGTAAGTACTCCTAACTCTTTTGTGATTGTATGTGGGATTTATAGGGACGTAGATTAGTATATTAAGTTATTAAACCCTAGGATTAGCTTACTCCAACACCAAGATACATAAGACTTAAAATCAACTAAACAAATCTGTGTCTAAGTCACCGAGTTAGGGTGTGGCAACCATCGTACGCATATCTAGGATTGGTTTCAGTGGGAGCTTGGTATTTAAGCAGTCCTAGTGACTCACCTCCTACCCACTTGAATCCTACCTGGTGCGTAGTAATGGTTCACCCGAACCAAGAGGACTCAGCCACAGGCTAAACCCAATAACTAAAACCCGAAAGGGACTAGCCATATTTCTACAAAAAAAATACTAGTTTTAAAATCACCAAATTACCCCTCTGATGTATAGGAAAACTATTTTGAAAAATTTTTCTAAAATAATCTCGATTTACTCAAATACCCCTAGTTGGAAAAATTACTAAAATGCCCTTGGTTTATAAAATTTCCATATTACCATAGTTTTTATCAAGATTCTCTTACCTTACAAATATCCAAACACCCTACTTTATAAGAAGACACCCTGATTTGGAAAATTTATGAAATTACCCCTGATTTGCAAAATAACCAAATTACCCATAACCTGTACAAATGACCAAAATACCCTCAGTAAGGAAAATTATCGAAGTACCCTCAAATTAGAAATCTTTAAAAATACCCTCATTTTGAAAAGTCACCAGGAACCATATTTTGCAAAAAATTACCGAAATGACCCTGGCTTGTAAAATTATAAAAAATACCCCTAGTGTATAAAATTATCATTTCACCCTTAAAATTTTTCCAAAGAAGGATTTTAATTTTGTAAAATATCAACAAACTCTATTTTGCAACATTTTAAATACCCTAATTTAAAAATTTCCAAAATACCCAGAGGACAAAATTACGAAAATACCCTTGGGTAGTGGAAAACAATAAACAACGACAACTACAACATTTCTCGTAATGGATGCAAGTTCATGTGTGTGACTAAATGAATGATGTGAGGCTGTATGTGTATGAAACGAAAGAACTACTTCCTAGAACTATTAAACATAAAAGCTTTCGTGATAAATCGGTGGAACCAAACTAATTCATAAAACTCTTTAATCGGATAAGCGCAGCGTAAGTATGAATTCTAGAGGACGTGGTCACAACGCGTGCGTGGCCGTGGAAGAGGCCGAATGATCGTGTCGAACCCATTAGATCGGGTCAAGGAGTCGAGAATGAAATGCCACCACCACCACCACCGTGATGTGGAATATCGAGGATCGACGGGGATGATGCGATGTCACGGTGATCTTGTGGGTTTTGGAAAGGGTGGCTGGAGTGGGTGGAGGCATGGGAGCTCGAAAGTTGGTACCTGGGCGACTTTGAGCCAACGGAGTGAGGTGTTCCATGGTATATCTGGTGTGGCACCAGTCTGCATGAATATTGGTTGGAAGCGACCGAGCGAATTATGGATGAGCTTGATTTAACTGACGAGGAAAAGCTGAAAGGGTTAGTGTCGCTTCTCCGCGATGAGTCATATCAATGGTGGCTCACGGTGTGGGATGGTGCTACAGTTGAGGAACTCACTTGGAAGTATGCCAAGGCGGCATACCAGAAGAAGTATGTTGGCACTCATTATATTGATGCGCAGAGAAAGGCATTTCTGGGGCTGGTTCAAGGGAACAAGTCTTTAGTTGAGTACGAAGCTGAATTTCTAAGGCTGAGCCATTATGCTCGAGGGATAGTGTCTACTGAGCATGAGCGGTGTGTCCGGTTTGAGGATGGACTAAGGGATGATCTGAGGTTACTGATAGCTCCACAATAGGAGCGGGAGTTTGCTGTGTTGGTGGAGAAGGCTAAGGTAGCCGAGGGAATTAATGATTCTATAAGGCAGAACACCGATCAGAATAGGTAGAAAAGAGGATTTGGATCATCAAAGCCATCTAGGAATGAGCAAAAGAGGCCTAGAGTTGATGGGCTGCGAGGTCGACAAGTCGCTTGAAGAGGCGATGTCGTGCTTGTGATCGGTCTGAAAAAAGCACTTAGGTGAGTGTTGGAAAAGGCGGAGGATGTTTTAAGTGTGGGTCCAAGGACCACATGATTAAGGATTGCCCGATGAGAACTGAAGGGGGACGACCAGTAAGTTAAGGTTCTAACCAGGCTAGAAGAGGAGGACAGCAGCCACCGCGAGGTCGTGGGTCACTGGCAGAGGTAATGGTTTTGGTAGAGGACGAGGAACACAGGGTCGAGATGTTGGTAACACGGAGGCCAGGCAGTTGGGTTTGGTTTATGCGGTTTACCGGATGGAAGACGGAGATGCACCGGACGTCATAATCGATACGTTCCTTATTTTTGGCAAACCTTATATTGCTTTGATTGATGTGGGCTCGACCTATTCTTATGTTGCATATAGAGTAGTTGAAACTCTAGGAATAGCCTCTGAACTATCTGATAGGGAGATGACTATAGTAAGCCCATTAGGCCAAACTATAGTGGTGAATAGGATGTTTCGGAGAGTACCTTTGGAACTTCAAGGAGCGGTATTTCTTGTCGACTTAATGGAATTACCCTTCGGGGAATTTGATCTTATACTTGGCATGGATTGGCTAGTGGAGCATCGGGCTGTATTGGATTGTGCAGCCAAACGAATGGAGTTAAGGACCCTAGAGGATGAGGTGATGGTTATGATAGGAGAAAGAAGGAACTACTTGTCTAACGTAGTTTCGGCATTAAAGGCGGATAAGATGGTTCGGAAGGGGTGTAAGGCATTTTTGGCCTTCATTTGTACTTTGGATACAAACGAAGGGGGAGTTAGTGGAGTTAGAAGCGTAAGGAGTTTGTGGATGTCTTTTGGAGGAATTACAGTGAATACCCTTGGATAGGAAGGTGGAGTTTGGAATCGATTTGCTCCGAAGTGCATGACTCCCGTGTCAATTGCCCCATACAGAATGGCACCAAAGGAGTTAGTTGAGCTCAAGGCTCAGATCCAAGAATTGCTCGATCGTGGGTTCATCTGACCCAGTGTGTCTCCATGGGGAGCACCGGTCTTGTTTGTGAAAAAGAAAGACGGAACTATGCGCATGTGCATAGATTATCGTCAGTTGAACAAGCTGACCATCAAGAACAAGTACCCTTTGCCAAGGATTGACGACTTGTTCGATCAGCTTAAGGGGGCCGCGATTTTCTCAAAGATAGATCTGAGGTCCGGGTATCATCAGCTTAAGGTGAAGGAGGTAGATATCCATAAGACAGCTTTTCAGACAAGATATGGGCATTTTGAGTTCGTAGTAATGCCGTTTGGATTGACGAATGCCCCAGACATGTTTATGGACATGATGAACTGGGTTTTCCAACCCTATCTGGACCGGTTTGTTGTTGTGTTCATAGACGATATTTTAGTGTATTCGAAGTCTGAGGAAGAACATGATGAGCACCTCCGAATTGTGTTACAAGTGTTAAGGGAAAAGAAGATCTACGCCAAATTCAGCAAGTGTGAATTCTGGCTTAAGGAGGTTACGTTTTTAGGACATGTGGTATCTTTGAAGGAATAAAGGTGGATCCTCGGAAGATTGAGGTAGTTTTGGATTGAAACCCCTAAGTGCGTGGCGAAGTTCGAGTTTCTTAGGATTGGCGGGCTATTATAGAATGTTTGTGGAAGGGATCTCGTCGATAGCCGCACCTTTGACAAAGTTTTGAGAAAGGAAGTACCTTTCGCTTGGACAGATAAGCAACAGGAGAGCTTTGAGAAGCTTAAGAGGGTCTTGACTAAAGCTCCGTTTTGATTCAGCCAGAGGCGGGGAAGGATTTTGTGGTGTATTATAACGCTTCCCATACAGGATTGGGATGCGTGTTAATGCAAGATTGAAAGGTAGTTGCTTATGCATCTCGACAACTAAGGCCACTTGAGGTTAACTACCCGACGCATGATTTGGACCTAGCGGTAGTGGTCTTTGCTCTTAAGGTGTGGAGGCACTATCTCTATGGAGAAAAGTCGATAATCTACACCACAAGAGCCTTAAGTATCTCACGACTCGAGAAAGAGTGAATCGAGGCAATGAAGGTGGGTGGAACTATTGAAGGACTATGATTGTTCAATAGAGTATCACCCGAGCAAGGCAAATGTAGTGGCGGACGCCTTAAGTCGGAAGGTGGTGTCAGATCTAAGGGCGATGTTTGCGCATTTGAGTTTGTATGATGATGGAAGTCTACTGGCAGAGTTGCAAGTTAAGCCGACATGGCTGAATGAGGTGAAAGAGGGATAGTTGGTGGATGAGGATCTAAGTGCTAAGCGGAGACAAGTGCAGAATGGAGAGTTGGAAAATTATGGTATTAACGATGAAGGAGTATTGTGTTTCAAGGGAAAAGTCTGTATGCCGAAAGACGAGGAGCTTAGGCAACAAATTCTTCGAGAATCGCATAGTAGCCCTTGTGCTATGCATCCTGGAGGTAGTAAAATGTACAGAGATCTAAGGGAACAATTTTGGTGGCCTAGTCTTAAGAGGGAAGTTACCGAATTTGTAGGGAAATGCCTAACATGTCAGCAAGTTAAGGCTGAACATCAAGTTCCATTGGGATTGCTTCAGCCAATACAAATTCCGCAGTGGAAATGGGAAAGAATTACTGTGGACTTCGTTAGTGGGCTTCCCCTTACGCCTACTAAGAAGGACTCGGTATGGGTGATAGTGGATCGGCTGACTAAGTCTGCGCATTTCATTCTAGTGCGGGTGGACTATTCCCTACAAAAGTTAGCAAAGTTGTATGTGGCGGAGATTATAAGGTTACATGGAGTGCCAATGTCAATTATCTTGGATAGGGATCCGAGGTTCATGTCTCGGTTTTGGAAAGCCCTACATTAGGCTTTAGGCACCCGATTGGACTTCAGTACGGCCTTTCATCCACAGTCGGACGGTTAATCTGAGCGAGTAATACAAGTGTTGGAGGACATGCTAAGAGGCTGTGTGATAGACTTCAAGGGAAGTTGGGAAGAATATTTGCCTCTAGCGGAATTTGCATACAATAATAGCTATCAGGCAAGTATACAAATGGCACCGTATGAAGCGCTATATGGTCGGAAGTGTCGCACTCCTACGTGTTGGACAGGGGAACGTCAAATTTTGGGTCCAAAAATTGTGGCTGAATCTGAAGAGAAGGTTAATGTAATTCGAGCTCGATTAAAGGAGGCATCTAATAGACAGAAGTCGTACGCGGATCTCAAACGAAAGGAAATAGAATTTGATGTGGGAGATCAAGTGTTCCTTAAAGTTTCACCTTGGAAGAAGGTGATGAGATTTGGTCGAAAAGGGAAGCTAAGTCCAAGGTTTATAGGGCCTTATCGAGTAATGAAGTGAGTTGGACCAGTGGCATACCAGTTGGAGTTGCCACCAGAATTGAAGCAGATGCACGACGTATTTTATGTCTCCATGCTACGTCGATATCGATCGGATCCATCTCATATAGTTTCGGTTGAAGAGGTGGAGCTGAGACCAGATCTGTCTTATGAGGAAGAGCCTATTCAGATTCTGGAACGAGATGTGAAGGTGCTTCGGAGGAAGTCGGTCCCTTTGGTCAAGGTGTTGTGGTGTAACCATGGATCGGAGGAAGCTTCTTGGGAGCCAGAAGAAGCAATGTGACAGTAATACCCCCACTTATTCTAGCCAAGTAATTTCGAGGTCGAAATTATTTTAAGGGGGTAGAATTGTAATATCCTGGATTATGGCTTATGTATTTTGATTAATTATATGAAATAGCATGCCTTTGTGTGTTAAGAATGTGTTGCATGAATTTTGTGAACTTTAGGAAATAGGAGAGAGCTTTAGAAATTATCAGATTTTAAGTTTAAAAGAGGAAGCTAGGCAGAGGAGGCCTTAAAAGAAATTGTATGTGAAATATAACACAAAAATGGCCTTGGTACAGTGGCTTGGAGGCGCTACTTAGGGCCTTGGTAAGTGACGCCATGGGCTATGAGGAAGGGATCAGGTTCGAGCCACAAAGGAAGCAAAATAGAAGTTTTATTTTGCAGCAGAGATAAGTAGCAATGGACGGCACTAAGGCTATATTTTAGGAGTTTAATCCTTTTATTTTAAGAGATAAATAGTGATAAATTAATTAGGAAAAGGGATAAATGATGGATAATTCTTGTTAATTTTAAATGAAGAGATAAAGAGAAAAGTAAGGGATTTGATAGTGTTGGCCGAATGGGGGATTCTTGGGGTAGTAATTTCGGCAGGAAAGGGAAAAGAGAGGCCAATCTTCATTCTTCCTTTTTCTTTTGTTCTTCTGCCGAAATTCTCTAGCAAAATTTCTCTCTTCTCTTTTATTTTGCCAAAACCGAATACTCCTTACTCAAAGTCCACCATTGCCGATTCTCTCTAAGTCCCATACACCTTTCTTCTCTTTTCTTTTCCTTGTTAAAGCCGAATCTCACATGTTGGTGGCCATAGCCGAATGCTCCCCTATCCTCTAGGAGCCGAATTTCTCTACTTCAAGGAAGGACATTTGATTAAATTGGTAAGGAATATCACTTATGTCGATTTACTTTCTTTATTTCTTCTCCCAAATATTGAAATCGAAATCTAATCTCTCCTAATCTTGTTGGCCAAAACTTGAAAGTGAATTTTGAGATTTTCCATTATAATCGATTTCTAGGGAGATCATCCAGGATTTCAGATCTAAAGTATTTCGGCATCTTCATAAGCCAAGTGACAAGTTTTGGGATTTGGAATCGCAAGGTAAGGAGGTGTAAATATTCGGCCATATTGAATATTATGTTAACCGATTTGACTATGGTTATTTAGGGGCAGTCGACAGTGGTATACAAGGATTTCGGGATTTCAGATCGCTAGGTAAGTATATATATACAATCGGCTAAGGCTATAGTAATGTTATGAATCTATTTTGTATGTTTCTCATAAGCCGAAACTAACTAGTTCAGTGATCTAGTGCCTAACCGATTGCAAGAAGAGGTATCACAAAGTTCCGGGATTTGTTAGTAGTGAAATTGGCAATAAGGTAAGATTTCGGTTTCGTTAGTCCTCCAGGATTTAATTAATTAGCCGAATGGCTTTATGTTAAAGTGTTTAAGGTTGGCCGAATATAGGGATTAAGGGTCTAAACGTATTAGATCGGGTTTTTGGGATTTCAATAAAGCGCTAAGTAAATCAGGTGTGTACCCCCACACTAAGCTTCAATTAATTTATGGTTATGCGTTAATATATGTGTTAATAAAAATATGTGTGAAGTGGCTAAAAGTACCATGCAATGGTACGAACGAAATACTCAGGTATGTTTACCCACTCCTACTATGAGTAGGTTATGATCTATTATGGCACATATGTTAATAGTGATAAGAATGTGAAATAAAGCATGTTATTGCATGATATGTTTGACATGGGGCATATGGGTGATATGTAAAGGGAAAGTGAATTGGTGGTTTAATACCCCAATATCTGAATGTGGTGACTTATGTCACAATATCCGAATGTGGTGACTTATGTCACAATCTATGAATGTGGTGACTTATGTCACAAAATAATTATCTGGTGGCTATGCCACGAATTTTATAAGGGCGATGAGCACGTCGACTGCAGCGACTGCCTTCGATGGTGTGTAGCGGATGGAGGGTTGACTTAGTTGTCCCCACGGTGTGATGGTTGGTAGGGTGATGTGTAGCGGATGGATACTTAGGCTTGGGTACGGGTTTGCATCATTAAGTATATGTGCTATTATGTATGAACTGATATGCCTGAATTAATTGAGACTTATGTTGGTTGTATACATTGAGTCTGTTTGACTCACCCTGTTGTGGGATTACTTTTCAGGTGACACTCATTAATGGACCAGGTCGGCAGGAGCTTAGTGGTGGCCATGCTCAGTTCAAGATTTTATTTTATTTTGGACTTGTTATATTTTAAGTATTTTGGATTTAATTTGGGTTTTGATTTGATGTAATAAGGCCTTGGTTTGAACTGTTATGCATGTATATTTAATTATCTAAGTATGACTCGATTTTAATAATTCAAAGTTAAAGTCCATTTTTCTTAATGTATAAACATTAAACGTTTTGACACATAATCAACACGGGTTTTAAAATTCGAGCCCAACCCAAATCAACCGGTTTCAAAAACACGCAAAAATTTTAGCAAAGTTTCAAATAAGAACCGATTAGTTTTTCTTAGAAGCATGCCAGATCCGGTCAGGGCTTGTGGGTCGGGTTTGGGGTGTTTCAAATTCCACTACTGTGAATGACTCTACGTATTGCAAAAGTCGTGCACCTAACGCACCAGCTTTTAATTCCTTATCTATTTGAACTCAGGCTTTTACTTACATCAAAGTATAGGAGTCATGCATATTGTTCATCATCCACTCAATATTTAGGTATGCCACACTATGAACGTCACAAGTGAATAAATCCATAAATGGATTCTGGATCTAGTCTTCGTAGGTCCAGTTCGATATACTGTTAGTCGCATCTATGTCTCTATCTTTTGGGAGTCATCCACTCCGATGCCCAAGACAAGACATCTACCCAATTGGACTTGATAGACGACATACTAGTCTTTCAATAGGTTTGTTCATTTTCAATCAAACTAAGAACATGTTTAGGTCCATCTACTAATACAAGCTATATTTTCTACTACAATTCGACCATGTAATACCGCTTAGTATCAGTTTAAACAACAGACAACCAATTAGCAACATTTGCTTCTATTTTTCTTTGTGTGAAAAAATCATTTGAGGGCAATAATAAAAAGTCTATTAATTGTAATGGATGATTTTTTTATTAACCAATCTGTTTGAAAAAATTACAAGTATATATTAACAAAAATACTACACTTAGGGCACCAGATCCAACAAGGGCCACATGTGTCAGTGTGTACAAGTTCTAAGGGTTTCACGGCCTTCGTTTCTTATGCATTAAAATATCACTTTAATCATCTTGCCTTCCAAGCAAGATTTACATTATAGAAGATCAAATTCTTTAAGTGAACTTAAAGTTCCATCTTTCACAAGTCTAGTGATTCTTTCTTGGTTAATATGACCAAGTTTAAAATGCCAAAGTTATGTCTCATTAGAGTGAGAAGTTTTAAGTCCTTTATTTTCAATTTCAATTTCAATAAGTGTGTACATTTTTGGTTTGATAAAATGAAGATTATTAGACATCCATCCATTACAGATAAGATCACGATTTCTAAATATTGCAACATTATTATTAAAAGTCACAGTTAAGTCATCTTCAAATAAATATGCAAGAGAAATTAAGTTTCTTTTAAAACTTGATACATAGAAAATGTCTTTCAAAATAATCTTCCTAAAATTATCAAAATAAAAATGTACATATCACACTCCTTCAACAGCTACACTTGTCCCATTTTTTATACGCAACGATAGGCTCTTATCTCTAAAGTCTTTCGTTTACTCGAACCTCTATAGAGAAACACACATGATTAGTGGTTTCAAAATCAATAACCTAGTGGTCTATTGAATCTTCCACTAAGAAGATTTCTATCATAAAGAGTTTCATACCTTTGCCCTCAATGGCTAGGTTATCCTCTCACTCTTTGCAGTTGACCTTGAAATGCTCTTTCTTATTACAGAAGAAACATTTAGACTTAAAAAAGCCTTTAGCATTCTTGGTTCTCTTCCTTTCCACTTTAGATGCCTAGAGGATTTAACCTTGCTTCTTTTAGTGTGTTTCCTATTCCATTTAAAGGAAGAAGCAATCACTAAGTTTGCTTCTACTTTTTGGACCAGTTGACCTCCATTTAACATAAACTCATAAGATCGTAACTCCTTCATGAATTGTGTAAGTGTTAGATTGTTGTTCCCAATGTTATAAATGGCCTTAAATCCTACAAAGTCCTTAGACAAGCTTTTGAACACCATCTCTATTTGTGTGTTGATAAACCCAAATAGTAACATATTTTAATCCCACCTTTAGCATGTTTTTGGATGATTTTTCCCTTTAATTATGGAAATAGGTGCTCCTAATCCTTTATTTTCATGTTTTATACTTAGTAGAGTACTGGAGGATAAAAAGAATGAATAACGGGCAGAAAACATAGAAAATAGGCCAAAGCATGAAATCCATACGGCCTGGGCCCAAGACCACATGGCCGTGCCTCGCAAGAAAAGTCGACCACGGCCTAGACCCTAAAATACATGGCCGTGCCTTATCAACAGGATTGACCATGGCCTGGCCATGATTTACACGGGCATGTGCCATGGGCGTGTCTCTGTTACAGGAAATAAGAATTCTATTCGGATTAGGGTACTTAGAGGCAAAGAAACATATTCCAAAAGCCTATATAAAGACCCTAGAGGCCAACCTTTAAGGGGGCGTTCAGCTAAGCTAAAGAGCCAAGCCAGAGCAGTTAAATTCAGGGATTTACTCGAAGAAAGCCAGTTGATTCATCTCAAGAATCCAGAATCATACTCAAGACGGAGGATCTCTCCTTCAATTCCTTCAGGGGCTTTTAGGGATTTCTTATGTTTTTTTTTATCTTTTCTTCTGAGATGCTTTCTTTTACAATTATGAACTAAACCTTCAGATACTTGAGGGGGATGAAACCTAAGACGGATCTTGTTATTATTAACTGAGCTATATGATAAATATTTCATTTGTTCTTAACTATGTGTTCTTAATTTTTATTTTGGCATTTCCGGGATATTGATTCAAGTGTGATGTGCTTAGGCAAAGGAGGAAGAGACCCTGTTTAAGAGTAGATCTAGCATAGTTAAGCAAAGTTGCTCGCGTGCCTAGAGATAGGGTGAAAAAATCTACCAATTAGGATCAAACCTAATATGGGAGTCCATAGATCGAGTTAATGCAATTCTAGGGTTTTTAATTAGAAAGAGATTTCAATTAATCAACCTAGGGTTAGATGTTAGTAGCCTTGAAGAGAGGGATTAATATAAATTAGGGAATCCTACGGATCAAGTCAAATAAATAAATCGTTCGATTCAGAGTTAGATAACAAATGAAGTCTTGGTGGATTCTTTCTCAGGTATTGTCCAAATCAATCGGTTTTCTCTCAAGTCTTTTCCCCAATTTCTTCTTTGTCTTAGCACCTTTAGTTTAGTTGAATAGTTAATTTTAGATTAGATAAAAATCCACTTAATTCTTAGGCTAAATAATAGAAAGAGAGTTAATATTAGTACTTTTGGTTCCTTTGGGTTCGACAATCCTGTCTTGCCGCTAGCTATACTACTGTTCGATAGGTGCACTTGCCTCTATCGTTGTCTTAGTTAGTTTCCAGGTTCAATCATTCTTTTTATAAATTTTTAAGACTCGACAGACAAACGACCAAGTTTTTGGCGCCGTTGCTGGGGAATTAAAAATATTAAGAACGCTCAATTTTTATTACTTTAGCCATTTTTTTATTATTATTGCAATTTATTTTCATTATTATTTTTTTTTACTTTGCTAATTTTCCCTTATTTGCTTTTGGCAGACAATTTTAGTTTATAGAAGAAGATGGCATTGAATAATTATCAGTGGCAATTCATGAGGACAAAGCCTACTGAAGCAGCCAGTGTCTTCAACCTTGACGTGGTCACCATGCTATCAAATCAGGTAGAGATGATGAATAAAAACATTGATGGTGTATATAATTCTTTGCAGGTACATCCAGTAATACAATACGATATGAATGGAAGAGGGGTGAACAACACAGAATATCTATCCTACAACCCTAGCACAGAGAAGGAACAAGTCCACTATATGGGTAACTATTCTAGACCTCAAAATAATTTTTATAGTGACACTTATAATGCAGGTTGGAGGTACCATCTCAATTTCTCATTGGATGATCAAAGTAGTCAAAGACCAGAACTTCCTCCAGATTTTCAACAACCACCTCACCAACAGGAACAAGAGTCAAACCTTAAGGAGATGCTGACAAAATTTATAGCGGTGTCAGAAACTCGTTTCCAAAACACCGAAATAGCACTCAAAAATAAAGAAGCATCGTTTCAAGAGATCGAAAACCAGTTAGGGCAACTCAAAGCTGATCTCCAAACGACCACTAGGTAGCTTGCCAAGTAACACTGAGACTAATCCCAAGGAGCAAATTCAAGCCATAACAACTCATGACAGTGAAAGGTTAGTAGAATCTGAATCTGAGCCAAGGCAAGAACCTGTGGTAAGTGAAGGTAAGGTTGAGGTAAGCCAAGAAAAGCCAAAACTGGTAATTAAAGAATACAAACCTCGTATACCTTACCCCAATGCGATGAAAGAAGACAACACAAAAGAACAATTTGGTAAGTTCCTTAAACTCTTAAAGAAATTACATATTAACTTACCACTTCTTGAAGCTCTTTCGCAGATGCCAGATTCAAGGAAATTTTTAAAAGAGCTCTCAACAAACAAGCAAAAGTTAGACGAGAAGTCGTATGTGGAACTAAATGCAGTATGCTCAGCAATGTTTTAGAACAGACTACCACAAAAATCAAAAGATCCAGGGAGTTTTACAATTTCACGTCTAATCGGTAGATTATCTGTTGATAATGCTTTAGCTGATTTAGGGGCAAGCATCAATGTTATGCCCACTAAAATGTTTAAACAGCTAGGTCTAGGGAAACCCAAGCAAACTAGGATGAGTATTCAACTAGCTGATAAGACTATTCGCATCCCTAAGGGTATAATTGAAGATGTACTAGTTAAAGTTGATAAATTCATATTCCCCGTAGACTTCGTTATTTTAGATATGGATGAAGACAATAGTATCCCCTTAATCTTAGGAAGACCTTTTCTAGCAACTGCCAGATCTAAAATTGATGCTAGCACAGATGAACTCATACTCCGTGTAGGTGACGAATTAATCAGTCTTCAAGCTCTTGATTCAGCTAGGACATCGAGTGAGAAAGGTGAGGACGTAAATTCCCTTGATAAGCATTCAATCAAACAGAATCACACTACAGAGCCAGATCCTATAGCTCGCACCAACAAGGAAATATCTCATGAGGAACGATGGCTTCAGACCGATGAGCTAGATGAGTGGAGACACATTTCAAGGAGGAATCAAACCCACATGAAGTGAAACCGAAGGAAACCCCAGAAGAACTTAAAGGGACATCAAATCACTTCAAAATAGAAGATCAGGTACTATTAGATAGAACAGACCCGCGAATCGCCACATCAAACCTGAAGATAACCGAAAAAATCCCCTTTATAGTACTTAATGTTTTCCCTTACGGAACAACTGAGGTAAGTAATTCTACTTTCGGTACTTTTAAAGTAAACTCTACTCGACTTAAATTATATGATGATAGCACGAAAAAGGATTTTTCACTCCTTAAACCACCGTGAAGTTACAAATGAGAGGTAAGTCTAGCTTAAGACTTTAAATGAGCGCTTCTCGGGAGGCAACCCGAGCACTAACCCTATTTATTTTTATTTCTTTTAGCACCTAACTATAATCTAACCAAGTTAATGAAGCACAGATTTTCACATCACACGGCCTTACACACGGCCGTGGTCGTGGCCGTGTAGATGCTATGGATTTTTGTACTAACATGGAAGAGATAGTACGAGACAGGACGAGAAAAATATCTTTGAATCACGGACTCACCTAACACCACGACCGTGTGACATAGCCGTGGCCGACACTAATGAACCAACACGGGCGTGGCAACTTAAATACAAGGCGTGGGAGAAGCGATTGAACTACTACACGGTCGTTCGATATGGCCGTGTGACACAACACGCCCACGATACACGGGCGTGGGGACATACCAAGAGCTGAAAATTTTCTAATTAAAACTCCCTCTCCCCTTCTCAACCATTTTCCTATCCACTCCCCACTTCCCTCCCTTTTCACTCTCTTCCTTCTTCATTCCATAAATGTCTTAGTCTACGCCTCAACAATGTCGAAGAAATAGAAAGATCTGAGTCCTGTCTCCCTGTGCGAGACAAATCAACATAAGCTCATGCAGGCCGCTTCATTAACTCGACAAGCCAAGGGTCTTTGAGACCATTTAGCTTTTATTTTACTTTTCTCTTCTCCTTTATTTTCCTTTTCTTTATTATTCATATGATTAATCTATCTTATTTTGCTTTAGTTTCTTGGTTTTAGGTTCTAAAGGCTACTAGGGAATCACACACCACGGCCTTAGACACCACACCCACCTTGCAAACCATCTACTAATAAGAACTTTCTAGTCCATCCATCTTCTCTCTTAGTTTTATTTTAATTCATATTTTCTTTATTGTTATCTTTATTTACTTTAATTATATAATTAGTATAATTTAAATTATTATTATTCTTTCCTGGTTAATTCTTCACGAGTTACCCAATTTTTTCATCTAGCACAGGAATTAGAGGTGCTCCCTCCAACTTATCTTTAACCTCTGAATCAAGTTTCCACGCTTCCAACTCAAGGAATCCATCCAAAAATTTAGGAAGTTTCACCTCTCTCACCCTCTTTTTATTCTCTTACTATATGATTATTATCTATCTTTATACATTGAGGGAAATGTACATCTTAAGTGTGGAGGGGTGAAAGTTTACTAGAAAAAGTGCCTAACTTTTTGCATTATTCTCAAACACCTGAATAATATTCTGTCTTAAATTAATTTTCTCATATCACTAATTAGAATGAAATTCTTGTTGATTCATGATTTTTATTGATTATGTTTTAGATTAAGTCATTGATAATTGTGCAATGACGATTTAAACTTTAAGATACTAGAGAATCAAGCATGATGAGTCTATTTTCAAAAAATTAAAATTCTGTTAGGTTGTCTACCTGAATCTAAATTGTTACTTGAAATTTGAAATTTTCGAGGTTGACATCAAAATACCTATAATTTTTGTGAGAATTTGAGCCTTTTAGAGCATACATTCTTTTCGTGCTCACTTTATTGATTATGAGTGTGTCAACATTGATTTGTCATTCTAGAACTTGCTTTGATTATACATGTCGAGATCACACTATTGATTTGATATACAAAGATGATTAAGGCACTTAGGATTTAACCCACTTAATCCACTAAAAGCTTACCCTCATAATTGACCCCTAGTGAACCCCTTTGATCCTAACAACCCTTTTTATTGACTCAACCCACTAATATTAACCCGAAACTCATCTCGTATTTGTTATCACCATTCCTTCACCATTCCTTTTGACAACCCTTCTATCGAAACTTGTTTTTATTAGTTGCCTAATTAGATTATTTCAGTTGTTAAAGTTTTATATCAATTTGATTTGTTCTTAAAAAAATATATTTCAAAAAATTGAAGTATATTCATTATTATCAAAGTATATTCATTATTAGTTATGAGATTTAAGCGAGCCTATACGTTTAATTTTAATATCGTGAAAAAGAAGCTCGTATTATTAGTACTACAAGTTTTCAATTGATGTAATTATTCAGGTTATTAGTCTTTTTTCTAGTTAGGTAATTTTTCAATTCAATCTCGATTCTAACCCCTCTAATTCAGCCTTTATCCACACATTTAACCAAGCCCCGTTACAACCCTTTTAAAGACCTTTTGATTTGTGTATCATCTCATTTTACAGTGGTGGAGATTTAATTTTCAAGCAAGCCTATGGTAATAACTTTTCATGTTCGACTTTTGAGTGCTTAATTTTGAACCTTAAACACCTTGAGTGATTTGAGTGAATCTTTAGTTAGGATGTCAACTTTTGTCAATTTTGAATTAAAGGTGATTATTTAGGTAGGGGGAAACACTTATGTTTTCATGCTAAAAACTCATGACTGTGATTGTTTGAATCTTTAGGACTCTTTGAGTTGAATTATCCATGTATAAATTATCTATGAATTATGATGAGGCATTGTTGATGAATATTATGAATTGAGGAAGTTTATTTTACTTATGAGTTGAGAATTTTGCTTGAGGACAAGCAAAAGCTTAAGTGTGGGGGTATTTGATAAATTGAAATAGTAACATATTTTAATCCCACCTTTAGCATGTTTTTGGATGATTTTTCCCTTTAATTATGGAAATAGGTGCTCCTAATCCTTTATTGTCATGTTTTATACTCAGTAGAGCACCGGAGGATGAAAAGAACGAATAACGGGACAAAAATGGAGAAAATGGGCCAAAGCATGAAATCCATACGGCCTGGGCCCAAGATCACACGGCCGTGCCTCGCAAGAAAAGTCGACCACAGCCTGGACCCTAAAATACATGGTCGTGCCTCATCAACAGGATTGACCACGACCTGGCCACGATTTACACGGCGTGTGCTATGAGCGTGTCTCTGTCGCAGGAAATAAGAATTCTATTCAGATTAGGATACTTAGAGGCAAAGAAACATATTCCAAAAGCCTATATAAAGACCCTAGAGGCCAACCTTGAAGGGGGCATTCAGCTAGGCCAAAGAGCCAAGCCAGAGCAGTTAAATTCAGGGATTTACTCGAAGAAAGCCAGTTGATTCATCTCAAGAAGCCGGAATCATACTCAAGACGGAGGATCTCTCCTTCAATTCCTTCAGGGGCTTTTAGGGATTTCTTATGTTTTGTTTTATCTTTTCTTCTGAGATGTTTTCTTTTACAATTATGAACTAAACCCTCAGATACTTGAGGGGGATGAAACCTAAGACGGATCTTGTTATTGTTATCTGAGCTGTATGATAAATATTTGATTTGTTCTTAACTATGTGTTCTTAATCCTTGTTTTGGTATTTTGGGATATTGATTCAAGTGTGATGTGCTTAGGCATAGGAGGAAGAGACCCTGTCTAAGAGTAAATCTAGCATAGTTAAGTGGAGTTGCTAGCGCCTAGAGATAGGGTGACAAAAATCTATAGGATTAGGGTCAAACATAATATGGGAGTCCATAGATCGAGTTAATGCAATTCTAGGGTTTTTAATTAGAAAGATATTTCAATTAATCAACCTAGGCTTAGATGTTAGTAGCCTTGAAGAGAGGGATTAATATAAATTAGGGAATCCTACGGATCAAGTCAAATGAATAAATCGTCCAGTTTAGAGTTAGATAACAAGTGAAGTCTAGGTGGATTCTTTCTCAGGTATTGTCCAAATCAATCGGTTTTCTCTCAAGTCTTTTCCCCAATTTCTTCTTTGTCTTAGCACCTTTAGTTTAGTTGAATAGTTAATTTTAGATTAGATAAAAATCCACTTAATTCTTAGGCTAAATAATAGAAAGAGAGTTAATATTAGTACTTTTGGTCCCTTTGGGTTCGACAATCGGTCTTGCCGCTAGCTATACTACTGTTTGATAGATGCACTTGCCTCCATCGTTGTCTTAGTTAGTTTCCAGGTTCGATCATTCTTTTTATAAATTTTTAAGACTCGACAGACAAACGATCATGTGTTCTGATCTATATTGGCCTCTCATTATTCGCGGCCTTGACAAGGTATCCCATAAAACTGATCATATGATCTTTGACCGGAGTGTCGGGTCTTTTCTAGGCATTCATCAAACTGGTTATAGCCGACTGTCGAGCCAAGGAAGGTTGGCCTCCGAACATGTCTTCTAGTTTGTTTAGAATCACTTTGGCAATTTTACAGCTCTCCAGTTGCTTATAAAGGGTGTTGGTCATGCCTACCAGCATATAGGAACGAGTTATTTCATCAAACTCCTCCTAGCATTTTCTAACATCAACTTAAGTGGCCGATGGACATCTATTATCAAGACCCATTTTGAGTTTCTCACAAGTCAGGAGAATCATGAGGTTCCTTTTCCATTCCTTATAGTTATTTTCATTGAGTTTGTTCTCAGTAAGTATGTTTAGTAAAGGAGTAGGTTCCATTTTTCAAACTAAAAAATAAAATATTTATTTGTTAATATCTTTGTATTTATCAAATATTAAGAAAATGTTTTGCAACATACAATATGTTAACTCTCATCTCTCGACTTTGGAGATGCAAATGGCATCTCTCTTAGCCCTTTCATTTCGACACCTCCTTTCTCCTCTCATCATGATGATTAGACTAGCTCTAGACCATACATTTCATTTTCATAACTTTTGTACATTTATTTTTATGCTTATGCCTATAACTTGTTATTGCACTTTATTGCTTTATTTGTATCTTACGATTTTTTTAATGCTTGTTTCTCTTTATATATCTTTTGATGAGTTAACTTCTTTTCTCTTTAAGCTTTATTTGTCTTTTGATATAACAAAAAGGGGGAGAAGAAAAGGTAAATTGATTAAGATTACTCTTTGTTGATAACTAAATGTAAATTTTGTGACCAAAAATTTTTAAGAATAAATGCCAACTTGAATGACAAATTTTATTTTAGCCTAAAATTTAAAATGTCTTTTATTAAGGGGGAGCAATTATTCAAAAATAAATTTACCAAATGTTTTGTTATATCAAAAACGGGAGATTGTTAAACTAAGCTTTATTTGATAAAAGATTTTGATGTAACAAATTAAAAGTGTTTTTTAATATAAGCTAAATTTGACAAAATAATTTTAAATTTGAATTCTAAGAAATAAAACTTTAAATACTTACAACAAACTCTTAGAAAATTTTGAAACAATTTTAAAATCAAGTGAGAAAGTTTTTAACCAAGTCAAAATGATCTCAATTAAGTTAAAATCATTTTAACACTTCAAAATGATTTTCAAACAAGTCAGAATTGCTCCAGGCCAAAAAGTATCGATACCATTTGGCCAAGTATCTATAATTTTGGAAAATAATCGATACCGTTAGAAAAATCGAGATTGAAAAGGCATTCTGTCAAAACCCTAAAAATTATCGATATCATGTTTTTGATATCGATACTTTTTTACAATAATCGATACCTTTCTTAAAAACGATACCAAAATTGTATTCAGTTTCTCATAAACCCTACAAAGTATCGATCCGGTATCAATACCTATTTCAGTAAGTATTGGTAAAATATTTTTGAAGTATCCATTATTTCATTCCAACAGTCACTGAATTAGCATTTATGACAAAAAATATCGATACCCTTTTTGGAGGTATTGATGCTCACAGTTGCAGATGAAATAAATGCTCTGGTTTTACATCCCCAACGGCCATATTAACTTCACCAACAACCTCAATGGCTGGAAATCTATTAGGAGGTATAAATACCATCTTTTAAAGTCCTACAATAGCCAAGAAATTACTTTCAAACAAAAATCATCAATCAAATAATCTTAGAGCTTAAATTTTCATATTCTTCTTACATACACTTGTGAGCCTTATCTCTTTTCTTTTGCTCAAGTGTATCTCATTGTATTTGTGCTTCAATTTGTAAACAATTTTATCTTGTATGGATTTTTTTCTTTATTTGCTCATTTGTATATCTTTGAGAGGTTTTAAAACTTAAGATTTGGGGTAGAAATCTTAAGGATTTGTAAGGTTAAACCTTGTCCTCAAAGGTTGAACAAATTAGTGAATTTGGGAAAAATCCTTAGTGGTGGAAAGCTAAGGTAGTGGAGTAGGCACTTGGGGCCGAACTAGTCTAAATTCCTTGTGTTCTTTGTTTCATTCTTACCTTTGCTTTGACCAAATTTTTAAAGGCCAATTCACCCCTTCTTGGCATTTTCGGTTTGCTTCATCGAGCTTTCAATATGCATTAAGATGATGCATGTGTCTTACATTAAATCTTAGAAACGGTTGTAAGTTGTTGCAGCGATAATTCTTATACCCATTGAATTAAGTCTGAAACACCCCACACCCGGCCCACGAGCCTGAACCGGATCTGGTATGTTCCTAAAGTAAACCGATTTCAAAAACATTCGATACTTAGAGAAAATTGTAGATTTTTAGAAAAACTATTATTTTGAGTTGGGCTTAGATTGAAAACCCATTTATTTGATTTTGTAAGCCCATTTAATGAAATACATCCAATAAAGTTCTTAGCATGAAACTTAACAATAACGTAAAAACAAAGAATAATCCACTGGGCCTTATGGCCTTATTACATCAAGTAAACCCAAAATAAAATTAAAAAGTATTAAAATTAAATACGGTCCAAATTCAAATAAATTCTTCAAGTGATGCATGGCCTCCTCATGGTCTACCGGCCCGGTCCGTCACTGATCATCACCTGAAAAATAATTCCCACAATGGGGTGAGTCAACAGACTCAATGTGCACACAATACTATCAATCAATAATTCAGGCATACATGTTTAAATCATCAAGTCCATATAATAATGAAATTATGATGCAACCCAAACCCAATCCTAATGGTCCATCTGCTACTCTCCACCCGTACCTGCCATTCACACCGTGGGGACTACTAAGTCAACCCTCCATCCGCTACTCTCCACGTTGTGTCATTAGACACTATGATCAAATTTAAACGTTGTGTCAATTGACACTATTGTAACCGAAGTTACCAAAATTTCGCAATGTGACCGTAGTCTACATTTTTCGTTGGTGAGACCGAAGTCAACACCTTCGTTGGTGAGACCGAAGTCAACACCTGTTCTCCCCCTTTTCGCATAAATCCCGAATGCCCCAAAACATATATATAGCATAACTTAATTTAATTTCATGTTTATATACATATAATCGCATGTTATTAAATAACATTTTTTCGCAATCCTATCGGAAGTAGGAAACGTACCTGGGTACTTTTTGCCACATTTGTGGTACATAGCCACATTCACATTATTATTCACATTATATATTAAAATATTTAGCCATACAATATCGAAGGATAGTAAGGGTACACACCTTTTTCGCTTACTAGGTTCCTTGATATCTCGAGAATCCCGATCTAATTTTTAGATCTATTAATCCCTATATTCGGCCCACCAATTAAAGCACATTAATAAACCCCTTTTTAGACAAAACCAAATCCTAGTAGGATTTGTAAGGAAAAACTCACCTTTGCCGATTTGGTGATTAAACAAATCCAAAGTTTGGTTTTTCCTCTACTTGATATTCTACCAACCTTGTAGTTCAATATGGTTAGTTTTTCGCTTTTCAAAAATTAAGGAATGGATTTAGATACTCACACAACCCTTAGTCAATATTTTAGAGGCTTACCTTAGAGATTCCAAATCCGAAAGTTCCTTTTGTCTTGAATATCCGTCGAAATCCCTAAAGATCATAGGTTAGATTTGATCTAACTTTAATAAGTGGTAGTTGGCCTTTAGCGAATGTGTCTTACCTTAATTTTCCTCGAATCAAATCCCAAACTCCTCCTCGACATTCGACCATAGACAAAAGAGAGGTTATTTTCTTAAGCCTTGATTTAAACGATTTAAAAGAACAAGAATCAATTGTTCTTACCTTAGATCCTTGATCTTTATGTTCAACGATTGTGGAAACCGAGATCCCTTGTATATTCGGCCATGATCAAAGAGAATAGAATTAGGCCTTTTACTTTTGACAACTAGAAAGAAAGGAAATTGAATGGCTTAACTTACCTTGAAACCTTTAATCACTTGTTTCCTTGTCTTGGGTTACTGAGATCCGGCTATGGAGATCTAACCGAGATTGGAAGAGAAAAGTTTTGACTAGGCAATGGCAAAGGGAAGGAAGAGAAAAGATGGAGTCCTTGCTTAGGGGAAATTTCGGCAATGAGAGGGAGAAGAGAGAGCAAAATTTCGGCAAAGAGAGTGAATGGGAGAAAAGTCTCTATTTTCCTCTTTTAACTGAAACTGCTAGACCAAGAGTCCAAAACTTGGCCACTACTCTCCCAAGTGATAATTTAATCTCTATTAATTATCACTTAATTAAATTAAAAGTCTTTAATCCATCTTTTAATTCCTCATTTATCTTAGAAGAATAAATCCTTTATTTATCACTTAACTTGACAAGTTTTAGTAAAAATAAAACTCTCTCCTTTTTAGCTACCAAGTGCCGTTCACCCCTAGCCTTGGGAAGCAAAATTAAACCTTCAAAAATTGCTTTCCAAGTGACTCGAACTCATGCCATTCCCTTAAACCCTAAGTGACACCTCAGGCCACTTTTCCAAGCTCGATTATATGACAAAATTCACCAACTTTTTCTTTTAAGGCCCTCCTGCCCTTATCTCCTATTTTGGGCTTTAAAATTTGTCATTCCGGCCTTATTTCTAAGTTTCCTAAAATTTTCACATGACTCAGAACTTGCCATTTTCCTCGCATCTTCAGGTTTCCAAAATGTTCAAGTTTCCAAAATGTTTAGGTTTCCAAAATGTTTAGGTTTCCTAAATGTTCAGGTTTCCAAAATGTTTAGGTTTCCAAAATGTTCAGGTTTCCCAAAATGTTCAAGTTTCCAAAAATGTTTAAGTTTCCAGAAATGTCTAAGTTTCCAAAAATGTCTAAGTTTCCAAAAATGTCTAAGTTTCCAAAAATGTCCATTTCCATACTCATTTCCATTTTCATTTTCATTTCCATTTTCATGCATTTCTAGGTTTCCAAAAGTATCAAAAATTTATTCATAGTACTTGAAACTTGTCATTTCATACAATTAAACTGAAATGCATAGGCCCTATTCGGGATGTTACGGTTCTACCCCTTAAACAAAATTTCGTCCCGAAATTTCCTAACTAAAATAGTTGAGGGTATTCATTGTCTCATCGCCTCTTCTCGCTCCCACGAAGCTTCTTCCGTTCCATGATTGCGCCATAGCACTTTGACTAGAGGAACTGTCTTCTTTCGTAGTACTTTCACATCACGTTCCAGGATCCGAATCGGTTCTTCCTCATAGGATAAGTCTGGCCTTAGTTCCACTTCTTCAACCGGTACCATATGAGATAGATCCGATCGGTAGTGACGTAACATGGACACATGAAATACGTCATGCATCTGCTGCAATTCTGGTGGCAATTCTAATTGGTATGCCACTGGCCCAACTCGTTTTAGTACTTGATAAGGCCCTATAAATCTTGGGCTTAACTTCCCTTTGCGACCGAACCTCATAACCTTCTTCCAAGGCGAGACTTTTAGGAATACTTGGTCTCCCACTTCAAACTCTATTTCCTTTCGCTTAAGGTCTGCGTACGACTTTTGCCTATCAGAGGCTTCCTTCAACCGTGCCCGAATTAACTCAACTCTTCAGTTTCTGCCACCATCTCTGGACCCAAAACTCGGTGTTCTCCTAACTCGGTCCAACAAGTAGGTGTTCTACACTTCCTTCCATACAATGCCTCGTATGGTGCCATCCGAATGCTGGCTTGATAGCTATTGTTGTAGGCGAATTCACTAAAGGCAAGTAATCTTCCCAACTTCCTCGAAAATCCATTACGACCTCTCAACATATCTTCCAACACTTGTATAACTCGTTCAGATCGCCCGTCGATTGTGGATGAAAAGTAGTGAAGTCTAGCTTGGTGCCTAGAGCTTGATGAAGTGCTTTCCAAAATCGAGATGTAAACCTTGGGTCTCTATCGAGATGATCGACATTGGTACACCATGTAACCTCACAATTTCCGCCACATACAACTTAGCCAACTTCAAGAGAATAATCCATTCGATGGGATAAAGTGTGCGGACTTGGTCAAACGGTCCACAATCACCCATACCGAGTCCTTCTTAGTAGGCGTAAGGGAAGCCCACTAACGAAGTCCATGGTAATTCTTTCCCACTTCCATTGGGGAATTTCGATTGGTTGAAGCAATCCTGATGGGACTTAGTGTTTAGCCTTAACTTGTCGACACGTCAAACATTTCCCCACAAATTCATCACTTCGCTTGAGTCGGACCACCAAAATTGTTCCTTAGGTCTCTATCTGACTTGATGCCTCCGGATGCATTGCACAAGGGCTATTATGCGCTTCGAAGAATCCTTTGTCTCAACTCCTTATTCTTCAAAGATACAGACTTTACCCTTGTAGCACAATACTCCTTCATTGTTGACATCATAATCCTCTAATCCCCTTCTGTGCTTCTTCGCAACTTAATACTCAAGTCATCATCACCAACTGTCCTCCTTCACTTCCTTTAGCCATGTGGGCCGACTTGTAACTCGCCAATGAGCTTCCATCATCATGAGACTTATATGAGCGAACAAAGCTCGTAGATCCGATACAACCTTCCGACTTAGGGCATCGGCTACTACATTCGCCTTGCCCGGATGATACTCTATTGAGCAGTCGTAGTCCTTGACAATTCCACCCACCTTCGTTGCCTCAAGTTCAACTCCTTACGAGTTAATAAATACTTAAGGCTCTTGTGGTCGTGTAGATAATCGACCTTTCTCCATAAAGGTAGTGCCTCCAAACCTTAAGGCGAAAACCACGCTGCTAGTTCTAAGTCATGAGTTGGATAGTTAAGTTCATGAGGTCTTAGGCGCCGAGACGCATAAGCAACCACTTTGCCATCTTGCATTAGCACACTGCCTAACCCGTATGCGAAGCATCACAAGACACCACTTAATTCCTTTCCGCCTCATTTGAATTAACACTCGAGTTTCACAAGACCTTCTTAAGCTTTTCAAAGCTCTCTTCACGCTTATTAGTCCATTCGAAGGTACTTCCTTTCTTAGTAACTTGGTTAAAAGCGCGGCTATTGACGAGAATCCTCCACGAACCTTCCGTAATAGCCCGCCAAGCCTAAGAAACTTGATTTCAGCCACAGACCTAGGTGGTTTCCAATCCAACACCGCTTGATCTTCCTAGGTCCCTCTTATTCCTTTGCGGATACCACATGCCCTAAGAATGCCACCTCCTAAGCCAAAATTCGCGATTCTTTGAATTTGGCATAGAGCTTCTTCTCCTTAGCACTTCCAACACGACTCGGAGATGCTCATCATGCTCCTCCTCGACTTTGAATACACCAAAATATCATCGATGAACACAACAACGAATCTATCCAAGTAGGGTTGGAAAATCCGATTCATCATGTCCATGAACGCTGTGGGGCATTCGTCAATCTAAACGGCATCACCACAAACTCAAGTGACCATATCTTGTCCTAAAAGCGGTCTTATGGATATCACCTCCTTCACCTTCAATCGATGGTATCCCGATCGAATCGATCTTCAAAACATCTGCGGCTCCGTCGGTGATCGAACAAGTCCTCGATCCTTGGCAAGGGATACTTGTTCTTAATGGTCAGCTTATTTAACTGACGGTAGTCTATGCACATACGCATAGTTCCGTCCTTCTTCTTCACAAATAAGACCGGTGCTCCCCACGGAGACACACTGGGTCGGATGAACCCACGGTCCAACAGTTCTTGTATCTGAGCCTTGAGCTCCACTAACTCCTTTGGTGCCATTCGGTATGGAGCGATTGACACAGGAGCTGTCCCCGGTAGCAACTCAATCCCAAATTCGACCTCCCTGTCTGGGGGTATTCCCGGTAGCTCTTCTGGAAACACATCTACGAAGTCCCTTACAGTCCTAACTCCATTAACACCTTCCTCCTTCCCACCTATCGCACTTACAAAAGCTAAGAACGCTTTGCAACCTTTCCTAACCATCTTCTCAGCCTTCAGTGCCGAAACTACATTAGATAAATAATTCCTCCTTTCTCCGATCATTATCACTACTTCATCTTCCGGGGTTCTTAGTTCCATACGTCTAGCCACACAATCCAACACGGCTCGGTGTTCCACTAACCAATCCATTCCAAGTATAAGCTCAAACTCTCAGAAGGTAACTCCATTAGGTCCGCTCGAAAGTTCACTCCACAATCTCTAGGGTACATTCCAAAGATCTTGTCTACCACTATAGTTTGGCCTAATGGGCTTACTACGATCATCGCCTATCAGAGAGTTCAGAGTCTAGGCCTAGTGTTTTCACTATACTACTTGTAACATAGGAATGGGTCGAGCCCACATCAATCAAAGCAAAGTAGGGTTTGTCAAAAATAAAGAACGTACCGGTTATTACGTCCGGCGCGTCTCCATCTTCCCTTCGCGAACCGCATAAACCAAACCCGGTTGTCTTGCATCCAGTATTAGCATTAGTACCTCGACTGTGTGTGCCACGGCCTGCTGCATACCACCACCACGGTTACTCGAACCACGACCCGTTAAATTTCTTTGTCCGCCTCTTTCGATTCAGCTAACATTTTGAACTACCTTCGGCTTTAAATCGATTGTTTGGGATGTCTTTAAACATATGGTCCTTGGACCCACACCTAAGACATGCTCCTAACTTTTCCAACACTCCCGGATGCCTCTTTCCACAATACTCACAAGATCGAATCGCACTGTACCCAAACTTGTTGATTTGGGGTCCATCATCCGAGGCCTCTTGTAACCCTTTCCGACGACCCAAACCCTCTTTTGACCTTATTCTTATCTACGATGCCTTAGTAGCATCCTTAATCCCTCGCCACCTTGGCCTTTTCTACCAAAAGCAGAGAATTCCGCTCCCGATGCGGTGCTATTATGATCTTAGATCATTCCTCGGTCAGTCCTCAAAATAGACACGGCGTTCATGCTCGATTGCCACTACCCTCGAGCATAGCGGCTCAACCTCGAAATTCGCCTCATATTCTGCAGGACGGACTTATCGCCTTGTACTAACCCTAGAAAAGCCTTCCTCTGCTCATCTCAGATACACGGTTCCCACATACTTCTTCCGAAGGCCTCTTTAACAAATTCCCGTGTCGATTTTTAGCTACGGTACCATCACGAGCAATCAACCACCATTGATACGCTTTATCGCGTAACAATGCCACCATCCTTTCACTTCTCCTCCGAGTCAAGTCAAGCTCATCCATTATCGCTCGTTGCTTCCAACCAAGACTCACCATCTTGGGTGCCATATTGATACTCCTCGAAACATTTCGCTCCATTAGCTCGAGCCGTTCAGTCCGACTTTCGATTTCCTCTATTTCCACCGCACCACCAATTCCAAAACTCGCAGAGCGACTGCGACACGCCTCTTCCCGTCCGAGCTGCTGCTCGACATTAATAATTGGGGGTGGTGGTGGCGGTGGCATCTCATTGTCGGACCTTGACCCGACCTAACGGGTTCAAACACGGTCATCCTTCCTCTTCCTCGACCACGACGACCACGTCCTCTAGAGCTCATTTTCTAGCGTCGGGATCTGATTAAGAAATTTTATGGATTAGTTATTTGTTCCACTTATTTATCAACGAAGGAGTTTTATGAAAAGGGATTTTAGAGTGGTTCTTTCGTATCATACAAACACACAGTCTTTTCCATTCATTCATCCATCCATCAAACAAATATGAACTTTCGTTCATTCAGAGAAACGTTGTGGTTTTTTTTGTTGTTTGTTGTTGTTTTCCACTACCCGGGGGTATTTTCGTAGTTTTGTCCTACAGGGTATTTTCAAAATTTTTCAGAAGAAAAATGTTTCTTGGTGTTTTTTGTCAAAAAGTATTTTGAAGATTTCGAAGTCTTGGTAATTTTGGAAAAATTTCAAAATTTGGGGGTATTTCGGTAATTTTCGACCTCAGGGGTATTTTGGTAATTTTTCCACAAATCAGGATAAATTTGAAAATTTTAATAAATTTGGGGTATTTCAAAAGTTGTAAAACTTTGAGGGTTCTTTTCGAAAATTGTTCCTTCAAAAATGGGGATATTGCAAAAATTTTGAAATTCAGGGTCATTTTGGTAATTTTGTAAGTTAGGGGTAATTTTGTAATTTTTCCAAAATCAAGGTATTTTGATATTTCACGAATTAGGGTTTTTGAATGTTTATGAAATCATGAAATTTTGGTAAAATTGTTGAGTAGTTGAACATTTTACAAATCGTATGCTTTTGGTAATTTCCTTTGCTAAGGGCCTTTTGAAATTTTCATAAATCAAGGGTTTTTCGAAAATGTTGTAAAATAAATTTTCTCGATTTAAGAGAAAGTTTTAAAAGTTTGGAAAAAAAACTAGGGTTTGTTGTTTTGTTCTCTCTTCTTCTTTTTTTTTTTTTAAAACATGGCTAGTTCCTTTCGGGTTTTAGTCATTATGTTTAGCCTATGACCGAGCCCTCTTGGTCGGGGTGAACAAAGCTACGCACCAGCAGTGATTCGTGTGGAGAGGAGGTGAGTCACACTGATTGCTTAAATACCAAGCTCCCACCAAACTATTCCTGACATGCGCATGAGGTTGCCACACCACCGAGCCCTCCGAGTTAGGGTGAACAAAAGCTACGCACTGTAGGATTCTCAAGAGGAGGTGAGTCACTAGGACTGCTTAAATACCAAGCTCTTCCGGATCCAATCCTAGACATGCGTACAAGGGTTACCACACCACTAGCTCAGTGACTTAGCCATAGGTTGGTTTAGTATATTAAGTCTTATGTGTTTGTGTTTGAGTAGTCTAATCCTAGGTTCAAGTTCCTATCATTCTATTCTACGCTCCATGCCTTTTCTACCTCGATATAAATCACGAATCACACATATAGTTAGGGGTACTTACGGTGGATCATGGTTGGAGACTTGGGGCCATGCCAAAAGCTCGCTTAAAATAAATCATTTGGCTCGCTTTGAAAACATTTTGGGCTGAGCCCACAGCCGAGAGTTTAAAACTGGCTCGATACAAATCTGAAACACCCACACCGCCCACGAGCCCGAACAGGATCTCGTATGTTCCTAAAGTAAACCGATTTCAAAAACATTCGATACTTAGAGAAAATTGTAGATTTTAGAAAACTATTATTTTGAGTTGGGCTTAGATTGAAAACCCATTTATTTGATTTTGTAAGCCCATTTAATGAAATACATCCAATAAAGTTCTTAGCATGAAACTTAACAATAACGTAAAAACAAAGAATAATCCATGGGCCTTATGGCCTTATTACATCAAGTAAACCCAAAATAAAATTAAAAGTATTAAAATTAAATACGGTCCAAATTCAAATAAATTCTTCAAGTGATGCATGGCCTCCTCATGGTCTACCTGCCCGGTCAAATCCGATCATCACCGAAAAATAATTCCCACAATGGGGTGAGTCAGCAGACTCAATGTGCACACAATACTATCAATCAATAATTGAGCATACATGTTTAAATCATCAAGTCCATATAATAATGAAATTATGATGCAACCCAAACCCAATCCTAATGGTCCATCCGCTACTCTCCACCAGTACGCCATTCACACCGTGGGGACTACTAAGTCAACCTCCATCCATTTACTCTCCACGTTGTGTCATTAGACACTATGATCAAATTTAAACGTTGTGTCAATTGACACTATTGTAACCGAAGTTACCAAAATTTCGCAATGTGACCGTAGTCTACATTTTTCGTTGGTGAGACCGAAGTCAACACCTTCGTTGGTGAGATCGAAGTCAACACCTGTTCTCCCCCTTTTCGCATAAATCCCGAATGCCCCAAAACATATATATAGCATAACTTAATTTAATTTCATGTTTATATACATATAATCGCATGTTATTAAATAACATTTTTTCGCAATCCTATCGGAAGTAGGAAGCGTGCACAGGTACTTTTTGCCACATTTGTGGTACATAGCCACATTCACATTATTATTCACATTATATATTAAAATATTTAGCCATACAATATCGAAGGATAGTAAGGGTACACACCTTTTTAAACTTACTAGGTTCCTTGATATCTCGAGAATCGATCTAATTTTTAGATCTATTAATCCTATATTCGCCCACCAATTAAAGCACATTAATAAACCCTTTTAGACAAAACCAAATCCTAGTAGGATTTGTAAGGAAAAACTCACCTTTGCCGATTTGGTGATTAAACAAATCCAAAGTTTGGTTTTTCCTCTACTTGATATTCGCCAACCTTGTAGTTCAATATGGTTAGTTTTTGGCTTTTCAAAATTAAGGAATGGATTTAGATACTCACACAACCCTTAGTCAATATTTTAGAGGCTTACCTTAGAGATTCCAAATCCGAAAGTTCCTTTTGTCTTGAATATCTGTGAAATCCCTAAAGATCATAGGTTAGATTTGATCTAACTTTAATAAGTGGTAGTTGGCCTTTAGCCGAATGTGTCTTACCTTAATTTTCCTCGAATCAAATCCGAAACTCCTCCTCCGACATTCGCCATAGACAAAAGAGAGGTTATTTTCTTAAGCCTTGATTTAAACGATTTAAAGAACAAGAATCAATTGTTCTTACCTTAGATCCTTGATCTTTATGTTCAACGATTGTGGAAACCCGAGATCCCTTGTATATTCGGCCATGATCAAAGAGAATAGGAATTAGGCCTTTACTTTCGGCAACTAGAAAGAAAGGAAATTGAATGGCTTAACTTACCTTGAAACCTTTAATCACTTGTTTCCTTGTCTTGGAGTTCTTGAGATCCGGCTATGGAGATCTAACCGAGATTGGAAGAGAAAAGTTTTGACTAGGCAATGGCAAGGGAAGGAAGAGAAAAGATGGAGTCCTTGCTTAGGGAAATTTCGCAATGAGAGGGAGAGAGAGAGCAAAATTTGACAAAGAGAGTGAATGGGAGAAAAGTCTCTATTTTCCTCTTTAAGCTGGCGCTAGACCAAGAGTCCAAAACTTGGCCACTACTCTCCCAAGTGATAATTTAATCTCTATTAATTATCACTTAATTAAATTAAAAGTCTTTAATCCATCTTTTAATTCCTCATTTATCTTAGAAGAATAAATCCTTTATTTATCACTTAACTTGACAAGTTTTAGTAAAATAAAACTCTCTCCTTTTTAGCTACCAAGTGCCGTCCACCCCTAGCCTTGGGAAGCAAAATTAAACCTTCAAAATTGCTTTCCAAGTGACTCAAACTCATGCCATTCCCTTAAACCCTAAGTGACACCTCGTGCCACTTTTCCAAGCTCGATTATATGACAAAATTCACCAACTTTTTCTTTTAAGGCCCTCCGCCTTATCTCCTATTTTGGGCTTTAAAATTTGTCATTCGGCCTTATTTCTAAGTTTCCTAAAATTTTCACATGCTCAGTAACTTGCCATTTTCCTTACATCTCGTGTTTCCAAAATGTTCAAGTTTCCAAAATGTTTAGGTTTCCAAAATGTTTAGGTTTCCTAAATGTTCGTGTTTCCAAAATGTTTAGGTTTCCAAAATGTTCAGTTTCCCAAAATGTTCAAGTTTCCAAAATGTTTAAGTTTCGAAATGTCTAAGTTTCCAAAATGTCTAAGTTTCCAAAATGTCTAAGTTTCCAAAATGTCCATTTCCATACTCATTTCCATTTTCATTTTCATTTCCATTTCCATGCATTTCTAGGTTTCCAAAAGTATCAAAATTTATTCATAGTACTTGAAACTTGTCATTTCATACAATTAAACTGGAAATGCATAGGCCCTATTCAGGATGTTACAAAGTCACCTTAGGACAATCTTAACCAACTAGTAAGAACATGGATTTCCATCCAATTAATGTGTGAACCTAATTCCTTAGGCATTCACACGTACTAATAATCGCCTTATGTTTGGCCATCATTCTAATTTAAGCATAGCTTCTTGGGAAGTTACTTAACTAAAATGATCTTAAATTTATAACCATCATTTCAACATCTATCATTCCATACACCACAATTGAGTCATCATGAAACAATCTCAAAGAGTAACATGTATGACTAGTTGTCCTCTATGAAAGAAAATTTTCTTTTTATATAGCATGATAATGCTTACAACATGGCCAACCAACTATCATACAGTTACAGGATAATTCTTCTTTCTTTTAGGAAATCTCCTCAGTGAAATCCACATTACAACGTCTACCTTGGGGCAAGTCCATTCCATGCCATCACAAGATCATCGATGAAGGTTGTAGGTCTTGTTTAAGGACCTTCTTCCACTCAATATTTTAAAAGCATGAAAGGTTTCATGTCCGGTTCCAATCATGAATGCTTAATAAATGCACGACAATTACATGTGGCATTCTTTTCCTAAATTATATGGCATACTTATCATACATATGCATGAACATACTTTGAAGTCAATTTAAATATCATCACGCTATCACAGAAAAACATAAAATTAATTGACTCGGACCAACCAATGTTTCCATGATTCCATCTTGGAAAAATAATAAATAAAAATTACAGTTATGATCCCAAAACGTACTTTGGGTCTTTTGGGTGAAAGTCAAATATCCTAATTTTGGGGGATTTACCCAAAACCACGAATGATGTTGCCAAATTGTTGTTGCCATCATGGACTTCAACTGCCACCATAATTGATGTCACCATCATTGTTGTCGGGTTATCGTCATTGCCACCATTGACCACTGTCGACCGACGCCGCCGCCGCCGACCACCGACAACCCTCACTATTGGACCACCATCGGTATTTTGCTAGTTGGTTGGGTCAAGTTTGTGTCATCTCTATCAGTCTTGAAAATGCTTACTAAAATGTTTTTAGTGAAAATGCTGGCTAAAATGTTAAATTTTTAAACATGACAGCCTGCATAGTAATTCATATGTACTTCATGCTATTTTTTGATTTTATAATTCTAAAATTATTTGTTTATGTGAAATATAATACAAATAATGCCATATCAACATGAAGTGCATGCAGACTACCATGTAGGTTGTCATGCTAATATTGTTAAAATATTTATGTTTTTGTTAAGAAAAAATGATTTGACTCTTTTTGAAATGTTAATTATCAAATTTATGTAATAAAAAAAGAGTCAAATTGATAAAAGATATAATTGCTGAAGGTTAGATTTATCATTATACCAAAAATAAATGACAGACAACCTTTTACATTGAAATGCTATTCCATAATTAACCCTTAATTTTATATTAAATGACTAAGGTGAGTCAAAACCTCTAAAACTGAAATTAAGCGCAAGTCATTGAAATATGGATTGTTATAGACTATTGAAATTTCCCAGAAATCTTTGAATTATAAAATTGATATTGATTCTCCTATATTTGTAATGCTGAATCTAAGACTTTCATAGCAAGTGCTGTTCTCAAGGCATGAAAAGAAAAAATTGTTGCCATATTTGTAACGTGTTTTTTTTTTTCTACCAGATTGGAACCCTAATTCTGCAGTCCATCCAATTGAAATACACTTAGATGACCTTACTCTTTCTTTATTTAATTATTAAAAAATTACAGCACATTAAATCAAGAATCGTGACAAAGATATGTTTTGAAATTTATGCCTAATTTCTAGAAACATGTTTTATGGTGGTTTGATTTGAGTGGTCAAGAAACATGTGAACGACTTCATTATCAATGTTATAAATGTAAATGCATGCACCTTGTTTTTTCAAATCTTTAACCCTACTAATTGTATTCCTAAAGCTCAGTGTAATTAGAAAATTAGCTTGGTGAGTAAGATATTTTTTTTTTTTTTTGGAGGAATTAATTTTATGTCAACTTCTATTAGTCCATTATAATCCTCCTTTAATATTTATATTTGATATTATCAATCAAGTTTTAGTAGGGCTTTAAATCCTAAATACAATTCATCATGTACAATTAAATTGTATGGATCACTGAATTCCATTATAAGTTAATATCATGTATTTGATATTAATAGTTCTATTCTTTATTTCAATTCTTAACCCATTTATTCTAAAATAATTTGACTCTATATTTAATTATTTGAGCATGTATTTGTACTGGTATTTTTATTTTATTGTACTCATAAACTTTTAAAAATATATTCATATTTGATGTGGATTTTAAACATATTTGACGAGTTAAAACTATATACTAAATCAAAAGAAAATTATCTTTTTTTGGACGAATTAAAATTTTGTCTTAATAATTGAAAAAAAAGTAATTCCAATTATTAGCATTGAATCCCAAGCGTCTAGAGTACAAAAATAAATTATCATGTGAATGAGAGAAGAAATAACCTAGTTTTGTATAATAAGGGAGGGTAGGTATAGGGTTTGAACTCTGAATTAGGTGACAAGAGATAAAGCAATTAATGAAGCTATATTATTGTTTTTCTGTTTCAGTATTGTGAGATATATATATATAAAAGAAAAAAAAAAAAACTGATGATCTGAGTGGATCATCATCAGCATATGATATCTAGAAACCATGACATGCAAAAGCATGAGGAAGAGTGACTCGATATAGGGGTGAAGACTTTGTAATGGAAGAAAGGTTCAAAAGGTGTTCCCTGAATTGACTGCCATTGAAGGGGATAAAGTGATTGATACTTTCCAATCATGTGTGCTAAATCCTCCATGAAAACTGAAAAAGCAAGTCAGCATACGCGGTTTCTATCTCTCTTTTTGCTCAGCTGCTGTTGCAGTAATACTGAGTTTAGAAGCTCAGGAAAAAGATGTGTAAAAAGGTCAAAAGAACAAAGAAAAAACAATTTGCAGATAAACCCAGATTCTTATGGTAACTTTTGAAGTTTCAATATTGGTTTATACGGCTGTCATTCAATTTTGATTAATATAATATTCACAATGTATTTTTCTTTCTTTTTCCCGGGCAGTTTTCACAAGCCAATGTGTTCTTGTAACGTGTCTCTTCCTTCTTTGGTTTATAGGTGGCTTTTTCTTTTTTCTGTTTACTTAAAAAAATAATCACAAAACTGATTTACGGTTCGCTCAAGCTGGACATTATATTTAAGAACATCTCTCTTTTAAGAGTTATGACTTAAGATTTAATCTCAATCCAAACACACTGCTTTTTTTCATTTAGGTAGAAAAAGCATTGCTTTATGTTTGAAATTAATTCTAGAAACCCTGATGGAAGAATGCTTTGTTATTTAAATATGAAGATAAGTTCAAAACTTTCATATGTATAATAACATCAAGAAAAATTGAGTACATACGTTTTATACATATTTTATCCGACACTAATCCAAATCCATATTACATAGAAACAAACGTACTTTCTCAGCGAGGGCTAGGCAAATGTTTCATTACTGCAGAGGCCTTACTTTGGGTAATGATTGCCTTGTTATTATTATTAGTATTTAAGAAGGAAAAGGAAAAAGGATTCAAGGAAAAATCCGGAAACAAGTTGGGTCCAGTTACGCTGGGTTTCAGCTTATATCAACAAATAGAATGGTATGGTCAGAAATATACAACTCAGAAGGTTTGGGAAAAAAAGTATGAATGCCAATCCACGACAGTAACTTAAATGCAAATGCTGGAAAATTCTTCACCAATTTCTTTTAGACACATCACATTAAGGGAAAAGGAAAGAAGCACTTTGTCGAAATAGTATTGAACACACTCAATCACGTAAAAGTGGGCTGGACTTCACCCATCCACCTCCACGTTCATCTATTAAGTGGGAAACACACCACCTTATGAATCCCAGGGCCCATCCATTGTGGCATTTTCAAGTAAATTCCGATCCTTCCACTACATTTACACGTAAATTTTCAGCAAATCAAACAAGCAAATTGGATTGGTTGCTTTTCAGGCCAACTTTTATTTTTTATGCTTAGTTTCCTGCTTTAAAACTTAGACCGTCTCTATGGCCAACAACTGAAATTTCACTAACTTGATAAGTTCCAAGACAAAAACAAAGGAAATCCTGACCAACATAAAGATTAAAACTATATCTACACATACTAAAGGGAGAAAACAAACATTTTAACCAATGCAGGCCATGTCTCAGGTGGAGTCAAAACATGCAAACCAGACTGTGACTTACAGTATCCCTCAACTCAACTCAACAGTCCAGTTCATCTTGTCGTCTATAAGCCCCATCTGGAGTCTGGTAAGCACAGAGTAGAGCTGTTGTGCAACAGCCCCAAAACCATCTACGCCATATGACACCCTGCACTTTTTGAAAATCTTTACATCAAATTTGATTTCTTCCACCACTGAATGCGAAATGGACAACCTACTTCAGCGTCTAGGGAAAATGCAAGTAAAATAGCAGTCTTGCTTTATCAAGACAATGTTACCTATGGCTTCAATCAGTTTCTATTAAATAAAGTTTACAATCATAGAAATAGACTGAAAAATTTATAAACAAAAATGACTTTTTTCCTGTACTCAATCTCCATCTAAAAGGTAAGCTCAACTGTGGACTCTCCTAATTTTCCATACAATTGGGAAGTTTAAATTCTATAGACATGAAAAAAAAGTAACTAATGAAACACTATATGCCTACCATCTCCATCTTTGTCTCCGACAATGATATAGAGACAAGTAAAAATTTAAGACTGTAAACAGAACATGAAGAAGCAAATTACTAACTAAAGAAAAAGACATTTACTCAATTGCACATGGTATATACCTTTTACCCTTGTATGTAATGCTGCCAACAGGCGACACTACTACTGCTGTCCCTGTGCAAAACACTTCGTCAGCATCAAGCAATTCATCTACTGGCACAAAACGCTCCTCAACCTGCATCATCAGCAGAGTTAGAATTAGGAAGTGATCCTAAGAGCTCCCTCAGACACTCAGTGATTCAAATGAGATACTATTAGAATGTCATACAATAGAAAAATTGAAAAATTTTACTAACTAAATCAGGAGAGACCATGCATAAAAAAGCAGAAAAAAGAATTGGCTGCACCAAGTACTGAAGAATGCCTACCAACGAATTCAGAAGATATAGACAGGTGAAGAAACTTTATAATCAAGGAAAATAGGCAGTATTCTTTTCCCTGTTCTCTTTCAAAGATTAGCAAGCCTTTACCTCTAAAAAGGGATTCTAAGCGACAAAGAAAAGAAAGAAAAGGATGGTAACCACTTTGAAACACTCCTTCATAAGAAAAAACATTAGACAAGAAACACCAAAACTATTATTCACATTAACACAACAGCATCCACATGCTGTAGAAACCAAATAATACACATTCTCCATGATCAAACAGCTGAATTTTGAGCCATAGGGCTCCTGTAGAAACTCTTTCCGTATTTTGATTCCTGAATCATTAATGTCTAGGAACTTCTATACCAATCAACAAAGAATATGATTTCAATGTGCATATTATGTATAAATCCATTTTTCATCAACAAGTCTGTAGAAAGCAATGCATGGACTCCAGGAAACACAATGAAAAGAACTTCAGTTGCCCTCCATTATCAAAGAATAAAGATTCTGTAATGCCAACTTTATCCTGCGATAGTAATAACTTGGAACTCTAATAATTAGGAGACAACCCCTTCGATGTCAGGTAAAGTGCGTGCAAATCCAATTACATGCATTCCTGGATATACATGATATTACTTTTAACACAATTAATTTGTTAACAGTCTTCCAAACTGCAGAACAGGTACCTGGAACCCTTGGCTTCGAGCAACATCAATTATACTCTTTCTTGTGATGCCAGGTAAGATTGTTCCCTTTATTGCAGGAGTTGAGATGACATTACCCTGAAACCACAAATATTAAGTTAAAAAAGGAAGCATTAGTGTCAACAGCACTATCTCAATATGTTTGAACTCATCAACCACCATTGAGTACAGAAAAATAAAAAACAAGCCTTAATTAACTCTAAGATTAAATCCTTCAACAGATCATTTAAACCGCAACTATTTTACCGTGAATAGATTAAACAAAATATCCTTCAACAGATCATTTAAAACCAATTATTTTATTTGTTCAAACTATGCAAGTATTTAGAGATACTAAATTTAACAAAGATGTATTCTTAGCATCTGCAACAACCGGCTGTAGTGAATAAGCAAGAGTCATTTAGCCAAGGTCGAGACAATATGGCAACCCCAATTCTTAGTTGAGTGTCAATGAAAGACTACAAAGATGGGACTCTTTTGTTGTTATAGTACATTACGCAAACATTCAGCAACGAGATCATGGTAACAGAATGGCCCACTGATAAAGCACGGTTATGAAGTTTCAATATGAAGACACATACTTGTTGAACAAATGGAACAAGGTTTTCTAAGAGTGGGAGAATGCAGAAAGGTAGGGGCAATATCCAGCTAAAACATAGATTGCTGTTAAATGCATCTATCTATTATAAAATGAGTGATGTAACAAAGCATGGTTATAAAATATTAACTACGACAATTGAACATAATACCTTCACCACGAAAATGTTGCAAGAAGAAACTTCCTCCAAATACTTTTTGTGAACACAATCAAGATAGAGAACATCAGAATATCCTTTGGCCTTTGCAGCAGATTGTGCCTTCAGAACCTGCATATGACATAAAGAGACAGCATTAACTTGTAGAAAATTTCATGAGTTCAATTGTTTCACCGTCAAAAGCATTTCAACTGCCAAAGGCAAACAACATGGTAATGGATTCCCAAGCACCAGAAAGCTAGCTTACCGCAGCATAATTCCCAATGGTTTTAACACCCCCAGTGCCACCAGGAGTGGCACGATGCAATTCATGCTCCACAATTAAATTTATTGGAGCAACACCTTCCTGGAATCATGTATAAATTATGGTGAATGAATACATCATACAATGGTATGCCAAAACTATCAAAACAAGAAAAATACCAAAGAGTAAACATAATGCAAATGTTTGGCTAAAGAAACTAATAGGTTAATATTATCAGCCTTCATTTGAGAAAGAAAATGGTAGAAGGCTTTTAGACTTAGCACAATAACAAATGGTTGCCTCTCATGAGGATCAAAACACAAACCATCTTCATCAATTACTAATTTATGGAAGTTATAAACATAAACCAACAAAACCTTTCTAAAATATTGGCATGCAAAATTAAGAAACTTAATCACAAACCAGTCTCTGGCTCAACAAGGGTCTCCACATGTGGGAAAACATTCCACATAAAGCAGCAGTTCATTTTTCTATTCAAATGTGTTACATAATACTTTCAAGATAAGTTATTTTGCATACAAAGTCATGCTCATATTTTCCTACAAGGTTACCTATAAAGATTTAACTTTAAGCCTTCCATGGTTATATAAATAAGAACTCTAAAACAAATTATAGAACTAACATTCTCTCTTGCTTCCACAGGGACGAAGACAGAGGGGGGCACCCCCTGCCCCAAAAAAAGGGTAAAATTATCATTTAGTCCCTTAAATTTTTATGAAATTACATGTTAGTATGATGGCAAAATTGCATTTTGGCCCCCCAATAATTTATGATTCATCTCTGGCCCCCTCTAAAGTAATATTCTGGCTTTGTCCCTGCTTGGCCAAAGAAATGGAAATCTGATTTAATCTTATGCATTACTAAAAATCAAGCAAGGAAGATAGCAAACCTTAAAATAGTTTCCAACAGGTGAGACATAAATAAGGAAGGTGTACTCAGGAGCAGGTGCAAGACCAAGTACAGCTCCACTTCCCATAAGCAATGGCCTGATATACAAGGACCCTTTACCTGGTGGGGGAACCTGTAATGAGAAATTTAACAATCTACTCATAAAACATGTAAATCAAATTGCTAAACTGGACATGCTTCATATCAGGGATATTAATTACCCAACGTTTGTTTGCCAGGACGGTTTCCTTTACAGCTTCCACAAACTGGTCAACAGTAGGTGCTGGCATGCACATCCTCTCTGCACCCTGTCTCATTCGAAGAGCATTCTCCTCAGGGCGAAAAAGAAGAATATTACCATCTTCTTTTCTATAGGCTTTCAGACCTTCAAATAATCCCTATAGACACAAACCAAAAAATGATGTTCAGAGAGAAATAAAAGAGAACTGCTATATCACAATGCTTAAAGAAAAATTAAAACATAAGTTTTCCAGATAAAAATGGGGCCTTAAGCAAAAATTATCTTAGAGGACATTGAAGGCAGGATGAACTCTTTCTTCGTTTTGCTTTTGTCAGAGGAGAGCTGAAAGAGGTTATTTTATATAACAATTTATAAACTAACTTAATTTGTAAGCATCTGCAAATAAGAATAGACGCACAAATAAAGCACAGAAACTGTCACATAACCGTACGTCCCGATTGGCAATGTAGAAGAATGAAATCTAAGAGAAAGTCGCAGATAAAATTCAGGCATGAAAATTAAGAAACCTTACCTGCCCATAATTTAAGACCCCAGCTGAGGGATTTAATTCAATATTCCCAAACCGCTGTAATTCACCGTTAGAGAAGTTTCCACCTTGAGAACATTTCATCATATACATATAATCAGTAGGAAGTAACCCAAATCCAAGATTGTCCCACTCTATATCAGCTAGTTCGGATGCCTCACTACTGCATTCAACACACTTAGTCAAGACACAGAACAAAAAACTGCCATGTAGGGTAGATATATGCAGAGTAACAGATGAAATTTAACAAAATCATTAGATGATACCTATAGGCAGAGGAAATTTCAAGAAAATTAGTGAACAAAAATGTTCTTTGTGTAGATACTCGTTTTTTATTATTAACACTTCTGCCAATAGTAGTGCTAGGAAATATCATTCCTCACAGAATCACTCCATGTTGAAAAGACAGTAGAGCTAAGCTTAAGAAGGTTGGCAGGATTTTTAGGTTTGCTCCACTATTGAGACGTCTTAGAGAACATGGCTTGGAGACTAAGATACGAATATTGTTAAGAGTTCTACTTCTTAATCTTTCTCTAGAGTACAAGTTTTTTTTTCTCTCCCTCGACTCGTTGATCAAACTGTGCACTTGCACTTAAGTTTGCATGGAGCACTCTCCTTGCCAAAATGAGTTAGATGAGTGTAACTTTCACAAAACTACCATTATATCCACTATCTTCGTAACTTCTATCCCATTACTTATACAAGTAACATGAACGTGTTTTCATTCACTCTCATTACCCATAATTTATAACACATTGTTTTGAATTAAACCACATCTCTCCCACATCCTATCAAGTATGCCACTTGTTTCATAATCATTCTTTAGGATAACTACTCTGGAAAAACTATAAATGGAAGATCCAAAGTTTCATCAAGGGACTTTTGATCTTTTGGCGAACTTTATCCTTCTAAAATCCTCTCTACAATTATAATACCCATCGTAGGTCTCATCTTTCTAAGCCCCTTATTGCATCCATCACCACAGCCGGCCACCGCACTTGTTTTCTTGAGCCTGCTCCGATCTACTTCTTTGCCATCTCTCTGCAACAACTCGTTTTGCTAGATTGTAATGTCTCCTCACCTTAACAAAAGAACTTAGAGACTCCACTAGGTCAAGCAAACTTTAAGGTTAGTGATGGAAGCAATAAGGGGCTGAGAAAGATGAGACCTACGATGGTTATTATGATTGTAGAAAGAAAGTAGCAAAGAGAAGTTTAGAGGGCTAAAGTTTGCCGAAAGATCCCCATGAAACTTTAGATTTTACATTTATAGTCTTTCCAAAGTAGTTATACCAAAAAACAATCATGAAACAACTAGCATATTTTATAAGATGTGGGAGAGATGCGGGTTAATTTAAAAGAACGTGTATGGGTAATGAGAGCGAGTAAAATCACATTCATGTTACTTGTGTGAGTAATGAAAAAGAAGTTACGAAGATGGCAGATATAATGGTAGTTTCAAGGAAGTTACACTCATGTAACTCATGTTGGCAAGGACAGTGCTACTTGCAAACTTAAGTGCAAGTGCCCAGTTTGATCAACGAGTAGAAGGAGAAAATAATCTAGAGAAAGGTTAAGAAGTAGAATTCTTAACAGTATCCATAATCTGTATTTGAGCCTCCAACCCATTCTCTCCAAGACATCCCAGCAATGGAGCAAACTTAAGAATACTGTCAAACTTCTTAGGCTTAGTTTCACAACCTTTTCAACATTGAGTGATCCTGCGAGGAACTATATTTTCTAACAGTACTATTGACAAAAGCGTTAATAACCAAAAACAAGTATCTACACTTTGTTGAGTTATTTTCTTGATCTCTAGAGGAGAGACTTAGGATAAAATGGAACCAATAACCCATTTCTTTAATACTAAAAAAGAAATTGAACTTCCAAAATTTTTAGCATTTCTTGTGGCTTCTCTTGTTATATAAATTTCCAAAATACGAGATGATGATTGAATTAGTAACTATTTAGCATCAAGGTCCATTTGCAAGTAGTCTGCTCTGCTATAAAAGGAAACACCATCAGCAAATGGAGCGAAATACAAATTTTATTAGCCCAACAATAAATAATTAAATTAATCTTACAGAAGCAGTCATATGTTTAGCTACAGATAAATTCACTTGTTTTTTAAAAGCATTTTCCATATGCACCTTATCTGCTTTGGTCAGGCAAAAGAGTACTAAAATGAAGTTTAAAACTATTTTATTTACATGCTTTTCTTTTTTTAGCTTTTCAACAAAAGCAAGAATCAGTGTTGTCGAGGCATGTGCCTAGGTGCACCCGCACCCTAGCACCAACAAAAAGAGCACCTTAGACACTTGAAGACAAGGTCCATTTGATTAGGCACATACCCAGTGTGTCTAGGCATGCATTTTCGTAAAGTTTTAGGCATAAAAATAAAGGCCACCTGATTGAATTTCTATTTAATTTCTTTTGTTTGCACTTTTTTCATTAGATGTACCTTTACTTGTAAGAAAGGGATAGTATCAAACTATATACTTCTCAGTATTTGAGTATTGAACTATAGAATTGGACAATAACGAAATCATACAT
Organism: Gossypium rotundifolium; assembly: GCA_025506655.1. Taxonomy (NCBI): domain Eukaryota; kingdom Viridiplantae; phylum Streptophyta; class Magnoliopsida; order Malvales; family Malvaceae; genus Gossypium; species Gossypium rotundifolium. The sequence continues at coordinate 115,724,556 of CP106732.1, read as the reverse complement.
ATTGACAGATGAACTAGACTACACTTTTAGAGTTTAATATATGTCTTAGCTATTTACAAACTCGAATACAAAAACTCATATATATCGCGATTACTCGCTTAAGCTTAAGCTTAAGCTAGCCCCCCTTTTTTGGCGCCTAAGGCAATATAAGAGTCCTAGAACCAAAGTGCACCTTGTGCCCATCACAATACTAACTTTAGTATTTTATTGTTGCTTTTGCTATTTACTTTCTATTTAATAAAAAATGAAAAAGATTGCCATTAAAAAAAAAGAAGAAGAAAATTGCTATTAGCTATTTGCTTTTCTTTTTTGCTCTCCTATCTTTCAATTGATAGAAAAATTAAAACTTTAAAAAATAGTTCTTTGATTGACAAAAAAAGGGGGGGGGGGAAGACGCTAAAAGAAGGGAGCTTAATCGGAAAAAGGAACAATGCACTGCAAAAATCTAATGCGGTTTGGTCATATAATTTGAAATTTTTTAATCTTAGCGTTAAAAAAGAAAAACAAAAAGTACGCACCTATAAGAATCGGATAAAACAGCAGCATTCTTAAAAGGAGACTTAACTTCACGAACATAGCGACAGGAAGCAGAAGCTAAAACTTGCTTATCTAACTGCAAAATAAACGCATAAGCAATTTAGCAAATAAGAAAGAAAAAAAAACAGTCAAAAACGCGAGGGGAAAAGTGAGATTACCTTGAGATATTGCGGCGGAGAGAAGCGCGTGCTTTGAGGGTAGAAAACAGGAAGAAATGTGGTGGCGGCGGCGGAGGCGGAAGAGGAGTAAAACCGTGAAGGGCTAAGAATGTTGTAATTAGGCTGGAGAGTAGCTAGGACGGCGTTGCTCTCCATCTCCCCCCTTTTCTTTGGTCTACGAAATGGCAGTTTCTTTTGTAAATCTGTATTTGTTCGCTGACGTGACCAATATTTAACCTAAACCGCTAAGGATGGAAATCCCCTGCTGAGTAAAACTCGATTCGACTCGAAAAAATCGAAAAAATTTAAATTTTAAGTTAAACGAATCGAATTATTAGAGTTAATCGAGTTATTCGAGTCAACTCAAATTTTTTTTTGCATTTCGAGTTCAAATCGAGTTAAGTTTTCGAATTCGAATAACTCGAATAATTGAATAATTGAATATTAAAATATAATATTTTATATTTTTACCCTAAACTCCCAAACTTTTTACTTTTCCTCAAAATTTTTACTCCTTCCTACTTTTCCCCAAAACTTTTATTCCTCCCATCCCAACCTCCAATCTACCTAAAATCCATTTCCCACTAAAATTTTACTCTCCCATTTACTTTTCTCAAAATTTTACTCCAAAAACCCTCAAAACTTTTATTTTCCCCAAATTTTTACTCCTCCCACTTTTCCCTAAAACTTTTACTCCTTCCCATCCCACTCCCCATCTACCCCAAACCCACCCCCAATTTTTTTATATTTTCCTTCCAAAATTTTACTCCCTATTTACTTTCCCTCAAACTTTTATTCCCCAAAACTTTTATTTTTCCCTAAACTTTTACTTCTCACCTTTTACCTCAAATAAAAATTAAAATTATCCAAAAATCATTAAACATAAATAGTAATTATTTTATTTATATCTACTATTTATATTATTAAATTAAATTTCACATTTTATATTATTTATATTATTGAATTGTTTAGTCATATTGAATATTTATATTAAAATTAAATTATTAATTATGCCATAAAATATTCAGTATTAAAATTTTATATTGGTATCAATTTCATATTTTATCTTTAAAATAACTTTTATTAAAAATCACATTTTTATATTTAATATATATTTTAATTCCAAAATACATAGTGATAAGAATCAAGATAATTGAAATAACTAAACAAGCAAAGAAGCTAACCCGTATATAAAAGATTAATAAATAAATTATGAGGTGATGAAAGTTAATAAAAATTTGATTAAGGTGGACAAATTTTATTACGATGGGTGATAGTGGTTACAAGGACCCAAAATTATTTTTTAAAATTTAACTCGAATAAATATATTCGATTCGATTCGATTCGAATTCCATCTCACTCGACTCGATTCGAGAAAATTTCAAATCAAATTAGGATGATAAAATATGATTCGTCAACTTGATTAACTCGAAATTTTTTCATTCGATTCGATTCGATTCGATTCGATCGAACGCTCACCCCTACCCCTCTCCATGACCCTGTCCGTGCCCTCTATTATAAAAGGGGCCACGTTTTTTTTAAGTTGTAAATAATTTTCTTACTGATAATATAATTTTTAGCCATGGACTTTAGTTTGTTTAGTTTGTATATATATTTTTATTTATTTTGGTATTCAAACTTGATAATTATATTTATTTTGGTCTCTAAATTTGATAAATATAAAATTTTGATGTTATGACATTTTAAGATTATGTTACATCGTCAATTAAAAATTAAAAAATTATATAAATTTTTAGGTAATGATGTGATATAATTTTAGAGTGTCACATGTAGAGGTGTACATGGGTCGGGCCCAACTAAAAATTTAAGCCCATTTTGTAGGCCCGGGCTCGGCCCAGCTCGACCCGAAATATGGGCCTAAAAATTTACCCAAGCCCAACTCGACATGGAATTGGTAAGCCCGAGCCCGACCTGGCCCGGCCCGTATTATTTTTATTTTATTAAAAAAAATAATAAATAATAAATCAAATACATTTAAAGAAAATAGATGCTTATTTTCTACTTTTAATCTCATAATGATACTATTCTACTATTTAATTTTCTACTTTACGTAAAAATAGAAAAAAAAATACTAAAATTAATACTAAAATTTTATTAATAAAAAAATAAAAAATAATACTAAAATATTTTAGGCTGGGCGCGGGCCAAAAAAATCATATCTGAGGCCCGACCCTTTTTTAAACGGGCCTCATTTTTTTGCCCAAGCCCATTTTTCGGGCCTATATTTTTATCCGAACCCTCATATTTTTCGGGTGGGCCTTTCGCCGGGCGAGTAGCCCGGCCCATGTATAGCTCTAGTCACATGCAGTGTTCTAATAACTGACAAGTGGTCAAATAGGTCATACTATTGGTTCTCGATTCAATCGATTTGATTGGTTCAATTGCTAGACCAACAATAATTAATTAATTAATTACTTAAAAATTCATAAAATTTAAAAAAATATATTATACTGGTTCAACTTATTCAATTATGGGTTTTTGTCCTAGTTTTTTTTAATCGATTTCAAGCAATTTTCGATTCAATCGATTCAACCCCTTTTTATGGACCAATATGTCAATTGATTATCAGTCCAATCAGTTCGACCAACTAATCTAATCATGCTCCAAGAACACAGTCACATCATCAAACCTTGACAAAATCTAAATTAAGGGACTAAAATAAATTTAATTCCCAAACTTAAGAGCCAAAAATTATTATACCTTTTATAATAAAAATTACTTTTTCCTAATTTGTTTTCAGATTACATATTAATTGAAAAAATCAAATTTTTAAAATAAAAATTACAATAAGAAACTAATTTAATTTATCATTATATTTTTAATTTATTTGATAGAAAAATAAAAATAATTGAAGATTGCCATGTACTAGTTTAGTTAGTTGAGTCTTCACAAGTTAATTTTACAAATAAATCTAAAATATTAAACCAAACAATTAAATTTTTTATTTGACTAAGATTTTATATTTATTTTTATATATAAAATACATAATAAATATCATATAATAATTAAAGAAGAGTTAGATTTAAAAAAACCTATTCAAGGTTTGGCTATCAAAAGTCAATCTAAAATTTGGAAGAATTTGGGCAAAAAATATTAAGGTTAAAAAATTATATAATTTTTGTAATTTTTAATTGATGATATAGCACAGTCTCAGAGTGTCATGTCATCAAAATTTTATAATTTTCAAGTTTGGGACCAAAATTATTATAGTTGCCAAGTTCAGGTACAAAAATGAGAAAAAAGTACAAGAACTAAAATGGATTTAAATAATACATATTCATATTCAATAAAGTGTAGGATTAGAGGTTACCTAACCCTATCCATTGTAGTGTGTCTAGAGCATCCAAATTGTTATTTTTTTCTCCCCAATTTTATTTTCAATTTTTCATTTTGCTTCTTAAATAAAATTTTGTTTCTAAAAGAAAATCATTCTAAACTTCAACTTTGAAATCATTTTATTGTATTTGGAATCTATGTCTCAAATTCTGATACTAACTCCTTAAAGGCATCTTGTAATTCATTAAAAGAATATGAATTTAAATAATGTGAACTAAAAGATTGGCTCTTTGATAGCCATTAAATACATCACCTTTGGATTTGAAGGGTAGATTTCATTGGATTGTTGATCATTGATTCCTTATCCATTAGTTGAGCATTTGCTTTTGCAAGGAACTTTAATCTCCTTATTTTCCTTCTTGCCCCTAAAGATTTCCTCTAATTTATTGATAAATCATAAATGTAACATATTTTAATTCTATGCTTGGCATATTTTTGGATGATTTATGATGAGAATTAGTGAATTTGATGCTCTTAATCCCTTAAATTCATGTTTATATACTTAGGAGAGCATTTGGAAGCAAAAGAAGCGAAAAGGGGGCCAAAATCGAAGTTTTCAGAATTTACAAGGCCTGGGCATTTTCCATACGGGCTGGGCACACGCCCATGTGATCCACACTAGTAGGCCACATGCCCATGTGCTTGCCCGTGTCGATATCGCTCCCTGTTTCCCAAACACGTGGAAAAAGTCAATTTTTAGGGTTTCTGAGCACTCTAAAGTATATAAATACACACTAGAAGAGGACCTAAAGGGAGGACGCAGAGTAGAACGAAGAAATTACTCGAAGGAAGCGTCAGAATCAATTCAGAAGCAAGATCTCATTCAAGATTGAAGATCTCCATCAAATTTCCTTAGAAGTTTTTGGGTTCTTTATGTCTTGTTGTTTTCCTTATTTTGAGATGTTTTCCTTTTGCATTATGAACTAAAATCCCTAAAATACCTAGGGAGGATGAAACCTATGATGGATCTTATTATTTAATTAGTTGAATTACATGATAAATACTTGTTTTTGTTCTTAATCCTTGCCTTAATATTTTTAGGATATTAATCCAAGTTTGATGTGCTTAATCAGTAGAGCAAAAGTCCCTACTTAAGAGTAGATCTAGCATAATTAAGCGGAGTTGATTGCAATTCTAGAAATAATATGACATAAATCTGCCGGATTAGAGTCAAATCTAATAAGGAAATCCATAGATTGAGTTAATGCGAACAATAGGGGTTTTAATTAGAAAGAGATTTCAATTAATCAACCTAGAGTCAGTTGTTCTTAGTCTCGAAAGAGATATTAACATAATTTAGGGATTTTTATGGATCAAGACAAGTGAATAAATCGTTTAATTCATAATCATAATAATAAATGAAATCTAGGTGGATTCTTCCTTGGGTATTGTCGCTCTCATTGGTTTTCTTAAAGTATTTTCTCAATTTTATCTCTGTCGCGTTCTTAGTTAATTAGTTAATTCAATTTCAAATAAAAATACATCTTTAATTATTAGGCTAAATAATAAAAAGATAGTAATTACTAGTACTTTTAGTCCCCGTGGATACGATATTCTGGACTCACCATAGCTATACTACTGTTCGATAGGTGCGTTTGCCTTTGTCGTATTTTAGTTAGTTCGTGACGTCATCAAGTTTTTGGCGCCATTGCCAGGGACTAGAATATTAGGAACACTTAATTTTTATTACTTTAGCTTTTTTTTTATTCTCTGTAATTTATTTTTTTAGTTTATTATTTAATTTACTAACTTTTCTTTTATTTGCTTCTGGTAGGTATCTTTAGTTTACGACTAGAAGAAACCCGACAGGACCTCTATTATTTGATAGCGAAATTAAAAGCACAGCTCACAGAAATCGTAGAGAAATAAGGCGAAGTCTTCAATATATAGAGGAAGAGCGAGAGGACGATACCAATCTTACCGAGGAGAGGGCTGGATCAGAATAATCGCTACCTCCTGTAGTTGCCGCGAATCCTGTAAATCAAAATCCTACTCCTCGTACTATGTACGACTATGACAAGCCCAATTTAACTGGGGCTGAAACGAGTATTGTTAGACCTGCTATTGCTGCAAATAATTTTGAATTGAAACCTAACACTATTAAAATGATTCAACAGTTTGTTCAGTTTGATGGTTTGCAGGACAAAGACCCAAATACTCATTTGGTTAATTTCTAGAATTCTGCAACACTTTTAAAATTAATGGTGTTTTTGACGATGCCATTTACCTTCGGTTATTTCCTTTTTCATTAAGGAATAAAGCTAAACAATGGTTGAACTCGTTACCACGAGGTTCCATCACTATTTGGGAACAAATAACCGAAAAGTTTCTATTAAAGTATTTTTTGCCAGCTAAAACAGCAAAGTTGAGGAATGATATCTCTTCTTTTGTGTAGATGGATTTAGAAACTCTTTACGATGCATGGGAGAGGTATAAGGACTTATTTAGAAGGTGCCCTTACCATGGGTTACCTTTATGGCTACAGGTTCAAACTTTTTACAACAATTTGAACCCCTCAACTAGGCAATTGATCGATGCATTCGCCGGTGGTACTTTGAATAATAAAACACCTAAGGAGGCTTACGATTTTATAGAAGAGATGTCACTGAATAATTATCAGTGGCAAGTCATGAGAACAAAGCCGATGAAAGCAGCCGGTGTTTTTAACATTGATGCGGTCACCTTGTTATCAAATCAGGTAGAAATTTTGAGTAAAAAGATTGATGGTTTTTATGGTTCTATGCAGGTATATCAGGTAATGCAGTGTGATACAAAGGGAGGAGGGATGAACAATCCAGAATACCGATCCTACAACCTTAGCACAGGAGACGAACAAGTTAACTATATGGGTAATAATTCTAAACCTCAGAATAATCCCTATAGTAATACTTATAATGCAAATTAGAGGAACCATCCCTACTTCTCTTGGGGTGGTCAAGGAAATCAGAGACCACAACCCCCTCCAGGCTTCCAACAACCCTACCAATAGAAGAAGAAGATCATTTTCAAAACACTGAGATAGCACTTAAAAATCAACAAGAGTTAATTCAAGGGCTAGGGAATCAAATAGGTCAGCTGGCTAAGTTGATTTTAGAAAGACCACAGGGTAGCTTGCCGAGTAATACTGAACTTAACCCAAGAGAGTAGCTTCATACAATTAGTGTTCGATATGAATAAGGTGTAGCTGAATCTGAAGCTAAATCGAGGCAAGAAACTATGGTAAGCAATGGTAAGGTTGAGGTAAGCCAAAATAAGCAAGATTTGGTCGGTAAGGAATATAAACCTCGTATGCCATATCCAAATGCGACAAGGAAGGGCCACACAAACGAACAATTCGGTAAATTCCTTAAACTATTGAAAAAGTTGTATATTAACTTACCGTTTATTGAAGCCCTTTCGCAGATGTCCAATTCAGTCAAATTTTTAAAAGAGCTTTTAGCAAACAAGCGGAAGTTAGATGAGATGTCGCATGTGGAGTTGAATACAGTTTGCTCAGTCATTCTACATGATAAACTACCCAACAAATTGAAAGACCCGGGGAATTTTACTATTCCTTATTTAATTGGTAGTTTAATGTTAATAATGCTTTGGCTGATTTAGGGGCAAGTATTAATGCCATGCCCTATAAAATGTTTAAGCAACAAGGTCTTGGGAAACCCAAACAAACTAGGATGAGTATCCAATTAGCTGATAGAACCATTAGATTTCCTAGGGGCATTATTGAAGACGTTCTTGTTAAAATCGATAAATCTATATTCCCAGTTGAATTTGTTGTTCTAGACATGGATGAGGATTGTGACATACCTTTAATTTTAGGATGGTCCTTTTTAGCAACTGCTAGAACTATCATTGATGTTGGTACAGGTGAACTCACACTTCATGTAGGTGATGATACGACCACGCTCCAAGCTCATGATTCGGTTAAGACATCAAGTAATAAAGACGATTCTATAAATCTTATTAATAAGACTAATCATGGGATTCAACCCTCTTTACAGGAAACTCTTTCGAAAAGCACAAATGAGTCACGTTCTGGTTCATGCGCCAACAATGGAACCATTCATGAAAGACGAATGCTACAAATAGATGAATTAGACGAATGGCAAACTTATGTCAAAGAGGAATGAAGTAACACCATGTCGAGCTTAAGGATAGAACCAATCAATTTAAGGTTGGGGACCAGGTACTGTTAGATAAAATGAATCATCGAGTTGTCACTTCAAAGCCTAATGCAAAAGGAGCAACTCCCTTTACAATACTAAATGTCTTCCCATACGGTACAGTCGAGGTAAGTCATTCTAAATTTGGTGCTTTTAAGATAAATAGTCTCGACTTAAACCTTTTTTTGATGTTAGAACTGATACCAAGAGAGAGGAGTTTCAACTCCTCAAACCATCATGACCATGCGAATAAGAGGTAAGTCGAGCTTAGACTTTAAATAAGCGCTTCTCGGGAGGCAACTCGAGCACTAACCCTACTAATTAGTTTATTTTTACTTCTTTTCATGTTTAAATGCTGGTTTTTGACCCATACGGCCTGGACATACGGGCGTGTCCTTGGCCATATGGAAACAGGGCTAAAATTTTCCCAAAAATCGATAGAGACACGGCCTTAAATTAAACCACACGGGTGTGCGACACGAACGTGTGGACCACATGGCTTGGACGCACAGGCATGTCCTAGGCCGTGTGAAACTTGGAGCAAAATTTTTTGAATTTTAAAACAAGTCAGACAGTTACACGGGCAAGGCACGCAGCTGTGTTCGAGACAAGGTGTAACAGCCCAGTTTGGACCTTAGTCGGAACAGTGGTTTGACACCACAAATCCGAGGCTGTAAAAATATTTTAATGTTATTTTCTGTGTGAATGATATGTGACATAGCCTGTGTGAAAATTCTATGTGATGATTTGACCGTTTTAATGCCGAATTAAGAGAAGGGACTTAATCGCGTAAAGAGTAAAAGTAAGTATCTAAGTGTTGTTGTCTTTCAACTATGGAGGCTTTATGATGTAGTTAAACCATTTTGTACTTAGTGGATGACTAAATGACATATTAGCCTTAATGTATATTTGTTTTCTTTGGTTATTAAAAGGTTAATTTGGTAAAGTGATAATTATGTTTAATATGTTATAATAAAACATGAAAATAGTCATTTAGTTATCATCCTTGGCCGAATATTAGCAAGAGAAGAAAAGGGAAAAGAAAACAAGGGTTCGACATGTTTTGATCTTGATTCAAGGTTAGTTTTTAATTAGATTTTGATAATTTCTACGTTTTCGTGATCGTTGCTTCGTGCTCTAGCTAACCCATATTGTAATTTTGTGAATTGATGACGTTTTTGTGATGAGCCATTGATGAAAACTTGAGCTTTGTGATGTTACTTGGTGAAATATGGAAGCTTGATGTTGGGTTAACATAGTTTGTATTTGAATTTTTGGTGAAATTGAGCATTTTAGGCTAAATTAAGAAAATAGAAATTTAAGGGACTAAATAGCAAATTTGATGAAATATTTGGACTTATATAATCCCTAAAGAGGCTCGGCCAAGCATATGAATGTGTGGAATTTATGAATTTGATGATCTTGTGAGATAGGGACTAAAGTATCGAAATGTGAAAATGTGAGGGTTAATTTGTAAAATACCCTAAATATGTGTGTTTGGACTAAATGATTGAATTGATGATTGAATGGATTGAATTTGAATGTGTATAGACCAAGAGAAGAGAGGTTCGGATCGAGATCGAGGCAAAGATAAAGTGCTCGATTAATCGACCGTATCGATAGTTCGACGTCCGTGGTAAGTTCGGATATAATACTAGTTGTAAACTTTATCTATGTGATATAAATTGAATGGAAGTATATGTATCTATGAGATTTGAAATGCTATGTGCTGAATTGAGATAAAGGGGCACTAAGTGTGCGAATTTTGAAACGAGAAAGAGATGATTGGCACTGTGTGTGCGAAAAGATAGAAGCTTCGGCTTATCGACTTGGCACTGTGTGTGCGATACCGATATAAGTTCGATTTAATGTATTGGCACTAAGTGTGTGGTGATGATTATGTTTCAGTTATGAAATTGGCACTAAGTGTGCGAATAAATCAAAGGAATACCAAGGGTTGAACGAGAGGTAATATCGAACAATTGAGTAGCATAAATGGTAAGTAACTATGTGTTGATCAAGGTACGTTTGAACCTATGTGGTTGATGATAGATTTAAGAGTTGAATGAATAGATAATTGGGTATGTGGTTGAGATTGATAATGTGCCTAGTTGTGCCTTTACCTATGTGATGGTACATATATATACATATTGATGTTGTAGTATTGAGTAATATGTATTATATTACGAACTTACTAAGCTTTGGAAAGCTTATTGTGTGATTTGTTTCTCTGCCTTGCAGTGTCAGTAAAGCTAGCTCGGATTTGGGATCGTCAGCTTCTCAATCACACTATTGGCATTCCATTTTGGTACTTTTGAAAAGATGTATCTAACGGGAATATGTCATGTATAGGCTAGTTAATTGAATCAAGTTTGAGATTTGTAATTAGCCATGAGATGTGGCTGGATATATGATAGGTTTCGTATGAATGAATGTGGTATATATATGATGCATCTTTTGGCATGATTCGTAGATTGATAAATTTCCTATTGAGTGGTAACTTTGTGTTGATAAATGCTAGTAGGGGTAATGAGATTGGGAATGAATTATGCTTGTGATAGAATAAGTATTGGTATTAAATTGGGTATGATTAGAGTTGGTATTGATTCCATGTTTTGAATTGCTAAATTGGCATGCTTTTAGATGGCAATATGTGCATGAGATGTTTGGTTGATTGGCTTGTAGGTTTGACCCTAAGTGGGTGGCATGTTGGCCTTGCAAAAATGGTCTATAATGCCACACAGTTGGGGTACACGGGCGTGCCTCAGACCGTGGGTAAATTGGCAGAATGTGGCTTAAACTGCACACGGCCTAGACACGGGGGTGTCATCTAACCGTGGTGCACAAGTCAGTAGCTAGCCTTAATAGTACACGGCCATGGCACGGGCGTGCCTACAAGTCGTGCGAGAAATGGCAGTATATGACCTTATAGGACACGGCCTTAGCACACGGGCGTGTTTGTTAGCCATGTTGGTTTTGGCACTATGTAACCACGGGGAGGTCATACGGGTGTGTCATGTAGCTGTGCGAGAGGCACGGCCTACTACCAGGCGTGTCTCCCCTTTATTCTAGAAAAGTTTCAATTTTTCATGAAATTTTATATGTGTTTCGGTTTAGTCCTGACTCAGTTTATAAGCATAGGGTCTTGATGACTCGTTTAAGGGACACTATGATTGTATGTGAATATGTTTAATGATGATTGACTTTGTGTCCACATTTAGAGGTTAAATGTTCTGATTGATCGGTAATACCCCTTAATCCTATTCCGACGACGGCTTCGGGTTAGGGGTGTTACACATGGCCTAGCCACATGGACGTGTGGGAGGTCACACGGGTATGGGAGAAGTGAAGGATGATATACATGGCCGTGCGACTCGGCCATGTGAACCACACGGCCTAGACACACGGGCGTGTCCAAGGTCGTGTGAAGACTAGGCTATTTTTTCCCTCGACGAACACAGGTTGAAAACAAGCCACAGGCGTGTGACACTGCCGTGTGGCCCAACAGGAACCCTCACACAACCATGTCACCCCATAAAAACCCTAACCCCTTTTCTCTTTTCTTATTTTGTCTTCTTGTTTTATCTTATTTCTATTTTTATTTTTATTTTTATTTTTATTTTATTTGTCTTTTATGTTTCTTATTATCTTTTAAGGACTTGTCTATTATATTTTGAACTATATTTTAGTTATTATGGTTGTTCCTAATCAAGTAATCCTTTAATCTTCTCCATCAGTTGTGTTTATTTTCTTAATAGCTTGCTCAAAATCATGCACTACATTTAGCCTTCTCTACAATTCCACTAGTCACTAATTTGAGGATTTCATCCAAAATTCAAGGCAGTTTCACTTCTCTCTCTCTCTTATGATATTCTATTTACACTGTCATTATATATATTCATACATTAAGGATAATGTATATCTTAAGTGTGGGGAGGTTATTTATATGATTATTAGAAAATCCACGAATTATGTCTTGTTCTTAAGTAATTTTCTCATATTACTATTAGAATGAATTTTTTTGATTTATGATTTTTATTGATATGTTTTGGATTAAGTCATAGGTAATTGTGCATTGATTGTTTAAACTTTAAGACATTAGAGAATCAAGCATGATAAGTTGATTTTTCATAATTAAAAATTTCTAGGTTGTTTCCCTAAATTGAGGTATTATCTTAAAGTTTGAAATTTACAGGATTGACATCAAAAGCCATAAATTTTTGTGAGAATTTGAGCCTTTAGAGCATATATTTTTCTTGCTCACTTTTATTATTGGTTATGAGTGTGTCAATATTGATTTGTTATTCTAGAACTTGCTTTGATTATACATGTTGAGACCACACCTTTGTTTTGATATGCTGAGATGATAAAGACACTTAGGATTTAACCCACTTGTCCCATAAAAAGCCCACCTTCATAATTAACCCTTAGTGAACCCCTTTCGAGCCTAAAACACCATTCTTAATTTACCCTTAATATTAACCCATATCTTATTCTTTTTGATTTATTGAGAATTTTTCCTATTTTATTGACTCCCTTTTTGTCGAGATTTGATTTGAATTGATGCCTGACGATGTTCTTTTGTTCAGTTAGTAAATTATTTCTTATTATTCAAAAAAATTGCATATTATTGCTTATTATCTCTATTGTTCAAAAAAAAATACACATTGTTTACTACTTAGTTCTATGAGGCTTGAGCTTGAACAGTTTAATTTTTGAGGAGAAGCTCGTTTTTATTCGTGATTAGTTATCCATTGATGTAATTATTCAACACTAGTCTATTTTTTCAATTCAATCTCGATTCTAACCTTCTTTTTAGCCTTTACCCACACCACTAACCGAAGCCCCATTACAACCCTTTAAAGACCTTTTGATTTGTGTATCATCTCAAATTATAGTGGTGGAGATTTGATTTTCATGCAAGCCTATGGTAATGACTTTTCATAATTGACTATTGAGTGCTTATTTCTGAACCTTAAACATTTTGAGTGATTTGAGTGAATCTTTAGTGAGGATGTCAACTCTTGTTGGTTTTGAATTAAAGGTAATTACTTAGATAAGGGGAAATACCTATGTTTTCATGTTAAAATACTCGACTTGGATTGTTTAAGACTTTAATGTTTTTTTAGTTGAAATCTCAATGCATGATTATTTGTGAATTATTTCGAAACACTATTGATGAGGATTATAAGTTGAGAAGAATTAGTTTTAATTGTGAGTTGAGGATTTTGCTTGAGGACAAGCAAATGCTTAAGTATGGGGATATTTGATAAACCATAAATGTAACATTTTTTTAATTCCATGCTTGGCATATTTTTGGATGATTTATGATGAGAATTAGTCAATTTGATGGTCCTAATCCCTTAAATTCATGTTTCTATACTTAGGAGAGCATTTGGGAGCAAAATGAGCGAAAAAAAGGGCCAAAATCAGAGTTTTCAGGATCCATACGGCCTGGGCATTTTCTACACGGGCTGGGCACACGCCTATGTGATCCACACAGGCAGGCCACATGCCCATGTGCTTGTCCGTGTCGATATCACTCCCTGTTTCCCAAACACGCGGAAAAAGTCAATTTTTAAGGTTTCTGAGCATTCTAAAGTCTATAAATACACACTAGATGAGGACCTAAAGGGCAGACGCAGAGTAGAACAAAGAAATTACTCGAAGGAAGCCGTCAGAATCAATTTAGAAGTAGGATCTCATTCAAGATTGAAGATCTCCATCAAATTTTCTTAGAAGTTTTTGGGTTCTTTATGTCTTGTTGTTTTCCTTATTTTGAGATGTTTTCCTTTTACATTATGAACTAAACTCCCTAAAATACCTAGGGAGGATGAAACCTATGATGGATCTTATTATTTAATTAGCTGAATTACATGATAAATACTTGTTTTTGTTCTTAATCCTTGCCTTAATATTTTCAGGATATTAATCCAAGTTTGATGTGCTTAATCAGTGGAGAAAAAGTCCTTGCTTAAGAGTAGATCTAGCATAATTAAGCGAAATTGATTGCAATCCTAGAAATAGGACGACATAAATCTACCGGTTAGAGTCAAATCTAATAAGGGAATCCATAGATCGAGTTAATGCACAATAGGGGTTTTAATTAGAAAGAGATTTCAATTAATTAACCTAGAGTCAGTTGTTCTTAGTCTTGAAAGGGATATTAACATAATTTAGGGATTTCTACGGATCAGGACAAGTGAATAAATCGTTTAATTCATAATCATAATAATAAGTGAAATCTAGGTGGATTCTTCCTTGGGTATTATCACTCTTATTGGTTTTCTTAAAATATTTTCTCAATTTTATCTCTGTCGCGTTCATAGTTAATTAGTTAGTTCAATTTTAAATTAAAATACATCTTTAATTATTAGGCTAAAAAATAAAAAGATAGTAATTACTAGTACTTTTAGTCCCCTTGGATATGATATTCTAGACTCACCATAGCTATACTACTGTTGCATAGGTGCACTTGCCTTTGTCGTATTTTAGTTAGTTCGTGACGTCATCATTTATCCCATATTTTCTTGGCACTACTATAAAAGGAAACTGTGTTGAAGACTTATCCATTCAATCCACAAAAGAGAGTGTGTGTAGCATTAGTAGTTTGTTGAGCCTCAGCCTTGTCATTTGCATCCCGTCTTTCTTCCTCCTTGGGCACCTCCAATGAACCTCTTGTAATAACTCTCCAAGCACCGTAATCAAATGTTTGGACAAAGAATTCCATTCTCACTTTCCAATTTGAGTACTTATCTTCATTTAGGAGTGGAGGACACATGATGTAATAATCTTCTTCCATAGTTAACCTTGTAGGCATCTTTGAAACTTTCTATTTACCTTGAATCACTTCTCCAAATGGTAAAAATTTTAATGGAGAACTAGCTCCAAAATACCAAAAGGACATTGGGAATGATGTAAGGACATTGTCATCGATAAAATTGTGGTTAACCCAATAATTTAGAATGAAGGACTTGGGAGAAGCTAATTTTGTTTTAGGTATTTGAATCCTAAGGGATCAAAAGAACAAAGTGATAGCATTATCTAAAGCTTCATACATAGAAAATATATTGGAACATTATGTAATGACCGAGTTAAAGAAGGGAAATCAACCTTCCGTATCGGGTTTTCATCTTTCCTTAGAGGATTGTCTTAAAACAATAGAAGAAAGAGAGAACATAAGAAAGGTTCCTTATGTTTCAACAGTAGGAAGTCTCATGTATATTATGTTGTGCACATGCCCAAATATTTGTTTTGCAGTGGGGTCAGTAAGTCAATATCAGGCGAATCCAGGAGATTTTTTATGGGAAATATACAAAACCTATAGTAACACTCATTTATCACATATGAGGACAAACCTTGGGGATTTGTTTTGCCAAGAATCTACTAGCTAGAGAGCTTTTTGGGAAACATATGGAGGGGTATAAGAATGTGAAACATGACTCATCTACTTCATTAGGGCAAGTAGGAGATTGTTGAATTTTGTGCCATAAGTGTAGTATTTTTGTCCAAGTACATTTATAATTGGTACTAATGTTACTTTATTTTGCATATCTATTCTTAATGGTGTTGCAAGCCTAGACTCATGATCGTTGTTTTGTCGAGTTTTAAAATTTATAAAGAATATGATCAAACCTGGAAACTAACTGTGACAATGATTATAGGCAAGTGTACCTATCGAACAGTAGTATAGCTTAGGCAAGACCGGATTGTCGAACCCAAAGGAACTAAAAGTACTAATACTCACTTTCTTTTTATTATTTAGCCTAAAATATGAAGTGATTGGTTGATTTAATCTAATTTAACGACTACTAAGCTAAAGACACAAAGACAAAAAGAACAAATTGGGAAATAACTTGATGAAAAACTCAGTTGATCACGACGATACCCTCAGGAAGAATCCACCTAAACTTCACTTGTTATTTAACACTAAATCATACGATTTATTCACTTAGTTTGATATGTAACGTCTAACACTAGGTTAATTAGTGAAACTCCTGTTCTCTTATAATAACCCCCAAGAATAGCAGTAAATCGATCTATGGACTCCCATATTAGGTTTCACCCTAATCCGCAAAATCTCGTCACCCTATCTCTAGGCGTGCGATCAACTCCGCTTAATTATGCTAGATCTACTCTTAAGTAGGGTCTATTCCTCCTCCACCAAAGCACATCAGATTTGGATTAAGCATGCATAATTAAGAACAAACTAAGTATTTATCATATAATTCAGAAAACAATAACAAAATTCATCTAGGTTTCATCCCCTTTAGGTATATGAAGGGTTTAGCTCATAATGAATAAAGAAAACATCTCAAGAGAAAAGATAAAACAAAACATAAGAAATCCCTAAAACCCCTGAAGGAATTGAAGGAGAAATCAGCCGTCTTGAGTAGAATTTCGGCTCCTTGAGATGGATCAACTTCGAGTAATTCCCTGAATTGAACTGCTCTGGCTTCAGCTCTTTGGCCTAGCTCAACGCCTAATGCCTCACGCCTTTTCAGGATACACTTAGGATGTTTATATAGACTTTAAGAATGCTTTACTTGGTCCCTAAGTGTCCTAATTTGAGTATAGTTCCTACTCGATGTTTGAATAAGCTTTGGAAAGTGTTTCTTTGCCTCAAAGTATCCAAATCCGAGTGAAATTGCTCTCTTTTCCAGAGGCACGACCGTGGCACACGCCATGTAAATCGTGGTTGGTAGTATTTAAATCGTCGCTTGAGGGCATGTGTCGTGTCTTAGTGTAAGTATTTTGACGATGCTGTTGTGTGGCTTGATGTCCGGCCGTGTCGATTTCCTCTTTGGCCCAAATTGGCCCGTTTTAAGCCTGTTTCTTATTCTTTTCATTCTCGGGTGCTTTCCTGAGTATAAACATGAAAAGAAAGGATTAAAAGGACCTTTTTACATAAATTAAGGGCTAAATCATCCAAAAGCATACTAAATGCGGGTCTAAAATATGTTACTTTTATGGTTTATCAAATACCCCCACACTTAAGCTTTTTCTTGTCCTCAAGCAAAATTCTCAACTTACAATTAAAACGAACTTTCCATAATTCACAATTCCTATCGACAATGCCTCATCATAATTCACAGATAATTTATACATGGATAATTTAGCTCAAAGACTCCTAAAGATTCAAACAATTCTAAGCCGTATAGTTTGTAGCTTGAAAACATAGGCGTCTCCCCTTATCTAAATAATTACCTTTAATCCAAAACCGACAAGGATTGACATCCTCACTAAAGATTCACTCAAAGCACTCGAAGTGTTTAAGGTTCAAGAGAAAGCACTCATAAGTCGAACTTGAAAAGTTAATCCCATAGGCTTGCCTGAAAATCAAATCTCTACCACTGTATATGAGATGATACACAAATCAAAAGGTCTTTGACAGGGTTGTAACGGGGCTTAGGTTAAAGGTGTGGATAAAGGCTAAATTAGAAGGTTGAAAATCAAGATTAACCTGATAAATTACCTACTAAGAATAATGAACTAGAAAATAAATGATTGCTTTGAAACTAGTAATACTACTATTGATAATACTTTTAATACGAGCTCTTCTTCAACAATTGGAATTTAAGCCCATAAGTTCCTTTAATCATATACTAATACTTGAATATACTTTTTTTTTTAGAACAAACTAGAAACATAATAAAGGAAACTTTAACAACTGAAATAAACTAATTCGGCAACTGATCAAATCAATTCTCGATAGAAGGGTAGTCAAAAGAATGGTGATAACAAATACAAAGGGTTTTGGGTTAAAATTTAGCGGGTAAATCAATAAAAGGGTTGTTAGGATCAAATGGGTTCACTAAGGGTTAATTTGTGAAGGTAGGCTTTTTAGTGGAGTGAATGGGTTAAAACCTAGGTGCCTTTATCATCTCAGTATATCAAATCATTAATGTGGTCTCGATATGTATAATCGAGGCAAGTTCTAGAATAACAATTCAGTGTTGACACACTCATAATCAATAAAGTGAGCATGAAAAAGAATATATGCTCTATAAGGCTCAAAATCTCACAAAAATTATGGGTATTTGACATCAATCCTATAAATTTCAAACTTCAAGGTAATATTCAAATTCAGTTCAACAACCTAGAAAATTTTTTATTCTTAAAAAATAGACTTATCATGCTTGATTCTCTAGTATCTTAGGGTTTAAATCATCAATGCACAATTATCAATGACTTAATCCAAAACATATCAATAAAAATAATAAATCATTAAAAATTTCATCCTAATTAATAAAATGAAAAAAAATACTTAAAAACAAGATTAAATTCAGAATTTTTAGAATCATGCAAAAAGTTAGGCACTTAATTCCCCCCACAATTAAGATGTACATTGTCCTCAATGTACAAAGATAGATAAATGATCTTGTAATAGTGAAATCATAAGAGAAGGGGAGAAGTGATACTTCTTGAATTTTGGATGATGGAGTTATTGGTCGTGATTGAAGGTGGGTGAAGGAGGCGGTGGTGGCATTTTCTATGGGCCTGGTGGGGTGTCTACCGATGAGTTTTGTGCTAGATAAAGAAATTTGGTAGCCTGTAAAGATGTAGCCAAGAAATCTAAAGAAACATTAATAATATACTAATACTATAAGTAAAGACAAAGAAAATAAAGAGAAGAGGACTAAGAAGAAAACTAAAATTAAAAGAAAAGACTAATGGACTAAGGAGTCCTTATTGTTGGATGGTTCGCGAGGTGGGGTGTGACCTGTAGAAGGGTTGTGGTCGTGGTGCGTGATTCCCAAGCGACCTTTAGAACCTAAAACAAAGAAACTAAAACCAAATAAACTAGATTAAGCATAAGAGAGTCAAAGGGAAGGAAATTGAAGCAAAAGAGAAAAGAAAAATAAAATCGAAAAGGTCTCAAAAACCCTTGGCTTGGTGTTTGGATGAAGCAACCGTCATGAACTTATGTGTAGGGTCTCCTTTGAGGAGACAATGCTTGCCTTCTTACGCTTCTTCGGCATGATTCTAGTGTAGCTAAGATTTGGACACCTTTTTAAGAAAGAAAAGAAGAAAGAAAGGGAGAAGGAAAAGGAAGTGGGGTTTAAATAAGATTGGGAAGGGGCATGTTTAAATAGAGTTTTGAGGGTGTGTTGAATTGCCCACAGTGTGTTTAAGCGTGTTGGTTCACCCACGCCCATTTTTCAGATGCCACGCCTGTTCTTAAAAAGGTAGTGTGTTGGCACGGTTGGGTAGCATGGGCATATTTTTCCCGTGTCTCGTAAGTCAGTAGCTTCACACGGTCGTGGTGCACGGTCGTGCCAATTTATCGGTGCCCGTAGGGGAGTGGTTGGATCCGTGATGTCGAAAAGTGGTTGGGATTTGATTCTACGGCTTGCTATGTCGATCAGGGGGATTAGGTAGTTTCGACCACGACCACGGCCATGTGCAAGGATCGTATGTTCTAGAAATATGCACTTTTGGTTAGTTTACAAAGAGAAAGAGAAAGAAAATAAAATAAAATGAAAACAAATGTAAAAAAAGTAGTGTTAGTGCTCGGCGAACATTTATAGTCTGAAGCTAGACTTTTCCTTGAACTTGAATCAAGGAGGTTTAAAGGTTTGAATATCTTCCCTCTTGTTTAAAGTTCTATTTACTTGACAAAGTTCAAATCGAGAAGCGTTTACCTTAGATGTGTCGAATGTTGGGTTGCTTACCTCGACTGTTCCATGTAGGAAGATATTGTGTACCTTAAGAAGGATTTCTGGATTTGGCTTTGTCATCCATACCGATGATTTCCTATTTTGGAGTGGTTTTGTTCTAACAATACCGGTCTCCTATTTTGTAGTGATTGGATGTTCCTACGAGCTCTTCTAGATGCTCCTTCGGTTCTGCTTTGTGTGGTTTTCCTTTGACGTGTGTCTTATGTTCTTCTAGTCTGTCGACCTTAAGGTTTTGATCCTTCTCTTTGTCGGTTTGGGTCCTATGGGTTGGCTCAAGTTTGTTTTCATGTGGTGTTTCCTACGATGAAGTTTGTACAAATTGATTATCGACTAACTTATCTTTCTTACCTTCATTGGTTGTTGTCCTGGCCAAGTCAAGAGCTTGAAGATTGATTGATTTGTCACCTACACAAAGTATGAGTTCTCTTGGAGCAACATCAATTTTAGTCTTGGCAGTTGCTAAGAAGGGTTTTCCCAAAATTAAGGGGATTGTATTATCCTCATCCATATCTAAGACAACAAAATTTACTGGTAAAACAAATCTATTGATTTTGACAAGAACATCTTCAATAATGCCCCCAAGAATTCTAACATTTTATCAGCTACTTGTATACTCATCCTAGTTTGTTTGAGCTTCCCTAAACCTAGCCGTTTAAATAATGTATACGGCATGACATTTATGCTTGCCCCTCAATCAGCTAACGTATTATCAATAGTTAGACTACCAATTAAGCATGGAATTGTAAAACTCTCTGGATCTTTTAGCTTTTGTGGTAGTCGATTCTGTAACATTGCTGAGCATGCTGCGTTCAATTCCACGTGGTGCTTTTCGTCTGATTTGCATTTGTTAGTCAAGAGTTGTCTTAAAAACTTCTCGAAGTCGGCATCCGAAAAAGATCTTTAAGAAGAGGTAAGTTAATATGTAATTTCTTTAAGAGTTTAAGAAACTTACAAACTATTCCTCTGAATCGTCTCTTTTCATTGCTTGGGATAAGGTATGCGAGGTTGGTACTCCCGATTACCCATTTTGGCTTTTCTTGTGTTATCTCTATCTTACCTTTGTCTCGTTGTTTTCTTTTGTTGAGCTAGATTCATCTCTCTTTTATTGTCATCATTGTGATGGCTTGGATTTGTTCTTTGGGTTAATCTCGGTGTTACTTGGTAGATGCCCTTGCAGTTGTTCGGACATTAATTTTGCAAGTTGTCCAACCGCATTAGTGACTTCCCTCCTAACTTAGTAAGTTCCCGATTTGGTCTCTCATTGCTTTTAATTAAGTGTTTTTCAATTTCTTGGAGCGATTTTACGTGTTTGCCATGAATTTTGTCAAATCTCTTTGAGGTTTGGCTTCTTCTCTTGCGGGTATGGCTGATTTTGGAAATTTGGAGGAGGTTGTTATCTTTGATTTCCTTGAATTCCTTGACTTCCCCATGAAAAATTTGGGTGGTTCCTCCAACTTGGATTATAGTTGTTACTATAAGGATTATTATTGAATCTGAAATTATTACCTATATAGTTCATCTGTTCGTTTCTGCGCTTGGTTGGTAGGGTGGGTACTTAGGATTCGCCACAGTTCCACTTGTGTTATCTTGCATTCTTGGATGTACATGAAGAACACAAACTATCAAGCTTTTTATTCATCATCTCTACCTGTGTTGATAGCATGGTCACTGCATCTAGGTTGCAAACTCCAACTAATTTTGTCGGTTTTGTCCTTGTAACTTGCCACTGATAGTTATTCAGTGACATCTCTTCAATAAACTTGTAGGCTACTTCAGGAGTTTTGTTGTTCAGGGTTCCACCGGCAGCTGAATCAATTAGTTGCCTCGTTGAGGGGTTTACACCGTTATAGAAAGTTTGGACTTGTAGCCACAAAGGTAGACCATGGTGTGGACACCTCCTCAAGAGATCATTGTATCTCTCCCATGCGTCATATGATGTTTGTAAATCCATCTGCACAAAAGAAGAGATATCATTCCATAATTTGGCCGTTTTGGCCGGTGGGAAATATTTTAATAAAAATTTTTCGATCATCTGCTCCCATGTAGTGATTTACCCTCGTGGTAACAAGTTTAACCACTGTTTGGCTTTATTCCTTAATGAAAAGGGAAATAACCGAAGACGTATGGCATCATCAGAAACGCCATTTATTTTGAAAGATCACAGAACTCTAAGAAATTAGCTATATGAGTGTTTAGATCTTCGTCCTGCAAACCATCAAATTGAACAAACTGTTGAATCATTTGTATTGTGTTAGGCTTTAATTCAAAATTATTAGCGGCTATAGTAGACCTAACAATACTAGATTCCACTCTGTTAAATTAGGTTTAGCATAATCAAACATTGTCGTGGAGCATTATTTTTCATCGTGCTAGTGGGTTATTCTCGTCCATCCCTTCGGTAGGATTGGATCATCTTCTTTGACCTTCCTCTTGGTAATTTAGGGATCGTCTAATTTCTCTGCAATTCCTACGTGCGGTCACTTCGATATCACAATCATATACTAGTGGTCCTCTCGGGTTCCTTCTAGCCATAAACTAGAGGTACCTCGTTAGGAAAAGAAAGAAAGAAAATTTAGTAAGTAAAATAAAATAAATTGCAAATTTAAAATAAAAATAATGGCTAAAGTAATAAAATAGAGTTTTCTTAATATTTTAGTTCCCAAGAATGGCGCCAAAAACTTAATTGTTGTTTTGTTGAGTTTTAAAATTTATAAAGAATATGATCAAACCTAGAAACTAACTCGACAATGATTATAGGCAAGTGTACCTATCGAGCAAGAGTATAGCTTAGGCAAGATCGGATTATCGAACCCAAAGGAATTAAAAGTACTAATACTCACCTTCTTTCTATTATTTTTATTATGATTGGCCTAAACTAAATGCAAAGGAGTGATTGGTTGATCACGATGATACCATCGGAAGAAATCTAATTTAAACAACCATACGATTTATTCACTTAAGCTAAAGACATATAAAGAATACGTCTAAAAAAGAACAAATTGGGAAATAACTTGATCAAAAAACTCAATTGATAACGCAAAATGATATCTCCCTCGACTCAAGCTTAATTATGAAGAATTGTAACATCCTAAATATCCCAAAACATTAACACAAGAATTAAGCACACATTTTGGCCTAAATTTTTTGGCCTATGCGTTTAATGGGTGAATATGTGGAATGAGTTAATTTAAGTGTTAGGGGTCAAAATTTGGCTCAAGCTTAGGTAGAGGCCTTGATTAAAATTATCTGTTTGGGCATTATAGGGTTTAAAAGGTAGTATCTATGTTTAAAATACCAAAGTGGGCTTGTGGCCCAATCTTAGGAGGTGATGCCACACACAAGGAGTAAGGGCCCAAATTTAAGTTTCATGGAGCCCAATTATTTTAATTTAAGTTAGCTAAATTTTGGGCATTAGGATTAGGTGGAGTGGATGGCAACAAGGCTAAAATTTAGGGTTTTAATGTTTAAAATATATGGATAATAAGCAGATAAAGGCTATTATTTAGGAATTTATTTTATGTGGATAATAAGCAAATAAAGGCTAAGATTTAGGGATTTTAATGATTAAAATATGTGGATAATATCTTTGATAAAGGAGGGAGGAGTTAGAGATAATTAAGTCTCTTTTAGATGAGCTAGTAGATTAAGATAAAGGAGAAAAGTTAGAATTTATCTATAAAGAGAGTGATGGCCAAGAATCCATCACCGAGAGGAGTAAAGAAACCACTACTACATGGCAAAGGGTTGTCAATTTCCTATAAATAGGGGCTAGCTCCTTGTTTTCGACATTAAATCCTCTCCCTTTTGTGCCAAAATTCCTTAGCTTCTTTTCTCCAAATTTCTTTCTCCAATTTCTCTAAAAGCCTAAAACTCCATTATTCTCTTCTTTCTTCTAAAAGCCAAAAACTCCATTATTCTCTTCTTTCTCCTAAAAGCCGAAAACTCCATTATTCTCTTCTTTCTTCTAAAAGCTAAAAACTCCATTATGCTCTTCCTTCTCTAAAAAGCCGAAATCTCTATAGTTTTTATTTTATTCATCCTATTTGAGAAATTGTTCTATACTTCCGGCATTTAAATCCTCCATTGACATTGTCAAATTCTCTCTCTAGTACTAGTCGAATCTCCTAAGTTAAGGTAAGAGTAGATTTTTTATTAGTTCTTATATTCTATTCCTGATTTTACCGAAAGCTAATAGTTTAATGGTTATGATGGGCGGCAAGTCGGGATTTGAAGGAAGCCTAGTCGACTAGATCTAAAAGCCGAAATTCATAAGTCTCCAATTTTGGGATTTTTAAGGTAAGAAGATTTTCCTAGATTTCTATTAGATTTCATCATTATATACAAGATTTTAACTTTACAAGGAGGATTAACGATTAAATATTATTATAGTAACTCTGATAAGGATTTATGATGGAATTAAATATGGATCGTGCAAAAGAAAGAATCCTAAGTTTAAGAAACAAGTATATCATCTTTTTGGGATGGGCCAATTGGTTGTGGACCGGCTTCTGAACAACACCTTAGGTAGATAGCAGTTGTGTCGACTAAGGATAGCATCGATATAGAAAGCCTCGTTTTATCGGTAATCAGGTGTGTAGATTCTTGACACATAAGCTTTGTTATATTATATGTATGTTATGGGCTAAAAGTCGGAAAAGGTGTGTAGATCTCTATCACACTAGTTAATCTGAATTATATGTATGTTGTGGGCTAAAAGCGGGAAAATGAGGCTGTATGAACAGTCGTAATACCCAGAAAGGGTAGGCAAGGGATGCCAGGTACGTAATCATAGAAACTTCTCTATGTGTATCAAAGTATGTAAAAATATGTGATCTGTTTAGATAGTTTAATGTTCTGATTCTTGCATGTATGCATGGGATGGGATTGATTGATTTACGGAAGGGGAGCAGGTCACGAGGCGATTGGTGGCTTTGCCACATAGGTCACATAGTGATCGGTCTTTATGATGAAAGACAAATTATCGATATATTATTAAGGTCATGACAATGATCGGTGGCTTCGCCACATAGGTCACATAGTGATCCGTCTTTATGATGAGCAAAGACATTGTCGATATGGTGTGTAGCGATATGATTGTAGAAATCCACGGTGTGATGGTTGGTGCAGGGGTGTGATGAAGGGTTGATTGATTGAAATCTCCACGGTGTGATGGTTGGTACGGTGGTGTGTAGAGGATGGACTCATAGGTTTGGGATGGGCCATGTTGCATATTTTGTTACCCTTGTATATGGGCCAAGGCTCATAATGTGTTTGTGGGCCTCAAGCCTTTTATGTGTTCTCGGGATTTGCACATCGAGTCTTGGTGACTCAACCTTTATTTTTCCCAACATTTTAGGTGAGCAGAGATCGTGAACATGGGAGCCGAGGCGGACTCGAGGGCCATCAAGTTTTATTTCTACAAATTATTTGGGATTTCTTTAAGTTTATTTTATTTTTATTTGGGATTTATTTTAAGGCCCTAGTTTTTATTCAACTAAGAAGTTTTCAATGTTATGCAACTTATAAATTTTATGTCAAGGTTTATTTATACTTAATAATACTATATAAGATTTTATTTTAAAATGTCACTTATTTACTCTAATAATGTCTAATTAACTTACGACTTCCAAAACCAACAAGGCAAAAGTTTTCAATGTACAAGCCGTGACACGCCAGATCCGAGTAAACGCATGGGCCGGGTTTGGGGTGTTACAATTTTGGTATCATAGCCCAGTTCAAAACTCGGGCCGTGAAATGGGTCTAGAAGTTTTTTTTAAAAAAGAATTTAAGAAAAAGATTTTGGTTTGAAGACATTACCTTCGAGTCTACCGGCACCCGATCCACCCAGGTAAGTATTCTGAACTCCCGATTGTGATATAAATATGGGCTTAATGGGCTTTATGGGACGTAGACTATCTAGATGAGAATTTGATGGACTCTAGGCTTAGGCAAACAACTATTCAATTCCATAAGACTTAACTTCACTAAAACAAAACCTGTAAACGAGTCACAAGACTAAGGTGTGGCAACAGGCATATGCATGTCTAGGAGTAGATCCGGAAGAGCTTGGTATTTAAGCAGTCCATGTGACTCACCTCCTCTTCACAGGAATCTTACTTGGTGCATAATGACTGTTCACTTTAGCCATGACAGGGTGTGGCAATAGGCATACGCATGCCTAGGAGTGGATTCAGGGAGAGCTTGGTATTTAAGCAGTCCTAGTGACTCACCTCCTCTTCACAGAATCTTACAGTGCGTAGTATTTATTCACTCTAGCTATAAGGACTTGTTCATGGGCTGAACCCATAATTAAAACCCGAAAGGGACCAACCACCCTATTTTGCAAACAAAACCCCTAAGTTTTGTACACTTCCAGAAAAAAATACATTTGATTTGAAAATATTCGCAACTATAAAGAAAATTACCAAATTACCCTTATTTTGCAAAATGACCAAAATAACCCGATTTGTAGAATTACCAAATTACCCTTGTTTTGTAAAATTACCAAAATACCCTTGAATCACAAAATTACCAAAATACCTTAGATCACAAAATTATCGAAATACCCTAAATTTTAAAATTATCGAAAAAATATTTTAAAATTTTAAAATTATTTCAAAATTCTTGAAATACCCTAAATTTCAAAATTATCGAAATACCCGAATTTTAAAATTATCGAAATATTTCAAAATTATCGAAATACCCTCGATTTCAAAATTTCTAAAATGCCCTGATTCCAAAATTACCAAAATACCCTTAATTTTTAAAATTACCAAAATACCCCAGAATGCAAAATTACCAAAATACCCTTATTTTATAAAATCATCAAGGAACCTCATTTCAAAAAATTTACGAAAATGCCCTTGTAGGATAAAATTACGAAAATACCCTTGGGTAGTGAAAAAACAACAACAACAACAACAACAACACTTTTCTCAGTAATGAACATGAGTTCATGATTGAAGTATGAGTTTATAGAGGATATGAACTTGAGGCTGTATGGTGTATGTATGAATTGAAATAATTACTCTTAAAGCTATCATTCATAAGGTATTCGTGGTTAAAAAAGTGGAAAAAACTAATAATTCATAAAATTTCTAATCAGATAAACGCAAATCGATAGAATGAGTACAAGGGGACGAAGACGCTTCAGATGCACGAATAATGGTGCGTACCCTACCATAGTATACTAAGTGTTTATTTTGGCTTTAGAATTAGAGTGCGCAGTGAAAGCAAAGTGGTGAGACTCAGGTAGAATGATTACTAGTTAGTTGGAAATTTCGAGGACGAAATTTCTTTAAGGAGGGTAGAATTGTAACATCCTAAATTTTTGGGCCTATGCGTTTAATGGGTGAATATGTGGAATGAGTTAATTTAAGTGTTAGGGGTCCAAATTGGGCTCAGGCTTAGGCAGAGGCCTTGATTAAAATTATCTGTTTGGGCATTATAGGGTTTAAAAGGTAGTATCTATGTTTAAAATACCAAAGTGGGCTTGTAGCCCAATCTTAGGAGGTGACGCCACACAAGGAGTAAGGGCCCAAATTTAAGTTTTATAGAGCCCAATTCTTTTAATTTAAGTTAGCTAAATTTTGGGCATTAGGATTAAGTGGAGTGGATGGCAACAAGGCTAAAATTTAGGGGTTTTAATATTTAAAATATGTGGATAATAAGCAGATAAAGCCTATTATTTAGGAATTTATTTTATGTGGATAATAAGCAAATAAAGGCTAAGATTTAGGATTTTAATGATTAAAATATGTGGATAATATCTTTGATAAAGGAGGAGGAGTTAGAGATAATTAAGTCTCTTTTAGATGAGCTAGTAGATTAAGATCAAGGAGAAAAGTTAGGAATTTATCTACAAAGAGAGTGATGGCCAAGAATCCATCACTGAGAGGAGTAAAGAAACCACTAGTACATGGCAAAGGGTTGCCAATTTCCTATAAATAGGGGCTAGCTCCTTGTTTCTAACATTAAATCCTCTCCCTTTTGTGCCAAAATTTCTTAGCTTCTTTTCTCCAAATTTCTTTCTCCAATTTCTCTAAAAGCGAAAACTCCATTATTATCTTCTTTCTTCTAAAAGCCAAAACTCCATTATTCTCTTCTTTCTCCTAAAAGCGAAAACTCCATTATTCTCTTCTTTCTTCTAAAAGTGAAAACTCCATTATTCTCTTCCTTCTCTAAAAAGTCGAAATCTCTATAGTTTTTATTTTATTCATCCTATTTGAGAAACTGTTCTATACTTAGGCATTTAAATCCTCCATTGACATTGTCAATTCTCTCTCTAGTACTAGTCGAATCTCTTAAGTTAAGGTAAGAGTAGATTTTGATTAGTTCTCATAATCTATTCGATTTTTAAAAGGCAAAAGCCAAAAGCTAATAGTTTAATGGTTTATGATGGGCGACAAGTCGATTTGAAGGAAGTCTAGTCGACTAGATCTAAAAGCCAAAATTCATAAGTCTCCAATTTTGGGATTTTTAAGGTAAGAAGATTTTCCTAGATTTCTATTAGATTTCATAATTATATACAAGATTTTAACTTTATAAGGAGGATTAACGATTAAATATTATTATAGTAACTCGATAAGGATTTATGATGGAATTAAATATGGATCAGGCAAAAGAAAGAATCCCTAAGTTTAAAAAACGAAGCGAAGATCTGCATTGCTCGAGATTAGCCAATTGGTTGTGGATCGACTTCTAAACAACACCTTAGGCAGATAGCAGTTGTGTCGACTAAGGATAGCGTCGATATAGAAAGCCTCGTTTTATCGATAATCAGGTGTGTAGATTCTTGACACATAAGATTTGTTATATTATATGTATGTTATGGGCTAAAAGCTAAAAAAGGTGTGTAGATCTCTATCACACTAGTTAATCTGAATTATATGTATGTTATGGGCTAAAAGCCAGAAAATGAGGCTGTATGAACAGTCGTATTACCCAGAAAGGGTAGGCAAGGGATGCCAAGTACGTAATCATAGAAACTTCTCTATGTGTATCGAAGTATGTAAAAATATGTGATCTATTTAGATAGTTTAATGTTCGATTCTTGCATGTATGCATGGGATGGGATTGATTGATTTACGGAAGGGAGGCGGTCGCGAGGCGATCGGTGGCTTTGTCACATAGATCACATAGTGATCGGTCTTTATATGACAAAAGACAAATTGTCGATATATTATTAAGGTCGACAATGATCGGTGGCTTCACCACATAGGTCACATAGTGATCGGTCTTTATGATGAAGACAAATTGTCGATATGGTGTGTAGCGGATGGAGGGTTGATTGTAGAAATCCCACGGTGTGATGGTTGGTACGGGGTGTGTAGAGGATGGACTCATAGGTTTGGGATGGGCCATGTTGCATATTTTGTTACCCTTGTATACGGGCCAAGGCTCATAATGTGTTTGTGGGCCTCAAGCCTTTTTATGTGTTCTCGGATTTGTACATCGAGTCTTGGTGACTCAACCTTTTATTTTCCCAACATTTCGGTGAGCGAGAGATCGTGAACATGGGAGCCGAGGCGGACTCGAGGGCCATCAAGTTTTATTTCTACAAATTATTTGGGATTTCTTTAAGTTTATTTTATTTTTATTTGGGATTTATTTTAAGGCCCTAGTTTTTATTCAACTAAGAAGTTTTCAATGTTATGCAACTTATAAATTTTATGTCAAGGTTTATTTATACTTATTAATACTAATATAAGATTTTATTTTTAAAATGTCACTTATTTACTCTAATAATGTCTAATTAACTTACGACTTCCAAAACCAACAAGGCAAAAGTTTTCAATGTACAAGCCGTGACACGCCAGATCCAGTCGAAACGCATGGGCCGAGTTTGGGGTGTTACAAGAATCCACCTAGACTTCACTTGTTATTTAACACTGAATCATACGATTTATTCACTTAGTTTGATCCGTAAGACTCCCTAACGTATATTAAACCCTCTCTCGAGGTGAATAATGTCTAACCCTAGGTTAATTAGTGGAACTCTCGTTCTCTTATAATAACCCCCAAGAATAGCAGTAAATCGATCTATGGACTCCCATATTAGGTTTCACCCTAATTCGACAAAATCTCGTCAACCTCTCTTTAGGCGTGCGATCAACTCCGCTTAATTATGCTAGATCTACTCTTAAGTAGGGTCCATTCCTCCTCCACCTAAGCACATCAGATTTTGATTAAGCATGCATAATTAAGAACAAACTAAGTATTTACCATATAATTCAGAAAACAATAACAAGATTCATCTAGGTTTCATCCCCTTCAGGTATTTGAAGGGTTTAGTTCATAATGAATAAATAAAACATCTCAAGAGAAAAGATAAAACAAAACATAAGAAATCCCTAAAACCCCCTGAAGGAATTGAAGGAGAAATCCGCCATCTTGAGTAGAATTCCGGCTCCTTGAGATGGACCAACTGGCTATCTTCGAGTAATTCCCACAATTGAAGTTCGACTTCTCGACTCTTTGGCCTATTTCAATGTCTAACGCCTCCTCGCCTCTTTGGATACACTTAGGATGTTTGTATAGACTTTTAGGATGCTTTACTTGGCCCCTAAGTGTCCTAATTCAAGTATAGTTCCTAATCGGTGTTTGAATAAGCTTTGAAAAGTGTTTTTTGCCTCAAAGTATCCAAATCCGTGTGAAATTCTTCTTTTCCACGATAGAGGCAGGCCATGGTACACGCCGTGTAAATCGTGGTTGGTAGTGTTTCGATTCTTTTGTTTGAGGCACGGTAGTGTAAATCGTGGCATGGTTGTGTGAAGTATTTTGACGATGCACGGTCGTGTGGCTTGATGTCCAGGCCGTGTCGATTTCCTCTTTGGCCGAAATTGGCCCGTTTTAAGCCCGTTTCTTGTTCTTTTCTTTCTCAGGTGCTTTCTTGAGTATAAACATGAAAAGAAAGGATTAAAAGCACCTTTTTACATAAATTAAGGGCTAAATCATCCAAAAGCATACTAAATGCGGGTCTAAAATATGTTACTTTTACGGTTTATCAACTCGGTTAGCTAAATGAATATTTTCCTAATCCCTAAAACTACTTATTTGACTATTATGTCTCAATATCAACCTATTTGTTTGTAGATTTTCCTTCACAAGATTATTGCTAAAGTTATTGCCAACCAATTTAAAATGGTTCTCTTTGCTTGTATTGATAAAGGACAAGGTGCCTTTGTTTTGGATGACTTATTTTATATAATGTTTTAGTGGCATATGAATTGCATACAATAAAAAACAACCAAGCTGGTAATCAAGGTTACTTTGCATTCAAACTTGATATGAGTAATGCTTACAATCGAGTTGAGTGGAATTTTTTGGAGGGTATGCTTTTGCCTTTGGGATATGCAAAAAGATGGATTGATTAGTGATGACTTGTGTTCAAGCTATTTCTTACTCTATTATTTTTATTGACAAGTGGTTTTCTTATTTTTTTTTCGGATGTGGTTTACAATACGGTTTCCCTCTCTTCCCGTATTTATTCCTCATTTGTAGTTAAGGCTTCTCTTCTCTTTTCAAAATGGTTAAAAGTATTCTCTAGGGAGTACAAGTTAGTCATGGAGGCCTAAACTTACTCATTTATGGTTTGCTGACGACAATATTCTTTTTTAGAGATGCCATGTATGATGGGGGTTGATTCTATTCATTTGTTTGTTCACGAGTATGAATCTCATTCTGGTCAATTAGTTAATTTTGATAAGTCCATGGTGTTTTTTAGTGCTAACACTTCTGACGTGGATAAAAAGCAGCATGCTTTAGTTATTACGTGTTTGTAATGTGCCTTGCCCAAAAAAGTGTCTAAGCATCCCTTCTATTGTTGGAAGGAATCATTGATCAATGTTTCAACATCTTAAGGATAACATACTTTCTATAATCTCTGGTTGGAATACTCAATTTCTTTCCCAAGGTAGGCGTGTTGTGTTGATTAAATCGATTTTGCAATCATTACCTATCCATGTTATGTCATGTTCTCTATTACCTAATTCTATGTGTGATTCTTTTCATGCTAGTTTTAATAGCTTTTGGTGCAAAAGGGTCCCCAACAGAGGCTCCGATGTGGTGAAAAATTGGATTGGAATGTATCCAAATAATAGACTAGTCACATTGCGTTGCAGTTGGATTCTCTTTTCTAAAAGTTCCAACCCGCAAAGTTTTTGGTGCATCCAAAAAGGCCCTAAATCTCACAATGTAAGTATTATTGATGTTATATAATAAAATTAAAATAATAATATAATTTACACATTGAATAACTTGAGTTGCCGGATATGCTAAATTTAAATATTTGTTATAAAATAGTAATAATAATGCAAAGAACACAAGAATAATAGAAGAGAATAAGAGGCATTTTATTGTATTTCCATTTAATAAATTTTGAAAATCCAACTTAAGTGAGGTGACAAAACAATTTTAGGGTTTATTATTTTGAAAGAAATAAATTTTGTTTTTCTTAACTTTAATTAAAAATAAATTGTAACACAATCAACATGAATAAGCGGAAATAAAGAAAATCCAACTGGGCCTTATGGCCTTATTACATCAAGTAAAACCCAAAATAAAATAAAAGTAACTAAATCAAATAAAGTCCAAACTAAATAAATTCTCCGAATGTAGCATGGCCACCTCAACGTCTCACCGGTCCGTCCACATCGTTCATCACCGAAAATAGTTCCCATAACAGGGTGAGTCAACAGACTCAATGTGCACACAAGACTAACATTCAACAAATCGAGCATTCATGTTCAAAACATCGATCCATATAAAATGAAATTATGATGCAACCCAAACCCAATCCTAATTAGCCATCCACTACACTCCCCTGTACCAACCTTGCATGCAGTGGGGACTACTAAGTCAACCCTCCATCCGCTACTCTCCACGTTGTGTCTTTAGACACTATAATCAAATTTAAACGTTGTGTCATTAGACACTATTGTAACCGAAGTTACCAAAATTTCGCAATGTGACCGTAGTCAACATATTTCGTTGGTGAGACCAAAGTCAACACCTTCGTTGGTGAGACCGAAGTCAACACCTATATTTCGTTGGTGAGACCGAAGTCAACACCTATATTTCGTTGGTGAGACCAAAGTCAACACCTTCGTTGGTGAGACCGAAGTCAACACCTATATTTCGTTGGTGGGACCAAAGTCAACACCTTCGTTGGTGAGACCGAAGTCAACACCTACTCTTCCCCTTTCACATAAATCCCGAATGCCCCAAAAATATATATTATGCATAACTTACTTAATTTCAGGTTTATATACATATATTCGCATGTTATAAAATAACATATTTCACAATCCTATCTGAAGTAGGAAACGTACCTGGGTACTTTTTGCCACATTTGTGGTACTTAGCCACATTCACATTCTTATACATATTCATATATTAAAATAATAGCCATAAAATATCGAAGGTTAGTAAGGTACACACCGATTTGTTTAGCGATTCCTTGAGATTCCGAAAAGCTAGATCTAAAGTTTAGATCCTTAGTCCTACATTTGATTCATCCTTTATTACTTAGCATAAATTCTATTTGGCTATGATATCCAAATCCTAGTAGGATTTGTAAAAAGACTTACCTTTGATGCCGATTTGGTGTTTATTCAAATCCAAAACTTGGTTTTCCTTCACTTGATATTCGCCAACCTTGAATCTCAATATGGGTTAGTTTTCGCTTTTTAATAATTAAAGAACTGATCTAGATAATCATACAAGCTTTGGTGAATACTTTTAGGTACTTACCTTGTGGATCTTAAATCCGAAATTCACCGAATAACTAGGGAACACGTGGCCTATGGTGTACCTTCGGAAAAGAATTTCTTCTTCCATGATTTACCAAGATTAATAATCGAAATTAGTCTCTAAATTTCAATAAATCTAGAATATAAAAGAATGGAAAACTAAACTTGGATCTTACCCTTATTTGAAGGAATCGATTGCACCTTCACTTCATCCTTCGAGAGATTCGGCTTAGAGACTTGATGAACAATCGGCTATGATTCCCTAATGTATTTGGTTTCAAAGATGAAAGAAGAGAGGAATAATAGGCTTAGAAGGAAATCGGCTAGGAGGCTAAAAGAAAAGAAGAAAAGAATGGATGCTCAAGAAGAATATTTGGCAGAGGAAAAGAGAGGAGAATGAATAATGAATGGCCCTAGTCCCTCCTTTTATAGCCGAATTTACTAGGCCAAGAATCCTTTACTTGGCCACCACTCTTCCTTATCTTCCTAATTAAAGAATAATTCTTCATTTATCCACCTATTTAGCGAATTTTAAAGAGAATTAAACTCTTCCAAGAAGAGTCCTTATGATCTTCTAATTAATGAGTTTTAAAGAGAATGAAACTCCTCTTTGCAAGCTTGTGCCGTCCACCTCTTGGCTTCTAGAAGCAAAATAAAACTTATTTTATTTGCTTCTTATGTGACTCGAACTCAAGCCCAAAACCTTTTGCATGTGGGCCATTTTCTAAGGCCTTAGGTGGCATCTTGAGCCACTTTTCCAAGTCCGTTATTGGGTCAAATTTCATGTACTTTATATTTTAGGGTCACTTGGCCCTAAGTTCCCTTTGGGCTCTAAAATTCGACATTCAGGGTCATTTTAAGTTTCCAAAATTTTCGCATGACTCAGATTTTCCAAGTTTCCAAAATGTTTAGTTTCCTCTTTTGGCTTGGTTTCCAAAATGTTCACTTTCCTAATTTACTTGGTTTCCAAAATGGTCACTTTCCTATTTTAGTTTAGTTTCCAAAACTTAACATTTCTAAAGCATTTCCTTACATTTCCATACATCTCCTTACATTTCCACACATTTCCATACATTTCTATACATTTCCTTACATTTCCATATATTTCCATACATTTCCATACATATTTCCTTTCATTTTCTTACATTTTCCTTACTTTTCCTTACATTTCCTACATTTCCTTACATTTCCTTACATTTCCTTTCATTTTCTTTCATCTTAGGGTTCTTGAAACTCTTCAGAACACATCCAACACACCCACTGATCCCACTATCTCATGAATTATGCACGAACGCATAACCCCTAATCTAGGATGGTACAGTATTTCTCTTATTTTCTATCATCATTACAAGTAGTATACTCCTATATATATAGGAAAATTAGACTTCTCATTTTCTAATACATAAATAGGAAAGGGATTACAAGAAGATGAAAGGTGAAGAGTTAAGGAAGATGAAATGTGAAAGGTTAAGAAAGATGAAAGGTTGAACATCCACTTAATAGCATTCATAACACTCCCCCTTGGATGTTCATTGTATAAAGGATATGTCTCATTAAAAACATTACTAGGAAAACCCTATGAAACAAAAATCTAGTGAAGGAAAAAAGAGTACATAATCCTTTAATACACAACTTGTCACAACCTTAAAAGAAAAAATGTAATGCGAATTTAGTCCCCCTCAAGTAAGCATCACTTGAGATCTTTGAAACAATACAATCCAATGCTGAAAATTAACTTCTCAAGTGTAGAGGTAGGGAGTGCCTAATTGAATTCTCAATTATTCTTTGCATTAGGTGAGGGGTGTTACAACAGTGCATATTTTGCTCACATTATTTGAACATCATTTTACAACTCAATATTGAGTCATTCAATATTATTTATCAATAATAAATCATCAACATATACAAAAAATTTTGTTGATGCATATCAATATAACAATAAAATTCAATTGCATTTTCACGCTTTAGATGTCGTTAGCAACTTTATAAAGCATGATATTTTGTATCATTCACTATTACCAATATAATAAGTGCATTGAGCACATACAGAAATGGTACTTCAGGACTATTGTTTTATAACATTATTGTTTGATCATTTGTATTCCTTTTCAATATCTTCAATCTACATGAAAAATTAGTCTAATTAATTTTGATTATATAAACACTATTGGATACTCAATAGCAATTCTTTATAATATCATTGTGTAAATATTTGTCCTTATTGAACACTTGATCTTCATGTCGAGACAAATTTTCATTTTTAGATATATTTTCATTATAAAGTTCATATATCGAATAAGTATTTCTCTTGGAAATTCGTCAGGAACTCCAATGATTTTCTCATGAAACTCGAGTTTTATGCTTCATGCATCAATATTATCAAATCATTTATATCAGTTGAATACAAATTTAGTAGACGTAAATAAATAACTTTATTTGGTTTTTGCATTCACCACAAATTAATCATTTTTCATAACCAAAAGCAAATGTCTTGTGGACGTTCTTGTTACAAGTCAATTATATATATTATGACTTGTATTTTTTTCCGTTATTATGCTAACATGTAATCCCCTTGCCTTTACACCTTCCGGGTGTTTAGACTTCTTGTCCGAGATGTATTTTATAAGTTATAATAGAAGTGTTTATTTATTTTTGAAGACTTGTTCTCATCTCAATGCTTTCAAATATATTTTCATTGAAGATCCCATTTCTCCATAATATTGAAGTATTCTATTTATATTATCATTGTTGATAATAATTTCCTTTTTGTTAGCTCCATCATATTTAGGTATGACATAACTGATTGGGATATCCCATTATATTCATAATTTTAGGTACCTAAACCTCTTTTGGGATTTTATCAAAAGTTATGCCTTGAGTCTCTTCATAAGTACCCGCCTCATTTAGCATATAACCATCTTAATATCTTTTTTCTTTCTTTCAATAATTTTTCATTTTATGGAATCGACTAGTTTGTCATGCTTCTAGCATGTCCAAGACTTATTTTTATCATATTGTCCTTCTGGGACATATAACTATTTGGAGCATTTTAGCTGGTATATGTATCAACTAGTATACGTAATCTCTAAATATCATCACTAAACATGTCTGACAAATAATTTTATCATTCAAACTTTGTGAACATAATATTAATGAGGACCACAAAAAAATGATGACATAATTATTTAACCAATTTGTCTCCCCTTAATATTAAGAAAATTTGTAACATGACAATACTTTCCTTAAACTTTTTCACATCTAATGAAAATTCTAAATTTTATCAACTTCATACTTGATGATCCATCTTAGTGTGTTATGGTAGAACATAAAATAGATATTGCACATCCAAATATTCTTAGATGAAATCCATTTGTTTATAAATGAAAATCAATTCTCATGAGACAAATATTTCTTACATGTTGGCCTTGATGCAAATAATAAATACTTATTGTAAAGCTATTCTTATATTAATGGTTAAGCAATTAAATGGAGGCATGCATAGTTTTGCTAACCATTAAATATAACATATATAGGCATAGACAACTTAAAATTATCCCAGATAAAATTATGAAAATCAAGCTTGGGATATAGTGCACCAGTGCTGTTAGCACAAACTGCATACTATAGAGATTGTGCACAATCAAATTATTTCAAGAAATAATATCACAAACTTTGGGTTGCACACATGTGATACATGAGCTCATATATTATTTGGTTATCGTCCAAAAATATAACCGACCTCTAACTTTAGTTGGTGTTGGTTTAATATATTGTCAAAATAACTAGTATTAATGAAAATTGTTAAAATATTTCTAATTCATCAATAAGATCATATAAATTTTCATAAAATAGTTTTGTATCATCATTGACTCAGGATGGTCTAACCAGTCATACCAACACTATGAACTTTTCACTATCTCATATGTCAATCATATATGTGTAATGTATTTCTTCGGGGAATATTTATCATATAAAAACATGAGTATCTCATGTCATTTCTATCCATCTTTTAATGTAAAACACATAAAGATTACTTGCAACATATATCTTTTTATCTAAAAAATAAAATTATGATTTAGAAAATTTTGCATCATAAAAGGTGCAAAATTAACTCTTCTAGAGTTTTAACAATCTAATGTAATATTAATTAGCTCTTCAGAGCATGTAATAAAATATTATTTTATCATATAACATTAGTAAATGTATAATTTAATTTTAAAAAATGAAGTTTTGCAAATCTTTTCAATATGGATGATAAAATTTCAGATCTTAGAAAAAATTTATTTATTCATATAAAAGAAAATATATTTTATATAAAGAATAAGTATAAATAAAACATATGTTAAACATAGCAAAGAATAAGTTAAAGTCACTAATCAATCACATTAAGTAGCATGCAGTTAGATAAATTGTTTTATATGCCATAACACAATAAAATATAAATAATTATAAGGTCACAATAAGATGTTAAAGCTACAACTATAGAGGTTTAAAATTAAAATTTTCTAACCTCCACCTCTTATAGCATAATTCAATTCAAATTTTATTATCATGCATTACGGACATCTATTTTCTTTATAAAACTTTGCAAAATTTAATGTTTTAGACATGCTACAAGCATATATACAATGCATTCATATTTATCGTAATATATATTAACATCATCCCTTTTTAGCCTTATACTTTTCACAACTAGTAGAATTACGATGTCAATAGAAGCTGTGATAATTGATAATTTCATTGTCATTCATTTTATCTAGTATCCACATATAAGTAATATTATGATATTTACTTCTAGA
This sequence comes from Gossypium rotundifolium, assembly GCA_025506655.1. Classification (NCBI taxonomy): domain Eukaryota; kingdom Viridiplantae; phylum Streptophyta; class Magnoliopsida; order Malvales; family Malvaceae; genus Gossypium; species Gossypium rotundifolium. Next base: position 115,686,113 of record CP106732.1, on the reverse strand, counting down.
AATGTCTAAACCAATAAGAGGTCAATAATGTCATTATTTCAACAAAAATATTTTTTTATAAAAGTATGTGCAATATTCACTTCAAGAATATATCGAAATTTTCGAATAGCCAATTGAGTTCAATGATCAAAAGTGATCATAGAATTTATTATATTTATTGAAACATTTACTTCAAGGAATGTATAAGAAATAATTAGGAAAATAATGTAAAATGATCTCATATTCTTTGCCAATAATATCATAAGGTATTATTCGCTCCAAAGAATGATTAATTAGTAAAATTGTAAGAAAATATAATATTGTATGTAGTATTAATATGTCAGTAACAATGATAATACAATAGAATGCAGTATAAGTAACACAACAAAATACCTGTAATTGGACAGAGTTGAATATTAGAAGAAAAATTTCGTTGAGGCCTGTATGAATAGTTTCCTTAAGACATATTCGACCTCTCCTCGGTGCTTTGAGTAACGTTGGACGTCTGTCTCCCAGGATATAACAACAAATGATCATAGTAGTAGCACAATAACAATGATCAATCAGACAAAATCTTGCCTTTCTCTATTACCAGGAGAAATGAATTTAGAAGGAATTTTTGATATTGATGGTTTTTTGATGATGTGTTCTTGAAATCTCCTAACTTGGCTTTCTATAGAGAAGAGGAAATGAAGGAAGAGATTTTGATCGAATCATGGAGAGTTTTGTTGAAAAATTGATAGATATAATTGAATAGAGATAATGAATGAAAACAATATAACATTAAACCAAGAGATACAATTGTTCAAAAGATACAATTGTATGAAAAATGCGATATTAAACCAAGAGATACAATTGTTTAATCAATTTATCATTCATCACTCAATATTTATTTTCCAACATAAACCATTAATCATTTTGTTTCAGGAATAAACATTTAACAACATTTTAGACTATCCATCTTTCACTTATCTATTTGCAATAACAACAATAAATTCCATTCACTTCTAGGAATGAATAAATAATATAATTTGTTAACAAAACTAATAAAGTCATCATTGTTTGCAAATTTACTTCAATATTATTGTGATAAATCAAATGTGTTTATACATTGTTCCTTTTTCTATTTAATCAAACCTTGGCAAAATATCCAACCAAGATGCATCGTCAAATGACCTTTAAGTATCACATAAATATTTTCATTAAAATTTTTATAATCACTATAGTTATAGTGATTATTATACCCATACTAACCCATCAAAGACCATGCTCACAACCACAATTATAACTTTGTTATTTTTAAGATTGATTATGCAATGCTACATTCATCTTAGGAAATAGAATAGATCTAATGAGAGTTTGTTTTTCATTATCATAATTTTCTTTCAAAAACTAATACATAATTTTAAAGAATATTTTACGTGTTTTCTTACAAATATTCATGATTAATATCATCATACAATTCTCAAGCATGTATAGATTTGAAGTCCAAACTAATCATTGCATATAATACACAAATAAACATTGCATATAATACACATTTACAATAGACAAAAACATATAAGAACAATCATTTAATTTAATCAAAATTAAAACTAAACCAACAAATTTTATAAATAAAAATAACCAAATATATATCCAAATAGAAAGCACAACAAATAAACTTGAGAAACGATTTATAAATTCATAGAGATGCAAATAGAGAATTATATAAATTGAACTTATTAATAGAAATCGAATCATTTTTTTTTTAAATTATTAGACTTACTTAGGTAATTGTGGATGAGAAGTAGAGACTATGAGCATTCTTTGCAGTGAAGACAAACCGGTCATCCCCAAGCAAATCTCGAGCAACCACTCACAATTTTTTTAACCATATAATTAAATTTCAATACTTGGAGTCCAACAAAATTTTGATGTAAACTAAGAACTTAGCACTCTTGAATAAAATCGTGTTGATGACATTATAAAATAGTAATAATAATGCAAAGAACATAAGAATAATATATGAGAATAAGGGAGATTTTTATTGTATTTCTCTTCTTTTCTATCATCATTACAAGTAGTATACTCCTATATATATATATATATTTGGAGATTAGACTCCTCGCTTTCTAATATATAAATAGAAAAGAGGTTACAAGAAAATGAAAAGTGAAAAGTTAAGAAAGATGAAAGGTGAAAAGTTAAAAAATATGAAATATTGAACATCCACTTAATAGCATTCTTAACTGTCGAAACTATTTTTTTGCTTGAAAAACGGGGTCGACTTTAAAAATGAAAATAGAATCACCACCAATCTTTTTTGAGGTATGATCGGATCACCTTAAGATTGATCGTTAAAACATTTTGATTTATTAAAACGATAGTTTTGGTCTACAAAATTTAGACAAAGGGTTCAGGAGTCGATTACGCACAAGGAAGGATTAACACCCTCGTGACGCCCAAAATTGGTACCTAATTGATTATTTGATATCTTTATGTCAAAAATTTGAAAAGATTTTAAAATACGATCCTCTTTATTTAAAAGAAAACTTGAATAAATTAAAATGGATGCTAAGACCCTCTTATTTCGAAGAAGTAAAATGTCACACTCAGTAAGTTAGGGTACGATATTTCGAGTTCCCAAAACTGAGCTTGTCTTTCGACTTTTAAAACTCATATTTAAGTTTGAGGAAGATATTCGGTTATTTGGGTCGAATGAAAAACCGAAACCCAGTAAGTTAGGGCACGATTCTCGAAATTCCAAATACAGAGTATTGCCTTGGTTTTTTTAGAAATCTTTATCCCGAGATAACAAAACGCCACATCTAGTGAGTTAGGACACGACAATTTTGAATTCTCGAGAATAAGTTGTTATTTAACTTTTATGCCTTGATTTTAAAAAGAAAATAATATGTTCTTTAGACTCGATGAGAAAAATCGAAACCCAGTAAGTTAGGGTACAACTTCTTTCGAACCTTAAAACGCGGAGTATTTACTTATTTTGAAAATCGGGTAAAATGTAATACTATCATAGTAAAATAAGACACGAATTATAGCAGACATGCATAATAGAGTAAAAATGAGTGAGACAATATAAATTACAATAATAAAAGCGAAATAAAGTACAATAAAATAAAAACAAAATAAACATAAAATGAAATAAAGAGAATAGCAATAAAAATAGAGGTTAATAGCAAATTAATAAATAAATAAGTACTATATACGATAATTAAAAAACAATAAAATAGTAATAATAGTAGCAAAATGCAATAATAACAATAATAATAAAATATGTTAATAAACAAATAATAATAAAATAAAAAAATATTAGAAATAAAAAAAGTAATAGAACTAATGAAAATAACAATAATAATGTTGATAATAAAAATAAAATAATAACAATAATAATAGATATAATAATAAATATAATTATAGTAATAATAATATATATAAATATAATAGTGGTAATAATGAAAATAATTACAATAATACAAATGAATATGATAATAATAATAAAGTTAATTATAAATAAAATAAAATAAATAATAGTAGTGGTAAGGTTAAAATAATAGTAAAAGCAATAATAATAATAATAATAATAATAATAATAATAATAAAAAAATAAAACTACTAATGAAATAACAAAAATCACAAAAGAAATAAAAAAGGGCGAAATTGAACTTAAAATAAAGGTTTGAGGCGAATTTTAAAGAAAACAGAAAGCTAGGGACTTATCCGAACGCGCGAATAACATGGAGGGACTAAAGGGGAAAATATCCCTTTCCCTCCAAAATGGTGTGTCTTATAAAGGACATAATTGAAATCAAAATAAAACATAGGGCCAAATTAAAAAAAAGAACTTGATTATAAATTCATAAAAAACAGAAGGGCTAAAAGCGCAAATAGCCCTTCTGCAAGAAAACACGTGAATCCTGGGCTTAATCGGGTCGGGTCATGGGTCAGAGACCAAAACGACATCGTTTTGGTCTCTAGCCCCAAACGACATCGTTTTGGTCTCTAGCCCCAAACTTCAAAACGGCGTCGTTTCATGTGTATTATAAATACTAAAAAAAATTTTTAAAAAATCATTCTTCCTCTCTTTTAAAAAAAAAAAATGAAGCAACTCTCCTCTCTCTCTCCCTCGACGATTTTCGGTAGGGCTCCGGCGAAGCTTCGGCGCAACCCGCCGCTGTCCGCCACCGTTCACCTTCGCCGTACACGGTGGCCGAAGACCAAAAAACAAGTATTTTTCCCTTTTTTTATATTTCCTTTTAAAACTCTTATGTATTTAAAAAAAAAAAAAAGAAAACCCTTGAAAGAAAAGAGAAATAGATTCGAAAAATAAAAAATAAAAAAATTAGAACCTTTCTTTTTGTTGATTCTTTTTTGGATTCCTTGTATTCGTATTCGTGAAAAAAAAACCTCCTACAATGATTTTCTTTCCGACTTTATAGCCGAAAATCCTAAAAATAAATAAAAAATAAAAATAAAAAAATAATATTTTTTCCTTGCTGTGCTCCTTTTTCGTTATTCTTTGCTGTTGCTTTGCTCCATTGTTTGCAAGCGAAACCGTCGGAGGCGCGCGTATGTGAGGTTGTTCAGAGGTTGTGGCGCATGTGGGGGAGCGGGGCTGAAGAGGGGCTAGGGTTTCTGCAAACTTTGAAAATTTTGGGCTGTTTGGGCCTTAATTTAATTGGGCCATTGTAAATGGACTATTTTAACAGACTTGGTTTATTATTTGGGTTTATTATTTTGTTTTGTTTTTTTTGTTTTGGTTAATTGGTACTAGGCCTAGGATAAAATTGGGCCCTACAGCTGTCCCTCTTTGCTCATTGTCGTGTAACGAGAATGGAGCAAAGACTTTAAAAGGGCCAATTTTGCCCCGTCTTGCTGAGTCTTGATTTTTTGGCGTTTTTCTCTTCAAGTAGCCTCGCTCTAACCCACTACATCTTCGGGGGTATAGAAATTGTTGCTTCAAAACGCTCTATTACTGCTTCATTGAGATAAGATTCGTTTAGATTTGACTCCACTATTGCTTAAGGAGATAAGATCTGTTATCTTCAATTTGCTCCATTGCCGATACATAGAGATAAGACTTGTAATTTTAGTCTGCTCCCTTGCTATCTCAGGAAGATAAGGCTTGTGGCCTAAATCTGCTCCATTGCTGATATATAGAGATAAGACTTGTAATTTCAGCCTGCTCCCTTGCTATCTCAGGAAGATAAGGCTAGTGGCTTAAATCTGCTCCATTGCCGATACATGGAGATAAGATTTACCAACTTCGAGTCCTGCTACTATCTTGAGGAGACAAGATTTACAATCTTCAGTCTGCTCCATTACCGATACATGGAGATAAGACTTGTAATTTTAGCCTGCTCCTTGCTATCTCAGGAAGATAAGGCTAGTGGCTTAAATCTGCTCCACTGCAGATATATGGAGATAAGACTTGCCAACTTCGATCTGCCCAGCTGCTATCTCGAAAAGACAAGATCTACAATCTTCAGTCTGCTCCATTGTCGATACATGGAGATAAGACTTGTAATTTTAGCCTGTTCCCTTGCTATCTCAGGAAGATAAGGCTAGTGGCTTAAATCTGCTCATTGTCGATACATGGAGATAAGATTCGTCAACTTCGATCTGCCCCACTGCTATCTCGAGGAGACAAGATCTACAATCTGCAGTCCGCTCTATTGCCGATACATAGAGATAAGACTTGTAATTTCAGCCTGCTCCCTTGCTATCTCAAGAAGATAAGGCTAATGGCTTAAATCTTCTCCATTATCGATACATGGAGATAAGATTCACCAACTTCGATCTACCCCACTACTATCTTGAGGAGACAAGATCTACAATCTTCAGTCCGCTCCATTGCCAATTTATAGAGATAAGACTTGTAATTTAGCCTGCTCCCTTGCTATCTTAGGAAGATAAGGCTAATGGCTTAAATCTTCTCCATCGCCGATACATGGAGATAAGATTCGCCAACTTCTGTAATTCTAATTAATTTTGCTACATCGTCTTCTGGGGAACCTACATGTAGAATTGATTTCATTGGGTCTATGCTTATGCCAAATGATTAGGATCTCATGATCGAAAAATGCTCTTGACCAAATGTATTATGAATGTTATATGAATGAATGTAAAATGTCATGAGAATGATCTATTTTTCATTTGGACTGTCATTGCTCGCCGTTTGTTAGGGTGATATCTCTGACGTATGTCTTCTTGTTCAGCTGATATTTTCAACAGAGAATCTGAAGATTTAGTCATTTCTTAGACCCTTATCTCTCAAATGTTCCCAGCCCTTTAAGCTTGGTGAGTTGTAAATAATTGTCCTGCTTCAGATTCTTGCATTATTTAGAGACTTTCAGAGTAATATGAAAAATTTCTTTTGTGAAAGCATATTAGTTCGTTAATTATTATTTTAATATGAAATGCTTGAAAAAGATTATAGAGACGAATAAAACTAAAATTTATTCGGGACAAAATTCGTAAAGAATGGATTGAGTAAATGAAGTAAATTTTCTAAGGTACAAAAAAGAGTAATGGTGGAATTGTTGCCCTAGATATCACATCTAGATTTTCTCTGTACAAACTTCTTGAAGACCATTCTGAGTTCAACATGTGTCTAGGAGATCTGTAGTACTTTGTCAATGCCCTTAAGATGTAGCGTATCTCCTCATTGTTAACTCAGGTATAGGATGGCTAGTACATGCCCCATTTCTCATAAAAAATTTGAATTGCCATTTACGGGTTTTCAATTCAAAGCTCATTTGGTCTCAAAGTTCACTTTGCGGGTTTTTACATTGGCCTCTCTATTTTTTTTGTTTGAACTCAAGACGCCCATTGCGGGTTTTCGCCTTGGCCCATTTTCCTTCTTAAGTGAAGTACTTCTTGACTGAGTCCGCATTAGCTGGGTTTGGCTGACCCTTGCCGTCCATCTTGGCTAACACCAGTACTCCTCTAGAAAAGGCCTTTTTTACAACATAAGGTCCCTCCCAATTAGGCATCCACTTTCCTCTGAAGTCCTTTTGCATAGGGAAGATCTTTTTCAATACCAAGTCTCCCTCATAGAATACTTTGGGGTGGACTTTTTTGTTGTAAGCTCGCATCATTCACTTCTGGTAAATTTGACCATGACAGATGGCTTTTAACCTTTTTTTCCTCAATTAGATTCAATTGATCATATTGAGATTGGATCCATTCCGCTTTATCTAACTTCAACTCTAATAAAACCCAGAGAGAAGGAATTAGAATTTCAATGGGCAAAACTGTCTCCATTCCATAAATCAATGAGAAAGGTGTTGCCCCGGTAGAAGTTCTAACAGATGTTCGATAGACATAGAGGGCAAACGATAACTTTTCATGCCAATCTTTGTAGGTCTCAGTCATTTTCCCCACAATTTTCTTGATATTTTTATTAGCTGCCTCAACTGCACCATTCATTTTCAGGCGATATGGCGACGAGTTGTGGTGCGTAATTTTGAACTGACTGCAGACTTCCGCTATCGCGCTATTGTTCAAGTTCAACGCATTGTCAGATACGATCCTTTTCGGCATATCATAGCCACATATGATCTCCCTCTTCAAAAACCTACTAACTTTCGTCTTCGTGACATTGACATATGAAGTTGGCTCAACCTATTTGGTGAAGTAATCGATGACCACGAAAATGAATTGATGTCCATTAGAAGTATTCTGCGAAATCGGCCCAATGACGTCCATGCCTCACATTAAGAAAGGCCATGGAGAAGTCATAACATGAAAAGGGGAAGGAGGCACATAGATCTTGTCTCCATAAATTTGGCACTTGTGGCACTTCTTGGCGTAACGGATGCAATCTCCTTCCATCGTGGACCAGTAATACCCGAATCTCATGATTTGTCCGCCATTGTAAACCCATTGGCATGCGTCTCGCAGACACCTTCATGGACTTCTTCCAGGATTTTCTTAGCCTCAATAGCATCAACGCATCTTAACCGCACTGATCCTTCCTCTTTTTATACAAGATCTCTCTGTCTAAGACATAGTCATTGGCCAGTCTTCTCAATGTTCTCCTATCATTTTCAGTTGCTTGATCAAGGTATTCACGGCTCTTCACATATCATAGAATATCATGATACTAAGGATGATCATCTCTCTCCTCCTCTTCGTCGATATTACAGGAGTGAGATGGAGCCTCACAAATATTAATTTAGATAGGCTTCATACCTTCATGTTCATTTACTTTGATCATAGAAGCTAATGTGGCTAATACGTCAGCCATCTAGTTTTCATCATGCGGGAGATAAAAGAAGGTGATATTATCAAACTCCTCAATTAGCTCCAAAACTAACTTTCGATAATTGATCAATTTAGGATCTCTCATTTCCTATTCGCCTTTGAGCTAATAGATCAACAACGCAGAATCTCCATATACCTCTAACACCTTGATTTTGCGGTCTATGGCTGCTCGAATTCCCATGATACATGATTCATATTTTGCCATATTGTTTGTGCAGTCAAAATCCAACTTGCAAGTGAATGGATAATGATCTCCACTTGGGGATATTAGAACTGCCCCAACTCCATTACCAACGGCATTTGACGCTCCGTCAAAGTTCAATTTCCTAGAACGATTTTCAGGGTATCTTCCTCAGTAGCTGCTACAAACATCAGGTCTTCATTAGGAAAATCAAAGTTCAAGGGCTCGTAATCGTCTAGAGCTCTGCTGGTTAGAAAATTTACTATTGCACTCCCTTCACAACTTTCTGGTTCACATAGACTATGTCAAATTCGAAGAGAAAAACTTGCCATCGGGCCATTCTTCCATTCAGAGCAGTTGACTCCATCATGTACTTAAGAGGGTCTAGTTTCGAGATTAACCAAGTCGTATGGTGTAACATGTACTGCCTCAACCTCTGAGTTGTCCAAACCAAGGTGCAACATAATTTCTCAATTGGCGAGTATCTCATTCACACTCAGTAAATTTCTTCTTTCCTATCTCATCATGTTAGCCGAGCACATATCCCATTGAATTATCGAATACTGCCAAATACAGAATCAATGGTCTATCAAAACTGGATGGCATTAGTACTAGAGTGTTAGACAAGTATTGTTTAATTCTATCAAAAGCCTTCTGGCATTCATTGTCCCAAACGCCTGGATTGTGTTTCTTAAGAAAACAAAATATGAGGTCACATTTCTCAGTCAATTGCAAAATAAACCGGGCAATATAATTTAGTCTTCCTAAAAAACCTCGAATTTCCTTCTGAGTGTGCAGCGAAGACAATTCTTGTACGGCCTTGACTTTATTTGGGTTGACCTTAATTCCCTTTTCACTGACTATGAAACCAAACAGTTTTCTTGACCTAGCCCTAAAAGTACACTTGGTTGGATTGAGCTTTAACTGAAACTTTATCAACCTCAAGAAAAGTTTCCTCAAAACCTGTACATGCTCCTTTTTCGTTTGGGATTTCACAGTCATGTCATCGACGTACACCTTGATCTCCTTGTGCATCATGTCGTGAAACAAGGTTACCATGGCTCTTTGGTATGTTGCTCCCGCATTCTTTAACCCGAATGGCATCACCTTGTAATAAAAAGTTCCTCACAAGGTTATGAATGTGGTCTTTTCCATGTCTTCAGGATGCATGTTTATCTGATTGTATCCAGAGAAACCATCCATGAAGGAGAACAATGAATAACCTGTCGTGTTATCCACCAAACTGTCGATGTGAGGCAGTGGGAAGTTGTCCTTTAGGCTGGCCTTGTTTAAGTCTCTGTAATCTACACACATCTATACTTTTCCATCTTTTTTAGGAACAGGGACGACATTGGCTATCCATTCTGAGTAATTCACCAATTGTAAGAACCCAACATCAAATTACTTCTTGACCTCTTCTCTTATCTTTACTGCAACATCGAGCCTCATCCTTCAGAGCTTCTATTGAATCGACTTGCATTCTTCTTTTATAGGGATACGATATACCGTAATATCAGCGCTCAACCCAGGCATGTCTTGACATGCGAAGACATCTTTGAACTTTCACAGAAGTTTAAAGAGACCCTGCCTTGTTTCCTCATTTATGCAAGTGCCAATTTTCACTTCTTTCCCCTCTTCCAAAATCACATTCTCAATTGTCTCTTTGTGAAGTAGAATCAGCTTCTCTTCCCGCTCTACCATCCTTAACAAATTTGGGGATAAACTATAATCTTCGTCATCTGTAAAATCCTGAGATCCCTCTAAGCGTCTCGTTCACAAGGGAGTTCTGGGTCCATAGCAGCATTGCTCATGACATCGATATCTGGGGACCTATTGTAGGTATGAAAGAATACCCAAAGAAACCAATGAATCTAAGAATAACTTATTTGTTTGACATGATTATGAATGGAATGAAAAGGAATAAAAGAATAATTGCTCGATACATTTTTTTATTGAAATAAAGTTGTTTTGAACATGAGCCTATTTCACAGCAGATTCTTATTGTTCCTAGGCTAGAAAAACAATAAGCGTGTTTTGAACATTACTCTGTATTTTCTCCAACCACAGGAAGTTTTTCTACAATCCAGTTGTTCAGAACACTTTCAGGCTCATAAGGGTGAATGCCCACTAAGTTTCCTTCCTTCAGTCCCTCTTTAAATATGGCGTTGATGCTCAAAGTTTTCATCATATCTTCAGCCATTTCTTCATTCGTGTTCTCCGATCCCAAATGGATAACTCCTCCTGACATGAATGTATTAGATAGATGGGGAAAGGTCATTAGCTCCCACTTGACCTTTGACCCATCCAATCATGCCCTTCGTCTCTCTTGTCTCCTCTCCAGCTCTTTCTTCCTCTATTTGGAGTCTAGCTTATACCCTAAGCCAAAATGGTCCCATTTGCTAGTCAAGACTGGTACTTTGACTTGTCCATGGAGGTATTTCCTAAGTCCTCTTCCAAGCAACGCTTCTTTCCCCATTGTCAGCTGTAGGCCCAACTTTGTTGCCTCAGAGATTTTGGGAATCGGGATATTGCTTCCCTCGGTGATGAAAGTGGCATTCACAAGCTCTAATGACCAAAAAGAACATTTAATTTCTCCACTATCGCTCTCTACATATGGCACATCACTAGCAATGAATGCGATAACGTCCTCCTCCGCGTTTATCATTATTAGCCAGCCCTCTGTCACCAACTTTAACTTTTGATGCAGCAAAGATGGTATTGCCCCTGCCGAATGAATCCACGACCTCTCCAACAAAAAATTATAGGAAGGCTTAATGTCCATCACTAGAAAGTCTACCTTGTATGTATTTGGCCCAATCAGAAGAGGTATCTCTACCCTTCCCATTACTTTCCTTTCGATACCATCAAATGCTCTCACTACATTTTGACATGTTTTCATATGAGAGCTGTCTACAGGCAATCTGTTCAATGTGGACAGAGGTAAGATGTTAAATGCCGAACCATTGTCAATTAGTACCCCCGGTAATGTATACCCTTTACAACAGGTGGTGATGTGCAAAGCTTTGGTGGATCTCATGCCTCCTAGCGATATTTCATTGTCACTAAAAGAGATGAAGTTGTCGGTGCTTATATTGCTAACAAGGCGGTCTAGCTTATTTACCAAAATGTCATCAGTGACATAGGTTTCGTTCAACACCTTCATTAGCGTGCTACGGTGCATCTTCGAGTTTAAGAGTAAAGTTAGTACTGATATGCGTGCCAGCTGCTTGTGTAATTATTCCACAACACTGTACTCACTGTGTTTTAAGAACTTCAAAACTCTTTAGCTTATTTTTCCATTACTGGTTCATTAACCAGTGGTTCTGACCTCTCTTCACCTTGTCTGGTCATAAATGATTTCCTCTTTATGGGTTCAGCTTCTGTGTTTGGCGTGCTGGCCGAACTCTTCTTTCCCAAAATCGTCACACTGCAGTTATAATCCCAAGGTACCCTTTTGCTATCCTTATAAGGAAAAGCTATGGGCTTCTGATTTACAACTCTAGGTGCCACTCTCACTCCTGCTTCATCGATTCTCGATCGTATAATAATCACCACTGGGTGATTGACCTCAAATACCTTCTCTACTGACCCTCCTTTTGCGGTGCATACGTCTTGTCCTTTAGTAGAGTCAAAGAACTCCAACTTTTTGTTATCCATTAACCCTTGCACTAGGGCCCTGAACTCGCTACATCGTTGGATCTCATGTTACTCCTTATTGTGGAACTCACAGTAGTTCCTCGTATATTGGGATTTGCTCTCCAACCCTTGTAGAACTAACCCTCTTTCCTGCATTTCCTTTCAAACCTCCCTCAATGGGGTTCTTACTTCAGTAACATTCAGCTTGATTCTCCTCCCCATATTCTTGACTATCGTGTTCACCCCTCTATCAGTATGATTGGTAACAGATTTCCCATACCAAGTGCATCGTTGAATTTTACGACACCCGTTTTAATAAGTCTTTCGACTAACCTTTTGAATGAGGTGTAGTTTTCTATCGAGTGTCATATGATTCCCGCATGGTATTCACACTAAGCCTTTGTGTCATTTAACTTAGAATATGGGGGTTACAACGGTTTCAAGTAGAAAGAGGCTACAACATGTGCATCGAATAGACTTTTATAGAATTCCCTATACGTCATTGGTATGGGAGTAAACTAGAACTTCTCTGTATTCTGCTTCGTGTTGGGCTCCTACCTTGGTGAGGCCTATTGGCCCTTGGCTACCGCTCTCGGTTGATTAACAGTAATGGGTTTTGAACAACCCGAGCTCATATTACTTACTTCATTTTCTCTTTTCTTCAGAGTTGATCTTTTCATGCTTTCTCCAGCCTCTATTTTCCACACCTTATCACATTCTCTATCAATTCACCAGACATCACTATGTCTGCGAAACTCTTAGTTGCGCTCTCCAACATATGATTGATAAAAGGTACTTTCAAGGTATTAATGAAGATTATGGTTGTTTTTTTTCTAGCAGTGGCGGTTGGACTTGTGTGGCGACTTCCCTCCACCTTTGGGCATATTTTCCAAACTTTCACCGACTTTTTCTCCATGTTCTGTGACGTGATCCTGTCAGACACTATATTTGTCACATGGCCATAATGCTTCATGAAGGCCTGTGCTAAATCCTTTCATGATTTGACTTGAGTACGACTCAACTGATTGTACTATTTGGCCGCGGCCCCAGTCAAACTATCCCAAAACAATGAATCAACAACTGGTCGTTACTGACATATCCCGTCATTCTCCGACAGAACATTGTAATATGGGCCTCAGGGTAGCTGGTCCCATTGTATTTTTTGAATTCTAGCATCTTGAACTTTGGAGAGTACCAGATCTGGGACCAGACTCAACTTTTTAGCATCCACTTCGCATTGTTAATCAGTATTTTCCAATAATTTGAACTTCTCCTCCAACCATTTGCATCGATCTTCAAACTATTTTGGGAACTCTGCCCTTTCTTTTTCCCCTTCTACTGCATCATTGAAGTCAGGGACCATTGGTTTTGCCAAATTATCTCCGGGGTTGGAGCTCGAGCCTATTGGGAAGTTTACCAGTGCTGAGGTACCGGATTGATACTAGGGTTTGATATAAACAGACACTCTTGGTGGTTGTACTTGGGAATTTACGGGGGCAAAGCCTGGAGGATAAGCAAAGTCTTCATTACCGTTCGGTATCAACCATAGAGCTCTTTCCTTTATCAGGCCCTCCAGTCAACAACCGTGTTAACTGGCTCATCATGCTTTTCTGGGATTCTAACATTTGATCCCTCATATCCTATTGGATTTTAACCAACTGTTCTTGCATCTGAATTTGCAATTGGTCTTGCATCTCCTTCTGCATCTGTTCTAACCTTTCTAACCTTTGATCCATAGCTTTCGTTTTTTTTCAAGTGTAATAGCGATGTTCCAAGGTAACTATAATACGATCTATAGTTAATAGGGTTCTTTTATGACATTTAATGCATATGATGCGAAGTAATACAAATGCATGAAATGAATGCAAAAATAAGAGGTGTCAATTCTGGTTCAATTTCTTTTAGAATAACTTTATAAGAAAACAAAATCCTTTACATAAAACAAAATCACATATACGTCCTAGCCCTTATGCTCAAAGCTTTAACTTTCTTAAGAAGCCAAGCTAATTCTCGACCCCAGTCTGACTCTAGCTCATATTTCACACTTAACACATCAGCCTAAACCGCTAAAGCTTGTAAATGATTAGCCACTTCTCGTTAGCCACAGCTTCGCCCATGACGTAATCTCTTTCTCTGACCTAGTCTTGAGATCGTTGAAACTATTCTTCCCATCGCTCGTTATCTAATTTAAGGAATTCAATTCGAAGTTCACAGTTCTATAGTGTATTTTCGAGTTCTTCAACTTTTTCTTCCAAATCCTCAATCTTGCTCAGGCTGGCTCTTAATTCAATGTCGAAGTTACGACCATGACGCTGATGTAATGCCTCTTCTAACTCCGCTACTCGAATCTGCTTCTCATCTTGGCCCTCAACTAAGCTCTTTCTTAAGGCGTTTTCGTGTGCTCGAGCATCATGAAACCTCTTCTCCCGCTAATCAGCCCTAGCCCTTTCTTCTTGAACTTCTTATCGCCATTGTTCTGATGTCTTTCCCAACCCGGTTGTCCTCATCGACATACGTAACTTTTTGTAATCAGTCTTCAAACTATTTAAATCTTCCTCGGCCTTCCTCTTCCCTTTTATCAGTTTTTCTACTTCGAGTTTCTGAAATCGGCCTCTAGCCCCAAATGCATCTTTTCCTCCTTCAATTGCTCTATTTTCTTTCCTAACTCTGAATTTCTCTTGTCAAAGTCTTGTGTTATGATTTTCAACTCGAAAGTGACTATTTACAGGTATTCCTCCATCGATCGAGTGCCGTCTTGTCTCGGTCTGGGGATATTATTATTGATTCTTCTACTCCACCACGCATCATATTTGAGGGTCGTCATAGGACTTACAGCGACTCTATTCATCCGGCGAGTCTGATTCCAAGCATTAGAAATCTTTTGAACCCTTTTCTTGTAGTTATCTCCTCCATACGTAAATTCACACTGAGCTAGCCCATGCGTTGCCAGTATGAAATGTCTTGATCTGTATTGCCTCAGTACAAGCAAAAGAGCATACCCAACGGCTCCCTAAATTCCCAGCATAGGGACCCAATCAAAACTCCCACATCGATAAAGAATTTTATCGGGAACCAACCAAGAAGCTCTCCACTCAACGTCCTCTTCTTGGAGATTCGAAGGAGCGCGATCTAATTTTCTTCGATATGTCATCTCTCTTAGCGTGGCTGCTAATTCCTTTAACGGGGAGTAATTCTTAGAAAAAACCCAATAAGAAACTTTATCCACCTTCCAAAAATGGCTATGGAACCAAGTTAACAGTAACTGCGCCCATCCTATAAATCTACCTTCACCTGCCCTCCGACATGCACTCGAAGATCTGAATGTTTCGGCAAGAATTGCTAGTACTAACATAATCCCCTTGTCAAGTCGGTCAAATAGGTCAGCAATTGTTTCATCTATATGCCTCAAACTTTGGGGAAAATTACCAAACCATAGATACTCAAGGTGAAGATGTCAACTTTCCTCTTTATATCTGGATGTGCTACAATCAAGTCCCTCAAGCTCACCCAATGAATGTATTTTCCCTCACCTTTTTGCTGAATTCGGGCCGTAACCCACTGTTCACTCATCCCGGTGATACTCATCAACTTCTTTACAAAAGTTGGTACATTAGCGGCTCTGGAATAAGCTTTGTCGACTTGAACCTTTAGACAACGAAGCAAGGCTGTGTATTCTTCCACAGTAGGCACCAAGTCCACTTTTCCAAACGTGAAGCAGCTATATGCGGGATTCCAAAACTGAGTCATAGCCCGAAATAAGTGTTTGTCCACTTTGATGTCAAATAGGTAGGGTAGATTGCCATAATTATGATAGAATAGTTGTTTGGTCTCATCATCCCAACGGGCCCATATATCTCTTAATTCCTGGAGTTTATTCTATGTCACACTGATACGAGTGAAGTCCCATAACTCCGACGTATATCCCTCGGCTAGACTATCCTCTTTCTCAAGTTGTATCTTCTCCGACCATATATGGATAGTCGCATTGTCCTCTATTTTATCAAGAAGTTCGTTCTCCATGACAAGCTTTCTAATTTAGTAACCAAACAGGAATCGACACCTTTTTAATATGAAATGACATGCAATAATAGCCAAAACACAACAAGTTAGTATCGAATAATAGAAACCAAAGAAAATAGAAAAAGTGTCAAACATCTACCTGGGTAACCGCTAAGGTTTAGCGTAGCTCTATCTAGGGTGGGCTCTTAAGGATCACTATATGTGGCTTAGTTCTAAAGGAAAGATACCTAAACCAGCAGATTCCTTAATCCTCACCCATTACAGGCTCATATGGATCGAGTTCAGTTCAGGGGAATACATTTCCCTATGGCCATGCAAAGGTGAAAACCTTATGAAGACATAGGTACAGATGTATCTCGGAAGCCGTCCACTAGCCCATGCGGAGGTGAAAACCTCACGAAGGCATAGTTTCTCACTTCCACTTAAAAGGTGTAACCACAACGGTCATGCAATATGATGTGGGAATATCCTACGAGACTCAAACCATAACAAACATATGACACGACACAAACTCATGCAGTGAAAGAATCAAAATCAAATTTTAATTTTTGATAAAAGGACAAAAAATAATCAGTTCCACGGCTTGACTATCCTATTGTTCCCCGTGGAGTCAACAAGCTGTCAAACCATTTTTTTGCTTGGAAAACAGGTCGACTTTAAAAATGAAAATGGAGTCGCCACCAATCTTTTTTGAGGTATGATCAGGTCACCTTAAGATTAATCGTTAAAATATTTTGATTTATTAAAATGATATTTTTAGTCTATGAAATTTAGAAAAACGGGTTCGGGAGTTGATTACGCACAAAGAAGGATTAGCACCCTCGTGACGCCCAAAATTGGTACCTAATTGATTATTTGATGTCTTTATGTCAAAAATTTGAAAAGATTTTAAAATACGATCCTTTTTATTTAAAAGAAAACTTGGATAAATTAAAATGGATGCTAAGACCCTCTTATTTTGAAGAAGTAAAATGTCACACCCAGTAAGTTAGGTTACAACATTTCGAGTTCCCAAAACTGAGCTTGTCTTTCGACTTTTAAAACTCATATTTAAGTTTGAGAAGGATATTCGGTTATTTAGGTCAAATGAAAAACCAGAACCCAGTAAATTAGGGCACGATTTCTCGAAATTCCAAATACAGAGTATTGCCTTAGTTTTTTTAGAAATCTTTATCCCGAGATAACAAACGCCACATCTAGTGAGTTAGGACACGACAATTTTGAATTCTCGAGAATAAGTTTTTATTTAACTTTTATGCGTTGATTTTAAAAAGAAAATAATAGGTTCTTTAGACTCGATGAGAAAAATCAAAACACAGTAAGTTAGGGTACAATTTCTTTCGAACCTTAGAATGCGGAGTATTTACTTATTTTGAAAATCGAGTAAAATGTAATACTATCGTAGTAAAATAATACATGAATTATACCGGACATGCATAATAGAGTAAAAGCGAGAGAGACAATATAAATTACAATAATAAAAGCGAAATAAAGTACAATAAAATAAAAGCAAAATAAACAAATAAAATGAAATAAAAGAGAATAGCAACAAAAATAGAGGTTAATAGGAAATTAATAAATAAATAAGTACTATATAATGATAATTAAAAATAATAAAATAATAATAATAGTAACAAAAATGCAATAATAATAATAATCAAATATGTTAATAAACAAATAATAATAAAAATAAAAACAATATTAGAAATAATAAAAGTAATAGAACTAATGAAAATAGCAATAATAATGTTGATAATAAAAATAATAATAACAACAATAATAATAAATATAATAATAAATATAATTATAGTAATAATAATATATATAAAATATAATAGTGGTAATAATGAAACTATTAACAATAATACAAATTAATATGATAATAATAATAAAGTTAATTATAAATAAATAAAAATAATAGTAGTGGTAAGATTAAAATAATAGTAAAAGCAATAATATTAATAATATTAATAATAATAAGAATTAAAAAAATAAAACTAATAATGAAATAACAAAAATCACAAAAGAAATAAAAAAGGGCGAAATTGAACTTAAAATAAAGGTTTGGGGTGAGTTTTAAAGAAAACAGAAAGCTAGGGACCTATTCGAACGTGCGGATAATATGGAGGGTTTAAATGTGAAAATATCCCCTTCCATACAAAACGCTACGTCTTATAAAGGACATAATTGAAATCAAAATAAAATATAGGGCCAAATTAAAAATAAAAAGAACTTGATTATAAATTCATAAAAAAACGGAAGGGCTAAAAGCGCGAAAAGCCCTTCCGTAAGAAAACACGTGGATCCTAGGCTTAATCGTTTTGGTCTCTAGCCCCAAACTTCAAAACGGCGCCATTTCATGTGTATTATAAATACTAAATTTTTAAAAAAAATCATTTTTCCTGTCTTTTAAAAAAAAAAAAGCTGACTCTCCCCTCTCTCTCCCTCGTCGATTTCCGGAAGGGATCAAAAAATAGGTATTTTTCCCTTTTTTTATATATTTCCTTTTAAAATTCTTATGTATTTAAAAAAAAAAAAAGAAAACCCTTGAAAGAAAAGAGAAGCAGATTCGAAACATAAAAAAGAAAAATAAAAATTAGAACCTTTCTTTTTGCTGCCAGGGACCTATCCGAAGGTGCGAATAACATGGAGGGACTAAAGGGGAAAATATCCCCTTCCCTCCAAAATGCTGCGTCTTATAAAGGACATAATTGAAATCAAAATAAAATATAGGGCTAAATTAAAAAATAAAAAGAGCTTGATTATAAATTCATAAAAAAGCAGAAGGGCTAAAAGCGCAAATAGCCATTCCGTAAGAAAACACGCGGATCCTGGGCTTAATCAGGTCGGGTCATGGGTCAAAGACCAAAACGACGTCGTTTTGGTCTTTAGCCCCAAACTTCAAAACGGCGCCGTTTCATGTGTATTATAAATACTAAATTTTTTTTTAAAAAAAATCATTCTTCCTTTCTTGTAAAAAAAAAAAAAAGCAGCTCTCCCCTCTCTCTCCCTCGGCGATTTCCGGCAAGGACCAAAAAACAAGTATTTTTCCCCTTTTTTTTATATATTTCCTTTTAAAACTCTTATGTATTTTTAAAAAAAGAAAACCCTTGAACAAAAAGAGAAACAGATTCGAAAAATAAAAAAATAAAATAAAAAATTAGAACCTTTCTTTTTGCTGATTCTTTTTTGGATTCCTTGTATTCGTATTCATGAAAAAAAAACCTCCTACAATGATTTTCTTTCGGACTTTATAGCTGAAAATCCTAAAAATAAAAATATAAAACAAAAATACAATATGTTTTCCTTGTTGTGCTCCTTTTCCGTTATTCTTTGTTGTTGCTTTGCTCCCTTGTTTGCAGGCGAAATCATCGAGGGCGCGCGTATGTGAGGTTATTCGGAGGTTGCGGTGCATGTGGGGGAGCGACGTTGAAGAGAGGCTAGGGTTTTTGCAAACTTTAAAAATTTTGGGCCGTTTGGGCCTTAATTTAATTGGGCCATTGTAAGTGAACTATTTTAGCGGATTTGGTTTATTATTTGGGTTTATTATTTTATTTTTTCATTTTGTTTTGGTTAATTGATATTAGGTTCAGGCTAAAATTAGGCTCTACAGTAATAATATTATATTATTTTTCTTATAACCTTTTTCTAATTAAATATTTTAATTAACATTGAAATTATTAATTCAAATTTGAAGTGGAGCATAAATAGTTAAATGTTAAATAAAGGTTTTATTACTGAATTAAAGCTTTTATTCAATTCATCCTTCCGTTTTCTTGGATTTTGCTTTTACTCATAACCACTTTTAAGTAATTTTTTTTTCCTTTTGAAAGAAAGTCTACCTTAGTTAACGTTTAATATAAAATTGTCCATTAAACTATATCCTTTTTCCATTTTAATATCTAAATATTTTTTGGGTCAAAATCGATACCTTAATTAAATTTTTTTTTTCTCATATTGGTACCTCCATCTGTCAATTGTTAGTTAACTATGGGAAATGATGACGTGACCCAATTGCTTAGGAACATGTGGCAAAATGCCACATAAGCAATGTCACATCATTTTTATTTATGTAAAATAATTCCAAAAAATAAAATAAAAATTAGAAAAACATAAAAATAGAAAATATATGAAAAATTATAAATAAATAATCACTATAATTAAAATTATTATATTAATATTAATTAAAAATTATATTAATATTAATTAAAACAATTATATTAATATTTAAAAAATTCCTTCCCTCACCCTCATCCTCGCCCTTTCCTCTCCTCTCCCTAATATAAACATTAAAATAATGTTAAGATAATTATTTAAAAATTTTAATAAAAATATATAAAATTATTAAATATTAAAATAATATAATATAAATATATTTTTTAAAAAATTAAAAACAATATGAGTGACCCTAAAATGGGGGATTAGCATTTTGCAAATATGGGTAAGTTCGGGTTGAAGCAGACTTAGACAAACATAAAATATGTTAATATCATATTTAGACTCGACCTGACTCATGATACCTCTAATTTACTCTAATCTCAAATTTATATACACATTCTCTCATATCCATCTCAACTTTATAATTAAATTAACTACATTAACATTCTATTAGAAAAAGAAAACAAACATGGCAAATTATATCCTACAAGCTTCTACAAATTAAAAATAAATTAATAGGTGGTTCTAATTTTTAAGCTCCCAATAATGATGTGGTTGGAGGGGAGGGGGAGAAGGTCGAGGTGGGGAGGGAGGACGGTGGGATAGAGGGAGCGAGAGGGCCGAGAGTCTAGGGAGGGGAGAGGGACGGGGACGGAGGTGGGCGCAAGGAATTTTTTTTAAATATTATATTTTTAATTAATATTAATTCTGATATTTTAATTATATATTAATTATTTATAGTTTTATATAATTTTGTAATTTTATTTCAATTTTTTAATTTTTGAAATTATTTGACATAAATATTTACGTGACATTGTTTATGTAAAATTATTGCCACATATTGCTTGATAATTGGGTCACATTATCATTGTTTATAGTTGACTAACAGTTGATGGACAGAAATATCATATTGAGAAAAAAATTTAATGTAAGTATCAATTTTAATAAAAAAATTTAAGTATCAAAGTGGAAAAATAGATATAATTTAAGGAGCAACTTTTATATTAAGTCTTAATTAAGTAGATTTTCTTTCAAAAGAAAAAAATTATTTAAAAGTGGTTGTGTAAAAATAAAAGGTAAATTACACTTATGGTCATTTTGTTTAACTAATGTTACATTTTAGTTATTTATGTTTGAAATATTATATTTTAGTCACTTACATTATCGAGATGTAACATTTTAGTCATTGAGTCATTAATTGTCGTTAACGATTGTACCGTAAGTGATGTGTACGTTAAATCATCATTTTAAACAAAAATTTTATGTTAAATTATATAATTAGTCCCCAAATTTTTTTGTTTTGAGCAATTTATTTTTTCTTTTATATTCTTTTAACTTTCTTTTTTTTTTCATTCTCTTTTGCTTCTCTTTATGTTTTCTTACCTCCTTTTTTTTTTAACATATCAAGAAGTCGAATTGACAATGAAGAAAGAAGTATGGTATGGGTTTATGGTTATAGGCAATGATGGCTTTCGACTTCTTGCTTCTTTTTTCACTACCAATTTAACTTCATGATATGTTAAAAGAAATAGAGAAGGTAGAAAAATAGAAGAGAATGGTAAATAAAGAAAAAAGGAAAGAAAAGTTTAAAAAACATAAAAGAAAAAAAATTAAATTGCTTAAAATGAAAAAAATATGGGAATCGATTGTATAATTTAACCTGAATTTTTTGTTTGAAATGATGATTTAACATGTTATATCAACTTACCGTTACACCGTTAACGATAATTAACGATTCAGTAACTAAAATGTTACAACACTATAAGATAAATGACTAAACCGTAACATTTCAAACATAAATGACTAAAATATAACCTAAAGTAAACAAAAGTAATTACCCAAAACAAAATAAATATTTAATTCATCTTTTCGTTTTCTCGGATTTTGTTTTTACACATAACCACTTTTAAGTAATATATATTTTTTCCTTTTGAAAGAAACCCTACTTTAGTTAATTGCAATAAGCAAAGCGGTCAGTATTTAATATTCATTACAAATTACAAAGGCAATGAAGAGTCAATACATGGCTCGAAGGCGAAAATCCCCAAAGCATATGTATCACCGTTACCGTAACTACTTTTGTTTTGAATTTTAATACATATATTTTAGTTTCACCATTATTGAATCTGTTCAACATAGAATTGGTGGTTTGTTGGTCCAATTTTTAATAAATTATCCAAAAATCATAAAATAAAATCTAGTTCGCTAAAATAAGTTTAAAAACTCAAAAACCTAAAATCAATATGAAAATACAAAAAAATAAAACCGAATCAGAATAATTCAAGAAATTCAAAAAAACCTCAACCACCTCTACTAAGCTCTATCATTACTCCTTTCTAATTGGTGATAGGCAGACGGGGAACAATGTCAAGACTTTCAAATTTGGTATATGACAGAACAGTATTAGTTGGTCCTTCATCGAATGCTCACTCGACTGTGGAAACTCCAGAGCATCTATTTCTCAACAGTTGTTCTGTTATCAAATTGGGCTTCATGCCGCTGATCTTGACAACACCAAAATAGCCTCATGGATTGATTATCCAGCAGGATAGGTCACACCATGAGGGTGAAAGGCTTATGCACAATAATTGCCATTATCCAACAAGGCTATTTGTGACAATGCTCATCCTAATCCTGTTGCTACGAAATGGAAATGGAAATGAAAGCCTGGATTTGAACTCACACGACCATATCAGCTTCTTCTCGGACTGCAATCGACTACAGAATTAAGATATCGGAAGGTAATAACCTGCTAACTAACACGCCTACTGTTACAGCAAATGACAAGGAATTCTTATTCTCCCTACTACAAGAGAGATCCTCATCCAAGCTTCCACTATGATTTCTCAACACTCTGGCAGCCTAGTCCCCAAAAAAGTCTTTACCCCAGTAATCCCTCGAGTATTAATTCACATCAAATAATTTATTTTAAGGGCTTCTTTAAGCAAAAATGAAAGATTAATGCTTATTTGAATACAAATTAACATGCGTTATCATATGGAAAAACAATGAAGTTTAATCATGTAAAAGATTGTAAAAATCTCCAGCGGGAATGTCTCATCTGTGGGTTGAAAGAGTTCCAAACAAAACAATCCCCATCCGAATCAACTTCCAATATCAGTTTCACTGATAAAGAAACTGACGACTTTGAAACATCTAGGGCAAAAATCTAATCCTCCTTTTTCATCATATCAGCCATCATAAACCAACGCAAACACACTATAAAACCAAACAAACCACCCTATGGAAACTAAGAACATCATAAACCAGCACTGCTAAACAAACCCACACCAAAATAAAAAGGATAAGCATTTACAAGTATTCTGAACAAGATCCAAGTTAGGAAGCAACTTTCCCATGTTTAGTTGTTACATGGCATGTTGAACATCTGCTATTCTGCAAAACTCCAAAAACAAAGAGTACTTCAGAAGCTGCTTCAAGGTGTAATTCATAATTTGACGGGACACTAGGATGCGAGATTGGAAAGAAAAAAGCACCTTTGTGCAAAATGGTTAAAATATAACTGTAGAAGCTAAAAAGAAACTACATATATTTCTACAACTTCTGCTTTGACCTCGTCCTCATTCCAATGTTCTCATTCTCATCTAGTTTGGGAACTACATTGTCTTCAAGCTTTGTGCCTCCTTCTGAGACGTCTTTCATTGGCTACAGAGTAAAAACAGTTGTGAACCGCAAGGATACAAAATAGAAAGACTGAAAAAGACACCCAAAAACAAAAGAACCTGATCAACTTGTATAACTATTATGAGAAATTTACTAACTTGATCATAAATGGGGAATGCTACTGTTAAAGAACCGGAGAACACAAATGAGGGGAAAAGCAAACAAAATGCAAATTCACATTGTAAATAAGAGCCTAGTAAAACGTTGATACTGTCATCTGCATGCAAGAAAAAAGGAATTTGCATATAGCTAGAATCAGCCTTTACCTGATAGGGCTTGGTAACTTGAGAAACCTTCCCCAAATGTGCTTCTTGAACAATTACTGGATCCCCAGATCCACCATTCTCTCCTGAAGCACTTGCAAGACTGCACATTCCTCCACTTTGAGGAATACCCTGCATTGATTCTGCTACAATATCCTGAAAATGGTCTGTATTGCCTAGATTGGAAGAATCAACCACAACCTTTTTTTCAAAGGTCTCTTCCAAAATCTCTGTTATTTTATCAACAACCAGTGCATTAGTCTCATCAGCTCCTCCTTGACTCTGATCGTATGACAATGATACAGGCTGATCTGGAAGCGAATTTGGTTCAGTTGAATTTACACTGAAAAACAACAAATGTAATTGTAAACAAACCGGAGTTATCTGAATCAAGAAATAATCAGAATATCAGCTCATGGTAAAATAACAAACCAAAAGAAATCAATATAAGGGCAGAAGTGGATACCTGTGAGCACGATCCTCTTCTTCAATTACAGAAGCATCTTTTGTTTGCCTCCTTTTTTTAGTGCCATGTGAAGGTGAGCTGTCAACTCTTCTTTTCCTTCCAGCTTGAATCCCTTCTTCAGATACTAAAGACTTTTCCGCATTGCTTTTTTCAAATCCAGATTCCAAATGATGAATTCCTTTGATCACCTCATCTTCTGAGGGCACTTCCACTGTCACTTTTGGTTCCCCATCAAATCCCAAGGGCTTTCTTCCATACTGCTTGTATTTTTGCCCATCACACCCATGGCTTAAAACCAACTTTCCAGCTGACGTCAAACACACATCTTCATGGTCAGAGATCAAAGATCTTTCTTCTGGCTTCATTTGGGCCATGTCAGGGGCATTTTTGAATATCAATTCTCTGCAGCGCTTAATCCAAGAGAAATGGGCAGAACTAGGAGAAGCACCATCTGGTTTTGACATTGGCGAGTTGAATCCATTGCCATTGTCAGCAACGACCCTATTTTTAACTGAACCGGATCCAGAATTTTGCATGACAGTTTGCTCTTTCAGAGTCTTTCTTTCAGATGCTTTCTGCCGGCTAAGCTCTACAATAGAGCATTGCATTTGAGTAACCATCATGTTATCCACCGCAGCTTTCAAGTCCCCCAACTTTTTTAGCTCTTCAATCTCAGCATGTATTTCTTTTCTATCAGCATGCAGTAGTTCCCTCTGCTGCTTCAATTTGTGCCTTTGCACCTTAAGCTCCTCAATAGACTTGTTCAACTCTGCCCACTCCCTTTCCCTTCGCTCACGATCCAATTTGATCTCTATTCTCTCAGCATCAAGCCTTTTCATTTCTAAGGTAGCTTGTTCTAACTCTTTCTCTGCTCTTTCCTTCAAAGCATTAATATGCTGAAATTGATTTCTCTTTTCTCGCTCAAAAGCTTCCTCTCTTTCCTTCAAAGAACTTTCCAATTCTTCACGCCTTTTCTCAATAAAATTCTCCAGTTCCTCTTCTGGGTTTCAATTCCCAGCAACAATTCAGCACGCTCTTGTTGAATCCTGTTGAACCAATCAGAATGCTCACTTACCATCTTGTTCATGAAATCTTCTCTCTCACGATTCAATGATTCAACATCCTTGTTATGCTTCTCTCGCATTACATCACGCTCTCTTCTCAAGCTATCACGCTCGTCCTTGAGAAACTTCAAAACTGCTTCTCTCTCCTCATGAACAAGCATGGCTTCCTTCTTCAGCTCTTCTCTTTTTTCATCAATCAATTCCCACTCAGTTTCAAATTTGGCCTTCTCTACTTGTAACCTATCTGCATTAGCCATCAGCTCCAACTTTTGTGCCCTAACCAAATCAAGTTCCTCCTTCAGTTTTGATTCTAAATTCGATAATTCATGTGTCTCACTTCTCATGGCTAGTAGTTTCTCCTTTGCACAATCAACTTGGTTTCTTTTATCTTCTAATGAAGAGAATGACTTCTGAAGCTCAAGTTTCATTTTCTCTATCTCTTCCTTTTCTTTTTCTAAAAGAACTTTATTCAATTCAAGTTCCTTTTCAAAACCACTCACACTTTTTTCTCTCTCCTCTATGAGATTTGACTTTTCAGTCACATCCTTCTCCTTCTCTGCTAATATCCTTGATCGAACATCAAAATCATGTTCTCTTTCACGAATTAGGTCTTCCCTTTGATTGATATCCATCTCCTTTAACTCCCATGCCCGTCTCTTCATTTCAATCTCATCTTCAGCCATTTTGCGCTTGATCTCAAGCTCAGCCTCAAACTCAGATTTTTTGGTTCTTAGTACAGTTTCATGACTAGCAATGGCCTTGCAAATTTCATCCTACATCATTCATTAAAAAGAATAAGTTTTCCATAAAAGAAAGAAAAAAGTTGAAAATCCTAAAGCATATTCTACAAGGTAACTCACAGATTCCTTGTTTGCAAGTTTCTCTTGAGAAACAAGCAGCTGTTGTTCTTTCTTGCTAAGCAGAACTTCTCGATCAGTAATAGCCTGCATGTAGAAAAGATGAATCCAATTTATATGATTTTCCGTGATGCAAAATTAAAAAGTTTCAAATGAAGATGCATCAAAATCCTAACTTCCATAGTCAAATGAAATATGCAGACCTCCTCTCTTTTTGAAAGAGAAGCTAAAGTCAACTCAAGTTTGGATTTTTCATCCTTCAAAGCTTTACGTTCCCGCTCAATATCCACTCTTGATGCCTCCAACTCCTTATCCAGTTGATTTAATTCTTGACTTCTACTAAAGATATACTCCTCTCTCTGGTTCAAAGAAGCTTGCCCATCAAGTAGTCTTTCATGTTCTTGCTCTATAATCTTCTGCCTCTCACTCAGTGATTGCCGTTCAAGAGTAATCTCCTTCTCCTTTGTGTCACAACTAAAACATGGAACAAAATAATTATCTGACTCCTTGAACAGAAAATCTAAATAAAATCAAACTGCACAAATGCAGCCAAGCAAGAATGTGCATCCAGCATCCACACAATACCATTTCCAACCAAGGCAGTTTTTACTGGTTCACTTCCAACTAGGCAACCCAAATCATGTCTGCCTATAAGAACATTTTAAATAGAATAATAGGCCATCATTTACGGTTCTTATTTATGGACACTTTTCAATGCAAGATATAATCATACTGCAATCCAGTAACAAATACCACACAATATGAATACAAAGAGATGTATAAGGCACAACTGTTTCCTCTTGGGTAATAAAAGCTTGTTCAAAAACTACACACTGTTAAGAAAGAAACAAAGAGATAATAAATATATATATTACAAACAACAAAGAGAAGGAAATGCAATGTAAATCACATACTCATTTTTGAACAGTACAATACGTCTACTAAGGTCTTCTTCACGTGCTTCAACTTCTTGGAGCTTTCTCTCAGCAGTGCGTTGAAAGAGGCTAGCTTCTGTTTGTAAGGACTTTGCAGCATGAAACTTTACCTCAGCCTCTGCAAACTTCTTCTGAGCATCCCCCATCATAATACGTGCTTCAGCTAATCTACTTGCAGCTGCAACCTTAGTTTCAGCAGATTCTGCACGCATCTCATGCAAAGCCTTCTCAATCTGCAAAACCCCACCACAAAGTCCTAAGAAACATACAATGCTGAAAGATAAGTGAACAAGGAAAACAAGTTCAATTAAAGAGACTTTCAAATGATAACCGTACGCTTGCTATGCACTCTTTCTCAACTCCTAAAGATTTCTTTAAACCATCCTCTCGCTTTTTTGCTTCTGCAAGAGCAGATGCATGTGCAGCTTGATCCCGCTTTTGCATTATCTCACTTGCTTCAGCAGAGGCTTTAATTTGTTCATACTTGGAAGCAAGCTCCTTTCTCTCCAATATAAGAAGGCCCATGTGGTGTTGGTGCTCAAAGAGCTAAATACAAGAATAGATAATATTAGAACTAAATGCTAGTAAGCTATGTGGAAAGAAGAACAAAATGAAGGAAGATTTACAATATGAACTTATGAAAAACAAGATAATGCATAGATCATCTTGTGCTAAACCAAGAATGCCATTATTCCTCACTCTGATCCTTTGTACAAACAAAGCATTCATAAGTCTCATTCATGCATAAAGTTAGGTAAAGATCGCAGCTTAGTAATATGAAATCCATAGGAACTAACAAGTGCAAAAACTCAGAAGTTAAAAAAGCAATCAATCCCTAAATAATGGCACAGAAAACAGGAAATGCTGTATAAAAACAACGAGACAAATCATTGAAGTCACTAAAAAACAAACAATAAATGCTCCTAAAAGCTCTTATAATCCCACAAAATTAACAGCTCAATGTGCCATTTGCATGCCCACGACGTCAACCACACCTAAAGGGCACTGCAAGGTGATACAACACCTCAATCAAATAATGCAATTGAAACATTAGGTAAAAATCAAGTTTGTTCCATTCAAAGCTTCTACAAGGAAACACAACTAGGCAACCGGAAGGACATTTAAGTGAAGTACGGAACTTTAACCAAAAGGTTTATTCAAGAACAAGACTTAAGTTGATGGCTTGGCATTAAAATTTGACTTGAGAAAAGAATAAGAGAAAACAAGATCACAAGGACACAGGGGAATAGGTGGTTCTACTATGGTAGCCTACATCTAGTGAAAAGACGCAAGGATTAAATTGTCGATATTATGAACATATTGTTTTAGTTTATACAAGAATGCCCTATTTATATAGAAGGTTATCACCCATTTAGAAAAGAACCAAGCAAGAATATTGTATCGTAATATCTAAAAAATGGCCGTCCTAATTATATCATAATCCCTAATATAACTAAGTACATTTATTAGATTAACAATATGTCAAAAATATTAAAACAAATTCTATATACAACAGGCTAGCATCTTTCAAGTACCAAAACCCTTACTGTTTTATGTTGAAATCTGTTAGAGATCACTTCCATTACTTAACCTTTTTATTAATATATATCTGATTTTCTTTTCGTCCTAAAATTTAAAACTGAAACGCAATATAAAGAAAGAAAAATCCATATTTTATTGCGACCTTCGCAATTCACAATTTAAAATTTCAATATACTACTACTCTCTTTGACCAATTGCATCCGCGACCGAACAAGTCCTTAAAGAAAAACAAACGGAAAAGAAGAGCCATGAAAATTTTTGAGAAAAGCAGTTAAAAGATTTGAAGCAAACCTCAGCTTCAAGCTTTGCAATATAAGCAATAAGCGCAGCTTTATCTCTCTTCTTGATCGATTCCTCATCGAATCCAGCTTCCTTGAGTCGTTTCCAAATGGTTTCGTCACTAAGAGGACTCTTCACAACCCTAGACCCCGGCATTATAGACAACGCCCGACCGCTTCCCGGCGTGATCGGACTCGCCATCTTCTAAACCAGATCACGGCACCAAAACCCTAGAGTTCCGTACGCCTGTAGCTATTCTGAATATGATTCTTCACTTTTCTTTCTTTTTCGCTGTAAAGAGGGAAAAGGAGAGAATCAAAGTACTGAGTCACCGGCTCACCACTGAGTGAGGTTTTGTTTTTTTGAGAGTTGAAATCGCCGAGAAAAAGAACTTTCTATTGGAATGATCCAAAAGCGATGTCGTATCGGGAAATTTAGGCTGCCAGTTTTTGGGGGAAAAAATGAGAAAGGAAACAAAAATTGAAATTTTAAACAGTAAAGAGTAAGAATTGACAGTCAGCGTCCAACGTCAGCTAATTTGAAATTTAAAAAACATAATTAACGGCTGGTTTTCATTGGAATTTGAAATCCAGATAATTTAAACGTTTTGGTACTTGATTTTGCACCCAAAATCTATCCTCTCCTTTTTCCTCCCAAAATAGCTACCAATAAAATTATTGAAAAGAATTTCAAACGCAATAACCTTTTTGCTCTTCAATTTTATAAAAAAAAATATTTTAGTCTTCTAATTAAATTTTCATCTTTTTAATTTTTAAATTTATATTTTCTATCAAATCACCCTAAAATAAATAAAAAATTAATATTTGATAATTTTATTGATGTGGTATACACATAGATAACACATCAACATTTAATATTTTAAAATAAAATAATTTTTTATAAATTTTAAATAATTTTAATGATTTATAATTTTTAAAAATCATTTCTATAATTTTTTGAATTTTTTAAATTTTTAAAATTAATTAAATGTTTACTTGTCATCCACGTTTACGTGATAATTCACATGTATGCAGCATCAACAAAGTTAAAGTACATTAACTTTCTAATTTATTTTAGGATGATTTGACAAAAATGCAAGTTTAAGAGCAAAAAAAGCTAAAAAATTAAATGGATAGCTAAAATGATTTTTTTATAAAGTTGGAGGGCCAAAAAAAGTTATTATATCTTTTAATTTTTTCATCACTTTTGATTTTAATAATTTACGAAAGGGTTAAATCATTATTTATGGCTTAAATTTGGTAAGTACTCTTGTATTAGGAATTTTTTTTTCACATTGGGGCATGAATTAGACACGTGTTCTACATTAAAACTTAAACTTTAGGGTTTTCAATGAAATATAAGAATTAACTTGGACAAAAAAATTTTAAGTATCAATATGAAAATAATTACCAAATTCAAGGACTCACTTAGACGAAAAACAACACAATCCCTAATATGAAAACAATTATTAAATTTAAAGGCTAACTTAAAAAAAAATTAAAGCTGTAATGTATATTAACTTTTTAAATTAATGCAAAATTTAATTTAAAATTCCTTTTAAAAAACCAATTAATGTGCGGACTGAATCTTGGAAATCCGTTGACATAATTGCTAAGACCTATGGGCGAATTTTTTCTATTTTAGCTTGAAATAGCTAATTATTTAAAGCCAGTTATACTACTTAAGCTAGGTCTTAACCTAATAATTTAGTGTGGGAAATGAAGGCATATGTGGCAACATAAGATGTTGCCAAGATTTTCACCTCATGCTTGGCTTTAACCACCCACTTGAGGAGCTGAAACATCTTACTTCATTTGGAAAAATTAAGAAAGAAAATAGAAAGAAGTAACGGAAGAAAAAAGAGTAGAGAAAGTGAGTGAAGGTTTAACCATTCGGCAAGGCTTGAAGGAGGAAAAAGTTTTAAAGCCATGAGATTTCATCTTTTACCAACCATGTATTAAGAGGAATTTTTTTTGCTTTTTTTTTTATAGTATGAAATTAAAAGGTTAATATTTATGCATTCGGGACATACCCATGTCACACACGCATACCTTACGTTCAAAGGAGACTACTCAAATAAAAGCTTATCACTGCTCCTCGAAGATTCAAATCTAGGTGAGTTTTAGGATGAACAATCTTTGACCATCATGTATTAAGAGGAAGTTAGAGTTACAACTTGCATGTAAATGTATAATGGCCCGTTTGACAGAGTTAATACTGACGTGATATATTAATTAATACTAATGTATCATCTTATTTTGAAATAACAAATTATTTGATAAGCTTAAAATTTTATACACTCACGTTACTTTTTGTTACAAGATGGAGATAAATAAAATAGATTTGGAGGTGATATTTTTTTTGGTGAATAGAACTTTACAAAAATTACTTAAAGATATGCCCAAAATCTCATGGGGCGTTTCAAATAAATGAAGGTTGGAGGTGATAATTAAATATCACTTGTGTCAACACTTTTTTATATTATTTTTTCTGAATAATACCTTCATCTAAAACTAAAAATTACACCCTTTTCATTGTTGAGTATTAAAAATCATTCTATAGACCTTCATTTTCTCCATGTTCTCTGGTTTCTTTTACTGCCATTGTTGTCAAATAAATATAAAAAGATTGTTCAAATTTCATCATTTGTGAGGTAAGATCAGATATATTTATAAATACCTGAAGTTTTTAGATAGAATTTATAATTGAAAATTTTCATCGTTCATTATTCATTATCATTTTTTTTCAGAATTCCTTTATAAACAAGAGTTAAGGTCTTCAATTCACAATTATTAGAATGTATTTTATAACCCACTCTTGATTGTTATGTTTTTTTTAAAGAAATTTATGGAGTATATATTTTAAATCTATATATATTTTAAGAAATTTTCACATGTAAAAACTTCATAAATGATATTGTAATAGCTCAAATTTCAGCAATATAGGAAATAGTGATTCGAGACCACCAAATCCGGCAAATGAACTCGTAAATTATATTATTTAATATTGACGAGCCAAATGTAGCTTTTAAAAGATTTTTGAAATAGTAAATTGTGTTTTATAAAGATTTATTTGGTTAAGAAATTGAGAAAAAGAGGTATTGAGATCTTGGTGTTATAAACCGAGCCATAAATATTTTTATGAATATTTTAGAGTGTCAATAAGCTAGTATTAAAAATTTTTCAGAAAATTTTAATGTTTCGGTAGTCAATTAGATAAGAAAGACTAAATTGAAAAGGTGCAAAACTTGTTAAAGTGATTAAATAGCTTAACCATTAAATAAGAAAGGACTAAAAGGGAAAATGGACTATTTTAAAATGGCTGAGGCTCAAAGATTTTTATGTGAAAAGGAAAAAATTGGAATTTTAACAAAAGTTACATGGCCAAAGTTGATTTTAATGATTTCTAGGCCATTTCTTCTTCAACTTTCTATCAAAAACAGCCATGGAAGAGGGTTTTGAGCTGTTCTTTCATATTTTAGCTTCAAGTAAGTTCAATTCTTGCTTTTTCCTTGAAATTTTTATATTTTTGGACTTTTACAATTAGGTCCAACTTAGTATTCTATTAATTTTTGATTTTTTTGAAAATTTTGGAAGTTACCATTGATAAGTTCATATGATTTTTGTTATTTGATGATGAAATTGAGATGTTAATGGATGTTTAAAGGTGTTTTATTAAAGAATTTTGGATGAAAACATGTTTAAGGGGTTAAACTGAAAAGTGTTGAATTTATGAAAAATTCTGAAATTTTTATGGTAGAAGGATATATGAATCTAGTTTCAAGAACATCAAGCGGATCTTAATTTGGAGTTCTGTAGCTCAAAATAAAAATAATTTAGTGACTATGACACGGATAGACAACTTTGAATATACATATATATAAGTAAATAGTGAAATTATAGAAAATGTTACTTATAAGTGTGATATATACATTAATGATGTGGAATGGAGAGGAGGAGGAGGAAAATATATGAATGACTTGTGTATAAATTGATCACATGCGTGATTATAATCGATAAAAGTTGAATTAGAAATGATATAATGTTTTATTTCAAATATTTATTATGAAATTAAGATTATCGTTATGGTATAAAAATCGAATTGTAAGTTTGTATAACTTGAATTGTATTCTTAAATGTTTGAAATGTATGTTTATGTGATGAAAATGTGATTTGAATGCTCAATGTATGATTATTGATGAAATGTTGATAATATTCAATAAAAAGGGAAATAAATCCTAGTTGAATGGAATGGAATTCGATGGATCACTGAAAAGGATTTGAAGGTAAAAAGGATCTAGCCCGGACGGGTGATCCCGATATAAGCCCTCCCAAAGAATATGTATGAAATAGATTTAGCTTGGATGGGTAATCCAAAGTAAATGTGAGTTTGGATTTAGCCTGGACTAGTAATCCAGACAAAGCTCTATAGAGTATTTGTCATTGCAGGGGATTTAACTGGACTGGTAATCCCGACAATACTCTTTGAGCATATGTTACATGGGATTTAGCCTGGACTGGTAATCCTACTATAAGAAATGAGGTTCGCGGAAGTGTGCTCTCTTACAGGGGATTTTGCCTAGACTAGTAATCCTGCTATAAGAAATGAGGTTCGCGGGAGTGTGCTCTCTGAAAAGGACTTATGTATATATGAGTACGGATTGACGGTTAATGAGATTGTACACCATGAGTGTACTATAGGAAATCCATCAAAATTTCAAGAAATTTAATGGGATAAATATGAAAAACGATAAATACATGGAATTACGAAATTGGTGAGCATATTCATAAGAATTTGTCATTTGAAATTGTGATTGACAGGAAGAAATAACGAATTGCATACTTATGTTTGGTTACAAGTATTTATCTGATATACAAGAAAATGATGGTTATTGATATATGGAGACATGAGACCATGATATATAAACATGGAATATGTTTGATAAATATGTTCATTCATAATTATGGAATTATGTACCTCATGTGTACTATTTGCATAAAGATGATATTTCAAATACTTTGATGAGTAAAGCTCAAATATAAAATAGTATGAAATCAAGACAAGTTGTTATGAAAATGTATTTAAAATACAGATATATGGTTGCTATATGTTATATGATTACATAATGTGAAATTGTCTATATATATGAGAAATTTAATGAGAATTGAGCCCATACATGTTTCTTGGTATTTATATGAAGTGTATGACTAACAAGGGTGATGAGGTTATGTGTTAGGGCTCGTGATCAAGATGATTGAATATGCCTTGTATTTTTATATTAAATTTAAATGAGTGACTTTTTGGAAGCTCGATGGAGATCACTCACATTATCCATCGGCCTATTTTGGTATGTATGGTAAATGAATTATGGTTATAATGGCATGTATAGGTTAGTTAGTTAATGTTGGCTTATAAATGATCTAATTGTAACTAGCCATTGGTATGGCTTGTATTTAGTAAGTTTTGAGTTACATATAATTATGATTTTAGCATGTTTGATATGGGTTTAAAATGAACAAATGATGAGATGGTATAAGTATAAGGATGAAGATGATGGTTAAGAATGCTATAAAATTTATGAAAATGTCAATATATATATATGAATAGTTGATTGATAAATTTAGATATTTAACCATATAAATTGAATCTTGAACATATTTAAATGTTGAAGTAAGTAAAAGACCAATTGGGTGAGAAATGAGGCTTGGATATAGCCTTGATTTTGTCCACACGGGTAGACACATGAGCGTGTGTCTAGGCCGTGTGTGACACATGGTCTAGTACATGGGCATGTGTCTAGGCCGTGTGTCCTTTGTATCCAGAAATTGCAAAATAGAATGCCCAGGATCGAGCATTGCCTATGTGAGGTACACGGCTTGGATACACGGGCGTGTGATAATGTCGTGTAAATCTCGCACCTAATTCGAAAATAAAAATTAACCACACGGCCTAGCAACACGGGCGTGTGCCTTAGCTGCGTGAGATCAATTTGTTCATGAGTTGCAAGTTAGAGAGTTACATGGCCTAGGGACACGGGCGTGTGAAGCCACACGGCCTGGAGCAAGGTAAGTCACATGGGTGTGTTGGTCACACGGCTTGAACTACACGGGCGTGTCCCTATAGCACATGGGCGTGTGACCCTTGTAATAGAGAATTTTTTTTTATGATTATGCGAAAAATTCCCTATGATCCAAATTTAGTCCCGAATCGTTTCTAATGTATGTTTTGGGCTTCGATATCTCAATAGAGGGACATTATAATTACGTTTGAAATATGAATAGTAAATTAACTCGGTTTAATGAAAAATGGTTCTATAAACTCCGGTAATGCTTCGTACCTTATTCCGGTGATGGATACGGGTAGAGGGTGTTATAGATATATCTAATTATTCTCATTCTTAACTTACTACTTATATTACCCCTATCTTAGTTAGACCATTAGCATCTCATTAAGTTGCAAATTGTTATAAATCTATCTAATCCCCCAATTGCTGAATTATAGTTGGGACAAATGTTTAAACTAGCATTTTGTTTTTCTCTTAAGTTCAAAACACTACAAAGCTAAGAAATAATTTAATTAATAAATACACTACTGGTCCTCATAGGTATTTTATAAACTATAATTTTGATTAAACATGCTTGGAAGAAATATAAGCGATAAAGAAGAAAACAATGAGCCATTAATCTAGTTATTATTATTTTTTTTTACATTTTCTCTAATATGGATATGATTGCAATTGGGTTTTATAATTGATTTGTGTGTTATTTGTGTTTTTTATACAATACACTGAAATATATTGTGTAATTGTTGGGTATAGGTAGTGTTATTATTATTAAATATGACAATGTTTTTGTATGGTGTTTGTAAGCACTAAATTTTGTTTGGATTAATTATGTGTTTATTTTTAAAAAATTAAAAAATTTAAAAAAATTTAAAAAATTAAAAAAATTTACATTTTAATCCTAAACTTTCTTGAAATTACATTTGGCCCAAAACTTTTCAAAATTACATTTTACCCTTATCTTTCTCAAAATTACACTTTATTTAATAGTTTTACTGCATTTACAATCTGGTCCTTCTGTCAGAAAATCTCCAAAATCCGGTGGATTTGCGCACCCACCCCGATTTTCCGGCCACCAGCCTAAGGATGGCCTCCTTCCCCTAGCCACCTGCTACCTACACAAACACACTCTAAAAAGGATTTTTCCCCAAAATCAAACCCCCAAAATTCAAAAAAAACCCACGAAAAAAGAAAGAAAAAGAAGAGGAAAAGGGAGAAAAGAGAAGAGAGAAGAAGAAGAAGAGAAGAGGGAGAGAGAAGGCGCATCACCGGAGGAGACGGAGGAGTGGACGGCGGCGCTAGGAGGAGGAGAAGAAGAAAGGAGAAGAAGAAGGAAGAAGAAGAAGAAAGAAGAAGAAAAAAAAAAAGAAAAAAAAAAAAAGAAAAGAAGAAAGAAAAAAGGAAAGAAAAAAAGAAAAAAAATTAAATTCAGTCGGGTCGACTTGACCCGACCCGCGACCCATCCAACCCGACCCGACCCGGGGAGACACCCACCAATAGGCCCACCAACAGCAGCCCAAAAAAAAAAAAGCAAAAAAAAAAGAAAAAGCAGCCCAAAAAAAAAAAAAGAAATAGGCCCAAAAAAGGCCCATTAGCAAAAGGGAATAGCAGCCCATCAGCCAAAAAAAAAAGAAAGAAAAGAAAGAAGAAAAAAGAAAGAAAAAAGGAAAAAAAAAAAAAATCAAGATCGCAAATCATTCGATCAAGCCTATATTTTTGATTTTGGTAATTTCCTTTTACTCACTTTAATTTAATTTGTATATTTTTATTACATCTCGTTTTAATATTATTGATATTTTAGCATTTTATTTGTATTTTTTACTTTTATTTTTGATAATTTTTGATAAATAAGGCAGCGAATCGGTTTAACACTTGTCGTTGATTTCATCGCTATGTTGGGTGAATATCATCGGTTCGTGTTAAATACGATCGCCCTTTAAAAAAATAAAAAATCAAAAAATAAAATAAAATTTGAGTTTCAAAACTTTTTGTGTTTTAGAAAATTGTCGTATTTTTAAAATTTTCGTGTTTTAAAAAAATTCGTGTTTTAAAAATTCTCGTATTTCAAAAATTCTCATGTTTTAAAATTTTGTGTTTTCAAAATTTCGTGTTTTCAAAATTTCGTGTTTCAAAAAAATTCTCATATTTTCAAAGTTCTCGTATTTTCAAAAATTCATGTTTTTTTTAAAACAAAAAATTTCTTGTGTTTTAAAATTCCGTGTTTTTTTCTAAAATTTCGTGTTTTAAAAAAAATTTCTGTTTTCAAAAATTCTTGGGTTTAAAAAAATTCTCGAGTCTTAAAATTCTCGTTTTTTTTAAAATTTCGGGTCTCAATCGGATCACGATTAAATATTAAATTGAACTTGTATTTTTGAAAATTAAGACAACGCGTTTAACGAGATACCAATTTTGGGCGTCGCGAGGTGCTAATACCTTCCTCATGCATGTGAGCTCGAACCCTATTTTCTCTCGGAATTTTGTCATGAGACTTAAACCCGCCCTTTTTAAGAAAATTCAAAAAATGATTTTTCTTTAAAAAGAGGATTTATTAGGTGTCCGATCACACCTAGAAAAAAAAAGATCGGTGGCGACTCCCTTTTTTAAATAAAATTGAAACTCTATTTTCAAATTTTAAATAATTTCCTCAATTAGCGCCCAAGCAAATTTTAGGTCGCTACAACTGGCGACTCCACTGGGGACATTTTTTGAGAGTCGAGTGCGAAATTAAGCGCGTGTTGTCAAAATTTTCAAAACTCTTGTTTAAATTAATAATTAGTCGTGATCCTTAAATTTCGTTTTTAAAAAGTCATGCATTTGCATCATGTTGTAAATATTTTTCTAACTTGTTTTATCTTTTTGTTTTTCAGTAGCTAAGTTTTTACGGTTTTAGTTTTTTAGTTTTAAAATAAAAGCGAAAAGGTTTGTGAGTTTCTCCCCACACTTGTGCACTTGCATTTTGCATAACATGAGCTCTCTACCGGGCTCCGTCCGTTTAAGTGGAAGTAAACACTATGCCTTCGTGAGTTAACTCGTCCCTCCATGAGCTAATGAATACTTAGGATTACATATGACTTATGCTTTCGTGAGTTAACTTGTCCTCGCATAGGCATAAGTAAATGTAATCCTCGAATTGAACTCATGAGCCTATGATGGGCGATAGCAGAGGCTCGTACTAGCCTTAGTAGGCTGACAGTCACGGACAATTCGAAATACCTTTTAGAAGCGAAACGCATATAGTGAACCGTATGAGCCACCCGATTAGAGCCATGCCGAACCTCCGTCAGTTAATAGTTACCAAAATAAGTACATGGGAGAAAGCGCTTACCTTTTATTTCTTTTACATTTACACTTTTTATGCATGCAAATCGGGTCCGTTTAATAATTTAGAGAGGTAGATTATCGATGAGCATGTGGGGTAAGTTTATTTTGTAAATATGATGGGGTAAAAAAAAAAAAGTAGGTCAGTTTCACCAAAATGCAAAATTAAATATCTTAATTTGTTAGATTTTCCATAGTTTTCTCCGTTTATACTTGTTGTAATTACTAACCAATGTTATTTGTCTTCATTTTATTTTTATCATGCATCATAGGCATCTTGTTAGGAAGGTGTTGATTAGAGATTGGTTGCCAAAAGCGGGTTTCGATGGAGGAGTCAATTACACAAGTAATGCAGAAAAACGCCGTGGTTCGAGACCGGTCTTTGAAAACCCGAAAGTAAAAGGGGCAGTTTAAAGGAAGGGCGTATCTCCAATCTTCCGAGCATGTGACCATGAATGTTCGTCGGAATAACCTCGAAGACTTGACTAGGATCTCGAAATAGTGGGACTCGGACACTAAGGGCATCTTCCTTTGAAAATGCGGGATATAGCTCACTTAATATTTGTCAGCGTGAGCGAGCAGTTGATTCAAGCCATGGTTCAATTTTGGGACCCAGCTTATCAATGTTTTACTTTCAACCAGGAAGATATGACTCCGACCATAGAAGAGTATGCCGCCTTGCTTCGCGTTAACAATGCACAATTCAACAAGATATATGTGAAAGAGCCCAAACCAATGACCTTCAAGAAAAAGTTAATGAAGTTGACAGGAATGGCTGATACATGGGCTGAAAAACAGATAAAGAAAAAGAACGAAGTCAGTTGTATTCTATGGTTTTCTCTGCGAGACTTAGTTCAAAACCATCCAGATATTGTGAAGAGAGTGGATCTGTTTGCTTTAGCCATTTACGGATTAATTGTCTTCCCAAAGTTCTTGGGCATATAGAAGTTGAGGTAGTCGATTTCTTTGAAAAGTTGAGGCAAGGAATCAACCCGTCCCAACTATCTTAGTGAGACTTTTAGATCTCTAAATTGTTGTAGGAGAAAAGGGAAGGACGTTTTATCGGATGTGCACAACTACTTAATGTTTGGATTACGAGCCACTTACGGAAAGTGGAGCGCGCACCTTTCCACATGTTTTCGAAAACATTCACTCTATTGGAAGCTTACCTTGAGAAAGATTGGCGAAGGATGTCACTTAGAAAAACCTTTGGGTTTGATTTTTGAACCTCCACGCGAAGATATAACTTGGAGAGCACCATGGATCCGTCCTTGATTCGCTATACAAATGCGGAAGCCAAGATTGGGTACCTTTACTCGGGTTATGGGGAGGAGTTGGATATGCACCGTTAATGGTTCAAAGGCGGTTTGCTTCACGATAGTTCATACCAACTCTTGGAGGATTAGCACGATCGAGTTTACTTTTACGGTGAAGGTTACATGAAAAAGT
Organism: Gossypium rotundifolium; assembly: GCA_025506655.1. Taxonomy (NCBI): domain Eukaryota; kingdom Viridiplantae; phylum Streptophyta; class Magnoliopsida; order Malvales; family Malvaceae; genus Gossypium; species Gossypium rotundifolium. The sequence goes on along the minus strand of CP106732.1, from coordinate 115,645,953 downwards.
CCGAGAATCTTGCAAAGTCTTGGAATGAAATCTACCTAATGGAGTTAGCTCGTATCTGATACTATCACTCAAGATTATAAAATATAGAGACAAAGGCAGTGAATAGTCAACAAACCTCACCAACGGATTATACTTTTCGAATCCTTTCTCGGAAGAAATGCCGTCGAAGCTGGAAATAGCAAGACATGAATTTGAGCGTGAAAAGGCCGATCATTACGGGATATTAGTTCTCTTCAAGAGGAAAATTACCGGTGAAGATAGATGTTCAAATTGAAAAATCCGAAGCGAGAAAGTCCAGAAAGAAAGTTGAGATCATGAGAAATGACTTAAAGGATCTTCATTTGGAAAATAAGAAATTAAGAGGCACCATAAAGAATAGCGAAATTTGGGCAAATCATCGACGGAATGGAAGGAAGAATTAAGCAACATCAAAGGTGGGATGGAATTACGGAGAGGAAAGCGAAGAAGGAAGAGGAAAAAGTCTTTCGTGCTATGATAGAGTGAAGGAAGAAGAATGTTGAATCTGGCTGCGTCTGCAGAATTAATGACTAGTCAATCGGCGTCAAGAGCTAAAAAAGAAAATACGAGATTTAGAAAATACGCTGCAAGCTCATCAGCAACATTTAGATACTCTCCTAAAAGCCTTAAAAGAAAAGAATGGCCAGCATGACAGAGACATTCGTGCCTACGAAAGAGCTCTCCAAGAAAAAGATATGTATCTTAGCGGTTTGATTAATGGAATTTGTAAGGCGGCTTTGCAAATTGTGCAATTATCAGATGAAGCAGAAGATCTCAGTTACCAATTCCCTCCGAGACAAGGATCAAGCATGTCAGAATTCCTAGAACGAGTAAAGAAACAAGGCGATGTGGCCAGGAAATTTGTGTAACTGTTAGATCAGAGATGGCAAAAGTTTTGTAATGGACTCTTTTGATTAATGAAATGCCTAAGTATGGGGCTATCTTGAAATCAACACCAAATTCTTGCATATTTATTCATGACTAACATGCATTTTTCATTCATCCATTCATTGCATGTGCATATCATCCTAATCATTCACTGAGGCTAAAACCATATAATCCACAGTTGCAGAAAGATCAAGAAATGAGGTTTGCAAGAGCCTCAGGTCGGGAATTGGGATGGGAGCCCATAGCGTATCCTTATTTGTCAAAAATATTTACATCTGCAGGAATGATATACCCAGGGCGAGATAATTCATGAAGCACGCCGTTATTGATTGAAAAGGTCTTCAGAACGTCAGTATAAATGTTATTGACAAAGGAGATGATGCAATTGAAGATGTTTCAATGATCGCCCTTGTCCTCCTGGATTCATTTTGAACAATTGAATTGCTTGTGGATCTTCTTGTAGTTTCTAAGTCCTCTCGGAGTAATGCTCAATGTTAACTCTCTTTTGTGTGCCCTAAGTAATAGTGGGATTCTTTTGTAAGAGCTTATGTTTACTCTTTATCATTTAAATGAACATTAATGGAGATGTATTTTGTCATAGCCTTTTCATTCTTGTTAACTTCATAATTATTCCTTCTTCTCACAGCCTGTCCTTACATGTACCTCATATCATGCCATAACATTATGTTTGTTTGGTTCCAATACTTTGATGCTCCTCCATAGTTTTCTTTTCCATTCACCTTTCAGGTGCTCAGATACCAACGACATGAACAATCCTGTTACAAGTCCTGAAATCGATTTTGAGAAAGCTATTTGTTTAGGAGAATTCGAAGCTGAGGAAAATGCTGAAGATTATGTATCGTCTCCTGACTTATTAAGGATGGTAGAATAAGAAGATAAACAGATCCTACCCCATCAAGAATCTGTTGAGACAGTGAACTTAGGAAATGAAGAAAAGAGGTAAGAAGTGAAGATTGGGACCTCCATTTCAGATAATACCAAACATGATTTGATCGCTTTGCTTCGTGAGTATAAAGATGTATTTGCATGGTCGTATCAGGACATGCCAGGTTTGAACGAGGATGTAGTGGTCCATAGACTCCCACTGAAACCAGAATGCAAACCCATTCAACAGAAGCTAAGATGAATGAGACCTGAAATGCTTTGATGCTGGCATCCTACAAGTCTCTAAATATCCAGAATGGGTAGCTAATATAGTCCCAGTACTGAAGAAAAATGGCTAGGTTATAATTAGATAAAGATGGCTCCCGAGGATATGGAGAAAACTACCTTCGTAACGATGTGGGGAACATTTTGCTACAAGGTGATGCCGTTCGGATTAAAGAATGCCGGGGCAACATATCAGAGGGCAATGGTGATGCTATTCCATGACATGATGCACAAAGAGATAAAAGTTTATGTTGATGATATGATTGCGAAATCTCGGGGGGAAAGAGAGCATATTGGAAACCTCAAGAAATTATTCAAAAGACTAAGAAAGTTCCAGCTGAAGCTTAATCCAGCCAAGTGTACGTTCGGGGCTACATCAGGAAAATTACTCGGCTTCATTGTTAGTGAGAGAGGTATTGAGGTTGATCCAGATAAGATAAAAGTCATACAAGAACTACCACATCCGCGTACACAAAAAGAAGTCAGAGGATTTTTATTCATTGCTCAACTTAGCAGCCAGTGTGACCCAATTTTTCGACTCTTTCGAAAACACGATCCGGGAGAGTGGAACGATGAGTGCCAAGTGGCTTTTGACAAAATAAAACAGTATTTGTCTAACCTCCGGTGCTAGTACCGCCAACTCCCGGAAGATCGTTAATATTGTATCTAAGCGTGTTCGAAAATTCAATGGGTTGCGTCTTTGGGGCAACATGATTAGTCGGGGAAAGAGAAAGGCGATCTACTATCTCAATAAAAAGTTCACGAGTATGAAGCAAAGTACCGTCAATTGAAAAATTACATTGTGCTTTGGTGCAGGTAGTTCGAAGGCTCGGACAATATATGTTGTATCATACGCGTGGTTAATTTCAAAATGGACCCAATAAAATACATGATGGAATCACCGCACTTTCGGGAAGAATGGCACGATGGCGGATCCTACTATCAGAGTACGACATTGTATATGTGAGTCAAAAGTCGATAAAGGGGAGCGATAGCTGACTTCTTAGTAACTCGAGCCACGGAGGAATATGAGCCTTTGAGATTTGATTTCCCAGACGAGGATTTGATATGCATCGCGAAAAAAAGTGTGAGTCATCAAAGAGAAATCATGGAAGATGAGCTTTGATGGTGCATCGAATGCATTGGGGCATGGGATTGGAGCGATCTTAGTGTCACCGGAAGGAACCATTATCCACTCTTTGCCAGATTAAATTTCTTCTGTACCAATAATGTAGTAGAATATGAGGCTTGCATCATGGGCCTTCGTACAGCTATTGAACGAAACATCAAAATCTTAGAAGTGTACGGGGACTCAGCGTTGGTGATTTACCAAATCCGTGGAGATTGAGAAGTGAGAGATTCGAAATTGGTCAAATATCACGATCTCGTGGCGGAGCTGGTCAAAGAATTCAAAGAAGTGACTTTTAACTACTTCCACGAGAAGAAAACCAATTGGTGATGCCTTGGCCACTTTGGCCTCAACGTTCAAAGCGTCGAGAAAGCGAAATAATGCCTCTCCAAATGAGCATATATGAGGTCCGCACATTGTTTTAGCATTGAAAAAGAGCGGATGGGGTAGTGATTCCATGATATCTTAGAATATGTCAAGAATCAAAGGTATCTGAGCAAGCAAATGAGAAGCGGCAAAAGAACAATCGGAAGAATGGCGGTGGGATTGGTCCTTGATGGGGATATCTGTACAAAGAGGAAAAGATCAAGTGCTCACGAGATCGTGGATTCATTGAAGCGAGAAAAATACTTGAAGATTTCCATGAAGGAATTTGTGAGGCGCATGCCAATGGTTTCACTATGGCGAACAGATTATGAGACTCGATTATTCTTGGTGACGATGGAAAGCGATTGCATTAATTACGCACGAAGGTGCCACAAATGTCAAATTCTGACGATAAAATTCATGCGCCCTTTGCCCTTTCATGTCATGACTTCTCGTGGCCTTTTTCTATGTGGGGCATGGATGTTATAGGACCAATTTCTTCAAAAGCTTCTAATGGCCACGGTTCATTTTATGGTTATAGATTACTTCACAAAATGGGTAGAAGCCGTTTAGTTTGCTAGTGTGACAAAAATGCGGTTTGCGAGTTCTTAAAAAAGAAATCATATGTCGATCACGGTTTATGCGAGAGAATAATTTGAGATAACGCTTTAAATCGAAAACAAGATGATGAAAGAAGTGTGCGAACAATTTCAAATAAAGCATCATAATTCCTCACCCTATCGCCCAAAGATAAACGGAGCAGTACAAGCAGCTAACAAAAATATTAAGAGGATTATTGGGAAAATGACCGAGACATATAAAGATTGGCACGAGAAGCTACCATTCGCTTTGTATGCATATCGCACATCTGTGCGGACATCTACGGAAGCAACTCCTTTCTCCCTGGTCTATGGAATGGAAGCTGTGCTGCCCATTGAAGTTGAGATCCCCTCTCTACGAGTCTTAATGGAGTCGAAACTAGAAGAATCAGAATGGGTTCGAGCTCGATATGACCAGCTAAGTCTTATCGAAGAAAAACGCTTGAAGGCAATCATCATGGACGGATGTACCAAAAGAGAATGATCACGGCTCATGACAAGAAGGTGTGGCTAAGAGAATTCATGAGGGGAACTCGTCTTGAGAAAGATTCTCCCAATACAAAAAGACTTTCGAGGAAAATGGGCACCAAATTGGGAAGGGCGTGACGCAGTAAAGAAGGCTTTCTCTGGTAAAGCTTTGATTCTCACTTGAGATGGATGGGAATGAGTTACCTAATCCGATGAACTCGGATGCCGTGAAAAGTACTATGCCTAAAAAAAAAGATCAAGATGAAAACCGAAAAGGGCATCTTGATAAAAAAGGAAAAAGAAGATAATCAAGATGAAAACCGAAAAGGCGTCTTGATAAAAAAAAGAGGAAGAAAAAGATCAAGATGAAAACCGAAAATGGCGTCTTGATAAAAAAAAGAGAAAAAAGATCAAGATGAAAACTCGAAAGGCGTCTTGATAAACAAAAAGATTAGGATGAAAACACGAAAGGGCGTCCTAATGAAGGAGGTTCGAACAAAAGAGCAAGACGATTTGAACGGGGAGTCATGTGGCGAGATTACAATATTTGAAGCAGTCCCGGAAGCTCAAAATCTTCTACACAAGAAGCCGTGCTCGAAGAGATCCAGGATGAAGAAATGTGGAGAAGTTCATGCGTTGAATATCTAGAGCATTTGTGACAATTGAATCTACTTTCCTTTCTTTATAATGTTTTCTTTATTGAGCTTTTCCTTGTCAATTTTCTTTGCTTATTGCTTTTGAAATAAATATGAATGTGAGGTATTTCTTTCGTACCTACTTTCCTATTTTCATGCATCTCATGTGTGGTTCGTCTAAATGATAAATAGTGAAATGACATACTCTAAACAAAAGGAATGTTGAGTATTACCGGATGAGAATTTGGTAGGTGCAAGAGCCTCAAAGCAAGGACAAAGTTCAACAAGGGGCAAAAGGGTGATACGAGAAACATAGATTACTCGAGGATGGGTACAAAACACGAAAGGAAGTCAAGAATCGAGGCAATGAATGCGGTCATCATGAGAGTCATAACGAAAAGAGATATATGGCAAACAAGCCCAAAGGCGTATGGCATAATCATGTAGGCATAAAAGCATTTAAGACCAAACATGTGCATATCATGATAACATCACGCATGACATATCTGGCACTCCAATAAAGCAAGAAGTTTTGATGATAGTTGTACTGAATCAAGGAAAAATAAGACATCCGAGTTCCACTAGATGATATGTTTTGAAATTCGATATTTTTAAAAGTTATTTCATTTCTATTTTCAAAAAATCAACTCATATTGCGAGAGGTGAGTTGAACCTCGAGTCCCATGTCGAGGTATTTTTAATTTCTTTTCAAAAAATCAACTCATAATGCGAGAGGTGAGTTGAGCCTCGGGTCACATGCCGAGTTATTTTCAAATTTCTTTTTCAAAAATCAACTCATAATGCGAGAGGTGAGTTGATCCTCGGGTCACATGCCGAGGTATTTTCAAATTCCTTTTCAAAATCAACTCATATTGCGAGAGGTGAGTTGAGCCTAGTCGATATTTTCAATTTTGTTTTTCAAAAAATCAACTCATATTGCTAGAGGTGAGTTGAGCCTCAGTCACTGTGAGGTATTTTTCAATTTCATTTTCAAAAATCAACTCATATTGCGAGAGGTGAGTTGAGGTATTTTTCAATTTTCGTTTTCAAAATCAACTCATATTGCGAGAGGTGAGTTGAGCCTCGAGTCCTGTTGAGGTATTTTCAATTCTGTTTTTCAAAAATCAACTCATATTGCGAGAGGTGAGTTGAGCCTCGAGTCACACGTCGAGGTATTTTTCAATTTCATTTTCAAAAATCAACTCATATTGCGAGAGGTGAGTTGAGCCTCAGGTCACACGCTGAGGTATTTTTCAATTTTCGTTTTTCAAAAAAAATCAACTCATAATGCGAGAGGTGAGTTGAGCCTCAGGTCACACGCTGAGGTATTTTTCAATTTTCGTTTTTCAAAATCAACTCATATTGCGAGAGGTGAGTTGAGCCTCGAGTCACTGTTGAGGTATTTTTCAATTCCTTTTTCAAAAAATCAACTCATAATGTGAGAGGTGAGTTGAGCCTCAGTCACACGTTGAGGTATTTTTTTTGTTTTTTCAAAAATCAACTCATATTGCGAGAGGTGAGTTGAGCCTCGGGTCACGCCGAGGTATTTTTCAATTTTGTTTTCAAAAAAAAATCAACTCATATTGCGAGAGGTGAGTTGAGAGTCTACGTTGAGGTATTTTTCAATTTTCGTTTTCAAAATCAACTCATAATGCGAGAGGTATTTTCAATATTTTTCAATTCTTTTTCAAAAAAAATCAACTCATAATGCGAGAGGTGAGTTGAGCCTCGAGTCACACGTGAGGTATTTTTCAATTTCGTTTTCAAAATCAACTCATATTGCGAGAGGTAGGTTGAGCCTCAAGCCACACTGTTGAGGTATTTTCAATTACCTTTTCAAAGATCAACTCATAATCAGGAGGTGAGTTAAGCTTTGGGTCACATGTCGAGCTATTTTTGATTTCTATTTTCAATAAAGAATAAGGATGGGACAATCGAATAAAATTTAGTGCTTTTAAGTCTTTGCTCTATCCTGTTTCACAATGATGAGCAAAGAGGGCACTCTAAGCACTAAATTTTGTAAAACAATTATGGGTTTATTTTTAAAAAAATTAAAAATTTTTAAAAAATTTAAAAAATTTTAAAAAATTTATATTTTAACCCTAAACTTTCTTAAAATTATATTTTGGCCCCAAAAATTTTCAAAATTACATTTTACCCTTATCTTTCTTAAAATTACACTTTGGCCCCAATAGTTTTCTTGCATTTACAATCTGGTCCTACATGGAAAATCTCCAAAATTAGTGGATTTCGCGCACCCACCCCGATTTTAGGCCACCACCTAGGGATGGCCTCCCTTCCCCTAGCCACCGCTACACTGCACAAAAATACTATAAAAGGGATTTTTCCCAAAATCAAACCCCAAAAATTCAAAAAAACCCCACGAAAAAGAAAGAAAAAAAGAGAAAAGGAGAAAAGAAGAGAAGAAGAAGAGAGAAGAGAAGAGAAGGCATCACCGGAGGAGACGGAGGAGTGGGCAGTGCTAGGAGGAGGAGAAGAAGAAAGGAGAAGAAGGAAGAAGAAGAAGAAGAAGAAAAAAAGGAAAGAAAAAAAAAAAAGAAAGAAAAGAAAAAGAAAAAAAAGAAAAAAGTAAAAAAATTAAAATCGGTCGAGTCGACTTGACCCGACCATGACCATCCAACCCGACCCGACCGGGAGACACCCACCAATAGGCCCACCAAAAGTCAAAAAAAAAAAAAAAAAAAAAAAAAAAAAAAAAAAAAAAAAAGAAATAGGCCCAAAAAAAAAGGCCCATTAGCAAAAGAATAGCAGCCCATCAGCCAAAAAAAAAAAGAAAGAAAAGAAAGAAAAAAAAAAAAAAAAAGGAAAAGAAAAAAAAAAAAAGACGCGCAAATCATTCGATCAAGCCCGTATTTTGATTTTCGGTAATTTTCTTTTACTCACTTTTAATTTAATTTGTATATTTTTGATTACATCTCGTTTTAATATTATTGATATTTTTAGCATTTTTATTTGTATTTTTTTTACTTTTATTTTTGATAATTTTTGATAAATAAGGCAACGAATCGGTTTAACACTTGTCGTTGATTTCATCGCTATGTTGGGTGAATATCATCGGTTCGTGTTAAATACGATCACGCCTTTTAAAAAATAAAAAATCAAAAAATAAAATAAAATTTCGAGTTTTAAAACTTTTTGTGTTTCAAAAATTGTCGTATTTTTAAAATTTTCGTGTTTTAAAAAAAAATTCGTGTTTTTAAAAATTCTCGTATTTCAAAAATTCTCATGTTTTAAAAGTTTTCGTGTTTTCAAAGTTTTCGTATTTCAAAAATTTCGTGTTTTCAAAAATTTTGTGTTTCAAAAAAAAATTCTCATATTTTCAAAGTTCTCGTATTTTCAAAAAATTCATGTTTTTTTTTAAAACAAAAAAATTTCTTGTGTTTTAAAATTTCCGTGTTTTCAAAAATTTCGTGTTTTAAAAAAAAAATTTCCTGTTTTCAAAAATTCTCGGGTTTTAAAAAAAATTTCTCGAGTCTTAAAATTCTCGTTTTTTTTTTTAAAATTACGTGTCTTAATCGGATCACCATTAAATATTAAATTGAACTTGTATTTTTGAAAATTAAGACAACGCGCGTTTAACGAGATACCAATTTTGGGCGTCGCGAGGGTGCTAATACCTTCCTCGCGCGTAACCGACTCCCGAACCCTATTTTTCTCTGGAATTTTGTCGCAGACTTAAACCCTGCCCTTTTTTAAGAAAATTCAAAAAAATAATTTTTCTTTAAAAAGAGGATTTATTAGGTGTCCGATCACACCTAGAAAAAAAAGATCGGTGGCGACTCCCTTTTTTAAATAAAATTGAAACTCTGTTTTCAAATTTTTAAATAATTTTCTCAATTAGTGCCCAAGCAAATTTTAGGTCGCTACATGGTGTTAAACAATTGAAGGTATTTCATAAAATTTGTCTCATTTGGGTGTTAATGTTCAAAGGATTAAGAATGGATGTTTTAATTTGATTGTGTTTAAGAACTGAAGGTAAAGAATACTAATTGTGTTAAGTCATTGGATTAAAATGATAACACTGATAGGCTTAAAATTAGATTTTATACTTTGGATTCTTTTCAAGAAGCCAAAGAAGATTAAAGCTTTTGTCCATGGTGATAAGCAAGCTTGTATTGATGAGTTAAGAATGTTTAGAAATGCCTCTTTTAAGTTGCGTGGGTTAATAAAAATAAAAGGAAAGCTGAAGGACACAAAAAACTTGTTGAATGATGAGCAAGTAGCAATTTCCCTTCTCATACTTTCTTATCATGTTAAGAATAGGACTCGTAGTGACATGTTTCAAAGGTCAAATGAAATAGTGAGTAGGTATTTCAATAAAATTTGTCGAGCACATGGCACCACCTTCGCCCACAATCACCGGCATCAATAACCCTTACTTTGAACTCCTCAAATTCCATATTCTCTATCGTCGCACCATTGAATTAGGAATCAGTTGAGGAGTTGTTGGTATGGCCTTCCAACTACTGCAATATCTCATCCTCACCTATATATCCCCAATCATGCTCATCCTCTCGTATAACCTCAAACACAACAAACTCGTTCTGAGCAACAACCTAAAGACATCAATTCTTATCATTTTTTACCTTAGCCTGTAGTATTTGATCCAAGTTGAACATGACGGTCGTTAATGTTAAAAAATAGAGGGAAAACCTGAATCTATTTAAGTTTTCGTTATGAATTTTCTCCTTTTAACTTGTTTTATTTATAAAATTATTATTTACTAAATAAATGTCAATGAGAAAAAATAGATATTCATTTATTTATAAATATTTTTATAATTCTATATGTAATTTTATAAGATATTATATATTTTATCGAAAAAATGAACATTTAAATATTTTTATTTTTAAAAAATAAGACTAAATTGATAGAATGTGTAAATTTGAGGACTAAATTTGTTGATATTTTAAAATTAGTACCAAATTAATAGAATTTATAAATGTTGAGGCCTCCTCAACATTCTATTAGTGATTTAATGGAGGAGGGACCAAAATATTAAATTTTAATAATGTTAGTAACTAAAATAAATAATTTTAGGCCTGAATGGTGAAAACGGAAATGTGGTAGATTATTCATATAGTTTATCATTTCTTTAAAAAGAAAAATCAGGGCAGCATTGCACATAGAGGTGTACATGGGCCGGGCCCAACTAAAAATTTAGGCCTGTTTTGTAGGCTCGGGTCCAGTCGGCTTGAAATATGGGCATGAAAAATTGTCCAAACCCAGCCCGACATGGAATTGGTAAGCTAGAATTTGGGCTGACCTAGCCAAGATTATTTTTTATTTTATTAAATAAAAATAAAAATAATGAATCAAATACATTTAAAGAAAATAGATGCTTAATTTTCTACTTTGAATCTCATAATGATATTATTCTACCATTTAATTTTCTATTTTACGAAAATAGATGCTTAATTTGTTTAGCTTAATTTATTAATAATTTTTTCATATTTTCAAAATTCAATTTTAAAGAAATTAAATATGGAATAAAATAAACACATGTTTCTAATTTGATAACAAAAATCGATAACATTCCAACTTTTGCAAGCAACTTAAAACACATGTTTGTCACTTGAAAACTTGAGATACTGAGCCTTCAACTTAAACATTAATGATTAATATATAAAAAGTAGTAAAGAGTTTTTTTTAAAGTCTTGATATTCAATCAATATATTATAGGATCTCAAAGATCATATCGAAATAATATTAAAAATGACAACGAGCAGTAAAAAGTAATTATATTAAAATTGAAACAACTTGTTTGAACTAAAATAATAACCAAATTAATAATAAAACAAAAGTTCTACAATATCGAAATAATATTAAATACGACAACGGAACAATAAAATAGCATCAAAACAAAATAGCATCAAACAAACATCAAACAAGAACAAAATAGTGCCAAAATACCATAAAAATAGCACTAAACAACAAAAAAACAACATCACCAACAATCCCAAAACAAGTACCAAAAACACGCAAAATATAATCAACCAACCAAAATATCTATACATTAACCAATTAACATATTTAATTTTATAAGAAACTATAAATTGTAAGCTAAATTAAACTGTCAATAGTTAGAAAGGAAGGTAACCTAAAAAGCAATCGAATAAATATCGTCCTCATCATCATTCTTGTCACCAACTTCTAACATGAAATAAGAATAAATAATTAGATTATCAAATTGATAAAAATAATATAAAATTACAACAATAAAACGAGAATAATAATTACCCGTTGAAAATCCCTTAGCTCGCATCCAATCATCAAGGCAAACAACGACTTGAACTATTTTTGGCTTAAGTGAACTCCTCAAAGGTGTGATAACTTTTTTGCCCATGCTAAAAGCCGATTCGGAAGCTACAGTCGATATTGGAATTTCCAAAAGATCACGAGCAATAATGAAAGCTCATTATATCGAACTGAACTTTTGCTCCAATAATCCAAAACATCTATTTGACTATTCAACTCAAGCGTCGGTTCTTCCAAATAAATGTCCAACTGTGACTTTTCACTCTTAGTGCTAGATTCGTTTAAATATCATTTATAATCATCACTCTCATCAAAATCTCCCTCAAAATCAACACTATTAACATTGTGTTGATGCAAACTAGAATCAACGGGATCTTTATTTGAGGCATTAGAATTCTCAGCCAAAGAGGAAGACGTGGATTTGGATTTCTTAGCATACTCGTCAAGCAAGAGTCTAAGATTGCTAAGAATAGTTTCAACAAAATCTAAAGCATGAATACCATAGATTGTAGTAAAGCAATACTGCATATAATTCAACTTGTAACGAGGATCTAAAATTGCATCACATGACAATATCAACGAATACTCAGCCCAATATTTATTAAATTTATCTTGCATTTGCTTAACCATTGGAGTTAAAAAAGAATGAGGACCTTTAACTGTATCAAGCAAGACCTTGTGAACCTTCCAAACCCCTCTGAAGTAAAGATTGGCCGTCGGATAATTAGAACCAGAAAAAATACAAGTCACATCATAAAAGGCTTTCAAAAATTTGCAAAGGATAGCAACATTTCTCCACTCCTCGTCAGAAAGTGCAAATAGTTGATAGTTTTTATCCCATTGGCCCTAATAATCTAGCACATATCTATAGTAGAGAAAGATTCAAGCATCAAATAAGTAGAATTCCATCTTCACACACACATCTTGACTCAACTTTTTGGTTACATTCAAATGAAAACTTTTGTTGGCCACATCATAAAATCTTTTCCTACGAATTACCGACTTTTTTATGTACTTAATTCCATTTTGAATCTTACCAACAACATCATCAGCAAGTTCCAAACCAGCTTTAACTATAAGATTCAAAATATGTGCACAACATCTAACTTGAAAAAAAGCACCATCACACAAAATAGCTTGGTTCGCACGAAAACGATTTTTAAGACAAGAAACCAACACATCATTATTAGAAGCATTATCCAAAGTGATGCTAAAAATTTTTTTGTCTATACCCCATTGAGATAAACATAAAACAAGTTCATCCGCTATGCTCAAGCCATCATACGGAGGAAATAAAGCTCTAAACCTTATGATTCTCTTTTATAGCTTCCAATCTTTGTCAATCCAATGAGCAGAAATGAAAATATATTCATCATTAGTATGCTCTAAGTTCCAATTATCGAAAGTTAGACAAATTAAACTAGGTGCTTTAGCCAACTCTTCTTTAACATGATCTCTCTCTTTTGCATAATACATTAGGACATCCCTAGCAGTTGTAACTCTACTTATATTCTTAAAATTAGGACTAGCAATTTTCATCATGTATCTAAATCCTAGTTCTTCAACTGTCCTAAATGAATGCTTGCCACATACAAGAAAAGTAGAAACAGCTCGACGACACTCATCAGCATCAAACTTATAGTTTTTTATAGATAGACCACCTCCTAATGATAGTTGATTGGCTATGGTGTATTGAGTGATGTCCTTATTAAAATTTTTCAAACATTGATTTAGATAACGTCTTAAATGAGAGGTTCCACTAGAAGATTTAGTAGACAAGATACTCTTATAGTGATTACATTGTGCCTTCAATTCATTTTTGTCCTTGCATTCAAGCTTTGTCATTTCATCCCACATCTTTGAAGTGGTAGACTTTTGACGTTTGACAACACTTTCATACTCATTAAACCCATCGTCCACAGGTATAGGAGTGTTTGAACTAGCCATGGTCATAAAAACTTAAGTCCTGGAATCCAAATAAACCAAATTAGCCCAAATTAGCCCAAATTATTCATAGTCATAAAAACAACCAATGGATGTAAACATTTCAAAGTTGACCTAAGGCAACACATTTTCTTGAGTTTAAAGCCAATTTTGTCAAATTAATTGAGGCCTCAAGCAATACGTTCATGTATTATCCTTGAAAAAATAATATATTTTTTAATTTTTTTGATATAACATATAAAAATAAGAACTCAATTTGAATGCTATAAAATTTAGGATCAATTTAAAATATGAATCATAGTTCATCTCAAAATCACTAAAAGCTAATGTTACAATAATCTCTACACTAAGAGACTAATTAAAGTTAAAAAAACAAAATCAGCATGACAGTTACTATTTCGTTCAATTCATAGTTACTTTCTTAAATAAGTGAGACGATAATGTAAGGATTTCAATTTAAAATAAGTGAGATGATAATGTAAGGATTTCAATTTTAGAATCATTGCGTACAAAATGAATGAAAAAAAGGTTAGAATGAGCAGATTGTAATTCAAGATTTAATCAAATAAATCAAGGCAATAAATCGGCCTATAAATCAGCCTTTTAAGATACACAATATACATTTTTTTAAACGTAGGATTTTTTCCTGGAAAGAAAGGAAATTTCTCCTTTTTCTACCTCAAGCTGCCATTTTTATAATCATTTTTTTCCTTCATTTCCCACCAGATTTGGCTTCTTCAACGCTCCAAAATCTCATAAACCAGACACCCAAAAGAGGAGGGAAGAAAACTTCTAATACTATAATTCAATTTTCAAACATGATTGGGTTTTTAAGCTATCATAAAAAATCTTGAAGAAAAAAATGCTCAATGCATCTAAGAGCTCTACTGCAACTAGGTATGTTGAAACCAAAAAGAAAAAAGAAAAGATAGAACTCAACCAAGATAAAGACCTAAGTGGTAAATGAAGATTGAAGAAGAAGCTTACAACTTGGGGGAGCTCCGAGACCGCAAAATTGAAGATGCTAGAGACAATGTGCTGTTTGGAGGTGGAGAAGTTCCACTGGAGGCTAAGATTGGAAGTGAATGGGTATTCGGGAATATTTGGGAGGAAGAGGGAGGAAGATGAAGAGGAAGGTGGAGACTACAGACTAGTTAGGTTAGGGATTTTGATTTCAGAAATGGAAAAAAGGGAGGAAGACGGGAAGAGAAAGGCACGTGAAAACTGAAAAAGTAAATTACTAAAGTTAAAATTTTATTAATAAAAAATAAAAAACTAAAATATTTTGGGTCGGGTCGGCTTTGGCCCGGCCAAAAAATCATACCCAAGGCCTGGCCCATTTTTTAAACGGGCCTTATTTTTTGCCCAAGACCATTTTTCAAGCCTATATTTTTACCCAAACCCTCCCATTTTTCAGGCAGGCCTTCGAGCTATGTACAACTCTAAATTTGCACAAAGAGACTGTATTTTGTTTACTTTGGAAAATGAAGGACAAATATTTAGTTTTCTATATAAAAAATATTTTGCACCCGCCTTACAAGGAAGCACTAGTAGTCTAGTGGTAGAATAGTATCTTGCCATGATACAGACCCGGGCTTAATTCCCGGCTGGTGCATTATAGTAACTGTGATAAATTCATCTTCTTTGTTCTTATTTATATTTTTTTTATCCTATTTTTGCCCAACCATAAAATTAGAAGGCTTATGGAACCATCCCATTTTACGTATGTAATTATATAAATAGGCATTCAATTATTTTTGTAAACATTTTATAATTCTATATGTAATTTTATAAAATGAATTTTTAAATAAATTTTATTTTTAATTTAAAATTTTAAAGAATCAAGGTTAAATTGATAGAATGTGCAAAGTTGAGTGCTAAATTTATTGATTTTTTAGAATTGGGACCAAATTGATAGAATTTATAAGCTTTGGAGGGTTAAATTTGTTATTATGGCACTAGAAAAAGGCCACAACAACATTTCATTAGTGGTTTAATAGAGGGTGGCTAAAATATTAAATTTCAATAATGTTAATGACTAAAAGCAGAAAATTTTAAATTTAGATAATCAAAATAGAGACAAGTTTATAGTTGGGCAACTATTTGTGCAGTTTAATAATTTTTTGGTTAAAATATGCCTTAAATCATCCTATTCTTTAAAAACTTGGAATTTAGTTCAAGTACTTCTATTTTTAGGAATTTAGTCACCTTACTTTTTAAATTTTAAAGTTTAGGTCCAACTATTAGAATTGTTAATTTTTTAAAATTTAGGTTAATTACAAGATCATTTTTTAATTACGAACTACCAAATGAATGCTTTTCTTATTTCAAAATATCACAACAAATTTTAAAGTATTAATAATTATCGTTAAAATTTGAAATTTAAAGATAAAACAATTAAATTCTTAAAAAGTAAAAGTAGAGCTAAATTTCAAAATTTGAAAAATTACTAACCTTTTCTTCAGAAAAATTAGGGCACATTTCCAAAGGAATTGCATTTTGTAAATGAAGAGAAAATCTTTAGTATTCTATTTAATAGCCCTCCCCTTGTAAAGATGCACCAGTGGCCTAGTGGTACAATAGTATCCTACCATGGCACAGACCGAGGTTCGATTCCCGACTGATGCAAGATGAGAGCTTTTGGGGCTCTGTTTTTGTAGCTCTTGTGCCATTTTCAGGAACCCATTTTGTCAACCTCGAAATTTTTTCCAAAGTATCCATCAGTTTTGCTATGCCTTTCCATATCCATGACTCAACCACCTTTTTCTCCTCTACAAACCTGCAAATCCATGGCCCAATCATACGAGCAGGCTTATGGAAAGATTCCATTTTCCAAAACCATTTAGGGTCTGTTTGATTGTCCGGAAAATGATTTCTGGAAAATGATTTACTTTTCTGGAAAATGATTTACTGAAAATATTTTCTGGTGTTTGAATGAATCTGTGTAAAATATTTTACATTGTTTGATGATTTCACGAAAATGTTTTAGGAAAAGTTGTTTTTACATATATTAATAAATTTTATTTACATATTAATAAATTTTATATTTTAAATTATTTTTACATATATTGCAATGATTTATTTATAAATAAATCAAATTAAATATATAATAATACTCAATTATTAAGCTACATTATTAACCGTCATAAATTGAAAACAACCAAAGTCAAATAAATTATTTGTAATTGTGTTAAAAATAAAAAACAAGGATTAAATAATTATAAATTTCCAAACCACAATTTACTAGAAATTAGATAATATTATCCAAATGCATAATTAATAGTACACCACATAATAACAACATTGTCCAAATGCATAACTAAATATTACACCAATAAAAGTATCAATATCTACAACCTTGAGAAAATTTTTGAAGCCAAAATTTTTATGCTTCTTACTTTTAACTAAAAAGATTTGGCCTCAGATTCGTGACTCACTAAATAATCAAACACTTGAACACAAGAAGTCATCATCAAATCCTTCGTCCTCCATCCACTTGTTCGTAAAGTCGTGGTGTCTTATCCATGATAAATTGTTCCAAAGCATTAGCAATTTTACCAAGTTGTTCACCCACAAATTTAACTTGTTCATCAAAGACACTGTCTTGAACATTTTTCTTTTACGTTTGGATGTGCCAGATGAAGATACATTTGTTCTTACCTCTTAAGCCTCTTCATTGTCGCAATCTACAGGCACTGAATCTTGATTATCATCATCCAAATCTATGTCAGCAAATGTTCTGGCAAAACTCCCTGTTGCCATATCTTTGCCAACAACCAAAGCCATTTCATCATAATGATCAATGCTTTTATTCGAAAATGGTTCATACTTCTTGTGTGCCTGTTGGATATTATTGTAACATCCTAAATTTTTGGGCCTATGCGTTTAATGGGTGAATATGTGGAATGAGTTAATTTAAGTGTTAGGGGCCCAAATTTTAAGTTTTAAAGAGCTCAAATCTTCTAATTTAAGTTAGTTAAATTTGGCGTTAAGGATTAGGGAAGTGGACGGCACAAGGCTATTTTTTTTAGGAATTTTATTATATTTATTCTATGTGGATAATAAGCGAGATAAAGGCTATTATTTAGGGATTTAGTCTTTAAGGATAATAAGCAGATAAAGACTATTTTGAGGAGATAATAGATTAAGATAAGGAAAAGGGATAGGAGCTATCATGTGTGGCGGTGTTGGTGAAAATCAATCTTTGCAAAAGGGAGGAATCGGTTTTCTATATAAAGAGGGGGTGTGCCGAAATTTTGGAAGCCTTTCTTTTATTTTCTTTTATCATCTTCTTCCTCTCAAAAGCGAAAACCACCATTTTCTTCACCCTTTCTTCCTCTCTAAAATTTCTGGTTGGCTGAATCTTTTAACCTCTATTGTTATTTTTCTTCTAATCCCTAAAAGTCAAAATCACATCTCTATTATTCTATTCTTCTCCTTAATATTCATTGGCCAAATCTCTCTTAGCCATCTCTTCAATTCTTAAATCTTCTAAAACCGAAATTCTTAGATCTCTCCTCCTAAAGTTGCCCAATTTTTTCAAGAAAGCTGCTTGTGCGAATCAAGAAAACAATAGAGAGTCCAATGCTTAGATCTCTAAGTCAAAGATCAAGTAACACTCAAGTCGTGTTATTTTGGGCTTTCAAGGAGAGGTCCTATTTTCACATTTTTTGGCTTTTGAGCAAAGTTGTAGATCGGGATAACAAGGATATCGATAAGAATATTGGATTTCGCGATATTAGGTGTGTAACACTTTCCCACCATCTAGATCTATTTGATTAATATATGATTATAAGTCTTATATGTTTTGATAAATGCCAAATCAAGGCATAAATAGAAACCCAAAGAGGGTAAAAACTAATCATCAGGTTAGTGAATGTTCTTTTTAAACGATATAAGTATATTGATTTTATGTGATTGCATGGGTTGGGTTTGATGAAAGGAGGAAGTTATAGTTGTAGCGATTTTCACCGTGATCTGTTGTAGCGATTTTTACCGTGATCTGTTGTAGCGATTTTTACCGTGATCTGTTGTAGCGGCTTTTGCCGTGATCTGTTGTAGTGGCTACGACCATGATCTAATGATGAGCAGCACGACTGTCATCAAGGCGTGTAGCGGTATGGGTTGATTATAGAAATCCCCAATGGTGTGAATGGTTGGTACGGGGGTGTGTAGCGGATGGAAACCTAGGATTTGGGTTGGGCTTGCATATTATTTTTATTGTGTATATTAATTCTGATTATTTTAGTTGTATGGGGCTAAGGCCCAAATCTAATGGTGCATGAGGGTTGCACACCGAGTCTCGAGACTCAACCAATTAATTAACATTTAGGTAGCATTTAGTGCATCGGACCGAGGTGGAGAGGGCCTTGAGGTGGCCATGCAAAAGAACATTTGGATCCAAAGAAAAAGACTCTAGTTATTATTTTATATTCTTATTTAATGGATTTTAAATCTCGTTGTAATAAGGCCATGGGCCACCAGTTTATATTTTGTTTTATTACGGGCTTTTATTACTTTTAGTTATTTAAATTTTTATTTTAATTGAACTAAGGCATGTATTTAAATTTGGGTTTTAATTCATAAAGGCATATTTTATTTAAAACTATAAATTATAAATTTTCTCGAATAAAAGGTTAAACTTTACCAAAATGTTTTTCCGAAAATGCGACATATTTTACAAAATTTCCTTAGTGACATACCGATCCGGTTGTAGTGTTTTGGGTTTAGAGTGTTACAAATTGGTATCGAGCAGGTTCAAAACTCGGCTTTGGAGTTTTAGGCTCAAAACGTTTTCTAAAGGTGGGCTTTTGAAACTTGCATGTTGTTTTTTGAAATGATAATGAGTTTGTTAGCTCGGCATGGCACTGCCTCCTACCAAGTCCTAGTAAGTACTCTAAACCATTGTGTGATATATATATGTGGCTTGATGGGCTTTTTGGGACGAGGCTAGTTTAATTAGACTTTGATGGACTATAAGCTTAGCTTAAACAACTTCTTAAATTTCATAAGACTTAATTTATCAAACAAATCTTGTGAACTAGTCGTAGAAGTTAGGGTGTGGCAAGGCATACGCATGTCTAGCAGTGGATCTGAGGAGAGCTTGGTATTTAAGCGGTCCTAGTGACTCACCTCCTCTTCACTAGAATCCTACAGTGCGTAGTGACTGTTCACCCTAACCATGAAAACGTGTTGTGAGCCAAAACTTATAATTAAAACCCGAAAGGGACCCACCACTGTTTTTCTCACAAAATTGCTAAAATATCCTTATTTTGAAAAAAATACCCATGATTTGCAAATATACCCCGATTTACAAAGTCAATGAAATTTTCCATAGAAAACAAAAACAACAACAACAACATCAAAATATCCATGATTTGTAAAATTACCAAATTACCCTTGATTTATAAATGACCAAAATACCCCTGATTGGCAAAATTACTGAAATATCCCCAGATCTCAAATTACTGAAATGCCCCCAGATTTCAAAATTACCGAAATACCCCTAAATTTCAAAATTACCAAAATACCCCAGATTTATAAATTACAAAATACCCCAGATTTGTAAAATTATCGAAATACCCCCGAGTTGGAAAATTACCAAAATACCTTTATTTTGCCAAATCACCCGAACCTTATTTTGGAAAATTACAAAAATACCCTCGTGGTTAAAATTACAAAATTACCCCCGGTAGTGAAATGATGAAATACCCCTATACGTTGAATGTAGGTTCATGAACGTTGTTTGTTTGATGAATGTTGAATGTATGTGGTTTCTAGGAGGTAAGTCTGAAACTGAAACTGTAGATAGGCTCGAATTCGAAAGAATCACTCTTAAAACTATTCTTCATAAGATTGTTCGTGGATAATCAGTGGAAAGAAGTAATAACTCATAAAATTCCTAATCAGATAAACGTCGATCGAAAGAATGAGTATAAGGGGACAAAGACGCTTCAGATGCGAATAATGGTGCGTACCCTACCGTAGTATACTAAGTGTTTATTTTGGCTTTAGAATTAGAGTGCGCAACAAAAGCATAGTGGTGAGACTTAGGTAGTATGATTTCTAGTTAGTTGGAAATTTTGAGGACGAAATTTCTTTAAGGAGGGTAGAACTGTAACATCCTAAATTTTTGGGCCTATGCGTTTAATGGTTGAATATGTGGAATGAGTTAATTTAAGTGTTAGGGGCCCAAATTTTAAGTTTTAAGGAGCCCAAATCTTCTAATTTAAGTTAGTTAAATTTGGCATTAGGGATTAGGGAAGTGGATGGCACAAGGCTATTTTTTTGGGAATTTTATTATATTTATTCTATGTGGATAATAAGCAGATAAAGGCTATTATTTAGGGATTTAGTCTTTAAGGATAATAAGCAGATAAAGGCTATTTTTGAGGAGATAATAGATTAAGATAAGGGAAAAGGGATAGGAGCTATCATGTGTAGTAGTGTTGGCTGAAAATCAATCTCTGCAAAAGGGAGGAATCGGTTTTCTATATAAAGAGGGGGTGTGCCAAAATTTTGGAAGCCTTTCTTTTATTTTCTTTTCTCATCTTCTTCCTCTCAAAAGCCGAAAACCACCATTTTCTTCACCCTTTCTTCCTCTCTAAAATTTCCTGGTTGGTGAATCTTTTAACCTCTTTTGTTATTTTTCTTCTAATCCCTAAAAGCCAAAATCACATCTCTATTATTCTATTCTTCTCCTTAATATTCATTGGCCAAATCTCTCTTAGCCATCTCTTCAATTCTTAAATCTTCCAAAAACCGAAGTTCTTAGATCTCACCTCCTGAAGTTGCCGAATTTTTTCAAAGAAAGTGCCTTGTGCGAATCAAGAAAACAATAGAGGAGTCCAACGCTTAGATCTCTAAGTCAAAGATCGGTAACACTCAAGTCGTGTTATTTTTGGGATTTCAAGAGAGGCCCTATTTTCACATCTTTCCGGCTTTTTGAGCAAAGTTGTAGATCAAGATAACAAGGATATCGACAAGAATATTGGATTTCGCGATATCAGGTGTGTAACACTTTCCCACCATCTAGATCTGTTTGATTAATATATGATTATAAGTCTTATATGTTTTGATAAATGCCGAAATCCGGGCATAATAGAGGAAACCCAAAGAGGGTAAAAACAAATCATCAAGTTAGTGAATGTTCTGATTAAACGATATAAGCATATTGATTTTATGTGATTGCATGGGTTGGGTTTGATGAAAGGAGGAAGTTATATGTTGTAGAGGTTTTCACCGTGATCTATTGTAACGGTTTTTACCGTGATCTGTTGTAGCGGTTTTTACCGTGATCTGTTGTAGCGGCTTTTGCCGTGATCTATTGTAGTGGCTACGACCATGATCTGATGATGAGCAGCACGATTGCCATCAAGGCGTGTAGCGGTATGGGTTGATTGTAGAAATCCCCAATGGTGTGAATGGTGATGCAGGCGTGTAGCGGATGGAAACCTAGGATTTGGGTTGGGCTTGCATATTATTTTTATTATGTATATTAATTCGATTATTTTAGTTGTATGGGGCTAAGGCCCAAATCTAATGGTGCATGAGGGTTACACACCGAGTCTCATGACTCAACCAATTAATTAACATTTTAGGTAGCATTTAGTGCATCGGACCGGTGGAGAGGAGCCAGGTGGCCATGCAAAAGAACATTTGGATCCAAAAAAAGACTCTAGTTATTATTTTATATTCTTATTTAATGGATTTTAAATCTGTTGTAATAAGGCCATGGGCCACCGTTTATATTTTATTTTATTACGGGCTTTTATTACTTTTAGTTATTTAAATTTTTATTTTTAATTGAACTAAGGCATGTATTTAAATTTGGGTTTTAATTCATAAAGGCATATTTTATTTAAATATAAATTATAAATTTTTCCTAATAAAAGGTTAAACTTTACCAAAATGTTTTTCGAAAATGCGACATGTTTTACAAAATTTCCTTAGTGACATACCAGATCCGGTTGTAGTGTTTGGGCCGGGTTTGGGGTGTTACAATTATACACAATTAGAATAACAAGTAAAAAAACATTTGAAATATACTTAACATATATATACATATATTACCATCACTGTGCATCATATGTCGCTCTATCACATGTAACCATTTTCATGTTATCATCCCATCCGAAACCACTTTCACCTCGAATTTTACATATAATCTGCCATTGGTTTTTTACAGTCCTCAAATGATTTTCCACATGCTTTGCATCGCATTGGACTTGGAATCTTTCAGAAATAGCTTCGACAACTCGATTAATAGAATCTGCTTTGAAAGTATTAGAAGGCTTGTTTCTTTTCTGGGCCTCCTCTGTTAGAATTTCAAGAAAAACATGTTCCATCGGTTTTGTCCATCTAAATTGCTTGGAGGCCCCTTCTTTGTTGCCCTTGCCCATTCTACATTAATAATTGTCATTGTTAATCATTTCAATATCCAACAAGCTTAAAACATAATAAATTCAATATCCAACAAGCTTAAAACATAATCAATATCTAACAAATTCAAAACATAATAATTTCAAAATCCAACAAACTAAAATTTCAATATCATTATACAACCAACATTACCAGAAAAATAATAATTCTAATACTAAAACATACATAACATAGAAACAATAACCTTAAGCCCTAAACCTACCTAATATTTCTAGCTATATAATCAGTCCACATAGTTTGTGCAATTTCGTCTCTCTTAGCAGACCATTCTCTTGCTTCTTCTTTTTCTTCTCGCTCCATAAGAGTTGGTATTATCAAATCAGACTCAGACTCCTCGTATAATCCTTGATTAAGTAAATCACTAGGATCAACTCCCATTATATGATTATGAATGATACAACAAGCCAAAACTATATCCACTTGAGTTTGAAAATTCCAAAATGGTTCAGCATCTAATACACGAAACCGTTTCTTCAAAATCCCAAAAACACGTTCAACACTGATTTGTAATGATGAATGACGAAGATTAAAAAGTTCCTTTGCATTCTCAAGCCCTTGAGCACTAAACTCTT
This sequence comes from Gossypium rotundifolium, assembly GCA_025506655.1. Lineage (NCBI taxonomy): Eukaryota > Viridiplantae > Streptophyta > Magnoliopsida > Malvales > Malvaceae > Gossypium > Gossypium rotundifolium. The sequence goes on along the minus strand of CP106732.1, from coordinate 115,622,444 downwards.
TTAAATGATATCGGACACCACGATATGGCGTAATATATCCATTTCGGATGCCATATCCAGCATCAGCAATATAATATTTACCTACAATTTTACAAAACATAATTAATAATAATAAATTATGAGCTTACTAGAACTATTTGGCATTTAATGATAATTATTACCTTCCGAAATTCTTAATCCTCTTGGGCGTGAAAGTGCATCACTTAAAATACGAGAATCATGTGCACTACCTTCCCAACCAGCTAGAACATAGGAAAATTTCAAATCAAATCTAATGGCAGCCAATACATTTTGTGTCGTCCCCCCTTTACGGCTACGAAATCTTCCTTGAATGCTAAGTGGAACGGATGCACGAATATGAGTTCCATCTAATGCTCCAATACAATCTTTAAAATAAGGATAAAATCTTGGATTGTTTCTGATTTCACTAGGAGTTGACTCATCAGGTAATCTAATAACTAGTTTATACAATTTCAAAATAGCTCTCAATACAACCCTAAAGTAACGGTGAACTGTCTCAGTTGATCTATAATATCTAGATCCAATCACTCGAAACCTTACATTATGACCAATTATATGTAAAAATATAACTACTTGCTCCCTAATAGTGACAGATTTAGCTGATTCTAACAAATTATTCCTACTAAAAATATCACACAAATTAAAAAAGGCGATCGGTCTCATCCTTATCACATTAATACAATGTTGGTCACCACTATATAAAATACTGTCAATATAATTTTCTCTTTCATAATCTCGATTCACACGAGGGTGAGAAGCAATTTCCTTCCTAGTTTTTAATATTTTAATCCAAAGAGCCCCAAAAACTAAAACTGAAGCTACGACTCCAACAATTGCATTTTGAGCTTGATTACGATCCACCTACACAAAATAATGCCACAAAAATATTTGATCACTACAAAAAAGATGCAAGATTTTCATAAGATGACATATATGAAAAGTTACCATGACTAAAGTGCATACATACATATCAAGCTAATTATAATTGCATTAATAATTTTTTTGAGCACACATATATGCATAAATAAACCGACCCCAAGAGAATATAGAACAAAATTGGTTTTACTTTTTACTGTTGAGTCATTATAACAAGAAAAATGAATAAACTATTTAGCACTAGAAAATGGATGTTACCACTTCCCAGTGTAAATCTATACTTCGAAGTTGCACCATAACAGCAAGAACTTGTTGAATCATTTCCCATTAGTAACCAGAGCCGAAAGCAAAATTGAAATATTAACAATATGTAATCAAAAATGGTTTTGCTTTTAACTGTTTGAGTATACATTATAACAAAAAAAAAATAAGCTATTTAGTATTTAGCATCAGAAAATAAAAGCCCCCAATTTGAGACTATTCTCTGAAGTAGAACTACAATACCAAGTCGTTTCACATTAATCCTTGAAAAGCTAAAGTGTGCAACTCTTAAATTGTTGAAGCAATAGTTCGATTTAGTCGGTCTATTAAAATTTTAATGCCACAGAACAAGAGATTGCAGGCTAAACCAAAGTGCAGTCCATGCTGTTAATGCTTGGAATAGGCCTCAAAATGAGTAGAATAACAATAACAATGCTCTTTGTTTTGGGTGCAAAATAGGAATAAAGCCAAGGACAACAAAGTAGCTATGTCACTAGGGAAAGAGAGTTAATTGTTAGAATTGGTGCTTATTCTTGGGTAAAAAGAACCTACGAAAGAGCAGAATCCAATGCCAACAAATTAAAATATATATATCAAGCAATATTAATGGACCTATTGAGTAATTAAACAATAAAGCTGAACTACTGTCCAAGCATTCATGTTATTTCCTCCAAAGATGAGATATGATTGTTGATAATACTACCACCGACAATTTCAAAAGACACTCAAAACAATTTAATAGAAGGGTGATTTATTTGTGTGAATCAATTAACTTCCTATATGTTCTATGTGGCGATTGAATAATCACAAAATGTAGGCAAGCATACAAAAGAGCCGAGCAGGAGTTTATTTATTACAACAAAGAACATTCGTGCATGTCTCAAAGCCAAAAAAAAAAAACTACTTGACATGAAAGGAGTAATGCAATTGCCAAACAAAATATGAAAGAGGGACAAAGGTTTAAATCCATCACCATTTCCCTTTCTTTATTAATTATTCAGTTAGCACTTTTACCTAGCCCTACACATCAGGCTATTCTAACCTACCCTCATAGCATGTATTGGATAGCATCCACCAGATCAAGAAAAGGTCTAACCGTTTGAAGCCTTGACCTCTTGGTGATATTCAATTAAGATCACCAAAAAATTGGTGGATACAAGTACATATTTAATTTGCCAAATCCTTTATTTTAGAGGGTTACTAGCCAAAGGAGTAGAAAATAAGTGACTTTGAATCAAACTCTAAACTCTATAGAACTTGTCTCCAAAATAATTTATAGTTAAAAAAGCTTTACCAGCAAACCATTAAAAAGAGGTAAAGCACAAAGATATTATCCACCATGCTTTTAACAAAGTATCTCAACTTGTAACGGAAGATCAATAGTGTTCTTGAGATCTTAATTATTCTAATACTACCAATAATTGAAGACTTATGTAACAAGAAAGAAAAATGCTTTTGAAAAAATCACAAAGCATTCCAATACAAAAGGACTGGTCATTCACTAAAATCTAGATAGTTGGAGACCAAGGAAAAGATGGAAATGAACTTTACAATAAGCAGCAGTTCCACCATCATATGGACTAGATAACAAAGATTAAGAGCAGGAAAAAAATTTGAAACATAAGGCGCAATCAAAATCTAATTTATCTGAACTCATCAATTTTCCTAAAATATAGGTATATGGACACATAAATATCCGATTAATCTAGGATAACGTAGATCGAAACATCGAATATCAAAATATAACATATTTCAAATTAAAATCCAAATTGATAATCAAATGAAATGAATGTCAGAGAGATCAACGGTAAAGATCGAACCGGAATTCAAGATCTAGCGTAGCTGTAAATGTGAACTGTCGATCTGAAACCCTTTGAATACAAAAGAAGAGAAGAAAAGAAAGAAAGAGGCTTCTGGTAGGAGGGAAAGAATAGAAGATGTTAAAATTTGGGAGAAGGGAAAGAAGCCGATGTTCACGGAGGGGTGAGATAAACGTTTGCGTGGGAAAGTGGTGGTTTGCTTTTCTGTTTCCGCCGCTGCTACTGGCGGTGTATAGGAAGGAAGACGAGGGGATTCTGTTCTTCCAACCCCAAGAGATGATGAACCAGCAGAGGAGAAATTCTTCCTTAGGGTGAAGAGGGTGAAGAGAGGAGTTTGGAAAATGTCTTACCGTTTAGAAATTGGTAAGACGTTTTTCGGAAACTATGAAATGAAATTACCTGTGTTTTGGAAAATGTTTTCCTTAGGAATTCATTTTCCAAGCAAACAAGCACTGTAAAATGGAGAAAATGTTTTCCGAAAAACATTTTCTCCCAATCAAATAGACCCTTAATCTCCTTTCTGTTTTCGTTAATGTTCACGTCCTCAAAATGTTCCACAAAATTCTAGGATCAGGACCATGAGTTCTTACGTGAAACACGTTAAAATGGAATGTTGTATTTGATAATTTGACATTGAAATAGGTAATCAGGAACCCCAAAACGATATTTTATGGACGATAAAACCAAAACAGCTTTGCATCGCTTAATAAATACTCACAAATAAGAAGAATCCATTAATGGAAAACTTCATTTGAGCATTAAAATCTCTGAGCAGGATACATTGTACCCCATCTTTCACCATTCATGCCTGTGCGTATCACTTCTAACATGCAGTTTAGCTTTCAAGGATTTAGGGTATACACAAATCAAGTTGAAAATGAACCAAACCTAGGCACCTTTCATTTTTGCATTTAATCATAGATTAGGTTATTCAAAGGCTTAAACACCTGCAAGGTAATATTTCATGATGGCAATTGAAACCTTTCCATGTTTCCGGTACTTTTAAGGAATATACCCATCTTATTAAATCCCAGATGACCAAATATCACCAATTCCCTTTATTAGTATGGTGAATACTAATGCAATTATATGATAAACTGTATACATTACATGCTAAACTACTTGGGCTAGTCTCATGTATTAAAGAGAGTAATCAACAGATTTCTGTATGGATAAAATGTTCTAAATTTGTACTTTTAAATTAGGAATAAATATCAAAATTATGTATAAATTTTTGGTTCAATATGCAACATTATAAATAAATTCTGATTATATATTATTTTATATATGAAAATTTAATTTTAATTCAACTTTTACAAATCATTAACAACATTATCAACATAGCACCATTTTATATTTATATATTGTATATACAAATAATTGTATTAATTAAATATAAAAATAAATAGATATTTTATTTTTTAAATGAATAAAATTGAATTAAAATAAAAGTTTCGAATGTATCATAATATCATTTTAGCTCTTTAAAATTTATGAAATTTTAAATTAGTATATGATAAAATTGTATTTTTCCATTCAAAAATAATAAAATTTTGATTTAGTCATTTAAAAATTAAAAGAAGAAAAGATATAAGCTATTAAACTGATAAATTTACATTTTAGCTCTCATAAAAATATATAATTTAAGTTTGATTCCTTAAAATTCTTTTGACTTCACTATCGCATCAAATTAAAATTATTATATCATATTTCAAAGTTAATAAATACATTTTCTTAAACGATGGAAGATTTTACTGCAAGGCTCACACCAAAATTTTTAATGCTTATGTTAGAAAATTGAGTATTGGTATAAAATAAAATTTTATTAAACAATAAAAAAATCATAGTCTATAATGCGATGCTTGCTAATAACTAAAATTGTTAAAAAAAATTTCATAACGATTTTTTCCTTTTGACGGCATGATGAATTTTAAAATAAATAGAGTTATTTGTAACATACATCCTTAACTATTACCTTCATTTTAAATTGTTCCTAAACTTCAAAACATTTTAATTACATCTCTAAATTATTGAGTTATATCAATAAAGTTTTTCATTACTAAAATCTTTAATTTAACTGTTAAATTATTTTTAAAAATGAATATTGTAAAAATCTTGGTATTGAGGTTTTTGAAGTTTTATAAAAACTTTATCGTTCACTCTTTCTTTTATCGATTTTACTTTTTTTTAGTTTTTATTTTTAAAATTTATGCGTAACGTTTGCTTTTCTTTAAATTTTTCATTTAAAATTATGTTATATAATATTTGGCATGTCATTTAATGGTTAAATTAATAATTTTAATAATTGAAGGATTTGATTGATATGTCATTAATAGTTTGAGGATGTAATTAGAACGTTTTGAAGTTTGAGAGCCAATTTAAAAATGCTATATCACTATATTTGAATCCAAACACATATTTCACCATCGATTTTAATCTCACCATTACAAAATCCTATCACACTATCACCACTATGTTATAGTTGTTTTTTTTAAGACAACAAAATTTAGGGAGGGAAGAGAAAAGAGGGCGAGCACGAGACAATTATAGAGAAAATGAGAGAAGAAGAAAATAGTTTGCTTCATTCATAACCGTCCCATTTGTTACAAACTAGGCTAAAAAGGGAAAAAGAAGGTAATCGTTGTACTGGGTTACGCTTATCAACTGTTACTACAGTTGTAAACAGAAGGAATGAAACACAATGTTTCATTTAAAACAAATACACCGTTCTACTAAAACACAGGCCACTAACTATCAAAATAAAATGCATCGTTTCACTTATATATTCTAACTAAAATGTAATGTTCAATTAACTGCTATAACGACCATAATAATACTCCCTTGATCAAAACGACCATTGACTTCAATGATCAAATGAATGAAACTACTGCTATAAGTTTTGAAGAACTTCCCACATGGTATCCTCTGGACAGGTGTTAGTCTATTCCACTAACACTTTAGAGACAACTGATTACCATGACGAACCATTCAACGATCCAAGATACAGATAGGTTCCTTGGCCAAAGCTCCATTTAAACCAACCAATGGTAGGGTAGTCTGCACAGTCTGCTTGCCTACATGTTTCTTCAGTTGAGAGAGATGGAAGGTAGGGTGAATGCATGACCCTAGTGGTAATTGCTATCTATAAGCCATCGATCCAATCTTGGCCATTATTGGAAATGGCCTAAAAAACTTTGGAGCCAACTTCTGGTTGAGTACCCTCTCAATTGAGTGTTGCCTATGTGGTTGCAGCTTGAGATAAACTAAATCTCCCTCCTGAAACACTCAACCACTCCTAATTCTATCAACCCACTACTTTATTCTGTCTTGAGCACGTTTGAGATGGAATTGAAGAAGCTTCCTAGTTACTTCTCATTGTTGAAGGCTCCTACAACACAAACCATTGTGGAAGTTCCAATCAGGTAAGTAAGGTGGTGAGGAGGGGGCTACCCATAGAGAGCTTCATAAGTGTAGTTTGTAGGATAGAATGGAAGGTTGAATTGTACCACCATTCTACCAAGGGGAGCTATAGGAAGCAATCTATTGGTCGTTCCCTAGTCATACACTTAAAGTAACTTTCGAAGCACTTATTAAAGACCTTGGTCTAGCCATCACTCTATGAATGTCAAGTAATGGAAAACTGCAACCTTGTACCCAACCTCTTGAAAAGTTCCTGCCAAAATTGACTAACAAATTGACTAACCAATCTGACTTATGATTTAGAGCTTGCAGCTGTTGTTTTTGCTCTAAAGATTTGGTGACACCATTTGTATGGAGAAAAATGTCATATCTTCACAGATCACAAAAGTTTGAAGTATTTGGTGCCATAGAAAGACCTGAACTTGAGACAACGTAGATGGCTTGAGTTATTGAAAGATTATGATTCGATCATCGACTACTATTCGAGAAAGGCTAATGTTGTTGTTGACACACTGAGTAGAAAATCCATGTTTGCTTTGCGAGCTTTGAACAAACGGTTGACGTTGATTAGTGATGGTTCAATTTTAGCTGAGTTAAAAGTTAGACCGATGTTTCTGTAATAGATTTGCAAAGCTAAAAAATACGACGATGTTTTGACCGCAAAATGGAAACAGATTGAGACGACATCTGATTAGATTTTCATGTTGGTTCGATGAAAGTTTGTATTTCAAAGATAGAATTTGTGTTCCGAGACATTCTGATATTATTTAGAAGATTTTACAAGAAGCTCACAGTAGTATTTTAATGATTCATCCTACTAGCAATAAAATGTGCGACGATTTGAAATAGATGTATTGGTGGTTAGGTATGAAACAAGAGATTTCAAAGTTTGTATCAAAGTGTTTAGTCTGTCAGCAAGTTAAAGCTGAACATCAGGTACCTTTTAGTTTTTACAACCTGTGATGATTCCAGAATGGAAATGAGAGCGTGTTACGATGAATTTCGTATTGGGATTGCCTCTATGTCCGAGAAAGAAAGATGCTATGTGGGTCATTATAGATCGTTTGACGAAATCCATGTATTTCATTCCAATGCGTATGAATTATTCACTTGAGAGATTGGCAGAGTTGTATGTACCCGAGATTTTTAGACTGCACGGTGTGGTAGTTTCTATTATCTCTGATAGGGATCCACAGTTTACATATCAATTCTAGAGCAAGTTACATGAAGCTCTAGGTACTCAATTGCATTTTAGCATAATGTTTCATCCATAGATCGATGGCCAGTTCGAGCGAGTAATTCAAATACTCAAAGATATGCTTCGATGTAGTGTTTTAGAGTCTGAAGGTAACTGGGAGAGATTTCTACCATTAGTTGAATTTATGTATAATAATAGTTATAAAGTGAGCATTAAAATCGCATCGAACGAAGGTTTGTATGGTTGAAAGTGTCGAACTCCATTATACTAGACTGAGCTCAGTGAGAAAAAGTTATTCAGTGTTGATTTGATTTGAGAAACCAAAAAAAAGGTCAAAGTGATACGTAATAGCTTGAAAGTGGTTTTGGATCGACATAAATCTTACACAATTTGAAAAGAAAAGACATTGAATTTCAAGTTGGGGACAAAGTATTTCTGAAAGTATCACCATGGAAGAAAGTTCTTCGATTTGGCCGAAAAAGAAAGCTTAGTCCGCTGTTTATCAGACCGTACGAGATCATTGAAAGGATTGGGCCAGTAGCTTATTAATTAGCTTGCTTTGCAGTCAGAGTTAGAAAAGATTCATAATGTATTCCATGTATCGATGTTACGAAGGTATCAATCAGATCCTTCACATGTGATTTCACATGTTGATGTTGAGATACAACTAGATATGACGTATAGTGAATAATCGATCAGAATTTTAGCTCGAGAAGTTAAAGAATTGAGAAATAAAAGTATAGCTTTAGTGAAAGTTCTTTGGCAGTGGCACGAAATAGAAGAAGCTACCTGGGAACTAGAAGAAGCTATGAAAGTGCAATACCCAAACTTATTTTCTGGTAAGATTTTCGGGTACAAAAATTCCTTTAAGAGGAGAGTTTTAACAATCCGTTTTCAGTGAAATCGAAATAGTGGTTTTGGGACCATCAATCTGATGAGTAAATTACTATTTTATTATTATTTTAATGTATATGGGATGATAGTAAGGTCATATTAAACTTTCGTTCAGAAATTTTGATGTTTGTATGATTAATTAAGTGAGAAGGACTAAAACGTAAAAAGTACAAAAGTAAAGTTCTATTAATTAAAGGTGTCAAATAGCTATGAAATTTTAATCTAAGGGACTTGGATGGTAAATAGACCAATTGAGTTGATAGTGGATGTTTATGGACATGGTTTTGTTGAAATTATTAAAGTTTTTAAAGGTTAATTTGGTAGTTAAGTAAATTAATGTTAAATTAAATAAACAAAGTGTCATCTTCTTCATTTCATCAAAACCTAAATGATTTTAGCCATTGAAGAAGAGGTTTCAGCTAAGCTTTCTTCTCTTGCATGATTAAGATAGACTACGTACAGATTTAGATCGGGGAAAAGCTAAAGCCTTGGATTAGCTCGATTTTATTTCTACGCCTTATTTGTCGAGGTAAGTTCGTATGTACGAGTTACTATACATTCATGTGATTCAATTGTATGTTACTATGTATTTATAATGCTATTGAATGATGTATATCCAAAGTAATGCTATGATGGTTATTGAGTCCCGATTGAACCTTAGAAATTCGTAGGATACAAATGACATGTCATTAGGGATTTAATGTTTTGGGTACTGGTCTTGAATGTCCTACCGATGACTAAGATCCTGCATTTGTTGCGGATACTCCATAGCTCATGTGACCAGCATCGTGTAGCTTACATTCTGACCCATAACTCTTGTGAGCAGACCCATTTCACAGCTCATGTAAGCAACGATGTAAATGAAATGTTATGGTTATATGTTTAAGCACACTTCGTGTGAGCTTTCCCGGGTATCTGATGATATTCTAGATGGTTCAACGGGCAAGAAAATGGATTGAAATGGTAAGTTTCCAAATGGAATTATGCATATGCTCATGAAAATGATAAATGAATCAAATGATGTATGTTCATGTGGAAATGAATTATCATATGCTTAATTCAAGTGAATTATGTATAAATGCACTAACTCATGTATTGATGATGATGCTTAGGCTTGTGCCAAGCTTGAGGTTGGATTACATTATGTTATTAATTATTGTTAAGAAATGAAATGGTAAGTTGTATTTTATGTTCTACGAACTTACTAAGCATTATGTGCTTATGTAGTTTCTTTCTTATGTTTTATAGATAATCGAAAGTTTGATCGGTTTGGAAGCTCGTCAGAGATCTATCACACTATCTAGCATAAATATCGGTAGTTTTTGAATGTTTTGGTCAAGGTTATAATGGCATGTATAGGTTGTATTATAATGTCATTGTGATGAATGTTTGGTTGGTGTTTTGGCTTGTAAAAATTGTAAATGTTATCTTGTTTTGGTACCTTGATGCCTTGATGACTTGTGTCATTGTGCTATTTTATGTTGCATGTTTTGGAAAAGCTTACGTGGTATGTTTTGAGATAGTTTGAATATGATAAGATTATGGCATGTTTTGGAAGGAATTTGTACTAGTAGTAGATGAATGAAAAGTGATAAAATGTGAATGTTTAGGTAAGTTTTGGATGTTTGCATTTGAAGTGCCTTGAATAACATATTGTTTAGTTGATTTTAGGACATTTGAATTGGTAATGTATGTTTTGACTAGATTTTTATGCCTTGTGTAAAACCCCTAACCCATATCTGTCGCCGAATAGAGTTACGGGATATTATTGAAATTTTTAGAACATTTACAGACATGTCATGTCAATCATTATTCATTAACCGAGATCATTCGTAACTTCCCTTAAATGGACCTTGAGGCCCAATACAAGCATTAGAATCGAGTCAGCACTTAATCGAAAACTTTAAGCATTTTTTGTGACATTTCAAAAATTTTCCAAGGTGCAGGGCCCACACGCCTGTGTGGTCCAAGGGACACGCCGTGCCTCAGGCCGTGTTCGATTTAGGTTGTTTTTGACTTGCGCCACATGGCCATGCCACACACTCGTGTAATAGGCCTTGTGGTTAATTAATTCCTTTCTAGGTGCAAGTTTCACACGGCCAAGATACACTCGTGTTCAAGGCCGTGTCTCCCACACAGCAGGGACACGTGCCCGTGTCTCTGCCCGTGTGCTCAATTTTGAACATTCTGTTTTCTCGAATTTAAGGTGTAGGGGACACATGGCCTAACTACACTCCCATGTATCAGGTCGTGTGTCACACACGGTCTAGACACACGCCTGTGTGTCTGCCTGTGTAGACAAAATAAAGCCATTTCTAGCTTCATTTCTCACCCGAAATCACACCCATGACCTGCACATGAATCACACATCCAAATACTAACCATTTCAAGCATTCAGATCAAGTAAGTTCTATCATTCAACATGGTATACCATTATATGCATACATGTTTATTATCTTGTCTTGGTTTAGTCCATATGATAGGCATAATTTGATCAACTACTTAATACGTGTGTAGCTACCATAGTATAACATTAAAAATACATCAAATCAAACCATTACTAGCCATTCCAATGGCTAGATTACAAGCATCATTTACATTATATGCCAATATGGCCAATATAACCTATACATGCCATTATAAACATAATTGATTTACCATATTGTATCGACATAGGTTGATGGATAGTGTGAGTAATCTCCATTGAGCTTCCAATCTAATGAGCTTCCGATTTACGTTAAAACAAGGGAAAATAAAATGGGTAAGCATTTTATTTTTAGTAAGTTCGTGTAACATGGTACTAAACTTACCATTCATTCTATTTTGAGGTAACTATGTAAGGCATATTCAATCAATTTGACCTCAAGCCCTACACATATCTTTATTGCCTTTATTAGTCATGTATTCCATAATAACATCAAAACATATATGGGCTCACAACAATCAAGTTTCCATGCACATATGCTTTCTACCACATATATTCATTAAACATGTATAATTCATCTCATTATTACAAGTATAATTTCATAATAGTTTACTTCGAGTTCAGATCATTTCACATCAAAACTTTACTTTTTTCACTCGGAATATCAAGGTCACGATTAGTACACTCAAGGTGTACAAGTCTATAATCAAGAATGCACATATGTTCATCAAATAAAGTCCATGTACAAATAACATCATCTCATGTTTTCATATATTATTTGTCGTGTAATATCATTTTCTTGTATTTCAGACGGATACATATAATAACTCAATTCTTATACATATCTTCTCATATCAAGATTTCTACTCGTTGAATTTATTTGAAATATCGATGGTTACTTAGATAGTACACTCGAGGCGTTCAAATCAGGATCCATCAATTCATATTCAATGGTACCCATAAGGAACTGTCTCATAGAGTACACTCTTGAGCCATACATGTATACAACAGGATTACCAGTCCAGGTTAAATCCTTTTTATGACATATGCTCTAAAGAGCTTGATCTGGATTACCCGTCTGGGCTAAATCCAATTCATAATATATACTCAAGAGGACTTGCATCAGGATTACCTGTCCGAGCTAAATCCTTTCTGTAATGAAGTCATTAGGATTTCTCTTTTGATCCTAATCCATTCTGCAACAAATGCAGGACGTCATTCATTTCGGCAATTACATTTATCCATCGATTTTCATTCATTCAAAAGAGATTTAAACATTTTTCTAACATTATCTGGCATGTGATTAGTTCATACATCCACAACATTCATATAATTCAAATAAACACATTCCACATCCATTTCAAGCATATAAGTAACATTTTCATCGTTTGACCTTTATCATTTATCGAACATTATCATTTAAATTAGACATTTTTGATTATCGGGCTTGATCGGATATGTAATCATTTCACATAATTATGATGTTTATATAATTCACATGAACACAGCCAATGCAAGCATGTAAATAAACACAATTTAGTTACACGGACTTACCTCGACAATGTTCGTGTATGTAAAATCTACAAATTCGACATTTTCCTCTTTCCTCATTCTAGCTCTGAATTTTGTCTATCCGGATCTATACGAGTAAATTTAACATTGATTTACCATAGTTCACATTCAAGTGGACTCAATTTTCATCCTAGGAAAAATTACCATTTTGCCCCTAACTTTTCCATAAATTCCATTTTCGTCTCTAGGCTCAGAAAATGAAACTTGTGCAAATTACTCCTTATTCCAAGCCTAACCAAAGCCCCATTACAAAATTTAAAGCACATGTATTCATAAAATTTTAAAAATTTTCCTTCAATTTCACAAGTTTACATTTTAGTCCCTAAATCATGTTTTCATCAAAAATCACCTTGTAAAAGTTGTTTATGTATCAACAACCTTTCATTTTCTACCATAAATTTCTAATTTTTAGCATTTTCATCCATGACCCAAATTTCATACTTTGATAACTTTTCAAATTAATCCCCCAAATAGATAGTTTAGACTATCTCGATTCTAAAAATATAAAAATCATTAAAAACATGACTTGATTTTATACCTTATTGAGCTTGAAAAGCTTTCATCCTCTCTCCTAGGGTTTCCATGGAAATATTTAGGGAAGATGATATGAAATTTTTTTTCTTTTTCATTTAATTAAATTGTCATTTAATAACTTTTCATCTTTCCAATTTAGTCCTTAGCCTTTTTTAATTTTTCCATGGATGAGTCATACCAAAATATCTACATACTTTCATTAATGGTCTAATTACCATATAAGGACCTTTAGTTTTGAATTCCATAGCTATTTAATCCTTATAGCTATTAAAATTCAACTTTCACATTTTATGTTATTTAGTCCTTCTCGTAGTTAAGCACTAACTCGATAAAATCTTGTTTTCAAAATTTCACATGACATTTCTATTATATTATGGACCATAATAAAATAAAAATAAATTTTATTTTCGGCTCAGATTTGTGGTCCCGAAACCACTGTTCTGATTTTATCAAAAAATAGGCTATTAAGCACAAAAGGCCTATTGGTATATGTATGATTTGATGATGGAATTGGTTTGATTTTGGGCAAATTTATGTCCACACGGCCTAAAACACAAGTGTGTGACTCAACCATGTATGACACACGGCCTGGCGACAAGGTCATGTGTCCCCTGTAGGTTCATTTGTATGGAAGCCAGTAACACAACCTAGCACATGGCTTGGCACACGGGCATGTGAGGCAACTTCGAGAGTTACACGGCCTGGTACACGGGCATGTGACACGACTGTGTGGTCCTACTGAGTGAGTTACACAGGTGAGGACACGGGCTGGGACACGACTGTGTGTCACTAGTTCTATTGTTATACGGCCTGGCCACACGGTCGTGTGACCCCTGTAATCAAAATTTTTTAACTATTTCTTATATTTTCCAAATGTTTTGATTTAGTTCCGAATCATTTTTAACATAGTTTTAGGGCTTCAAGGGCTCGATTTAGGGATGATATGTATGTGAATGACTATTTTATAATGTGTTTATGATAATATATGAAATGTATGTTTTAATTTTTTTGTATGGTAATGCTCCGTAACCCTAATTCGACGACAGATACTGGTTAAGGATGTTACACAATTCTTGACATCTCTTGTCATTCCTTCCAATACACCATACTGGTTAATCTATGTCTGGTAGCATGGTTTCTAGAATGTACTCCAAGGGGGATCTCATAGAAATAACCAAACAACTCACTTTCCAAGTCCTTATCTCAAACCACCACCAGTTTTCCCTTGCTCCTTAGGAGTTTACCATCCCATGTATACTTGGGATGGAACAATGATTGCTACTGGATTTCTGAACACAACTTGTTGAGCTTTTCATCTAATTGCCAAGAACCTTGTACCTTGGCTAGCAGTTTAGATATGATAAAACTACTAGCCATCTGGAGTAGTTGAATTGAGGATTGCAGCTCTCTTCTAGAAAGTGTATTTGCTACCACATTGTGGCTTCCTTTTCTATATGCCACTTCAAAATTATAGCCAAGCATATTTGCCACTCATTTCTATTGGAAGGGAGTGATGGCTTGTTGCTCAGAAAGGAACCTAATACTTTAGTGGTCTGTCTTGACTTTAAACTTACACCCAATGAGATAGGGATGCCATTTCTTGCCAGCTAGTAAGAATGCTATCATTTCTTTTTCATAGATGGAAAGGGCTTGGTGCCTCACCCTTAACACCTTGCTGAAAAAGGCAATAGGGTGATCCTTTTACTGCAAAACAACCCCTACTCTTTGATTGCTTGCATCTGTGTTCACACAGAATTTTGAATGAAGGTTAGGTAAAGATAAGACTGGAGCTATACTAAGAACCACTTTCAAAGTCTTGAAGGAGTCTTCAGCCTGCTGATCCCATTTCCACTTATTTTTCTTAAGAAGATCAGTTAAGGGCTTAGCTAATACCTTATAGTTGTAGAAAAATATTCTATAATAACCAAATAGCCCAAGGAACCCTTTGAGTTCCTTTACTAACTTAGGTTGGCCATGAAAGCACATTTTCCACATTTGCTTGATCCATGGATACTGTTACCCTATAGATCACATGCCCCAAGTATTCAATGGTAGTGGTTGTAAAGCTGCACTTCTCTTAACAAACAAGTGGTGGTTCCTTAAAAGATGGAAACTTCCCTTAAGTGTATCATATGATTTGACTAGTCTTTGGAATGGACAAGGCTGTTATGAAAAAAAAACTAAGGTAGTTTTCTTTAGCATTGCTTAAAGATAAAATTCATTAAGGCTTGGAAAGTGGAGGAGGCATTGGTGACCCCAAATGGCATAATCAAGAACTCATAGTGCCCCTTATTGGTTCTGAATGCAATCTTAAGGATGTCAACCTCTTTCATTATGATTTGGTGATATCCAAACCTATGGTCAAGATTAGAGAAGTAAACAACTTGACCAATTCATCCAAAGTCTCCTCTATAATAGGGATAGGAAAGTTGTGTTTGATGGTCAATTGGTTGAGTTGCCTATAGTCAACATACATTCTCAAACTACCATTTTTTTACCATCGTCTCAAATGAACCAGCCTGTAGCATTTCTCTAATTTCTCGATTTAATTCTTTTGAACATTGAGATACCAATATGGCTTGATTTTTGACCACTGATGACTAATCTTTCAAAGGTACACCATGATCATGTTGGTGAGGAGGGGGAGGCCAACAGGATCTGTAAAGATGTCATCATACTCATTTAGTAGTTGTTGTAACACTAAAGGAGGATGAGAGGTAGCCACTGATAAGGTAGCTTGAGGTGGAGTTGCTAACACCATAACACAAAGCCCCAACATAAGATCTATTGATGAAAGATATTTAGAAGACTGTGATGTACTTAGTAGGTGGATTTGTAGCATCCCAAAAATTGGGTTAGTAGAAATTGAGTTAATGAACAGTGAGTTATCACACCCCAATTTTTTTAAGGTTATCTTTGCACATTTGGTAATAAATAGATATTAATTATAGTGATTGAGTAGTGGTGGAGCTATCCTTGATGATTTGTGATCATCCTATGTTTTTTTTATTTTCTTACTAAATTGATCATAGAGAAGTGAATGGTAGAGTGGTTAAGTGTTTAATTAATATTTTATGGGTCATAGGTTCAAGTCTCCTAATCAACAAAAAAATTAATTATTTTTTGTGATTTTTCCATGTGCAAAACACCCATTGCTATCCAACTTTTTTGCTATAGTGTAGGAAAGATTCTTTCCTTTTCTTTTGGTTAACATGCCTTAATTGTGCAGGCTACATGACCCCTTTTCACTCCATTATTCCCCTTACTTGCAAATTCTTTTATTTTTGCCATATGAATGGTTCATTGAACCTAGACAAGGTTGACCACACTCTTTCCATCCATCCTATCACTCTCCCCCTTTCATTGTAGCACCACTCTTTACTCCTCATCGTTTCCTCTCTTTTCTCTTTTGTTTAGCTCTCAACCTCTTTTTTTGCTTTCTTTTTCTTTCTCCTCCACCATTTCTTGGCCTTGAACCATCACCACCTTACCGTTGAACCTTCTTTGCACTACCACTTTTCTTCTCTTTTCTCTCAAAGCGCCCCCTAGCACCGTCATCCACCACCGTGGCAACCACCGTGCAACTTCTCTTTTTTTCTCATTTTCTTTTCTCTTCTTATTTCTTGAAACACCCCAAACCCGGCCCACGAGCTTTGACCAAATTTGGTATGTTCCTCAAGTAAACCGGTTTTCAAATTCTTTTGTTACTTAGAGAAAAACTTGTGTGATTTAAAAAAAAATATTGTTTGGGTTGGGCTTGTGTTGAAAACAAACTGGATTTTTATATTAGAAAACCCTTTTTTTTTTAATTTTAAGTAATAAACATATCGAGTATATTTTAAAATAAAATACCTAGTCTTTAACCTAATAAAAATTTGTAACACAATAAAACAACAAGTATAAATAAAAAAATTGTTCATCATGGCCTTATGGCCTTATTACATCAAATAGTTTCCAAAATATTTCAAAGTGCTAAAATAAATTCAAGAGTCCATAAAAATATAAACTTCATGTTGAGCATGGCCACCACAAGTATCGCCATCCGGTCCATCACTGCTCATCACTGGAACATGGTCCCACGAGTCAACAGACTCAATGTGTACACGACACTAAATCATAATAGAATCAGCATACAATAGTTACACATTCAAAACATAAAATACAAGTTGTGATGCATTCCCAAACCCCATCCTAATTGTCCATCCGCTACACACCCAGTACTGCCGGTCCACACCTGGGACTACTAAGTCGACCCTCCTTCCACTACACTCCAAATTGCGGTCTTAGGTCACCGCATTCGTGGTCTTAGGTCACCACGTTCAGATTACTGTGGTCTTAGGTCACCACTTTCAGATTACTGTGGTCTTAGGTCACCACTTTTCACTTCCCCTTTCAAACAAACCCATATGCCCCTAACATATTATGCAATTACATGCCCAAGTTCACATTCTTATCATAGTCTCATGTTACGAATAACATTTTTCATATTCCTAGTAGAAGTAGGAAACGTACCTGAGTACTTAGTACCATATCATGGTACCTTAGCCACTTTCATATTCTTAATATCACATATATTATTTAACACAGCCATAAAACGTATTATGAAATAGTGTGGGGTACACACCTGATTCGCTTAACAGATTCCTTGAGATCCCGAGATCTGATCTCGCCTTAGGTCTCAAGTTCCTACAATTGATTAATCACTTTTACCTTAATAAAAGCCATTCTACCAAAATTCCAAATCCTAGTAGGATTAGTATTCTTACCTTGTTGCGGTTGGATCACCAACAAATCCCAAAACTGCTCCTTGTTTCCTAGGAATGTCGAAATCCTTAAAACCTTACGTTAGACTTAATCTTAATCATCAAATCATAAATCAAGGCCTTTGGCCAAATATTCACATGTCTTACCTTAATCTTAGAAATCCCGAATACTCCTCCTTTCAGTTGACTACTCCGATAATCCCTAAAGATCCTTCCATATTCGGCAACCAAAATATGTATGGGGTTAGATTATCTCTCGCTAATCTAAAAGAAAAGAATGGAAACCAAACTTGCTCTTACCTTTGAAGAAATCAGAAGACCTATGCTTGAAGCCTTTCCAAGATTCGCTTTTGAATGGATTGGTAAGGAGAAATATTCATACAACATTTTATCAATCACAATCATAATGTCCCTTAAATGAGTCATCGAGACCCAAAGCATGCTTATAAACCCAGTGGGACTAAAACAAAAGACATATAGAACTTCTTGAAAACTTAAAACTTTTCTAGAATACATGCAATACACGTGGGAGCAGTACATCAGTGCCCAAGACGGTTGCTAGGCACACCTGTATCCTCTCCGCGGGTCGAACTCGACTTCACACCATGGTGCAAAACCTTGGTATACCAGCCGTGGTCGATCCCTTAAAACAACATGGCTATCAAGCACCCCTAAGTGCTAAGGTTGGTTCCTACTAAACCATATCTTGACTTTCTCACATGGCCTTTAGGCACGAGCGTGTGCATGGTGGTTGTACTCTTAAGCTTAACTATCGACTTTACCCTATGGTCACTAGGCACGCCTGCAGTGTTGCCATGCTGTGTGACATTATAGGTCATTTGCAAGACCAAAATGCCACCCAATTGGGTCATACCTACAAGCAACATTTACCAAATCATATCATGCATATATGGCAACCAAAACATACCAAATTGACCAATCAATCTATACATTCAATACCAATTTCATTCATGCCAAATTACAAAACTAAAACTCCTATCATCACAAGTATAATTCATCCAAAACTTACTCAAAACTTGACTATTTCTTGTGCTCCAAACCATACCAAAATATTCATCATATAACTCATTCATTCAAGCATTTTATCAATTCAAAACTAGCCAAACCATGGCTAACTTGACTTCATAAACATATACACATATCTAGCCTATACATGCCATATCTAGCTATATACATTTTTCAAAGAGTACCAAAAGAGTTTAGTAGTGTGATGACGATCCGATGGCGGTCCAGAGCCTTCAAATAGCTTTGATCACCTATAAAATAGAGAAAGCATACATACGTAGTAAGCTTTCCAAAAGCTTAGTAAGTCAATATACAAACAAACTTAGCATAAAATGCATTTTAAGTAAGTAAATACATTGGCACATTCCAATCACTTAGCAAATCATCACATATATACCTTGATTCATACTTGTAATACATTTTCCACATTCATGAATTCAAGATTCACATTCTCACATTTAAACATACATTTCTTCAACTTCAAGTCATATAGGTACTTACCTTTTATATACACTTAATGTACATTCAACGTGCACAAAATGATATTCGTTCACTTATTTGATCATACCGCAGTTACAATTTGTATCACAAAGTTGCCTATTGAAACTTTAGGAATCTAGTAGGATAATCGAAGCTCGGAATAGCCGTGATAATGCCAGCGCCCCTGCATGAGGTCTTGCATGCTTTCATATATCGATGCCACTGTACCGACAGGGTCTTATACGAATCAATACGATGTCGATGTCCTAGACATAGTCTTACACGTAAAGCTTTTATCGATGCTAGCGTCCAGGCACGTGGTCTTACACGTATAACTCATATCGATGCCAACATCCTAGGCGTGGTCTTATACAAATCTCAAATCAATCAATAACGTCCCCCGCATGGTCTTACATGATAAAAATGGATTCAGATACCTATGTCATGACATAGCTAATCCTATCTATTCCTAAGTTAATACGGGACTTGCTGGGACATTGTCACTATATCAAATTTATCTCGTAATTCATATGCGTAACCTCTCATAAGCATTCATTATCAACATTAGTCATATGAGCAACCACAATTTCATACAAGTACTTTTATTTGCATAGTGATTTACCTCATATTCGATTTATCAAATGAAAACGATTCTTGGTTACTTTCGCTTTCCGCATTCTAAGTCATTTTTCCTGGTTCCTGATCTAAACATATTCAGAATTAACCCTTTTATTCACTAATTCATTCAATTCAATCCAATGACACACATTTGGGGTAATTTACAAATTAGCCCTCATACTTATACAATTTTTTATTTAGTCCATTTTTTCTCAAAACATCAAATTCACAAAATCAACACATACACAAGCTTTGTTAATACTTGTGAACATCATACAAGCCAATAATTTTCATCAAATTTGCAATTTAGTCTTTCAATTTACCATTTTCTCAATTTAGCCCTAATTAGCTAAATTCATCAAAAATTCAAGAACAAAGTATGTTCATCTAGCTTAAATCTTTCATTTAACACCAAAGATCATCACAAAGCTCAACATATCATCAATGGAATTTCTCATGAACAATATCAATTCATTAAATTGAGACATGGGTTTGATAGCTTTCAAAGCAGTTGCCACAAAAATATAGAAATTATAAAAAAGGATCAAAACTAACCTTGAATTCAAGCTTGTATGTGCCGTAAAATTTGAAAGCTTTTTTTATTTCTTTTCTTTCCAAATTCGGTGGATGAACAAGGATTAATGACCATATTTTATGTTTATTTTACTATAACATATATTAATAATTATTTTACCAAAATATCCATCCAATTAATAAATAAAACAAACATATAATATAAGTATATTTGACTTTCATTCATCCACTAAACGAAATAATGGTCTATTTGTTTCATAAGGCCTTCACTTATATAAAGGCATAACACATTGGTACTTTAACAATAGCAAAACAACTTCTTTCTACTTTAATGCAATTCAATCCTTTTGTCAAAAAATAAACACATGCATGAACAAATTAACTTATGAAAATTTAGCACATGCTTAATCGCATAATACATATGTAGAATAATATTAAGATATTATTCAGCCTCGGATTTGTGGTCACGAACCCTTTATTACGACTAGGGTATAAAACAAAGCATTATAATTCCCCTTAAGGATTTTCGTTCTCTAAAATTTTACTGTTAAATGAGTTGGATATTGCCGCCTCGCTGAATCCTCAGATTCTAATGTAGCCTCTTCTATTCCGTGTCGATTCCACAATACTTTTTCTAATCAAAATTTTCTTGTTTCTCAACTCTTTCACTTCACCAGCTAAGATATTAATCGGTTCCTTTCCATACGCGAATATCGGATCGAATTCAATTTTAGATGGAGTAATCACATGACGGATCGATCGAGATTCACGGAAAATCGAAACATGAAATACTTTATGAATCCTTTCTAGTCGTGAGGGTAACTTTAATCTATAAGCAGCAGGTCCAACACGTTCAATGATCTCATACGATTCGGATGAACCTAGGACTTAACTTGCCTTTACGTGCGAATCGAGCACTTTCTTCCATGGTGACACTTTCAAAAATACTTTTTCGCCGATCTCAAATTCTATATACTTTTCGTTTCAAGTCCGATAAGACTTCGATGATCGATGTCGCTTTCAAACAATATCGGATCAATTTCACTTTTCATCGAATCTTTTATCAAATCAACTCTGGAGCTTATTTTCACTGAGCTCGGTCCAATACAAAGGTGTACGCACATTTACGCCCTTCGACACAAAGTTCTCATAATGTGCCATTTTGATGCTTGTCCGAAAACTATTATTATATGCAAATTTGATAAATGGTAGATATTGTTCCACACTAACCAATAAACTCAAGTATACTGACGTAATAACATATCCTCTAAAATCTGAATGATCCGTTCAGATTGACCATCTGTCTGTGGATGAAAAGTCGATCTGAATTGCAATTTAGTGCCTAAAGCTTCCTAAACTTCTTCCAAAATCGCGATGTGAATCTCTCGATGTCTATCTAATGTAATGGATAGTGGCACCCCATGCAATCTAACAATCTAGAAATATACAAATGGCTTAATCTCTCAAGTGAGTAGTCGGATCTTAACGGAATAAAATGGGTAGATTTCGTTAATCGGTCAATTCTGAACCAAATCGTATCTTTCTTTCTGAATGCGAGGCAATCCGAAACAAAATCCATTGTTACTTCTATCCCATTTCCATTAGGAATCAAAATCGGTTGTAGTAAAGCTGGAACTAAACTTGATGTTTAGTTTTCACTCATCGGTAAACCAAACATTTGAAATGAAGTCGTAAATGTCTCGTTTCATACCGGACCATCGGTAATGTTGTTTCAAATCATGATACATTTTAGTACTTCTGGATGAACGGATAGGCGTATTATGCCTCGCTCAAAATCAATTTGAATCAACTCCGAATTCTCTGGAACGAGTATCTGATCTCGAAATTTCAAGCAATCATCAACAATTCAAAATTTAGATTCGAATTCAATTCACTGCTGAGCTTGTTTCGATAATAATTCATTATCCACCTTCCGAAAGCATCACATATTCTTCAGACAAACAACGGTTTACGCTTTTAATTCAACTACTACAAAATGCGCTATCATCAAATCTAATTGGCCGTTCGAGAGTATGTAGTGCAAACAATAATTTTTGACTAAGTGCATCAAGAATAACATTTGCTTTACCCGATGATATTCTATCACAAACTCGTAATCTTTCAAACAACTCAAGCCATCTTCTCCGACGCGGTTCAAATCTTTCTAAGTCATCGAGATATTTCAAACTTTTATGATCCTCAAACACATGACATTTCTCACCATAGAGATAATGACGCCTATATCTTAAGTGCAAACACAATCGCAGCTAACTCAAGGTCGCAAGGCTTGATAGTTCTTTTCATGAAGGTTTAATTGTCTTGAGGCATAAGCTACAACTTTTCCTTCTTGCATCAAAGCGCATCCTGGACTGCTTAACGAAGCATCATCGAAATCACGCATTCTTTACCCGATTCTAGTTGTATGTGACACCTGCTTGACCAACAAAGTTTTCAGTTGATCAAAACTTTTCCACATTTATTAGACCATTCAAATCTAACATTTTCTACGAAGTAATCTAGTCAATGGAGTAGCTATCATTGAAAAATTCTTTTATAACCCATGGTAGTAACCAAATTAGTCCCGTAAAACTACTTAATTTCATATTAATTTCTCGGAAGGTCTCCAATCCAAAATAAGCGTAAATCTTGCTCTGATCAAAACAAATCCCAAAAGGCGACACAATATGTCGAGAAAACTAACCTCATACAACTAAAATTCATATTCTGTCAATTTCAATACAATTGCTTTTCTCTCAAAGTTTGCAATACAATTCAATTATTCAACATGCTTATTTCCATCACGTGAATAAATCAATATGACAAGTTATGATGCATTCCCAAACCCAATCCTAATTGTCCATCCGCTACACACCCGTGCATGCCAGGTCACACAGTGGGACTACTAAGTCGACCCTCCTTCCGCTACACTCCAAATTGCGGTCTTTGGTCACCACATTCGTGGTCTTAGGTCACCACGTTCAGATTCGTGGTCTTAGGTCACCACTTTCGATTCTTGTGGTCTTAGGTCACCAATTTTCACTTCCCTTTCAAACAAACCCATATGCCCCTAACATATTATGCAATTACATGCCCAAGTTCACATTCTTATCATATTCTCATGTTACGAATAACATTTTTCATATTCCTAGTAGAAGTAGGAAGCGTGCACAGTACTTAGTACCATATCATGGTACCTTAGCCACTTTCATATTCTTAATATCACATATAGTATTTAACACGACCATAAAGCGTATTATGAAATAGTGTGGGGTACACACGATTCGCTAATGATTCCTTGAGATCCCGAGATCCGATCTCTCGCCTTAGATCTCAAGTTCCTACAATTGATTAATCACTTTTTACCTTAATAAAAGCCATTCTACCAAAATTCCAAATCCTAGTAGGATTAGTATTCTTACCTTGTTGCTTGGGTTGATCACCAACAAATCCTTAAAGCTGTTCCTTGTTTCCCTAGGAATGTTGAAACCCTTAAAACCTTACGTTAGACTTAATCTTAATCATCAAATCATAAATCAAGGCCTTTAGCCAAATATTCACATGTCTTACCTTAATCTTAGAAATCCGAATACTCCTCCTTTCAGTTGACTACTCGATAATCCCGAAAGATCCTTCCATATTCTAAGAACCAAAATATGTATGGGGTTAGATTATCTCTCACTAATCTAAAAGAAAAGAATGGAAACCAAACTTGCTCTTACCTTTGAAGAAATCGACAGACCTATGCTTGAAACATTTCCAAGATTCTTTTGAATGGATTGGTAAGGAGAAATAGGAAGAAAAGAAAGATGAAGAGATTGGCTTGCTTGACTAGGGTTTTGGTTTTAACAAAATAGAGAAAGAGAGAATTGGCTAGGAAAATTTAAGAGAGAGGGGAATGTCTTAGGAATTTTCAGAGAGAAGAGAAGGAAGAACAAATTGATGAGTAGCCCTATTTTCCCCCTTTTATAGCCGAACTACTACGAGAATCCCTCACTTGGCCACCACTCTTCTTTATTTGATAGCTTTATCTCTTTAATTTAAAATAATTAAAGAAATATCCTTTGTTATCTCTTATCTCTTAATAAAATAATACTAATAATAATTTTCTTTTATCTCTTCCTTATCTATCAAAATAAAAGAAATAAATCCATATTTATCCATATATTATCTCTTCAAAAAAAAAAATCCAATTTAAATCCCTTATTTATCCCATTACTTGCCGAAATTTAAAGGGAATAGAACTCCCTTTTTCTAGAAGCCTTGCCGTCCACTCCTCGCTTCGGAATCAAAAATAAAACTCCTTTTATTTGCTTCCCAAGTGACTCGAACCTGTGCCCAAAGACCTTGCATGTGGTGCCATTTCTAGAGGCCCAAGTGACATCTTGAGCCACTTTTCCAAGCCCGATTGTGTGTCAAATTTCACAAACTTTTTCTTTTAAGGCCACCTTGCCTTAATTTCCTCTTTTAAACTTTAAAACTCGACATTTCTAAGTCATTTCTAAGTTTCCAAAAATTTTCGTTCGGCTCTGTAAACTTGACATTTCTTTACATTTCCTAAAAATGTTCACTTTCCATTTTTAAACTTAACATTTCTATACATTTTCAGGTTTCCAAAAATGTTCATTTCCAAATCATTTCCATTCATTTTCGGGTTTCCAGAAATGTTCAAAATTTATTCCTAGTACATAAAACATGTCACTTCGTACAATTAAACCGAAAATGCATAGGCCTTTTCCAGGATGTTACATTTCTCCTCCTTTAAGACAGTACCGAACTGATATTCTTTTCTTCTTCCTCCTTTTTCGTAGCACCACCGCCTTAGGCGCCAAACCTTCGCCACCGTCACCGCGCCTCCACCAGCTTTGATGATTATTTCTCTTTTCTTTAGTAATTTCCAACCTCTACCATCCTTATAGTAAATGAAAATTCTACAACCCTATTTCAATAAGCTTAAATATTATGTTTTAAAATATTGAATTGAATGACTCACTTTTTCAAGTGATCATTTTTCTAGATTCTCATCCTTCTCGAGAGCATAGTGATCCTTTGACCCTCTCGTTTTAATTGAAATAGATTCAGTATGGTAGTGGAATGAAATCTACTATTCTTCCCTACTTTTTCCTGTAGGTCTAATGTGTTTAAAGGGTTTTAATGTATTTTCCTTTAAGTATTAATGCATCGTATTTTACTTTTGATGAAGGGCCAATCGATACCATTCCGGAAAACCTTTTAACATTGGGAACGAGATCAATCTTTGATTTATTATTATTAGAGTAAGTGCTACTGAGAGTTTTGTCAAATTGGTATATCTTATAAATAGTTTTTTGTTGATAAATTGGTAACCTATCGATTAGATTTGAGTGTGGGTGTTTCTTTAGAGTGATGATTTGTGTTGGATCTACTATCAGATGTGAGTTTTAACACCAAATAAATTTAATACTTGTTTTATAATGATAAAAATGTTGTTATTTAAATAATGTTGATTGATGGAGATATTATATGTATCCATAACGAGAGATAAAACCCATCGTTATGGACTAGGTCAAGTAAGTGCTCGAAACCATTGATTTTGGTGATATGTACGATGTGTGATTTGTTGATTATTAATGATACAAAAAATATGTACATCTCATTCTCATGTTAGGTGATTATATGGCGTATGTGATATTTGGATGAAAATAAAATATGAAAATTTGGTACCCTAAGTATATATGTGATTTGCATGTTAAATGTAACACCCCTAACCCGTAACCGTTACCAGACTAGGGTTAAAGGCGTTATCGAACAGATCAGAGCTGTTTATAGAAAATTCATACAACATTTTATCAATCACAATCATAATGTCCCTTAAATGAGTCATCGAGACCCAAAGCATGCTTATAAACCGAGTCAGGACTAAAACAAAAGACATATAGAACTTCTTGAAAACTTAAAAACTTTTCTAGAATACATGCAATACACGCACGTGGGAGCAGACATTGTGCCCAGCACGGTTGCTAGGCACACCCGTGTGTCCTCTCCGTGGTCGAACCTGACTTCACACCATGGCCATGAAGCACGCCCGTGTACCCTGACCGTGGTCGATCCTGCCAAAACAACATGGCTATCAAGCACCCCTAAGTGCTAAGGCCGTGTCCTACTAAGCCATATACTGACTTTCTCACATGGCCTTTAGGCACGAACGTGTGCCATGGTCGTGTACTCTTAAGCTAGCTACTGACTTTACCCTATGGTCACTAGGCACGCCCGTGTGCCATGGCCGTGTGACATTATAGGTCATTTGCAAGACCAAAATGCCACCCAATTGGGTCATACCTACAAGCAACATTTACCAAATCATATCATGCATATATGGCAACCAAAAACATACCAAATTGACCAATCAATCTATACATTCAATACCAATTTCATTCATGCCAAATTACAAAACTAAAACTCCTATCATCACAAGTATAATTCATCCAAAACTTACTCAAAAACTTGACTATTTCTTGTGCTCCAAACCATACCAAAAATATTCATCATATAACTCATTCATTCAAGCATTTTATCAATTCAAAACTAGCCAAAACCATGGCTAACTTGACTTCATAAACATATACACATATCTAGCCTATACATGCCATATCTAGCTATATACATTTTTCAAAGAGTACCAAAAAGAGTTTAGTAGTGTGATGACGATCCTTGACGGTCCCGAGCCTTCAGTAGCTTTGACGACCTATAAAATAGAGAAAACAGACACACAGAGTAAGCTTTCCAAAAGCTTAGTAAGTCAATATACAAACAAACTTAGCATAAAATGCATTTTAAGTAAGTAAATACATTGGCACATTCCAATCACTTAGCAAATCATCACATATATACCTTGATTCATACTTGTGGCCACATTTTCCACATTCATGAATTCAAGATTCACATTCTCACATTTAAACATACATTTCTTCAACTTCAAGTCATATAGGTACTTACCTTTTTATACACACTTAATGTACATTCAACGTACCTGAAACAGATATTCGTTCACTTATTTGATCATAGCTCAGATTTACAATTTGTATCACAAAGTTGCCTATTGAAACTTTAGGAATCTAGTAGGATAATCAGAAAGCTCAGAATAGCCGTACAATGCCAACGTCCCAGATGAGGTCTTACATGCACTCGAATATCGATGCCACTGTCCCTGACAGGGTCTTATACGAATCAATACGATGCCGATGTCCTAGACATAGTCTTACACGTAAAGCTCTTATCGATGCCAACGTCCCAGACGTGGTCTTACACGTATAACTCATATCGATGCCAACATCCTAGACGTGGTCTTACACAAAATCTCAAATCAATGCCAACGTCCCTGGCATGGTCTTACATGATAAAACAGAATAGATACCTATGTCATGACATAGCTAATCCTATCTATTCCTAAGTTCGTACGGGACTTGTCGGACATTGTCACTATATCAAATTTATCTCAGAATTCATATGCGTAACCTCTCATAAGCATTCATTATCAACATTAGTCATATGAGCAACCACAATTTCATACAAGTACTTTTATTTGCATAGTGACTTACCTCATATTCGATTTATCGAAATGAAAACGACTACTCGGTTACTTTCGCTTTCCCGCATTCTAAGTCCGTTTTCCTTGGTTCTTGATCTAAACATATTCAGAATTAACCCTTTTATTCACTAATTCATTCAATTCAATCCAAGGACACACATTTGGGGTAATTTACAAATTAGCCCTCATACTTGTACAATTTTTTAATTTAGTCCATTTTTCTCAAAACATCAAATTCACAAAATCAACACATACACAAGCTTAGCCGAATACTTGTGAACATCATACAAGCCAATAATTTTCATCAAATTTGCAATTTAGTCTTTCAATTTACCATTTTCTCAATTTAGCCCTAATTAGCTAAATTCATCAAAAATTCAAGAACAAAGTATGTTCATCTAGCTTAAATCTTTCATTTAACACCAAAGATCATCACAAAGCTCAACATATCATCAATGGAATTTCTCATGAACAATATCAATTCATTAAATTGAGACATGGGTTTGATAGCTCTCAAAGCAACGGTTACAAAAATATAGAAATTATAAAAAAAGGATCAAAAACTAACCTTGAATTCAAGCTTGTATGTGCCGAAAATTTGAAAGCTTTTTTATTTCTTTTCTTTCCAAATTCAGTGGATGAACAAGGATTAATGACCATATTTTATGTTTATTTTACTATAACATATATTAATAATTATTTTACCAAAATATCCATCCAATTAATAAATAAAACAAACATGTAATAAGGGCATATTTGACTTTCATTCATCCACTAACGAAATAATGGTCTATTTGCTTCATAAGGCCTTCACTTATATAAAGGCATAACACATTGGTACTTTAACAATAGCAAGCAACTTTCACTTTTAATGCAATTCAATCCTTTTGTCAAAATAAACACACAGACAGACAAATTAACTTATGAAAATTTAGCACATGCTTAATCGCATATTAAGGACACAGAAAATAATATTAAGATATTATTCAGTCTCGGATTTGTGGTCCTGAAACCACTGTTCTGACTAGGGTATAAAACAAACTATTACAATTCCCCCTTAAGGATTTTCGTCTCGAAAATTTTACCGTTAAACAGAGTTGGATATTGCTGTCTCGTTGAATCCTCAGACTCCCACGTAGCCTCTTCTATTCCGTGTCGATTCCACAATACTTTTTCTAATAAAATTTTCTTGTTTCTCAACTCTTTCACTTCACGAGCTAAGATACGAATCGGTTCCTCTCCATACGTAATATCAGATCGAAATTCAATTTTAGATGGAGCAATCACATGTGACGGATCAGATCGATATCTACGGAGCATCGAAACATGAAATACTTTATGAATCCTTTCTAGCTCAGAAGGTAACTTTAATCTATAAGCAACAGGTCCAACACGTTCAATGATCTCATACGATTCGATGAACCTAGGACTTAACTTGCCTTTACGTCTGAATCGAAGCACTTTCTTCCATGGTGACACTTTCAAAAATACTTTTTCGCCGATCTCAAATTCTATATCTTTTCGTTTCAAGTCTGCATAAGACTTCTGATGATCAGATGCTGCTTTCAAACAATATCGGATCAATTTCACTTTCTGTTCTGAATCTTTTATCAAATCAACCCCGTGGAGCTTATTTTCATTGAGCTCGGTCCAATACAAAGGTGTACGACATTTACGTCCGTACAAAGCTTCATAAGGTGCCATTTTGATGCTTGTCTGAAAACTATTATTATATGCAAATTTGATAAATGGTAGATATTGTTCCCACGAACCAATAAACTCAAGTATACAGCATCGTAACATATCCTCTAAAATCTGAATGATCCGTTCAGATTGACCATCTGTCTGTGGATGAAAAGCTGTACTGAATTGCAATTTCGTGCCTAAAGCTTCCTGAAACTTCTTCCAAAATCGCGATGTGAATCTCGGATGTCTATCTAACAGAATGGATAGTGGCACCCCATGCAATCTAACAATCTCAGAAATATAAAGCTCGGCTAATCTCTCAAGTGAGTAGTCAGATCTTAACGGAATAAAATGGGTAGATTTCGTTAATCGGTCAATTACGAACCAAATCGTATCTTTCTTTCTCGGAGTCTGAGGCAATCCAGAAACAAAATCCATTGTTACTCTATCCCATTTCCATTCGGGAATCAAAATTGGTTGTAGCAAACCGGACGAAACTTGATGTTTAGTTTTCACTTGCTGACAAACTAAACATTTCGAAATGAAGTCAGAAATGTCTCGTTTCATACCAGACCATCAGTAATGTTGTTTCAAATCATGATACATTTTAGTACTTCCTGGATGAACAGATAGACGACTGTTATGTGCCTCGCTCAAAATCAGCTGAATCAACTCCGAATTTCTTGGAACACAGATACGATCTCGAAATTTCAAGCAATCATCAACAATTCAAAATTTAGATTCAGAATTCAATTCACACTGAGCTTGTTTCGATAATAATTCATTATCCACCTTTTGAGCATCACATATTTACTGTACAAACAACGGTTTTGCTTTTAATTCAACTACCACAAAACTATCATCAGTCAAATCTAATTGGGCATTCAGAGCATGTAGTGCAAACAATAATTTTGACTAAGTGCATCAGCAACAACATTTGCTTTACCCGGATGATATTCTATCACAAACTCGTAATCTTTCAACAACTCAAGCCATCTTCTCTGACGCAGGTTCAAATCTTTCTAAGTCATCAGATATTTCAAACTTTTATGATCTAAAAACACATGACATTTCTCACCATACAGATAATGACGCCATATCTTAAGTGCAAACACAATCGCAGCTAACTCAAGGTCGTGCGTCGGATAGTTCTTTTCATGAAGGTTTAATTGTCTTGAGGCATAAGCTACAACTTTTCCTTCTTGCATCAAAACGCATCCCAGACCGTTTAACGAAGCATCACTGTAAATCACAGATTCTTTACCTGATTCTAGTTGTATTAACACTGAAGCTTCTGTTAACAAAGTTTTCAGTTGATCAAAACTTTTCTGACATTTATTAGACCATTCAAATCTAACATTTTTCTGAAGTAATCTAGTCAATGGAGTAGCTATCATTGAAAATTCTTTTATAAATCGACGGTAGTAACCAGCTAGTCCCAGAAAACTATGAATTTCAGACACACTTCTCAGAGGTCTCCAATCCAAAATAGCAGAAATCTTGCTCGGATCAAAACAAATCCCAAAAGCTGACACAATATGTCCCAGAAAACTAACCTCATACAACCAAAATTCATATTTGCTGAATTTCGAATACAATTGCTTTTCTCTCAAAGTTTGCAATACAATTCTCAGGTGTTCAGCATGCTTATTTCCATCACGTGAATAAATCAATATGTCATCTATGAATACTACAACAAATTGATCTAGATACGGTCTGAAAATTCTATTCATCAGGTCCATAAAAACAACAGGAGCATTGGTTAGTCCAAATGGCATAACTAAAAACTCATAATGCTCATACCTCGTTCTGAAAGTAGTTTTCGGTATGTCTGAATCTTTCACTCTCAATTGATAGTATCTCGATCTCAGATTAATTTTAGAAAATACAGTAGCTCCTTTTAACTGATCAAATAAGTCATCAATTCTGGGTAGCGGATATTTATTCTTTATAGTTACCTTATTCAACTGACGATAATCGATGCACATTCTCATCGTACCATCTTTCTTCTTCACAAACAGAACAGGAGCTCCCCAAGGCAAAAAATTTAGTCTAGCAAACCCTCTATCGGTAAATTCTTACAACTGTGCCTTTAACTCTTTCAACTCTGTTAGTGCCATTCTATATGGAGCTATCGAAATAGGTGTAGTACTAGGCATCGATTCAATACCAAACTCAACTTCACGAGTCGGAGGCAAACCTAGTAACTCTTCAGGGAACACATTAGAAAACTCACAGACAATAGGTACTGACTCAATTTTCCTTTTAGACATTTTCGAATAAATTACATAAGCAAAATATGCCTCATATCCCTTTTTTACATAACTCTGAGCTTTCAATACCGATATCACAGCAGGAAATCCATTCAAATCATTAGACTCAACCCGTACAATTTCATTTTTTGGACATCTCAAATCGATAGTCTTCATTTTGCAGTTCACAACGGCATCATGCAAAGACAACCAGTCCATACCCAAAATAATATCAAACTCATCAAATGGAAAAAGCATCAGATTAGCAGGGAAACATATATCTCTAAACATTAACGGACAGTTCTTGCATACTTTATCAACCAAAACACTTTTACATAAGGGGTTCGATACTTTTATAGCAAACTCAGTAGACTCTATAGGCAAAGTCTTACTGAATACTAAATTCATGCATATATAAGAATGTGTAGAACCAGGGTCTATTAATGCAATCACAGAAGTATCATAAAGTGTAAAAGTACCTGCTATAACATCAGGTGATGAAGCTTCTTCACGAGCTCGGATAGCATACGTCTGGCAGGCGCTCTAGCTTCAGATCTTGTAACAGTGTCTCTCGTAGTCCTCTGACTACCACTAACATTTTTACATTCTTTGGAGGTCTACCTCTTATAGGTGCATTATCACGTCTTGGATTCTGAACAATCTCTAGCTCGACAGACTCTGGACAATCATGGATGAAATGATCAAATGACCCACATCTGAAGCAAGCTCTGTTGTTTAATCTACAACTTCCCGGATGCCTTTTTCCACAATGTTTACATTTAGGTCTCTCAGTCCGACATTACCAACACTGGCCATTGAAGTTGTGGGAGTTTTGGAACCCATCTGCGATCTAGCTCGATTCCTGTTCGAATGTCCCACTTTATCTCTTGAACGACTTTGATCATCTCTGAATCTCTTCGAAGAAGGTTGGAATGACTTGCTTGGATATCTCTTTCCCATATCTCTAGATTCAGACTAAACTTTTATTTTTTCTTTCCCAAGTGCTTACTTTTCTTTTATCTTTCCCGAGTGTTTCAGATTTGCATGCTCGGTCAATGAGTACAATAAGCTCTTTTATTTCTAAAATCCCAACTAGTAAACAAATGTCTTCATTAAGACCATCTTCAAATCTTTTACACATTATAGCTTCAGATGATGTGCATTCTCGAGCATACTGACTTAATCTCACGAACTCTCGTTCATACTCAGAAATAGTCATTCGACCTTGTTTTAGTTCCAAAAATTCCTTCTATTTTTGATTGATAAATCTTTTACTGATATATTTCTTTGGAACTCAATCTAAAAGAAGTCCCATGTAACTCGCTCTTTTGGAACAATGAAAATCAGAGTTTTCCACCATTGATAAGTTGCATCCTAGAGTAATGATACTACATATTTTATGCACTCTTTTGGAGTCAAAGACATTTCATCAAATACTCGGATAGTATTTTCAATTCAGAACTCGGCCTTTTCAGCATCATCATCATTAGTAGCCTAAAATTCTTCGGCCCCATACTTACGAATCTTGTCAACCGGGGCTGATTCTACGGATTCAAATTTACAGTCGGAGGAATATCAAATGTCTGAGGGGGATTAACCGAGGATGGAGGTTGTGAAACAATCGGGTTATTCCTCATGAATTGAGTGAACCACTCACTCATCATCTGGAAGAAAGCTTGTTTAGCTTCTCCCTCTTGACCGCTCATAGCCGGTCTCGGATCAGAGGGTACTGTCCCTTGTGCAGGAGCAGGCGCATTACTTTTTACGTCATCAGCTACGGCTCTTTTGGGATCCATTGCTATACAGAAATCACATTTTATACATCAGGATTCATCAGACTATCACAATTCAGATATATGGCATGTATAGCTAGACTCTGACACGCTACGTTAGTCCGAGAATTGACTAAATCATAGCTCTGATACCAACCAAATGTAACACCCCTAGCCCGTAATCGTCACGGACTAGGGTTAAAGGTGTTACCAAATAGATCGGAACCATTTACAAAAAAATCATACAACATTTCATCAATCACAATCATAATATCCCTTAAATGAGTCATCGAGACCCTAAGCATGCTTATAAACCGGGTCAGGACTAAAACGAAACACACACAAAACTTCTCAAAAACTTAAAAACTTTCCTAAAATACAGGGAATACACGCCTATGGGAGTAGACCGTGTGCCCACTACGGCTGCCAGGCACACCCGTGTATCCTTTTCGTGGTCAAACCTGACTTCACACCATGGCCATAAAGCACGCCTATGTACCCTGACCATGGTCGATCATACCAAAACAACACGGCTATCAAGCACCCCTATGTGCTAAGGCCGTGTCCTACTAAGCCATACACTGAATTTCTCACACGGCCTATAGGCACGCCCGCGTGCCATGGTCGTGTACTCGTAAGCTAGCTACTGACTTTACCCCACGGTTTACGCACGTTTGCAGTGTGCCATGGCCGTTTGACATTATAGGTCATTTGCAAGACCAAAATGCCACCCAATTGGGTCATACCTACAAGCAACATTTGCCAAATCATATCATGCATATATGACAACCAAAAACATACCAAATTGACCAATCAATCTGTACATTCAATACCAATTTCATTCATGCCAAATTACAAAACTAAAATTCATAGCATCACAAGTATAATTCATCCAAAACTTACTCAAAAACTTGACCATTTCTTGTGCTCTAAACCATACCAAAAATATGCATCATATAACTCATTTATTCAAGCATTTTATCAATTCAAAACTAGCCAAAACCATGGCTAACTTCACTTCATAAACATATACACATATCTAGCCTATACATGCCATATCTAGCTATATACATTTTTCAAAGAGTACCAAAAAGAGTTTAGTAGTGTGATGATGATCCTTGATGATCCCGAGCCTTTAGTAGCTTTGACGACCTATAAAATAGAGAAAACAGACACACAGAGTAAGCTTTCCAAAAGCTTAGTAAGTCAATATACAAACAAACTTAGCATAAAATGCATTTTGAGTAAGTAAATACATTGGCACATTCCAATCACTTAGCAAATCATCACATATATACCTTGATTTATACTTGTGGCAACATTTGCCACATTCATGAATTCAAGATTCACATTCTCACATTTAAACATACATTTTTTCACTTTCAAGTCATATAGGTATTTACCTTTTTTTACACACTTAATGTACATTCAACGTACCTGAAACGGATATTTGTTCACTTATTTGATCATAGCTCGGATTTACAATTCGTATCACAAAGTTGCCTGTTGAACCTTTAGGAATTTAGTAGGATAATGGAAAGCTCAGAATAGCCGTACAATGCCAACGTCCCAGACGATGTCTTACATGCACTTGGATATCGATGCCACTGTCCCTGACAGGGTCTTATACGAATCAATATGATGCCGATGTCCCAGACATGGTCTTACACATAAAGCTCTTATCGATGCCAACGTCCCAGACGTGGTCTTACGCGTATAACTCATATCGATGCCAACGTCCTAGATGTGGTCTTACACAAAATCTCAAATCAACGCCAACATCCCTGACGTGGTCTTACATGATAAAATAGAATAGATACCTATGTCATGACATAGCTAATCCTATCTATTCCTAGGTTCGTATGGGACTTGTCGGACATTGTCACTATATCGAACTTATCTCAAAATTCATATACGTAACCTCTCATAAGCATTCATTATCAACATTAGTCATATGAGCAACCAAAATTTCATACAAGTACGTTTATTTGCATAGTGACTTACCTCAGATTCGATTTATCAGAATGGAAACGGCTATTTGGTTACTTTCGCTTTCTCGTGTTCTAAGTCCATCTTCCTCGGTTCTTGATCTAAAAATATTTAGAATTAAGCCTTTTATTCACTAATTCATTCAATTCAATCCAAAGACACACATTTAGGGCTATTTACAAATTAGCCCTCATACTTGTACAATTTATCAATTTTGTCCATTTTTCTCAAAACATCAAATTCACAAAATCAACACATACACAAGCTTAGCCGAATACTTATGAACATCATACAAGCCCATAATTTTCATCAAATTTCCAATTTAGTCCTTCAATTGACCATTTTCTCAATTTAGCCCTAATTAGCTAAATTCATCAAAATTCAAGAACAAAGTATGTTCATTTAGCTCAAATCTTTCATTTAACACCAAAGATCATCACAAAGCTCAACATATCATCAATGGCATTTCTCATGAACAACATCAATTCATTAAATTGAGACATGGGTTTGATAGCTCTCGAAGCAATTGTTACAAAAATATAGAAATTATCAACAACGGATCAAAAACTAACCTTGAATTTAAGCTTGTATGTGCCGAAAATTTGAAAGCTTTTGTTATTTCTTTTCTTTCCAAAATTCAGTGGATGAACAAGGATTAATGGCCATATTTTATGTTTATTTTACTATAACATATATTAATAATTCTTTTACCAAAATATCCATCCAATTAATAAATAAAACAAACATGTAATAAGGGCATATTTGACTTCCATTCATCCACTAACTAAATAATGGTCTATTTGCTTCATAAAGCCTTCACTTATACAAAGGCATAACACATTGGTACTTTAAGAATAGCAAGCAACTTTCACATTTAATGCAATTCAATCCTTTTGTCAAAATAAACACACAGACGGACAAATTAACTTACGAAAATTTAGCACATGCTTAATCACATATTAAGGACACAGAAAATAATATTAAAATATTATTCAGACTTGGATTTATGGTCTTGAAACCACTGTTCTGACTAGGGTATAAATTAGACTGTTACATTAAACATGCCTATATGATTTGTTGTGATTTTGGCCATATCACATTCATGGGGTGAGATATGTGAAAGGTTGAAATATATGACAGTTTATCTGCATTAATGTAACACTATTCACGATTTGGTTATATGACATTTTATCTATGACTTAGGTGGCTAGTCGACGATTTTGATTATGTGGTAGTTTATTTACATTATTGTGACACTGTTCATAATTTGGTGTGTTAGATGGACGTGTTCTAGGGAACTCGATTTTGGTGTGTAGCAAAGATATGTAGGACTATTTTCACAAAATCTGTATTGTTTTACAAAATGTGCATTGACATGATCATTCATAGTATAAGCGTCAAATATTGAGTTATATGAAACTGGTATGATTATTATGATTGTATAATGTATATGTTTATATGTATGCGATTGTGTTTATGTTATTCTCACATTGATTTGTTTTCTAATTTTATAGATAACCTCGAGATTAGGATTCAACGACAACAATTGGTGGAGTTTCTCAAAATTCTTTTAAGTAAAAGTAATTAAATTTTATTTTGATATTTCGGGTTTGTAATAAGTTTGAGTATGGACAGTGGCGTGGGACTTTATTTTGAGAATTTTTCATTCTAATTTGCATAAATTGCTTGCATGACATTAAGTTTTAAAAACTGCATAAATTAGTGTTGATAAGATTTTGCTTGAAACTCAATTTTTAAAATGGAATCCACCAATAACACGTTTTCCGATGTTTTTATGAAAAATGAGTTTTTAATAAAATTAGACTTAGTTTTTGAAATTATTAATGTTTGCAAATGAGTTTTCTAAAGACATTTGATTTATGAAGTTAATATGTTTTGATTTCTGAAATAATGACGAATAATCAAGTTCTCTAAAATTTGAATAAAATGACAAATGGTTTAGAAGTATGATTGAAAATTTGAAATAGTTTTAAATAAATGATTGAATGTTTATGTAACACCTCTCACCCGTATTCAATGCCGGAATAGAGTTATGGAGCATTACGTACGTATTATAAAATTAAACATACATTTCACATACATATTCAAATTCAATGTAATCATCAATCAACCTCATTAATATTGTCCCTATACGAGCCTACGAGGCCCAAAACATGCATTAGGAATGGTTCGGGACTAAACCGATAATTTTGGAAACTTTTAGAAAACTTAGAAAAATTTTCAAAATACAGGGGACACATGCCTGTGTGGCCCGACTGTGTCTCACACCGCCAAAGACACACCCGTGTCACAGGCCATGTGGACATTCGAAATGGGATCACATGGCCGTGTCCCAGCCCTTGTTTGACCCCATGCAACTCTCTGACTTGGGTCACATGGCCAACCACACACTCGTGTGACCAGTCCGTGTACCCTTTCGAAATGGCCTCACACGCTCGTGTGCCAGGCCGTGTGTTTGGTCGTGCCAAACCTATAGGGTATATTGACTTATGCCACACGGCCAAGTCACACACCCGTATGCTAGGCGGTGTGGAGCATACTGACTTGATTTTTAATTCAACACCAGGGGACACACGGCCAAGTCACTTGACCGTGTGTCACACAAGGCTAAACACATGCCCGAGTGGACAAAAATAGGCTATTTACCAAGCCATTTTCTCACCCAAATAGCACACACCTATACTAACCAAATTTGCATATAACCATAGTTCCAAATGGCATTTAAACTCATCAAAACCAAGTTCAATTCATGCTATATCAAAACCAGCAACTACAAGGCACACAAGTACCATAATATGTCATTCAATTTTATACCAAATTCACATACTTAAATCACCTAAATAGTCACTTCCATTTATGCATCAATTTACCTAAATCACAAGCAAACAAATCTCAAATTTCAACCATCTAGTACTCATAAATGCCAATTATCAACAAGCATCACATATCCATCATCAAACACATAACTAAAGCTATATGCACATAAATATACATCACCAAAATGTCAAAATAAGCCAACTCTCATGGCCATAAACAAAACCAAACACTTAACATTTTCAAGCCAAATCAAATGGCTAACAACATTACTAACATATATACTAAGATGACCATAATTCCTATACATGCCATATAACCAAATACATAGATTTAAAAGTACCAAAGTGATAGCTTGATAGTGTGATGAGGTCACCGACGATTCCCAAATTGAGCTAGCTTTAATTTCACTATAAAACACGAAAAAATAAACAAAGTAAGATAGAAAGCTTAGTAAGCTCATATGGAATAATAAGCAAATCTCACCGTTCAATTATCATTCAAAAATATGAACATAACATGCTACAAAACATTTAAACACAATGTTAACTTGCAATTAATCATATAATTAACCATGAACTCAAAATTTCCATAGATTCGATGCTTTTATAGTTTTCGTACATACCTGTTGATAAACCGTAAAAGTAACATAATTTAGCCCCATATTTAGTATGCTTTTGGATGATTTAGCCCTTGATTTATGTAAAAAGGTGCTCTTAATCAAATTGGGCAAACCCAATAAATTGGCACGGCCTGGACTTCAAGTCACACGATCGTGCCTCGCCAATCATTCAAAGACACGCCCAAGCATGATTTGCATGGCAGTGTCCCAATCGACAGACCTGAAGCACGACCTGAATCCTAATTTACACGGTCGTGCCATGGTTGTGCCTCAATCAACAGAATCGATACATGGCCTAAAGTCAACTTACACGGGCGTGTGCCATGGCCGTGCCCCTGCTACGAGAATGAGCAATTTCACTCAGATTTGGATGTTTGAAGCCAAAGAAACGTACTCCTAAGTCTACTTAAACACCTTAATAGTAATCCTACTAGAAGGAGGTACTTAGGAGCGAAGTAAGGCATCTAAGGAGCCTATATAAACAACCCAAGGCAGCCGTTCTACAGAAGGTGGTTTTTAGGCAGAGTTTTCTGCCAGAGCTTTTATTGAGAGAATTACTCGAAAATAGCTAGTTGATCCATATCAAGAAGCCGGGGTTCTACTCAAGATAGAGGATCTCCTCTTCAATTCCTTCAAGGGTTTTAGGATTTCTTATGTTTTGTTTTATCTTTTCTCTTGAGATTTTTCTTATTTTGTTATGAACTAAACCCTTCAAATACCAAGGGATGAAACCTATGATGAATTTTGTTATTTGATTTCTAAATTATATGATAAGTACTTAGTTTGTTCTTAATTATGTTGCTTAATTTAATCTGATGTGCTTAGGTGGAGGAGGAATAGACCCAGTCTAAGAATAGATGTAACAGCCCGATTTTGGGGCTAGTCAAAATAGTGGTCTCGAGAACACTAATCCGAGGTTGAAGAAATTATTTTAGTATTATTTTATGTGTTATGGCATTAATATATGACTATATGGAAATTTTGGTGCTTTAATTTTGGCAATAGAGTACTTAATTGTGAAAAAGGACTAAATCGCAAAAAGTACGAAAGTTCTATTTTATAAGGTGAGGGTACCTAATAACTATAGATTGTAAATTGGAGGATTTTAAAGTGAGATTAGGCCCTATTATATGTGTTGGCTGGCCATACAAGTTAAGGGGGACAGAGCATTAAATACGAGTCAAAGTTGGTAGAAATTAAGAGATAAAATGAATAAAATAAGAGAGGCAAAAGATGTTATCATCTTTCAATATTCACTCATCTCTTTCCACTAAAAATTCAAGAGAGGATAGAGGTCTTGGAGGTTCAAACTTTCAGCCACTCAATCCTCATCCAAGTAAGTGATTTAGGTGGTTTTAGTTGATGATTTTTGTACTTTTGGAGTCCCCAAAGCCTAAGCTAACTAATGAGGGGACTAAATTGTGAAATGGTTAAAAGTTTAGAGACTTGCCATGAGAGAGTTTATGTTGTTAGCTGAGTTTTTATGGAAGAAAATGAATGATGGGGAGGTTAGAGACAACTTTTGTGAAAGGTGTTGTCATGAAAACACCTAAATGGGACTAAGTTGTAAATGTTATAAATTGGTAATAAATGCATGAAATAGTTAGATTTGTGGATTGTTGAAAGAGGAATAAATGTTCAGCTAGGCTTGTTTAATGGGAAAATGTGATGAAAAATGATTTACGAGCCTAGGAGCAAAATCGTAATTTTTCCAATATACAAGGGCAAAATGGTCATTTTAGCCCAAGTGTAGAATTTGATGTATATTAATCATAGAATGTCCTAAATGAATGAATTTCATTGTTATAGATCAAGAAGAGTGCAGAATCAACCTTGACCGTGGGAAAGGCAAGGTGATTGAGTAAATCGCTAGCTAACACGTTTTGCATCGAGGTAAGTTTACGTGTAAATGATG
The DNA here is from genome assembly GCA_025506655.1 of Gossypium rotundifolium. Lineage (NCBI taxonomy): Eukaryota > Viridiplantae > Streptophyta > Magnoliopsida > Malvales > Malvaceae > Gossypium > Gossypium rotundifolium. Next base: position 115,581,367 of record CP106732.1, on the reverse strand, counting down.
CATTTTACATGCACATTATTATTGTTAATCAGTGCATAGCATAATTGAGAACATGTATCATTCAAGTAGATAGAAAGTGGTAGTTAATGAATAATTCTTGTATGAATGATGGAATAGATAGGTAGGTGTGTTATATAAAATTTTAATGGTGGGCTAAGTGCGATACCACCTTGTTGTTTAGTTACAATGGGTTGTGTGTGATACCATCATCTGATAACTTTTCTGGTGGGATGTGTGCCATACCACCGTAATTAACCTTCTTGGTGGGCTATGTTTGATACCACCATAATGAAGACTGATGGTGGGCTAAGTGCGAAACCATAGGGTAATGTGACTACGGGTAATGTATTTTGATATGGTGATGTGTTACATTAAGTGACCTTGTGATGTTCAGTGCAGGGAAACCGTTATTGAATGTATGCATTATGCTTGTGATGTGATTAGGATGTGTAAATGGAGGAAATGAGTAAGCCTAATCTTGAATATAGATTGATTTCTTGCTTAACAAATAATGCTATAAAAATGTTTTATTGATTTTAGAGTGTTATATTGTTCACATGTGAACTTACTAAGCTTCAAGCTTACTCCTCTCTCTTTCCCTTGTCTTATAGGGCTTAAGAGCCGAGCCGGGATACGTCGATAACTAGAAGACCGCCCACACTATCTGCTTACTTCGGTATAATTAGATTAGTGATTTTGTATATGGCATGTATAAGACTAGACTAGTTAGATTATTTTGTTATTTTGACTAAAGGTGTATTGGCTCTTGCTAAGACATTAATTTTGTAAATTGCCAAGAATGATGGCATATTTTATCATTTATGAAATTTCAAAGTTATCAATGTGAGTGCATGTGGATTAAGAGAGGTTTGTTAGTTTGTTGAATAAACCCATGTAGAGTAAGATATAAGGATGCTAGAAGCTTGACAAATAGCCTTTATGTGCCACAAAGATAGACACACGGGCGTGTGTCTAAGCCATGCTAACCCTGCACCTTATTATTACTAATTAGAAGAGGCCACGGGCAAATCCTATGGCCGTGTGTATGAACCGTGTAAGACACATGGTTAGGAGACACGGGTGTGTCCAGGCCGTGCTAAATTAGTCAGTATCTCCCCACGGGCGTGCCCTAGCCGTGTGAGTTTTGGCAGAATGTTGGGGTTTTTGGGCACGGTGTGAGCACATGGGCGTGTGACTACACACGGGCATGTGTGTCATCTAGCACGGGTGTGTACTCCTTGTTTAGATGAAAAGAAATTTTATAGACCATAAGATTTTTATATGATCCCGAGAGTTCTCGTAGGTACGATTGAGATCTCATAGGTTGAGCGTGAAGTAGTTGAAGCGATTCGAGAAGAGTAGTCACGTTGAGCCTAAGTGGCAATCAGGTAAATTGTTTGGTAATGTCTCGTGCCCGATTTCGACGGAGATTACGGGTAAGGGGTGTTACATTTAGTGGTATTAGAGCTATGGTTTAGTTGGTTCTAGGACTACCGTAGCGTGTGTGGGAGTCTAGCTATACATGCCATAAGCGTATAATGATAGTGTGGTGGCTTCTGATGATTTTAAAAATTTATTTTATGTAGTAAATGGATTTTGATCAATCGGCTGCTGATGACGCAGCTAGTAATGCGCCGGCTCCTGCGCAAGGGACCGCGCTTGTGCAAAGTGAACCCGAGACTAGGGGTCAAGGAGAAAAGGCTCGAAAAGCCTTTCTCCAAATGATGAGCAATTGGTACACCGAGTATGTACGAGCTAATCCCAATGCTCAACCTCCTCCACCTCTTCCTATACCTCAGCCAGTTCCTGTGGCTCCCCAAGGTGTAGAAATAGTGAGGATAAATAAACCCCCGATAGATAAAATTTGGAAGCAAAGGGCTAAAGATTTTCGAGCTAACAAAGTTGATGACCCTGAGTGGGCGGAGTTCTGGCTTAAGAACTCAATGAGGGTTTTTGATGAACTCTCCTGTACACCCGAGGAGAGTTTGAAATGTGCTGTATCTTTGCTAAGTGACTCGGCATACTATTGATGGAAAACGTTGACATCAGTAGTTCCTAAAGAGAGGGTAATGTGGAACTTTTTCTTGGAGAAGTTTCGAAAGAAGTATATAAGTCAAAGATTTATAGACCAAAAGCGGAAGGAATTCCTTGAGATAAAGTAAGGAAAAATGACTGTGGCGGAATATGAAAGCGAATTTGTTTAGCTCAATAAGTACGCACATGAATGTGTATCCACAGAAGCTACCCTATGCAAGAGGTTTGAAGACGGGTTGAATGAAGACATCAAACTTTTAGTTGGGATCTTAGAGCTAAAAGAATTTGTGATACTGATGGATCGGGCTAGTAAGGCCGAAGAATTGAGTAAAGAAAAGAGGAAAGCCCTAAGTGAGGCTTGTGATACGAGGAAGAGGTCAATGAGTAAGGCATACCAATCTCAATCGAAGAGGTCTAGAGAAGGGAACCCTCGGATGACTACGCCAGTCGAGTATTTGCAGAGAGATCGAGTTAATATGTATTCAGATTCAAGAGTTCAGGCCACCTCAATGGCAAGTGTGGGCAATCCAAAGTCCAAACCAAAGTGCCCAATTTGTGGCAAACATCACACTGGGGAGTGTTGGAGAAACAATCAAAATTGTTACAAGTGTGGATCCCCCAACCTTTTCATTTGAAACTGTCCTGAAAGAGATGACAAGGAAAAGAAGCAGGAGGTAAGATCAAGCAGTGCATCTTTTAGAGGTAGGCCACAAAAAAACCCGGAAGGTGGGACTAGTGGTAGAGGTGTATCACGAGACACTGCTGTGAGGTTAGAGGGTCAGGCGCTAGCAAGAACCTATACTTTTCGCGCTCGAGAAGAGGCATCATCACTGAATGTAATAACGGGTACATTTTCTCTCTATGACACCTCTGTTATTACTTTGATTAACACGGGGTCGACCCATTCTTATATTTGTATGGGATTGGCAATTAGTTTGAATATGACTATTGAGGCTCTTGAATTTGTGATAAAAGTATCAAACCCCTAGGAAAATAGGTGTTAGTTGATAAGGTGTGCGAGGCGTCCTTTGACAATTAGGGTCATTATTTTCGACAAACTTTATGTTCTTCATTGTTTGATGAGTTTGACTTAATTCTTGGTATGGATTGGTTGACTGCCCATAGCGTTTTAGTGAATTGTGGTAGTAAATTTATTGAATTGAAGTGTGAAAATGGAGATGTTATTCGGGTTGAATCAGGTGAGTCAGATAACCTACTAGTGATGATTTCTTCCATGGTAGCTGAGACATATTTGAGAAAAAGATGTGAGTCGTATCTTGCCTTTGTACTGAACAGTCAAGAGTCTGAGGCAAAGGTTGAAATCGTGCTGATTGTATGTGAGTATCCAGATGTATTCCTAGAAGAGTTACCAAGACTACCTCCAATCAGAGAGGTTGAGTTCGGAATTGAGTTAGTTCCGGGAACGGCACCTATTTCCATCACTCCGTATAGGATGGAGCCGTTGGAGTTGAAAGAACTGAAGGTCCAGTTGCAAGAGTTGATGGATAAGGGCTTTGCAAGACCAAGCTTTTCACCGTGGGGTGCTCCGGTATTATTTGTGAAAAAAAGATGGATCGATGAGATTGTGTATAGACTACAGATAGCTCAACAAGGTGACGATGAAAAATAGGTATCCTTTACCGAGGATAGATGATCTATTTCATCAACTGAAGGGAGCTATGGTGTTCTCCAAGATTGATTTGAGATCCGGATATTATCAGCTGAGAATTAAGGAACAAGACATGCCAAAAACAGCATTTAGGACGAGGTATGGCCATTATGAGTTTTTGGTCATGCCGTTCGGTTTAACGAATGCTCCTGCAGTTTTTATGGACTTAATAAACCGTATCTTTCGATCGTATTTGGACAAGTTCGTAGTTGTTTTTATCGATGACATATTGGTCTACTCCCGAGATGAGTGTGATCATGCAAAGCATTTGAGAATTGTCTTGCAGACCTTGAGAGACAAGTAATTATATGCTAAATTTAGCAAGAGCGAGTTTTGGCTCAGAGAGGTCAGATTCCTAGGACATGTTGTGTTAGGGGAAGGCATTAGAGTTGATCCAGGAAAGATCTCGGCTATTGTGGAGTGGAAATCGCCGAGGAACATGTCAGAGGTCAAAAGCTTTCTGGGTTTGGCGGGGTACTATAGGCGGTTCGTAGAGGGATTTTCTATGATTGCTACTCCGATGACGAAATTATTGCACAAGGATGTTAAGTTTGAATGGACTAAAAAATGCCAACAAAGTTTTGAGAGATTAAAAACGTTGTTGATAGAAGCACCTGTTTTGGTACAGCCTGAGTCAGGAAAAGAGTTTGTGGTCTACAGTGACGCATCCTTAAATGGTCTCGGTTGTGTGTTGATGCAAGAGGGTAAGGTGGTCGCTTATGCCTCGAGACAGCTAAAACCACATGAGAAGAATTATCCGACTCATGACTTAGAGTTGGCTACAATCATTTTCGCGTTAAAGATTTGGCGACATTATTTATATGGTGAGAAGTGTCAAATTTTTACGGATCATAAGAGTTTGAGGTACTTGATGAATGAAAAGGAGTTAAATTTATAGCAACGACGATGGCTTGAATTATTGAAAGACTATGAGCTAGTGATAATTACCACCCGAGGAAAGCAAATATAGTTGTAGATGCTTTAAGTAGAAAATTTTTGTATGCTTTGAGAACTATGAGCACGAGTTTGTCATTGTCCGATGATGGTGCTATACTGGCTGAGTTGAGAGCTAGGCCACTATTTGTCCAACAAATATGTAAAACTTAAAGGATTGATAATGAGATGTTAGCTAAAAGAGCTAAGCGTGAATCAAGAGCTGGTTCTGAATTTCGGGTAAGTTTGAATAGTTGTTTAATGTTCCATGATAGAATTTGTGTACCCAAAGATGATGAGTTAATCCGAGAAATTTTATAAGAAGCACATAATAGTCATTTGTCAGTACACCCGGGCAGTACGAAAATGTACAATGATCTGAAAAAATTCTATTGGTGGCCAGGAATGAAAAGAGACATCTCGGAGTATGTAACAAGATGTCTGATTTGTCAACAAGTGAAAGCTGAGCATCAGGTGCCTTTGGGATTACTTCTACCAGTGATGGTTCCCTAGTGGAAATGGGATTGAATCACCATGGACTTCGTGACGGGATTGCCTTGGACTCCAAAAAAGAAAGATGCTGTATGGGTTATTGTTGATAGGTTAACAAAGTTGGCTCACTTTATTCCGGTACGTATTGATTATTCACTAGAGAAGTTAGCCGAGTTGTATATTGTAGAGATAGTAAGATTACATGGAGTGCCTATATCCATTATCTCAGATAGAGACCCGAGATTTACTTCGAGGTTTTGGAAGAAGTTACAAGAGGCCTTAGGTACAAGGTTGAACTTTAGTACTACTTTTCATCCTCAAACTGATGGTCAGTCTGAGAGAGTAATCCAAGTTCTTGAAGATATGCTTCGATGCTGTGTGTTAGAATTCGAAGGTCATTGGGAAAGATACCTACCTTTGGTCGAATTCGCTTACAACAATAGTTATCAATCGAGCATACGGATGGCACCGTATGAGGCCTTATATGGTCGTAAGTGTCGACTCCTTTGTATTGGACCGAGTTGGGTGAGAAGCAAATCCATGGGATTGATTTAGTTAAAAAGCGAAGAAAAGTGAAAGTGATTCGGGATAGTCCGAAAGCTACTTGAATCGACAAAAATCGTCGTGGACTTGAAAAGAAAATAAATTGAGTTTCAAGTGGGTGACAAAGTATTTTGAAACTGTGGAAGAAAATATTGAGATTTGGTCAAAAGGGTAAATTGAGTCCGAGGTTCATAGGGCCGCATTGAAATTACCGAAAGGATTGGGCGATGGCATATTGGTTGGCTTCTGGGTAGAGTTAGAGAAAATTCACAATGTGTTCCATGTATCAATGCTAAGGCGTTATCGTTTCGATCCCTAGCATGTGGTTTTTCCTACGAAAATTGAGATACGACCGGATATGACATATGAGGAAGAGCCGATTAGAATCTTAGCTCGGGAAGTGAAACAATTGAGGAATAAGGACATAGCCTTAGTAAAAGTGTTGTGGGAAAAGCACGGTGTAGAAGAAGCTACGTGGGAACCGAAAGAAGCCATGAGAGAGCAATATCCAAACCTCTTTACCGGTAAGATTTTTGAGGGCGAAAATCCCAAAAGGGAGAGAGTTATATGACCGATTTTGGGGCTAGTCGAACAGTGGTCTTGAGACCACTAATCCAAGGTTGAGGAAATTATTTTAGTATTATTTTATGTGTTATGGCATTAATATATGACTATATGGAAATTTTGGTGCTTTAATTTTGGCAATAGAGTACTTAATTGTGAAAAAGGACTAAATCGCATAAAGTGCGAAAGTTCTATTTTATAAGGTGGGGGTACCTAATAACTATAAATTGTAAATTAAAGGATTTTAAAGTGAGATTAGGCCCTATTATATGTGTTGGCCGGCCATACAAGTTAAGGGGGACAAGAGCATTAAATACTAGTCAAAGTTGGTAGAAATTAAGTGATAAAATGAATAAAATAAGAGAGGCAAAAGATGTTATCATCTTTCACTATTCACTCATCTCTTTCCACCGAAAATTTAAGAGAGGATAGAGTTCTTGGAGGTTCAAACTTTCAGCCACTCAATCCTCATCCAAGTAAGTGATTTAGGTGGTTTTAGTTGATGATTTTTGTACTTTTAGAGTCCCCAAAGCCTAAGCTAACTAATGAAGGGACTAAATTGTGAAATGGTTAAAAGTTTAGAGACTTGCCATGAGAGAGTTTATGTTGCTAGCTGAGTTTTTATGGAAGAAAATGAATGATGGGGAGGTTAGAGACAACTTTTGTGAAAGGTGTTGTCATGAAAACACCTAAATGGGACTAAGTTGTAAATGTTGTAAATTGGTAATAAATGCATGACATAGTTAGATTTGTGGGTTGTAGAAAGAGGAATAAATGTTCAGCTAGGCTTGTTTAATGGGAAAATGTGATGAAAAATGATTTATGAGCCTAGGGGAAAAATCGTAATTTTTTCAATATACAAGGGCAAAATGGTCATTTTAGCCCAAGTGTAGAATTTGATGTATATTAATCATAGAATGTCCTAAATGAATGAATTTCATTGTTATAGATCAAGAAGACCGCGAAATCAGCCTTGACCGTGGGAAAGGAAAGGTGATCGAGTAAATCGCTAGCTAACACGTTTTGATCGAGGTAAGTTTACGTGTAAACGATGCATTTTACATGCACATTATTGTTGTTAAATAGTGCATAGGATAATTAAGAACATGTATAATTCAAGTAGATAGAAAGTGGTAGTTAATGAATAATTCTTGTATGAATGATGGAATAAATAGGTAGGTGTGTTATATAAAATTTTGATGGTGGGCTAAGTGCGATACCACCTTGTTGTTTAGTTACGATGGGCTGTGTGCGATACCACCCTAATGAAGACTGATGGTAGGCTAAGTGCGAAACCACCGAGTAATGTGACTACAGGTAATGTATTTTGATATGGTGATGTGTTACATTAAGTGACCTTGTGATGCTCAGTGCAGGGAAACCGTTATTGAATATATGCATTATGCTTGTGAGGTGATTAGGATGTGTAAATAGAGGAAATGAGTAAGCCTAATCCTGAATGTAGATTGATTTCTTGCTTAGGAAATAATGCTATAAAAATGTTTTATTCATTTTAGAGTGTTATATTGTTTACATGTGAACTTACTAAGCTTCAAGCTTACTCCTCTCTCTTTCCCTTGTCTTATAGGGCTTAAGAGCCGAGCTAGGATATGCCGATAACTAGAAGACCACCGACACTATTTGCTTACTTCGGTATAATTAGATTAGTGATTTTGTATATGGCATGTATAGGACTAGACTAGTTAGATTATTTTGTTATTTTGACCAAAGGTGTATTGGCTCTTGCTAAGACATTAATTTTGTAAATTGCCAAGAATGATGGCATATTTTATCATTTATGAAATTTCAAAGTTATCAATGTGAGTGCATGTGGATTAAGAGAGGTTTGTTAGTTTGTTGAATAAACCCATGTAGAGTAAGATATAGGGATGCTAGAAGCTTGGCAAATAGCCTTCATGTGCCACACGGGTAGACACACGAGCGTGTGTCTAGGCCGTGCTAACCCTGCACCTTATTATTACTAATTAGAAGAGGCCACAGGCAAATCCCACGGCCGTGTGCATGAACCGTGTAAGACACACATAACTCCCCACGGGCTAAAGATGCGGGCATGTTGCAAGGGTACACGGGCATGCCCTCATTTCACATGGGCGTGCCCTAGCCGTGTGAGTTTTGGTAGAATGTTGGGGTGGTTTTTGGGCCCGGTGTGAGCACATGGGCATGTGTGACTACACACAAGCGTGTGTGTCATCTAGCACGGGTGTGTACTCCTGTTTAGATGAAAAGAAATTTTATAGACCGTAAGATTTTCGATATGATCCCGAGAGTTCTTGTAGGTACGATTGAGATCTCATAGGTTGAGTGTGAAGTAGTTGAAGCAATTCAAGAAGAGTAGTCACGTTGAGCCTAAGTGGCGATCAGGTAAATTGTTTGGTAATGTCTCATGCCCAATTTTAGCGGAGATTACGGGTAAGGGGTGTTACACTAGATCTAACATAATTAAGCAGAGTTGATCGAGTGCCTAGAGATAGGGTTACGAGATTTTTTCGGATTAGGGTGAAACCTAATATGGGAGTCCATTGATTGATTTACTGCTTCCTTAGGTTGTTATTATAAGAGAATGAGAGTTCCACTAATTAGCCTAATGTTAGACGTTATTCGCCTCGAGAGAGGGTTTAGTATAGGTTAGGGAGTCTCACGAATCAAGCTAAGTAAAGAAGTCATATGAATTAAAAGTTAGATAACAAGAGAAGTCATAGGTGGATTCTTCCTGAAGGTATCATCTAAAATAAACTGAGTTTTTCCACAGTCTTTTCCCAAAGTTTCATTCTTTTTTCTTTGCATCTAGTTTAGTTTTTTTTCATTAGTTTAATAAACCAATCACTCTATATTTTAGGATAAATAATAGAAAGAAAGTGAATAGTAGTACTTTTAGGTTCCTTATAGTAGTACTTTTAGGTTCCTTTGGGTTCGATAAGATACTCTTGCCTAAACTATACTATTGTTCGATAGGTGCACTTGCCTCAATCATTGTCATAATTAGTCTACAGGTTCGATCATTCTATATAAATATTAAAACTCGACTGTTTGACACGATCAAGTTTTTGGCGCCGTTGCTGGGGATCACTAAAATATTAAGAAAGCTCTATTTCTATTACTTTAGCCATTATTTTATTATTTTTTTCACAATTTACTTTTATTTTTAGTTTATATTTTTATTTACACTAAATTTTTTTCTTTCTTCTCTTAGCAGGTACCTCTAGTTTATGACTAGAAGGAGCCCGAGAGGACCTTTAGCGTACGAAAGTGACATTGAAGCTACCGCTCGCAAAAATCGCAGAGAAATTAGATGAGCTCTAGACTACCAAAGAGAAGAACAAGCGGATCCACTCCTCTTTGAAGGGATGGGCGAAAACAATCCACCGCCAAATGTGCAAGAATAGAATGCTCGCGTACTATGTATGATTATGCTAAACCTAATTTGACAGGAGCGGAATCTAGTATTGTTAGGCCCGCTATAGCTGCTAATAATTTTGAATTAAAGCCTAATACAATACAAATGATTCAACAGTTTGTTCAATTTGATGGTTTGCAGGACGAAGATCCAAATGTTCATATAGTTAATTTCTTAGAGTTCTATGATACCTTCAAAATAAATGGCGTTTCTGACGATGCCATACGTCTTCGGTTATTTCGCTCTTCATTAAGGAATAAAGCAAAGCAGTGGTTGAACTCGTTACCACGAGGATCAATCACCACATGGGATCAAATGACCGAAAAATTTCTTTTAAAATGCTTTCCACCAGCCAAAACAGCCAAAATGAGGAATGACATATCTTCTTTTGTGCAGAATGACGTAGAAACATTATATGATGCATGGGAAAGATATAAGGATCTCTTGAGTAGATGTCCACACCATGGATTACCTTTGTGGCTTCAAGTCCAAACTTTTTATAAAGGTGTGAATTCTTCAACGAGGCAAATGATTGACTCATCGGTAGGTGGAACTTTGAATAACAAAACTCACAAGCGACTTACGACTTTATTGAAAGATGTCATTGAATACCTATCAATGGCAAATTACAAGGGCCAAACAGACAAAATCAGCCGCATTTTTTAATATAGAGCGATAACAATGTTTGTCAAAGCTGGTGGAGATGATGAATAAAAAGCTTGATAATTTATGTTCTTCACAGGTACACCCGGTAATGCAACACGAAGCGAGTGGGAATGTGGAGAATCCTGAGTACCCACCCTACCAACCAGGAGCAGAACATGAGCAGACAAACTATATAGGTAACAATTTTAGATCCAATAATAATCCTTATAGTAACACTTATAACACAGGTTGGAGGAACCACCCAAATTTTTCTTGGGAGGACAAGGAAATCAAGGAAATCAAAGGCAGCAACCTCCTCAAAATTATCAAAATCAGCCATATCCACAAGAGAAAAAATCAAACCTCGAAGAGATGCTGACGAAATTCATGGCAACAACTGATTCTCGTTTCCAAAAGACTAAAGCAGCACTTGATGAACAACAAAAATTGATCAAAGGGATCGAGAATAAAGTTGGAGAACTTACTAAGTCAGTGGGACATCTCACAAAGCTAATTTCTGAACGTCAACAAGGATGTCTATCAAGCAACACAGAAATAAACCCCAAAGAATAGATCCAAGCCATCACAGCTCAAGAGGGTACAAAAGTAGACGAGCACACCATGGCACAAGAAACCAAGGAAGAAAAAGGTAAAATAGAGGTAGCATATGAAAAGATAAAACCAATAATCAAAGAATACAAACCTTGCATACCTTATCTTGAAGCATTGAAAGGAGATGATTTAGAGGAACAATTTGGTGAGTTTCTTAAACTTTTAAAGAAATTATATATTAACTTACCCCTTCTTGAAGCTCTTTTCTAGATGCCAGACTCGAGGAAATTTTTAAGACAACTCTTGACAAACAAATGCAAAATAGACGAAGAGCACCACGTGGAACTAAACGCAACATGCTCGGCAATGTTACAAAATAAACTACCGCATAAACAAAAAGATCCAGGGAGTTTTACAATTCCATGCTTAATTGGTAGTTTAACTATTGATAATGCATTAGCTGATCTAGAGGCAAGTATAAATGTCATGCCTTATGCATTATTTAAACAACTAGGTCTAAGGAAGCCCAAACAAACTAGGACGAGTATTCAACTAGCTGATAAAACTGTTAGAATTCCTCGGGGCATTATTGAAGATGTTCTTGTAAAAATCTATAAATTTGTGTTCCCAATAGATTTTGTTGTTTTAGACATGGATAAGGATAATTCAATCCCCTTAATTCTAGGAAGACCTTTTCTAGCAACTGCCAAGACTAAAATTGATATTGCCACAGGCGAGCTCATACTTCGCGTAGGAGATGAATCAATTAAGCTTCAAGCTCTCGACTCGGCTAGAACAACAGATGATGAAGGTAAGAAAGTCACTTCAATAGATAATCAAATTGTTCAACTTTCAGCACTGGAAACACCACATAAAGACAACCCTGACCTGACTCATAAGTCCCAAAACAATAAAGAAGAATCCTATAAGGGACAAGACCTTAGGCTAGACAAGTTTGAAGAGCAGAAGATACAAGTCAAAGAAAAGCCGGATCCACACGAAGTAAAACCAAAGGAACTGCCAGAAAAGCTCGTAGGGACATCAAATCACTTTAAAATAGGAGACCAGGTAATATTAGACAAAGTCAATCCTCACATCTCTTCAATAGATTTGAGAGCGAAGGGAGAAGTCCCGCTTAAGGTACATGATATCTCCCTGCATGGAACAGTCGAGGTAAGCAAATCAACATTCAGAACTTTTAAGGTAAAAGCTTCTCGACCTAAACTTTGTCAAGAAACTAAAACTGTAAGTATAAGGGAAGATATTCAAACCATTAAACCTCCCTAAAAAATTTCAAATACGAGGAAAGTCTAGCTTAAGACTATAAATGAGTGCTTTCAGGAGGCAACCCGAATACTAACACTTTTTATTTTCAATTTTATTTTCAGTTTCTTTCCTTTTCTTCTTTCTTTCTTTTTTTTTACTAAACCAAGGGTGCAGAAGAAATAAAATGATGGTAACTTTGTTTTACTTATTTTTAATTATCATTAATTACCAAATTACAAAATTAACCTTAATGATAAACTATTAAAATCACCTAAATGATGTCCATCTTTGTCCACTCATATTAAAAATGGTATAGTTACCACATAAGGACTTCCACTATTTAATTTCATAGTCATTTAATACCTTTAACTAACAGAACTCAAATTGTACACTTTACGCGATTTAGTCATGTTTATCAAATTGAGCATTCAAACGATAAAATTTCATAACGAAATTTTCACACAATCACACAATCATACTGTATACATTAAAATAATAATAAAATAAATATTTTGACTTTAGATTTGTGGTTTTAAAAATACTATTTCGATTTCACTAAAAACGGGCTGTTATAACTCTCCTCCCTTAGAAATTTTTGTCACCAAAAATCTTACTAGAAAAGTGGTTAGGGTACTATTTTCTCATAACTTCCTCGGGTATCCATATAGCCTCTTTGACACCGTGCCGTTGCCATAAAAACTTCACTAAAGCTATGCGTTTATTTCTCAACTCTTTAACCTCTCGAGCTAAAATTCTGATCGGTTCTTCTTTATATGTCATATTAGGTTGAATTTTAATCTCTTCAGAGAATTTACATGCGATGGATCTGATTGATCGATACATCAACACATGAAATACATTGTGGATCTTTTCTAATTCTGACGACAAAGCTACTTGATAAGCCACTGGCCCTATTCTTTCGATATTTTGTACGGCCCGATAAATCGTGGACTCAATTTGCCTTTGCGACCAAATCAAAGAATCTTCTTCCACGGAGATACTTTCAAAAATACTCTGTCGCCGATTTGAAATTCAATGTCTTTATGTTTCAAATTCGCATATGATTTCTGTCGATCTAAAGCTGCTTTTAAACTATCACGAATTAGTTTCACTTTATCTTTTGTCTCTCTAATCAAATCAACCCTGTGAATCTTTTTCTCACTAAGCTCGGTCTAGTACAATGAAGTTCTACATTTGCGACCATACAATGCTTCATATAGTGCCATCTTTATACTCGATTAAAAATTGTTATTATACGCGAATTCAACCAACGGTAAATCTTTTTACCAATTGCCTATGAACTCTGAAACACAACAATGAAGCATATCTTCGAGAATCTGAATTACCCTCTTAGACTGACCGTCGATTGGGTATGAAATGTAGTACTAAAGTGCAACCTTGTTCCCAAAGCTTCATGCAATTTCTTATAGAATCGTGACGTAAACCTCAAATCTCGATCTGAAATAATAGAAACTGGCACCCCGTGCAATCTAACAATCTTAGAGATGTACAACTCAGCTAGTCTATCAAGTGAAAAGTCTATATGTACCGAAATAAAATGTGCAGACTTCGTCATTCGATCAACGACAACCCAAATAGCATCTTTCTTTTTTGGATACATGGGTAATCCCGATACGAAATCCATCGTAACTCTATCCCATTTCTACTCTGGTATTATCACAAGCTATAGTAATCTCAAGGTACTTGATGTTCAGCTTTGACTTGTTGGCAAATGAAGCATCTTGAGACAAACTCTAGAATGTCTCTTTTCATGCCTGACCACCAATATAATTGTTTTAAATCATTGTACATTTTAGTACTCTCTGGATGAACAGATAAACAACCATTGTGTGCTTCATATAAAATTTTATAAATGAGCTCAAAATTCTTTGGTACACAAATTCTACCTCGGAACATTAAACAATCATCTGATCGATCTGATACTCTGAATCAATAGTCGACTCGCATTGCACTCTTTTAGCTTGTAATTCATTATCACACTTTTGAGCTTTACAAATTTGCTAAAGAAATAACTATTTAACTTCTAACTCAGCCAAAATCGAACCATCATAAGACAAAGTTAACTCTGTGTTCATCGCCCGCAACGCAAACAAAGATTTTTTACTCAAAGCATCCGCGACTACATTCGCTTTCCGGATGGTAATCAATCACCAATTCATAGTCTTTCAACAACTCGAGCCATTTTCGTTGTAGCAAATTCAAATATTTTTGAGTCATTAGATATTTCAAGCTCTTGTGATTGGTAAAAATATGGCACTTTTCACGTATAAATGATGTCGGCAAATCTTCAATGCAAAAACAATAGCAGCCAACTCTAAATCGTGCGTCAAAAATTCTTTTCATGTGGTTTCAACTGTCTACAGGCATAAGCTATCAATTTACCCTCTTGCATCAAAACACAATCCAAACCATTCAATGAAGCATCGTTGAAAATAGCAAACTCTTTACCTAATTCAGGTTGAACTAAAACTGGTGCCTCAGTTAGTAATGCTTTCAACTATTCAAAACTCTGCTGACATTTCTTGGACCATTCGAATTTTACATCTTTTTGTAGCAAATGGGTCATCGGTGTCGCAATCATCGAGAATCCTATTATAAAATGCTGATAATAGCCAGCTAATCTCAGAAAACTTCTGACTTCGGATACATTTCTTGGTGGTTTCTAGTCAACAACTGTTGAAATCTTTCTCGTATCAACTCGTATACCTTTCGCTGAAACAATATGCCCCAAAAATTCAACTTCTAAAAGCCAAAACTCACATTTGTTGAACTTAGCAAAAAGTTACTTCTCTCTCAATGTTTGTAACACAATTCTCAAATGCTCGTCATGCTTAGACTCATCTCAGAAATAGATCGGAATGTCATCAATGAAGACAACAACAAATCTGTCTAAATATGGTCTAAAGATCTGATTCATCAAATTCATAAAAATTACAGGAGTATTAGTGTAACACCCTCACCTGTATTCAATGCCGGAATAGGGTTATAGAGCATTACCAAACTTACAATACATATAAACATACTTTTCTCATACATTCAATCATTTCATACAATCACCATTCAAATTCAATCAATTTATCATTTATACGAGCCTACGAGGCCCTAAACATGCTTTGAGAGGGGTTCAGGACTAAACCGATAACTTATGAAACTTTCACGAAACTTTAAAAATTTTTCTCAAAATAGGGGACACACACCAGTAGAAGACACCGTGACCACACAGCCACGTCAGTATTCTTGGCCATATGAATAATCAAAAAGGGATCACATTACCATTTCCCAGCCCGTATCCTAGCCAGTGTCTAAACAAGTGAGCTTACTGACTTGGTTCACACGGCCAACACACACGCCCTTGTGACTAGCTCGTGTGCCCTAAAAATGGCCATACACACCCGTGAGCCAGGCTGTGTGCTAGGCCATGTCAAACCTGTAGGGTATACTGACTTATGCCACACGGCCAAGTCACACGCCCATGTGTAAGGCTGTGTAGAGCATACTAACTTGATTTCTAAAACCACACCAGGGGACACACGGCCGTGTAACATGACTGTGTGTCACACATGGCTGAGACACACGCCCGTGTCTCTGCCCTTATGGACAAAAATAGGCTATTTACCAAGCCATTTTTCCACCCAAATTTAGATACATCTACACCTCTCAAATAGCACACAATATAGCATCAAAAGGCATATATTTCAATTCCAATCAAGCATGATTTATACCAATTCCAACATCAACCAACACAAAACATAAATACCACATATTGCCATTTAATTTCATGCCAATCTTTGTCTTCTCAAAACATCAAAATGACCATTTACAATTATACATTATTATACTCAATTCCACAAACATACCAATTCACAAATCATCATCTATTGACATTCAAAATTACCTATTATCAATAAGCATTATGAATCCACCTCAATCACACAACATAAGTCAATTACCAACTCAATATAAAAGCCATTTTCACACTTATAAACATATCCAAATCAACCAAAATATGGCAACTTCCTTGACTATATGCAAACCAAACATAGATGCTTATAAACCAAATCAATTGGCTACATCAATTGCCAAAATTCACTCAAAGTCCCTATACATGCCATATACTCAAAATATAAGCTTAAAAGTACCGAATCAATAATAGGATAGTGTGACAAAATCTCCGACGATCCCCGAATCCGAGCTAGCTTTGAAATCACTATAAAATATAGAGAAATAAAGAAAATAAGCTTTATAAAGCTTAGTTAGCTCTTATGTAAAAATGAAATAAACTTAACCATTCATAAACATTTCAAATTAGATAACATAAATTGCATGAAAGCATTCAACACTATGTTAACATAAAGTTTAACCACATAATTAATCATAAGTTCTCAACTTCCTTTAACTCATTACTCGAATAGTTTCTATACATACCTGTATTGATACATATCTATTCCTCACCAATTCATATCTTAAATATTCCTATTGAACCATTTGGAATAGAAGTCGGATACTCAGGAGTCCGCACACTAAGTGCCAATATCATGGCCTGAAGCCAACTTAACGTATCTCGCACACGAAGTGCTAATATCATTGCCCAAAGCCAAATCAATGTATCTCACACACAAAGTGCTAATATCATGGCCCGAAGCCAAATAAATGAAGTTCCCTAATGACATGTCATTAGTATCCTAACTTATTACTTAGGTTCAATTGAGATTTCGAATGCTGAAATATCATCGAATCATTATCGAACTTGTCTGAAGTCTCGTATTCACAATTGATGCAATATTAATGCATTTAAAATACATTTACAATGTAATCTATTACATACAAACTTACCTCGGATATGAAAATGGTGAATCTAGTCGATTAGTCGATAACTTTATCTTTCCCCCCGATCCAAGTCCGTATTTCACTTTTCTTGATCAAAATATATTCAAAATTAACTTATTTAATCATAAATTCATTCAATTTAGTCCAAAACACTCTTTAAGGCACATTTACACTTTTGCTCCCAAACTTTCACATTTTATCAATTTAGTCTTTATTACACAAAATCACATATTCATGAAATTTCTTTAATACCCATATTTATAACTTTTTCACACATTTAATAACTAACTTTACACATTTCTCAATTAAATTCTTATTTTGCATTTTCTCTAAAAATCACTTTACAAATCTTGTGTATCTAACAACAAGATTTCATATTTCATCATCAAACATCAAAGAACACAAATATTCATCAATGGAAACTTTCAAAATCTTTAATATTTTTGCAAAATAGTCCCTAGGCTAGCTAGTACTAGTTGCAACGATCACAAAAACAAAAAAATCATTAAAAACGGAGTCAAAATTACTCACCAATTAAAGCTTGAAATGGCCGAAACCTAGCTTATTCCCATGGCCTTTTTCTCTTTGAAAATTCAGTGGAAGATAAAGGAATAAAGATGATAGTTTGAATTTGTTTTAATTATTTTATCATTTATTAATTATTTTACCATTTTAACCTTTAATAACATTTAAAATTTCCATTATTCCAAGCCATCACATTCCATTAACTCAATAATGGGCTAATTTCTATATAAGGGCCTCCACTTTAAAGGGTCTGTAGCTATTTAACACCTTTAACTTATAAAACTGTACTTGTACACTTTATGCGATTTAGTCCTTTTTATCCAATTGACTAATTAAAAGGTAAAATATCTTAAGAAAAATTTCACACCATCATATATTCATGCTATAGATATTAAAATAATAATAAAATAAATATTTTGACCTCGAATTTGTGGTCCCAAAACTACTATTCTGATTTGGCCAAAAACGGGCTGTTACAACTCTCCCCCCTTAGGGATTTTCGTCCCCAAAAATCTTACCAGTGAATAGGTTAGGGTATTGTTTTCTAATAGCTTCCTCGGACTCCCACGTTGTAACAGCCCAATTTTGGGACTAGTCAAAATACTGGTTTCAAACCACTAAATCGAGGTCAGAGAAATTAGTTTTAATAATTTTATATGTGTTATATCATGATTATATGGGTGCATGAAAATTTTGGTGCATTAATTTTGGTGATTGTATTTTTAATTGTGAAAAAGGACTAAATCGCATAAAGTGCAAAAGTTTCATTTTACAAGCTAGAGGTGTCTAATAGCTATGGAATATTAAACTGGATGTCCTTAAAGTGCAATTTGGGGAAGTGATGGCTGGCCATAGGGGACAAATTAGAGTCATGGTCAAGGGTTAGGTGAGTTGATGACTTAATTGAATAAAATAAGAGAGAAATAAGAAAGCTATCATCTTTTCCAATTCCCATTTCCTATTCCACTAATTTTAACACTCAAGAAGAGCCTTGGGGAGCTTGAAATTTCAAAACTTATCCTCTTTGCTAGTAAGTGATTTTTGAGGTCTTTCTTGATAATGTTTGTACTTTTGGAACCCCTAAAGCTTAAGCTAGCTAAAGAGGGGACTATTTTGCAAAATGATTGAAAGTTTAGATTTTTTCCATGTGAGCATTTATGTTGTTTGCTGCATTTTTATGGAATAAAATGAGTCTTAGTTGTTAAATAAACAACTCTTGTGAAAGGTGTTACCATGAAAACACCTAAAAGGACCTATTTGTAAATATTACAATTTGAGTAGTAAATGCATGAAATGATTGGTATTGTGAATTGTTATAAGAGTAATAAATGTTCATCTAGGCTTGGTTAATGAGAAAATTTGATGAAAAATGATTTACGAGCCTAGGGGCAAAATCATAATTTTACCAAAGTATAAGGGCAAAACGATCATTTTTTCTAAAATAGAGATTTTGAAGTGTCATGATTTATGTAGTGATTAAATTAGTAAATTTTATTATTATTGATCAAGAAAAACGCAGATACAACCTTGACTAGGGAAAAGGTAAGGTTACGGACTAAGCCGCAAATTAATATATTTTGTACCGATGTAAGTTTATGTGTAAACGATACACCCTTATTACATATGTGTTTACCTATTGATGCATTGTATGGATGAAAATGCTTATTGGTGAGATTCATTGAAAATGGTAGAAATTTGTAATTCTCGAATGAACCTCGAAATAGAAATGTGAGTACGGATAAATATTCATAAATAGGTAATTATTGGTGGGCTGTGTGCGATACCACCTTATTATTTATAAACGATGGGCTATATGTGACACCATCATATTTATTAATACTTTGGTGGGCTATGTGCGATACCACCGTAATTATCATTGTTGGTGGGTTATGTGCAATACCACCCTATTATTGATTAATGGTGGGCTGTGTGAGAAACCACCAAGTATCTTGTACCATTTTGAAGGGTTCATCGAGAGACTTGTTTAAGTAAATATTTCATGTGACTTTGTGGTGATAAGTGCAGGGTAAATGTGTAAGTAATTGTGGGCAATGTTTATGATATGTGGTTGGGTTGTGGTAAGACTTGAAATAAGTAAGCATGATTATGAGGATATGAATTGTTATTACATAGCATGTAATGTTTGACTGATTATTATTGTGGTATGATGCTTATTGTTTACATATAGACTTACTAAGCTTAAAGCTTACTCCCTTCTCCTTTCCCTTGTTTTATAGTGTCGAAGAGTCAGCTCGGGATACAAAGGTAATCAGAAGATCACCCACACTATCTGCACATCTTGGTATAGTTAGACTTAGCATTTTGAGTATGGCATGTATAGGGACTAGACATAGTGAATGTCATATTGTATTGGCCAAATGTGTTGGCTCATTCAAAGATGAACTCTTTTGTATAAGGCCATAGTTGCTGGCTCTTTCTTATTAATCTATGAAAATATGAGGTTATTCATGATTATGCAAGTTGCATGATTGGTTTACTTAATTTATTTATGCATGAATGAGTTGAAGGTTTAATATGCTTTATGTTTGTATGAGTTGGGGTGATAGAAAAAGCTTGGAAAATAGCCTTGTTCTTGTCCACACGGGTAGACAGACAGGCGTGTGTCTAGGCCGTGTGTGACACACGGTCAGCCTCATGGGCGTGTGGTCAGGCTGTGTGTCCCCATGCATGCTAGGTTTGCAAGTCAGTATGCTCAGCAGTAAACACAAGGGCGGAGATACGGTCGTGTGTCTCAGTCGTGTGGAAGGCACGACTATGGACATGGGCATGTGCCCAAGCCGTGTGAAGTCTGCACCTGAAAGTAGGAATTTAATTTGCCACACGGCCGAAGGACACGAGCGTGTGTCTTGGCTGTGTGACATTTATTAGGTGATGACGTCAAAAATATAATGCCAAGGTTTTTGGCACACGGGCTAAGACACGGGCGTGTCGAGGCTGTGTGAGGGACACGGGAGTATGTCCAACCATGTGAAAACCCCTGTAGGTTCGAATTGAAAAATAAATCCACATGGGTATGGAACATGGGCATGTGATATGCCACACGGGTGTGTCCTCTCTTCCACACGGGTGTGTGGACTTTTTAGTGAAAATTTTCTAAGTTTTTCTAGAGAACTTCAAAAGAGTTTGATTGATCCCAAACCATTCCTAAAGTGTGTTTGAGGCCTCGTAGGCTTGTTTAAGAGGTGTTATGAAAATTTTTAAATTGGGGTGGAAAGTCATGTTTCGGTATAGCATAATTGTTTGCGTATATGTCTAGTAATGTCTCGTACCCTATTCTGGCATTGAATACGTGTAAAGGATGTTACATTTAGTGATATCAGAGCTATGGGTTAGTCGGTTCTTGAACTACCATAATGTGTGTGAGAGTCTAGCTATACATGCCATAAATACATTGATAGTGTGGTGACTCCTGACAATATTAAATTATGTTTTCGTATATTAATGGATCTGACCGAATTCTTCTGCGATGTATTTGCTAATGTAATCTGTGGCCCCGCTCAAAAGACCGTGCCTATAGAAAGTAAACCGGGACCTTGAGTCAAGGAGAAGAGGCTCGGGAAGCCTTTCTCCACATGATGAGTAATTAGTACACTAAGTTTGTACGGGCGAACCCTAATGCTCAACCTCCTCTCCCCCTCTTATACCTCAGGCAGTTCCCGTGGCTCCTCAAGGTATAGGTTTGGTGAGAATGACCAAACCCTCGGTCGATAAGATTCAGAAGCAAGAGGCCAAGGAATTTAGAGCCAACATAGATGATGATCCTGAGAGAGCGGAGTTCTGGCTTGAGAACTCTATGCGGGTATTCGATGAACTCTCTTGCACGCCTGAGGAGAGTTTAAAATGTGCTGTGTCATTGCTGAGGGACTTGGCATATCGTTGGTGGAAAACACTTGTAACACCTCTCACCCGTGTCTGTCACTAGATTTGGGTTATGAGGTATTACCTAATAACATGCACTTAAAAATAGACATTTCGATTAGACATTCATTACTTCCATGTTTCAAATGAAATACATTAATACACTTATCTTATTCAAAATTTTGAACCTTAATACTCCTAAGTTCAAATCAAACATATGTCAATAATTATATATGTTACAATCTTATAACACACCATATATATATATATCAAATATATAAATACATTGCATGAGACAAGACATACTATTTTCTATTTCTGAATATTCACCTATCAAAGATCCAGTCTATGTTCGCATATAACAAAACCAACTTCACAAAATTTTCTCTTTATAATAACAAATTAATCACATATGTAATTATGATAACTTATACATGTTCGAATCTATTATTGTAACTTATACAAACATATATGTATGGTACGAATATTTTCCATAAATTCAAAAGTCAAATCTTAAACATTAAAACATAGACAACATCTCTTTAAATGCCCAAGTCCATAATTACTTCAATGAAATTCCATTTACAAAGACACCACACCTATCATATACATAAATCAACTCGTTCACCACCTTGCTTACGAGACATAGCAACCAAATGTTAACTATAATTAACCCATAGCTGAATTGATAAAACAAACACTCTTAACACTTGATTTAAGAATTCATAATAACCACGCTAAATTTTAATGATCCAATTCAAATCATTTTCGTATGACTAATATACATAAACATACATTCAAAAGTATATATATATATATATATATCAAGACTAATCCCATTCTTAATAAATTCCTACCTATGTCCATTTCCAACAGTTAACAAAATTTACACCTAATGACCTCACGGCAATCATTCATGCACAAACATACCTATTCAGCATGATATACATATATATATATATATATATATATCATCCTCATTCATTTTCCAAACAAAACATTCACGCATATCACATCAAGGATAGATTTATACCATCGAGCATCAACATTAAGAACTAGCCACTTTCGCATGGCTTTTACACATTATCATAATATCATTCGAAAACTTAGCTAGCCTATACATGCCTTTGATTCAAAAAGTAAACAAAACATATATATACCAAAGAGAGTGATAGTGTGGTCGACTTTCTTGATGATCCCCTGAGCCCGTAGTTGAATCAATGATCTATAAAATGAAACAATGAACACACACAAGTAAGCTCACTAGCTTAGTAAGTCTTAAGCAAAAGATAATTCACTAATCAAGCACTTTAACATTTTTTAATCAATAAATGTAAAACACTGTATATGTATATTTCGATATGCAATTGATACAAAACCGAATACTAGTGATGTATTAACTCAATTACTTATACTTCACTACCATCAACACGCAACTCATCAAACCACCAAGTACATATATTACATGTCGATTACTAGCTCAAATTCACATAACACCATTCTTAACATAATATTTCAACTCAAGTAACATTAATCACAACTTACCTTACTTCTGATGAATTCAATGGGACTTAAGCTTACCTGAGCTTTTAACTCAATAGTTTCACTATGTTACACCTCGATAAATTATGGTTTCTTCATTTTAAGTATCATAGGCATTAAGCACGCTAGGCACGAAGCTTCGAACATATTGCAACATAGGCTCAAGCCCAAATATGTCACTAAGCACTAAGCCTGCTAGGCTCGAAGCCCGAATATGTCACCGGCACTAAGCCTGCTAGGCACGAAGCCCGAATATGTCACCGGCACTAAGCCTGCTAGGCACGAAGCCTGAATATGTCACCGGCACTAAGCCTGCTAGGCAATAAGCCCGAATCAAATCACCGGCACAAGGCCTGCTAGGCAATAAGCCCGAAATAATTCATAAACCAGTCCATCAAATTTCATTCCTTAACACTATCATCATTAACTAAACATATACACAATGCACATTCACATATCACCACTAATGTACATATTCTTATCATATATACAAAAACACATCTAATCCATTTTAAAGCCTTTACATTCGGCTAATACATATATTCATACTCAAATTTATCAAATAATTTCATTGAACCTATTCATAAATAATTCTTTAACATACTTTAGCTTAAGGACTTACCTCGACTGTCGACGGACAACTTAGACCGGCTATTCGAGAATTTTCGTCTTTCCCGATCCAATTCCGTTTTTCTTTGCTCTTGATCTAAAACACATTAAATTCAGCTCATTCAAGTACATTTCAATTCAATTTAGTCCCAAAACACATAAACATGCAAATTACCATTTTACCCCTAAGGTTTCACATTTTTACTATTTAGTCCTAATTGTACAAAACACAAAATACACACAATTTGCCAAGACTATACAAGGGTGAATATTCCTAGGGACTTTATAAGCCCTCTCATTTCATTTATTTTGTAATTAAGTCCCTCAAAATTTTATTTTTACAAAATAGCCCTAAATACAAAATTTCACCAAAATTTCTAATACAAAACTTGTAAATCTTTAACACATCTTTAATCTAAAACCATCAAATATCAAAACCATAAGAACACATCAATGGTCGAACCTCATATACACATGATTCTCAAAAATTCAAGCATGGGTCGGGTAATATACGAAGCAACGATCTCAAAAACGTAAAAATCAACAAAAATCGAAGATTAAACTTACCTTAATCAAGCTTTATAATTGCCGAAATTCAAAGCTTTCCCTAACCCCTTTTCTTAGTTTATATTCGGCCTTGAGAAAAGTAAGATGATAATGGTTTCATTTTGATAATAATAATAACATATATTACTTATTTATCAATTTACTAAACTAACCTTTTAATAATAAAATTCAAAACATAACCATAAGGTCATGTAAGACCATTACAATCCACTATCATGAATAATGGGCTAATTGCCCTTTTGGACTTCCATTTATAAAGCCACAATCAATTTGGTGCATTTTACTATAGTTTGCAACTTTTACCATTTACGCATTTAAGTCCTTATTCTAAATTAAATCCACAAACAATAAAATTTTTCTCTGAAACTTTCACACATTAATTCACATATAATAAATTTAAAATATAATATTTAAATATTTCTCGGACTCGAATTTGTGGTCCCGAAACCACCGTTCGATTAGAGTCAAATTCGATCTGTTACAAAACTCAATCAAAGAGGTCCAAGGAAACGAACCCTCTGATGATTGCTTCAGCTGGGTATTCACATCGAGATCGAGGTAATGCATACTTGGTCTCGAGAATTCAAGCCGCCTCGATGGCAAGCGTGGGCAATGCAATGTCTAATAAATCGGAGTGTCCAAATTGTGGTAGATAACATACTGGGGAGTGTTGGGGAAACAATCGAGCTTGCTACAAGTGTGGTTCACCAGATCACTTTATTCAGAATTGTCCAAAAAGGGATGAGAAAGACAGAAAATAAGAAGTAAGAGTGAGCAATGTACCTTCGAGGGGTAAACCACAAAGGAACCCGGGGAGTGAGACTAGTAGTAGAGGTGCGCCTAGAGACTCTGCTGTGAGATCAGAGGGTAGAGCACCTGCAAGAACTTATGCCATTCGCGTAACGCGAAGAGGTACTATCTCTAGATGTGATAACTGGTACTTTTTCTCTTCATGATATCTCTGTTGTTGCTTTGATTGATCCGGGGTCTGTCCAATCTTATATTTGCATGAGTATGATTGCTGAGTCTGCGAAATTTATGATAAAAGTGTCAAACCCGTTAGGCAAACATGTGCTAATTGACAAAGTGTGTAGGAATTGTCCTTTAACAGTTAGGGGTCATTGTTTTCCTACTAATCTCATGTTGTTGCCGTTTGATGAATTTGACCTGATTCTTGGTATGGAATGGTTGACTGCACATAATGTTTTAGTAAACTGTGGTAGTAAATTTATTGAATTTGGATGTGTAAATGGAGATGTCATTTGGGTTGAATAAGGTAAATCGGATAATATGCCTATAGTGATTTCGTCTATGGTAGCTAAGAAATACTTGAGAAAAGGGTATGAGTCCTATCTCGCCTTTGTGTTGAATACTCAAGAGTCAGAAGTAAATATTGAATCATTGCCAGTATGCGAGTATCCGGACGTGTTTCTTGTAACATCCTGGAACTGGGCCTAGTAGGATTGGGCCCAATGGGCCTTGGGGTTAGTAGCATTTAAAATTTTTAAGAACAAGAGAAATGGTACTAAGGCTTTTATGAAGTCCCTGTTAAAGTTAGGCCATAGGAAAATTTTGATTTTAGGTGAAAAAACCTGGGAGTTGGTAGGTAGTTTTAAGAATAAAATGTGGGGAAAATGACAAGAAGAGCTTGTGGTGTAATGGCAAAGTGATGCCACATAAGGGACAAGGGGGTGACGCCACAAGGAATGAAGGAGGTCCAAGGTTCAAGTCTTGGCTTTTGCATTTTGGATTTCTTTTTAAAAGGACTATAGAATTTTACCATAGGGTTATATTTATTTGTGCATGATTTTAGACACAAGAAAGTGAGTTGTCTAGTGGCAAGGCATCATTAAGGGTGCAAGGGAGCTTGGGTTGAATCTCATGACAAGCAAGGAGTATTTATTTTGAGGATTGGACGAGAAGAATTTAAGTTGGATTTAAACTCGCTAGCGGAGGATCCCACACTCAGAAGATACAAAGAAAGAAGGTGAGAAGCTAGCTATATATAGAGCATTCTATGAGGGAGTTAATATACCTTGGTGGGTATTTGGGTGCAGACCTAGAGGATAATCGCCAATAGTAGCGAAGGAAGGTCTACTATAACGTGAGGTGCACGGTAAGGTTACGGTGAGGTTTCAGTTTTCGATAAGTGTATATTAAGTTATGATTAATCGTTAGGTGATGTCGATTGTAGGCTTCTGACTAAGGGGTTTACAGCACGCGAGGTTACCAAGTGTGTACAAACACTACACACACGATATCGACAATGCCGAAAAGCTAAAAAGTCAAAAGTGGCTAAATAGGCCCGGTGGGCCCTGAGGCTAAGTTTGATGAAATAGTTTTTTTGGTTATACGAATTGAATTAGTCATGCATGATACATGAATTGGATTTTTTTTGGGCCTAATAGGCCATATGATGGGATTTGGGCCTATGGGCCGTAAGAGAGTGATTTGGGCTTGATGGGCTTCTGGGGACGTAGACATGCATGTTAGGGTTTATGGACCTTAGGTCTAGTTTGAACAACTCTTAAATTGCATAAGACTTAATTTTTCTAATTAAACATGTCTGTGAACAAGTCGCTGGGCTAGGGTGTGGCAACGGGCATACGCACGTCTAGGATTGGATCTAGGGAGAGCTTGGTACTTAAGCGGCCCTAGTGGCCCACCTCTTCTTTTCTAGAATCCAACCTGGTGCATAGTGTCTGTTCACTTTAGCCGCGAAGACTTGTTGATAGGCCAAAGTTCACATCTAAAACCCGAAAGGGACCGAAATACCCTTATATTTGCAAAATTACCAAAATACCCCTAATTTGTGAAATTACCGAAATACCCCCAGTTTGTAAAATTATCGAAATACCCCCTGTTTGTGAAATTATTGAAATAACCCCGATTTGTGATATTACCAAAATACCCTCGATTTGTAAAATTACCAAAATACCCCTAGTTTGTAAAATTATCGAAATACCCTAATTTGCAAAATTATTAGAATACCCTTATTTGTAAAATTACTAAACACCCTCAGGTTGCAAAATTATGAAAATACCCTTGGTAGGTAAATTACAAAATACCCTTGGTGGGTAAATTACAAAATACCCTTAGTAGGTAAATTATGAAAATACCCTTGGTAGGTAAATTATGAAAATACCCTTGGTAGGTAAATTACAAAAATACCCTTGGTAGGTAGGTAAATTCTGAAAATATCCTTGGTAGGTAAATTATGAAAATACCCTTAGTTAGTAAATTGCAAAATACCTCGATGGGTAAAATGACCGATATGCCCTAGAGGGTAAAATGACGAAAATGCCCCTACATGTTATATGATTATTCTTGTATGTGATTTATGATTGTTATCGTATGATTATTATTATATGTTGCATTCATGTGTTATTATGTTGCATGGGGATGGGAATATTCGAAAGGGAAGTGCAAATAGGATTACATGGTCGCTGATGATTGTGGATCCACCAAGGCTTTTAGCCACCGAACTAGCCTATGCCGCACCGATAAGTTAGTGCCATGAACCGGTGCTACATAAGGAGTGTAGGGATGGGTGGGTCGATTAAATCCCCACAAGAGTGCGTGGTTGGACCGAGAGCGGTGAGGTTGGTATGGGCATTAATGCATTGCATATGTGGTTTTATTTGAGATGGGCTCAGCCCAAATAAATATGATTTGTGACATTTATGAGTTAAGGCCCAATCGAGGCTTTTATGGGCTAAGGCCCAATTGCCACTGATTATTGAAATTGGTTTCGGCCCGAACTGCTGTGATTCATGTTCTTATTGATGAGGTTATGCACACCGAGTTTTCGTGAACTCACACCTCTTTTTAATATTTTTTCTCGTGTCATCCTCAAGAAGTGCTTCGACGTGCTAGAGGACTCTTGAGGTGGCCACACTATGAGCGCTTTTGGACTCTAGTACTTTACTTATTTTTAACTTGAGTTAATATTTTGTAATAAGGCCTCTTAAATTCGGTTTTAGTTTTGGATATTTAGTTTATTATGTTTTAAATCGCTAAACTTTGTATCACGATTTTCTAAAATAAGATCTACTTTCAAAATACTACGCTTTTATTTAATAGGTCGTAAACATCACGCTTTCATAAGTCAATCATTTTAATTAAGTTTTCGCAACCAACAAAGTTTTTTTTGTAATAACTTTTTAATAAATGTCGATTAATAATGAACAAACACAAACTAAGACTTTAGTTTTTAATATCAAGAAAGGTTTTCAAATGGAACCATGGTTTCTCAAAAAGCACCCCAATGTGACATGCTAGATTCGGGCCTAACTTTTAGGTAGGGTTTGAGGTGTTACATTTAGTGGTATCGAGCCTAGGTTACAAAACTTGAAATGTGAAATGGGTTTTAGTGTTTATTTTAAAGATGTTTACAAATGATTTTGAAGTAGTTTTGAAAGGTTTTTGTGTAGCACACCGAGTCTCCAAATGTCGGACCAAGTAAGTTCTCTTATCTGCTTTAAATCATATCGCTTCTAGGTAGATATCGGGCTTACTTTAGATGATAGACTATAGTGAGGCCCGTAGGAGACTAAAAACAATAGTGAGCTGGCAATTTCGAAAATAACTCTTAACTACTACTTCCATAAAACATTTGTTTAATTATTGGAACTATGAGCTAAATTCATAAAATTTGTAATTCAGATAATTAGGACTAGAGTGCGCAGCAGAAGCGTATTGGTATATCCGGTATTGTGCGGCTATGAGATAGTTGGAAATTTTGGGGATGAAATTTCTCTAAGAGGGTAGATTTGTAACATCCTGGAACTTGGCCTAGTAGGATTGGGCCCAATGGGCCTTGGGGGTAGTAGCGTTTAAAATTTTTTAGAACAAGAGAATGGTACTAAGGCTTTTATGAAGTCCCGGGTTAAAGTTAGGCCATAGGAAAAATTTTGGTTTTAGGTGAAAAAAACCTTGGGAGTTGGTAGGTAGGCTTTAAGAATAAAATGTGGGGAAAATGACAAGAAGAGCTTGTGGTGTAGTGGCAAAGTGATGCCACATAAGGGACAAGGGGTGACGCTACAAGGAAGGAAGGAGGTCCAAGGTTCAAGTCTTGGCTTTTGCATTTTGGATTTCTTTTTAAAGGATTATAGAATTTTGCCATAGGGTTATATTTAGTTGCACATGATTTTAGACACAAGAAAGTGAGTGGTCTAGTGGCAAGGCATCATTAAGGGTGCAAGGAGCTTGGGTTCGAATCTCATGACAAGCAAGGGAGTATTTATTTTACGGATTGGACGAGAAGACTTTGAGTTGGATTTAAACTCTGCTAACGAAGGGATCCCACATCGGTAAGATACAAAGAAGGAAGGTGAGAAGCTAGCTATATATAGAGCATTCTATGAGGAGAGTTAATATATCTTGGTGGGTGTTTGGGTGCAAACCTAGAGGATAATCGCCAATAGTAGAGAAGGAAGGTCTACTATAACATGAGGTGCACGATAAGGTTACGGTGAGGTTTCGGTTTCCGATAAGTGTATATTAAGTTATGATTAATCGTTAGGTGATGTCGATTGTAGGCTTGTGACTAAAGGGTTTACAGCACGCGAGGTTACCAGGTGTGTACAAACACTACACATACGATATCGAAAATGCCAAAAAGCTGAAAAGTTAAAAGTGGCTAAATGGGCCCGGTAGGCCCTGAGGCTAAGTTTGATGAAATGGTTTGGTTGGTTATACGAATTGAATTAGTCATGCATGATACATGAATTGGATTTGTTTTGGGCCTAATAGGCCATATGATGGGATTTGGGCCTAATGGGCCGTAAGAGAGTGATTTGGGCTTGATGGGCTTATAGGGACGTGGACATGCATGTTAGGGTTTATGGACCTTAGGTCTAGTTTGAACAACTCTTAAATTCCATAAGACTTAATTTTTCTAATTAAACATGTCTCGTGAATAAGTCATTTGGGTTAAGGTGTGGCAAACGCATACGCATGTTCAGGATTGGATCTAGGGAGAGCTTGGTACTTAAGCAACCCTAAAGTGGCCCACCTCCCTTTCTCGAATCCTACCAGTGCGTAGTGTCTGTTCACTTTAGCCGCGAAGACTTGTTGATAGGCCAAAGTTCACAGCTAAAACCCGAAAGGGACCAAAATACCCTTATATTTGTAAAATTACCAAAGTACCCCGATTTGCAAAATTACCAAAATACCCCTAATTTGTGAAATTATTGAAATACCCTCGATTTGTGAAATTATCAAAATAACCCCAATTTGTGATATTACCAAAATACCCCCGATTTGTAAAATTATCGAAATACCCTAGTTTGTAAAATTATCGAAATACCCTAATTTGTAAAATTACTAAAATACCCTTTATTTGTAAAATTACTAGAATACCCCTAGGTTGCGAAATTATGAAAATACCCTTGGTAGGTAAATTATGAAAATACCCTTGGTGGGTAAATTATGAAAATACCCTTGGTAGGCGAATTATAAAAATACCCTTGGTAGGTAAATTACAAAAATACCCTTGGTAGGCGAATTACGAAATTACCTTTGGTAGGTAAATTATGAAAATACCCTTGGTAGGTAAATTATGAAAATACCCTTGGTTGGTAAATTATGAAAATACCCTCGATGGGTAAAATGACCGATATGCCTTTGAGGGTAAAATGACTAAATTTGCCCTATATGTTATATGATTATTCTTGTATGTGATTTATGATTGTTATCGTATGATTATTATTGTATGCTGCATTCATGTGTTATTATGTTGCATGGGGATGGGAATATTCGAAAGGGGAAGTGCAGATAGGATCGCATGGTCGCTTGATGACTGTGGATCCACCAATGGCTTTTAGCCACCGAGACGCTATGCTGCACCGATAAGTTAGTAGCGCAACCGGTGCTACATAAGGAGTGTAGGGATGGGTGGGTCGATTAAATCCCCACAAGAGTGCAAGGTTAGACAGGAGACAGAGTGCAGGGTTGGTATGGGCATTAATGCATTGCATATGTGGTTTTATTTGAGATGGGCTCAGGCCCAGATAAATATGATTTGTGACATTTATGGGTTAAGGCCCAACTAAGGCTTTTATGGGCTAAGGCCCAATTACCACCAATTCTTGAAATGGGTTTCTACCTAACTATTGTGATTCATGTTCTTATTGATAAGGGTTATGCACACTGAATTTTCATAAACTCACACCCTCTTTTTAATATTTTTTCTTAGGTAATCCTTAGTAAGCGGTTCGACGTGCTAGAGGACTCGGAGGTGGCCATACTATAAGCAGTTTTGGACTCTAGTAATTTACTTATTTTTAACTTGGGTTAATATTTTGTAATAAGGCTCTCTTAAATTTTGGTTTTAGTTTTGGATGTTTAGTTTATTATGTTTTAAATCTGCTAAACTTTGTATCACGGTTTTCCAAAACAATATCTGCTTTCAAAATACTACGCTTTCGCGAATAGGTCGTAAACATCATGTTTTCATAAGTCAATCATTTTAATTAAGTTTTCGCAACCAATAAAGTTTTTTTGGTAATAACCTTTTAATAAATGTCTATTAATAATAAACAAACGCAAATTGGGACTTTATTTTTTAATATCAAGAAAGGTTTTCAAATGGAACCATGGTTTCTCGAAAAGTACCCTAATGTGACACACCAGATTCAGGCCTAACTTCTAGGCCGGGTTTGGGGTGTTACATTTCTAGATGAGTTACATTGCCTCCTGTTAGAGAGGTTGAGTTTGGCATTGAGTTAGTTCCGGTACAGCACCTATTTCGATTACCCCGCATAGGATGGCACCATTGGAGTTAAAAGTGTTGAAGGTTCAGTTGTAAGATTTAACAGATAAAGGTTTTGCAAGACCGAGCTATTCACCGTTGGGTACTCCAGTACTTTTTGTAAAGAAGAAAGATGGGCCAATGAGATAGTGTATAGACTACAGACAACTCAACAAGGTAACAGTAAAGAATAAGTATCCTTTGCCAAGGATCGACGACTTGTTCGATCAATTAAAGGGAGCTACGATGTTTTCTAAGATAGACCTGAGGTCTGGCTATTACTAGTTGAGGATTAAAGAGCAAGATGTGCCGAAAACTATAATTCGGATGAGGTATGGCCATTATGAGTTCCTTGTCATGCCATTTGGCTTAACAAATGCTCCTGCAATCTTTATGGATTTAATGAACCGTATCTTCTGACTGTACTTGCATAAATTTATGGTTGTTTTTATTGACGACGTATTAATTTATTCTTGAGATGAGAGTGAGCAAGAGGAGCACCTGAGTACTATTTATGGACTCTAAGAGACAAGCAGTTGTATGCTAAGTTTAGCAATAGTGGGTTTTGGCTCTGAGAGGTCAGATTCTTAGGACACATTGTATCGGGCAATGGAATTAGAGTAGATCGGAGTAAGATCTCGACTATTGTGGAGTGGAAACCATCGGGAATATGTCAGAGATTAGGAGCTTTTTGGGTTTAGCGGGTTACTACCAACGGTTCGTTAAAGGGTTCTCCATGATTGCTACACCGATGATGAGATTGTTACATAAAGATGTTAAATTTGAATGGACTGAGAGGTGCCAACAGAGTTTCGAGAGATTGAAGGCATTGTTGACGGAAGCATCGATTTTAGTACAACCGGAGTCGGGAAAAGAGTTTGTGGTCTACAGTGATGCATCATTAAATGGTATTGATTGTGTGTTGATGCAAGAGGGTAAAGTAGTGGTGTATGCCTCGAGACAGCTAAAACCACATGAAAAGAATTATCGACTCACGATTTGGAGTTGGCTGCATTGTTTTTGCCTTCAAGATTTGGCGTCATTACTTGTATAGTGAGAAATGCCGAATCTTCACCAATCACAAAAGTTTGAAGTACATGATGAACCAAAAGGATTTGAATATGTGACAACACGGTGGATCGAATTACTAAAGGATTATGAGTTAGTAATCGATTACCACCTAGGGAAAGCAAATGTGGTTGCGGATGACTTGAGTAGAAAATCCCTGTATGCTTTGAGAGCTATGAGTGTGAGTTTAGCATTTCTGATGATGGTGCTATAATGGCCAAGTTGAAGTCTAGACCATTATTTCTTCAATAGATATGTAAAGCTCAAAAGAATGATAGTGAGATGCAAGTTAAGAGAGCTCAGCGCGAATCTGGGAATAATTTTGATTTTCGGATTGGTTCGAAAGATTATTTGATGTTCCATAATAGAATTTGTGTACTTAAAGATGATGAGTTAATTCGAAAAAGTTAATTCAAAAAATTTTACATGAGGCACAAAATGGTTGCTTGTCAGTACATCCGGGCAGCACCAAAATGTATAATGATTTGAAGAAGTTGTATTGGTGGCTGGGTATGAAAAGAGATATCTCCAAGTTTGTTACTAAGTGTTTGATCTGTCAACAAGTGAAAGTCGAGTAACAAGTACCTTCGGGATTACTTCAGCCAGTGATGGTTCTCGAGTGGAAGTGGGACCAAATTACAATAGATTTTGTAATGTGGTTACCTAGACTCTTAAAAAGAGGATGATGTGTGGGTTGTCATTGATAGATTAATGAAATTGGCTCACTTTATACCGTTGCATGTGGATTACTCACTTGACAAGTTGGCTGAGCTGTATATTGTTGAGGTTGTGAGATTACATGGGGTCTATATCCATTATCTCGGATAGAGATCCAAGGTTTACTTTGAGGTTTTGAAAGAAGTTGCAAGAAGCCTTGGGTATGAAATTGAATTTTAGTACTGCGTTCCATCCGAAAATTGATGGCCAATCCAAAAGAATGATTCAAGTTCTTGAGGATATGCTCCGATGCTGTGTTTTAGAGTTCAAAGGTAGTTGGGAAAAATATCCACCTTTGGTTGAATTTGCCTACAACAACAGTGGTCAAGTATACGGATGGCACCGTACGAAGCATTATATGGTCGCAAATGCCGGACTCCTTTGTATTGGACCAAGCTTGGTGAGAAACAAATTCATGGGGTTGATTTAGTTAGAGAAACTGAGGACAAAATGAAAGTGGTCGGGATAGTCTGAAAGCTGCTTCAAATCGACAAAAGTCATACACGGATTTAAAGAGAAAATAAATTGAGTTCCAAGTGGGTGATAAGGTATTCTTGAAAGTATCCTCATGGAAGAAAATATTGAGATGTGGTCGAAAGGGCAAATTGAGTCCGCGATTCATAGGGTCGTATGAGGTTATTGATAGGATTGGACCAGTAGCTTATCGGTTGGCCTTACCGACAAAGTTAGAGAGAATACACAATGTGTTTCATGTGTTGATGTTGAGACGATATCATTCCGATCATTCACATGTGATTCCTCCGATCAAAATTGAGATACGACCAGATATGACCTATGAAGAGGAACCAGTTAAGATTTTGGCTCGAGAGGTTAAACAGTTGAGGAACAAAAGTATAGCCTTAGTAAAAGTGTTATGGTAAAAACACAGTGTAGAAGAGGCTACGTGGTAACCAGAGGAAGCCATGAAAGAATAGTACCGAAACCTCTTTACCGGTAAGATTTTCGGGGACAAAAATCTCTAAAGGGGGAGAGTTGTAACAGCCCGATTTTAGGGCTAGTCAAAATAGTGGTTTCAAAACCACTAATTAGAGGTCGGAGAAATTAGTTTTAATAATTTTATATGTTTTATATCATGATTATATGGTTGCATGAAAATTTTGGTGCATTAATTTTGGTGATTGCATGGTTAATTTCAAAAATGGACTAAATTGCATAAAGTGTGAAAGTTTCATTTTACAAGCTAAAGGTGTCTAATAGCTATGGATATTAAATTAGAGGTCCTTAAAGTGCAATTAGGCTATTGGGGAAGTGATGGTTGGCCATAGTGGACAAATTAGAGTCATGGTCAAGGGTTAGGTGAGTTGATGACTTAATTGAATAAAATAAGAGAGAAATAAGAAAGCTACCATCTTTTCCTATTCCCATTTCTTCTTCCACTGATTTTTACACTCAAGAAGGGCCTTGGGGAGCTTGAAATTTCAGCAACTTATCCTCCTTTCTAGTAAGTGATTTTTGAGGTCTTTCTTGATAATATTTGTACTTTTGGAACCCTTAAAGCTTAAGCTAGCTAAAGAGGGGTCTATTTTGCAAAATGATTGAACGTTTAGAGTTTTTCCATGTGAGCATTTATTTTTTTTTTTGCATTTTATGGAAGAAAATGAGTCTTAGTTGTTAAATAAACAAGTTTTGTGAAAGGTGTTACCATGAAAACACCTAAAATGACCTATTTGTAAATGTTACAAATTGAGTAGTAAATGCATGAAATGATTGGTATTGTGAATTGTTATAAGAGTAATAAATGTTCATCTAGGTTGGTTAATGAGAAAATTTGATGAAAAATTATTTACGAGCCTAGGGGCAAAATAGTAATTTTGCCAAAGTATAAGGGCAAAACGGTTATTTTTCCTGAAACACCCCAAACCCGGCCCACAAACCCTGACCGGATCTGGCATGCTTCTGGAGTAAAACATAGCTAAATCTCATTTTGTCATCTTAGAGAAATTGGTGGTTTTGAAGAAAATAAATTTGTGTTATGATCAAGTTGAAAACCGTGTTGTTATTAAAGTTTGTTTTTCATTAAAATGTTATTTTCATGTTTCAAAAATTCCAAGGTAAAAGAAATGTCGAATTTTAGAGCTTATCATTAAGTTGAAAATCGTAGGTGTTTAGGTGTCAAAACATTTGAAGTTGTTTTACGAAAAATTGTTTAACCATTGTTTAATGTTGATCGCATCAGAATAAAAATTTAAAACGCATAAATAAAACAGTTAAATAGTAATGGCCTTATTACAACAAAACAAAACCCGAAATAAATCTCAAAAGAACTTAATAAGAAAATGTGATAAGTTTAATCATAAGAAACCCAAAATGCCGAAATGAGCATGGCCACCACTAAGTCTCTCGCCGACCCGATCCATTTCATCGAGTATCACCGCAAAATGTTAGCCCACGAAGGTGAGTCAACAGACTCGATGTGTAACAACCATCATGATTCCCAATCGATTAAGGCATACCAATTCACATATAATCAAATATAAGCAATGATGCAACCCAACCCACCTAGATATCCAACCTCTACACACCACCCGCACCTGCCAATCACACCGTGGGGATTACTAAATCGACCCTCCATCCGCTACACACCATCAAAGGCGCCATTGCGATTAATCGCACATTGCCCTTATAATGTGGCATAGCCACCAGATAATGTGATAGAGTCACCGGATTCATAATATGTGACGTAAGTCACTGGATAATGTGGTAAAACCACCAGAACACTTCCCTTTTATCATTATCACCCATATGACCATGCATCACACAAAACATACAGATATCATGCAATATACCTTACCCCATGGCCATAACAAAATTTCACATATTTTCATATCAATGTTTATAAACATTATTAACGAGTATTAAGGGGTAATGTACCTGAATACACTGTACCATTGAATGGTACCCTTAGCCATGTTTATTCATCACTTTATTAACACATGCTTAACATTATTACTATTAATCTATCGGGAAATTAGTGTGAGGTTACACACCTGACAACACTGAGAACGACACTCACGCTAGCAGGGGTAACAGAGATCGACAGAATACTAAAGCTTTCGGCTTTTACTTCGAGAATTGATTGAGTACCTACACCACCCCTTTATGAGAAATCGGCTAAAAGAGAATATGGCCTTTGGCCGAATATCACTATCCCTTACCTTGCTTGCTTAAATCTCAAAACTATAGTTTGCCCTTGAAGATGTCGAAATCCCTACATAACTTATGTCAGATTCGGATTATTGCATAAGATCTATAAGAATGGCCCTTGGCCGAATGTTACATTCTACTTACCTTGGATATCCAAATCCCGAAAGGTCTCCTTCTACTCATTGACTACAAGGATTCCGAACCCACCTTTATGGTTTCGATTAAAAGAATAAAAGGAATTAGAGTTTTGATTTTTCAGCTAACCAAAGGAAAAAGAAGAGAAATTGAAATGAGAAACCCTTACCAACTATTAGATCCGATCGAAATAGATCCTGACAGATTCGGCCTAGTGATCAATCTTGAAGAACAAATCGAGATGGAAGAAGAGAAAGGAAGGGTATAAACGCAAAGTGAAGAGGAATTGTGGATAGTGATTCGGCCAATATTTTAAAGACTAGAAGGGCTATTCGGTTTTGAAAGTGAAGTGTAAGTTTAAGGCTACCAACATGGAAAGAAAAGAGAAGAAGAAAGAGAGGTATGGTTGACGGAGAAAGAAATAAAAGGGAAGGAAATAGTCAAATGCACCAAATAGTCACCTTCAATTTCGGCTGAGAAACAAAAGAGAAGAAAAGAAAGTAAAAAAAATAAAACTTAAAGATGCCAAATGAATTTCGGCACCCACTCCCCCTACATGACTGAAACTACCACCCCAAGACCCCTCCACACGGCCAACTCTTCTCTCATCTAAATCCTCCTTTTCCCTCCTACTTAGCCGAAAATTTGAGCTATTTGACCCAATCTACACTTCATCCCTTCAGAGTCCTTGTGCTGTCCACCACTGCACCTCCTTGCCAAAAAATAAAAGCTCCAAAATGCTACTTGTGCTGCTCTAAACTAAGCCCATTCACACTCCCTGTGGCGTCACCCTCCTATGCTCTAAGTAGTGCCTCCCTTGCCACTTTACTAGCTCAGTACTTGTGTCATAATCCACCCACTAAACTCCTTAAGGCCTAGCTCCCTTAGCTCTCCTTTAAGGCTTAGAAATCAAATATTTTTCTAAGGCTTCTACCTACATCCCAAGGTTCTCGAAGCCCCCAAAACACATTCAAACCACACACAAGCACGTAGCCACATATATTTAAGTTAAAACGCATGACCCCTAAATCCTAGATATTACAGTTTTACCCCCTTAAAATAATTTCGACCTCAAAATTACCTGGCTAAAATAAGTGAGGGTATTGCTGTCACATTGCTTCCTCTGGCTCCCACGAAGCTTCTTTCGATCCATGGTTACACCATAACACTTTGACTAGAGGAACTGATTTCCTCCGTAGCACCTTCATTTCCCATTCCAGAATCTGAATCGGCTCTTCTTCATAGGACAAATCTGGTCTTAGCTCCACCTCTTCAATCGGTATTACATGAGATGGATCCGATCAGTAACGACATAGCATCAAAACATGGAACACATCGTCCATTTGTTTCAACTCCGAAAGCAACTCTAACTGATATGATACTGGTCCAACCCACTTCAAAATCCGATAAGGTCCTATAAACCTGGGACTTAACATTCCCTTATGACCAAATCTCATCACCTTCTTGCATGGCAAAACTTTTAGAAACATCTTATCCCCTACTGCAAACTCTATCTCCTTCCGGTTGAGGTCTGCATACGACTTTTGTCTATCAGATGCCTCCTTCAACCGTGCCCGAATTACCTTAACCTTTTCTTCAGATTCTGCCACAATCTCTGGACCCAAAACCGACATTCCCCAATTACATCCAACACGTAGGAGTGCGACACTTTCGTCCATACTGAGATTCAGACGGTGCCATCCGAATACTTGCTTGATAGATGTTATTGTACGCAAATTCCACTAAAGGTAAGAACTCCTCCCAGCTTCCTCTGAAGTCTATCACGCAACCCCTTAAGATATCCTCTAACACTTGAATTACCCACTCAGATTGGTCGTCCGACTGCGGATGAAATGCCGTACTGAAATCTATCCTGGTGCCCAATGCCTAATGTAGTGCTTTCCAAAATTGAGATGTAAACCTCGGATCCCTATCTGAAATAATCGACACCGGTACCCCGTGCAGCCTCACAATCTCTGCCACATACAAATTTGCCAATCTCTGTAAAGAATAGTCAACCCACACTGGTATGAAATGTGTCGACTTCATCAATCGATCTACTATCACCCATACCGAGTCATTCCTAGTAGGTGTAAGGGGAAGCCCACTAACGAAGTCCATGGTAATTCTCTCCCACTTCCACTGCAGAATCTTTCTCGGCTGAAGCAATCCTGATGGTACTTGGTGTTCAACCTTAACCTGCTGACATGTTAAGCACTTCCCCACAAATTTTGAAACTTCTCGTTTCAGACTGGGCCACCAAAACTGATCCCGTAGATCCCTATATAACTTACTTCCTCCAGGATGCATAGCGTAAGGGCTACTATGCGATTCCTAAAGAATTCTCTGCCTTAACTCCTCATCCTTTGGCATA
This sequence comes from Gossypium rotundifolium, assembly GCA_025506655.1. NCBI lineage: Eukaryota > Viridiplantae > Streptophyta > Magnoliopsida > Malvales > Malvaceae > Gossypium > Gossypium rotundifolium. The sequence goes on along the minus strand of CP106732.1, from coordinate 115,542,072 downwards.
CATACCTTGCCCGAAAACACAGCACTCCATCGCTATTACACCATAGTCTTCCAACTCCCCACTCTGCACTTGCAGCAACTTAGCACTCAGATCGTCATCTACCAACTGTTTCTCCTTTACCTGACTTAGCCATGTCGGCTTCACCTGCAACTCTGCTAGCAAACTTCCATCATCATAAAGACTAAGATGTGCAAACATCGCCCTTAGATCCAACACCACTTTCTGACTTAGGGCATCTGCAACCACATTTGCCTTGCCCGAGTGATACTCTATGGAATAGTCATAGTCTTTCAACAACTCCACCCACCTTCGCTGTCTCAAATTCAGCTTCTTCTGAGTCAACAAATATTTTAGACTCTTGTGGTCTTTGTAGATCACTGACCTTTCTCCATACAAATAGCACCTCCACACTTTTAGAGCGAATACTACCGCCGCTAACTCCAGATCATGTGTCGGATAGTTAACCTCCTGTGGCCTCAATTGCCAAGATGCATAAGCGACCACTTTCCCGTCTTGCATTAGAACATATTCCAATCCTATATAGGAAGCATCACAATACACCACAAGGTCTTTCCCTGCTTCGACTGTATCAAAATTGGAGCCTCGTCAATACTCTCTTAAGCTTCTCAAAACTCTCTTGTTGCTTATCCGCCCATACGAAAGGTACCTCTTTTCTCAACAACTTCGTCTGAGGTGCTGCTATTGACGAGAACCCTTTAACAAATCTCTTGTAGTAGCCTCTAGCCCTAAGAAACTACGAACCTCTACCACAGACTTAGGTGGTTTCCAATCTAATACTTCCTCAATCTTCCAAGGATCCACCCTTATCCCTTCTACAGACACTACATGCCCTAAGAACGGAACTTCCTTCAGCCAAAATTCGCACTTGCTAAACTTGGCATATAGCTTCTTTTCCCTTAACACTTGCAATACCACCCGGAGATGCTCATCATGTTCTTCCTTAGACTTGGAATACACTAGGATGTCGTCTATGAACATAACGACAAACTGATCTAGGTAGGGTTGGAAAACCCGGTTCATCATATCCATGAATGCAGCTGGGGTGTTCGTCAATCCGAACGGCATTACTAAGAACTCATAATGCCCATATCTTGTTCGAAAAGCTGTCTTATGGATGTCTGCTTCCTTCACCTTGAGCTGATGATACCCTGACCTTAGATCTATCTTTGAAAATACTGCGGCCCCCTTAAGCTGATTGAACAAGTCATCTATCCTTGTAACGGGTACTTGTTCTTGATGGTTAGCTTATTCAACTATCGGTAATATATGCACATGCGCATAGTCCCGTCCTTCTTTTTCACGAATAGAATCGGTGCTCCCCATGGAGACACACTGGGTTGAATAAACCCACGATCTAGTAACTCTTGGATCTGGGCCTTGAGCTCTACCATCTCCTTTGGCGCCATCCTATATGGAGCAATTGACATAGGAGCTGTACCTAGCAGCAAATCAATTCCAAACTCCACCTCCCTATCTGAGGGTAACCCAGGCAGCTCTTCTGGAAAGACATCCATAAATTCTCTTACTGTTCTAACTCCACCTATAGCTGCTTCCTTAGCCTCTAAAGCACTGACCAACATCAGAAAAGCTATACATCCCTTTCTTACCATCTTCTCCACCTTAAGGGTAGATACTACATTCGATAAGTAATTTCGTCTCTCACCCATCACCACAACCTTATTGTCGCCGAAGTTCTCAATGACATGAGCTTAGCAAGACAATCCACATTATGACTTGTACTTCACTAGCACCGATGCCTAAGATTAGGTCAAATTTCCGAATGGCAACTCCATTAAGTCAACTGGAAAACTCTTTTATTAAGAGTTTGTCTACTACCACGGATTGCCCTAAAGGACTAAGTATACCATCTTCCTAGGAATGCATCTCGAGTTCACATGCGAGTTCCGGATACTTTACTAGCGATGTACGAATGAGTTGACCCTATATCTATCAGAACAATAAAGGGTAATCCAGAGATGAGAACGTATCCGTTATGACATTAGGTGCGTCACCATCTTCCTTTCAACAAACCGTATACACCAAATCCAGCTGTCTTGCCTCCGTGTTACCAACACCTCTGCCTGGTGTTCCGCGACATCTTCCAGCACCATTACCTCTGCCAACCAGACCACGACCCCGTAGTGGTTCTTTGTCCACCTCTTCCGGCTGATTAAGACCCTGACTTGCTGGTCGGCTCCTGCCTGTTTCCACAGGACAATCCTTAATCATGTGATCTTTGGACCCACATTTAAAACATCCCCCTATTCTTTTCCAACATTCTCTCAGGTGCATCTTTCCATACTGAGCACAAGTACGGTACTGTCCTCCCATAACAACCCGCTGACCTCGCGGCCCATCAATTCTAGGTCTCTTTTGAGCATTCTCGGATGACTCCAATGATCCAAAACCTCTCTTTTGTCTATTCCTATCCGAATTCTGTCTCATAGATTCCTTGACCCCTTCGGCTACCTTAGCCTTCTCCACCAACACGGTAAACTCCCGCTCCTGCTGTGGAGTAATCAGTAATCTCAGGTCATCCCTCAGTCCGTCCTCGAACCTAACATACCGTTCATGCTTCGTAGCCATAATACCTCGAGCATATCGGCTCAACCTTAAAAATTTTGCCTCGTACTCCGCTACGGACTTACTCCCCTGAACCAGCCTCAGAAACACCTTCCTCTGCGCATCAATATGGCTAGTCCCAATATACTTCTTCTGATACGCTGCCTTAAAATACTCCCAAGTGAGATCATCCACTGCAGCACTATCCCGAACCGTGAGCCACCACTGGTACGACTCATCTCGGAGAAGCGACACCACCCTTTCGCTTTTTCCTCGTGATCAGTCCAAATCATCCATGATTTACTCGTCGCCTCTAACCAATACTCAATTTGTATTGGGTGCCACACTAGATACACCTCGAATACCTCGGTTCCATTGGCTCAAGTCACTCAGTCTGATTTTGAGCTCCCATGCCTCTACCGCTCCAGCCACCCTCTCAAGAACTCGCAGCATCGCCTACGATACTGCATCATCCCCCGTTTGATCCTGATACTTGACACTAACAGCTGGTGGTGGTGGCATCTCATTCTCAGACCCTTGACTAGACCTAACTAGTTTCGACACGGTCATTCTGCCTCTACTGCGCCCACGCACGTTATGACCACGTCCCCTAGAACTCATGTCTATGATCGCGATTTAATCTGGTTTAAGAAATTTTATGCATTAGCTTTCTGTTCCACTAATTATCCACAAACAAATTTTATGTAACAAAGTTTAGTAGTAGTTCTTTCGATCATTTCAAAGTTTTCGTTCTAATCTCCTACTCTAATTCAGAGGATCACATTCATTCAATAGTATCTACTACACACATTCACCGATTTGAACATTTTCGTCTACTCTAACTCAGGAGTTTTTTGTAATTTATCTTATAGGGGTATTTTAGTAATTTTTCAAATTAGGGAATCTTGAAATTTTGCAAAATAGGGGTTTTTGGTATTTTTGCAAAATAGGAATATTTTGGTAAAAATTGAGAGTAGTATGGTAATTTTATAAATCGAGGGTATTTTAGTAATTTCTACAAATTGAGGCACTTCGATATTTTTTAGATCTTAAGGTAGTTTTTACAAATCAGGGAGGGGTAATTTGGTGATTTTAAAACTAAGGTTTTTATAAAATAGTGTAGCTAGTCCCTTTCGAGTTTTAATTATTAAATTTAGCCTGTGGGTAAGTCCTCTTAGTTAGGGTGAACCATCACTACGCACCAGGTAGGATTCAAGTGAAGAGGAGGTGAGTCACTAGGACTGCTTAAATACCAAACTCTCCCTGAATCCAATCCTAGACATGCGCACAACTGTTGCCACACCCTTAACTCGGCGACTTACTCACAGATTTGTTTAATTAGTCTTTAAATTTTATGTGATTTTGTGTTGGAGTAAGCTAATCCTAGAGTTCAATGGCTCCTAATCTACTAATCTATGATCCCATAATACCCACATACAAACCACACAATAGTTAGAGGTACTTACCTGGTGGACCTCGGGCCGGAGACTCAGGTGCCATGCCAGAAAACCTGCTCATCTTTTAGTAGAACTCAGTTTCAAAAAAAATGTTTTGGGCCCAAAAAAACCCTCAAGGTTGAGTTTTGAACTGGGCTCTAATACTAAATTGAAACACCCCAAACCCGGCCCACAAACCCTGACCGAATCTGGCATGCTTCTGGAGTAAAACATAGCTAAATCTCGTTTTGTCATCTTAGAGAAATTGGTGGTTTTGAAGAAAATAGATTTGTATTATGATCAAGTTGAAAATCGTGTTGTTATTAAAATTTGTTTTTCATTAAAATGTTATTTTCATGTTTCAAAAATTCCAAGGTAAAAGAAATGCTGAATTTTAGAGCTTATCATTAAGTTGAAAATCGTAGGTGTTTAGGTGTCAAAACATTTGAAGTTGTTTTATGAAAAATTGTTTAACCATTGTTTAATGTTGATCGCATCAGAATAAAAATTTAAAATGCATAAATAAAACAGTTAAATAGTAATGGCCTTATTACAACAAAACAAAACCCGAAATAAATCTCAAAAGAACTTAATAAGAAAACGTGATAAGTTTAATCATAAGAAACCCGAAAATGCTGAGCTGAGCATGGCCACCACTAAGTCTCTGCCGACCCAGTCCATTTCACTGAGTATCACCTGCAAAATGTTAGCCCACGAAGGGTGAGTCAACAGACTCAGTGTGTAACAACCATCACAGATTCCCAATCGATTAAGGCATACCAATTCACATATAATCAAATATAAGCAATGATGCAACCCAACCCACCTAGATATCCAACCTCTACACACCACCCGTACCTGCCAATCACACCGTGGGGATTACTAAATCGACCCTCCATCCGCTACACACCATCGAAGGCAGTCGCTGTAGACAACTGCACATCGCCCTTATAATATGGCATAGCCACCAGATAATGTGACAGAGTCACTGGATTCATAATATGTGACGTAAGTCACCGGATAATGTGGTAAAACCACCGGAACACTTCCCCTTTATCATTATCACCCATATGACCATGCATCATACAAAATATACAGATATCATGCAATATACCTTACCCCATGGCCATAACAAAATTTCACATATTTTCATATCAATGTTTATAAACATTATTAACGAGTATTAAGGGGTAACGTACCTGAATACACTGTACCATTGAATGGTACCCTTAGCCATGTTTATTCGTCACTTTATTAACACATGCTTAACATTATTACTATTTATCTATCGGGAAATTAGTGTGAGGTTACACACCTGACAACACTGAGAACGACACTCACGCTAGCAGGGGTAACAGAGATCGACAAAATACTAAAGCTTCTGGCTTTTACTTCGACAATTGATTGAGTACCTACACCACCCCTTTATGAGAAATCGGCTAAAAGAGAATATGGCCTTTGGCTGAATATCACTATCCCTTACATCGCTTGCTTAAATCTCGAAACTATCATTTGCCTTTGAAGATGTCGAAATCCCTACATAACTTATGTTAGATTCGGATTATTGCATAAGATCTATAAGAATGGCCCTTGGCCGAATGTTACATTTTGCTTACCTTGGATATCCAAATCCCGAAAGGTCTCATTCTACTCGTTGACTACAAGGATTCTGAACCTACCTTCATAGTTTCGATTAAAAGAATAAAAGGAATTAGAGTTTTTGATTTTTCAGCTAACCAAAGGAAAAAGAAGAGAAATTGAAATGAGAAACCCTTACCAACTATTAGATCCAATTGAAATAGATCCTGATAGATTCGGCCTAGTGATCAATCTTGAAGAACAAATATAAACGTAAAGTGAAGAGGAATTATGGATGGTAGATTCGGCCAAGATTTCAAAGACTAGAAGGGCTATTCGGTTTTGAAAGTGAAGTGTAAGTTTAAGGCTACCAATATGGAAATAAAAGAGGAGAAGAAAGAGAGGTATGGTTCGGCTTCAGAGAAGAAATAAAAGGGAAGGAAATAGTCAAATGCACCAAATGGTCACCTTCAATTTTGACTGAGAAACAAAAGAGAAGAAAAGAAAGTAAAAAAAAAACTTAAAGATGCCAAATGAATTTCGACACCCACTCCCCCTACATGACCGAAACTACCACCCCAAGACCCCTCCACACGGCTAACTCTTCTTCTCTCATCCAAATCCTCCTTTTCCCTCCTACTTAGCCAAAAATTTGAGCTATTTGACCCAATCTACACTTCATCCCTTTAAAGTCCTTGTGCCGTCCACCACTGCACCTCTTTGCCGAAAAATAAAAGCTTCAAAATGCTACTTATGCTGCTCGAACCTAAGCCCCTTCACACTTCCTGTGGTGTCACCCTCCTGTGCTCTAAGTGGTGCCTCCCTTGCCACTTTACTAGCTCAGTACTTGTGTCATAATCCACCCACTAAACTTCTTAAGGCCTAGCTCCCTTAGCTCTCCTTTAAGGCTTAGAAATCAAATATTTTTCTAAGGCTTCTACCTACATCCTAGGGTTCCCGAAGCCCCCAAAACACATTCAAACCACACACAAGCACATAGCCACATATATTTAAGTTAAAATACATAACCCCTAAATCCCCGGATATTACATTTCCAAATTAGAGATTTTGAAGTGTCATTATTTATTATTGATTAAATGAGTAAATTTTATTATTATAGATAAAGAAGAACGCAGACACAACCTTGACCGGGAAAAGGCAAGGTTATGGACTAAGCCACAAATTAACATATTTTACATTGAGGTAAGTTTATGTGTAAAAGATACACCCTTATTACATATGTTTTTACCTATTGATGCATTGTATGTATGAAAATGCTTATTGGTGAGATTCATTGAAAATGGTAGAAATTGTGTAATTCTCGAATGAACCTCGGAATAGAAATGTGAGTACGAATAAATATTCGTAAATAGGTAATTATTGGTGGGCTGTGTGCGATACCACCTTATTATTTATCAACGATGGGCTATGTGCGACACCATCGTATTTATTAATATTTTGTTGGGCTATGTGTGATACCATCGTAATTATCATTGTTGGTGGGCTATGTGCGATACCACCCTATTATTGATTAATGGTGGGCTATGTGCGAAACCACCGGGTATCTTGTACCATTCCAAAGGGTTCATCGAGAGACTTATTTAAGTAAATATTTCATGTGGCTTTGTGGTGATAAGTGCAGGGTAAATGTACAAGTAATTGTGGGCAATGTTTATGATATGCGTTTGGGATGTGGTAAGACTTGAAATGAGTAAGCATGATTATGAGGATATGAATTGTTATTACATAGCATGCAATGTTTGACTGATTATTATTGTGGTATGATGCTTATTGTTTACATATAAACTTACTAAGCTTAAAGCTTACTCCCTTCTCATTTCCTTTGTTTTATAGTGTCAAAGAGCCAGCTCGGGATACGAAGGTAATCAAAAAATCACCCACACTATCTGCACATCTTGATATAGTTAGACTTAGCATTTTGAGTATAGCATGTATAGGGACTAGACTTAGTGAATGCCATATTGTATTGGCCAAATGTGTTGGCTCATTCAAAGATGAACTCTTTTGAATAAGGCTATAGTTGGTGGCTCTTTCTTATTAATCTATGAAAATATGAGGTTATTCATGATTGTGCTGGTTGCATGATTGGTTTACTTAGTTTATTTATGTATGAGTGAGTTGAAGGTTTAATATGCTTTATATTTGTATGAGTTGGGGTGATAGAAAGAGCTTGGCTTATTCTTGTCTACATAGGTAGACACACGGGCGTGTGTGACACACGGTCAGCCTCATGGGCATGTGGTTAGGCCGTGTGTCCCCATGCATGCTAGGTTTGCAAGTCAGTATGCTCAGTAGTAAACACATGGGTAGAGACACGACCGTGTGTCTCAGCCGTGTGGAAGGCACGACTATAGACATGGGCGTGTACCTAGGCCGTGTGAAGTCTGCACCTAAAATTTAGAATTTAATTCACCACACGGTCAAAGGACACGGGTGTGTGCCTTGGTCGTGTGATATTTATGAGGTGATGACGTCAGAAATGAATGCTAAGGTTTTTGGCACACGGGCTAAGACACGGTGTGTCGAGGCCGTGTGAGGGACACAGGCGTGTGTTCAGCCGTGTGAAAACCCTTGTAGGTTTGAATTGAAAAATAAATCCACACGAGTGTGGAACACGGGTATGTGATATGCCATACGGGCATGTGATATGCCATACGAGCGTGTGGACTGTTTAGTGAAATTTTTTTAAGTTTTTCTAGAGAACTTCAAAAGAGTTTGATTGATCCCGAACCATTCCTAAAGTGTGTTTGAGGCCTCGTAGGCTTGTTTAAGAGGTGTTATGAAAAGTTTTAAATTGGGGTGAAAAGTCATGTTTTGGTATAGCATAATTATTTTGCGTATATGTCTAGTAATGCCTCGTACCCTATTCCGACATTGAATACGGTAAGGGGTGTTACACACATAGCCTCTTAAACTCCGTGTCATTGCCACAAAACTTTCACTAAAGCTATGCTTTTATTTCTTAACTCTTTGATCTCTCGAGCTACAATTCTAATTGGTTCTTCATTGTACGTCATATCAGGTTGAATCTCAATCTCTAAAGGAGAAATCACATGTGAGGGATCCGATCGATATCGACACAACATCGAAACATGAAAAACATTATGGATTTTCTCTAACTCAGTCGGTAAAGCTAGTCGATATGCCACTAGACCTATTCTTTCGATGATCTCATATGGCTCGATGAATCTCGGACTCAATTTTTCCTTTACGATCGAAATGAAGTATTTTCTTCCACGGGGATACTTTCAAAAACATTTTGTCACCGATTTGAAATTCAATATATTTACATTTCAAATCTACTTATTATTTATGTCAATCTAAAGCTGCTTTCAATTTTCATGAATCACATTCATCTTTTCTCCAGAATCACGAATCAATTCAACCTCGTGTATCTTTTCTCACTGAGCTCCGTCCAATATAATAGAGATTGTCATTTACAACCACATAAAATTTCATACAGTACCATCTTATACTCGATTAAAAATTATTATTATACGTGAATTCGACCAACAGTAAACATTTTCCTAGTTAACTTTGTACTCTAAACATAGAAACAAAGCATATCGTCAATAATCTAAATCATTCTCCCAGACTTATCATCGATCTAAAAATGAATTTCAGTGTTAAAATGCAACCGCGTAATCAGACTTTCCTGTAACTTTCTCCACAATCGTAATATAAACCTTGGATCTCTATCCAAAATAATGAAGTCTGGCACTCTGTACAACCTGACAATTTTAGAAATACATAACTCAATAATTCTGCCACGTGAGAAATCTATACGTACGGAAATAATATGCAGATTCCATCAACCGATCAACAATAACTCAAATAACATCTTTCTTTTTGAGTCAAAGGTAATCCCGATACGAAGTCTATCATAACTCTATCTCATTTTCCACTTCAGTATCATCATTAGCTATGATAGTCCTGAATGCACAAACATCTGAACATAAAATAAAAATTATCGCTTTTCATATACGACCATCAGTGCTTCTATCTCAAATCACTGTACATCTTATTACTCCTCTGATGAATAGACAAGTTACTACTATGAGCCTCGTGCAAATTTTTTTATATAAGCTCTAGATTCTTCATTACACAAATTCTATCTCAAAATAATAATAATCATCAGGTCCGACCTAAAATTTAGAATCAGAAGTCTATTCACATTGTACTCGTTTCGCCTTCAATTCTCTATCACATTTCTGAACTTCTCAGATTTGCAATGAGAACATCGGTTTAGCTTTTAACTCATCTAAAATTGTGCCATTATTTCAAGATCAATCATATAACCATCATTCACAAAGTAAACAAAAACTTTCTACACAAGCATCGACAACTATATTTGTTTTTTCCCAAATGTTAATCAATAGCTAACTCACCATCTTTCAATAGCTCGAACCATTAACGCTATCTTAGATTCAATTTTTTATGAAACCCACTACTTTAAACTCTCATGATTAGTAAGTATGTGACATTTTTCACCGTATAAGTAGTGTCACCAAATTTTTAATGCAAACACGATTGCAGCCAACTCTATGTCTCATGTCAGATAGTTCTTTTCATGTGGTTTCAATTGTCGAGAAGTATAAGCTATAACTTTTCATTCTTACATCAAAACACATCCCAGACCGTTTAATGACGCGTCACTATAAATCACAAACTCTTTCCCCGATTCAGGTTGAACGAGAACTAGTGCTTCAGTTAACAGTACTTTCAACTATTCGAAACTCTGCTAACATTTTTCTGACCATTCAAATTTGACATCTTTCTAAAGCAGTCGTGTCATTGGTGTCGCAATCATTGAAAATCCTTTCATGAATATTTGGTAATATCCCGCTAAGTCCAGAAAACTACGGAATTCGAACATATTTCTCAGAGGTTTCCAGTCAACAATAGTAGAAATCTTACTCGGGTCAACTCTAATACCTTCAGCTAAAACAATACGCCTCAGAAATCCAACCTCTCGGAGTCAAAACTCACATTTGCTGAACTTTGCAAATAATTGATTATCACGTAGAGTTTGTAACACAATTCTCAAGTGCTCGGCATGTTTAGATTCATCTCGCGAATAGATCAAAATGTCGTTAATAAACACAACAACAAATCTATCTAAATACGGTCTAAAGATTCGGTTCATCAAATCTATAAAAATGGAAGGAGCATTAGTTAGTCCAAAAGGCATAGAAAGGAATTCATAGTGTCCATACCTCATTCTGAACACAGTTTTTGGCACATCTGAATCTTTCACTCACAACTGATAATAACCAGATCTCAAATCAATCTTTGAAAACACTTTTGCACCTTTCAACGGATCGAATAAATCATCTATTCTTGGTAACGGATACTTGTTCTTTATCGTAACCTTATTGAGCTCTCGATAATCAATACACATTCTCATTGACCCATCTTTCTTCTTTACAAACAATAGGCGCACCTTAGAGTGAAAAACTAGATCGTGCAAAACCTCTATCTGTTAATTCTTGCAATTGAGATTTCAAATCTTTCAATTCTGTCGGAGCCATTCTGTATGGAACTATCGATATCGGTGAAGGTCTCGATACTAACTTAATTACAAATTCAACTTCTCTGATCGATGGTAACCTAGGCAACTCTTCTAGAAACACATCAAGAAACTCACAAACTATAGGTACTAATTCAATCTCGATTTAGTCACTTTTGTATCCAGTATATAAACAAGATAAGCTTTACAACCTTTTCTCACACATTTCTGAGCTGACATAGACGAAATCACAATAGGTAATCCACTCGACTTATCTGATTCAATTCGAAGTATTTCATTATTCCAACATTTTAATTCTATAATCTTTCATCTAAGTTCACAATAGCATCATGTAGAGTCAACCAATGCATACCCAGAATCACATCAAACACATCAAATGGTAAAAGCATTAAGTCAGCCGAAAAATAGTAACCCTAGGTCATTAAAAGACAATTCTTACATATTTTATTAACTAACACATACCTGCCGAAGGGGTTCGAAACTTTAATCACAAAATCAGTATACTTTTAGCCAAATCTTACTAAACACTAAATTCATATAGATATATGAATGAGTTGATCCAGGATCAATCAAAGCAATCACATTAGTGTCGTAAAGAGAGAAGGTATCAGTAATAACATCTGGTGATGGCGCATCTTTGCGAACACGAATAGCGTAAACTCTAGCAGGTGCTCTAGCTTTGGATCTTACTTTAGAATCTCTCGTAGTACCACGATTACCACTCACATTTCTCATATTTCTTGATGGCCTCCGTCTAGTGGCTGTGTTACTCATTCTTGCATTTTGAACATTATCTTTCTCAGCTAGCTCATGACAATCCCGAATAAAATGATCTCGTGAACCACATTTGTAACAAAATCTATTATTATATTTCACCTAACATTCCCCAAAATGCCATCTTCCACACTATTGACACTCGAATTTATTATTGTTCACACTGCCAATGCTCGTTTCTAATGTAACTTGACCTTTAGGACTTGAGAATTGCTTTCCACGATCTCTATTTGAATGCTCGATTGAAACATTGAGACAAGTAAATAAATCTCTAAATTTCTTTTACGAGGATTGATATGGTTCATTCATCGATCTTTTCCTCAAATCTCTAGCCTCTGAATCTGCTTTTCTCTTTTCTTTACTAAGCTCCTCAGAATCATCATCAACAGTAGCTCTAAACTCTTTGACCCGGTATTTTCAAATTTTATCTACTAATGGCTTATTCAATCGTTGAAGTTTCACAACTTGAGGGGCTATGGGAACCGGTTGGGAATTGGGTGGGGAGGAGGTTGTTGAGCAACCGAATTTGTCTGGAAAAATTGTATGAACCATTCATTCATCATTTGGAAAAAGGCCTCTTTAGTCTCTTCTCTGTGACTATTTGACACATTTCTAGATTTAGAAGGCGTTGTCCCTTGAGCGGGAGCAGGCGCATTACTCTCAACCTCATCAGCTATAACTCGATTGGGATCCATTTGCTATATGAAAACACATTTTCAAATGTCAGGAGTCATCACACTATCACAGTTTATATATGGCATGTATAGCAAGATTCTCACACACTACGTTAGTCCGAGAATCGACTAAACCGTAGCTTTAATCCAATAAATGTAACACACCTCACCCGTAATCAACACCGAAATAGGGTTAGGAGCATTACCGGACTTACAATACATATAAACATACTTTTCTCATACATTCAATCATTTCCTACAATCACCATTCAAATTCAATCAATTTATCATTTATATGAGCCTACGAGGCCCTAAAAATGCTTTGAGAGGGGTTCGAGACTAAACCTATAACTTTGACACTTTCACGAAACTTTGAAATTTTTCTCAAAACAGGGGACACACGCCCGTGTGGCTAGGCCATGTGTCTCACATGGCCACCAGACACGCCCATGTCACAGGCCGTGTGAACATTCAAAAAGGGATCACATGGTCGTGTCCCAGCCCGTGTCCTATCCCGTGTCTAAACAAGTGAGCTTACTTGTAATGACCCAATTTCAGTGAAATCGAAATAGTGGTTTCTTGACCATAAATCCGAGCTAAAAATAAAAAATTATTTTAATATTATGGCATGGTCTATATTATGATAGAAAGGTGTCATGAAAATTTTGATAAGAAAATTTTATATATTTTGTAATTAATTGATTAAAAAGGACCAAAAAAATATGCATTTTCGAGACTCCGTTCCGGTAAATCAAATTCATAAATATTTGTAATAAATATTTACGAAGCTAGTGGTGTAGTTAATTAGGTTTTGATTAGGTGAATTTGAATTAATTAGGAGTAATTATGAAAAAGGGCTAAATTGCAATAGAGGTAAAAGTTTAATTATAGATTAAAGAAAAGCTAAAGGGACTAAATAGGCAATTATCCCATTATTATAGTTGAGGTGGTTTAATAAGGAAAAATCTGAGATTTTTAGTTAAAATATATATTAATATATTAACTTAATATTTAATTATTAATATTATAATATATTATATTATTATATTATATATATAAAACATAAAGTAAAAGAAACAAATGAAAAAGAAAAAAAAAACCAGAATAGATAGGGCGAAACAGGGGAGAAAAGGGAGAAATAAAAAGAAAGGGAAAATTAGGAATTTTTAAGGTTCAAACTCAAATTGGTAAGTCAATTTAACTCATTTTTTTGTAATTTTTGAGTTTTTATGATCCTAGAACAAAATATTACTTAGTATATGTTGAAATTTTGAAAGTTAGTAGACTTTTGGACTTGGTTTATGTTGAATTAATTGATGAATTAGGGATTGAATTGATAGAATTTCAAGTTAAAATTGGGTAAAGGATTAAATTGAAGAATAATTTAAAAGTTTTGTGTAATAGGGACTAAATTGTAAACTTGTGAAATTCAAAGAAAAAATTTTGAATTTTATGAAACATAAGTGCTGTAAATAATATATGGGAATTTTGGCTAGGCTTGAAATAAGGATTAGATTGCATGGATTTTATTTTTCGAGCCTAGGGACAAAATTGGAATTAATGAAAAATTTAGGGGCAAAATAGTATTTTTGCCTATAGTGTAAATTGAGTCCAAATGAATATGAAATGTATTAAATTGGGTGATTAAACTTATTTATTTAGATCCAAAAACTCAAATACGAAGCTAGATTGAGGAAAGGAAAGAGTCCCAGATTAGTAGACTTTTGTATACAAACAAGTATCGAGGTAAGTTCGTGTAACTTAATATTGATTCTTGAAATGTTTGGATTGTATGATTATGTGATATGAAAGTTAATTGAATATTTAATATATAAAATATGATCATATGTTCAATATGACTTGAGAAAAGGGATAAGTCCCGGTTGAATGAAGGAAATTCAATGAAATATTGTAATGGTGATTCTACATGTGTTGTAGACAGGATTTAGCTCAGATGAGTAATCCTGATAAGTCTCTGGGCATTATGATATAAAGTTCCATGAGTATAGTGATTGGTAGTATTTCGTATATGTTATGGACTACCATAGCTCTGTGTGAGCATCGAAGCATAAAAATTGCCCAAATGATTTAAAAAGGGTAGCTTGAGAGTTACGTACACTTTAAGTGTACTATACGAAAGTATCCATCGATATTCCGATAAATTCAACTGGCAAAACTTGGAAATGGTTAATGGGTTTGAATGAATTTATCTTGAAAATGTACATGTGGTATAGAATTATAAGCAAGTATAAATTATTATATGATGAGCTCATCTATGTGATGATATTATGTATATTATGGAAACACTTGGTTAGTTTCTAGTGACATGAACTTACTAAGCATTACATGCTTACTAGGTTTTATTTTTTATGTTTTATAGTGCTCAGAAGCTCGGGAAGGTTGGAGATAAGTCAAAGCATCATCACACTATCAACCTACTCATTTTGGTATACAAAAATGTTTTTATTTTGGTATAATGGCATGTATAGGCTACTAGTACCAATGTTAATGATGAATTGGATGAATGTAATCTAGCCTTTTGAAATGGCTAGTAATGACTTGATTTTGGTATGTTTATAAAGTAAATTATGGTTATACATGTATGCTTGGCACATTTTAGGTTAATTAGATTTAAACATGTATGTTATGGAAAGGTAAGATATGAGTTAAGATTGTGGGCATACATATCATGTTAAATGTTTGAAATTGGCTTGTAAATCATGCTTGAATTGGTTGGTTGGTATTGGGAAAGTTTTGTGCAGGTTTTGGATGAAATGGGTGAGAAATAGGGCTTGGAATATAGCCTTATTTTATCTACACGAGTGTGTGACTCCTATAAGTAAGAAAATTTTTTAAAGTTTGCAAAAAATTTCCCCGAGATCCCAATTAGTTCGAATAAATTCTAATGCATGTTTTGGGACTCAAGGGTCCATTTAAAGGACGTTATGACTAATCTCAAAAAATGAATAGTATTTTACTCGATTTATTTGAAAATGTTTTGTAAACTTTGGTAATGCCTCTTGACCTTTTTCAGACGACAGATACGAGTTATGGGTGTTACATTACTGACTTGGGTCACACGGCCAACACACACGCCTGAATGACTAGCCCGTGTGCCCTAAAGATGGCCATACGAGCCCGTGTGCCTGGCCGTGTGGTAGGCCATGTCAAACCAGTAGGGTATACTGACTTATGCCACACGGCCAAGTCACATTCCCGTGTGTGAGGCTGTGTGAAGCATACTGACTTGATTTCTAAGACCACACTAGAGGACACACAGCCGTGTAACATAACCGTGTGTCACACACGGCTGAGACACACGCCCGTGTGGATAAAAATAGGCAATTTACCAAGCCATTTTGCCACCCAAATTTGGGTACATCTACACCTCTCAAATAGAACACAATATAGCATTTAAAGGCATATATTTCAATTCCAATCAAGCATGATTTATACCAGTTGTAACAGCCTGATTTTGGGTCTAGTCGGAACAGTGGTTTCGAGACCACAAACCTGACACAATAAATTTATTTTTATTATATTTTTGTGGTCTACAATTTTATGGAACGATTTTGTGAAAATCGTGTTTGAAAATTTTGACATTTGGGCACTCAATATAGTTAAAAGGACTAAAATGCAAAAGTTCAAAACTTGAATTCTATATGCTAAAGGTGTGTTTTTGTTGTTTTGATGTTGAAACGGTTTTCTTTATCCATGGGCAATGAGTTTATGTATGCCCGTATTCATAGAAGCTTTCATTTTGTGCTTATTCTAATTGTTGGTTCGGTTTATGCATGGCAAAAGGAGCATTGAATGGTCTTAGTTCACGAATAAGATAATAAAAAGAAAGAAAAAGTCAAAATAATAATAACATTGAGTATGAATTCCATGAATTTCCCTTACTTGATCGAACAACCCAAATTAGACCATTGGTTAAGTTTTTGGACAAAAATGGACATGGTTTGGTGTGTTTCTAAAGTTTTTTATTAAGGGCATTTTAGTAATTTGGTAATTAAAATGAATGAAAAAGCCAAATAAAGCCAAAATCTTGTCCATCTTCCTCCCATGGCTGAATTTTACATGGAGAAGACATTGATAGGGTTTTTCAAGCTTCCAAGCTTGATTGTAAGTCCATTCTAGCCCCGTTTTTAATGATTTTTATGTTTTTGAAATCCTTGTAACATGATCTATCTATTTCTACCACCAATTTGAAGAGATGTCAAAGTCTATAATTTTACCCATGTTGAACATGTATGTATTTTGATTTTGATGGTATAAAATGCATGTTTGATGTTTGTTAAACGACTTTTGCTAAGTGATTTTCGATAAAAATGTCAATAAGGACTTATTTGTAAAAGTTATAAAATATGGTGTAAAAATGTGAATAAATGAAAATTGTGGGCTATTATAAATATGAAAATGGTTTGGCTAGGCTTGGGTTTTGAAGAAATTGAATGAAAATCATTTTACGAGCTTAGGGACTAAAATGTAAATTGTTAAAATTTAGGGGTAAAAATGTAATTTTTCCATAATGTTATTTTGGGCTGATTTGAATAGTAGAATGATTAAATAAGTTAAATGTGATATTATAGATAAAGAAAAATGAGGTTAGGACCTAGAACGGGGGAAAATAAGACGATTTAGTCCTTTTTGCCGTTTTTATGCCGAGGTAAGTTCGTATGTTTAATAAGCATTAAATTATATGTGTATAAATGCTTAATTGATATATTATTGAAATAAAATGTGAATGCTATTGAGTACGATACTATGGAAATGACCGACAGAGATTCGATACAGCAAAAGTCCCGGTTGAACCTTAAGAATAGATAGGATACAAATGTCATGACATAAGGGTTACTGAGATTTCGTGTAAGACCATATATGTGATATGGTATCAATATGAGACTTCGTGTAAGACCATATCTGGGATATGGCATCGATATGAGACTTGGTGTAAGACCATACTTGGGCTATTGGCATCGATATGAGATTACATGTAAAACCATAACTGGGTTATGGCATTGGTACAGTACTGTATGTACAAGATTCCCGAGTATCCTTTAGTATTCCAAATGGTTCAACGGGAAATTCAACGAGTATGTCAAAGAAGAGAAAGAGTATGTAAGTAATTACGAATCGGTATAGGTATGTACATAAAGTCTATAAGCATTGACTTCATGAAATTGTGAGTTCATGATTTCCACGTGAATTATTTTGTGAAAACCTTGTGGTTATTAGTCTATACTTGTGAAGTATGAAATTCATGATAAATTCGGTTGACGATTATATGATTGGCTTTTAGGCCAAATTGAGTTATGATATAGCATGTTTTATTCATGCAAATTGTGATTTATTGGATATGAGAAAAAGGAAGATTGGCATAACTGCCCATTAAAATGGTTATGGAAGTATGGGAAGATAAGAGTTTAGGTAATTGAAAGATGTTAAAGTATATGCTTGAAATGTAAATACTCATAACTAATGTGCATATTTACTATGAGGTTTGAAATGAGTTGTTAATTGTTGTAATATGATGCAATGGAGAGATTACGGTTGTTAGGCTAATGCCAGGATATGTTAAATTATGCTTATAAGTTGATAGAGTAAACAATGTGACTGAATAAATTATAACTATGAGATTTCTAAAATTTGTACTGTCTTATGTTTATATTGTTGGACTTGGTAAATGATTGTTAATAGTTGCTTATTATTTTCGTACGGACTTATTAAGCTATATATATAGCATAACCCTTCTTTTCCAATGTCTTATATGGTTATTAAGCTAGCTCGGGTTGGAAATCACCGGAGATCCTATCACACTATCAAGCTGTCATTTTGGGTATCAATGAATTCAAGTATTTTAATTTTATGGCACGTATAGGGACTAGGTCAATTTGTTATATGTGTCATGATTAATTTGGTCATATGTGTTGGCTTGTAATTGTTCATGCTTCATCTTATATATAGCCATGAATGATGGCTTATGCTAATTATAAGTTTAATCATATGTTAATGCCCTTTTGTGAATATGAAATTAATATGTTTTTAATTGGCTAAGTATGATGTTTTAAGCATGATAAATGATGGTATAAGAATAACATGTTGTTGTCTTGTATGTGGTTGTTTGGTTGCATTTATATGGTTGAATTTGTGCCATGTGATGTTGTGTAGATGTGTGCAAGTAAGGGTGGCAAAATGGCTTGGTAAATAACCTTGTTTTTGTCCACACGAGTGACACACTGGCGTGTGTCCAGGCCGTCTGTGACACACGGTCCACCCCACGGGCATGAGATCCGGCCGTGTGTCCCCTGCACCTTATCCAGAATTGAGCACACGGGCGTGTGTCTCAGCCATGTGTGCTACATGGCCTAGCACGGGTGTGTGGCACAGGTGTGTGGCACAAGTCAAAGAGCACCCTATTTTGAACACGACCTATAGCACGGGCGTGTCAAAGGTCACACGAGCATGTCCTTTGGACAATATAGGCTTGTGAGCTCTGTAACATGAAAAATTTTCTCTGATGTGTAGATGTGTAGATGTTGTGTAGATGTATGCAAGTAAGGGTGGAAAAATGGCTTGGTAAATAACCTTGTTTTTGTCCAAATGGGTAGACACACGGGCAAGTGTCATGGTCTTCCCCACAGGCATGGGTTTTAGTTGTGTGTCCCTGACCTTAATTGTTGCAAAACAAAATGTCTAGAATTGAGCACACGGGCAGAGACACGGGTGTGTGTCTCAGCCGTGTGTGCTACACGGCCTAGCACACGGGCGTGTGGCATGACCATGTAGCACAAGTCAGAGAACACCCTATTTGAACACGGCCTATAGCACGAGCGTGTCTAAGGGTCACACGGGCGTGTCCCTTGGACCATACGGACGTGTGAGCTCTGTAACATGAAAAATTTTCTAGGTTTTTGTAAAATTTTCTAAAACTCTTGGTTTAGTCTTGAACCACTTCTAAAGCATGTTTTAGGCCTCGTAGGCTCGTTCTAGGGATGATATGAATGTGTGTGAAAAGTTTTTAATTTGAATGGAAATTTAAGTCTCGATTTTGTATGTTTGCTTGTGTTTATGTCTGGTAATGCCTCGTACCCTGTTTCGACGTTGAATACGGGTAAGGGTGTTACAACAATTCCAACATCAACCTATACAAAACATAAATACCACATATTGCCATCTAATTTCATGCCAAACATCAAAATGACCATTTACAATTATACATTATTATGCTCAATTCCACAAACATACCAATTCACAAATCATCATCTATTGACATTCAAAATTACTTATTATCAATGAGCATTATGAATCCACCTCAATCATACAACATAGGTCAATTACCAACTAAATATAAAAGCCATTTGCACACTTATAAACACATCCAAATCAACCAAAATATGGCAACTTCCTTGGCTATATGCAAACCAAACATAGATGTTTATAAACCAAATCAATTGGCTACATCATATGCCAAAATTGACTCAAAGTCCCTATACATGCCATATACTCAAAACATAAACTTAAAAGTACCGAATCGATAATAGGATAGTGTGACAAAATCTCCGACGATCCCCGAATCCGAGCTAGCTTTGAAATCACTATAAAACATAGAAAAATAAACAAAGTAAGCTTTATAGAGCTTAGTAAGCTCGTATGTAAAAATGAAATAAACTTCACCATTCATTAAAATTTCAAATTAGATAACGTAAATTGCATGAAAGCATCCAACACTAAGTTAACATAAAGTTTAACCACATAATTAATCATAAGTTCTCAATTTCCTTTAACTCGTTACTCTAATAGTTTTCGTACATACCTGTATCGATACATATCTATTTCTCACCAATTAACATCTTAAATATTTCCGTTGAACCATTCAGAATAGAATTCAGATACTCAAGAGTCTTGCACACTAAGTGCCAATATCATGGCTCGAAGCCAACTTAATGTATCTTGCACACGAAGTGCTAATATCATGGCTCAAAGCCAAATCAACGTATCTCGCACACAAAGTGCTAATAACATAGCCCGAAGCCAAATCAACGTATCTCACACACAAAGTGCTAATATCATGGCCCAAAGCCAAATCAATGTGTCTTGCACACAAAGTGCTAATATCATGGCTCGAAGCCAAATAAATAAAGTTCCCTAATGACATGTCACTAGTATCCTAACTTATTCCTAAGGTTCAATCGAGATTTCGAATGCCAAAATATAATCAAATCATTATCGAACTTGTCCAAAGTCTCGTATTCACAATTTATGCAATAACAATGCATTTAAAATACATTTACAATGTAATCTATTACATACGAACTTACTTCGAATGTGAAAACTACGAATCTAGTAGATTAGTCGATAACTTTATCTTTTCCCCCGACCAAAGTCCGTATTTCACTTTTCTTGATCTAAAAATATTCAAAATTAATTTATTTAATCATCTATCATTCAATTTAGTCCAAAACACTCTTTATGGCACATTTACACTTTTGCCTCTAAACTTTCACATTTTTACAATTTAGTCCTTATTACACAAAATCACAAATTCATGAAAATTCTTTAATACCCATTATATTCGAATTCCTATAAGACCCCTAGCAGCCCATATTTATCACTTTTTCACACATTTAACAACTAACTTTACACATTTCTCAATTAAATCCCTATTTTGCATTTTCTCTAAAAATCACTTTACAAAACTTATGTATCTAACAACAAGATTTCATATTTCATCATCAAACATCAAAGAACACATATATTCATCAATGGGAACTTTCAAAATCTTTAACAATTTTGCAAAATAGTCCCTGGGCTAGTTAGTACTAGTTGCAACTATTACAAAAACATAAAAATCATTAAAAACGGAGTCAAAATTACTCACCAATTAAAGCTTGAAATGGATGAACCCTATCTTATTCCTATGGCCTTTTCTTTTGAAAATCCAGTGGAAGATGAATGAATAAAGATGATAGTTTGAATTTGTTTTAATTATTTTATCATTTATTAACCATTTTACCATTTTAACCTTTAACAACATTTAAAATTTCCATTATACCAAGCCATCACATTCCACTAACTCAATAATGGGATAATTTCTATATAAGGACCTCCAATTTAAAGGTCTATAGCTATTTAACACCTTTAACTTATAAAACTATACTTTTACACTTTACGCGATTTAGTCCTTTTTATCCAATTGACTAATTAAGCGGTAAAATTTCTTAATAAAAATTTCACACCATCATATATTCATGCTGTTGACATTAAAATAATAATAAAATAAATATTTTGACATCAGATTTGTGGTCTCGAAATCACTATTTTGATTTGACAAAAAAAAGGCTGTTACAATTAGTCAATCCGAAAGGCATAACAAGAAACTCATAATGCTCGTACCTTGTTCTGAATGCAGTATTTGGCACATCCGAATCTCTAACTCGCAACTGATAATAGCCAGATCTCAGATCAATCTTCCAAAATATAGTTGCTCCTTTCAACTAATCAAACAAATCATCAATTCTCGGCAAAGGATACTTATTCTTAATCGTAACCTTATTGAGTTGACGATAGTCGATACACAGTCCCATCGATTTGTCTTTCTTCTTTACAAACAACACTGGTGTAACACCCCTAACCCGTATCCATCGCCGAAATAAGGTTACAGAGTATTACCAAAGTTTATAGACTCATCACAGATAAATCAAGTAAAAATACTATTCATATCTGAAAACAATCATATCGTCTCTTAAATGGACCCTTAAGACCCATTATAAGCATTAGAAACGAATCGGGACTAGATCGGGATCTCATAAAATTTTTCTCAAAATTTCAAAATTTTTCTTATAAATAGTGCCCACACGCCCGTGTCCCTAGCCTGTGTAACTCTCTGACTTATAAGGCATGAAGTGATTAAAGTCGCACGCTAGTGTGCTAGGCCGTATGGAAAATTTTATTTTCAAAATTTAGGTGTAGTTTTCACATGGCAGTGTAACACGCCTGTGTTCAAGGCTGTGTCAACCACACGACTGAGACACACGCCCGTGTCTCTACCCATGTGCCCAATTCTGAGCATTCTATTTCTTGTTTTTAAGATGCAGGAGACACACGACCAGGCCACACGCCTATAGGGTAGGCCGTGTGTCACACATGGCCTAGACACACACCCGTGTGGACTAAATAAAGCCATTTCCTAGCCTCATTTGTCACCCAAAACTTACCATTTTCCTGAACCAAAACTCACTAACATATATCCACCAATCCAAACATAATAATCACATACAATTAGCCATAAACCATGTTGAACCAATTCATGTACTAATGGGTATAGACCTACTCTTATCATAAACCTATATACTTAATATAATTCCATCAAACCAATACAAAATAGGCACTTATGTACTTACGAAAACATAACTTTTCAAGATAGCCAACATAGATCATCACTAGCCACTCCAATAGCTCGATTACAAAACAACAATTACAAGCCATCATTGGCCAAGTAAGCTTATACATGCCATTATGCCAAAATGAGATTTCTATTTGTACCAAAATGAGATAGTGGATAGTGTGATTGATGCTCAACCGACCTCCAACCTTTGCGAGCTTACTAGAACTATAAAATAAGGAAAATTAAATAGGGTAAGCATTTTCATGCTTAGTAAGTTCATATAACGAGAATTAAACTTACTGGTCATATTTATTCATACAAGCATACATAACCATACCATCCAAAATTTTTGGGTAAATTTACCTAAACATATACAGTTAATCAAACAAGTTAGTCACATAAGATCATATGAATATTAAGTAAACATAGATGAGCTCATCGCATTACAAACTTCTCTTTAGTTTCACCTTTTCGTATTTCAAGAATCTTTCCCATTGAACTATTGAAATTTCGATGGACATTCGGTATACACAAAGTATACATCAACTATCCATCAACTCATGTTCAAAAGTATCCGTTTGGCACATGATCATAAAGCACACTGTCAAGCCACATATTTTATAACAGGATTACCAGTCCAGGCTAAATCCTTTCTGTAGCATATGCTCTAAATGCTTGATTTGGATTACCCATCTAAAATAAATCTAATCTATAACATGTTCTTGAGAGGGATTACTTTAGGATTACCCATCCAGGCTAAATCCTATCTACAACATATGCAGTATTATCCTATTTTAGAGAAATCACCTTATTCCATCGAATTTCAACATTCAACCGAGACATAGCATTTTATCATCATTTTCCAATTTATGGTCATTTCATAATGTATATTTCACATACATATCAACACAATCATACAATTCAATTCAAGCACATTAACATACATATTTAGGTTAGATGAACTTACCTTGACAATTGTTCGTATTTGAATTTCAACTAATCTGAAACCTTTTGTTTCCCTAAATCTAGTTCGATAGTTGGTCTTTCTGGGTCTATATAAACAAATTTAACTATCAATTTATCACATTTCACATACATTTGCATTCAATTACATCCTAGGCAAAATTACCATTTTATCCTTATACTTTTTAAAAATTTCGATTTCGTCCTTAGGCTCGAAAAATAAAATTCATGAAATTTAAACCTCTTTCCAAGTCTAGCTAAAATCTATGTAAAACTTTTACAGCACCTACATTTCACAAATTTTAGCATTTTCCTTGGGTTTTACCACTTTTTCATTTTAGTCCCTAAATCAAATTTTCATCAAAAATTGCTTTGTAAAAGATGTTTATTTATGAAAAACTTTTCATTTTCACCATAAATTTCAAATATTCAGCATATTCATCCATGACCCAAATTTCATACCTTGATAAATTTTCAAATAAATCCCCTAAATAGAAAGATTAGACTATCCAGATTCCAAAAATATAAAAATCATTAAAAATGAGACTTGATTTCATACCTTATTGAGCTTGGAAAGTTTTCATCCTCTCTCCTAGGTTTTCCAAAGAAATTTTAGAGAAGAAGATGGATAAAAAGATGATAATTTCCTTTTTAATTATTTGTTATCTTTTAATTTTGGTGATTTCCAATTTAGTCATTGCCCATTTCTAATTTTTCCATGGATGAGTCACTAAATTATCTAATAACTTTTCTTCAATGGTCTAATTACCATATAAGGACATCTAGTTTTAAATTCTATGGCTATTTGATACCTATAGCTACTAAAAGGCAACTTTTACATTTTATGCAATTTAGTCTTTTCCCTAATTAAACATGCAATCGGTAAAATTTTCGTATCAAAATTTTCATATGACCTTTATAACATAATGCAAACCATAAAATAATTTTAAAATAAATTTTAATTTGGCTCGGATTTGTGGTTCTAAAACCACTGTTCGATCTCACCAAAAATGGGCTGTTATAATTGGTGCAACCTATGGCATAGAAACTAGGTCGTGCAAAACCTCTATCTTTTAACTCTTGGAACTGAGCCTTCAATTCTTTCAATTCTGTCAGAGCCATTCTGTATGGAACTATAGATATCGGTGATGTTCTCGGTATTAATTCAATAGCAAACTCAACTTCTTTGATCGGTGGCAACCCAAACAACACTTCTGGAAACACATCTGAATATTCATAAACCACTGGTACTGATTTAATCTTCAATTTAAAAAATTTTGTATCCAATACATATGCATGATAAGCATCACAACCTTTTCTCACATATCTCTGAGCTGACGTCGACGAAATCACAACAGGCAATCCACTCGACTCATCTGATTCAATTCGAAGAGTTTCACTATTCTGACATTTCAATTCAATAGTCTTTCGTCTGCAGTTCACAATAGCATCATGCAGAGTCAACCAATCCATACCAAGAATCACATCAAATTCATCAAAAGGTAAAAGCATCAGATTTTTCAAAAAATAGTAACCCCGAGTCATCAAAGGACAATTCTTGCAAACTTTATCAACTAGGACATACTTGCTAAGGGGTTCGATATTTTAATCACAAATTGAGTAGACTCAACAGGAAAACTCTTACTAAACACTATGTTCATACAAATATATGAATAAGTCGATCCAGGATCAATCAAGGCAATTACATTAGTGTCATAGAGAGAAAATATACCGGTGACAATATCAGGTGACGACGCATCTTCGTGAGCGCGAATATCTAGCTGGTGCTCTAGCCTCTGATCTCACAGCAGAGTCCTTTTCATTCCTTTGCTACTGATCACATTTCCGCATTTCTAGGTGGTCTCCCTCTGGCAGATTTGTTACTCGGTCTTGCATTCTAAAATTTATCATTTTCGGCTAACTTAGGACAATCCCAAATAAAATGATCTTGCAAGGCACATTTAAAACAACATTTATTACTCATCCAACAGTCTCTAAAATGTCGCCTTCCATACTATTGACACTCGATTTTATTGTTCCTCACAGTAGCAACACTTGATACCGAAGTAGCTTGAGCTTTAGGACTTGAGTATTGCTTTTCGCGATTTCTATTTGGATATCCCACTAAAGCATTCAGACGACTACATGAATCCCGTGATTTCTTGGACGAAGAATGATATGGTTTACTCATCGATATCTTTCTCGAATCTCTAGTCTCAAAATTAACTTTTCTTTTTTTTTTGCCAAGTTCCTCGGCTTTGTAAGCTTGGTCAACTAGCACTACAAATTCTTTCAACTCTAGAATCCTAACTAGCAATCTGATATCTTCATTCAACCCATCTTCAAATTTTTTACACATAATTGCCTTAGTTGAAACACTTTCTGGAGCATATTTACTGAGTCTGACAAACTCTCTCTCGTACTTAGTTACAGATATTCGACCCTCTTTCAGTTCTAGAAATTCCTTGTGCTTCTGGTCGATAAACCACTGGCTTATATATTTCTTTCTAAACTTAGTTTGAAAGAATTCCCACGTGACTCTTTCTCTCGGTACCACAAATATCAAAGTATTCCATCAATGATACGCAGTGTCTCTCAAAAGCGATACAGCACATTTTACACATTCAGCTGGTGTGGAAGATAGTTCATCAAATACTCTGATAGTATTCTCAAGCCAAAACTCAGCTCTCTAAGAATCGTCGTCAACTGTAGCTCTGAACTCTTCAGCCCTAAATTTTTGAATCTTATCAACTGGTGGCTTATTCAATCGTAAAAGTTTCACACCTTGAGGAGCTATGGGAATCGGTTGGGGATTAGGGGGAGTGGAGGTTACTGAGCAGCCGAATTTGTTCGAACAAACTCCGTAAACCACTCATTCATCATTTGGAAAAAGGCTTTCTTGGCCTCTTCTCCCTGACTACTTGA
Source organism: Gossypium rotundifolium (assembly GCA_025506655.1). Lineage (NCBI taxonomy): Eukaryota > Viridiplantae > Streptophyta > Magnoliopsida > Malvales > Malvaceae > Gossypium > Gossypium rotundifolium. Next base: position 115,515,201 of record CP106732.1, on the reverse strand, counting down.
TATGGGTCTCGACTCAAATTACACTACTCCATGAACGGAGGTTGGTACATTATTCTCAACATCATCAGCCAATGCTCGATTGGGATCCATAGCTATATGAAAACACGATTTAAAATTGTCAGGAGACATCACACTATCACATGTTATATATGGCATGTATAGCTAGACTCTCACATACGCTAAGTTAGTCCTAGAATCAACTAAACCGTAGCTCTGATACCAATAAATGTAACGCCCTCACCCGTATTCAACGTCGAAATAGGGTTACAGAGCATTACTGGACTTATTACACAATTAAACATACATTTCACATACATATTCAAATTTAATGTAATCATCAATCAACCTCATTCACATTGTCCCTAATACGAGCCTACGAGGCCCAAAACATGCATTAGAAATGGTTCGAGACTAAATCGGTTATTTGGAAAACATTTAGAAAACTTAGAAATTTTTTCAAAATACAGGAGACACACGCCCATATGGTCCGACCGTGTGTCTCACACGCCAAAGACACACCCTGTCACAGGTCGTGTGGACATTCAAAATGGGATCACATGGCCGTGTCCCAATCCGTGTCTGACCCCGTGTAACTCTCTGACTTGGGTCACATGGCCAGCCACACACCCGTGTGACCAGCCCGTGTGCCCTTTCGAAATGGCCTCACATGCGTGTGTGCCAGGTCGTGCCAAACTTGTAAGGTATACTGACTTTTGCCACACGGCCAAGTTATACGCCCATGTTCTACGCCGTGTGGAGCATACTGACTTGATTTTTAATTCAACACCAGGGGACACACGACCATGTCACTTAATTGTGTGTCACATACGACTAAGACACACGCCCGTGCCTCTGCCTGTGTGGACAAAAATAAGCTATTTACCAAGCCATTTTGCTCACCCAAATAGCACACACCTACACCAACCAAGTTTGCATATAACCATAGTTCCAAATGGCATTTAAACTCATCAAAACCAAGTTCAATTCATGCTATATCAAAACCAACAACTACAAGGCACACAAGTACCATAATATGTCATTCAATTTTATACCAAACGCATATACTTAAATCACCTAAATAGTCACTTCCATTTATGCATCAATTTACCTAAATCACAAGCAAACAGATCTCAAATTTCAACCATCTAGTACTCATAAATGCCAATTATCAACAAGCATCACATATCCATCATCAAACACATAACTAAAGCCATATGCACATATATATACATCACCAAAAATGTCAAAATAAGCCAACTCTTATGGCCATATACAAAACCAAAAACATAACATTTACAAGCCAAATCAAATGGCTAACAACATTACTAACATATATACTAAGATGACCATAATTCCTAGACATGCCATATAACCAAATACATGATTCAAAAGTCTCAAAGTGATAGCTTGATAGTGTGATGAGGCCTCCGACGATTCCCAAATCCAAGCTAGCTTTAATTTCACTATAAAACACGAAAAAATAAACAAAGTAAGCTATAAAGCTTAATAAACTCGTATGAAATAATAAGCAAAGCTCATCATTCAATTATCATTCAAAAGTATGAACATAACATGCTACAAAACATTTAAACACAATGTTAACATGTAATTAATCACATAATTAACCATGAACTCACAATTTCCATAAATTTGATGCTTATATAGTTTCCGTACATACCTATATTGATACGTATCTATTTCTCACCATTTCATATCTTCGATATACCCATTGAACCATTTGAAATACTATCGGATACTCAGGAATCTCACACCTTAAGTGCCACATATATAGTCGATGCTATCTCAATCTCATATCACATATAATGCTCACTCTCGAGCTATCAACGGGTCTGCTCATACAAGCTGACGGTCATGACGAGGCTTCATGGTGCTGCTCAAACAAGTTGACGAGAATCCACAACACATGCCAAATAACTCAGCCACCAGTAGGACATACGAACCAGCACCCAAATCACATAACCCCTAATGACATGTCATTCGTATCCTAATCTATTCCTAAGGTTCAACCGGATTTCACATTTGCCGAATTGTCATTGAATATGTCCGCAAGGTCGTATTCACAGTTTATGCAATATCAAAGCATTTAAAACAAAAATATAATAATGCTTACTAAATACAAACTTACCTCGAATGCAAAAACAATGAAATGAGTCTATTAGTCCAACACTTTGTTTTTCCCCCGATCTAAGTCCTAATTTCACTTTTCTTGATCTAAATGTAATCAAAATTAACTTATTCAATTATCACTCTATTCAATTTAGTCAAAAATACACATTCATGCAATTTTATAATTTTGCCCCTAATACTTCAACATTTTTACAATTTAGTCCTTATCTCATAAAAATACAAATTCATGCAATTCAACCTATACCTATGCTAGCTGAATTTCAATTAAGTCCCTAGAAGCCCATATTTTTCATTTATTTCACCATATAACCACAAAATTTTAACATTTCTCAATTTAATCCTTAAATGATAATTTTGTCAAAAATCACTTTACAAAGGTTATTTATTTAACAATAAGCATACATTTTCTAACATCAACCATCAAAATACACCTATATTCATAAATGGAAAACCATAAACCTCTAAAAAATTTGCAAATTAGTCCCTAGGCTAGCTAGATTAAGCTGCAACGATCTCAAAAACATAAAAATCATTAAAAACGAAACAAAATTCACTCACCAATTGAGCTTGTAAGCTTGGCCGAACCCTAGCTTCAAAAATGGCTATTCTTTCTTTGTGAAATTGGTTGAAGAAGAAATAAAATGATGGTAACTTTTTTTTACTTATATTTAATTATCATTAGTTACCAAATTATAAAATTAACCTTAATGATAAACCATTAAAATCACCTAAATGATGTCCATCTTTGTCCATTGATATTAAAAATGGTATAATTACCACATAAGGACTTCCACTATTTAATTTCATAGTCATTTAACACCTTTAACTAACTGAACTCAAATTTTACACTTTACGCGATTTAGTCCTTTTTATCAAATTGAGCATTCAAACGATAAAATTTCTTAACAAAATTTTCACACAATCACACTATCATGCTGTAGACATTAAAATAATAATAAAATAAATATTTTGAATTCATATTTGTGGCCCCGAAACCACTGTTTTGATTTGACTAAAAATGGGCTATTACAGTTTACAATTGAGATATTTTTTATTTCGATTCTTGAAATTTGCACAGTTTTTACGAAATTAAAATAAATGCTTTATTTAATTTATTTTGAATTTGTAGCGACCTAAAATTTGCTTGGACGATAATTGAGGAAATTATTTAAAAATTTGAAAACAGAGTTTCAATTTTATTTAAAAAAAGGAGTCGCCATAGATCTTTTTTCTAGGTGTGATCGACACCTAATAAATATTCTTTTAAAGAAAAATTATTTTTTGAATTTTCTTAAAAGGGCGGGTTTAAGTCTGCGTCAAAATTCTAGAGAAAAATAGGGTTCGGAGTCGGTTCTGCATGAGGAAGGTATTAGCACCCTCATGACGCCCAAAATTGGTATCTCGTTAAACGCGCGTTGTCTTAATTTTCAAAAATAGAAGTTCATTAATTTTCAAAAATACAAGTTCAATTTAATATTTAATCGTGATCCGATTGAGGCACGAGAAATTTTTTTTAAAAACAAGAGAATTTTAAGATTCGAGAAATTTTTTTTAAAACCCGAGAATTTTTGAAAACACGAAATTTTTTTAAAACCCGAAAATTTTGAAAACACGAAATTTTAGAAATACTAAAATTTTGAAAACACGAGAATTTTCTTGAAACAGGAAATTTTTTTTTGAAAACACGAAATTTTTTTTAAAAATACGGAAATTTTAAAACACAAGAAATTTTTTTTGTTTTAAAACTTGAATTTTGAGAATCTGAAAACTTTGAAAACACGAAAATTTTTTTTGAAACACGAAATTTTTGAAAACACGAAATTTTTTAAAACACGGAAATTTTAAAACACAAGAAAATTTTTTTGTTTTAAAACATGAATTTTTGAGAATCTGAAAACTTTGAAAACACGAGAATTTTTTTGAAACACGAAATTTTGAAAACACGAAATTTTTTAAAAACACGGAAATTTTAAAACACAAGAATTTTTTTATTTTAAAAACATGAAATTTTGAAAACCGAAAATTTTGAACGCAAAAATTATTTTTTTAAAACACGAATTTTGAAAATACGAGAACTTTGAAAATACGAGAATTTTTGAAACACGAAATTTTTTGAAATATGAAATTTTAAAAACACGAAAAATTTTAAAACACAAGAATTTTTGAAATACGAGAATTTTGAAAACACGAAATTTTTTTAAAACACGAAAATTTAAGAAATACGACAATTTTTTGAAAACACAAAAAGTTTTGAAACTCGAAATTTTATTTTATTTTTTTAGATTTTTTAGATTTTTTTTTTAAAAGGGAGCATCGTATTTAACACGAACCGATGATATTCACCCAACATAGCGATGAAATCAACGACTAGTGTAAAACCGATTCGTTGCCTTATTTATTAAAATTATTAAAATTAAAAGTAAAATAAAACACAATTAAAAAATAAAAATATTAAAATATTAATAATATTAAAACGAGATGTTATTAAAATACACGAATTAAATTAAAAGTAGGTGAAAAGGAAATTACTGAAAAGTTTAAAATTACGAGCTTGAAGAATGGGATACACGACCCGGACTCTTTTTCCTTTTTTTTCTCTTTTTTCTTCTTTTTTTTTTCCTTTTCTTTCTTTTTTTTCTCTTTTTTCTTCTTTTTCTTTTTTTTTCTTGGGCTCTTGCCTTTGGGCTCTTGAAAATGGGCTTGGGTCTTCTCTGGTGTGGGTCATGGTCGGGTGGGGTGTGGTCGGGTCGACCCAGTGACTTTAATTTTTTTTTCTTTCTTTTTTTTTTTTTCTTTCTTTCTTTCTTTCTTTCTTCTTCTTTCTTTTTTCTCCTTTCTTCTTCTTCTTCTTCTTCTTCCTTCTTCTTCTCCTTTCTTCTTCTTCTCCAAGCTGCCTTGCCTTGTCGCTTCTTCCTCCCGGTGGTGCGGCCTCCTCTTCCTCTTCTTCTTCTTCTTCTTCCTCCTCTTTTCTTTCTCTTTTTCTTTCTTTTTCGTGGTTTTTTTTATGATTGGGGTTTGATTTTTGGGAAAATCCCTTTTATAGCGTTTTTTGGTGCAGTGGTGGCTAGGGGAAGGAGGCCATCCTTAGGTGGTGGCGAAATCACGGAGGTAGGTGCCCAAATTCACCGGATTTTTGGAGATTTTCCGATGAAGGACCAGATTGCAATCATGATAAAACTGGGGCCAAAGTGTAATTTTAAGAAAGATAAGGGGTAAAATGTAATTTTGAAAAGTTTTGGGGTAAAATGTAATTTCAAGAAAGTTTAGGGTTAAAATATAAATTTTTTTAATTTTTTTAAATTTTTTTTAAAATAAACCCATAATTAAGTCGGACAAAATTTAGTGCTTGCAGCTGCCCCTCTTTGCTCATCATTTGTGAAAGCAGGATAGAGCAAAGACTTAAAAGCGCTAAATTTTGTTCGATGTCCAATATTTATTCTTTATTGAAAATAGAAATCGAAAATAGCTCGACATGTGACACGAAGCTCAACTCACTTCTCGAATTATGAGTTGATCTTTGAAAACAAAATTGAAAATACCTCAATGTGTGACACGAGGCTCAACTCACCTCTCGCAATGTGAGTTGATTTTTGAAAACAGAATTGAAGATACCTCGGCGTGTGACCTGAGGCTCAACTCACCTCTCGCAATATGAGTTGATTTTTTGAAAAACAGAAATTGAAAATACCCCAGTGTGTGACCTGAGGCTCAACTCACCTCTCGCAATATGAGTTGATTTTTTTTTGAAAAACGAAAATTGAAAAATACCTCGGCGTGTGACCCGAGGCTCAACTCACCTATCGCAATATGAGTTGATTTTGAAAACGAAAATTGAAAAATACCTCGTGCGTGTGACTGAGGCTCAACTCACCTCTCATAATGTGAGTTGATTTTTGAAAACAGAATTGAAGATACCTCGGCGTGTGACACGAGGCTCAACTCACCTCTCATAATATGAGTTGATTTTTGAAAACGAAAATTGAAAAATACCTCAGCGTGTGACCTGAGGCTCAACTCACCTCTCGCAATATGAGTTGATTTTGAAAAACGAAAATTGAAAATACCTCAGTGTGTGACTCGAGGCTCAACTCACCTCTCGCATTATGAGTTGATTTTTTGAAAAGCAGAATTGAAAATACCTCGGCGTGTGACCTGAGGCTCAACTCACCTCTCGCAATATGAGTTGATTTTTTGAAAACGAAAATTGAAAAAATACCTCGGCGTGTGACCCGAGGCTCAACTCACCTCTCGCAATATGAGTTGATTTTGAAAACGGAAATTGAAAAATACCTCGGCGTGTGACTGAGGCTCAACTCACCTCTCGCAATATGAGTTGATTTTTTGAAAATGTAAATGAAATAATTTTAAAAAGTATCAAAATTTCAAAACATATCATCTGGTGGAACTCGAATGTCTTTCTTGTCCTTGGTCTGATCACACTATCATCAAAACCTTTTGCTTTCTTGGAATACTTGTATATGTCATGCATGATGTTATCATGATATGCACATGTTTGGTCTTAAATGCTTTTATGCCTACATGATTATGTCATACTGGCTTAGGCTTGTTTGCCATATATCTCTTTTCGCATTCGACTCTCATGATGATTGCATTCATTGCTTCGATTCTTGACTTCCTTTCGGGTTTTGTACCCATCCTCGAGTAATCTGCATTTTCGTGTATCACCCTTTGCCTCTTGTTAAACTTTGTCCTTGCTTTGAGGCTCTTGTACTTACCAAATTCTCATCCAGGTAATACTCAACATTCCTTTTGTTTAGAGTATGCCATTTCACTATTTATCATTTAGACGAACCACACATGAGATGCATGAAAATAGGAACATAGGTATGAAAGGAATACCTCACATTCATATTTATTTCAAAAGCAATAAACAAAGAAAATTGACAAGGAAAAGCTCAATAAAGAAAACATTATAAAGAAAGGAAAGCAGATTCAATTGTCACAAATGCTCTAGATATTCAACGCATGAACTTCTCTACATTTCTTCATCCTGGATCTCTTCGAGCACGGCTTCTTGTGTAGAAGATTTCGAGCTTCCGGGACTGCTTCAAATATTGTAATCTCGCCACATGACTCCCCGTTCAAATCATCTTGCTCCTTTTGTCCGAACCTCCTTCATTAGAACGCCCTTTCAGGTTTTCATCCTAATCTTTTTTTGTTTATCAAGACGCCCTTTCGAGTTTTCATCTTGATCTTTTTTCTTCTTTTTTTTTATCAAGACGCCCTTTTCGGGTTTTCATCTTGATCTTTTTTCTTCTTCTTTTTTTATTTTTTTATCAAGACGCCCTTTTCGGGTTTTCATCTTGATCTCTACTTTTTTCTTTTTTTTTAGGCATAGTACTTTTTCAAGGTATATGAGTTCACTGGATTAGGTAAGTCCTTCCCATCCATCTCAGTGAGAATCAAAGCTCCACCAGAGAAAGCCTTTTTTACGACGTACGGCCCTTCCCAATTTGGTGCCCATTTTCCTCGAAAGTCTTTTGTATTGGGAGAATCTTTCTCGGTCTGAGTTCCCCTCGCGGGATTCTCTCGGTCGCACCTTCTTATCATGAGTGTGATCATTCTCTTCGTACATCGTCCATGATGATTGCCTTCAAGCGTTTTTCTTTGATAAGATTTAGGCTGGCCATATCGAGCTTGAACCCATTCTCGATTCTTCTAGTTTCGACTCCATTAAGACTCGTAGAGGGATCTCAACTTCAATGGGCGATCGACTTCCATTCCATAGACCGAGAGAAAGGAGTTGCTCCCGTAGATGTCCGCACAGATGTGCAATATGCATACAAAGCGAATGGTAGCTTCTCGTGCCAATCTTTATATGTCTCGGTCATTTTCCCAATAATCCTCTTAATATTTTTGTTACCGCTTCTCTCGCTCCATTCATCTCTCAGGCGATAGGGTGAGGAATTATGATGCTTTATTTGAAATCGCTCACACACTTCTTTCATCATCTTGTTGTTCAGATTTAAAGCGTTATCTGAAATAATTTTCTCAGGCAAACCGTATCGACATATGATTTCCTTTTTTAAGAACCTGCAAACTGCAGTCTTCGTCACATTAGAAAATGAAGCAGCTTCTACCCATTTTGTGAAGTAATCTATAACCACAAAATGAACCGTGGCCATTAGAAGCTTTTGGAGAAATTGGCCTACAACATCCATGCCCCACATAGAAAAAGGCCACGGAGAAGTCATGACATGAAGGGCGAAGGGGTTGCATGAATTTTATCGCCAGAATTTGACATTTGTGGCACCTTAAATGCGTAACTAATGCGATCGCTTTCCATCATCACCAAGAATAACCGAGTCTCATAATCGCTCGGCTATAGTGAAACCATTGGCATCGTCCCATAAATTCCTTCATGGACATCTTCAAGTATTTTTCTGGCTTCAACAGAATCCACGCATCTCAGGAGCACTTGATCTTTTCCTCTTTTGTACAGGATATCCCCATCAATGACAAATCCCACCGCCATTCTTTTGATTGTTCTTTTGTCGTTCTTATTTGCTTGCTCTGGATACCTTTGATTCTTGACATATTCTAAGATATCATGGAACCACGGCCGCCCATCTGTCTCTTTTTCAATGCTAAAACAATGTGCAGGGACCTCATATATACTCATTTGGAGAGGCATTATTTCATTTCTCTGTTTGCTTTAAACATTGAAGCCAGGGTGGCCAAGGCATCAGCCAATTGGTTTTCTTCTCGTGGGAAGTAGTTAAAAGTCACTTCTTTGAATTCTTTGACCAGCTCCGCCACGAGATCGCGATATTTGACCAATTTTGAATCTCTCACTTCCCAATCTCCACGGATTTGGTAAATCACCAACGCTGAGTCCCCGTACACTTCTAATATTTTGATGTTTCATTCAATAACTGCAAGAAAGCCCATGATGCAAGCCTCATATTCTGCTACATTATTGGTATAGAAGAAATTTAATCTTGCAGTGAATAGATAATGGTTCCCTTCCGGTGACACTAAGACTGCTCCAATCCCATGCCCCAATGCATTCGATGCACCGTCAAAGCTCATCTTCCATGATTTCTCTTTTGACGACTCACATTCTTTTTCTGTAATGCACATCAAGTCTTCGTCTGGGAAATCAAATCTCAATGGCTCGTATTCCTCTGTTGTTCGAGTTGCTAAGAAGTCAGCTATCACGCTCCCCTTTATCGACTTTTGACTCACATATATAATGTCGTACTCTGATAGTAAGATCTGCCATCGTGCCATTCTTCCTGAAAGTACAGGTGATTCCATCATGTATTTTATTGGGTCCAGCTTTGAAACTAACCACGTCGTATGATACAACATATATTATCTGAGCCTTCGAACTGCCCAAACCAAAGCACAACGGAATTTTTCAATTGATGGGTACTTTGCTTCATACTCTGTGAACTTCTTGCTGAGATAGTAGATCACCTTTTCTCTTTTCCCCAACTCATCATGTTGCCCCAGTACGCAACCCATTGAATTTTCGAACACAATTAGATACAATATTAACGGTCTTCTGGGAGTTGGTGGTACTAGCACCGGAGGGTTAGACAAATACTATTTTATTTTGTCAAAAGCCACTTGGCACTCATCGTTCCACTCTCCCGGATCATGTTTTCAAAGGAGTTGAAAAATTGGGTCACACTGGTTGGTAAGTTGAGCAATGAATCGAGCGATGTAGTTCAACCTCCTTAAAAATCCTCTGACTTCTTTTTGTGTACGCGGAGGTGGTAATTCTTGTATGGCTTTTATCTTATCTGGATCAACCTCAATACCTCTCTCACTAACAATAAAGTCGAGTAATTTTCCCGAGGTAGCCCTGAACGTACATTTGGCTGGATTAAGCTTCAGCTGGAACTTTCTTAGTCTTTCGAACAATTTCTTGAGGTTTCCAATATGCTCTCTTTCTCCTCGAGATTTGGCAATCATATCATCAACATAAACTTCTATCTCTTTGTGCATCATGTCATGGAATAGCATCACCATTGCCCTCTGATATGTTGCCCCAGTATTCTTTAATCCGAACGGCATCACCTTGTAGCAAAATGTTCCCCACATCGTTACGAAGGTAGTTTTCTCCATATCCTCGGGAGCCATCTTTATCTGATTATAACCCGAAAATCCATCCATGAAAGAAAACAATGAATGTTTTGCTGTGTTATCCACCAATGTATCGATGTGTGGCAAGGGAAAATTATCTTTAGGACTTGCTCGATTCAGATCGCGATAATCCACGCACATTCGTACCTTGCCGTCTTTCTTCGGTACTGGAACTATGTTAGCTACCCATTCTGGGTATTTAGAGACTTGTAGGAAGCCAGCATCAAATTGTTTCTGGACTTCTTCTTTTATCTTTAACAGCATTTCAGGTCTCATTCGTCTTAGCTTCTGTTGAACAGGTTTGCATTCTGGTTTCAGTGGGAGTCTATGGACCACTACATCTTCGTTCAACCCTGGCATGTCTTGATACGACCATGCAAATGCATCTTTATACTCACGAAGCAAGGCGATCAAATCATGTTTAGTGTTATCTGAAATGGAGGTCCCAATCTTCACTTCTTGCCTCTTTTCTTCATTTCCCAAGTTCACTGTCTCAACAGATTCTTGATGGGGTAGGATCTGTTTATCTTCTCATTCTATCATTCTTTGTAAGTCAGGAGACGAGACATAATCTTCATCATTTTCCTCAGCTTCGAATTCTCCTAAACAAATAGCTTTCTCAAAATCGATTTCAGGACTTGTAACGGGATTGTTCATGTCGTTGGTATCTGAGCACCTGAAAGGTGAATGGAAAAGAAAACTATAGAGGAGTATCAAAGGATTGGAACCAACAAGTATATGTTATGGCATGATATGAGATATATGTAAGGATAGGCTGTGAGAAGGAGAATAATTATGAAGTTAATGAGAATGAAAAGATTATGACAAAATGCATCTCCATTAATGTTCATTTAAATAATAAAGAGCAAACATAAGCTCTTACAAAAGAATCCCACTATTACTTAGGGACACACAAAAAAGAGAGTTAACATTGAGCATTACTCTGGAGAGGACTTAGAAACTACAAGAAGATCCACAGCAGTCCAATTGTTCAAAATGAATCCAGGAGGACAAGGGCGTATCATTGAAACATCTTCAATTGCATCATCTCCTTTGTTAATAACATTTATACTGACGTTCTAAAGACCCCTTTCAATCAATAACAGCGTGCTTCGTGAATTATCTCGCCCTGGGTACATCATTCCTGCAGATGTAAATGTTTTTGACAAAGGAGGATACACTATGGGCTCCCATCCCAATTCCTGGCCCGAGGCTCTTGCAATCATCCTTTCTTGATCTTTCGCAATGTTTTCTTCTTTGTCGACATCGGCTTGAACCCTAAACCGTATCAAGCCTTGCGGTAATCTTGGCTTTAGTGCTCTAACTATCTCTTGCCGATATTTTCCCAAACCTTTCTTCGCTTCGGGCTCCCTTTCCACAAAACTTAATTCCCATTTTGGTATTCCTTGATAGCTTGGCGTGGAATCTTATTTCCTTCAAGAATAAATGTAGCATTGATAAATTTGAAGGAATGAAGGAACATTCTATCTGCATCTTTATTTACTTGAGTAGGGTGCGTCCAGAGAGATAGATGCAACAATGTCTTCTTCACCAGCGATCGTGATCAAGCGGCTATCCAGGATAAACTTTACTTTTTGATGGAGAGATGAAGGAACTGCCCCAGCAGAATGGATCCAAGGCCTCCCTAAAAGGCAATTATACGAAGGCGTGATGTCCATGACCTGGAACTCGATATCATATGTACATGGGCCCACTTCTAGAGGAATCTCAATCTTCCCCATGACCTCTCGTCGTGTCCAATCAAATGCCCTTACTGTAAAGTGACAAGGCCTAAGATAAGACATATCAATTGGTAGCCTAGAAAACGTGGCCAAAGGCATGACATTGAGTGCAGACCCGTTGTCAATAAGCACATTCGGTATTATATAACCCTTGCAACTGGTTGTAATGTGCAATGCTTTTATGGAGCCCCTACCGTTTGGTGGTATTTCGTCATCACTAAAAGAGATGAAATTATCCGCATTTAAGTTGTTCACCCACCTATCAAGCTTTTCAACAGATACGTTGCTCGCCACATACGCTTGATTCAACACTTTCAGCAAAGTATTTTGATGTGGTTCTGAGTTCAACAGTAGAGATAACACCGAGATTCTTGCCGGCTGCTTGCTCAACTGCTCCACGACATTATATTCACTGTGTTTGATGAACTTCAAGAATTCATGTGCTTCATCCTCATTCACAGGTCTTTTAATCTCTTGCCCAGACTGTATTTCAACATCAACCTCAGTATCATGCATTGGTGCCTTTCCTTTCTGATTCGAGTCAACATTTTTCTTCTTTGGTTCACCTATTTCGGGAGAATAACACCTCCCGCTGCGGGTGAAGTGTCCTACTCTACTAATATCTCCAATCACAGCCTTTGACTTTTCACCTTCGGGTACGACAATATTAACATCATATTTTCATGGTAGTGCCTTATTGTCCTTGTAAGGAAAAAGAGATGGCACTTCAATCACCACATTTGGTTTGACTTCCTTCTTCTTGGCCTCATAATAAATCACCAGAGGCCGATCAGCACTATAAGGGATAGTTGATGGTTAATTATCAGAGGCGCATATTTCCCTTTCCTCGGCCTCATCCATTTTATCAAGGATCTTGACCTCATTGTTATCCATCATGTCCTCAAGTAATTTTCGAATCCTCACAATCTTCGGATGTCATGCCCTTCCATCTGCGAAAATCACAAAAACATTGACTCTTTGTGTTTCTTTCTTTAAAAGTTCTGTTGGGATAACAAAACGACCCCTTTTTAACCATTACCTCCCAAACCTTCCGCAGAGGTGTCTTTATTTCAGAAACATAACTTTTAGCTTGCCGCATGTCTTCTTTTGTCACCGCGTTCACGTTCCCTTCAGTATGGTTAGGGAGTGGATTTTCAGCCACATTACTAGTGCCATCAAATCGTAAAATCCCTGCATCAATAAGACCTTGAACCCTTCTAAAAGTGTTGATGAAGAGGATTATCTCTTTTTTGTTAATGGGGTTCTACTTGGGTGAGATATCCCTCCACCTTTGAGCGTATTGTCTAAAAGTCTCGTCGGCTTCTTTTCCATCATCCGCAGAGTTAATCGATCGGGCACCATGTCGATACATGCTTGTATTGTTCACAAAATGTTGATGCTAGGTCTTTCCATGATCGAATCTTTTTCTCTCGAGTTGATTATACCATCAAGAGTCGATCGACCAAGCTATCTTGAAAACAGTGTATTAGTAGTTTATCCTCATTTACGTAACGGTCATCTTCCGACAAAGCATGATAAGATGCGCCTTTGGACATCTCGCTCCATCATATTTTTCAAAATCGCACTTTAAATTTTGGAGGCGAACTAGATCGGGCACCAAATCGAGCTCTTTAGCTTTTCGGTGCGCAGAGAAGACTTCAAGACCTTCTATCGCCTTAAGCCTTTCTTCCGTGCTCTATACTTATCCCGAACATCATGATCATCCATTTTAACTCGGCTATTTCTACCGGATCATCTAAACTGGAACGATCGGGTCGGCAGGATTAGCTCTGGGGTTCGATACGAATATACCTTGCCCTAGATGAGTAGGTGGTGCAGGTCGTTGCTCTAGGCCTGCAGGTTCCCTTTGAGGATATCCTCTTTGCATTGCATGGGTGTGAGGTGGAGTGAATCCTGGAGGATAGAGCGGATCTTGATTAACTCTTGACTGGGGCTCTGTGATGTCAGGGCTCTGCATGGGTCTTTTTCCTTTGACCAAAGCTGTCATCATCTCCATCATTTTGGCCATTTGATCCCTTTGCTCGAGCAATTCCTCTCGAGATCTTACCATTAGATCTCTTGCTTCCTGTTGTGACTTAGCCAACTGCTCTTGCAACTCTCTTTGGGTCCTTTCCATCCTTTCAATTCTTTCGTTGAGTTTAGCATCCATAGTTCTAGCTCTTAGACGTGTCCTATAAGAATGTCGTGATTCCAGATTCGTAGTGTTGCAACTGTGGATTATACGGTTTCAGCCTCAGTGAATGATTAGAGTGATATGCATATGTAATGAATGGATGAATGAATAAATGACAAATAAATGTTAATTATGAATAAATATGCAAAAATTTGGTGTTGATTTCAAGATAGCCCCATATTTAGGCATTTCATTAATCAAAAGAGTCTATTACAAAACGTTTTGCCGTCTCTGATTTAACAGTTACACAAATTTCCTAGCCACATCGCCTTGTTTTTTCACTCGTTCTAGGAATTCTGACATGTTTGATCCTTGTCTCGGAGGGAATTGGTAACTGAGATCTTCTGCTTCATCTGATAATTGCACAATTTGCATAGTAGCTTTTGCAATTTCATTTATCAAACCGCCAAGATACATATCTTTTCTTGGAGAGCTCTTTCGTAGGCACAAATGTCTCTGTCATGCTGGCCATTCTTTTCTTCTAGGGCTTTTAGGAGAGTATCCAAGTGTTGCTGATGAGCTAGTCATTAATTCTGCAGATGTAGTTTTGTATTCAACAGTCTTCTTCCTTAACTCTATCACAAAGACGAGCAGCCTTTTTCCTCTTCCTTCTTCGCTTTCCTCTCCGTAATTCCATCCCACCTTTGATGTTGCTTAATTCTTCTTTTCATTCCGTCGATGATTTGCCCAAATTTCGCTATTCTTTATGGTACCTTTCAATTTCTTATTTTCCAGATGAAGATCCTTTAAGTCATTTCTCATGATCTCAGTTTCTTTCTAGACTTTCTCGTTTCTAGATTTTTTAATTTGAACATCTATCTTCAGCTGGTAATTTTCCTCTTGAAGAGAACTAATATCTCGTAATGATCGGCCTTTTCACGCTCAAATTCATGTCTTGCTATTTCTAGTTCTGATGCATTTCTTACGAGAAAGGATTCGGAAAGTATAATCATTGGTGAGGTTTGTTGACTATTCACTGCCTTTGTCTCTATATTTTATAATCTTGAGTGATAGTATCGC
Organism: Gossypium rotundifolium; assembly: GCA_025506655.1. Classification (NCBI taxonomy): domain Eukaryota; kingdom Viridiplantae; phylum Streptophyta; class Magnoliopsida; order Malvales; family Malvaceae; genus Gossypium; species Gossypium rotundifolium. The sequence goes on along the minus strand of CP106732.1, from coordinate 115,499,982 downwards.
ATACTGAGCTAACTCCATTAGGTAGATTTCCTTCCAAGACTTTCTGAAGATCTCGGACTTTTTCATGTAACCTTCACTGTAAAAGCAAACTCGATCGTGCTAATCCTCCGGTAGTTGGTATGAACTGTCGTGAAGCAAACCGTCTTTGAGCCATTAACGGTGCATATCCAACTCCTCCCCATAATCCGAGTAAAGGTACCCAATCCTGGCTTCCGCATTTGTATAGCAGGAATGAAGGACGGATCCATGGTGCTCTCCAAGTTATATCTTGGGCGGAGGTTACGAAAATCGAAACCAAAGGTTGTTGGTGACATCCTTCGCCAATCTTTCTCAAGGTAAGCTTCCAATGGAGCAAATGTTTTCGAAAACATGTGGAAAGGTGTGCGCTCCACTTTCAAGTGGCTCGGAATCCAAACATTAAGTAGCTGTGCACATCCGATAAAACGTCCTTCCCCTTTTCTCCTACAACAATTTAGAGATCTAAAAGTCTCAGCTAAGATAGTTGGGACGGGGTTGATTCCTTGCCTCAACTTTTCAAAGAAATCCACTACCGCAACTTCTATATGCCCAAGAACTTTTGGGAAGACAATTAATCCGTAAATGGCTAAAGCAAAGCAGATCCATTCTCTTCACAATATCCGGATGGTTTTGAACTAAGTCTCGCAGAGAAAACCATGGAATACAACTGACTTCGTTCTTTTTCTTTATCTGTTTTTCAGCCCATGTATCAGCCATTCCCGTCAACTTCATTAGCTTTTTCTTGAAGGTCATTGGTTTGGGCTCTTTCACATATATCTTGCTGAATTGTGCATTGTTAACGCCAAGCAAGGCGGCATACTCTTCTATGGTTGGAGTCATATCTTCCTGGTTGAAAGTAAAACATTGATAAGTCGGGTCCTAGAATTGAACCATGGCTTGAATCAACTGTTCGCTCACGCTGACAACGATTAAGTGAGCTATATCCCGCATTTCTCGGTGAAGATGCCCTTAGTGTCCGAGTCCCACTGCTTCGAGATCCTAGTCAAGTCTTCGAGGTTATTCGACGAACATTCATGGTCACATGCTCGGGAAGGTTAGAAATACATCTTTCCTTTAAACTGTCCCCTTTTACTTTCTGAGTTTTCAAAGACCAGTCTCGAACCACGGCATTTTTCTCGGTCACTTGTGTAATTGACTCCTCCATCAGAAACCCGTTTTTGGCAACCAATCTCTAATCAACACCTTCCTAACAAGATGCCTATGATGCATGATGAAAAATAAAAATGAAGACAAATAACATTGGTTAGTAATTACAACAAATATAAACAGAGAAAAACTATGGAAAATCTAACAAATTAAGATATTTACTTTTGCATTTTGGTGAAACTGAACTATAGTTTCTTTTACCCCATCATATTTACAAAATAAACTTACCCCACATGCTCATCAGATAATCTACCCTCTCTAAATTATTAAACGGACCCGATTTGCTTGCATAAAAAGTGTAAATGTAAAAGAAATAAAAGGTAAGAAGCGTTTCTCCCATGTACTTATTTTGGTAACTATTAACAGACAGAGGTTCGGCATGGCTCTAATCGGGTGGCTCATACGGTTCATCAGATACTGTTTTTGTTCTAAAAGGTACTCGAATTGTCTCAGACTGTCGCCTACTAAGGCTAGTACGAGCCTCGATTATCGCCCATCATAGGCTCATGAGCTCAATTCGAGGATTACATTTACTTATGCCTATGCGGAGGACAAATTAACTCACAAAGCATAAGTCATATGTAACCCTAAGTATTCACTAGCTCATGAGGGACGAGTTAACTCACGAAGGCATAGCGTTTACTTCCACTTAAGCGGACGGAGCCAGGTAGAGCTCATGTTATGCAAAAATGCAAGTGCACAGTGTGTGGGGAGAAACTCACAAACCTTTTCGTTTTTATTTTAAAACTAAAAAACTAAAACTGTAAAAACTTAGAGTTGAAAAACAAAAAGATAAAACAAGTTAGAAAAATATTTACAACATGATGCAAATGCATGACTTTTCAAAAAACAAAATTTAAGGATCACGACTAAGTATTAATTTAAACAAGAGTTTTGAAAATTTTGACAACACGCGTTTAATTCCAGACTCGACTCTCAAAAAAGTCCCCAGTGGAGTCGCCAGCTGTAGCGACCTAAAATTTGCTTGGGCGCTAATTGAGGAAATTATTTAAAATTTGAAAACAGAGTTTCAATTTTATTTAAAAAAAGGAGTCGCCACCGATCTTTTTTCTAGGTGTGATCAGACACCTAATAAATCTTCTTTTTAAAGAAAAATCATTTTTTTTGAATTTTCTTAAAAGGGCGGGTTTAAGTCTCGTCAAAATTCCAGAGAAAAATAGGGTTCGAGTCGATTCTGCATGAGGAAGGTATTAGCACCCTCGCGACGCCCAAAATTGGTATCTCGTTAAACGCGTTGTCTTAATTTTCAAAATACAAGTTCAATTTAATATTTAATCGTGATCCGATTGAGACACGAGAAATTTTTTTTAAAAACAAGAGAATTTTAAGACTCGAGAAATTTTTTTAAAACCTGAGAATTTTTTAAAACACGAAATTTTTTTTAAAACCCGAAAATTTTGAAAACACGAAATTTTGGAAATACAAAAATTTTAAAAACACGAGAATTTTCTTGAAACAGGAAATTTTTTTTTGAAAACACGAAATTTTTTTAAAAACACGGAAATTTTAAAACACAAGAAAATTTTTTTTTATTTTAAAACATGAATTTTTTGAGAATACGAAAACTTTGAAAACACGAGAATTTTTTTTGAAACACAAAATTTTTGAAAACACGAAATTTTTTTAAAAACACGGAAATTTTAAAACACAAGAAATTTTTTTTTGTTTTAAAAACATGAATTTTTTGAGAATACGAAAACTTTGAAAACACGAGAATTTTTTTTGAAACACGAAATTTTTGAAAACACGAAATTTTTTAAAAACACGGAAATTTTAAAACACAAGAATTTTTTTATTTTAAAAAACATGAAATTTTTGAAAACCCGAAAATTTTGAAACGCAAAAATTATTTTTTTTAAAACACGAATTTTTGAAAATACGAGAACTTTGAAAATACGAGAATTTTTTGAAACACGAAATTTTTTTTGAAATATGAAATTTTAAAATACGAAAATTTTTGAAAACACGAAAACTTTTAAAACACAAGAATTTTTGAAATACGAGAATTTTTGAAAACACGAAATTTTTTTTAAAACACGAAAATTTAAGAAATACGACAATTTTTTGAAAACACAAAAAGTTTTGAAACTCAAATTTTATTTTATTTTTTATATTTTAGATTTTTTTAAAAGGGTGATCGATTTAACACCTAACCGATAATATTCACCCAACATAGCGATGAAATCAACGACTAGTGTAAAACCGATTCGTTGCCTTATTTATTAAAATTATTAAAATTAAAAGTAAAATAAAACACAATTAAAAAATAAAATGTTAAAATATTAATAATATTAAAACGAGATGTTATTAAAATACGAATTAAATTAAAAGTAGGTGAAAAGGAAATTACCGAAAAGTTTAAAATTACGAGCTTGAAGAATGGGATACACGACCCGGACTCTTTTTCGTTTTTTTCTTTTTTTTTTTTTCTTTTTTTTTTTTTTTTTTTTTTTCTTTTTTTTCTTCTTTTTTCTTCTTTTTTCTTCTTCGGCTTGGGCTTTCTTGCCTTTGGGCTCTTGAAAATGGGCTTGGTGTCACTGGTGTGGGTCGCTGGTCGGGTCGGGTCATGGGTCGGGTCGACCGACCGACTTTAATTTTTTTCTTTCTTTTTTTTCTCTTTTTTCTTTCTTTTTTCTCCTTTCTTCTTCTTCTTCTTCTTCTTCCTTCTTCTTCCTTTCTTCTTCTTCTCCAACTGCCATGCCATTGTCGCTTCTTCCTCCCGGTGGTGCGGCGCCCCTCTTCCTCTTCTTCTTCTTCTTCTTCCTCTTTTCTTTCTCTTTTTCTTTCTTTTTCGTGGTTTTTTATGATTGGGGTTTGATTTTGGGGAAAATCCTTTTATAGCGTTTTTTTGTGTAGCAGTGGCTGGGGAAGGAGGCCATCCCTTAGGGTGGTGGCGGAAATCACGGAGGGTAGGTGCCCAAATTCACGGATTTTTGGAGATTTTCCTGATGAAGGACCAGATTGCAATCATGAAAGAAATTGTTGGGGCCAAAGTGTAATTTTAAGAAAGATAAGGGTAAAATGTAATTTTGAAAAGTTTTGGGGCAAAAATATAATTTCAAGAAAGTTTAGGGTTAAAATATAATTTTTTAATTTTTTTATTTTTTAAAATTTTTTAAAATAAACCCATAATTAAGCCGGACAAAATTTAGTGCTTACAGAATTGATAAGCCAAAAATTTTAAAATATACTTTTAAAAGTTCCTAAATTTTATTTTGGCCATGTTCGTGGACAAATGGTTTTGAAATGAGATTTGTAAATTAAGTTGAACATTTGATTTTACTAGTTTTGAATGAATTGCATAAATGGTTTAAAAAGTACGTTTGAAGTTACAAATTTTTTTGGGCCATTCTAGTGGCCAATGTAGCTTTTCGAATTCGGCCATAATGACTAGGCTAGGTTTGGGGCTTTACAGGATTGCACCAGGCACAATTGCTTGTAGCTTGCAAGTTTCTCCTTGATAAGTAAACTGCTTTTTTGGAGAGCTAAATTCCCTTGCAATGTCCGTAATAGGCCACCTAACGTAGACCGTATCGATATGTTGTTTGGCGTATAGTTGAATAATCCAGGGTAGGAAGTGTTGGAAAATTTTGGTTTGAAAACGATTTTCTTGCACGGCAGAAAATTAAAATTTTGAAAATCAACTCGGTTTGTGATATTTATAGCAATAAACCTTAGATCGAAATCTTACCTGTGTTTTTGGATAAGCGAATCCTTAATGTTTTTCGGCTTTCAACCAAACAATCTTCTTCGCTATTCTCGTACCACGAATTACTTCGAGTGTAGGCTCGAACCAATTGAATCAAAACACAAAACTAGAAAAAGTTTTCCTTTTGGGGTGAAAATGAAAATTCTCTCGTCTTTAATAGAAATCGATAAAATTATTATTTTGAAAAATATGTATATAAGTTAAGAATTAATTCTCTCTATTTTTTGGCAGAAGAACAATCTCTTAAAAGTTTTGTTAATAGCTCTATCAGTGTCATATATTTATAGGAAGAGAAGGTAGAATCCTTGCAGAGTTGTAGATGGTTATTTTAAATAAAAAATAACATCCTACTTTGAGTAGGAGAGGTGAGGATGACTCAACCTTGTATTTCTACTAGGGTTGCCACCCCCTTCATGTTATACAAGGGTTTTGAGCCTCTCTCACATTAAGTCCAATTACGACTACTTCTTGGCCTTTTTGACCCAATACTCTGTAATATGATCCAAACCGATTCAATTTTTCTATTTCCCAAAATAAAATTTAATATCTACATATTAAATTATTTTCTATCCCTAATTTTACAATAGTAAAATTTTGACAATTTTATCCCCGATAAAATTTTGATGATTTTACCCCTGATAAAATTTCGAGAAAATTCGTTCAATATGTCACAACTTAACATGCTCACTATGGATGATTTATTTTCATATTCAGGCTTCAAAACAATACAAAAACATGAACTTATTCTTCCATCGTTTTTTAAGTAATCGTATATAAGATTGCAAGTTTCTATTTTCATTTGGATTTCTATTTTTGGAAACCTATATTCATTTCCATGATTTCATTTCTCCATTTCGGAGAAAACCATAATAATTTTTGAATGTTTTCTATTTCTCTTTTTCTATTCATTCCATTCATTTTTATTCAAACACACAATGCATTTCTCGTTTCAACCAGCTAGCGGAGGGATCGATTGGACATTTGTAGTTAAGGCTCAAATGATTTATAATTAAGTTCCATCTTTTCGCATATTAATTATAAACTCATTTAGTCATGGAAGAAGCTAGTGAAGGTCCAAGCAATCGAGGCAAATGAGCGGTAGAGTAGATTATGTTCTGAAGTTGCTGGTGAGTTCCTTTTTACTTCCTTTAAGTTATGAAACTTCCATGATATGTGGGTTGTGTGTAGTAAGTTTCTCTTAATGTAAATGAGTCGATGTGTTGTGTCGGGACATGTGTGTGAGTATGGATATTGTAAAACACTCTCATTGTTGCACGAGCCCATTACCAAAAAAATTTATTATATGTGAAAATTGTAGAAAGAAAATCTATATGTGATGCTTCCGGTAGGGTAGCTGTATTGCAAACTAGACTAGGAGATCATGGCCTGACCTTACAGGACACGTGTTCGACTTAACAAGGATATGAAATGAAAATAAATATGACTTATATGTGATTCTGATTTCTGAGATATGGGTTCGAGGTTGGCACAAGGAGGGGTCGTTGATAACAATGAAGGGTTGTGGGAGATATGTATAAGTCGACAAAATGTATCCACCAGAGTGTTGTATGTGTTGTGTTAAATTGGAATAATGTTTCCACCAAGGAACTGTGGATGACAATTAGCATATTATGTCTATATAATAGAGTCTCCCAAAAATGTCTATTGTTCTTTTCTTATGAGTACTAATGCTTGTTGATTATCGGAGTCCTTGTAAAAACTAATTGTGTCTATTTTGGAACTCACTAAGTTCAAATGAACTTACTCTGTTACTCTTCATTCACATGCATTTTTATAGTAGAAGAAAGATCTATTGAAGGGGACTACGGCATAGTTGCGGTTGCGAGTGAGCCACTTGTTTATTTTTGTATCATGCATAGCTATGTGGAGGATGGCGTATACACATGTTTTGTAACTAAATTTTTCTATTAACTACGTTGTTTGTATTGTTTTTATCTTAAAAGAGAATTGCCCATTCTTTTGAAAGTGTATGCTGAACTTTCTTGATTTGCTGATCATAACTAGGCAGTAGTTGAATAAAAGAAATGGATTTTACATTAAGGAAAACCTTCATCATTGTTTTCCTAAAAATTTTAAGTTAAGCCTAAGGATTTGAATCTGTTAGTAATGCCCAATTCATCCGGTGGTCTGTCTGGCTGAATGATACACATCATGTCTTCTTGACGGATTAAGGGTTGTTACAATGTCCCCTAGTGATAATAACCACTGAACTCTTAACACCAAGTCACAACCCTTCAGTGGTAACACCATGAAATCAATAGAAAATGTCATGCCCTGAGCCTTGCAAGGGAATGATTGGCAAGTGCCAATGGTTGTCAAACAACCACCACCTACAATGGTGACTCTGAGCTTCTCCATTTGTTTCACAAGCCATGAAAGTTTTCTGACTAACTTGGAGCTAATGAAGTTATGTATGCTCCCTAAATCCACTAGGATGATCATTGGAGTGGAGCCAATGTGTACTACAATGCGCATTATATGAAGGCTTTGGGAGCCTGGAGAACATGTAAAAATAATTTGAGAAATTTTGCAGCTTCTTCCTCCTAACAATTGATCTGAGCACTCTTGAAAATCATTTCCTTCTCCATTAGATAAAAGATTCAGAAATAGTTTATACAACTATGACCTACCACATTTGTGTCCCAAATTATACTTGGCCCCATACTAGAAGTAGAGCCCATTTCTTTTCCTGTCCTCAATTTCAGCAGCAAACAAATATCTAATAGGACTGCTGTTATGGCTATTGGAGGTATGTATGTGACTCCTTTGAGAGCTTAAATTGGTTAAGTGGTTTCAGAACTCACCTTAGATACATGAACATGTGATGAAAATAAGGTGGAAGTCCTGTGAGTCCCTCATAAGGTAGAAGGGTAGCTTTTTCTATAAGAGTTGGTAAGGATCCCTTCCACCTGCCTAGCCACTAAGAATCCTTCAACTATGGACTTAGGCTTAAAGAGTTGGAGCGATTGCCTAATCTCTGGCTTTAAATTGCTTGTAACGATGTTCAGAGCATAGTTATCTGGGAATTGCAATATGGTTGAATAGGCTGATGAAAGTATCATGGTAGTGGTCCACTATTCCTTGTTGCTTGAGAGAAACTAAGCCAGCCATAGGATCCTTGAAAACTTTGGATGCGAACGTTATTGTAGGTTATGGGCATAAGAAGGCTAGGTTAGCAGATGAAATCCACCTTGACTTTAGGTGAAGAAGTGGGGCCAATCCAATGCTTTTCCCTCAAGATGCAACATCACAGTACTTACCTTAGCCTAGTCAATGACTCTTTCACCTTAAAGTATTGTTCTAGTTTAGCCCACCACCCTCAAAAGTGTGTACCATTGAATCGAGGACATTCGATCTTGTGGCTCATGGGGTTGAGTTCCAAATTGCCAGACCTTGATGGGGGTACCTACGCCTTCTAGTTCCATCATGGGTGTTAGTGGCAAATGGTCCCTAGGTGAAAACCCTAGTGGTGGACCTCCCAACACCCCCTTACACTTATTGAGGGATAAAGTTGTTGAATGAGCTGGATCTGAGTTGCCCAAGTACTGTTTAAAGAGACCTAACTCCAGTTTAAGTTCTCCACAAAACTTTTCCTTGAACTCCTTCAAATGTGAATCCAATCTATTGTCCCACTGAGAGAGCTCTACCTGAAGCTTGGCTAATTCTTGTTGCAAGTGTCCAAAATCCTTTTGCGATTTGGTGGTGACGTCATCGCTGACCATGGAGGAACGCCTTACTTTGATACCTTTGTTACAATTATTTTTGAAGATAATTAAATTTAGAGAGAGAAGGGAAGAGAGGGGAGAGCACGAGAAAATTATAAGAGAAAATGAGAGAAGAAGAAAACATTTTGCTTGATTCATAATTGTTCCCATTTGTTACAGACTAGGCTAAAAAGGAAAAGAAGGTGACCGTTGTACCGGATTATAGTTATCAGCTATAAACAGAAGGAATGAAACACAGTGTTTCATTTAAAACAAAACAAACCATTTTTCTAAAACACGTGCCACCAACTATCAAAATAAAACGCACCGTTTCATTTATATAATTCTAACCAAAACACAACGTTCAATTAACTGCTATAACGGCCATAACACAATGTTTTTAATCTCAGCAAAACAAACTAAAACTTCCAGATACTTAATTCGAGTAACATTTCTAAATTAAATTATGCCTTTTAAACAAATTTTGGACCCCAAATCAACCTTATAAGGTACCCTCAGTTTTACTTTATGTCAAAACATAGATAAAAATCTAGAAAAGTGGATGAGGTGGGAAATCCTTCGTATAGGAACCACGTAGTTATAATAAAACCATGCAAATTGGAGGAAGTAACCAACTTATAGTAACTAAGATGAATACATGGAAACGCTATTGGTGTGGCGGATCACAATTCTGGCCCAAATCTTTCTTATAAGTTAGAGCCTGGTCTATCTTAACATGGACTCGTTAAAAATACATTATTATTGTATTTGTATGTTTTTATAATTAAACAATAAATTTGGTTTAGCGTCGATGCCAAAATGATTAGAGTAGGTTTCTGCTTCGAAAGTCTAAAAATCATCTTCGCTTTTTGTTCTTTGAAGAAAAAGCTCCAAAATGTGACCTTTGCTTTACTATAAAGCCATATTAGGATTGTTTTCCCACAACATGTTACAATAAAACCCTACAAAAATAATACTATTGGCACTAACAACATTATTTTTATCAAACATTTATGTTTTCAATCATTATATCCATTTCTTTCCCATGCATTTAAACTAAATTCGAATTCTAGTATCTTCAATGTTGGGTATATAATATATAATTTGCAAAATAAAATTTTCATGTAATGTATAATAGAAACATTATTTTATTTAGGTTTAAATGTGTAAATTTGCCACTACACTTTAGATAGAAATAGAAATTTAATTTTGTTGATATTTACCATTGTTGATGATTAACATCAATCAAAATAAAAATAATAAAATGACAAATTTATACTATAATTGTTTATTTATGGCAAACTGGAATGGGTATATGAGATTGATACTTAAATAGCCCAAAAGTTAAATTATCCCAAGCAAAAGTTTAAAAAAATTTAAGAAAAAGTTTAGAAACCCAACTGGCCTGCTAATTAGTTTTTCAATGGAGTTAATTAATTATTAACTAGTTAAAGCTAAGTATTTTAATATTAAATATGAAAAATATAATTGTAATTATAAATCTTTTAAAAATTACAATTATGCAAAAAAAATTATACAATTATAATGGATCATTACATTCAAATGCCATTGAATAAACAAATCAAAATATATAAATGTAAAATCTATACATACTAGACTTAAACTTGAGACTATAAAATTTAAAATAACCTTACATTAAACTAAAATCTTATTTGCAATTGTAATTTTTAAGTGTAATATACGTGAGTAATTATTTACTGTATATAACTTGAACTCAGATTTAAGTTTAAAATTCTTTTTATCAAACCAATGATAATTAAGTCGACTTAAATTTAATAAATTGATAGTGTGTTTTTGATGCACAGTTGCTTAGAACAGGAAAGAGAGTTGTTTAATCAGGAGGTTAGAATAAAACCTAGTAGGAGAGGAGGCTTGGGTTTTTTGCCCCTAGTTTCAAGCCCCAAGCCTTATATGACTTGTCTCCTATCACGAGACGTCACATGTCAGATCATTATTGGTGAGATAAAAATTAGTGGCTAAACGATTTGATGCTATATAGTTTAGGTAGAATGACTCTATGATGTGCTTTAATTCACTTTCAATGAGACGGTGTAGTTGAAGTCAGATGTAATAATTAAAAAGTGGGTTTGTCTATTAGAATCGAGGGGTTGTTACTAAGAGTTTCTTCGAAGGATTTGCATGTACTGGTCGTGAACCCGACGGCCCGGGCATCGTTAATATAATACAAACAAAAATTTAATAAGGAAAATAAAAAATTAAAATAAAATATAAATACTTATTCGAGGTATCATAACAAAAAATAAAATATAATAAAAATAAAAATAAAATTATTCTTTTGGTGAATTATAATAATAGAGTAAAATTTGAACTTATTAATCAATTTAAATTTAACATTAAATTAGAACTTAGAAGTATGTCTTTTCTTTTCCATTTTAGATTTGAAAAAGTAAAATAAATAAGACGTTTAAATTATTTTACATATGAAACACCATGCACATGATAAGCAATTCATATGTGTCTTTGTTAGGAAATTTCAAAATTGGTGTATGAATGAGAAATTTTATGGGGAAAAGGGAAAATATTGAACTTGAAAAACGTGATAAATTATGTAGTTAAATTCAATTGATGGATTTGATTCCCAATTTCAAGAATCAGGTTATTGGAACGTGGGCTTTATATTGCGACATAGACCCATTACTAATTATAGCAATTCATTATTTGACTACCATATTCTTTAAGCATTACTAATCCGAACGTTTTTATTTCATTACCACATATTTTATTTTTAAATAAAATTAAAGACAAAATAATAAAATTTTAAAAATTTTCATTCTCAGTGTACTAATTATTTTTATCTAAAATTCGATCTTTTGTAAGATTTAATAGCTATTTTATTATTTAAAATATAAAATTATTTTAATTAAAATTCATGAGAATTTTAATTATATTTAAATAAAATAAATTTTATTTATTAAATAATAATTTCAACTAGATATGTAATTTGATTTAAAATATGAATAATTATTTACACTATGGGTAGTCAAGATATTTAATTTCACAAATGGGTTAGAAAACTATTATACATCTTGTCAATCAAGCCTTAACTCAGTTAGCATATGTATTATTATTCGTGAGAAAGATGTGGATTCAAATATAATTGTAGCAGACCCATTTTGCCTTGGGCCCAAATCAAACAACCAAAAACCAAAACCAAATAATAAAAAAAAACCAAAGTTCAACAGTCCAAATATTAACAGCCCAACACCTAACCCTACTCCAAACCAATAATAAAAAAAACCTAACCCTAGGTGCGCCGCACCTAGGTCTGCCACCCCTAGCCTCTGCCACTGCCTCTGCTCCACTGTTAACACCGCCCTCCATTTGTCACCGCCACCTGCAAAGGTCAAAAGTAGAAATGACAGCAAATAATAAAAAATTTTGTAAAATGCCTATAAAAGCCATTTAAAAACGATTGTAAGTTTTTTATAGAGATTTGGATACAACGAAAAACAAGTTCGAATACACAAACAATAAAAAAGACACAAGCAGTTAAAAAAAAAGATTCAAAAGGTGCTAAGTTTTTTTTTTATTTTTTCTCTCTTTATTTTCCTTTTTTTTCTCTTCGAAACTATTATATATATATATATAAGTATATAACAAAAAAAGAAAGGGGTTTTACCTACTCTTCGATTCGCCTAAAAAATAGGAATTTTTTGGAGCTCCAGTTTCCATGCACGGCGGTGAACGGCGGTGGACGACGATCGGAGTTGGGCTGGAGATCAAAAAGGGGGGAGAATTTGAGAGAGAATTTTTTCTATTTTTTTTAAGGAAGAGAGAAAAATGAAAGTTTTAAATTTTTTTTTTTTGTTTATATACTGATGCTAAATGGTGCTGTTTTGGGCCTAAGCTTCAGGCGCCAAAACGACATCGTTTTGCCCCTTAACCCACGTGTTGACCCGACCCAAAGCAAGATCCGCGTGTTTTTTAGTGAAAGGGCTAATTACACTTTTAGCCCTTCCACTTTTTAATTAGTTTGCAATTCGGTTCTTTTAATTCTTTAAATTTACCCTGTGAATTTATTTTTTTTCATTTTAATCCCATAAAGAATATTTGTTTAAGTGGCATGTGTAACATCCCGATTTTAGGGCTAGTCGAAAATTGGTTTCGGGACCACTAATCTGAGGTTGAAAAAAATTGTTTTGATATTATTTTATGTGTTATTGTAACACCCCAAACCCAAACCCACGAGCCTTGACCGGATCGGTATGTCATCATGGAAAACATTTGCGAAGAATTTGTCTTAAAGGTGAAAACGTGAAAATTTGTGAACTTTAATAAAACATTGTGTATTTAAAAGCCCATTAAAATTTAGTTGTTATAAATTCCCATTAAAACTTTTACATAAGTTATTATAATATAAATCGATTCAAAAATATTTTTCCATTATTAGTTCAATTAATAAAATAAACTTCAAACCGTAAATAAAGTTTCCCAAATACCATAAGTGGCCCTTATTACACCAAATAAATTCCCAAAATATCGATAATATAAAATGTATAAAAATAAGAAAATCAACTTCTGCATGGGCCACCTTGTATCCACTCCAACCCGGTCCAAGCTTTATGCATCACCTGCGATGTTGGAAAAATTTGGGTGAGTCAAACAAACTCAGTGCATAGTTATTTCACATGTTTCCCCATATGGGCTTGGCCCATATCCACACAGTCCATACACATAAATTATGCAATTATGAAGCCCAACCTAGTGTCCATCCATTACACCCACCTCGACAGACATCTTTGCCAAGGCCGTGGCTAATCCACCGATCAACCAAGTGATCCCACATATCTTACCCCGCGACACTGCTGCTCAAGGTCAGTGGCTAAGCCACCGATCACATAAGTGATCCCACATATCAATCATCCACGGTGATGCACACACTATCAACCGCCGAGATGTGGCACCTAGCCAACACCTCCTTGATGAAGCACATAGCTAACATCAAGCGCTAATGTAGCACCAGCTAACATTAGACCACGTACATAAATATGTACACCCTTTCCTTCGATTTTCACATCCCATGTCCCATGCATATATGTGTATCATGTCGATTAACATTTAGAGTAAGTATTCATCACATGCTCACCACAAATATCACACATATATCATAGGCAAAATAGAAACCGACACGATTAATTGATTACCCACTACGGTATCCACCGTCTTAGCCATTATTTCCGCTAACATACACATCATAAACATACATACATAACAACAAATAAATAACAGGAGAATAGTGCGATAACTATGCACATGATTTGTTTAGCGAAATCCCGATCTATTTGGATCTAACACAATCTAGAATCCAAAACTCTTTATTCCCGTCGATTTGCCTCTAAAAGCCATAATCACAATCGATCGTTCTTAAACCCATAAAATGGCCTTTGGCGAATATTTGCAATCACTTACCTAACTTATTTAAAACCCGAATACTTGCTTGCTCACGAAGTTATCGAAATCCTTGAATGCTTCAAATCCCGAAAAATCTCCTTTAATGCACCCTAACGTTGGCATAAAAGAAACACATTAATATGGCCTTAAACATATTTGGCCACCCTTAGAAATCAAGGCCTAATCACATGGTTTCGGCATACCTATTGAGAGAGAACCTAAACCGATTACCTAAGGCAGAAATTACTTACCCTTCCACGTTGCTTACCACAAGTCTCCAAATCCCGAAAGATCACTTCACACTATCAGAACCGATTGGATTTCTTGCATCTAAAGTCTCCTTGAACACTGAAAGATTCGACTTTAGAGAATAACAATGGTGTTTCGGCACTATACTAATGAAGAAGAAAAAGTAGAGAATGGGCTATAAAGTTCGGCTATGGCTCTCCAAGAATGATGAAGTATTCGGCTATCACAAAATAAGAGGAGAAGTTTGAGAAGAGTGATAGGTTCAGCCAAGCTAGCAAATAGGGAGAGAAAGAATGAAATATAAATGGCTTTAATGCTCTTTGAAATTTCGGTCACTAACCAAAAGCATGTGAAAGCCAAAACTAGGTGACTTATCACAAAAAAAGATGGCACTAAAGAGAAAGGAGAGACTAAATTTGGCACAAAGAAATTAAAGAAAAAAGAATAACAAAAGATGATCACTCCCTTATAAAGAATTCGCTACTACTATGTCCCTTATCCTATTCCACCTTCTTCTCCTAATTTATCTTAACAAATAAAATAAAATAATCCTTCATATTATCCCATATCAAACTCCTATATTATCACCTATTTAAACTAAAATAAATAAAATAAATAAATCACATTTATCTTAGCCAAAATCAACACTTCCTTACCTAATTAAAAGTCCAAAGTCAGTCCAACACTCCCCTTCTCTCTTGACGCCACAAGCAAAAATAAAATAAAAGCACTCCCCTTGCTTGTCCACAAGAGTCGAACCTAGGCCCTTGTCCACACTGGCGCTCCACGCCACTTTACCACATGATGTTTTGTGGCATAAATCCTCACGAATTCCCTTAAAGCCTCCTTAGCCCGTTTCCTTCTTGACGCAAAGAGTAAAAATAAAACACACTCCCATGCCGCCAACGTGATTCGAACTTGAGTCCCCTTTGACGCAACACTCCAAGCCCCTAAGGTAGCGTCCCAAGCCACTCTACCAAGGCGCTTTTTGTGACATGCTTCACCCCGAATTCCTTTTAAAACCTCCCTAGCCAAGCTCCTACTTGGCGTAAAAATAAACTCCCATTCGCTTCCTCTGCAACTCGAACCAAGGCGTCACATACCAAGGCCCTAAGTGGCGCCTTGCAGCCACTTTACCAAGGCTATTCTTATATCCCAAACTCCACATAAATTTCCTTAAGCCTTCTTTACCACGCTTCCCCTCTTTAGACTTAAATTCTAAAAATTTTCTAAGGCATTTTTCCATATCCTTGGGTTCTCAAAACCCCTAAAACACACTCAACTACATACTAAGCCTTCTCTTACATGGATTATGCACTAACCCCATAACCCCTAAATCCAGGGTATTACAGTTATGGCATAATTATATCGATGCATGAAATTTTTTGTGCATTAATTTTAGCAATTGTATGCTTAATTGTGAAAAAGGACTAAATCGCATAAAGTGAGAAAGTTCTATTATACAAGGTAGAGGTGTCTAATAGCCTTAGAATATTAAATTGGAGGTCCTTAAAGTGCAATTAGGTCATTAAGAGGGTGTGGCCGGCCATAGGAAACATGGGAGACAAAGGCATTAAATTTTGGTCAAAATTTGGTGGAATTAGGTGATTAAAAATGAATAAAATAAGATAAATAAAAGAGATATCATCTTTCACTATTCATGCTTCTTCTCCACCGAAAATTGAACAGAAATTAGAGGATTTTGGAGTTCAAACTTTCAGCCAAGCTATTCTCTTGCAAGTAAGTGATTTTAAGGGTCTTTCTTGATAATTTTTGTACTTTTGGAACCCCCAATGCTTAAGCTAGCTAATAAAGGGACTAATTTGCAAAATGTTTGAAATTTTAGGGACTTGAAATGAGAGTTTTCACGTTGTTTGTTGATTTTTTATGGAAGAAAATGAATGTTAGTAGGTTGATGAACAACTTTTGTGAAAGGTGTTACCATAAAAACACCTAAATATGACTTATTTGTAAAGGTTGTGATTGTGTAATAAAAGCATGAAATAATTGGTTTTGTGAGTTGTTGTAAGAGAAATAAATGTTAAGCTAGGCTTATTTAATGAGGAAATGTGATAAAAATGATTTACGAGCCTAGAGGCAAAATAGTAATTTTGCTAAAGTATGAGGGCAAAATGGTCATTCTTGTCTAAGTAGAAACTTTGATGTATCATGAACTATAAAGTGATTGAATGAGTGAATTTTATTATTATAGATCAAGAAGAGCGAGAAAATCACCTTGACAGAGGAAAAGGCAAGGTTACTGACTAAACCATCGACTAGTACATTTTGCACCGAGGTAAGTTTATGTGTAAACGATACATCTTTAATACATATGTTGTTACTTATTGATGCATTGTATGAATAAGATCAATTATGATTGTGATTGATTGGAATTGATAGATAGTGAGTAATTCTCGTATGAACCTCAGGATAAATATGTAAGTGCGAAAATATCCGTAATAACTATTTGGTGGGCTGTGTGTGATACCACCGTAAATATCCTTTTTGGTGGGCTATGTGTCATACCACTTTACTATTTATTCACGATGGGCTGTGTGCGATACCATCGTTTATATTTTTATTTGGTGGGCTATGTGCGAAACCACCGTAATTATTCTTGTTGGTGGGCTATGTGCGATACCACCCTATTATTAACTATTGGTGGGCTGTGTGAGAAACCACCAAGTACTTAGTATCATTCCAAGGGGTTCATCAAGAAATTGTCTAAGTAAATATATCATGTGGTTTGTGGTGATGAGTGCAGGGGATGAGTGCAAGTAAAGGTGAGCATTTTATTTGTAGTATGGATGGAATGTGTTAAGAGATAAGATGAGTAAGCATTATTATGGAAATGTGATTTGTTCTTGCTTATTATGTAATGTTGTTGCTTGATTGGCATATGTTATGATGTTTATAGTTTACATGTAAACTTACTAAGCTTAAAGCTTACTCCATTTCTTTTTCCTTATTTTATAGTGTCAAAGAGCTAGCTCGGGATACGAAGATAATCGAAAGATCACCCACACTATCAGCTCATCTCGGTATATTTAGACTTAGCATTTTGAGTATGGCATGTTTAGGGGTTAGACTTAGTGAAATGTTTTGTTGTTTTGGCCAAGTGTGTTGGCTCCTTTAAAGATGAACTTTTTGTAAATAGCCATAGTTGATGGATCATTATTATTAATATATGAAGAGATGAGGTTATCCATGAATATGTATAATGTCTGATTGGATTGTTTGATTAATGATTGAATATGATTTATGTTGTAGTAGTTTGGGTGATAAAAAGAGCTTGGCAAATAGCCTTGTTCTTGTCCACACGAGTAGGCAAATGGGCATGGGTCTAGGCCGTGTGTGACACAAGGTCAGTCTCATGGGCGTGTGGTTGGGCTGTGTGTCCCCTATATGTTAATGTTGCAAGTCAGTGTCGACCATGGGCTAGACACATGGGCGTGTGCCCTTTATATGGTTGCTAACGTCACAAACAGAATACCCAAGTTTTCACACACGGGTGAGGACACGGCGTGTCTAGGCCGTGTGAAGGACACGGGCCCAAGACACGGGCGTGTGTCCAGCCATATGAAAACCCCTGTAGGTTCGAAATGAAAATTAAATCCCACATGAGCTGGGAACATGGGCGTGTGTGACCACACAGCCTTCCCACACGGGCGTGTCCCATTTCATACGGGCGTGTGGCCCTGTTTAGGCAAAAATTTTCTAAGTATACAAAAGTTCCCGATTTGATTCCAAGACCCTTCCCATTTGCATGTTTAAGGCATCGTAGGCCCATAATAAGGATGTTATGATTGTAAATGAGAAATTTTAAGTTGGAATGAAATTTGATAGCCCAAAGTTGTACGTTCAAACAAGATAAGTCCATTAATGCCTCGTACCTGGTTTTGGTGTCGAAAATGGGTAAGGGGTGTTATAGCATGGGAATATTCCCATTTTATTCCGTGTACTTTTACGCGTGTTTCATTTTAGTCCCTTAATCGGCCCTATCTTTTTTTTATTTTAAAATTTGCCCGAAATTTTGTTTTAAAATTCACTTTAGTCCATTTCTTAGTTATTTTTGCTACTTTATTATTAAATTAATTTAGTTTAATATTAATATTATTATACTTTCTTTTTAATCTACTTGTTTATTTTATTATCATGTTACTAAATTAATAAATTTTGCAATATTATTATTATTATTATTATTATTATATTTTTATATATATTTATTTACCTAAATTTTTATATACACATATTTATTTTATTCTATCGCTTATCTATTTATATCCATCTTATATAATTTTAAAACTTTAGTGGTTTTTATTTTATTATTATATTATTATTATTATTATTATTATTAAACTGCTTTGCAACCGTATTCATTTATTTATGTAACATTAGGTCTTTAGCTTCGATTTTTTTTAGTTTGTTATTCTTATTATTTGTCATTTTATTTTTGGCTTGTTTATTTTATTTCTGTTCTTTATATTGGCATTCACATTAACATACTTATTATTTTGTCATGCACACAGACACCGTAACCCGTTTTACACTTCACCACAAAACCGCGTCACATTTTACGCGATGCATTAAATTTTTTTAAAATAAGTGATACACCGTGTTTTTAAAAAATCGAAAGGTCGTTCCCTAACTTACGGGGTTTTGACTTTCTCGATAAATCTGAATCAACGAATCTTTTGAAATTTTTAAGTAATCTCGGGAATTATGAAAAGATCGTGTTCTAACTTACAGAATATGGTTTCTTTCTAAAATCGAGATAATCAAACATCTTCCAAAGTAAATTTTTCGGCATTTATTCTCGTATCGGGAATTTAAGACATTGTGTCCTAACTTACAGGACATAATTCTCCTTCTCGATTAACGTGAAATATGCACATTTCTCAAAAAATTCTCAATATTTTTACAAAGGATCGTATTTTTAAAATCTTTTCAAATTTTCAATTTTCGAAACTAAAGACACTAAGTAATCAAATAGGTACCAATTTTGGGCGTATCGAGTGTGTTAATCCTTCCTCGTAAGTAATTGACTCCCAAACCCGTTTTTTGGAGTTTGTAGACCAAAAATCATCATTTTAATAAATTTATACTTTTATTAAAATGATTGAATTATGAGATGATCCGATCACACCTAAATAAAAAGGATTGGTGGCGACTCCCATGTTCGTTTTCGTTTTCAAAATCAAAGTCGACCCCTTTTCAAAAAAATGGTTTCAACAACTTGGCTACTCCACTGGAGACCCAAAATAAGAGAGTCATGTCACGAGTTGATTACTTTTTGTCTTTTTGTCGAAAATTGAAAACTTGGTTTAAATTTACAATCCTTTTGTTGCATTTCATCTAACTTTGTTGCGATCTTCATCATTTTGGTTTATAATTGCTTTACTGGGTTGAGTTTTTGATATATTTCTACACATTGCATCGCATAATTGGTTGATTTTACCCTTTTAAGTGGGAGTGAAAAGTTATTCTTTCGTGAGGTCTTCACCTCCGTATAGTATAGTGGATCGCTTTCGGGATACATTTGTACCTATGTCTTTGTGAGATTTTCATCTCTGTATAGCCATAGGGAAATGTAGTTCCCTAAACTGAACTTGGTCCATATGAGCCTGTAATGGGTGAGGATCGAGGAATCTGCTAGTTCAGGTGCCTTTACTTTAGAACCGAACACCATATAATGAGCCTTAAGAGCCCACCCTAGGTAGAACCACACCAAACCCCTAGTGGTCATCCAAATAAGTGTTCTATTTGTTATTTATGTTTTTTGTATTGATGTGTTTTCTTTTGTTTTGGTTATAATTTGATTGCATTGCATTTTCATCATAGAAAAGAGGTGTTGATTTATGTTCATTTGCTAAATAGAGAGCTTTTCATGGAAAATAGATTTTTGATAAAGTGGAAGACAATGCGGGCATTCGAATATGGTCCGAGAAAATGTAATGAGAGAAGGGTGATAGTCTAATGGAGAAGTACAACTTTGTTTCGTTGCCTGAGGATTTAAGTCGACCAAGATTATTTCGAAAGCAGTCAACATCCAGACTTTCTTAAAGGAGCTAACGAGCATCACGGGAAGAATTAAGCAATGGCTCGCGGTCCGAATCAAGCAAAAAGGAGATGGTAGAGGCATCACTTGGAAAATTCACGAGATTTGATCTTAACACCTGGACATGAAGAAAAGGATCGATTTCTTCGCCTGGAGTATGAGGGCAAGGTCGTATATGTGTCCATGTTATGTAAAGAGATTTGTTTTTTTAGTAAAGTTGTTCTAATAGAATTGAATCAAAATCAATACCTCTTTTTGCATTCATGCATCTGCATTGCATTGCATCATATGCATTACATTCTATAAAAACCCTAATTAATCAAAAGAGTTGGAATTCTTTGAAGAGGTCAAAGGCCCGCAAAGAATGTTGGGAAATTGGAACATCAACGCCATATATGAAGAAAGGATTTGAGGAGAAAATTTATCAAAATCTACCCCTATGTACCTGGAAGTGTTCTGAACAACTGAACTATGGAAGAGATTCTTGTAGTTTTTAGAGTCAATACAGAATAATGTTTAAAACAAGCTTGTTACTCTAAGCCTAGGACTAATAAGAATCCTTTTGTGAAATAGGCATATGTCTAACATCTTTATTTCAATAAAATACATCTTTGCGTATCATTTTGAGCAAAAATTTTTCATCCTTTCATTTCATTCATAATCATACCATACAGATAGTTATTCTTTGATTATTTTGTTCTTTGGATCTTCCTTCGTTCCTATAATAGGTCTCCAGTTATCAATGATATGAGTGACACTGCTACTAACACAGAATCTCCTTTTGAGCGAGATATGTGTTTAGAGGAAACTCAGGACTTTGAAGATGACAGAGATTGTAACTTATCTCTTGATTTGTTAAAGATGGTAGAACAAGAGGAGAAACAGATTCTACCTCACAAAGAGTCAGTAGAGATTATGAGCTTGGAAGAAGGAAAAGAAGTGAAAATTGGAGCTTGCATTGCTGTAGAGACACAGCGAGACCTTATTAAATTAATCTAAAAATTTAAATATGTCTTCGCATGGTCACATCAAGACATGCCCGGGTTAAGTACTGATATCATGGTACACCGGCTCCCCATAAAGGAAGAGTGCAAGCTCGGTTCAATAGAAGCTCCGAAGGATGAGACCCGATGTTTTAATGAAAATAAAAGAGGAAGTCAAGAAACAATTCGATACTGGTTTCTTACAAGTGATTAAATATTGGAAATGGGTAGCCAATATCATCCCATCCCTAAAAAAGATGGGAAAGTACGAATGTGTGTAGACTACATGGATTTGAACAAGGCCAGCCCAAAAGATAATTTCCGTTGCCTCACATTTACACCTTAGTGGACAACATGGCAGGTTACTCATTATTCTCCTTCATGGATGGCTTCTCAGGATATAACCAGATAAAGATGCATCCAAAAGACATGGATAAAACCACATTCTTGACCATGTGGGGAACATTTTGCTATAAGGTGATGCCATTTGGATTGAAAAACATGGGAGCGACATATTAGAGGGTCATGGTAACCCTGTTCCATGATATAATGCAAAAGAAATTGAAGTTTACGCCGACGACATGATCGCCAAATCCCAAATAAAGAAGGAGCATGTACAAGTATTGAGGATACTATTTTTGAGATTGAGAAAATTCCAACTGAAGTTTAATCCAATAAAATGTACTTTTGGAGCTAGGTCGAGAAAATTGCTAGGATTTGTAGTCAGTGAAAAAGGGATCGAGATCGACCCAGAAAAAGTAAAGGCTATACAGCAATTGCTTCCACCACGCATTCAAAAAAAAGTTTGAGGTTTCCTAGGAAGACTAAATTACATTGCCTATTTCATTTCACAACTAACTGAGAAATACGTTTGGAATGAGGAATGCCAGAAGACTTTCGATAAGGTCAAACATTACTTGTCCGATGCCCTAGTACTGATACCACCTAACCAGACAGGCCACTGATACTGTACTTGGCAGTATTCGAGAATTCCATGGGATGCGTGCTTGGTCAACATGATGAGTGGGGAAGAAAAGAAAGAGCAATATACTATGTCAGTTAGAAATTCACTTAATGTGAGACAAGATATTCGCCAATTGAGAAGTTATGTTGCGCCCTGATTTAGACAACCAGAAGATTGAGACAGTACATGTTATACCACACAACTTGGCTCATCTCAAAGCTGGACCTTCCAAAGTACATGATGGAGTCGATTGCTCTAAATGGAAGAATGGCCCAATAACAAATTCTGCTGTTCGAATTTGACATAGTCTATATAAACCAGAAGGCAGTCAAAGGAAGCGCAATAGTGAATTTTTTGGCCGGTAGGTCTTTAGAGGATTACGAGCCTTTGAACTTTGATTTCGCAACCACTAAAGAAGACTCTCGAGAAGGTCATTCTTGAAAGCTAAACTTTGACGGAGCCTCAAATGCCATGGGTAACGGAATTGGGGTAGTCTTGGTATCCCAAACGGAGATCATTATCCTTTCACTAGCAAATTGGATTTTGATTGCAAGAACAATATGGCTGAATACGAAGCATGTATCATGGAATTTCGTGCAGCCATAGAACACAAGATCAAAATGTTGGAGGTATATGAAGATTATGCACTAGTGATCTATCAACTCAAAGGAGAATGAGAGACAAGAGATCCTAAGCTGATTGAGTATAGAAGACTGGTCCTGAAATTAATTGAGGAGTTTGATGACATCACTTTCTATTACCTCCCGCGAGATGAAAACCAGATGGCTGATGCCTTAGCTACTTTGGCTTCTATGGTCAAAGTGAATAAACAAGAAGATGTAAAACCTATCCAAATAAGTATTTATGAGACTTTGGCCCATTGTTACAACATCGACGAAGAAGAAGAAAGAGATGATCACCCCTGGTATCACGATATACTGCGATACGTGAAGAATCGTGAATACCCTGACCAAGTAACTAAAAATGATAAAAGGACCTTGAGAAGGTTAGTCAGTGACTACATCCTAGACGGGGAAATCTTATATAAAAGAAGAAAGGACCACGTACTATTAAGATGTGTGGATGCCGTTGAGGCTAAGAAAATCTTAGTGGAAGTCCATGAGGGTTTCCGTGGAACACATATTAATGGTTTTACAATGGCCAGACAAATAATGAGATTCGGGTAATATTTGTCCACAATGGAAGCGGATTATATCAGTTATGGCAAAAATGCCATAAATGCCAAATCTATAGAGACAATATTCACGTGCCTCCTTTACCTCTTCATGTTATGACCTCTCCATGGCCTTTCTCTATGTGGGGGATAGATGTCATTGGGCTGATCTTGCCAAAAGCTTCTAACGGGTATCGATTCATCTTTGTGGTCATCGATTACTTCACCAAGTGGGTAGAGGCTGCTTCATATGCCAATGTCACGAAGTCGGCAGTCAACAAGTTCTTAAAAAAGGAGATCATATGTCGATATGGAATGCCAAAAAGATCATATCTGACAATGCACTAAATTTAAACAACAGCACGATATCAAAATATGCAGTCAGTTCAAGATCAAACACCACAACTAATCACCGTATTGCCAAAAAATGAATGGAGCAGTGGAGGCACCAATAAGAACATTAAGAAAATCGTAGGGAAAATGAATGAGACGTATAAAGATTGGCACGAAAAATTACCATTTATCCTCTATGCTTATTGAACATCTGTCAGGACCTCAACCGGGGCAATGCCTTTCTCTTTATTTTATGGAATGGAGGGTTTTACCCATTGAAGTTGAAATTCCTTCTCTCCAAGTTTTGACAGAATTGAAGTTGGATGAAATAGAATGGATCCAATCCCGATATGATCAGCTAAACTTGATTGAAGAGAAAATGTTGAAAGCCATCCGTTATGGTCAGATGTACCAAAAACGAATGATGCGAACTTACAACAAAAAGGTTTTTCCTAGAGAATTCCATTAGGGAGACTTGGTATTAAAGAGGATCCTTCCCATACAAAAGGACTTTAGAGGAAAATGGATGCTAAACTGGGAAGGACCTTATGTGGTAAAGAAGGCCTTTTCAGGAGAGCGTTAATCTTAACTGAAATGGATGTCAAGAGTTTTCCTAATCTAGTGAATTCAGATTCAGCCAAGAAATACTTCACTTAAAAAAAAGGAGAGGCCAATGTGAAAACCCGTAAAGGGTGCCTTAACACCAAAAGGGGTTTTAAATTGAAGACCGTAAAGGGCAATTCAACTTTTGATCAAAAGATGGGGCATGCGGTAGTCTTACTATACCTAAATTAACAAGAAGGAGAAATGCTATGTCTTGGGGCATCAACAAAGTATTCTAGATCTCTAAACACATGTTGAGCTCAAAATTGTCCTCAAGAAGTTCGTAGAGAAATTCATGCTGCGATATTTGGGCCACCTATTTTCCTTTTACTCATTTTGTATTTCAGTAATGTTTGATTTCTTTGATTAATCTATTCTTTTCAAATTTTGTTCTTGATAAATTTCAGTTTTGTCCGTCATTATGATCCTTTTCAAGCATTTTGCATTGAAATAACGATTAATGGACTCATAATATTCATATAAAAGGAGTTTTGCATATTACTATGGAAAGTTGTCTAAATAGTACAGGGACTTGAAACATGACCACTAGTTAGAACTAACCAAACCTAAGAATTGGAAACACTTGAGAAAGAATAGTCTAAATTGTGACTATTTCTTCGGATTTTCTGCCAAAGATACCAGCTGAACAAGAATGCATGGTAACACATCAGTGACAGAATCTCGATGAGCAACGAGAAATGACAACCTAAGCATTGAAAAGGGGATCATTCTCGCAAAATGGCATTCTGCATTCATGCAAATATCATTCATACACATCTAGTTAAGAGATTTGATTCATTTTGATCATGATATCCTAATCATTTGGCATAAACATAGGACCATGAAATTGGTTCTGCAGGTCTTGTTACCTAGAGGATGGTGTAACAGATCGATAAATTGAAGAAGATACAAATCCTATACCCCTGAGTTGTAGTGGGATGGATGGAAAAAATTATAAATCTTATCTCCCTGAAGTTGTAGTGGAGCAGATCGAAGATAGCAAATCTTATCTCTCTAATGTTGCAGTAGAGCAGATTAAAGCTATAAACCTTATCTCCCTAAAGTTGCAGTTGAGCAGATCGAAGATGGAAAATCTTCTCTGAAATTGCAGTAGAGCAGGTTGAAGTTACAAGTCTTATCTCCTTAAAGTTGCAGTGGAGCAGACTGAAGATAGCGAATCTTATTTCCGTGAAGTTACAGTGGAGTAGATTGAAGATAGCAAATCTTATCTCTCTAAAGTTGTAATAGAGCAAGTTGAAATTACAAGTCTTATCTCCCTGAAGTTGCAGTGGAGCAGACTGAAGATACCAATCTTATCTCCCTGAAGTTGCAGTGGAGCTGATTGGAGCAACTAATCATATCTCCCTAAAGTTGCAGTGGAGCGGATTAAAGCGACAAATCCTATAACTTTGAAATTGTAGTAGGTTAGATTGAATCTACTATAACTACAAATCTCATTTCCCTAAATTTGCAGTGGAGTTGATTGAAGCTACAAGTCTTATCTCTCTGAAGTTGCAGTGGAATGGACCAAAGCAACAAGATGAAGTGGACTGAATGAGGCTACTTGAAGAAAAGAAGCACCAAAAGAAGTCGAGATTCGGTGAGACCATGCAAAATTGGCATTTTCAAAAGTCTTTGCTCCATTCTCGTTGCACGACAATGAGCAAAGAGGGGTAGCTGTAGCAGGCCCATTTTGCCTTGGGTCCAAATTAGACAATCAAAAACCAAATCAATAAAAAAACCAAAGTCCAATAGCCCAAGTATTGACAGCCCAACACCTAACCCTATCCCAAACCAATAATAAAAAAACAAAAAAACCTAATCCTAGGTGCGCTGCACCTAGGTCTGCAGCCCCTAGCCTCTGCCACCACCTCTACTCCACTGTGAGCACTACCCTCCACTTGCCACCGCCACCTGCAAAGGTTAAAAGCAGAAATGACAGCAAATAATAATTTTTTTATAAAATGGCTATAAAAGCCATTTAAAAACGATTGTAAGTTTTTTACAGAGATTTGAATACAACGAAAAACAAGTTCGAATGCACAAACAATAAAAAAAGACACAAGCAGTTAAAAAAATGATTCAAAAGGTGCTAAGTTTTTTTATTTTTATTTTTTTGTCTCTTTATTTTCCTCTTTTTCCTCTTCGAAACTGTTATATACTTATATATATATACAAAATATAAGAAAAAAAGAAAGGGGTTTTACATACTCTTGATTTGCACGAAAGGGAATTTTTTGAGCTCAGCCCACTGCACCTGTGGGGATTTGACGACCCGAGTTGGTGAGGATCAAAAGGGGAGAATTTGAGAGAAATTTTTTCCGTTTTTTAAGGAAGAGAGAAAAATGAAAGTTTTTAAAATTTTTTTGGTTTATACACTGATGCGAAACAACGCCGTTTTGGGCCTAAGCTTCAGGCGCCAAAACAATGTTGTTTTTCCTTTAACCTGTGTGTTGACCCGATCCAAAGCAGGATCCGCGTGTTTTTTAGCGGAAGGGCTAATTGCACTTTCAGCCCTTCCGCTTTTTAATTAGTTTGCAATTCAATTCTTTTAATTCTTTAAATTTACCCTGTGATTTTATTTTGTTTTTTCATTTTAATCCCATAAAAACGGCACCGTTTAAGTAGCATGATAATATTCTCATTTTAATCCGTGCACTTTTTTGCGTGTTTCATTTTAGTCCCTTAATCGGCCCTATCTTTTTTTATTTTAAAATTTGCTCCAAAATTTTATTTTAAAATTCACTTTAGTTCATTTCTTAGTTATTTTTGCTACTTTATTATTAAATTAATTTAGTTTAATATTAATATTATTACACTTTCTTTTTAATCTACTTGTTTATTTGATTATCATGTTACTAAATTAATAAATTTTGCAATATTATTATTATTATTATTATTATTATTATTATTATTATTATTATTATTTTATTTTATAAATATTTATTTACCTAAATTTTTACACACACATTTATTTTATTTTATCGCTTATCTATTTATATCCATCTTATATAATTTAAAACTTTAGTGTTTTTATTTATTTATTTTATTATTATGTTATTATTATTAATATCATCATCATTATTATTAATATTGTTATTATTCTTAAATTGTTTTGCATCGTATTCATTTATTTATGTAACATTAGGTGTTTAGCTTCGATTTTTTTTTTTTAGTTTGTTATTCTTATTACTTGTCATTTTATTTCTAGCTTGTTTATTTTATTTCTGTTCTTTATATTGCCATTCACATTAACATACTTATTATTCTGTCATGCACACAAACAGTATAACCCGTTTTACATTTCACCACAAAATCGCATCACATTTTACGCGATGTATTAAAATTTTTTAAAATAAGGGATACTCCGTGTTTTAAAAAATCGAAAGGTCATTCCCTAACTTACGGAGTTTCGACTTTCTCAATAAATCCGAACCAACGAATGTTTTGAAATTTTTAATTAATCTCAGGAATTACGAAAAGATCATGTTTTAACTTACGGAATATGGTTTCTTTCTAAAATCGAGATAATCAAACATCTTTCAAAGTAAATTTTTCGGCATTTATTCTCGTATCGGAGATTTAAGATATTGTATCCTAACTTAAGGGACGTAAATCTCTTTCTCGATTAACGTAAAATATGCTCCTTTTTCAAAAAATTCTCAATATTTTTACAAAGAATTGTATTTTTAAAATCTTTTCAAATTTTCAATTTTCAACTCTAAAGACACCAAGTAATCAATTAGGTACCAATTTTGGGCGTATCGAGGGTGCTAATCCTTCCTCGTGCGTAATTGACTCCCGAACTCGTTTTCTGAATTTTGTAGACCAAAAATCATCGTTTTAATAAATTTAAAATTTTATTAAATTGATTGAATTACGAGGTGATCCGATCACACCTAAATAAAAAGGATTGGTGGCGACTCCCATGTTCGTTTTCGTTTTCAAAATCAAAGTCAACCCTTTTTCAAAAAAATAGTTTTGACAGTAATGAAACGTGTTTATTCCCCTATTTAAGGGTTGAGAGGGGTTATGGGTAGTTGTGGAGTGTGTTTCGCATTTTTGGGTCAAATTAGTGTCAAAATAGGTTTGATGTCATGACGAGGAAGATCACAACGTCCCGATGATGTCACAACGAGGCGATCACGATGTCGCAATGACATGATATGTTTCTCATAATTAAACTCTGATGAGTCTAGGAATATTTTAATCATATTAACCCACAAATTTTAGCATATAAAAGGGGCCTTTAGTAACCCTAGAAAAATTAATCATAACATAACATTATAGAGAAAATTAAGAGAGTTTTTTGGGAGAGATTTGTAGGGAATTTTGTATTTAAGCTGGAGAACTTTGTGCTTAGGGGTTAGGGTTTGTTTAGAATTTTTCCATCTTATACTTTTCAAAATTTTCTCATTAATGAAGCCTCCTTTTGCCTATGATTTTTATCCTCTTCATTGGAGGAGTTTTTTCATGTAAATTTGTGTGCCCAATTTTCTCTATTCCTTCTTTCTCATTGTTTATATGGATTGATCCCCACAGTAGTTTTAGATATTATATCAAATAAAAAACACTACATGTCTTTAATTTATATTTTAAAAATAAAAAAGAAAAGAAAATAAGACATATGATGATTTTTGAATGTAGAGTTAAAAGTTTCATCATCTGTAAAATAATTTATTTTAAATTTAATTAATTTAAGCTTAATTAACTTTTACCTCTCTCAAGCAAATTTATTTTGAATAATCATACATACATTAAATATTTATATTAAATTTTAATTAAAAATCATTGATGTTTAAAATAGAGAAGGGAGGAAAGAGGAAGGATTTGATTAATATATTATATTTGTAGAATTGATACGAGATAAAATGATTTAGTATTTATATTTTTATAATATTTAAGATCAATTTAAATAAATAAATAAGAGGATTACTATATTTGAATTTTAGCTCACTATGCAATGTGGTATTTATGTAAGATAAATATTCAATTTGGTATATGTATTATATCGTGTGTTTCAAAGCTTTAACATTGTTTAATTCACATGTTGACTTGGCAACAATGAAAAAAAAAAAGAAGAATGCCATGTGTCATCAAATAACTTGTTTTAGTTTTTTATATAATTTTACCACTTGAAAATTTATTTTTACTTGTGATTAAATTATTAGTTTTTTATTTATAAGTATTGAACAAAATTTTAAAATAAGTTAAAAGGAAAAGGACAAAGTGAAAGTGAAAATTGATTGATGAAAACATCTTTTACCCCAATGATTCAAAATTTCAGAAGAATTATAAAAAATATCTATCACAGCAGGATTGTCTCTAAACATAACTACTACTTAACATGTATCCTCCATTGAAGTTGGAAAAAGTTTTTGGAGTTGCAAAATCAGTTGAAAAATAAGTGAATCGGTGAGGAGTAACGTCAAAATCTCTCTCTCTAAAATTTGATACATTATTTTTTCCTGTATATATTTTTTAGAGGTTAATTCACTTTAGCAGATTAGTTTTCAACTTTCACTATTAGCCTTTTTTTTTAAATTTATTTTTAATTTTGTTTGATGTTTAAAAATAGAAATAAAATGCCAAATAATTTAATTACCAGTAAAAATATATATAATTAGTAAAAATTATAAGCAAAACTCAAAACAAATCATATGATGTCACATGACAAGTTATTTATAATGTTGTCAAGTCAATATGTGAATAAAATAGTATTAAGGTGCACATGGATACATGATAATATAATATAATTACTGAGTTAGTCGTTTTATTTATACAAGTGCTCCATTATATTGTTGGTGAAAGTTTAAGTGCAAACTGTGAGATTAACCTTAAATAAATGAATGGAAGAAACATATTTAGTATAAGTGTTTTAGTGTTATAATTCTCTTCATTTGTTGGATTGTTTAGATTCTCTTGGGGTAGTTTATGAGTCTAAATTATTTTCCT
This sequence comes from Gossypium rotundifolium, assembly GCA_025506655.1. NCBI lineage: Eukaryota > Viridiplantae > Streptophyta > Magnoliopsida > Malvales > Malvaceae > Gossypium > Gossypium rotundifolium. The sequence continues at coordinate 115,469,590 of CP106732.1, read as the reverse complement.
TCTTCAAAGGAGCTCTTTAGGGAAATTGGGATAGTTCATTCTCTTGAGGTAGTTTATGGCCTCAACTACTACAGTTCTCAATGCCGCCAACACTTCTGGCAGTACTATCATCTAAATGGATCTACTTTGCTCCATCTCACACCACCGCAATCAGTAACAATCCTCTATACACTTTATGGTTTCGACAAGATCAGCTAATCTAGAATGCTCTTATAGCGTCCGTCGATCCTACAATCGGCACTACTTTTGCCGCTGCTAAAACATCAAAACAAGCATTGGACCCCTTACACATTGTTTTATGCCAAGGTATCTCAAACAAGGATCTTTAGCCTTCGTAACAAACTTGCAACAAACTCTCCAGGGTTGACGGCCCAATTTCAAACTCTGATCTCATTGTCAAAATCCATAGTGGTCTAGCTCCAAATTTTGGTGAAATTTCTACAGTAATTCGGGCTTGTGACTACATCATTACATACGAGGATCTTTACAAAAAAATTCCTTCAACATGAAGAATCAAAAGCAACTCTTAGTCAAACTATTGTGGTCAAGATAGTCAGTACCGTATTAGTGAATGTACTTTTTTTTCTATAGGTATTTTCTATTGGTATTAGTACATACTAGTATCGATTTGTTTTGTGTATCATTTCGGATTTATCATTATTTTTAAAAATATTTAATATATGTGTATAAAAACATTTAAAATATCACATAAGAAAATATCAAATATAAATAATCATAACAAATAAAGCATTGATTGAAGTGGTAAAGAAAATATTTTAAAAATACTGGTGGCATGAGTTCAAATCTCATTATATATCAAATTTAAGATGCAAAAAAAAAAAAAAAAAAAATAATACAATCTATCATTTATCAAACTCAAAATAAACAAACAAAAAGAATATTCCATAAATTAAGCAATAATATAATCTCATACTATGCATATGACAATTCAATATTCAACAAATAAAAAAAAAAAATAAAAATAAAAATAAAAACTAACTTTAACTTTAAAATTATTTTTGGTATAAATAATAAAAATTAAAGTTAAAATATTTTTTAAAATTAAATTTTTTGGTATCAATCAGTATGGGCGAAATCAATCGGTATACACTATTATAGCTGATATCGACAAAAATTTACATCGAAAAGAAACTTAAAGTTTATTGTTCTGATTCACTACTGGAATGAAGTGTTTCGAATGGACCCAATACATTCTTGGGATAGCAGTATCGAATCTCAGATACATTCTTGTTCTTGTAATATTCGACCAAGCCAAGGAAGCTTTGAGTCTCAGCTACATTCTTTGGTGCTTTTCACAGGAGGATAGCTTCAATCTTTTTAGGATTGACCGAATTTCCTTGACCGAAATAACGTTCCCCAAAAATACCACATTAAATAGGCAAAACTCACACTTACTAAGCTTCTCGTAAAGTTGCTTTTCACACAACAAATGTAATACAATTCTCAAATGTTTATCATCTTCCGCTTTTGAATTCGGATAGATCAATATATGACCAATGAATACCACTACAAACTAATCCAGATAAGGTCAAAATATGCGATTCATGAGATCTATGAATGTTACGGGAGCATTTGTTAGCCTGAATGACATCACAAGAAATTCATAATGGCCATACCGTGCTCGAAACTTTGTTTTCGATATGTCACTATCCTTCACCTTCAACTGATAATATCCCAAACTCAAATCAATCTTAGAAAAGATAGAGACACCTTTCAATTGATCGAATAAATTGTCGATATGCGATAGAGGATATCAATTTTTGATTTTCAGCTTATTCAGCTACCGATAATCAATGCAGAGCCGTATCGAACCATCTTTCTTCTTAATGAATGAAATTTGAGCTTCCTAGGGAGATACACTAGGACGTATAAAGTCGTGATCCAGGAGGTCTTGCAATTGAACTTTCAGCTCCTTTAAATTCTTCGATGCCATACAGTATGGAGTAATTGATATTGGAGCTATACTCGGGTAAACTTCAATCGTAAATTTGACTCCACGATTAGGAGGTAATCTTGGCAATTCTTCAAGAAAAACATTTGGGAACTGACACATTGTCCGAATCTTGATTATTTGACTTTCGTCTGAGTTCGAGTAAATAATGTAGGCTAAGTATGCTTCAATGCCTCAATTTAGGAGCTTATTAGCTCAAATTGATGAAATGATATGAGTCAAACCACTCGATCTAATGTCATTCACTTCTACAATATCACCTTTTAGACTTTGAATAGAAAATTTCTTTTTAAGACAATCCAGAATCATACCATGATCGGTTAACCAGTCCATTCCCAGAATCACATTAAAATCACCAAATGCCCTGATCAACAAATCAATAGAGAACGATCTTTTCTGGATTTCCAATGAACACCATTTACAAACTTTGTCAATGAGCACGACTTGCTTTAATAGACTCGATACAACCATTGCAACATTCGACATTTTCGAATTCAAATTTCTTGTTTTCACAAAGCTAGAATTTATATAAGAGTAGGAAGAGCCATGATCAATCAAAGCATATACGGGTACTGAATGTAAAAGGAAAATACATGCTACAACATTTGTAGCATCTTCTCCCTCACGAGTACAACCCATACATGCTTGCCCTGGAGCTCTGGCTTCATATATCTAAAATGTTGGCTTAGAAATAACCCTCGATACAGAGCCATCATGAGGATTCCCTGATCCTTAACTATAAGAGAGGATATTTGGGTAGCAATGGGTGAATCAACATCATTCCTCGAAAAATTCCATGCAAAATGGTCTAGTGACCCATAACATAAACACGCCCTGGTCTTCTTCCAACACTCACCCTTATGTTTTTCTCTGCACAGATCACAACTCTGAATATCAACATCTCTAGTATGGCCTCTTACACTTCCTATTAACACTTTTACTGATGATCCCGCTTCTTTTTTACTTTAGCAAACCTCTATGTTGACTTCCACTGCTCCCAAGATTCTTAAGCTAACTTAGCTAATGGATGCGAGCTACAAGTCCCAACTCACTTTCCCAAGGCTTAGGAGGGTTTAGGTTTCTTATCAAGGCCCATTGCTTACTCAACCATTTTTGCCTGTTTAGTTAGATCAACAAACTCTTTTATTTTATGCGAGACAAGCTAAACTCTAAGCTTGTCACGCAATCCCCAAAGGAACCACTTACAACTTTTTTCTTCCGTTGGCACTAGTTCTAGAGCATATTTACTGAGCCGCAAAACTCATACTCATAGTCAATAGCAAATATCCCTTATTGTTTCAACATCATAAACTCTTGCTTCTGGTCTTCTAGATACAACTCGCTAATTTATTTTTTATGGAATTCTGATTGAAAGAAAGCCCAATTAATCTGATCCTCTAGATATCAATCACCATTGATATGCCTCCTTTTGAAAGAGGGATACAACGCATACGACACACTCATGTGTGAAACATTTGAGCTGTTGTAACACTCAATTTTTTGATTCTGACCACTCTTCAGCTGACGAAGGATCAACGCCTTTCAACCATTTGAATTTGGTCACCTAGTATTTGCGTAACTCCTTTATCGAAGCTCGCCGAGTTATGAAAACTAAAGCAACTTGCGAAGAAACTCCCGCTACTCATTAAAGGATTTCGTTATAGTGCAAAGCAAATTTGTTTCTTTCTGTCGAGGGCTATCATTTCTATTTTGTTGAGCATTGAATGGATTGATGCTAGGTTCCTTGATCCCAATCTTATTTTCATTCCCAATGGAGTGACCACTACTATATATCATCACCAACATCATTTCTCGAATTTTCTAAAATTTTCAGCAATAAAACATAATAAATTTATAATCAGCATCCAAATTCTGACTCAAACTCTACTCAAATTTGGCATGTACTTCTAGATTCAATTCTGAGTTTGATTTAGTTTAAGAATTGACTAAACCTATAACTCTAATACTATTAAATGTAACACCGTATACCCGAACCGATTGTTGGATCCGAGATACAAGGTGCTACGCTTATTGCCGGAGAAACTACAGTCAAGTTATATTCCATTAATACCAATTAACATGAAAATACAAATAATATAAGCAAATGATGACATATAATCATCCTCGATTCTTATATGAGCTTATGAAAGCTCTAATGCTAACTAGAGGTTGGATTAAAACTAAATTGTAATATTAATAAAACTTCAGCTTGACATCGTGACATTGAGAGTTCCTCATCATGACGTGAAATACTATTTTAGCCTTGTCACAATGACAAAGTTTGATGTCATACCATGGCCTGGAGTCTTGATCTCGTCACGACGTCACATACTATTTCTGCAATTTCTAAATGAAAATGAACCTGCAACTTCTAAGTTCAACTACCAAACACAAGCAATTCATATTTAACCAATATATGGCATTTCCTAGCATTACTTCCTACACTTAAATACCTTATTTAAACTTATACTAATGCATTATCACCAATAAGCTAACCATTTAGTGTAATTCATTCGAAACTTAAACATTCATACCTAAATTCACCAAGTTCATTAGCATTTACAACTTTCCATACCATTTAAACCATATATATACATACAAATTTTAAGAACATGTTACAATCATTTAACCAAATTTACACCTTTAAGCCCTACCTCTAAAGGAGACATGTACTTAGAAGCAAACCAAAATTTGACTCAACTTAGGTCCATGAAAAATCTAAAACAAAATTAGGTTCTATACAAACTTTATTGAGTCAGGAACCAATTGTTGGATGCTAGATCAACTGCTCGAATTACCGGGATCTACTTTACCTGCGCATAGAAAAAACCAAATCGTACGCTAAGCAAATACACTCAGTGGTAAATCTATAATTCAAGATAATATAACAAGCTTAAATATGTACATGCATTCAATTAAATTTTCAATTTACAAACTATACTTATGCCATTCATACCAAATCACTTTCATTTTCACGATGACAAGTACATAATACCTAACCGATTTTACTTACTAATTTAGTTTATATGCATACAAGTTTACCAATTCCCCACAATTACATATACCATTGAATTTATTTCAAATACCATTTCTAATGATATACATTTTCCGAACTTATACATATACATATATCACATTCCATACTATATTACATTTAATTTCTGAGCCTATTAGCTCATTATAACAGGATCAACCCCCAATGCTCGTTTTAGTCCATTTTGCATAATGCAATTCAATGTCATTTATCAACTTACATATCATTCACCATTCGTCATGTTTCTAACCTGATTAACCAGACACAGACTCAGAACAGATACGTGGATCCGTCACCCCTAGTAACTCGGCCACGATAAGGTTATAACAATACATACTATCATCCTGAATTGCTCAACAATGATGATTTTCTCAATCTAAACAAACTATCGCCCCGGTTTGCCCATAAAAAATGACTCTATGCATATAGTCTACCATCCTGGGTTTCTTGACAACAATAGTTTTAATCAATAATCTAACCATATGTCATGCCAACTATATTCGACTCAGTTTGGATAGTTAATAAGATAACCAAACTTTTCGACTCATTATATAAAGTTCTAGTTAATAATATCCAAATAAACTATGAATTCATCAAATCATCATATAACAACATATTTCACCTCAATTTCAAACCAGTTATCACATATAAATCAATTCACACAAATTTCCATTCTATTTAATTTAATACCTATCTCGATATTCAATCTTCTATATACCAATTCAACTCAATTAACCATCAATTACTTACCTCGACTCCATATAATGCAAAATGATGAAAAATAAACAATTCCCGAATCATAGAAATACAAACCAAATTTTTGAGCTATTCGTCGTCGACTTTTGATTTCCCTTTCCCTCTCGATAGTTCTGTGACAATGTTAGCTAAATAAAATCATAAAACATATAATGTTACCAAATTTTATTCAAATAAGAACCAATCACAAAATCAAGCATATTTTACAATTTATTCAATTTAGTCTCTAAACTTGGGACAAACATAACTTTCAATCCAAAGCTTCGGATTAAAGTCCAATTTCACAATTACTCATAAGGGACCTCCTATTTATTATTTCTACTAAAATTTCTTGTCAATTCTACATTTTATTCAATTTGATCCCTAATGTACAAAACTATCAATTAAGCTTTACAATTTAGTCATTTTCTTAAACTAACCTTAATTTCTATCAATTTAACACTTAAAGCATTCAATTCTCAAGAATGAATATTTCAAAAATTTACTATTTTTACAAATTGGTACATGGTCTAGTTAAATCAAGCTCCCATGACCTCATATCTACAAAAAATACAAGAAAAAAACTTGATTGCACTAATCAATTTATTGATTGAAAGCTTAAAGGTGCAAAAATGGAGTTTTCTTTTTTATTTTCTTCTTTGGCCGGTTGAAGAAGATGACTTTTTCATCTCTCCTTACACTAACTTCTTATTTATACCAAGATTATGGCTTAATTAACTTTAGTTAATCATAATTTATCTTAATAAATCTCTATTTCACTTAACTAATCAACATAAGCCACCATCATCCACTATCTCATGTTTTTGCATGGTTTAATTGCTATTTGAAACTTGGGTTAGTTGCAATATAAGCCCTTAAGTCAATTTCTAATTAAAAATCTATAGGGATTGAACTTAACAATTTAGTCCCTGGATCTTAAGTAATTATAATTTTGGCTAAATTAACTATCTAAATTCTAATCCACTTATATAATAACTTCGTAAATATCTTTATTTAATATTTACGAACTCAATTTAATGAATTGAGTCCTAAAACTAAAATTTTTGGTATGATTAAAAATAGGGTCATTAAACAATTGATACTAAAATGGTACTGACTACCATGATTGCCACTATTTCCTCAATATTTGGAATATCTATCAACATTCCTGTTCGACGTCCCTTCAATAATAATGCTAACAATCACTCTTGGTGTCCCTACAACGTTTCAATACCATAAATTAGTAGAGTCCTTCACATAACAACAATTTTAATAATTGTATCTAGTGTTAGTTATGTAGCAAACCATATTATGTTTTGAGTGTGTGTATATCCAAATTTCATCAAATAACTAGTGAACCACACAACGTTTTAGTTTACAAGGGTATTGAAGAAATTTCCATAGGTGATGGTAAAGGAATTCCAATTACTCACATTGGTTTAACTCAAATACATGCATCAAATAATGCTTTTCAAGCTTTCTAACACTTTATATGATCTTAGGATTACACGTAATTTAATTTTAGTTTCCAAATTTTTCCAAGGTAACCTAATATCTGTTGAATTTTTCCTTTTCATATTTCTTAAAGGACCTACAAACATAGACATTGTTGGTGACCCGAGTAAAGATAGTCCTTATGAGTGGCTAAGTTTTCCTTTTCTAAATTCTCCACAAGCTCATATGGCTTTTATGAATACTTCCATTGTCACCTATCATCATCAATTGGGTCACCCATATGAAAGTGTACTTGTAACACCCCATATCCTACCTAATCGCCGAGTTCGAGCTAAAAGATGCCACATTTGTTACTGGACCAACTACATTCTAAATTAATCTTTTTCACATGCAACTAACTACATTACGCATTCACAATATGTCTTTTAATCGTATCTGGGTCTTATATGAACTTATGAAAGCTCTATTGCTAACCTGGGGTTGAATAATGATTAAAATGTAAAAAAAATCAAAATGTTAAGCTAATGTTACAACGTCATGGATATCATGTCACGACCTTATCAAAACAATGATAGCATGTTTGGTTCGATAGAATGGCCATTCCATTATGCCCCTATTCCACGCGCTACAATGACACATATGTTTGGTTGAAATTTGACCACCGAATCGCTATTTCGTGTAGGCTCTATTACGCGTAAATGCTGCATAACCATTCAGAGGGTCAGGCTCTAAATGCCTATTCAATGCATCTCGTAATAGCTTCTTTTTTTTTATTTTGACGAAAATCTCCTCCTACTTCCACTCATCATTCAGATGGAAATCTTCTTGGGTTTTCCATAAAATGCATAGAATACTTTCTGTTTTTGGATTTTGGGTGTGGTGGATTTGCGTGTGGTAGAAAATATAGAGAAATCGATGTCGAAGATGGAGCTTTCCAAAGAAATGCGCACGTCTCCCATCGTGCACCCAGCAATTGTGGAAACAACGAGGCTCCGATTAATTATCAACGATTGTTGTTAGTCTTCTTCCTTTCATTGTCTATTTTCTTATTCTTTCCCCTCTTAGAAATTCTCTATCAAAATTTTCATCTGTATTTTACTCGTTCCAATGAACATTCAAATATCATATGGAGAAAGGATTAGGTTATGCTTTTTCTGGTGTATATGGGTTTGGAGTTTGATTTCCATCTTTTTCTATTTTCTTCTTCCCAAACAATCTTGGAGAAGACTGTCCTGTGTTTGAAAGCTTGTTTGAATTTTGTCAAGTTTATGCTGGTGGGACAATAGGTAAATTCTGATATGGTGGGCTGATTCTCTTAATTTGATTTGTGCATTTTCAGTTGTAATTGATTGTCATGGCTAGTAAATATTTCAAGAAGATTAAATAATCAGTTATGTGATATTGTTATAAATTGGGCTGGTGGTTTACATCATGCTAAGAAGTTTGAGGCATATGGCTTTTGTTACATCAATGACATGGTTTTGGGAATCTTGGAGCTTCTGAAGTATCATGCCCGTGTATTATATATTGATATAGATGTACATCATGGTGATGTTGTTGAAGAAGCCTTTTATTTCACTGACAAATAGTTGTCTTTTGTTATTGGATTGTGAATTTAGCAAAGGAGTTGGATTAGACATCATTTCAAAAGTTTGAAGCTCAAAAAGGAGCCAAAAATACTAATTTTTGGTTGATTTATTGTTAGAAGAATTATCCACTTGGGGGTATAACCATCTGTAAGTTTTAAATTAGATCTGCTTTGCTTATTTTATGATACCAGTAAGAGGCTTGGCATCTTCATGCATCTCTGAAATGCTATTTCAATTGTTGCACTTTTAATAATTATTGTTGATAAATGCAGTCTCTAATCAACTTGTTGAATTTCTATTATGACAGGGTTGGTTATTTGAAAGTATGCATGTTAAAAAATTCATTTATGAGTCTCACTCTCATCTTTAATCATGTAAATCTTGCTTTTGATTGTTTCTTTCAGGATGTTATTTTGTCAACTGGCAGTGTCAATTCCATAATTCATTCAAACAATGCTATTGTAAGATTTTTAGTGTCTGTTGTTAAATACATATGCCTTTTTGTTTTCTTTTGCACTAATTGCAATAATGTGTTATAGGTTATTTCTATATTGAAAGATGATAGCACCTTCATTCATGAATTTTTTGCTAGGTTGAGATCACCCACCACATCTGCTGAATCAAAGAAAAATTTGGTAATTGTTGACATTGTTCTGAAGTTTTATTATTTTATTTTTCTTTTGGTATATGAATATTTGTTGTTCAAGGTTCTTTTCATAGGTTTGAAGTATGGTTTAGTCTGTTTGATTTGTGCTGCAATAATTATTCACTTATTCTTTCTATAGGTATATTTCCATCGTAAATGCATACTATCTAACCTCGCAAACTTGTTGTCTTGTTGTTTTCTCTGTTTATTTTTATTTTTGGTTCAATGTTGTGTTCTTTACTTAAATTAAAACATTCACTGCTTCTCTTATTGATAACTTAGATCTTGGCTTAGAGGGTTTGATTACAAACAAAAATACATGCACTCTCAAATATGATTTAGGTTGAATTTTTTACCATCTTAATCACAAGCGTTTGCAATTTGCTAAAATCAAGCCAAATGCACAAGACGTCTATTATATTTGTCTAAACTTGGAATAAACTCTTGCTGTGATTATGATACAATTAACCTTCTATATACCTTTATGATTTCTCATATCAGTGACAATAAAGAACTATATCCTTCTTCTTTTTTTGGAAAAAAAGAAATGAGTCCGATTTTACTTGTATGCTTCTCAGCTTGAAACCCTTACCCGTTTTCTATGTTTTTTTTCTCCTAGTACTAATTGTATGCAATTCTCTATTTTGGGTATAGTTTTTAGTTATAGTATGTATTTATTATTTAAAGATAAAGATATACACTGGTTCTATATGTAAAAGTAGGTTTCTCAACTTCCCAATGAAAAAGAGAAAGTTTATGGAGCATTGGACAAATGGTTAGCTTGGGAGACTGAGTTTCCATTGATTGCAACTGCAAAAGCTTTACAAATTTTCAAGAAGAGGAGCTAATGGTTGCATGTTATTCAAGTATATTCAGTCTATTGGTATTCTTGCTTTGTATTTTCCAGCATCTAAAATACATTCATTGATGCAGGGAAGCTTTATATGTTCAATAATTTTCCATTAATATATATTATATTAAAATAGCCTTGTATTATCATATCTATCAAGTATTTTAAAGGAACCTTAATGTTATTATTTGTGAATAGATACTTTCAATCAATATTCTTTATGAAGTTTGGCACATGTAAAAATGAAGTTGCATTAGAGTTTGTGATTTCAAATATTAAATCTATATTATTCATTTTACTTTTACATGAGATTCTTATATTATACATGTCTAGCACATAAATAAATTAATAAAAATATGTTAAAATATATATATACAACATAACAATTTCATTAGTTCTTTTGCTCAATTTCAACATTTGTTTGTGAGTAAAATATTTGAGACAAGATATTCTTTAAATTACTCTTTTAAATTATTCTTTAAGTAATATATAGATTATGATATATATGCTAAATTATTTGTTTTGCTAATAATATTCTAACACATTAAATATGCATTATATTTTAAAAATAATAAAGTAGGTTGTATATTATTTTTGTAATATTATATATTATTTTATTAATTTATATTTTATTAATTGTTATATTAAGAATATTATTAAATTATATATTATTATTGTTAAATTATATTTAATAATAAATTTAGTAAAATAGGATTAAATTATGTATTATTGTTTTTATTAAATTATATTTAATAATAATCCTATTAAAATTTAATAACAATAATCATCATTTTAACAAAATTTTTGCTAAGGGTACTCTGGTCATTTTAGCTTCTTTTCTTATGCTATTACAACTCTATTCCATTCAACCAAACACAAGAATACTATTACAGCTCTATTCCATTCCATTCAACTAAACAATTGAATTGTTATTACAGTTCTATCCTATTACAACTTTATTCCATTACAGTTCTATTCCATTACAGCTCTATTCCATTACACTGAACCAAACGTGACCTGAGTGTTGTCACGACTTTAGAAGCTTGAGGTTACGATGCCACTCTCTTTCAATTCTTGCCAGGATGTTGGGAACTCGTCATTATGACAATACCATCTATTTGTGCATAATCATTTGGTACCGGTTCAATATTTCCAACCAAAATCACATTTGTATATAATGGTGCATCCTAATTTCAACAAATCACCCCATCATATAAACTTATGCACATAAGACTCATGAGACTTTTGAAATCAAAGAGTTTATGTCACATCCAAAAACCAGGTTAGTGAATCGAGAGTTAGGTTGAATTCTGGAATTAGGATTTTAGTGATTAATTAATTAAATTATTAAAATAATATTCATGATTAAAAATTTAGGTTATGAATTAAAATTAGGTGTTCGAAAAATTATTTACTTTAAACGAATTTTTTTTTTTAAAATGAGACCGAATTTGAAACTAATTTAGAAAATGTGTTTCAATTGAAAATAAAGATTAAGTTGAAAAAGGGAAGATCTGAAGGTGGCAAAAAGGAAAATTGGCCAATTTTAAAAAAATGGTTGATTATTAAAATCTCCACTGTCCTTCCCTCTCATTTATCCTTTCATTCAAAATTTTTCCCAAACACCAAATTAGAGCTTTTCTCTCTGAAATGGTTCATTTTTTTTATTATCAAGCTTTTTCAACAAAAATTCCTCTTTCAATTTCAAAGAATCATCAATATTTCTTCTTCAATTCCTATATTGTTCTTCACACGTTCTAGCCTGAATTTGATCTTAAACTCGTCGTTTTCGTCAAATTAAGATAACATTCGGACTTTTTTTGATTAAACTAAGTATGTTGTTATTTTAATTCGAGTTTTTATTGATCTAATCAAGATCTCAATAGATCTAATAATTTTAAATTGATTTTTGGCTTGAAAATGGTAGATCTGTAATACTAAGCTAAGCTATTATTTTAAAGTGATTTCTAACTCATTTTGATATAATTAAAAGGCATTTGATCTTAATTTAACAAATCTTTAATGAAATTTAATGAATTGAATGTTTTCCTCTTTTTAATGTTCATGTAAGCTTGAGTTTTACGGGAAAGTTAGATTCGTGTAATTAGGTGAAGTTAAGGGTTTAGATATGTAATTAAATGATATTTAGGATGTTTAGAAACTTAATCAAGGATTTGAAATGAGATTTGAGTGTTGAAACTCCTATTCCGGTAAATCTAGCTAGATTTTCGTTATTGTGAATGAAAAGCTTAATTCTATGATTCTAGAGTGATTTGATTGTGCTTGTTGTTGTCTATAATGTATTTGCATTGTGTTTGATGTGTGTGCAAAATGCCAAATCAATTGGGATCCTCTACAAGCAAGAACAAGAACAAGCAAAAGATTACTTGAGCTTTGGCTTTGAAGCAAAACTTAATTAAGGTGAATGGTCTGGTGTGCTGCAATTATGCACAATTCAAAGTGTTAAAGGGGAGGTTAGGTAACCTAATTTCATACCTTAGGGTGCGAAAATAATGTCAAGCAGGACAACTTCCTCCTTAGCTCGAATAGCATATGTTCGGCGGTGCTCTAACTTCAAATCAGCAAATTGTATCTTTGGTCCCACTGTGATTTGCACTTGTATTACTACTCTGACCTGAACGTCTACCTTTCTGAGGTGTCAACATCAGTTTATCACATCGCTCTTCATTGTCTCCTACCACTCTTAGGCAATTCCACACAAAATGATCTGTCGAGCCACATCATAATACGCTTTTGCTTTGGTTCGCATTCATCGGTGTGAAGTTTTCCACAACATTTACAAATCGGCTTGATTATTCGAACACCTTCCACACTACCGAAAGGTTTAATGGATTTTAGAATCTTGTTGAATTGATTTGTTTCTATCCGAAACCTAGATGTGAAGTGTCACGATTAAATTCTTCTTTATTTTCTTTGATGGTGGTGTGAAAAGGACTTAGAAAAGCTTCTTTTTTAATTTCCAAAGCATTCCTTTCTCTTTTCTTCTTATTATTATAGACTTCCTCAATTTGAGCCCAATTAGATATAACTACAAACTGTTAAATTTCTACCCCTCCAATAATCATTTTAATTTCGTCGTTTAAACCATCTTTGAAACAAATACACGTTTTTTCCTCATTTGGCACAATTTCTCGAGCATACTTTCTGAGATACACAAACTCTCTCTCTTATTCAACTATTTATTTATTTATCTGCTTTAATTTAAGAAATTCTTTCTTTTTCCGGTCTAGGTATCGTTTGCTGACATACTTCTTTTTAAATTCAGACTTGAAGTAGTCCCAAATAATACTCTCTCTCGGTACCACTACCGTTATCATTGACCACCAGTTGTAAACTTCGTCCTTAAGTAAATACACAACACATCAGAGATAATCACTAGGAGAGCAGACCAGCTCATCAAAGACTTGTTGAATATTTTCGAGCCAATACTCAACTTTAGTTGGATCATCTTCTATTCTTTATCGAAACTCCTGAGCACAATATTTCTAACTTTGTTAATAGGAATCATCGACTCGTTTTAGTTGTTTGAGGAGGTGAAGGTATCACAGGATGTACAACAGGGGGTGGAGATTGTTGAGCCATAGGGTTGGTTCGCATAAATTCTGTGAACCACTGACCCATTAAACCAAAGAAAACATTTTCACCTTTTTTTAAAAACTTGTGGAAACCGTAAACTATGACTTGATTCTTGTTCATTAGTTGGGGTATTTCTATTCACTTCATCAGTATCAGTACGATCATATTTTGCTGACATCTTTAAAATCTATAAGAAAATCAGGGGTTATGTCAGATCAATAATATCACACTATGATAGGTTTATAAGGCATGTAATTTTTAGACTTCAAACATGCTACGTTCAGTCTGAGAATCGACTAAACTATAGCTTTAATACCACTAAATGTAAGACCCCTAACCCGTTTCTGTTCTCGAATTAGAGTTATTGAGTATTACGCACAAAACAAAATTTTCAATTTCAAAACAAAACAAGCAAGCAATTTAAATATTATCATTTAGTAACTCAACCTAATTATGCTAGAAATACACTCACGAGCCTTAAATTGAGCCTACAGGTCCCTAAAAATAATTTGAAAACATTTAGGGATCATTTTGAAACAAAAAAAAAAGAAAAATTTTGAAAAGTTGAAATAATAGGGGTCATAAGCCGTGTAGCCAGGCCGTGTGACATAGCCTAGACCGTGAGAGTATTCGAAGTATGGACACACGACCGTGTCCTAGACTGTGTGTTTGCCCGTATAGGTATTCAAAATAGGGTCACACAGTGTGTCCAGTCGTGTAACAATCGAAGTAGCCCCACATGGCCATGTCGTTGATCGTGTGCTAGCCTGTGTTCAATTCGATGTTGGGTCACATGACTGTGTCTTAGGCCATGTGTTAAACCGTGTCAAACCTGCACCTAAAACAATATTGACACGTGACCATGTGGGTTGGTCGTGTGTGGCACACGATAGTGTGGGTTGGTCATTTGTGGCATACGGCTGTGTGACAGCCCGTGTGCTACCTAGATTACCCTTAAAACAAGCTACTTTCTACCCATTTGCTTAGGATTCAATACAAAACAAAAACAAATGTTTACAAGCAATGTTCTCATGTGCCTAACCAATGTGTCTTTAATGACACCACAATCCAAACACCTAGACAATCCAAAACCAAAGCAATGTTCTCATGTCATAAGCATATACAAATGGTTTGCATTTAAGCTCAATAATTATTCATTAACTCATGTCAAAACATACCATTTTCTTCTAATTCAACCACATTCACATGTACCATAATAAAAAAACCTTTGCAAGTTTATATGAGTAATCAATAAACACAACAATATCATAAACACACCAAGGTCTAAAACATAATTACATAAAGGCTATTACAAAACATAAACATCATTTCATCAACTTAACCAATACCACATCTAGTACACAATCAAAACATATTCAAATTTCTCTTATTACATGCCATATAAGCCAAAAGTAAACATTTAACAACTATCAAAAGATATCTAAATTAAAATTAGGTGTTCGAAAAATTATTTACTTTAAACGAATTTTTTTTAAAATGAGACCGAATTTGAAACTAATTTAGAAAATGTGTTTCAATTGAAAATAAAGATTAAGTTGAAAAGGGACGATCTGGAGGTGGCAAAAAGGAAAATTGGCCAATTTTAAAAAAATGGTTGATTATTAAAATCTCCACTGTCCCTTCCCTCTCATTTATCCTTTCATTCAAAATTTTTCCCAAACACCAAATTAGAGCTTTTCTCTCTGAAATGGTTCATTTTTTTTTATTATCAAGCTTTTTCAACACAAATTCCTCTTTCAATTTCAAAGAATCATCAATATTTCTTCTTCAATTCCTATATTGTTTTCACACGTTCTAGCTCGAATTTGATCTTAAACTCGTCGTTTTCGTCAAATTGAGATAACATTCGGACTTTTATGATTAAACTAAGTATGTTGTTATTTTAATTCGAGTTTTATTGATCTAATCAAGATCTCAATAGATCTAATAATTTTAAATTGATTTTGGCTTGAAAATGGTAGATCGTGATACTAAGCTAAGCTATTATTTTAAAGTGATTTCTAACTCATTTTGATATAATTAAAAGGCATTTGATCTTAATTTAACAAATCTTTAATGAAATTTAATGAATTGAATGTTTTCCTCTTTTAATGTTCATGTAAGCTTGAGTTTTACGGAAAGTTAGATTCGTGTAATTAGGTGAAGTTAAGGGTTTAGATATGTAACTAAATGATATTTAGGATGTTTAGAAACTTAATCAAGGATTTGAAATGAGATTTGAGTGTTGAAACTCCTATTCCAGTAAATCTAGCTAGATTTTCGTTATTGTGAATGAAAAGCTTAATTCTATGATTCTAGAGTGATTTGATTGTGCTTGTTGTTGTCTATAATGTATTTGCATTGTGTTTGATGTGTGTGCAAAATGCCAAATCAATTGGGAGCCTCTACAAGCAAGAACAAGAACAAGCAAAAGATTACTTGAGCTTTGGCTTTGAAGCAAAACTTAATTAAGGTGAATGGTCTGGTGTGCTGCAATTATGCACAATTCAAAGTGTTAAAAGGGAGCTTAGATAACCTAATTTCATACCTTAGAGTGCGAAAATAATGTCAAGCGGGACAACTTCCTCCTTAGCTCGAATAGCATATGTTCGAGCAGGTGCTCTAACTTCAGATCAAGCAGCTGTATCTTTGGTCCCACTGTGATTTGCATTTGTATTACTATTCTGACCTGAACGTCTACCTTTCTGAGGTGTCAAAATCAATTTATCACATCGCTCTTCATTGTCTCCTACCACTCTCAGGCAATTCCACACAAAATGATCTGTCGAGCCACATCTGTAACACGCACCCAGTTTGGTTCTGCATTCATCGGTGTGAAGTTTTCCACAACATTTACAAATCGGCTTCGGATTATTCTGAACACTTTCCTCACTACCGAAAGGTTTAACTGGATTTTTAGAATCTTGTTGAATTGATTTGTTTCTATCCGGAAACCTAGATGCTGAAGTGTCACGATTAAATTCTTCTTTTATTTTCTTTGACGGTGGTGTGAAAAAGGACTTAGAAAAGCTTCTTTTTTTAATTTCCCGAGCATTCCTTTCTCTTTTCTTCTTATTATTATAGACTTCCTCAATTTGAGCCCAATTAGATATAACTACAAATTGTTAAATTTCTACCCTTCCAATAATCATTTTAATTTCGTCGTTTAAACCATCTTTGAAACAAATACACGTTTTTTCCTCATTTGGCACAATTTCCCGAGCATACTTTCTGAGATACACAAACTCTCTCTCTTATTCAACTATTGATTTATTTATCTGCTTTAATTTAAGAAATTCTTTCTTTTTCTAGTCTAGGTATCGTTTGCTGACATACTTCTTTTTAAATTCAGACTTGAAGTAGTCCCAAATAATACTCTCTCTCGATACCACTACCGCTATCATTGACCACCAGTTGTAAACTTCGTCCTTAAGTAAATACACAACACATCAGAGATAATCACTAGGAGAGCAGACCAGCTCATCAAAGACTTGTTGAATATTTTCGAGCCAATACTCAACTTTAGTTGGATCATCTTCTATTCTTTATCGAAACTCTTGAGCACAATATTTCTAACTTTGTTAATAGGAATCTGTCGACTCGTTTTAGTTGTTTGAGGAGGTGAAGGTATCACAGGATGTACAACAGGGGGTGGAGATTGTTGAGCCATACGGTTGGTTCGCATAAATTCTGTGAACCACTGACCCATTAAACCAAAGAAAACATTTTCACCTTTTTTTAGAAACTTGTGGAAACAGTAAACTATGACTTGATTCTTGTTCATTAGTTGGGGTATTTCTATTCACTTCATCAGTGTTAGTACGATCATATTCTGCTGACATCTTTCAAATCTATAAGAAAATCAGGGGTTATGTCGGATCAATAATATCACACTATGATAGGTTTATAAGGCATGTAATTTTAGACTTCAAACATGCTACGCTCGACCGAGAATCGACTAAACTATAGCTTTGATACCACTAAATGTAAGACCCTAACCCATTTACGTTCTCAAATTAGAGTTATTGAGTATTACGCACAAAACAAAATTTTCAATTTCAAAACAAAACAAGCAAGCAATTTAAATATTATCATTTAGTAACTCAACCTAATTATGCTAGAAATACACTCAGAGCCTTAAATTGAGCCTACAGAGCCCTAAAAATAATTTGAAAACATTTAGGGATCATCTTGAAACAAAAAAAAAGAAAAATTTTGAAAAGTTGAAATAATAGGGGTCATACGCCGTGTACCCAGGCCGTGTGACATAGCCTAGATCGTTTGAGTATTCGAAGTATGGGCACACGACCGTGTCCTAGACCGTGTTTTTGCCCGTATAGGTATTCAAAATAGGGTCACACGACTGTGTCCCAGGCTGTGTAACAATCAATGTTGCCCCACATGGCCATGTCGTTGATCGTGTGCTAGCTCGTGTTCAATTCGATGTTGGGTCACATGACTGTGTCTTAGGCCATGTGTTAAACCATGTCAAACCTGCACCTAAAACAATATTGGCACGTGACCATGTGGGTTGGTCGTGTGTGGCACACGATAGTGTGGGTTGGTCATTTATGGCATACGGCTGTGTGACAGCCCGTGTGCTACCTAGATTACCCTTAAAACAAGCTACTTTCTACCCATTTGCTTAGGATTCAATACAAAACAAAAACAAATGTTTACAAGCAATGTTCTCATGTGCCTAACCAATGTGTCTTTAATGACACCACAATCCAAACACCTAGACAATCCAAAACCAAAGCAATGTTCTCATGTCATAAGCATATACAAATGGTTTGCATTTAAGCTCAATAATCATTCATTAACTCATGTTAAAACATACCATTTTCTTCTAATTCAACCACATTCACATGTACCATAATAAAAAACCTTTGCAAGTTTATATGAGTAATCAATAAACACAACAATATGATAAACACACCAAGGTCTAAAACATAATTACATAAAGGCTATTACAAAACATAAACATCATTTCATCAACTTAACCAATACCACATCTAGTACACAATCAAAACATATTCAAATTTCTCTTATTACATGCCATATAAGCCAAAAGTAAACATTTAACAACTATCAAAAGATATCTAAATAGTGTGATTTCTTTGGGTTGATCCGATCGCCCGATTTCCACAAAATGCTATTTACAAAGAAACAAGATAAACAACACGAGTAAGCTTTTATAGATCTTAGTAAGTTCAACGATTAAAATGATAAAGCTTACCGAAATAACATAGAAATTTTAATAACAAAATTAATAATCAGTGTTTCTTATCAACCACAATCCATAATAGGTGAGTTTATGCATAAACAAGTATAAATTACATTTGAATAAACCATATAAGATCATTTTAGATCAAGCTACAATGCTATCAAGAGTTCATGAACAACATTCTGACAATTCGATAATAAGACTTTTAACATTATCAGTTTTACCCGATGAATGATATATAGATATGAGTACAAAGTTATCCATCCGAAACACGCAAAATGCTGAAATGAGCTAGTCCAACCAAAAACACGCCTTGGCACCAAGTGCCTAGCTCGTACGCTAATATCCCTCTGAAAACACTTATGGGCACCAAGTGCCAAGCCCGAAAGCTTTACATCAGTCTTTGGTAACATGCTAGAATCATTGTAATATAGCACGATAGTTCACAAAAAATGTTGAACTTCGGTATATTCAGTGTAAAACTATAACACCCCTTACCCGTATTTGATCGCCGGAACAGGGTACGAGGCGTTACCTAACTTAAACACATACTAACATAGATTTTCGGGTCATAATAGGTCGTTCAAATTTAAAAATTTTCAAACTTCATCATAAAGCCCCTAATATGGGCCTGCGAGGCCCAAAACATACTTTAGAAATGGTTTGGGACCAAACTGAGTTCGTTAGAAAACTTTAGAAAATTTCATTGAAAATAGGGCACACACCGGTGTGGACTTGGGGCACAGCCGTGTGGCTAGCATGGTATGTCCTTAGCCCGTGCGCGAGTCTGACTTGTACTTCACGAGAAGTCAAGATGTCACACGGCCTAGCACACACCCGTGTCCATGGCTCGTGTCCATCACACTGCCATGACACGCCCGTGTGTTAAAACCTTGACATTCTGTTTTTGACATCAGCAACAACTTAGGGTCACACAGCCAAGGCACACGCCCGTGTGCTAGGCCGTGTGGTTAATTTAATTTCACATTTAAGGTACAGACTTCACACGGCCTGGGCACATGCCCATGTTCTATGGTTGTGTCTTCTACATGGTTAAGACATACGGCCGTGTCTCAGCCCTTATGGTTACTAATGGGCATTCTGCTTTACGAAACTAAGGTGCAGGGGGACACACGGCTGAACTACACGCCTATGGAGCAGACTGTGTGTCACACACGGCCTAGACACATGCCTGTGTGCCTACGCGTGTGGACAAAAATAAGGGTATTTACCAAGCCATTTTGCCACCCTTACTTGCACCAACATAAGCCATATCAAGCGAACCAATTCACACATACTTTGTTAATTCAATCATGAAAAGCATCATCATTTGTACATATCAATAACAAGTATTAGCCATCAACTATGGCCTTATAGAAAATGAATTCATCTTCAAAATAAACCAACACATTTGGCCAAAACAATATGACACTTGATAAAAGACTAAGTTTCTATACATGCCATACTCAAAATGATAAATCTAACTATACCAAATGTTCAGATTGATAGTGTGATCGAGTCTCCGACGTCTTTTGATCCCCGAGCTAACTTGGCGGCTCTATAAGAAAATGGAAAGGAGAGGGAGTAAGCATAAAGCTTAGTAAGTTGCATGTAAATAATTAACAACAATTACCATGCATTATCATACTCATAACATATTATAAACTTGCACATGATTCTCGAATGAATAAAGGCATGACTTACTTATTTTCACTCTTACTAATCATACAACATAATTCGAGTTCATTTCTAAAGAATCTCATGTAGGTACCTGTATCACTTACAACATAGTTGTAACTTTTCTCACTTTTGACACAAGCTTTAAATTTACCCGTTGAACCCATTGGAATATCAAAGGATATTCGATAAGCCTCATACAAGAGGGTAAAATGTCGATGCCATGTCCCAGACATGGTTTTACACTAGCTCATATGTGCCATGTCCCAGACATGGTCTTATACTAGCTCTCGTCTCAATGCCCATGCCATGTCCCAGAAATGGTCTTACACTGGCTTTCATAATGTGGCTGATGCCATGTCCCAAACATGGTCTTACACTGGCTTACATATCAACGCCGATGCCATGTCCCAGACATGGTCTTACACTGGCTTACATATCAAGGCTGATGCCATGTCCCAGACATGGTCTTACACTAGCTCTCATATACCCCTAATGTCATGACATGGATATCTGATTTATTCCAAAGTTTCAACCGGATTATACCACATCAAATTTCGTCACGCACATTTATAAAAATAATCAAACATTTCATGCCATATCAATTTTTTAATGCATAACAACAATAGAGTTGTATTATTTACGTACAACTTACCTCGGTATACAAATTTTGGGTGACTAGTTCAACTTAGTCCAATAACTTGGTTTTCCCCCAGCCTAGGTCCGGACTCCATTTTTCTTAACCTATAATGAAAGAATTTACTAATTTAATCACCACATTAATCAAGACATTCCAAAATTCCTACTTTGACAAAATTACCGTTTTTATTTTGCCCCTAGGCTCGTAAAACAATTTTTAATCAAATTTCTTCATTAACCAAGCCTAGCCGAACTTTTATTACTCTTATAACAACTCACAATTTTCAATTATTTCACACATTTACAACCTATTTTATAAACTTCACAAAATGGTCCCTTTAGGTGTTTTCATGAAAACCCCTTTCACAAGCAATTGGTTATGACCGCTGAGTCTTTTCTTTTTTTTTTTCTTACTGTTACGTGGGTTCCTAGATCATGCAATATGGTTCCTGACCTTTTATGTAATTTGATTAATAGTAATTCTTGTACCATGAATTTCGATATAGATTACCCTGTTGAAATTCACGATGTTATTTTAAAAGATGCTATGAATTGAATTGCCCGGTTTTGGGTTTTTTTAATCAAAAAAATAGAAGAAGAAAACCCCTTTCACAAAAGTTGTTTATTTAACAACCAAGATTCATTTTCATCCATAAAATTTTAGCAAGCAACATGAATACTCACATGGTAAAACCCTAGACTCTCAACGATTTTGCAAAATAGTCCCTTTATTAGCTAGATTAAGCTATAGGGGTTCCAAAAGTACAAAAATTTCAAAAACAACCATCAAAATCACTTACTTGCAAGAGAAAAGCTTGGCTAAAATTTGAGCTCTGAAAACCCCCTTTTTGCTGAAAATTTCGGTGGTGAAGAGAAGATGATAGCCTCCTATCTTTTTGTTTCATTTATTTATTAAGCAAGTCACCTAATTTCACCTAATTTTTGACTATTTTATGATTTTGTCTCCAATTAAAATTTCCATGTCCAGCCACTATAATTTTATTAGTCTATTTACTCAATAAGGACCTCTACTTTAGTGTTCCATAGCTATTTAACATCTTTATCTTGTAAAACAAAACTTTCACACATTATACGATTTAGTCTTTTTTCAAAATTAAGCATGGAATCACTAAAACTAATTCACCAAAATTTTCATGCACTCATATAATCATGTTATAACAGATAAAATAATATTAAAAATAATTTCTCTGGCCTTGGATTAGTGGTTCCGAAACCATTGTTCCAACTAGCTCTAAAATCGGGCTGTTACACAAACACAAGTCAAGAATCATCGCCTTATCACATATCAATCCCGTACAGTGCACACTATATCCTATTGGCATGTCAGTCATACTCTATCCTACGTTCATCGGCTCAATACATTATTGAATAAAAATTCATAAATCAAATATTTCCTTCACTCTCATCCATTTTAATTACATTACAACAATTTAAAACAGCAAACAATCTTAACTCAAAAATAATGTAACATCATAATTTATACAAAACTAAATCGTACGAACTTACAAGGGCTAAACTGTAGAAACAAAAAAAGTTCAGGGACTAGTCAACAACCTTCCCTTTTCCTCGATTATCAACTTGATCTTGATCATGCAAGGTTACCAAGCTATAGCCGAATGTGAGAGTTCAGCAATGGCTTTTTCTTTCCTTCAAATTTCAGTGGAAATGTTTTTAGGAAGATGACTACCTTCTAGTTTTTCTTTTGTTTTCATTTAATTATTAACTTACCATATTAGCCATAGTAATTAAATCAAATTTCACCTTAAACCAACCACTAAATCGTCCACCTATCTTAATTTTAGTGGATTTAACCATTTAGACCTTAAATTCTTATTTTCATAACTAATTAATATAATTTGACATATAGTAACTAACTTTAATGACTTCTACAATTTAATCCCTTTTCCGTAATTAACTATCTAAACATTAAAAATCCTTAACCAAATTTTAATACGACTCTACTAAAATACTCATAAATATTAAAAAAAAGTTGACTCACATGTCAAAATCGTGGTCCCGAAACCACTATTTTCGACATCAGCTGAAAAACGAGCTATTACATTTATTCCTAATGCAAACATAATTAGTTGACTAAGTTAAAATGTCAATAGATGTAGAGGCAATGGAAATGAACAAATGTACAAGTGTTATCCATCAAAATAAATTATGCGGATCGCTCATAGATATTTAAAACTAATTTGTCATGTTTTTTCAAACAAATGCAAGCTATTCATGAATTATTATGTTGGTGACTTATTTGAGTCCTAAAGGTCTTCTAGGCTTGTAACATTCTGAAGCTTAGGAAGGTTCAGAATTCAAACAATAGATACTCAAAATGCGTTCAAGCACTAGAAACGGTTGAGCACATGACATTGTTCCCTACTCGTCCCCAATTTATTTACGAGCTCACCTCCTTATTTCTCCTTCTCTTGCCTACCTTATTTCTCCAAAATTTTAGAAGGTATTACACGAGATGAGTACATACAAAATTTATATTTTTGAATCGAAAGATTTTTATTTTTGAGCTTAATTTTGATTTAGCTCTCTTGTTTTTTATTTTTCACTCTTTCGTTCACCCTTTTTTTAAATGTACGAATTCACATAATCATTTTATTTTTGTTTTTCGGGCACAAAGCCACTATAATGTTTCTACCTAGCCCTCAATTTCTATGGCCAGACGTCCATTACATAGTGCATTTAAAGGATGAGATAGAGAAAGATTGAGTACTAGACTCGTTTAGCACGAGGCTTTGATATTAAGGTTTACAAGAAAAGGGTACTCGAGGTTCAAAAATATAGGAACTATGGTACATAGCAACAGGTAAGCTTTTAGGCTCTAGGCTATTGCAAACAATGCCTAAGGTCTTTCCCGAATCAATCACCTAGCACCAATTCTTTCAAGCATACTTCTACTTAAACGAACAATTAACAATTCGAATTATTTATCTACAAGGATCCATATTCTTTTTCATCCTATGGTATACTTTATACATTTTCATTTAGGCTATTACCTCTAGTCTATTTTACACATTAACTAATTGAACTAATTAGTTTACAATTAAGAATAAGAATGTAGCACCCCAAATTTCCTTATGATTGAATTGCTAAAGTATGTCAAGCAAATTAATTTGGTCTAGTGGTAAAGTGTTGTACTTGTATGTGAGAGGTTTTGGGTCTCAAGTTCAAATCTCATAGTGCCTAAAGCGAGATTTATTTTTTATTGTTCTTTTTCTGTGCCGCCTAGGGTAGTAGGATATGGGTAAAATTCAAACTCTTAGTGGTTGGATAGGGTAGAAGTTGATCATATTTATTAGCATATAGGTAGTTAATATTTTATTTTTATTTTAAAAAATTTCCTAATTTTTTCTTCACTACAGTCCAGTTTTTCTATTCTTTGCACATTTTTTTATTTCTTCTACTGTTCTTTTCTTCTTGTAATTACTTTCTTCTGCTTTCCTTCTCCATTCTTCTGATCTTCTTTTTTTCCATTGTTCATTTCGTGTTGCCTTTTTCTTTTGTGATCATTGCATAGTGTTCGTTTGGTTTGATCGTAATCCAAGCATATTGTAAGTATTGTCGTATCATTTTCTGATATTAGGTTTTAAAATTTTTTTGAGCAAGGTAGGTGTTGTGAATTGTGTTTAATTTTGACCTTTTTCATTCTAAATGTTTCTGTGATCTTTAATTAGGTAGGGTGTGCGAGATTCGTGATCCTCTGGCGATTTAGTATTTATTTGCCACTGCTTTTACAGGGTAAGTGTTTGAATATCAGTTTTTAGGAACTAATTGTGATACAGAGAAATAACGAAGTTAAGTGTCGGCGTAATTTTTGGTTTTTGATTGGTGCGATTTGATGTTGTGTGTTGTTGCAGATTATGCTACTGTAGTGTCGATATTCTAGATGTAGTAAGGATTGTGTTCTAACCCGAAAACACCGATTCAAAACTACAAAATCTGAAAAATTAAACTGTTTTCAAATTGCAATTTGTGTCACACAGGCTTGTGCTAGGCCGTGTCCAATTACACGAGCAAATCAGGTAGGGTGTTTGGGCCCCACTGTAACAGCTTGTTTCTCAGTGGTGTTGGAAATAGTGGTTCCAGGGCCACAAATCTGATGAGTGAGTTCATAAATATTAATAATATTTACAAGTAAAATATTGTATTATATTTGATTTTGATATGGTAAATTATGTTATTTGAATGAATAACTAAGTTTAAGTGGTGTGTCCCTAAAGTTAAGTGGGTTTAGAAATGGGGTATCAAGATCTCATTTGTATAAAATGAGCCCGTAAATATTTTTTTAAATAACTATGTAGTGTTATTAGGGTAATATTAAATTTTGGTTAAGAAATTTTAATGTGTAGATAGTTAATTAAATAAAAAGGACTAAATCATAAAAGGTTGCAAAAGTGGGTTTCTATTAGTAAAAGGGAATAAATAGTTATGTTAAAGTAAGACAGTGGACTTAGTGGGTAAATAAACCATATAGATGGTTGGTGGACAATTATAAACATGTTTTGATAAGTATTAAGTTAATAGTTATAAGGGCAAAAGGGTAATTAAAAAATAAATTAACATAAAAAAATATAAAGCAAAAACACTATCATTTTCTTTAATTTCTTCTCACCGAAATTTGGAAAGAAGAAAACCATGGAAGAAGATTGATATTTTGCCATTTCAATTAAGCTTGAATGTGAGTGATTCTAACCCCGTTTTTGGTAATTTTTATGTTTTTGAGCTCGTATAAGTTTAGTCTAGCTAGCTCGGGGGTCAATTTGTGAAACCATTAAAATTTTAGGGACTTTCCATGAATAATTGTGTTTTTTATTTTAATTGATAGATTATTAAAGTTGATAGTTAAATATAAGTATTTTGTTAAGTAATTTTCAACGATTTTAAGGTTTAGGGACTTATTTATAAAATGGTAAAATTAAAAAAATTGTAAATTGATGATAAATATGGGCTGTTGTATGATTAGATAAAAATAGTCTAGCATGATTTATGGTTAAAATGGTGAAATTGCAAGTTTTGATTTTAGGGACTAAATTGCATAAAATGTAAAATTTGAGGAAATTTCATAATTTTTTATTATTAAGGGTTATAAGTTAAATTGATTATTTTAAATGCTAGAATAGGATTAATTGAATAAAATTATTTATCTAGATCAAGAAACAACTCTAATGGAAACAAATAGCGAAAAAAAACTGAAATAGCGGATTAGTCGTTGGATCACGTTAGGGCATCGTTTTGGTACAGGTAAGTTTGTATAAGGATTAAATTTGTTATTTCTATTTTGGATGGAATGTTAATTAATATTTGTGATATGCATAAATTAGATGGATAGTTGTGTATTAATTTGGTATAGTGGATTAAGATGTGAAGCTAATTAAATTAAAGTCTATATATGAAAAATATGAACTTCACTAATGTGTAATGGAATGATACAATGGAATGAAAGGAAAGAGTTTGGCTGTGTAAAATTGCAAAATGTGTATTTCATGAAGTATGTGTGAAATGGTATAATATAATGAAATTTAAAGAATCAGATATGTGAAAAGATCTCGTTTGAACCTTGTGAATTCTTAGGATACCATTGACATGTCATTAGAGTTTATACGGTTTTGGGTGCTAGTCTTGAATGTCCTACCGATAGCTGAGGTCCTACATTTGTTGCAGATTCTCCACAACTCATGTAATCAACATCGTGTAGATAACATCCGACCCACAGCTCGTGTGAGCAGACCCACTTTACAGCTCGTGTGAGTAGACCCATTTTATAGCTCGTGTGAGCACTATTGAAAAAGAAATGTTATGATTACATGAAAAGGCACACTATGTGTCGACATTCCCGAGTATCTGATGAAATTCTAGATGGTTCAACGGGTAAGTAAATTTTAATTGAAATGCATGTATAAAAACTTAATGTTACTAATGTTCATATGAAATTGAAAGATGGATATGCATATATGAAATGAAAATGATGAGAATTTATTATGTGATGAATGAAATATGCATGGAATTGTAACATCCCCAAACCCGGCCCATTCACTCCGACCGAATCTGGTTATGTCACTGGGGAATGGTCGGATGAAAATCTTCCTAATTTAAAATAAAACATCGTAGTTTGTTGAATTTTGGAAAACATATCTTTTAAGTATAACTTTGCTATTAAACTCATTCATTTTTAAAACTTTAGTTTATAATATCCAATTTGAATAAATAGGTTGCAAACAATAAATCATTTTCACCTAGCAATTTGAATTAAAATAAACCGTAGTTAAAGTAATACCCAAAATAATAAAATGGCCTTTTATTACAACCCAATACTTAAAATGAAATACTTGCATCCAAAACTTAAGCATGACATAATTAATCATCATCTTCGGCATGGGCCACCTTGTCCTCCCCGATCCCGGTCCAGCTTTATGCACTACCTAAAATGGTTAAAGGAAAAAGGTGAGTCACAAGACTCAGTGTGCTACCCTTTTTCCGGATTAGCAAAATATCATATGCAAACATAAACATGATCATCATGCATCCAATTAATATGCACCCAACCTAACCATCCATAACACCTTTTCTACCCCGTGTGGTACCCAAACCACTGGTGGTGCCAAACCACTGGTGACCCAAAGTCACAAAATGTGTTACCAAAACACCGGTGTCCCAAAGACATGATATCCGTCAATGTGGTGCCAAACCTTTGGTGTCCCAAAGACACAAATGTGATACTAAATCACCGTGACCAAGTCACAAAACAATTGATGGGGCCAACCCATCGTGTGATACCAAATCACTAGCGACAATCCCATATCTTATAAGTGGGGCCAACCCACGGTGGTGTCAAACCACTGGGACGAGTCGCAATGAGGTGTCAAACCTCTGGTGTCCCAAAGACACAGTGTGATACCAAATCACTGGTGACCGTAGTCACAAATCCGATGATGGGGCCAACCCATCGTGGTACTAAGCCACTGGGACGAGACGCTGAGGTGCCAAACCTCTGGTGACCCAAAGTCACAAAGTTGTGTTACCAAAACACTGGTGCCCATCGGCACGAAATATCACTGCCCCCTCCACTCGTTAACCCACATCAACCAGTAATATGCATTTATTAGAAAATATGCAATCATGCTTGTTTAGCAACATACACACTATTTATCCACCATCAGGTATTATAGTACACATACCAGATATACTATGCTTACCAAAAGCATCAACATGACAACTCATAATGAGGATTTACGCCTCTTGCCTCATACCTTAATGACATTTCGTCCACCTTCCGTGGATCCAAACAACACACAAGATATATAATGAATAGCGAGAGCGGTGTGTATATACATACATCGATAGTAAGCATATTTATTGATAGAGAAGTGTGTGCGTGTACACACTGTAAGCCTTAATCGAAGAACCAAGCTAAGACCCTTGATAACCTCGATACCTTCGCTCCTAAAATCGACCAACAAGAGATTAGCATCCTAGGCCATTCGGCCAAAACACAACATAACCAAAGGGTTATCATCCGAACTCTTACCTGCAAACGGTTTGGTTTCCTACCAAACCCGAACCAACAATGGTTCCTCTACCAATTGGCCACGCCTAAAAACGTAGACAATTAGCCTCACAAGTTAAAAACTAAAAGAATAACCCAACATCCAACCTCTTACCACCACCTACCAATTGCTTACCCAAAGATAGTTGCTTTGCTTGGATCGCTTCAAAATCCAGGATACCCTATGACAAAACGGTTCCAAATAAACGATCAATACACTACCAAACAAATCGCCAAAACCAACACTTACCCTTGAAGATGTCGACAGGAAGTAAGAAAGACCATAAGCATTGGCCTCACCTACTACCTTCTCCAACAATTGGAAACGAAACCCAAAAGATCCTCACCACACCTATTATCCGGTCAAGGCACAAAGAAAAGAAAAGGAAATTTCGGCACAAGAGGAAAGGTTCGGCTCAAGAGTTTTGGAAAAAGAAAGATAAACAAGATGAACAGAGGAAATACTTTCGATTTTGAGAGAGAAAGAAATGAAGAAGGTGTTTAGAAAACAAGTTTCTGCTACTACACTTCAAGAAAGGGAGAAAGAAAGTGTGAGAAGAAGATGCTAATTTCGGCTTTAGCACATATGAAAAGGAGAAGAAAGGGAGGGTTCGGCCAAATGATAAAAAGGAGAACAAGAAGCAAAATCAAAGACCAAAGGAGCATTGGCTACTAATAGAAATGAGGAAGCAACAAAGCAAGTTCTACTATATCTTTGTTTGGGGATTTTCGGTTTCAAGGA
Organism: Gossypium rotundifolium; assembly: GCA_025506655.1. Lineage (NCBI taxonomy): Eukaryota > Viridiplantae > Streptophyta > Magnoliopsida > Malvales > Malvaceae > Gossypium > Gossypium rotundifolium. The sequence goes on along the minus strand of CP106732.1, from coordinate 115,439,848 downwards.
AAACACCAAAGAGAAATTGACTTTTGGCACCAAAAAAAAAAGGCTGACGAACATCAAAAATGCTTAAGAGAATTTGGCATTCTCCTCCTTAACACCTCCAAAAATCGGCCACTCACCTACTTGAAGATTCCCCATTCGCCACCTCCTAGAAACTCTCCAAGCCACTAGTTCAAACTAGTTTGAACTAGTCAAACCCACCAATCACTCCTTGCCATCCATTTGAGCAATTGACTAGGTCCAAGGCGAGTTTGAAGCGCCTACAACTCTCCTCCTCCATGCCGTCCAAAATGGGAGCAAAAATAGGAGCACTCATGACTTGAACACAAGACCTCCTCCATGCAAATGGCGTCACCTTCCAAGCTCTAGAGTGGCGTCTCCTTGCCATTCCACCAGCCTCTTTTGTGACAAAATTCACCAAATAAAACTCTTAAGACCACCAAAACCAAGCTCCCTTTTAAACCACTAAAATCAAAAATTCCCCAAAGCCTTCCCTACCTTCCGTGGTTCTCCAAACCCCCTAAAAACTTGCCCAAGCACATAAGAAACCTACCAACACCTGAGATATGCACTAAATGCATAACCCCTAAAACCAGGGTGTTATAGGAATTTTGTTCTTAGTATATATTATGTTTACTTATCATCTACTAACTATGATTTAAATGAGAGGAATGTGTAATGGATATACATGTGATGGATGATATAGAAAGCCTAAATGCTTATTATGTATATGCCATGATTTACTTGGAACTTACATGTAATGTTACACTTACTAACCTTATGAGGTGGTGTGTAGAGGAAAGGAAGTTTGGCATATGATATGATGAAAGTAGGTTTGGTTATTTAATTTAAAATGTTTGGTAAGTTTAAGTTTCCTTTATACAAGCTTACTAAGCACTAGTTGCTTATATAGTTGTTTTCTTTGTTTTGTAGATCATTGGAAGGCTCGATCGATTAGAATCTTTGTCGGAGCACAATCACACTATCCATTGACTATTTTGTTTGCTTCTGAATAAGTTGGGCTAATGGTTATAAATGGCATGTATAGGGTTCTATCTTAGTTTGTTATGTTTCAAGCCTATGCCAAACATACTTGCGTATATATATGTTTTGAAATAAGTGGTATATACTTGTGTTAATAGGTGAGTTTGGTCTCTAATGAGTGTCTTTTGAAGGAATGTGACTAAGTGGTATAATTTGAGAATGAAGTAACTAAATGGTGAGTGTGTGATGTGTGTTTGGCATGTATAAGGCTCATATGTAAAAGGTGTCATGAATATGTTACTTGGTCTACTTGGTTTGGCCATATCTTTTGGAGATTATGTTTTGTGGTGGACTTGTAAAGCTTTGTAAATAAGTGTATTTTGGTCACTTTGAGTGACATGTAAATGTATGTTTTAGACATGTTTATATGTGTGGTTGAAATGGCTGAAATGTTTATGGTTGCAGTGAAGTAAGCTTAGGTTATGGAATGATAGTAAATTGTTTTAAACTGAGATACCTTTGAATGACATATTGGTTAGAACCTATAGGTTGATTATTTTGGCATGTTTTAGGCTTGTTTAAATTTGTTTTTAAAGTATGGAAATGGTTGATTTTGATTTGGCTTGGAACTTAAGTGTTGGATGAAAGTTTGCATTGTTTTAGAAGCATTTTAAGGTGCACACACTGGTCATTCCACACTACGACCACGGCCATGCGTGAAGCCACACTACTGGCTATTCCACTGTAGTGTGACCTCTGTTTCTAAAATTTTTAAATTTTTACATATTTTTCTGTTTTAATTCAAATTAGTCTTTGATTGTTCCCAAACTATTTTTAGGGTCTTATAAGCTCGATTTAAGGCCTATAAATGTATTTTTTACCCTGTTTTTATAAGCTATTGAATGTTATTATTTATTTTATATTTTTATTTCTGTTTGATGGTAAATGACTTAATTTGTATTATACCACTTCCTAACCCCAATCTAGCGACGGAGACAGGTTAGAGGTGTTATACACAGTCTGACTTGTTGGGCCGTGTGGGCCATATAAGCATGTGGGCCCATTTTAGTCTATTAGTGGGGCCCATTTTGGGTTGGGAATAAAATTTTGAGATCAAATATTTAGATACTCTATAAACATATAAGATTGTAAGTTTATGTATTTATATGTTAGTAAGCATGGTTATGACTAGTTACTCTGTTTAAGTTTTGTGATAAATCTGTATTAACGACATTGATGATCATGTCATATTATTGTTTTGATAAGATTATATGTTGCATGAGATATTTGTATGATAATATATGTGCATTGGGGGTGGGATATGATATGTGTCGGAGGAATTGTGATTCTGGCAATAATAATGCATTTCTGTTGGTATATTTGCAATCTCTGTCTAACAGCTCAGCTGCATAAATCCTGAGTGGCATACAACCATGACATGGTGTGATGGATGGATGGCTCTTGTAGTCCTATTTAGTGTGATGGATGGATTGATGACATGTGTAGCGGATGGGGTAGGATAATTATGTTTTGATTTGTTATTTTGATATTTGTATATAAGTATGTTCTAGTATGATTTTTGTATGTGGGCCAAGACGTACACTGGGCTTTTTAGTTTAATCTATTAATTTACCATATTTAAGGTAATCCTTAGACTTAGGGTTTGATGGTGATCCCGGAGCTCGGTTCTGTTAGTTGAACTTTAACTTTGCTTGGATCTTTATTACGGACTTTACGAACTTTCAATTATTTATTTTGGGACATTTACTTTGGTTTTGGGTTTTGTAAAATATACTTCTAGTTGGTATTTTTGATAAGTTGGTATGATTTTTGATAATTTAAACCAGTCAAATGATTTATGAAATTTAATGATTTTCCAAAATAATAACTCTAAGAGATTTTTTCGCTGTGAATATATAATCGAACATAGTGTTTTACGAGATAAGGAATTAAGGAAAAATGGTTTCATTAAACTAATGTTATAAGCAAATATTTCAAAATACACTCATATGTTATTGTGACAAACACGTTTTATTGAAGTTGAAGTGATCAAAGTTTTGGGTTTCATTGTAACCTTCATAATTCAGCCATAACGTCTAAACCAGATTTGGGGTGTTACAAAGAAGTTATCTAGTATCATTCAAAATTTTCAAGTTTGGCAATTCTTTGTACTTATTCAATATGTACAGCTAGTAACTTATTACCAAATTATAGTCTAAGCACCATGCAATTACATAAAATAAAAGAACAAAAAATAATTTTGAATTTTTGGATTTTTTTTGAAATAGTCTAAAAATTAAAATAAACACACAAAATGGCATAAATGCAAGAAAAAATAAAACACATAAAACTATGTGCACCCCCACACTTAGACTACACATTGTCCCTAATGTGTCCCAAAATAGATAGGAGGTTACTGGGCTACCCTAGAATGGAGCGTCAGACTAGCTCGAGGGTCCACCACCTCATTGAAGCTCACAATGTTTTGTAGTCTTTTATGGTTTTGTGTTTAGGATTTTAGCTTTCCTTCCTTTGTCTATGACTTTGGTTTGTGCTGATAAACATGATTGCAACTTATTTCCTTGTTTTCAATTTAATTATTATGACTTAATTTTGTTTATGGTAGAATAATTATGATTCTGTAGCTTTAGTTATTAAAGTTTTGCTGAATATGTTCTGTGCATTTGGTAGTTTACACATTCAAGAAGTATCATGATCACGCTTGCTAATGCATCAATAGCATGGGTAAGTCTATGAATTAATTTATTTATTTGAAAAGATGATAATCAATGGAAACACTACTTGAATGGTGCATGTTTGATTTCGTAATAATCATATTAGTAATAATATCGAGAAATGTTGTTACCTTGCATAACCTCTAGGTATGATGCCTGGATATGTAACCTTGAAGTTAATTAGACATAGACATGTGTAAAAGAAACTAAAAGGTTAAACATTCATGATCAACTTATAGCTTGTAGATTTCGGGTTAGTAAATCACCAATTTGCCGCAGGATCACGTAACATTCTTTAGCATTGTTTTTAATAATTCTAGGTTAAGGGAAAGTAATTATTCTAGCCCTTCATGTCATTGTGAATAAAAATTTTGTTAATATTTGTTGCTTACATTCTATGTTAAACATTTTAATTTGCTTTGCATACTCAGTTTAATTTAGTTCAAGTCCTTAATTAAATCCTTATAACCAAAGCTTTGTTATTTACCAAAATTATTAATAGTTAATTTTGCAATTGTTGACTTACATATACAATCCCTGTCAAGATGATAACTTTATACTTACTATTTTATTACTTGTTGACGATTATGTACACTTGCACATCATTCGATAATTTGCGACAATTTGTGCCACAATGGCTTGCACAAGAAGCTTGTGCAATGGTATGAGAGGCATTTTTTAGTTCTGAAGAGAGTAGGCAAGGTGACCTATAAATTTGAGTTGTCAACAAAACTCAATATTTATCCAGTGTTTCATGTCATTTTTGTTTAAGTCACTCTATGAGGATTAGGAACCAATGGAGGTAAAGGTCTCTTATGACCGTAAAGTTGAATGCGTCATGGCAGACCGAGTGATTCGACAGAAGTACTATAGACCAAGGCATGAATTCTTAGTTCAATGGAAGGGACTTCCGACAGTGATGTTAGTTGGGAACCTACTGAGGCCTTATGGCAGTTTCAAGACAAGATAGACCAACCATTCTGAGGCTACAACGAGGGCATCAAAAGAATAGGTGGGAGAGAATGTCACAGGCTGCGCAAGGGAGCCCGTAACTAAGGCACACTTGAATGATCCATCTTGTTCACAAGGGTCACATGGCCCAACAGGACTGGCTCGTTGCTTGGAAATATTGAAGGCCCATTTATATAGCATGGAAAATATGGGAAGTAATCTTAGAGGATTTTATTCTATAAATCGTAGGATATTTGATTTGTAGATTGCTTTTAATCTCAACCATTGATGTACTTTAATCTGTACCATTGGATCTCGGGAGCTCAACTATAAATAAAGGCCTTCCTCCCCTCATTTTTACTCACTTCATTCTTGATTAATAGAAATCTTTGAGAGAATTTACTCAAACACTTCATGTGCTTTTTTTTTCCTTGTGACTTTTTTGTTCTTTCAAGTTCTTTTATCTTTAAGTTGTTTTCTTTTTATTTTTGGTGCTTTAAAGAATTTCTATGAGAATTCTCACTTTGCGAAAATTAGGTAGATTTGAAGCCAAGGAATTGCCTAAGGCTGCACAGATTACTAGACTAAACAGTTAGCCTCGTGACACTAACACATAGCGTCTCATCTCTTTTAAGTTTGTGTTGAGACATTATAAGACAATGATCAAATTTTAATTTTGGCTCCTAAACTATGCTGAAATTTGAGATTTAATCTATATACTTTAATTTTTTGCATAATTTGGTCTCTCTAGTTTTGCAATGTTATTAGTTAGTCTAAGTAGTTAATATTTTTTACTATTTCAATTACTTTTTATAAAGAAATTATTTAGTCTAAATAGTTCATATTATTAACTATTTCAATCAAAACATCAATGTCAGCTTTTTCTTTAAAACATTATTCCAATAAAAAAGTATTTTCATGACGATTTTGAATGGATGTTTTAAGAAAAAATTTTAATTAATATTTTCAACGTTATTTTTATAGTTACATGTCTACGGTGCATATTTTTTAATTTTAAAATGCCAACCAGAGAACTTAATAGAAAAATTTTGACTATGGTAATAATTGGAACTAAATTTTTAAATAAAAAAGTGGAGAAAATATTCTTGAAAATAAAAGTAGTGAACTAAATTCCAAATATACAAATTGTATAGACTTAGAGCATATTTTAACCTTCTAATTTTTACATAATTTGATATAAACAAATAATCAACCTAACGTAGAACGTGGATTAGGAACCATACTAGTACTTATATATAAAAGGGAGGTCTTTTGTTGACATGTGGCACACCTCTGTAGCACCCCAAACCCGCCTATTCACTACGACCGAATTTGAAATGCCACTGCGGAACACATTCGAAAATATTCTTACTTAAAAGTGAAAACCGTTAAAAATTTGTGGCCTTTAGTAAAACATTTTCGTAACTTAAAACATTCTAAGTAAAAATTAAGTGGTTATAAAAGTACCGGATTCAAAACTTTATTATGACTTTTGAGATTTAAATAGCTTTTAAAATCAAACTTACAAAATATTAACTTAATTACAAATCCAACCGAAACATAGCAAAAATTCAAATACTTTAAGTGGCCCTTATTACAAAAACAAATAATTACTCAAAGTACTTAATAATAAACTGCATGGAATAAAATGTCTTCTGCATGGGCCACCTTGCATCCTCTCCAAACCCGGTCCAAGCATCACCTGCGATGTTAATAAAATTTGGGTGAGTCATACAGACTCAGTGTGCAATTAGACCACTGAATTCCACCCACATGTCAAACCACATATTTACCCACATGTCAGATATTAATGCCACATTATTCACATGAGTTCACTTATTGGGCTTGGCCCACATTCACATCAATAGAGTTCACATATTGGGCTTGGCCCATAACCATATCACATTCTTACAATAGGGTAATTAACCACATGTTTCCACATACTGGGCTTGGCCCATTTCCACATTAATCTACATATCATATACTGGGCTTGGCCCATTTTCACCTATATTCATATCACATGTTATGCAATTATGGAGCCCAACCCAACCTAGGGTCCATCCTCTACACACCCCTGTATCCAACCTACCACACACCAGGGGATAATTAAATCGCCCTCTCCTTTTTACTCCAATAAGGCAACAAATGTCGTCCACGCGAACTTAATCGCAAATAATCCACAATGTGACCTCAGTCAACGTCAATCCACGATGTAGCCAAAGCTAACATCAAAACCACAATGAGCATAAAGCCATCAATAACCACAATATGGCACATAGCCTATATCAACCACGATGAGGCACAGAGCCATTCATCAAACCACGTACTCGAAGTACACCCTGTCCTTCTTTCATATCCCACCCATGCACATGCAACATAAAATAGTGCCATGATGATAATGTATGTACATGTTATTTCGCATATTATCACATATTAATATCAATAATCACATTTCATCGATTTGGTACTTACAGATTATTGACATACCCTCGAGGGTATCCATATCACAATTTCCTTTGCACTAGTTAGCACATTCATAACACACATACGGATATCTCATACAATCATAAACCCGGAAAACGGTAGGCTAGCTACACACCTAACTATTTAGCGAAATCCTTAGCTACTTGAATTTAACATGATCCCGGGACATCCTCTTATTCCTGTCGATTTGGCCCTAAATACACATAGCCAAAATCGGTCACACTTAATACCAATAATATGGCCTTAGGCCGAATACCACAACCACTTACCTCACTTATCCAAATCCCGAAAAGCCACTCCTTGCTCTTGAAACTGTCAAAATTCCTACTTAACAAATGTTAGAATCGGCCTACCACATAAATCCATAGAAACTAACCCTTGGCCGAATAGCACATACTACTTACCTTAATGACTTCAAATCCCGAAAGGCTCCTTTGATGATCCTTAACGCTAGCTACACACAAAACGCTTATTATGGCACTATGCACATTCGGCCATGCCTAAATCCAAAGCCTAATCACTTGATTTTCGGCATACCTATGAAGAAATAGAACCTAAACCGATTGTTAGGATAGAAAATACTTACCACTATGCTACTCACCACAACGATCAACTTCCTGAATCATCCTTATAGGTTCGGTCCCAACCAAGAAATAGAGTTAGATCTCCAACTGTCGGCTTTTAAGGCTTTCCAAATGATGCTAGAATATTCGGCTATCTCTTAAAAGTAGATGTAGATGGAAGAAAAGAGGTATAAAAGTGACTAAGAGATTTCGGCAATGGCAATGTTTAAGAGTGATTTCGGCTCAAGCAAGAATAAAAAGAAAACATTGTGAAAGAAGAAAGAAAATCAATGCACAAAAAGGTTCTATCTTTCGGCTTTTGACAAAGGAAAATAGCATGCAAACTTTCGGCAAAATACCAAGATGACAAGAAAATTCAAAAGAAAGACTTCTCTTCAATTAAAAATTCGGTAAAGGAGACTAGGGAAGAAACAAACAAATTTCGGCATTTATTTCCTCTTCCTGGCCAAATATATCAACCCAAAGAAACCCACATTCGGCCACCACCTCAACTCCTTATCAAATCCCACGTATTTATCCTATTTTATAAAATAAAATAAATCATCACATTATCCCATATAAAACTCCTATATATCACCTATTAAACTAAAATAAATAAAATAAAATCCCATTATCCTATTCTTAGCCGAATTTTAAACAAAATAACAAAGCGTATCTCCTCCCATGTTCCGTCCAATTCCTTTCCACTCTTTTGACGCCAAAAATCAAAAATAAAACCATACTCCTATGCTACCCAGGTGATTCGAACCTGAGCCTTCCTCCACCTGCTTGAGGCGTCATTTGCCCAAGCCTTAAGTGGCGCCTTGCAGCCACTTTACCAAGGTGATTCTTATGTCATGCTTCATACAGATTTTCTTTTAAGACCTCTTTAGCCCAGTTTCCCTTCTTGACGCAAAGAGTAAAAATAAAAACACACTCTCTTGCCACCCATGTGATTCGAACCAAGGCCCTTGCCCATGGCGTCATCACCAAGGCCCTAAGTAGCACCTTGTAGCCACTTTACCAGGCTCACTTCCATATCCAAAGACATCTATATTCTTCCCTTAAGGCCTCCCTGGCCGTGCTCCCCTTCTTGACGCAAAAAGAAAAGCCCATAATGCAATTTCTGCTGCTCGAACCTCTTCCCTCCTGCACTTCATGTGACACAACCTCCCTTGCACCTTAGGTGGCGTCCCTTGCCTCTTTTCCAATTGATTTCTTATGTCCTAAACTCCACACAATTTCTTTTAAGACCTCCTTCACCTAGCTCCCCTTTTTAACTTAAAATCCATCATTTTTCCAAAGCTTCCACCTTCATCCTAGAGTTCTAGAAACCCTTAAAACACACTCAACCACACTTAAAGCCTACTAACACTTGAGTTGTGCTCCAAATGCATATCCCCTAATTTAGGATATTACACCCCCACTCTCTCTCTTTACATTTTGGAAAACTAGTTAGATTTTAGTTTTGGCCCCTCTAATATGCTTAAATTTGAGATTTAATCTCTATGCTTTATTTTCTAACATAATTTGATCCATATAGTTTTATAATGTTGTTAATTAGTCCAAATAATTAAAACATTACTAGGTTATATATATAATTTGAATACCCTAATGCTATGTTTGGTTGAAGTATTATTTTTTCCACATGTTTTAGTCATTAGTTAGCCATAAACTAATCACAATTAGTAATTTTGGCCACTTACATTACTTGTTACATTACTTGGTTGTGGCAAAGACAAGGAAAACTTTTCACTTATTTTGAAAATGTCTAATTTTTTACAAGAGTTTTTACTCATTTTTCTAATTATATATTTAAAATTGTATTGATTATTCTTTATTTTATGTCTAACTATTTTAGAACATATGTTAAATAAGTTTTTACCTCATGTTATTACACTAGTAAGCAAATGTAGCATAAGAGTTTTAGAGATTGACACATGACTTCCCTTTACTTTTAGGTTTGCGCCACTTTTCTTGACATTATAAGACAATAGTCAAATTTTAATTTTGACCCCTCAACCATGCTAAAACTTGCGATTTAACCCATATACTTTAATTTTTGACATAATTTAGTCACTAGTTAGTCTAAGTAGTTGATAATATTAATATCGATGTCAATTTTTTTAAGAACTCTATTCTAACAAAAAAAAAAAATCATAACGATTTGAATGAGTGTTGTTAAGAATAAAATACTAATAAGAATTTTCAACGTTATTTTTAAGTGAATATATATTTTTGTTTCAAAATGTCATACCAAAGAATTTAATAGAAGAATTTTAATAGTGGTAACAACTGAATCTAAATTTATAAATCTAAAATGTAGACAACTATATTCTTGAGAATAAAAGTAAAAACTAAATTTCAAATGAATTTTAAAGATTTATAACATATTTTAACTTTCAAATTTTTATTTTATAATTAAACGAGCTTTTTACCCTAATAATATAAAAAATAATTAATTATGAAAAATATATAAAAACACATTAATTAAAAAATAGGCATTTACACGATTGTTACGACGGCCACTTTGAGTAATTGGCGGCACCAGACTGAAATCTGATGACCTAAAATATTTAGGGGTCTGATATGTAACTTTACCGTTTTAAATGGCAGTTGCAAAAAAGGCTTTCAGGTGCGACTTGATAGTATGGCGACACCAAACATTAAAAAGGATAAATTGCTTCATAAACCCCCCTTATTTATTATTTTCTTTTATTCCCCTTTTAACATAAAAAAAAGAGGCCTCTTATCAATTAGTCCAAAATATTTTTTTAAAAAAATTGTTTTCAACTGAAATAAATTTTAATTATTTTTGAAAAATATTTTTTGTTTAAATAATGTCGACATAACATTAACGATATTCATAGTAGTTTTATTTCACTCACATCATATTTGGAAACTATAAATTTAACTAATAATTATAATTTATAAATAATAAGATTTTCTAAAGCTTTTATAATTATAATTTTATATTATGTCTATAAATCAAATTGATAATAAAATTTTAATTATTTTTAAAAATAATTAAAATTTATTTCCAGTTGAAATCGATTTTTTTTTTATAAAAAACTTTTTGATAGAAATTTTTCTTTGAACTAATTGGTAAGAGGCCTCTCAATTTTTTATGTTAAAAGGAAATCAAAGAAAATCATAAATAAGGGGGATTTATGAGGGAATTTACCCATTTGAAAGCTTAGTGCCGCCAATTAAAACGGTAAATTTACATATCATGTCTTTAAATATTTTAAGTCATCACATTTTATTTGGTGCCACATATATATTAAGTGGCACCGTCAGAACACCGTAACAAATACCTATTTTTATAATTAATCTATCTTCCATATTTTTTGTAATTAATAATTTTTTGTATTATTTAGATTAAAAACCCAATCAAACATAAATAAATAATTAACACAGGTGAAACCATTCTAGTTTTTGTAAATAAAATGCACATTCTAGTTTTTGTAAATAAAATGCAGCAATAATAATGTCGTACATGGCGAAATGGATTGGGTAGGGATGGGGGTCCAAGACTCACGTAGGCATGGATTTGTCTTTAGCAACCAACCCATTGCGTGCCGCCCCTTTGCCTTTCCAAAATTTCATGGCTGGAGACGAAAACCCTAGGCAGAAAGTGGTGGGCGGTGGGCCAACAAAATTCCAGTGAATGAATGAGAAGGGAGGAAAATTCCCAACCCAAAAGTAGCATCTGAAAAAATATTTATTTCCATTTTATCCATTCCAATGATGAAATAAAAATGTTTTGAGACATGAAATTGTGATATGATTGGCATGCCATATATCATGTTCCTTGCCTCTGTCCCATTTATTTGTTTTCCAGTTAATTATAAGGTTAGGTAGAATCCAATTATATTTGGAAATAGTGACATTTCTGGCTCAATAAACCAGGCACTTATTATGATGCTATGTTGTGACTATCATACAAAGTATACACATCCTATATATCTTTTATAAAGGTTAATTTATTTAATTTAATGTATAGTTGTAACACTAAAAAGACTTTTTAATTATATATTTTGAATATGACTTTTGCAATCAAAGCTAACCAAGCTCAAGGTATTGTTTAACTAATACAAATAATTTAATTTAAAATTAGTTATAATATATATAAAAACCGGGTTATTAAACTATTATTTTAACTTTATATTTTAGCCATTCATTTAAAATAGTTATAAAATGATAATTTAATTACTCGAAAGTTTTTATTTAAGTTACTGGATTATTAACCCGTTGTTGTATGATCTTATTAATTTGTTCACACTGCTTGCACCAATCGAAAGCTCTCTTTTTTCTACTTTTTCACAATTCAATTTTTTTTTATGAAACACTTCGAACGTTACAAATCGCAAATCAAAATTCAAACAATATTTTTCTTCAATCTCTGACACTGACTGTCAAATCAACTTGGATCTAATGTATGTTGTTCTACTCATCGATGAGTGCTGATCTATCATACTGATTGTCGAATTGTCGCTTGAAACTCGCTAGCTGAACTTAAAAAAAAAAACTTAATAACCTAGTGATTTAAATAAAAAAAATTTGAATAGTTCAATAACCATTTTGTAACTTTTTGAAGTTGAATGATCAAAATGTAGACTTGCTATTAGTTTAATCACCTTAATATAATTGATCCTATTTTTAATTATTCTAGTATACTTTAATTATATTCCTGAACACTTCTATATGGGATACATACATGACTAGAAACTAAAAAGTCTTAGTTAAGGCTGCTTAGAATGAGCAAATAACATTTGATACAAGTTTTTTAGTTGAACAGTAAGGAATTCACATTACATCCCTTGACTATTATTAGTACAAAAGTCAATGCTCAAGCATATCCCACTGCGAATCTGAAATTGTTATGGAACCCCACTTGAACTGAGTGACACAATTATGACACCAAGAATAAAATTTCAGACACCAAGGCATGTATTTCCCAGTTTGAACAACTTAATATTGTGTTATGACCCCCTGCCTCACGTGGCTTAGCTGTGGCCTCTACCACCCACAGCCACTGCCTCACGCACCCACGTTCCTCCCCACCAACAAATTTCCCCACTGCCCATTTCGGATAAGACTCTAAATTATATAGGATTGTGATTTCACATTATGCGGACTATTTAAAATATAAAATTTTAAATTTATATGACAAATGTAATATTATAATATTTTGATTTTAATTCAATTTTACTTATTATTTAAAAATAAATCTAATTATTTTTATTGCAAGTAAATATAATGGTATCTCTTTTGTAAATAATGATAGTGCTAAATCAAGCTTTTGTGTCACATTATATATATATTGAAGTTACTATCACAATTACAATTAAATACATCCCATAAATATAATAAAGTTCAATTAGTAAAATTGATAAACAAAATTAGTGAGCCATTATTATGTACACACGAAAATATTGATAATTGAAACATATTTGAATTTAAAATAAAATAAATTTGTACATGAATCACATGTAATAAGATTTAAAACCAAAATAAAATGTAGATTAAAAATCCAAATATAATATTTACGCACAATGAAATTTAAGCTTGAAACCTCTCCTCAAAACTCCAATCACGTCTCATTTCACATTTTTGGTATTTATGCTATTGGTAAATGAATGAGGCTATGATTGAAGGTGTTGGAGCATGGGGGCCATATTGCCTTAACTTTGTGCCACAATGCAGCCGGCAATTCCTCAACTATTTCCGCCTCGCCCCTAAGGTCCATCCCAAGTGCCAACCAAACAACTCAAAATTAGGGGTTCCCTCTTCGCTCTTTATTACTACTTTACTTTTATGGGAACAAACAAGGAAGTCACAATTGTGGGGTATTCCCATTTACTACTTTTAAACGCAAGCAATGATGCTTTGTTCTTGAAAGCTTCAATCCCAACAATTCTTATTTAAAATCAAATATAAAAGGAAGAGTTCAAGTGGGGCAAGCTAAAGCTTTTCCTTTAGTGCTAGTCGGTGGATTTTCTCGATGTCCCCCTTCAATTAAAATTCTAAATTTTCAAACCAAGATTAATACATTTTATGAATAGATTGATAGTTTTGTTTTCCAGTGCCAAATTATTCTACCCCTACGGAAATTCAGCTCATCTTATGATTTTTTTTCTAGATAATAATATAGTCAAGAGAGTCCAAATTTTGCTTCACCTGAATTTTCTGAAATGATGTTTACAAAAATGCATTTTCGTACATTAATCAATTTAATAGATTTACTTTTCAGCACTTTCAATTTTGTTTTTCAAATTACAAATTCAACCCCCAAGTCTTTTTCCCTTTGTCATCAAATGATTCTTCCTTTTTTCTATTAGATTTCTTTTTCAGCTTGGTAATATTTTACAATACAGAAAAACCAGGGAATGAGTCCAACAACAATAATGTACTAAATTTTTGGAATGGAGAGAAATTTTTGTGAAATTCATTAATATTGAATGAAAGTTAAAACCTCCCTATATACACAACTGATGCAATAAGCTGAAAGTTGAACAAAATAGCTAATAGGTATGCTAATTGAGAGTAATTGATTAATAACTATTTGCTACATGCTATTTACTTATAATACCCTCTATAAGCACTAAATTTTGTCCGGCTTGATTTCGTGTTTAATTAAAAAAAAATTGAAAGATACAAAAAATAAAAATTACATTTTAACCCTTCAACTTTTCAAAATTACATTTTAACCCCTTATCTTTTCCAAAATTACCTTTTGACCCCTAAAATTTTTAAAATTATGTTTTGACCTCTTACCTTTCTTGAAATTACATTTTACCCCAAAAGTTTTGTTGCATTTTCGATTTAATCCTTCTGGCAGATTACATGATTTTGGACACCTACTCCCCAGATTTTCTGGCAACCAGCATGGGTGGCCACTCCCTCCTCAACCACTGCCTGCAAGTACAGTGAAAAAGGCAAAAATTGATGCATAAAAAGAAAGAAATCTCACCAAAGCAAAGAGGGGGATTTTCGACGAAAAAAAAAAGGAGAAAAAGACTACAAAAATTTTTTAGCAAAATCAAGAAGATTTGGGCGGACTACAAGGAACTCTCAATCATCTCCCACATTCCCCAAGCATTACCAATTCTAAATCGCCCACTTTCAATACCCCAAACAAAAAACCCATTCGGATATCAAGAGATTGGGTGTTTTATTCGGCACCCAAGAGAGAAGAAAAAACAATATGCAAAGCTGAACCTGTAGTAGCCGAGTTACCGTCTAGAGAAGAAATATTCCGGTGACTGAAGCACCACCAAGCCAAAGGGGTTGACGACGTGAAGAGAAGAAGAAAAGGAAGAAAAAGAGAAGGAAAAAGAGAGAGGAAGAAAAAATAAGAGTACAAGAAAGTAAAGAAAAAATCAACAGCCCAATATCAAGCCATTCTTACCAGTCCAAAAAAAAAAAAAATTGCAAGTTGGCTACTCCCCAAGCCCAAGCACCAGCCTACTTTCCAAGCACCAGCCCACTTCCCAAGCAACAATGAAGAAGAACCCAAGAACATTGTAGGCCCATTCCATATTTCATCACCCAAAGGAGTAAACGGGTTGACTTCAAAGACCCATCATTTTGGGCTTTGGTATATTTCTTGACACATATTTTTATTTACTCATTTAGCCTATATTCTAATGTAATCTATTTTCAATTAATTTAACATTTTTAACCTTTTTTTTAAATGTCATTGTATGATTTTAATTATAAGTATTAATTTGTAATAAATTCTTTTTTTTAAAAAAGGGCAACGTATCGATTTGACACTAAATCGTCGATCTCATCGCTATGTTGGGTGAATATCATCGGTTCGTGTTAAATACGATATGCCTTATTGAAAAATTAAAAATACAAGAATTTTGAGTTTTTTTAAAAAATAAAATGTTTATTTTTGGTTATTGGTAAATTATCAAAATATCATTTTAAATTGAATAATGCTTTAATATGAATTTATAAAAAAATTCGTGTTTCAAAAATATTCTCGTGTTTTCAAAGTTTTCGTATTTTCAAAAATTTTATGTTAAAAAAATTCCCGTGTTTTCAAAATTTTTGTATTTCAAAATTTTGTGTTTTCAAAAATTCTAAGATATTTTAAAAAAATAAAAATTTGGGTTTTAAAATTCTCGTGTTTTAATAAATTCTCGTGTTTCAACCAGATCACAATTAAGTATTAAATTGAACTTGTATTTGTGAAAATTAAGACAACACGCGTTTAACAAGATACCAATTTTGGGCGTCGCGAGGGTGCTAATACCTTCCTCGCACGTAACTGACTCCCGAACCCTATTTTTCTCTGAAATTTTGACGTAGACCTAAGCTCGGCCTTTTTTAAGAAAATTCAAAAAATAATTATTCTTTTAAAAAAAAGGGAGGATTTATTAGGTGTCCGATCACACCTAGAAAAAAGATCGTTGCGACTCCCTTTTATAAAATAAAATCGAAACTCTGTTTTCCCAAATTTCAATAATTTTCTCAATTAGCGCCCGTACCAAAATTTTACGTCGCTACAGCTGGCGACTCCACTGGGGAAATCTTTTTTGAGAGTCGAGTCTGGAATTAAACGCGTGTTGTCAAAATTTTCAAAATTCCTCGTTCAAAATAATTTTTAATCGTGATCCTTAAATAATTTTTTTAAAAAAAAGTCATGCATTTGTATCATGTTGTAAATATTTTTCTAACTTGTTTTATCTTTTTGTTTTTCAGTAGCTAAGTTTTTACGGTTTTAGTTTTTAGTTTTAAAATAAAACGAAAAGGTTTGTGAGTTTCTCCCACACACCGTGCACTTGCATTTTGCATAACATGAGCTCTCTACCTGGGCTCCGTCCGCTTAAGTGGAAGTAAACGCTATGCCTTCGTGAGTTAACTCGTCCCTCCGCACAGGCTAGTGAATACTTTCGGGTTACATATGACTTATGCTTTCGATAGTTAACTCGTCCCTCCGCATAGGCATAAGTAAAAGTAATCCCTCGAATTAAGCTCGCGAGCCTATGATGGGATAAAAATCGAGGCTCTGTACTAGCTTTAGTAGGCGACAGTACGGACAATTCGAGTACCTTTTTAGAACCGAAACTGCATATAGTGAACCGTATGAGCCACCCGACTAGAGCCATGCCGAACCTTCGTCCGTTAATAGTCACCAAAATAAGTACATGGGAGAAACACATCTTACCTTTTATTTCTTTAACATTTACACTTTTTTTGCAAGAGAATTAGGGTTGTTTAATAGAATTGGATCGGGTAGATTATTTGATGAGCATGTGGGGTAAGTTTATTTTGTAAAGTATGATGGGGTAAAAAAACGGCAATAAAAGTAGGTCGGTTTCATTAAAATGCACGATTAAATTGCTTAGTTTGTTAGATTTGCCTTAGTTTTTCTCTGTTTATATTTGTTGTGATTACTAACCAAGGTTATTTGTCTTTATTTTTATTTTATCATGCATGATAGGCATCTTATTAGGAAGGTGTTGATTAGAGATTGGTTGCCAAAAACGGGTTTCTGATGGAGGAGTCAATTACACAAGTAACCGAGAAAAACGCCGTGGTTCGAGGCTGGTATTTGAAAACCCAGAAAGCAAAAGGAGACAGTTTAAAAGAAGGATGTATCTCCAATCTTCCGGAGCATGTGACTATGAATGTTCATCAAGAATAACCTCGAAGACTTGACTAGGATCCGGAAACGATGGGACTTAGACATTGGGGCATCTTCCTTTGAAAAATCGGGATATAGTTCACTTTCAAGCCATGGTTCGATTCTGAGACCCAGCTTACCAATGTTTTACTTTCAATAAAGAAGATATGACTCCGACTATAGAAGAGTATGCCGCCTTGCTTCGCGTTGACAATGTACAATTTAGCAAGATATATGTGAAGGAGCCCAAACCAATGACCTTCAAGAAAAAGCTAATGAGGTTAACGGGAATGACCGACACATGGGCTGAAAAGCAGATAAAGAAAAAGAACGAAGTCAGTTGTGTTCCATAGTTTTCTCTACGAGACTTAGTTCAAAATCATCCAGATATTGTAAAGAGAGTGGATCTGTTTGCTTTAGCCATTTACGGATTAATTGTCTTCCCAAAAGTTCTTGGGCATATAGAAGTTGCGGTAGTGGATTTCTTTGAAAAGTTGAGGCAAGGAATCAACCCCGTCCCAACTATCTTAGTTGAGACTTTTAGATCTCTAAATTGTTGTAGGAGAAAAAGGAAGGACGTTTTATCGGATGTGCATGACTACTTAATGTTTGGATTCGAGCCACTTACGGAAAGTGGGCGCACACCTTTCCACATGTTTTCGAAAACATTCGCTCCATTGGAAGCTTATCTTGAGAAAGATTGGTGAAGGATGTCACCAAACAAAGACTGGGTTTGATTTTTGAACCTCCGCAGAAGATATAACTTGGAGAGCACCATGGATCCGTCCTTGATTCGCTATACAAATGTGGAAGCCAAGATTGGGTACCTTTACTCGGATTATGGGGAGGAGTTGGATATGCATCGTTAATGGTTCAAAGGCAGTTTGCTTCACGACAGTTCATACCAACTACCGAAGGATTAGCACAGTCTGAGCTTGCTTTTACAGGTGAAGGTTACAAGAAAAAAGTCTGAGATACTGCAAAGTCTTGGAAGGAAATCTACCTAATGGAGTTAGCTCTGTATGCTGATACTATCATTCAAGATTATGAAATATGGAGACAAAGACGAGTAAATAGTCAACAAACCTCACCAACAGATTATATTTTCCAGAATCCTTTCTCAGAAGAAATGCCGTCCGAACTGGAAATAGCAAGACATGAATTTGAATGTGAAAAGGCCAGTCTGTTACGGGATATTAGTTCTCTTCAAGAGGAAAATTTCCAGCTGAAGATAGATGTTCAAATTAAAAAATCCAGAAACGAGAAAGTCTAGAAAGAAGCTAAGATCATGAGAAATGACTTAAAGGATCTTCATTTGGAAAATAAGAAATTAAGAGGCATTATAAGGAATAGTGGGCTAGGCAAATCATCGGCAGAATGGAAGGAAGAACTAAGCAACATCAAAGGTGGGATGGAATTTTGGAGAGGGAAAACGAAGAAGGAAGAGGAAAAAGATGTGCGTGCTATGATAGAGTTAAGAAAGAAGAGTGTTGAATATGAAACCTTGTCTGCAGAATTAATGACTAGTCAGTCTGAGCGTCAAGAGCTAAGAAAGAAAATATGAGATTGAAAAAATACACTGCAAGCTCATCAACAACATTTGGATACTCTCCTAAAAGCCCTAGAAGAAAAGAATGGTCAGCATGACAGAGACATCCGTGCCTACGAAAGAGCTCTCCAAGAAAAAGATATGCATCTCGACGGTTTGATCAATGAAATTCGCAAGGCGGCTGTGCAAATCGTTAAATTATCGGATGAAGCCGAAGCTCTCAGTTGTCAATTCCCTCCGAGCCAAAAGTCAAGCATATCGGAGTTCCTAGAACGAGTGAAGAAACAAGGCGATGTGGCTAGAAAATTTGTGTAACTGTTAAATCAGAGATGGCAAAAAGTTTTGTAATGGACTCTTTTGATTAATGAAATGCCTAAGTATGGGGCTATCTTGAAATCAACACCAAATTCTTGCATATTTATTCATGACTAACATGCATTTTTCATTTATTCATTCATCCATTCATTACATGTGCATATCACCCTAATCATTCACTGAGGCTAAAACCATACAATCCACAGTTGCAGAAAGATCAAGAAATGAGGTTTGCAGGAGCCTCAGGTTGGGAATTGGAATGGGAGCCCATAGCGTATCCTCCTTTGTCAAAAACATTTACATCTACAGGAATGATGTACCCAGGGCGACATAATCCACAAAGCACGATGTTATGGATTGAAAGGGGCCTTCAGAACGTCAGTATAAATGTTGTTGACAAAGGGGATGATGCAATTGAAGATGTTTCAATGATACACCCTTGTCCTCCTGGATTCGTTTTGAACAATTGGACTGCTATGGATCTTCTTGTAGTTTCTAAGTCCTCTCCAGAGTAATGCTCAATGTTAACTCTCTTTTTTGTGTGCCCCTAAGTAATAGTGGTATTCTTTTGTAAGAGCTTATGTTTGCTCTTTATTATTTAAATGAACATTAATGGAGATGCATTTTGTCATAATCTTTTCATTCTCATTAACTTCATAATTATTCCCCTTCTCACAACCTATCCTTACATGTATCTCATATCATGCCATAACATTATGCTTGTTGGTTCCAATACTTTGATACTCCTCTATAGTTTTCTATTCTATTCACCTTTCAGGTGCTCAGATAGCAACGACATGAGCAATCCCGTTACAAGTCTTGAAATCGATTTCGAGAAAGCTATTTGTTTAGGAGAATTCGAAGCTGAGAAAAATACTGAAGATTATGTCTCGTCTCTTGACTTACAAAGAATGATAGAACAAGAAGATAAATAGATCCTACCCCATCAAGAATTTGTTGAGACAGTGAACTTGGGAAATGAAGAAAAGAGACAAGAAGTGAAGATTGGGACCTCCATTTCAGATAACACCAAACATGATTTGATCGCCTTGCTTCATGAGTATAAAGATGTATTTGCATGGTCGTATCAAGATATGCTAGGGTTGAACGAGGATGTAGTGGTCCATAGACTCCCACTAAAACCAGAATGCAAACCTATTCAACAGAAGCTGATACGAATGAGACCTGAAATGCTGTTAAAGATAAAAGAAGAAGTCAAGAAACAATTTGATGCTGGCTTCCTACAAGTCTCCAAATACCCAAAATGGGTAGCTAACATAGTCCCAGTATCGAAGAAAGACGGTAAGGTACGAATGTACGTGGATTATCGCGATTTGAATCGAGCAAGTCCTAAAGATAATTTTCCCTTGCCACACATCGATACGTTGGTGGATAACACAGCAAAACATTCATTGTTTTCTTTCATGGATGGATTTTTGGGTTATAATCAGATAAAGATGGCTCCCGAGGATATGGAGAAAACTACCTTCGTAACGATGTGGGGAACATTTTGCTGCAAGGTGATGCCGTTCGGATTAAAGAATGTTGGGGCAACATATTAGAGGGCAATGGTGATGCTATTCCATGACATGATGCACGAAGAGATAGAAGTTTATGTTGATGATATGATTGCCAAATCTCGGGGGGAAAGAGAGCATATTGGGAACCTCAAGAAATTGTTCGAAAGACTAAGAAAGTTCCAACTGAAGCTTAATCCAGCTAAGTGTACATTCGGGGCTACCTCAGGAAAATTACTCGGCTTCATTGTTAGTGAGAGAGGTATTGAGGTTGATCCAGATAAGATAAAAGCCATACAAGAATTACCACCTCCGCGTACACAAAAAAAATTCAGAGGATTTTTAGGGAGGTTGAACTACATCGCTCGATTCATTGCTCAACTTACCAACCAGTGTGACCCAATTTTTTGACTCCTTTGAAAACATAATCCGGGAGAGTGGAATGATGAGTGCCAAGTGGCTTTTGACAAGATAAAACAGTATTTGTCTAACCCTCCGATACTAGTACCGCCAACTCTCGAAAGACCGTTAATATTGTATCTAACTATGCTCGAAAATTCAATAGGTTGCGTACTGGGGCAACATGATGAGTCGGGGAAAAGAGAAAGGGCGATCTACTATCTCAGTAAGAAGTTCATAGAGTATGAAGCAAAGTACCCGTCAATTGAAAAATTTTGTTGTGCTTTGGTCTGGGCAGTTCGAAGGTTCAGACAATATATGTTGTATCATACGACGTGGTTAATTTCAAAGCTGGACCCAATAAAATACATGATGGAATCACTGTACTTTCAGGAAGAATGGCACGATGGCAGATCCTACTATCAGAGTATGACATTGTATATGTGAGTCAAAAGTCGATAAAGGGGAGTGCGATAGCTGACTTCTTAGCAACTCGAACCACGGAGGAATATGAGCCTTTGAGATTTGATTTCCCAGAAGAGGATCTGATGTGCATTGCAGAAAAAGAGTGTGAGTCGTCAAAAGAGAAATCATAGAAGATGAGCTTTGATGGTGCATCGAATGCATTGGGGCATGGGATTGGAGCAGTCTTAGTGTCACTAGAAGGGAACCATTATCCACTCACTGCCAAATTAAATTTCTTTTGTACCAATAATATAGCAAAACATGAGGCTTGCATCATGGGCCTTCATGCAGCTATTGAACGAAACATCAAAATCTTAGAAGTGTACGGGGACTCAGCGTTGGTGATTTACCAAATTCGTGGAGATTGGGAAGTTAGAGATTCAAATTGGTCAAATATTGCGATCTCGTATGGAGCTGGTCAAAGAATTCAAAGAAGTGACTTTTAACTACTTCCCACGAGAAGAAAACCAATTGGTGATGCCTTGGCCACCACAGCTTCAATGTTCAAAGTAAACAGAGAAATGAAATAATGCCTCTCCAAATGAGCATATATGAGGTCCCTGCACATTGTTGTAGCATTGAAAAAGAGACAGATGGATTGCCATGGTTCCATGATATCTTAGAATATGTCAAGAATCAAAGGTATCCCGAGCAAGCAAATGAGAATGACAAAAGAACAATCAGAAGAATGGCGGTGGGATTTGTCCTTGATGGGGATATCCTGTACAAAAGAGGAAAAGATCAAGTGCTCCTGAGATGCATGGATTCTGTTGAAGCCAGAAAAATACTTGAAGATGTCCATGAAGGAATTTGTGGGATGCATGCCAATGGTTTCACTATGTCCAGGCAGATTATGAGACTCGGTTATTACTGGCTGACGATGGAAAGCGACTGCATTAGTTACGCACGAAGGTGCCACAAATGTCAAATTTACGGCGACAAAATTCATGTAGCCCCTTCGCCCCTTCATGTCATGACTTCTCCGTGGCCTTTTTCTATGTGGGGCATGGATGTTATAGGGCCAATTTCTCCAAAAGCTTCTAATGGCCACTGGTTCATTTTTGTGGTTATAGATTACTTCATAAAATGGGTTGAAGCCGCTTCATTTGCTAATGTGACGAAGACTGCAGTTTGCAGGTTCTTAAAAAAGGAAATTATATGCCGATACGGTTTGCCTGAGAAAATTATTTTGGATAATGCTTTAAATTTGAACTACAAGATGATGAAAGAAGTGTGCGAGCAATTTCAAATAAAGCATCATAATTCCTCACCCTATCGCCCAAAGATGAACAGAGCAGTAGAAGTGGCTAACAAAAATATTAAGAGGATTATTGGGAAAATGACCGAGACATATAAAGACTGGCACGAGAAGCTACCATTTGCTTTGTATGCATATCGCACATCTGTGCGGACATCTACGGGAGCAACACCTTTCTCTCTGGTCTATGGAATGGAAGCTGTGCTGCCCATTGAAGTTGAGATCCCCTCTCTACGAGTCTTAATGGAGTCGAAACTAGAAGAATCAGAATGGGTTCGAGCTCGATATGACCAGCTAAATCTTATCGAAGAAAAATGCTTGAAGGCAATCTGTCATGGACAGATGTACCAGAAGAGAATGATCACGGCTCATGACAAGAAGGTGCGGCCAAGAGAATTTTGCGAGGGGGAACTCATACTGAGAAAGATTCTCCCAATACAAAAAGACTTTCGAGGAAAATGGGCACCAAATTGGGAAGGGCCGTACGTCGTAAAGAAGGCTTTCTCTGGTGGAGCTTTAATTCTCACTGAGATGGATGGGAAGGAGTTACCTAATCCAGTGAACTCAGATGCCGTGAAAAAGTACTATGCCTAAAAGAAAAAAAAGGAGAGATCAAGATGAAAACTCGAAAAGGGCGTCTTGAAAAAAAAAAAGAGAAAAAAGAAAGATCAAGATGAAAACCCGAAAAAGGCGACTTGAAAAAAAAGAAGAAAAAAATCAAGATGAAAACTTGAAAGGGCGTCTTGATAAACAAAAAAGATTAGGATGAAAACCTGAAAGGGCGTCCTAATGAAGGAGGTTCGGACAAAAGGAGCAAGACGATTTGAGCGGGAGTCATGTGGCAAGATTACAATATTTGAAGCGATCCGGAAGCTCGAAATCTTCTACACAAGAAGCCGTGCTCAAGAGATCCGGGATGGAGAAATGTGGAGAAGTTCATGCGTTGAATATCTAGAGCATTTGTGACAATTGAATCATTTTCCTTTCTTTATAATGTCTTCTTAATTGAGCTTTTCCTTGTCAATTTTCTTTGCTTATTGCTTTGAAATAAATATTAATGTGAGGTATTTCTTTCGTACCTACTTTCCTATTTTCATGCATCTCATGTGTGGTTTGTCTAAATGATAAATAGTGAAATGACATACTCTAAACAAAAGGAATGTTGAGTATTACCGGATGAGAATTTGGTAAGTACAAGAGCCTCAAAGCAAGGACAAAGTTCAATAAGGGCAAAAGGGTGATACACGAGAAATGCAGATTACTCGAGGATGGGTACAAAACCGAAAGGGAAGCCAAGAATCGAAGCAATGAATGCGGTCATCATGAGAGTCGAATGTAAAAGAGATATATGGCAAACAAGCCCAAGGCGTATGGCATAATCATGTAGGCATAAAAGCATTTAAGACCAAAATGTGCATATCATGATAACATCATGCATGACATATCATGTATTCGATAAAGCAAAAGGTTTTGATGATAGTGCATCAACCAAGGACAAGGAAGACATTCGAGTTCCACCGGATAATATGTTTTGAAATTTCGATACTTTTTAAAATTATTTCATTTCATTTTCAAAAAATCAACTCATATTGCGAGAGGTTGGTTGAGCCTCAGTCACACTGCCGAGGTATTTTTCAATTTTCGTTTTAAAAAATCAACTCATATTGCGAGAGGTGAGTTGAGCCTCAATTCACACGCTGAGGTATTTTTCAATTTCTATTTTTCAAAAAAAAATCAACTCATATTGCGAGAGGTGAGTTGAGCCTCAGTCACTGTTGAGGTATTTTTCAATTTCGCTTTTTCAAAAAAATCAACTCATATTGCGAGAGGTGAGTTGAGCCTCGTGTTACACGCCGAGGTATTTTTCAATTCGCTTTTCAAAAAAAAATCAACTCATATTGCGAGAGGTGAGTTAAGCCTCAGTCACACGCCGAGGTATTTTTCAATTTTCGTTTTTCAAAATCAACTCATATTGCGAGAGGTGAGTTGAGCCTCAGGTCACATGCTGAGGTATTTTTCAATTTTCGTTTTTCAAAATCAACTCATATTGCGAGAGGTGAGTTGAGCCTCAGGTCACACGCTTAGGTATTTTTCAATTTCTGTTTTTCAAAAAAAATCAACTCATATTGCGAGATGTGAGTTGAGCCTCAGGTCACACGCTGAGGTATTTTTCAATTTTCGTTTTTCAAAATCAACTCATATTATGAGAGGTGAGTTGAGCCTCAGGTCACACGCTGAGGTATTTTCAATTTCTGTTTTTCAAAAAATCAACTCATATTGCGAGAGGTGAGTTGAGCCTTGGGTCACACGCTGAGGTATTTTCAAATTTTCTTTTCAAAAATCAACTCATAATGTGAGAGGTGAGTTGAGCCTTAGGTCACACGCTGAGGTATTTTTCAATTTCTGTTTTTCAAAGATCAACTCATAATCCGAGAGGTGAGTTGAGCCTTAGGTCACATGCTAAGGTAGTTTCAATTTTTGTTTTTCAAAGATCAACCCATAATCCGAGAAGTGAGTTGAGCTTCGGGTCGCCTGCCAAGCTATTTTCGACTTCTATTTTTCAATAAAGAATAAAGATTGGACAATCGAACAAAATTTAGTGTTTTTAAGTCTTTGCTCTATCCTGCTTTCAAATGATGAGCAAAGAGGGCATTGTAAGCACTAAATTTTGTCCAAACTTGATTTCGTGTTTAATTAAAAAATTGAAAGATACAAAAAATCAAAATTACATTTTAACCCTTCAACTTTTTCAAAATTACATTTTAACCCCTCATCTTTTCCAAAATTACCTTTTGACCCCTAAAATTTTCAAAATTATGTTTTGACCCCTTATCTTTCTCAAAATTACATTTTAGCCCCAAAAGTTTTGCTGCATTTTTGATTCAGTCCTTCTGGCAGATTACATGATTTTGGGCACCTACTCCCCAGATTTTCTGGCCACCAGCATGGGTGGCCACTCCCTCCTCAACCACTACCTGCAAGTACAGAGAAAAAGGCAAAAATTGATGCATAAAAAGAAAGAAATCTCACCAAAGCAAAGGGGGGGATTTTCGAAAAAAAAAAAGGAGAAAAAGACTACAAAAATTTTTTCAAAAAATTCAAGAAGATTTGGGCGGACTACAAGGAACTCTCAATCATCTCCCACATTCCCCAAGCATTGCCAATTCTAAATCACCCACTTTCAATACCCCAAACAAAAAACCCATTCGGATATCAAGAGATTGGGTGTTTTATTCGGCACCCAAGAGGAAGAAAAAACAATATGCAAAGCTGAACATGTAGTAGCCGAGTTACCGTCTAGAGAAGAAATATTCCGGTGACTAAAACACCACCAAGCCAAGGGGGTTGACGACGTGAAGAGAAGAAGAAAAGGAAGAAAAAGAGAAGGAAAAGAGAGAGGAAGAAAAATAAGAGTAGAAGAAAGTAAAGAAAAAATCAAGACCCAATATCAAGCCATTCTTACTAAAAAAAAAAAAAATTGCAAGTTGGCTACTCCCAAGCCCAAGCACCACCTACTTTCCAAGCACCACCCACTTCCCAAGCAACAAGCAGCAGTAGTAGCCCAAGAACATTGTAGGCCCATTCCATATTTCATCACCCAAAGGAGTAAACGGTTGAATTCAAAGACCCATCATTTTGGGCTTTGGTATATTTCTTGACACATGTTTTTATTTACTCATTTAGCCTATATTCTAATGTAATCTATTTTCAATTAATTTAACATTTTTAACCTTTTTTTTAAATGTCATTGTATGATTTTAATTATAAGTATTAATTTGTAATAAATTCTTTTTTTTTAAAAAAAGGGCAACGTATCGATTTGACACTAAATCGTCGATCTCATCGCTATGTTGGGTGAATATCATCGGTTCGTGTTAAATACGATATGCCCTATTGAAAAATTGAAAAATACAAGAATTTTTGAGTTTTTTTAAAAAATAAAAATGTTTATTTTGTGATTATTGGTAAATTATAAAAATATCATTTTTAAATTGAATAATGCTTTAATATGAATTTATAAAAAATTCGTGTTTCAAAAAATTTTCTTGTTTTCAAAGTTTTCTTATTTTCAAAAATTTTGTGTTAAAAAAAATCCCGTGTTTTCAAAATTTTTATATTTCAAAATTTTTGTGTTTTCAAAAATTCTCGGATATTTCTAAAAAAAATAAAAATTTGGGTTTTAAAATTCTCGTGTTTTAATAAATTCTCGTGTTTCAACCAGATCACAATTAAGTATTAAATTGAACTTGTATTTGTGAAAATTAAGACAACACGCGTTTAACAAGATACCAATTTTGGGTGTCGCGAGGGTGCTAATACCTTCCTCGCACGTAACTGACTCCCGAACCCTATTTTTCTCTGAAACTTTGACGTAGACCTAAGCTCGGCCTTTTTTAAAAAAATTCAAAAAATAATTATTCTTTTAAAAAAAAGGGAGGATTTATTAGGTGTCCGATCACACCTAGAAAAAAGATCGGTGGCGACTCCCTTTTATAAAATAAAATCGAAACTCTGTTTTCCCAATTTTCAATAATTCTCTCAATTAGCACCCGTACCAAAATTTTACGTCGCTACACCCTCCTTGTAATAGCCCGATTTTGGGTTTAGTCGGAATAGTAGTTTGGAGACCACAAATTCAATGTCAGAGAAATTATTTTAATATTATTTTATGTATTATAGCATGATTATATGAGTGCATGAAAATTTTGGTGAATTAATTTTAGTGATTTCATGCTTAATTTTGAAAAGGGACTAAATCGCATAAAGTGCAAAAGTTTTGTTCTAAAGCTAAAGGTGTCAAATAACTATAGAACCTTAAATTTGAGGTCCTTAATGTGCAAATAGGCCCTTAAGAGAGTGATGGCCGGGCATAGGGACAAGGAAATGAAATTGGTCAAAGGTTAGGTGGATTTTAGGTGACTTAATTGATAAAATAATCATAAAATAAATAATAAGCTTCATCCTTTTCATTCTTCCTCTTCCACTGAAATTTTCAGCAAACTTAAGGGTTTGAGAGCTTAAAATTTCAGAAACTCTTCACTCTTGCAAGTAAGTCATTTTAATGGTCATTTTTGTTGATTTTTGTACTTTTGGTTCTGAAATTTCATGGAAGAAAATGAATCTTGGTTGTTAAATAAACAACTATTGTGAAATGGGTTTTCATGAAAACACCTAAAATGGACCTCTTTGTAAAAGTTGTAAAATGGGTAGCAAATGTGTGAAATAATTGGAATTTGGAGTTGCTATAAGAGTAATAAAGGTTCATCTAGGCTTGTTAAATGAGGAAATTTGATTAAAATAGTTTTACGAGCTTAGGGGCAAAATCGTAATTATGTGAAAGTCTAAGGCAAAACGGTAATTTTGCCAAAGTAGGAATTTTGGAATGTCTTGATCAATGTGGTGATTAAATAAGTAAATTTTGTCATTATAGATCAAGAAAAATGGGATCCGAACTTAGACTAGGGGAAAACCAAGCTATTGGACTAAATTGAACTAGTTGTCCATATTTTGTACACCGAGGTAAGTTGTACGTAAATAATAAAAATCTATTGTTATTATGCATTAAATAATTGATATTGCATAAAATGTTTGATTATTGTTATGAATATGCATGACGAAATTTGATGTGGTATACTTCTAGTTGAACCTTAGGAATAGATTGGATATCCACGCAGTGACATTTGGGTGATATGTGTGCTAGTGTAAGACCATGTATGGGACATGGCATCGGCCACATTATGAGAGCCAGTGTAAGACCATGTCTGGGACATAGCATCGGCCTCGATATGTGAGCCAGTGTAAGAACATATCTGGGACATGGCATCGGCATCGTGCCCTCTTGTGTGAGGCTTGTCGGGTATCCTTTGGTATTCCAATTGGTTCAATGGGTAATTTAAAGCTTGTGTCAAAAGTGAGAAAGGTTACGACTATGTTGTAAGTAATACAGGTACCTACATGAAATTCATGAGAAATGAGCTCGAATTATGTTGTATAATTAGTAAGGATAGAAATGAGTAAGTTATGGCTTTAATCATATGAGAATTATGTGCAATTTTATAATATGTTATGAGTATGATTATGCACGGTAATTGTTGTTAACTATTTACATACGACTTACTAAGCTTTATGCTTACTTTTCTTATAGTGCCGCCAAGCTAGCTCGGGGATCAACAGACGTCGGAGGCATCGATCACACTATCAATTGAAGCATTTGGTATAGTTAGATTTATCATTTTGAGTATGGCATGTATAGGGACTTGGTCTTTTTTCAAGTGTTATATTGTTTTGGCCAAATGTGTTGGCTTGTCTTATAGATTGATTCATTTTGTATAAGCCATGGATGATGGCCAATATTTGTTGTTGATTTATACAAATGATGATAATTTTCATGATTGAGCAAATTGCATGGTTAAGTATTTGGTTTATTAATGCATGAATGAGTAGGTTGCAAGATTGAATTGATAAAGTATGTGAATTGGTCTTACTTGATGTGGTTTATATTGGTGCAAGTAAGGGTGGCAAAAGGGCTTTGTAAATAGCCTTGTTTTTGTCCACACGAGTAGACACACGGGCGTGTGTCTAGGCCGTGTGTGACACAAGGTCTACCCCATGGGTGTGTAGTTCGGCCGTGTTCCCCTACACCCTAAATTGGCAAAACAGAATGCCCAGTAGTAACCACACGGGTGAGACACTTCCGTGTGTCTCAACCGTGTGGAAGACATGACCATAGGACATAGGCATGTGCCCAGGCCTTGCGAAGTCTACACCTTGAATGTGAAATTTACAATTTCCACACGGCCTTGCACACGGGCGTGTGCCTTGGCCATGTGACCCTCAAATGTTGATGACGTCAGAAAGAGAATGTCAAGGTTTTAACACATGGGTATGTCATGGCTGTGTGAGGGACATGGGTCATACACACGGGTGTGTGCCAGGCCGTGTGACATTCTAACTTCTCACGAAACACAAGTCAGGCTCGCGCACAAGCTAAGGACATGGCCAAGCCAGCCACACGGCCGTGCCCCAAGTCTACACGGGCGTGTACCCCTATTTTCAATGAAATTTTCCAAAGTTTTCTAAAGTGTCTGATTTAGTATCGAACTATTTCTAAAGTATGTTTTGGGCCTCGTAGGCCTATATTTGGAACTTTAAGATGAAGTTTGTAAGGTTTTAAATTTGAACAAAATTTTATAACTCAGAAAGGATTTGAATGCTTGCGTTTAAGTCCAGTAACACCTCGTATCCTGTTTCGACGTTGAACTCGGGTAAGGGGTGTTACACTCATCAAGATGGAGCTGCACATTTTGCCTATAAGCCTTTGAAACACTAGGGCATATAAAGACTTCGTGAAAATGTTAGCGAACTGATTTGAAGATCTAACATGAAGCAACTATAAAATACCATATTTGGCTTTCTCTCAAAGAAAATGATAATCAACCTTTATATGTTTTGCTCATTCGTGGAAAATTGGATTGCTAGTTATGTGTAAGATAACTTGGTTAGTGTCACATCCCAAAAAATCAGGTTAAAAGATATTGGGTTAGTGATTGTCACGCTCTGACTTTTAATTATAAGCTTGTAAAATTATTTCAGAATGAGCTATTGGCTAAGTGGTTAAGGGAAAATAAGGTGAAGGTGTAATTGAATAAGAGGCTTGAGTTCAAATACCTTCTTGAGCAAATAAATTAATTTTACTATTTCTGCTCTCACTTCCTTAGTATTTTTTCAACCTAGTGTCTAACCCTAGGTTTAAATACAACTTTTTAATAGAGAAATAAACTTTTCACTCTCCCTCTCCCTAGCCGTTCCTCTTCTCTCCCTCTCCCTTTCTCTCTCAATTTTTTCCTTTTTCTTCTTCCTTGTGTCGTCCCAAATTGTAATAGCCCGATTTGGGTCTAGTCGAAATAGTGGTTTCGGGACCACAAATTCGAAGTAGTAAAGTTTATTTTTATTATATTTCTATGGTCTACAATTTTACGAAATGATTTCGTGAAAATTTTGTTCGAAAATTTTGACGTTTGAGCACTCAATTTTGCAAAAAGGACTAAATTATAAATAGTGAAAAGTTGAGTTCTACATGATAAAGGTGTCTAATTGCTATGAAATTTTAAATTTAAGGTCCTTAGATGGTAATTAAACCATTTTTTAAGTTATTGGACAAAAATGGACATGGTGAGATAAAATTTTGAAGTTTTAAGTGAAGGGCATTTTGGTCATTTAGTAATTAAATGAATTAAAAACAAAAAATCAAGCCAAAATTTAGCCCATCTTCTTCATGCTTGTGCTGAAAATTAGAAGGGAAGCCATAGCTAGGGCTTGGCCACTTTCAAGCTCGATTGTAAGTTCGTTCTTGTCCCGTTTTTAATGCACTTTACATTTTTGAAGTTGTTATCACTCGATCTATGTATTTTTACCATTAATTTGAGAGATGATTGAGGTCTAGGGTTTGAACCATGTTATAAATGTGTGCATTTTGATGTTTAATGGTAGATTTTGCAAGTTTAATGTTAGATAAACAACTTTTGCTAGGTGATTTTTTGATGAAAATGTCAAAAGGACCTATATGTAAAAAGATTTCAAAATGTGTGTAAAAGTGTGATTAAATGAAAATGTGGGCTTCTATAAGCATGAAAGAGGCTTGGCTAGGCTTGGGTCATCATGAAATCGAATAGATTTCATTTTACGAGCCTAGGGGCCAAAATGTAAAAATGTCAAAGTTTAGGGGCAAAAATATAATTTTTCCATAATGTGATTTTTAGACTGAATTGAGAAATGTGGATAATAAATGAGTTAAATTTGATATTATAGATAAAGAGAAACGAGGTTTGAACCTAGATCGAGGGAAAAATAAGGTGTTTGACGATTAGTTTGTACCGAAGTAAGTTCGTATGTAAATAATGCATTGTTTTATTTATGTTTTAAATATTTTAATATTGTATGAACTATGATTGAATCCTTGGATTAATCGACAAAGTTTGACAAGTGAGAAATCCAGGTTGAACCTTAGGAATAGGTAGGATATGAATGTCATGACTTTAGGGTTATTTGAGATTACGTGTAAGACCATATCTGGGATATGGCATCGATATGAGACTTCGTGTAAGACCATAGCTGGGCTATTGGCATCTATAAGAGATCTTATGTAAGACCATATATGGGATATGACATTGGTATGGTATTATGTGTGCGAGATTCTCGAGTATCCTTTAGTATTCCAAGTGGTTCAACGGGAAATTCAACGAGTATGTCAAAGTTGTGAAAGGTTATGATTATGTTGCGAGTTGGTATAGGTACGTACGTAAAAATCATTTATTAATTAGCTCGATATGTGATGAATCCGTCTGTAAGGTTTTGAATGAGTAAGTTATAATTAGAAGATCTTGATACTATTTATGCCAAGTTCATCATGTTTATTTGTATGATGTATGTGTGATTATAATGCTTATCATTTGCATAGGAACTTACTAAGCTATATATATAGCTTACCTCCTTCCTTTCCCATGTTTTATAGTGTCGTCAAGCTAGCTAGGATTGGAGTTCGCTGGAGATCCTATCACACTATCAAGCTATCAATTTGGGCATAAATGAATTCAAGCATTTTAAGTCTATTGGCATGTATAGGGACTAGGTCAATTTGTTATATGTGTCATGATTAATTTGGCCATATGTGTTGGCTTGTAATTGTTAATGCTTCGTCTTATATATAGCCATGAATGGTGCTTATGCTGATTATAAGTTTATTAGTATGTTAATGCCCTCTTGTGAATGTTAAATTAGTATGTTTTAAACGGCTTAAGTATGATGTTTTAAGCATGATAAATGATGGTATAAGAATGACATGTTATTGTCTTGTTTGTGGTTGCAGTTATATGCTTGAATTTATGCCATATGATGTTGTATAGATGTGTGCAAGTAAGGGTGGAAAAATGACTTGGTAAATAGCCCTGTTTTTGTCCACACGGGTGTGTGTCTAGGCCATGTGTGACACACGGTCTGTCCCATGGGTATGTGATCCAGTCGTGTGCCCCCTGCACCTTAATTGTTGCAAAACAAAATGTATAGAATGGAGCACACGGGTAGAGACACGGGCATGTGGCATAAGTCAAAGAGCACCCCTAAATTGAATAGGGTCTGAAGCACGGGCGAGGGTCACATGGGCGTGTCCCTTGGACCACATAGGCTTGTGAGCCCTGTAACATGAAATTTTTTTCTAAGTTTTGTAAAATTTTCTAAAGTTCTCGGTTTAGTCCCAAACCTCTTCCAAAGTATGTTTTGAGCCTCGTAGGCTTGTTTTAGGGATGATATGAATGTATGTGAAAAGTTTTAAATTTAGATGGAAATTACATCTCGATTTTTTATGTTTGCTAGTGTTTAAGTCCAATAATGTCTCGTACCCTATTTGGCGTCGAACACGGGTAAGAGGTGCTACATTTAGTGGAATCAGAGCTACGATTTAGTCGATTCTCTGACTAACATAGCGTATGTGAGTCTAGTTATACATGCCATATTACTACCTGTGATAGTTTGATATCTCCCTACTTTGATGAAATTGTTTTGTTAAGGCAGAGATACTTTCCAACCGAGCTATTTTTGAAAACACTGAAAGTGATACTAAGATATTTGAAAATGTGTTTGTGATGAGTCGAAACTTGGAAAGGTATGAATAAGAGTTCATGATATGTATGTGAAGATGTAAAAAATGAAATAACCATAAGTTGAGAAATATGGATAAAATGTCATTATTCTAGTTGAATGTTGTATTTTGATGGATTATGATGATTTTATGAAACGGATGCATTCAATGTGTGTTCATGAATAATCTCATTATTCAATTATTCAACCATTTCATTTTACCAAGTTTAATGTTAGCCAGATTAGTCAACATTTATATGTTTCGATGCAACAACAATATGTTATTTGTAACAAGTAGTTTTGTTGGTTGGTTAATTGGTCATATTGTAACATCCTGAATTAGGGGTTGTTTGCAATTTAATTATTTTTCCATGTGCGTGCTTGAAGAAATATGTATGCTTGACATATTCTAGGGTCTAGTCATAACCCCGGGCTAGGTCTGACTTAGGGCCAAAAGTTTTTAGCACTTGAGAAGAAAAAAAGCGAAGTGATGAGGCTTTAAAAATTATTTGGTGTGAAGCATGACACAAGGAAACAGGTGATAGGGTGGCTTGGGACGCTACCTAAGGAGCTAGGAAGGGTGCGGCAATGGAGGGTTCGAGCTGTCGAATTAGCACCTATGAGTTGTTATTTTTGCGTTATGTGGGGGAAGTTGGGCTAGGAAGGCCTTAAAAATAAAATGGTAAGGGTTTCGGACATGAAAGTCGGATTGGTAAAAGTGGCATTGGGCACCACTTAAGGGCCTTGGTGAATGCCGCCCCAAGTAGAAAAGGGGGGACTCAAGTTCGAGTCACGATGGAAGCAAGGTATGTTTATTTTTGCATGTTGGCGTGAAGGGAGAGAGCTAGTGGACTGCACTTGGACTCTCAAATGGATGAGGATAAGCTTAGTGTTTGCTTTTAATTTAATTTGGAAGAGTTGAATTATGATTATTATTTTATTTATTTTATTTATTTGAAGAGGTGATTAGGAGATAGGATAGAAGATAAATATTATTTTAAATGATAAAAATTATCACAAAAGGGGAGAGATGGCCGAATGTAGGATTCCTTAGGGACTTTCATAATCGGTTTTGAGTATAGTAAGGGGGTTCCGAAATTCATCTAACTTGTTTTCTTTTCTTCTCAATTTGTGTTGGCCGAATTCTCCCTAGTCCACATTGCCCAAAATTCTTCAAATCCCTCTCTTCTTTTGTTTCTACTTGTCCGAACCTATCACCCCCTTTCTACTCAAAACTCCATCTTCCATCTTGTGTTAGCCGAATATCTTCATCAACACTTGGGAGCCATAGCCGGAATCCTTTCACTTTTAGTCTCTTCAAGGAAACAATAGAGGTAAGTTTTCCTTTTAACAATCGGATTCTCTTCTCTTCCTCTTTGGTGTGCCGGAAGCTTGAGAATAGGCCTTGGTAAGGTTGGCCGAATATGCATGGGGTCTTAATATTGTACCTTTTGTGTGTAGTCGACGCTAGGGTGCTTTGAAGGAGTCTTTCGGGTTTCGATTCTTTAAGGTAAGGGGTTGTTTATGTTCGGCTATGGGCCATGTATGGTATTTAAGTAGTAACCGATTGTGTGTTATGATTTTAGGGGCGAATTGACAAAGGTTTTCGGGATTTAAACTTGCTTTGGTAAGTAATAGTAAGTTCGGCCTAAGGCCATATTTCAGGTGCGATCGAAGGATTATTAGTATAGCCGAATGGCTATTAGTTCTAAAAGTATGGGTGTTGGCCGATTGTAGGGGAAACAACCTCACGGATTTCATTGGTATAGTTAGGATTTGCTAGTCTCATGAATAATCGGTGTGTAAAACTCTTACACACTTTATTAGTTGGCATTGCTTATTATGCTCTGATTAACTATTGAGATAGTGATTTGCCTTGTGGGCATGAGCATGGATTCGGGTAAGTAAACATGAATTTAAATATGTTATATGAATGGCATGATGGGTAAGATGCTATGCCATGATTTATATGTATGATTTAAGATAATGTGTGAAGCATGTTGTGAGCATGTTGGTAATGGGATTGAAGAGAGGAGGGGAAAATTCTCATGGATCGTCACGATGGTTTTGACCACAAGATGGGTTGGCCCCATCGGTTTAATTGTGACTTGATCACGATGGTTTTGACCACATCGTTGATATAAATCGTGACTAAGTCCCGGTGGTTTGGTGCCACCGTGGTTTTGACTACATATTGATAATTGTGACCTATGGTCATCGATGGTTTTGACCACACGATGGGTTGGCCCCATCACTTAATTTGTGACTCCGGTCACGATGGTTTTGACCACGGTGGTTTTGACCACAGGGGTAGTTAAAGGAGTATGGATGGCTAGTTTTGGGTTGCATGTTTTGCATGTCTTACTAATATTTTGTGTATGAGTTTGCACTTACGGGTTGAGGATTTATACTTGAGTCTTGGTGACTCACCCTTCCCATATCATTTTGCGAGATGAGTAGATCGCGGAGATGGAGCCGGAGAGGACTCTAGGCGGCCATGCTTGTTCCTTGGATTGAAATTTTATTTAGCAGTTAAAGTTTATTATTTACTAAATTTTGGTTTGGGTTGTAATAAAATGACTAGTTATTATTTTTTTGATGTTCAAGTAGTTGTTTTACTTGATTCTACTATATTACTAATGAATTTATAAACTGCTTAAACGAATCGGTTAAAAGTGACATTTTCAAAATGGGAAATTTTTACGAGTTTTCAAGGATGTTACCATCGGGTAGCAAAATTCACCAAGTTAACAATAACTCTGACGATTCTAAAAATTTAAATGATTAAATATTTCAAAGGTTTCAACTCAACCATGTTTATAAAATCAATTCCACCTGAGTTTTTAATAGACACCGTTTTATAACCTCAGCAAATTTTCAGACTTCTACCAGTTAATCAAAATCTTTCAAAACATTTTTACTCTGTGACATACTAGATCCGATCAAGGCTCATGGGCTGGTTTTGGGGTGTTACATTTTTGGTATCAGAGCCAAGTTCAAAACTCGACTGTGGTGGCCCAGGGCCCAAAATGTTTTTAGTAGGCCTCTGTGGAATATTATGAAAATGGTTTTTGTTTGAACAGCATGGCATCGAGTCTCCAGCACCAATCCGCCCAGGTAAGTACTTCTAACTACTGTGTGAATTATTATCTGTAGAGGGGTAGAAATGAAACGTATATAGTATGATAAGTATTTGAACCCTAGGACTAGTTTACCCCAACAATCACATAAGACTTTAAATGCCTAATTAAATAAACCTATGACAAGTCGCCGGGTTAGGGTGTGGTAACCCTTGTGCGCATGTCTAAGATTGGATCCGGAAGAGCCTGGTACTTAAGCAGTCCTAGTGACTCAACTCCTCTTCGCGAGAATCCTACCTGGTGCGTAGCTTCGGTTCACCCTAACCATGAGGACTTATTCATAGGCTAAACCCAATAACTAAAACCCGAAAGGGAAGTAGCCATATTGTTGTAAAAACCCTAGTTTTAAAACTCTTAAAATTACCC
The DNA here is from genome assembly GCA_025506655.1 of Gossypium rotundifolium. Taxonomy (NCBI): domain Eukaryota; kingdom Viridiplantae; phylum Streptophyta; class Magnoliopsida; order Malvales; family Malvaceae; genus Gossypium; species Gossypium rotundifolium. The sequence continues at coordinate 115,402,850 of CP106732.1, read as the reverse complement.
TGTTAACTTGTGAGAACTATTTTACAAAATTTTTCGAAAAATGTTCGATTTATGAAAATTACAAAAAAACCCCTAGGAGTAAAATTACAAAAAATGCCCTTGGTTTATGAAATTCCCAAAATACCCACAGTTCTAATCAAAATTTTCATTACTTTATAAAATGTCCAAAACCTTAATTTGCAAAATATCAAAATGTCATGATTTTGGAAGATTACGAAATTGCCCTAACACAAAATTACCAAAATGACCCGATTTTTAAAATTTTTGCAACACTATCAATTTGGAAAACAAATTCTCAAAAGAACCCTCAAGTTTTACAAATCTTGAAATACCCTGGATTTATTAAGATTTATAAATTTACCCGGGTAAATTACCGAAATACCCCTAGGATAGGAACAGACAGAAATGTCCGAAGAGTGAATGTATATGGGAGATACTATGGAATGGATGTGCTTTTCTATGAATTAGGATAGAAAACTTGAAACTTTGGATGATCAAAAAAAAATCCCTATTAAGCTCTCTTCATAAGATTTATTCGCGGATAACCAGTGAAACAAGTACTAATCCATAAAAGTTCTTAATCAGATTAAAGCGCAATCGTTAGAAATGAGTTCTAGAGGACGTGGCCGTCGTGGACGTGGTAGAGGAAGAACGACCGTGTCAAAACCCGTTAGGTCGGGTCAAGGGTCTGATAATGAGATGCCACCGCCACCACCACCCCTAACTTTTGGTGTTGAGCAGCCTAGATCAGACGGGGGTGAAGCGATGTCGCAGTTGTCTTTGCGAGTTCTTGAGATGGTGGTGGGCGGTGGAGGTATGGGAGCTCGAAATTTGTACCGGCGACTCAGAGCCAATAGAGTGAGGTGTTCAGGGTGTATCGGTGTGGCACCCGATCTGCGCGGAGTATTGGTTGGAATCAAGCGAGAGGATCATGGATGACCGGATTTTTAGCTAAGGAAAAGTGAAGGTATAATCTCTCTACTTGGGATAAGTCATACCGGTGGTGGCTCTTTGTAAGGGATGGAGCGATGGCGGAGGACCTCACATGGGAATTTTTAGGCGACCTACCAAAAGAAATACATAGGAACTAGCTACGTGGATCTGCAATGGAAGGCTTTCTTGAACTGGTTCATGGTAATAAGATGGTGGCGGAGTATGAGGTCAGATTTCTCGGTTGGCGGGTATGCTCGTGGTATTGTGGAGTCTTGAGTATGAACAACGTGTCGATTCGAGGATGGGGTGAGAGATGAGTTGAGGATGATGATAGCTCCACAAGGAATGGGAGTTCATTGTCCTAGTGGAGAAGGCTAAGGTTCTTTGAAGGGGTAAAGCGATCTGTTAGGCGAATCGGGATAGGAGTTGGAATAAGAGGAGCTTGGATCTTGAGGTTTTACGTAATCGCAGAAGAGGATGAGGTATGGTGGGTCAGATCAAGCTGCTAGGCCTACTGCTGCTGCTAATCCTCAATGGCTGTCCAGTGTGCTCGGTATGGGAAGCCTCACACGGGGGAGTGTTGGAATGGTAATCGGGGATGCTTTGAATGTGGATCCATGGAACATCGAGTTAGGGATTGTCCGAAAAAGACAACTAGGCTAAGGTCTGAGGGTCAAGAACGTGCACTGAATAGGAGGGATAACCAACAGCCACCGAGAGGTCGTGGTGCAGGAAGAGGAGGTAATGGTGTTGGCAGAGGTCGTAGGGTATCAAGGGTAGGTACGGTGGATGCTGAGGCTAAACAACTGGTTTGGTATGCTGTGGCGTCAAGAGGAGGCGACGTCCGGACATCATAACCGGTATGTTTTTGATCTTTGGAGTACCCTATAGGACCTTAATTGATATTGGTTCAACTCACTCATATGTTGCTAGTAGTGTAGTGAAAACTTTGAACTTAGACTCTGAGCTTACTTCTAGGAAGATGACTGTGTTAAGCCCTCTAGGTCACTCTGTAGAAGTAAGTAAACTCTATAGGAATGTACCCCTTGAACTCTAAGGGGTCGTGTTCTTGGCTAACTTGATGGAACTACCGTTTCGGGAGTTCGATCTGATCTTCGGGATGGATTGGCTAGTAAAGTATCAGGCCAGCCTGGATTGCGCAGCTAAGCGCATGGTGTCAAAGGCCATGGAAGGAGAAGAGGTGGTAATGATAGGTAAAAGGAGAGATTACCTATCTAATCTGGTTTCTGTATTGAAGGCAGAAAAGATAGTTAGGAAAGGTTGTGAAGCATATGTAGTGCATGTTTGTGCTTTGAAAGCTAAGGGTGCAGCTGTGAAGGATGTCCGAACTATAAGGGAATATGTTGATGTGTTTCCAGAGGAACTCCCGGGTCTACCTCTGGATCGTGAGGTTGAGTTTGGTATAGATTTGTTACCTGGAACCGCGCCAGTCTCTATAGCTCCGTATCGGATGGCGTCAAAAGAGTTAGTAGAGTTGAAGGCTCAAATCCGAGAATTGTTGGATAGAGGTTCATCCGATAGAGTGTATCGCCTTGGGAGCTCGGTGCTTTTGTCAAGAAGAAGGATGGAACAATGAGAATGTGTATAGACTATCGATAGTGAACTCGCGACAATAAAGAACAGGTATCCTTTGCCCAGGATTGATGACTTGTTCGATCAACTCAAGGGTGCATCGATTTTCTCTAAGATCGACCTTAGGTCAGGGTACCATCGACTTAAAGTGAAGGAGGTGATATCCATAAGACGACATTCCATACTCGGTATGGGCACTACAAGTTTCTGGTAATGCCTTTTGGTTTGACGAATGCACCAGCCATGTTTATGGACATGATGAATCGGGTTTTCCAACCCTACCTGGATCGGTTCATCGTAGTGTTTATAGACGACATTTTGGTGTACTCAAAGTCGGAAGAGGAGCATGGCGCACATCTTCATGTGGTTTTGCGAGTTCTAAGGGAGAAAGCAGTTGTACGCCAAATTGACAAGTGTGAGTTACGGCTTAAGGAGGTAACCTTCCTAGGGCATGTTGTTTCTTGAGGAATCGGGTGGATCCCGATGAGATTGAGGCGATATTGGAGTGGAAACCACCAAAGTCGATTACGAAAATTCGAGTTTTACGGGGTTGATAGGATATTCAGGAGATTTGTAGAAAATTTCTCCTTAATCGACAGCAGATTAACTAAATTCTTGAGAAAAGGAGTTTCGTTTGTGTAAATCGAGAAGCGCAAGAGAGTTTCGATAAGTGAAGAAGATTTTGATAGAGGCACCGGTCTTGATTGACTGGCGGAAGGGAATTCAACGTGTATTGTGATGCATCACATCTTGGTTTAGGGTGTGTGTTGATGCAAGAAGGGAAGGTGGTTGCGTGTCGTCCGGCGATTGAGGCCTCACGAAGGTAACTATCAGACACATGATTTGGAATTGGTCTTGTGGTTTTGCCTTGAAGATTTGGAGGCACTATCGTATGGGGAGAAGTCGATGGTGTACTCAGATAATAAGAGCTGAAGTACCTCTTGACTCAAAAGATTTAAATCTGAGGTAGCGGAGGTAGATTGAGTTGCTGAAGGACTACGACTGCTCTATCGAATACCATCCGCGTAGGCTAACATGGTAGCTGATGCATTGAGCTGTAAGGTGGTAGCAGATTTGCGAGCAATGTGTGCTCACCTAAGTCTCTATGAGGATGGGAGTCTTCTGGCAGAATTGCAAGTAAAGCCATCTTGGATCGATGAGGTTAAAGAGAGGCAGTTGACCGATGAAGTTTTGAGTACTCGGAGGTTGCAAGTACAAAGTGGTGAGGCCGAAGGGTTCAGCTTGGGCAATGATGGAGTGTTGTATTTTTAGGGGAGAGTATGTATGCCTAAGAATGGTGATTTGAGGCAGTGGATCCTTAAAGAAGCTCATAGCAGCCCATACGCTATGCATCTGGGAGGCAGCAAGATGTATCAAGATTTAAGGGAGCAGTTTTGGTGGCCGGGTCTTAAGCGGGAAGTTACCAAGTTAGTGGGCAAGTCTCGACATGCCGACAAGTTAAGTGAGCATCAATTGCCATCGAGGTTATTCTGATCGGTAAAGATCCCACGATGGAAGTGGGAGGGATTACGATGGATTTCGTAAGTGGGCTTCCCTACGCCCGATGAAAAGACTCGATATGGGTGATAGTAGACCGAATAACTAAGTCACCCATTTCATACGGTGAGGTTGACTACTCACTCCAAAGGTCAGCCAAGCTGTATATAGCAGAGATAGTGCGGTCACATGGAGTACCTGTGTCCATTATCTCAGATAGGGATCCCCGGTTCACGTCGAGATTCTGGAAGGCCTTACATTAGGTGTTGGGCACAAAGTTGAATTTTAGCACGGCTTTTCATCCGCAGTCTGATGGACAATCTGAGAGGGTCATCCAAGTGTTGGAAGATATGTTAAGGGGCTGTGTTTTGGATTTTTGTGGTAGTGGGGAGGAGTACCTACCTTTGGTAGAATTCGCTTATAATAACAGTTATCAAGCGAGTATTGAGATGGCACCATATGAGGCGTTTGTATGGTCAAAATGCCGTACTCTATGTGTTCGATAGAAATTTGGGTGAGCGTCGGATGTTAGGACCGAGTTAGTGGCGAGAGCGAAGATAAGGTTAAGGTAATTGGGCTCGTCGAAGGAGGTGTCGGATAGGCGAAGTCTACGCAGATCTTAAGCGAGAGAGGTTGAATATGCGATGGGTGATAAGGTCTTCTTGAAGGTATCGCTTTGGAAGAAGGTCTTTGAGGTTTGGCGGAAGGGCAAGCTAAGCCCTAGGTTCATCGGGTAGTACGGTGTTGAAGCGTGTGGGACCGGTAGCTTAACGACTCGAGTTACTGCAGAATTGAGCGGATCCATGACATCTTCCTTGTTTCGATGCTTAGGCGTTATCAATCAGATCCATCACACGTAGTGCCGATTGCAGAAATTAAAGTGAACTCAGACTTGTCTTTCAAGGAGGAGCTGGTACAGATTTTGGATCAAGACGTCAAGGTTCTCTGAAGGAAATCAGTACCTTTGGTAAAAGTGCTATGGAGAAACCATGGTACGGAGGAGGCCACGTGGGAACGAGGATGTGATCGTGACAATACCCCAACTCTTGATCCGGGTAATTTTGAGGCGAAATTATTTTTAAGGGGTAGAAGCGTAACATCCTAAATTAGGGTTTGTTTGCAATTTAATTATTTTTCCATGTGCGTGCTTGAAGAAATATGTATGCTATGATTGCTTGACATATTCTAGGGTCTAGTCATAACCCCGGGCTAGGTCTGACTTAGGGCCAAAAGTTTTAGCACTTGAGAAGAAAAAAAGCTAAGTGTGAGGCTTTAAAATTATTTGGTGTGAAGCATGACACAAGAAGCAGTGATAGGGTGGCTTGGGGCGCTACCTAAGGAGCTAGGAAGAGTGCGGCAAAGGAGGGTTCGAGTTGTCGAATTAGCACCTAGGAGTTTTTATTTTTTCGTTATGAGGGGGAAGTTGGGCTAGGAAGGCCTTAAAAATAAAATGGTAAGGGTTTCGGACATGAAAGTTGGATTGGTAAAAGTGGCGTTGGGAACCACTTAAGGGCCTTGGTGAATGCCGCCCCAAGTAGAAAAGGGGGGACTCAAGTTCAGTCACGATGGAAGTAAGGTATGTTTATTTTTGCATGTTGGCGTGAAGGGAGAGCTAGTGGACTGCACTTGGACTCTCAAATGGATGAGGATAAGCTTAGTGTTTGCTTTTAATTTCGGCTGGAAGAGTTGAATGATTATTATTATTTTATTTATTTTATTTATTTGAAGAGGTGATTAGGAGATAGGATAGAAGATAAATATTGTTTTAAATGATAAAAATTATCACAAAAGGGGAGAGATGGCCGAATGTAGGATTCCTTAGGGACTTTCATAATCGATTTTGAGTATAGTAAAGGGGGTGCCGAAATTCATCTAACTTGTTTTCTTTTCTTCTCAATTTGTGTTGGCCGAATTCTCCCTAATCCACATTACCCAAAATTCTTCAAATCCCTCTCTTCTTTTGTTTCTACTTGGCCGAACCTATCACCCCCTTTCTACTCAAAACTCCATCTTCCATCTTGTGTTAGCCGAATATCTTCATCAACATGGGAGCCATAGCCGAAATCCTTTCACTTTTAGTCTCTTCAAGGAAATAATAGAGGTAAGTTTTCCTTTTAACAATCAGATTCTCTTCTGTTCCTCTTTGGTGTGCCAGAAGCTTGAGAATAGGCCTTGGTAAGGTTGGCCGAATATGCATGGGGTCTTAATATTGTACCTTTTGTGTGTAGCCGACGCTAGGGTGCTTTGAAGGAGTCTTTCGGGTTTCGATTCTTCAAGGTAAGGGGTTGTTTATGTTCGGCTATGGGCCATGTATGGTATTTAAGTAGTAACCGATTGTGTGTTATGATTTTAGGGGCGAATTAACAAAGGTTTCCGGGATTTAAACTTGCTTTGGTAAGTAATATTAAGTTCGGCCTAAGGCCATATTTCAGGTGCGATTAATCCTTCGAGATTATTAGTATAGCCGAATGGCTATTAGTTCTAAAAGTATGGGTGTTGGCCGATTGTAGGGGGAAACAACCTCATGGGATTTCGCTGGTATAGTTCGGGATTTGCTAGTCTCGCGAATAATCAGGTGTGTAAAACTCTTACACACTTTATTAGTTAGCATTGCTTATTGTGCTACAATTAACTATAGAGATAGTGATTTGCCTTGTGGGCATGAGCATGGATTAAGGTAAGTAAACGTGAATTTAAATATGTTATATGAATGACATGATGGGTAAGATGCTATGCCATGATTTATATGTATGATTTATGATAATGTGTGAAGCATGTTGTGAGCATGTTGGTAATTGGATTGAAGAGAGGAGGGGAAAATTCTCTATGGATGTCACGGTGGTTTTGACCACAAGATGGGTTGGCCCCATCGGTTTAATTGTGACTTGGTCACCGATGGTTTTGACCACACCATTGATATAAATCGTGACTAAGTCCCGGTGGTTTGGTACCACCGATGGTTTTAACCACATATTGATAATTGTGACCTATGGTCATCGATGGTTTTGACCACACGATGGGTTGGCCCCATCACTTGATTTGTGACTCCGGTCACGATGGTTTTGACCACGGTGGTTTTGACCACAGGGGTAGTTAAAGGAGTATGGATGGCTAGTTTTGGGTTGCATGTTTTGCATGTCTTACTAATATTTTGTGTATGAGTTTGCACTTAGGGTTGGGGATTTATACATCGAGTCTTGGTGACTCACCCTTCCCATATCATTTTGCAGATGAGTAGATCGCGGAGATGGGTAGGAGAGGACTCGCGGCCATGCTTGTTCCTTGGATTGAAATTTTATTTATCACAGTTAAAGTTTATTATTTACTAAATTTTGGTTTGGGTTGTAATAAGGCCGCTAGTTATTATTATTATTTTTTCTTGATGTTCAAGTAGTTGTTTTACTTCACTTCTACTATATTACTAATGAATTTATGAACTGTTTAAACGAATCGGTTAAAAGTGACGTTTTCAAAATGGGAAATTTTTACGAGTTTTCAAGGATGTTACCATCGGGTAGCAAAATTCACCAAGTTAACAATAACTCTGACGATTCTAAAAATTTAAATGATCAAATATTTCAAAGGTTTCAACTCAACCATGTTTATAAAATCAATTCCACCTGAGTTTTTAATAGACACCGCTTTATAACCTCAGCAAATTTTCAGACTTCTACCAGTTAATCAAAATCTTTCAAAACATTTTTACTCTGTGACATACCAGATCCGATCAAGGCTCATGGGCCGGGTTTGGGGTGTTACACATATTTTATTGATGAAATGGGTTGGGTTGGTATTAGTCTAGATACAACAAAATAATTTAATTAGGTCTAATGTACTTATTCGATCTAATAAGTATCTTGTATCAGAATTTAGAAATTCTATGGCTCGAATCTTTAGTATTCTATTGTTGAAAGGATTTACCCTTGAAGGGTAATCCTGAATTAAGCCCTCTCGAGCATATGTTATGAAATGGATTTAGCCCGGATGGGTAATCCAGAGTAAGCCCTTTAGAGCATACATTACTGAAAGGATTTAGCCTAGACTGGCAATCCTATTATATCATATGTGGCTCGAGAGTGTGCTCTATGAATATGTGCCAAAAGGGCACTTTTGAATATGAATTGACGGATTGATGACATGCATACCTTGAGTATACTACTTGAGTATCCATCGAAATTACAATAGTTCAATGAGAATTATTCTTAAAATATGAAAGGTGAAATGAAATGAAAGTTTATATTGTGATAATCTCATCTATCTTTATTTGGCATTCATATGATGTTATGTGCCTAATTTGTTTGATTAAGTGAATGTGATTAGTAAACTTACTCAAATTTATGGAATGTATGTTTAAGTACACTTGTTTGAATAAAGGTAATCGAAATGTTCGTGTGACATAAATATGTATGTTAATTAGCTTGAAGTGAATTATATGATTGTGAAGATATTATGTTGATGATGAATGCTAAGCTATATGTGTGTATTTATGAGAGTCGAGTTAGAGGCTTTACGACCTCACCCCCTTACCAATGTGGTATTTTATAACAAAATTTCACTAGATTTAAGTTGAATGAGCTCACAAGTAAGAGACTAAAGAGTTTAGTAGCAGAATAACTAATAATGTGGTCAGAGTTAAGAATAGTTTGGCAAGTGAATACAGTTCTAGAAAAGATGCCAGGTTATTTTAAAGATCCTTCGGATTTCACGATGTCACTGGTAAAGAAATAGTTAATCTCAGCTAATCGACTCATTCAAGTATGATGTCTAAAGTATGTATTTCCTAAAATTTCTTTCGGATTGATTTTCATTAGTGAATGGAATAATACGGGATTAGTGATGACGGATTAGTCAGAGAAATGACATTTGAATCGTAAAGATATCTAAGTGTAATAGTTGTAATTGAATAGATTATGATGATCTCTCCTGGGTATTTTATATATATTCAGTTAGCCTCAGAGATATATGTGATTGTTAGTTTTCTGATGAAATTATTATCGTATGAGAATGCTAGCTGCTTATAATGTTAGATGAGAGCACTATTGATCTGGTTGGTTGATAAGCAGCATTTCTTATCTCTCTATAGAATTCTATCCTATTATGTTTGGAATAAGAGTTGTTGATGAAAATTTATGTGAGGCTATTCTTCTGTTTCTACTTGATGTTGTTTTGTTTTGTATATATTTGGAAAATATATTATCTCTGTTATAATTCATTCCAGAGTGTATAAGCATTATTTTTCTTCTGGTTTTCTCTGAGGAATCATCAAGATCACTATTATTTTCTTATGAGTTATGTTTTCGGACTTCCAGTATGATATCGCATCTTGGATTTCTTTATCTCGATTTTCTTATCATCCTTATTCCGTAAATTACCAATCATGGCTCATCCTTAAAGTGTGTTATTTGGCTTGTGATAACTATGTCTATTATGGTTGTATATCTAGTTCGATCATAGGAACGTGGAGATTTTGGTATCAGGATTTCTCTAATTTTTGTGAAAGGAATTGACATCGGCAAAGGTATAGATAGTGGAAGCTCAAGCTCAAATTGTACGATGGTTTTCGTTTCTCATGTAAGTTTGATTAAAGTCAATGAGTTCAATCAGGATATTTTGTTTTATTGATCTAGTGCAGTTGTAAAGATATTTGACTAGCATATGAGGAAATTTTGAAAGATTGTATGTTTGAGTTATTTTAACAGCATGAAGAAGGGAGTATTTCGATATGATATTATTTGATAGTTGAGATCGACTTAGTTGTTTTTATCTAAGCGAGCTGGTTAGTTGAAAGGTAATTTGAGTTATATGCATTTAAGTTTATCCTCAGGTAAGAAGATAAAATCTTGTACATTCACGGGTAAATTGACGAACAGTCTGAATGAAGAATTTATATTCAAAAAGGGTGTGATACAAGGACGTATCTATTGGATCAGTTCTAATTGGATGATATTATTATGAGTTCAAGTTGTTTTGATTGATAAAGTTATCACATTTGTGAAAGTTTAAATGGTCTGTTGAGTATTAGCAAAGTTGAAAATAGTTGATGGTATTGTTAACCGAAGCACTGATTCTGGGTCCAGTTTAAGTTGAGTAAAGAATTTGTGAATTTTTCAGCGATGCACTATCGAACGGATTGGAATGTGTTTTAATACAAGAATGTAAAGTGATAGTTTATGCTTTCAGATGGTTAAAGTCACATGAAAGGAACTATCCGATGGGTGATTTAAAGTCGGCCACTTTTTATGTCTGTGTTAATAATTTGATGACATCGGTTGTCCGATGAAAAATGTCATATATTTCCTTATCCCAAGAGTTTAAAGTATCTAATGTCATAGAAGGATTTGAAATTAAAACATCATAGATGGCTTGAACTATTGAAAGATTGTGAGCAATTTTGATTAACCTTCGAGAAAGCAGATATAGTTGCAAATGCTTGAATAACCTTTGATTATTTTGTGAGTATTTGGTACATGATTAATCTTATTTGATGACAGTTTGAATCTAGCTAAATTAGAAGCTAAGGCGATGTTTTCTTTGCAAGACTGAGAACCTCAAGAATGTGGTAATGAGTGGTAAACTAAACGAGTACAGTGTGAGATGACTTTTGATTCTAAATTTTAGGTCAGACTTGATGACTGTAATTATTATTCGAGATAGAATTTGCGCACTGAGTAATTCAGAGCTTATGCAAAAAATTTTGTACGAAGTTCAGTAGTCACTCATTTGTTCATTCAGGGAGTAATAAAATGTACAGTTGTTTGAAATAGATGTCCTGGTGGTTGGGTATGTAACATGATAGATTAGTTGAGTTATATGTTTCAGAGACTACCCGATCAGAATCGTATAGAAAGTAAAAGTGATTTATGGCAATTTAGAATCCACTTCAGAATGTTAGAAACGTATGTGAATTTGAAACATGAGGATATGAAATTCCCGTTCAGCGATAGTGTGCTTCTGAAAGTATTGCCTTGGAAAAGGATTCAAAATGTGTTTTGTGCATCTATGTTGTGATGGTATCAATTGGACTCTCTGAGTATGAATTCTCCAATAGGGATTATGATTCAGCCGATGTGTTGTACAACGAAGAATCGATCAGAATTTTGACACGAGAAATTAAAAAGTTAGGAAATAAAAGCATAACCTTAGTGAGGGTTCTTTGGCAGTGTCACGAGATAGAGGAGTCTACGTGGAAATCGAATTTAAATTTCAGTTAGATTTTCGGGGATGAAAATCCCTAAAGAGGGAGAGTTCTAACATCTCGATTTTGGGTCTAGTCGAACAGTGGTTTCGAGACCACAAATTCGATGTAGTAAAGTTTATTTTTATTATATTTCTATGGTCTACAGTTTTACGAAATGATTTCGTGAAAGTTTCCTTTGAAAATTTTGAAGTTTGAGCACTCAATTTTACAAAAAGACTAAATTATAAAAAGTGTAAAAGTTGAGTTCTACATGCTAGAGGTGTCTAATTGCTATGAAATTTTAAATTGAAGGTCCTTATATGGTAATTAAACCATTTGTTAAGTTAGTGGACAAAAATGTACATGGCGAGATAAAATTTCAAAGTTTTAAGTAAAGGGAATTTTGGTCATTTAGTAATTAAATGAATTAAAAAAAAAATCAAGCCAAAATTTATCCCATCTTCTTCATGCTTGTGGTGAAAATTAGAAGGGAAGCCATAGCTAGGGTTTGGCCACTTTCAAGCTCAGTTGTAAGTCTATTCTTGTCCCGTTTTTAATGCTCTTTACATTTTTTAAGTCGTTATCACTCGATCTATCTATTTTTACCATTAATTTGAGAGATGATTGAGGTCTAGGGTTTGACCCATGTTAGAAATGTGTGCATTTTGATGTTTAATGGTAGATTTTGAAAGTTTTTTTTGTTAGATAAACAACTTTTGCTAGGTGATTTTTTGATTAAAATGTCAAAAGGACCTATTTGTATAAAGATTTCAAAATATGTGTAAAAGTGTGATTAAATGAAAATGTGGGCTGTTATAAGCATGAAAGAGGTTCGGCTAGGCTTGGGTTTTCAAAAAATTGAATAGATTTCATTTTATGAGCCTAGGGGTCAAAATGTAAAAATATCAAAGTTTAGGGCAAAAATATAATTTTTCAATAATATGATTTTTGGACTGAATTGAGAAATGTGGATAATAAATGAGTTATATTTGATATTATAGATCAAGAGAAACGAGGTTTGGACCTAGATCAGGGGAAAAACAAGGTGTTTGACGATTAGGTCCATTTCTACTATTTTTGTACCTAGGTAAGTTCGTATGTAAATAATGCATTGTTTTATTTATGTTTTAAATGCTTTAATATTGTATGAATTATGATTGACTCCTTGGATGTAATCGATAAAGTTTGACAAGTGAGAAATCCCGGTTGAGCCTTAGGAATAGGTAGGATACGAATGTCATGACATTAGAGTTATTTGAGATTACGTGTAAGACCAAATTTGGGATATGGCATCAATATGAGACTTTGTGTAAGACCATAGATGGGCTATTGGCATCGATAAGAGATTCCATGTAAGACCACATCTGGTATATGGCATTGGTATGGTATTATGTGTGCGAGATTCCGAGTATCCTTTAGTATTCCAAGTGGTTCAACGGAAAAGTCAACGAGTATGTCAAAGTTGTGAAAGGTTATGATTATGTTGTGAGTTGGTACAGGTACGTACGTAAAACTCATTTACTAATGAGCTCGATATGTGATGAATCCCTCGGTAGGGTTATGAATGAGTAAGTTATGGTTAGAAGATCTTGATACTATTTATGCCAAGTTCATCATGTTTATTTGTATGATGCATGTGTGATTATAATAATTATTTGTATAGGAACTTACTAAGGTATATATATAGCTTACCCCTTCCTTTCCCATGTTTTATAGTGTTGTCAAGCTAGCTCGGGTTGGAGTTCGCCGGAGATCCTATCACACTATCAAGCTATCATTTTGGGTATAAATGAATTTAAGCATTTTATGTCTATGGCATGTATAGGGACTAGGTCAATTTGTTATATGTGTCATGATTAATTTGGCCATATTTGTTTGCTTGTAATTGTTAATGCTTCGTCTTATATATAGCCATGAATGATGGCTTATGCTAATTATAAGTTTATTTGTATGTTAATGCCCTCTTGTGAATGTGAAATTAGTATGTTTTTAATAGGCTAAGTATGATGTTTTAAACATGATAAATGATGGTATAAGAATGACTTGTTATTGTCTTGTTTGTGGTTGCATTTATATGCTTGAATTTGTGCCATGTGATGTTGTATAGATATGTGCAAGTAAGGATGGCAAAATGGCTTGGTAAATTGCCTTGTTTTTGTCCACAAGGGTAGACACACAGACGTGTGTCTAGGCCGTGTGTGATACACACGGTCTGTCCCACTGGCATGTGATCCAGCTGTGTGTCCCTTGCACCTTAATTGTTGCAAAACAGAATGTCCAGAATTGAGCACACGGGCAGAGACACGGACGTGTGTCTCAACCGTTGTGCTACACGGCCTAGCACACGGGCGTGTGGCACAGCCATGTGTCACAAGTCAGAGAGCACCCTAAATCTAACACGGTCTTAAGCACGGGCGTGTCCCAGGGTCACACTTGCATGTCCCTTGGACCACACGGGCATGTGAGCCTGTAACATGAAAAAAAATTCTATGTTTTGTCAAATTTTCTAATGTTCTCAGTTTAGTCCCGAACTGCTTCCAAAGTATGTTTTGAGCCTCGTAGGTTCATTTTAAGGATGATATGAATTTATGTGAAAAGTTTTAAATTTGGATTGAAATTACGTCTCGATTTTGTTTGTTTGCTTGTGTTTAAGTCCGATAATGCCTCGTACCCTATTCCGACGTCGAACACAAGTAATAGGTTTTAAATAGTGTGATTCTCACCATTGCTGTGCCAACTGATATTTAAAATCTTTAAATCATTCCTTTGCTACTGTAAAATCGCACAAAATAAGTATCTCCTTTCTGCCATTAGATCTTCATTACTACCCCATCTTCTCCATTCGTGGTAGTGCTTGATTTGTTCATTTTTCCCTCTCATTTCTTTTTCTTTTGTTGTTGATTATTGTTGTTTCTTTTACAACCATTATTTAATATTTCTAGCCTCTAAAAGTTTTCCCCGTTGCTGCAAAAAATCCTTTTTTTGTGTAGATCCTAAAACGATTCGTTTGTTGTTGTCGTTTGAGGTGTTGCTACCCTTGGAGTAGCATTGTTTCGGCTGTTGTTTTTCCCTTATTTTTTCACCTTTTATAGAAATTTTTTCTTCAATATTTATCTATTTAAAAAAACCCTTAACTCTACAAATTAAGGGTGTATTCGATCTATCTCATCTGACATCTCAAATCTAATTAATGAGAAGTGTAACTACGGATTTAAGCGAGATCTTGTGTCGGTTTGATTTCGTTAAAGGTTGTTGTTTTGTCCAATTGATCTAAGGCCTTTAATTGGTTATTAGTTATTGATTTTAGGTTTTAACTTAATTGTAGGTGATTATTGGAATGTCCCGAATCAGTAGTGAAGTCAGATCTCATCCATCCCCTCGTTTTGCATCAAATTAGTGTAAGTTCGTTAGTTGTTCCAAATCTGAAAATTTGTTAATGTGAAAATGCTTTGGTCAAATCCTTAGGGGTGTTTCAAGGTTGTTCATTAACCGTATTTTAATGTATTAAGTGCTGTAACACCCTATATTCAACATGAATTACCGGATCCGAATATTTGATGTTACAAGCTTAAACACTTAGCAAAAATTTTTGACAGACATGAAACCATTCTAAAATAAACTGTATATTTCTTCAATTACTATTTTAAAATCATTACATCATATTTTCAAAAGCAATATATGGCGTTACAACTTAAAACTTTGTTAAAGGTAGACATCTTCATGGCGTAGAGTACTAAGCGTCATATTCCTTTGGTGCCCTCTGTATGCAAAGTATCGCAACACGAACTGCCACATTGGCTCATTTCTAGCTAGGTCCCTCCTGGCATATCAACTGTTACCTCACAACCTACACCACAACCAAACGCTTATAAGTTCAAATGAACATAGCGAATTTTACCCAAGGTTACTTTTGACCATTTGTTGCTGAATTCTTTAACTCATAGATTCTGAATGACTTCTCAGTCTTTGGTGGATAATTTCCTAAACTTAGGTGCATACCTATACACCAAACTCTACACTTCACCTCATAACACCTTTCACCCATTAGGGAATTGAAAAGTTTACCCGTCAACGCGGGTCCTATATCTCACTCTCTAGAAAGACAAAAGATGGATACATTCCTCAGAGTAATATTCACGTTGAAATTACTTTCGACGGATTCTGACGCAACCAGACGTTAAATGGTTCACTTTGAATGATATACACAAAGTTATTTTTCTTGGTGGATTCTTATAACATTGGGTATTTATCTCAGAGTGGTTTACAAACAGATCCTATCTTTGGCGAACTCTTACCCTAATTTAACGGCTGTCAAAATACTAATCAGATCATATATTTAAATTAACCCAGAAAACAACCAAATTCTAATGGGTGCAATATTTTAAGACTCTCAATAGAATCCCATAATGCTAAATTACATAGCGAGGGATACCCAATTTGGTGGATACTGTATAAACCATGTAACCTCTATACTTAGCATGGAAATACTCTAGTTTGGCGAACACTTTCACTACCCAAAACTTCAAGCATATCAAATTCTCTATTATGGAGAAACCATAGTGGATTCATATAACAAGGAAATACTCTAGTTTGGCGGACACTTTCACTCCCTATAACTTCGAGCACCTCAAATTCTCTATTCTAAGCGGAACCATATCGGATTCATATATCAATTATATTTAAACTCTTTCAGAATTTTCTTCAAACATATGTTTAGACCTTGATGCAAATATGGGCTAATAAATAATCGCCACTTAGGTAATACAAAATTTACCATAAAGACATTACAGAATACACCATAAAGGCATTACAGAATATGCCACAAAGGTATTCCAGAATACGCCACAAAGGCATTCTAGAATATGACACAAAGGCTTCATAGTTTATGCCACAAAGGCTCCACAGAATACACCACAAAGGCTTCATAGATAACTTAACTAAAAAAGGCTCTGTTTGGCTGCCACCAAGGCACCACATAAACTGTCGTGTTTTGTGACATGGATTTTCCTAAACTCACCATCGTGAGGTTTTCCCATATTGCCCCGGGACATGTAGAAACCCTAGTAGATAAATGCGACTCATCCACCCTTTATAGAATGTGTCATGGAAATGGTCTTTCCTTAGAATTTTGTACCAAAATTTGTGTTTACTATCCCGATGGACTTCATTGAATACCACTGCGGTGTCAAATCTCATATCACATAATTTTCCAACACTCTATCAAGCCCTCATTTCTCCAAAATTTTCAATCGTGAATCATACATATAACATAAGTACACATTCATGTAGACTTTACTCATAGCCATAACAGAATCATACTTCTTATATCATGCAACACAGTATACGCTTAATGTACACACATACAATTGCTTCACAAAACCACATGAACACATACATACAACACATCACACAGATACTATATAAGATCGCACATATACATTCAACGGTCACTCAAGGACTCATGCATCGTTACTGGAACATCAACCATAAGAAGAACTTTTTAGATTGACTTGTAGGAGTCGAGATTATGGACTCACTTTAACTTTAACTCAGAATTTTTTCTCGATGATCTTACCTGAACTAGCAGCACAAACTGCTTAAAAGATTATGGATCTTCCGTTAAAATCCCATTTACTTATAGTTTACTGACATCTCAAATACAGACAACCCCTATGCAAGGCCTCCTACTCAAAACCTACTGTTTTTATGTCACTTAACATCCTTAGTCTTTTAAAATCATAACATGCAGAGCTATCAAACTTTCTAGGGGGTTGAAACATCTACTCAATATACCAAAAACCCTAGCTTTTAGTTTATCAAAGAAGAAGAATGGAATATTTAGGCTTAAGAAGAAGAACCAAAGTGTAGGACGAAAGGAAGAAAATAAAACCATCTAAATGCTCCATTCTTACCATATCTATATTCAGTTCCTTTCAGTGGATCTTGACAAGTGTCGAATGCATACAGAAATTATCCCTTTAATGCCCTACCAAAATTGGAAAAAAAAATAATTTGGTGCAGATACTGTTTGACCAGCCAAGTTTGTTCAATTATCTACTAAAAAAATTAAGTTATAGAACCCATAATGCATAGTTTTGAGCAAACCGATGTACCATACCTTTGGCGGTAACTTTCATATGGTGTACCTATAGGGACGATTTAATCCCCATATATTTCTCATGCTTGGTAAGCACATCATGCTCAGTCCAAAACTCTGAGGCGTACTTCTTTAGTTGGCGTACTCTTTCTTCAATTGGGAAACACCCCAAGACAACAATCCTTAGTTACTACATGGGCGGATACATTACATGCCAAGAATTTAACTTGTCAAAATTCTAAAAAGTGGCAGATTACACTACAATAGTGCGCAAAAACATGTAATGTTCAAATCCACTAGAATTTTTCTCATATCCGTCAAATTTGTGGTGTGACAAGTGCTATTTTTGGATCTAGGCTTATCTAAGGCTTAAGTTCGGAAGTGCAAATTTTACAAATTAGTGCCGCAGATTTGTGAAAATTAATGTGTGGGTATTTCCTTTTGCTAAATTAATAAAAAAATCTTAAAATATGTTTTAAAATGGTAGTTATGCTTTCTGGTTTTGGCATGGCTGAATAGCCTAAGTGATAATGAGATGAATACCAAGCAAGGTACATATTTAAGTAGAAAACCCGATTGTAAAAGGCCCGGTTAGGCTCGATTGAATTGTGTATGAGTTGTATATAATGTATGACTTTGTGCTATAATTTGGTTGACCACATGTTTATTATGTCATGTCTCTGATTGCAAAATTTGTGGTGAAAATTGTGTACTAAATGCTTGTATCGAATGTTAAATTTTGAAACATAGATTGATATGTATGTAATATGTCATGATTGACATTGAGCTTGCATGTACACATGCCACTGATACCATTAAATGAAAAGTATGCAAGGCATACACCGATATTGTGTATTGATATGCATGTTAAGCATGCCATTGTACCAAAACTGTTATTTAAAGCATGATGAGTTTACTAATTTTATGACATATTATATCTGCATGGGTGGGTGGGTTTTCGTGGTTGACAGAGGAGTTCTGTGGAGTACCGAAGGCATATAAAGTTTGAAATATTATTTTCAATGCATTGCATTGGAGTTCCAAGGAGATTGGATGATTTAATCGCATTATTGTCAGTTTGTCTACAATACTAGTGGCTAGTCCTCATTACTTGCAACTTGTTTGTTTTTTATTGGCAGTTTAACTACATTATTGTTACTGGTGGTTTATCCACATCGACCTTTAGCTCGCATTATTTGGAGTTTGATAGATGGGTTCTTGGGAACTCATGGTGTTTAGATGTTGGTTGGGATGGAACCTTTTGCATTGCATTATACAACATAACATGCTCATACACTTATTGGTAATTACTACGTAATAATGTGATTTAGTAATATTGATTGTTATATTTGATATGAATGTATATGTCTTGTATTATGTTTAAACTCACATTGAGCTTGCATATGCTCACTCCCCCCAGAATGTTAATATTTTAGGTAACCCTCCAGACTATGATAGAACCCAACATACAGAGCACCACCTAGGTCATCAGACTATTTTCAAATAAGGTACTCTCAATATGTTTTCTATTGGTTTGGTTATGTAATTTTTATTGTCTTTGGTCTATGGCTTCACTATTTTTTATTTATGGATTTTGTGCATGCATTATCCATTCGAGTAGTTTGAACTTAATAACTGCTAATTGCATCTTATCTGGCTAGAGTAAAACTAACATTATTTATCAATTTTTGTTGCGTTACAAAGGTTCAATTTTTGTAAAACAAAACTTTAATTTAATTAGGTTGTCTTTTAAATTTCACAAATAATGATTAAAGGGTAACAATACAAATGGTTTTCTAAAAATCACTATCAACAATAAATGAATCCTAAGTACAGGCAGCTTAATAAGCAAATGTTTTAATCTAACTCGAAGCAACAACAATAACAACTATTTTTCTTAAAATTAGTAGGATTAGGGTTTTTGAGAGTTTAGTTGGTTGACTTAGCCATTTCATTAGCTAATGTAGCTTTCATGATACGATTGTAACGTCTAGGTTGAATTAGAGAGGTTACGGTTAGCACAATAGAATATAGAATGAAGCCTACGTACTTTGAAGGAAGATAAGAAAGTTGTTTTCCAAACAAGCTAACGTGTAACCGATGAAATGGAGCTGTACTTTGTTGGAACATTTTCAAATATTTATGGTGTTCCAATAACTAAAAATGAAAGGGTCTAATTAATCAAAAGTTATATCTTTTGGTTATTAATCAAGATTTATATCACTTGATTTTTTTAGAAAGAATTATAAATATAGAAGCAATATTACTTGAAAAGTTATGTTTATTCAAGAAATATTGGTTGAATGATTATGTCTTTTTAAAGATGTGATTATTCATAAAAGATACCTATTAAAAGTTATGTTTCTATGAAAAGACATGAGAATTCTTATAAATAGGAGGAGATTTCATTTGGAAAACATACCAAAAATTCTCAAAAAGTTTTTCTATCCTTCCTCCATCTTCTACTATTATTAAACTATTCTATAAAGAATTAATACAAAAATATTTTATAGAAATTAATTTTCTTGTTATACTCAGCTTATTGCTTAGTGGATTATTTTCATTAGGGCAAAATGCAAATAGCCACCAGGCTTCATTGTATCCTTGAGGTTTATTTGCTTAAAACTCATTTGCACATTAAGTATAGGTGGGGGCGAATAAAACCTTATACATGCCTTGGAGCCTTGTTCTATTGCTTTGTTTTTCTGTTCGAGTTGTTGCTTGTTTTCTGTTTGTGTGTTCAAGATTTTCCTCATGAAGTTCTACATTAACAATTTTAATGGCTATTACAACACATGAAAGTGGAAGACAAAACTTGATCAATTTGATGGTGGCAATTTCTGGCAACAGCAGAAAAAGATGCACTTCTTACTATCAACTTTGAAGATTGCTTATATTTTGGATACTCCAAAACCAAAAGAGAATGAAAATGAATCTTTTGCTGCAACTCAAGAAAGGAAAAAATGGGTCAATGTTGATTACATGTGCATATGCCACATATTGAATGATTTATTCAATAGTTTGTTTGACACCTACCAAAATGAGGTCACTACTAAAAAACTATGGGACAAATTGGAGATCAGATACATGACCAAAGATGCTACAAGTAAGAAATTTCTTGTTAGTTGTATCAATAATTATCAAATGATTTTTGTTCATTCTGTTATGGAGCAATTTCATGATATTGAAAAATTTTGAATCAGTGTAACACCCCTAACCTGAACAGGGTTAAGAGGCATTACCGAACAATCGAAACATTTCATATCCATTGCGCGACACCAAGTCAATTATCATTCAATCATATTCAAACATAATCATATAGTCCCTTAATGAGGTCATCGAGACCTTAAACATGCTTTATAATAGGGCGGGACTAAACCAAACACTTGCAAAAATTTCTAAAATTCAAACATTTTCTAAGTTACAGAGGTCACACGCTCGTGTGGATAGGCTGTGGCCGTGTGCCTCACACAGCCTCAGACACGCCCCTGTGTCCAAGCCGTGGCAAAACAGGGCATACCTACTGACTTGTCCACATAGCTTGAGACACACCCGTGTGCCTCACCTGTGGTCGAGCTTGACTTGCACCACACGGCCAGTCACATGGCCATGTGTCTAGCCCGTGGTCGAGCTTGACTTGTTTCACTTGGCAAACTTAAACAATACGTCGAGCCACCCACCCGTGTACTCAACCGTGTGGGAAATTATAGGCCATTTCAAGGCCAAACTTGCCTCCCACACATTGAATCACCTACAAGCTTCAAATCTCATACATTTATACCTTAATTGGCAACCAAACCATACCAATATATGCACCAAATAATCATCATCTATATCATCTATTTCCATACTCAATTCCTACTCCAACAAATCCATCCAAAGCATCATCTTCACAACTCAAATCACATAGCAAAGCATCATGTAATTCATACTTCAAGTTTATATTTTATCCATCATTCTCATCAACCAATTCAATCATAAAACATACCATTTTCAATCTCACTAATTCATACCTCATTCAACATTTCATAACTTACATATATGCATCAATAACATTCACTTTCCAAGCCATGTCACATGACAAAGACCAAACATTACAAAATATATAATAACTTCTAGCCTATACATGCTATATACCATCTATATACATCTTTCAAAAGTACCGAAATAGATAACCGATAGTGTGATAGAGCCTCTGATTATCCCCGAATCCGAGCTAACTTTACTGACACTGTAAAACAGAGAAATATATCACACAGTAAGCTTAAGACCTTAGTAAGTTTGTAATATAATACATCATACTCAATAATACAACATTGAATCATAATTAAACCATCACATAGATAGATTCACAATCAACACAATATCATCCTCAACCATATACTCATGTTCATTTATTCAACCTTGAATAATATCATCAACCACATAGGTTCGAAACATACCTCTGCCAACACTTAGTCAACTAACGATCTTACTAATCAATGTTCGATATTTAGTCGACTAACGATCTTACTAATCAATGTTCGATATTACAGTTTATCCACTGTTCACTATCTATTCAATACCATTGCACAATAAGTGCCAAATTCATAGTCGTAACTGAAATAACATCGAACACATAGTTCGTCAATGCAAAACCGAACGTAATTCAGTATTGCACACACAATGCCAACCACAAAGCCGAAGCTTCTATTATTTCCCACACACAGTGCTATTCATCTCGATTCCATTTCCAAATTCGCACACTTAGTGGCACATAGCTCAATTTCTCTCATAACATTTATAATTCAATAATTTCATAACTAATCATTTCATAACATTTAAACTTACTTAATTACACGTATTATATTCGAACTTACTTCGGATGCCGAAATATCGAGACTTGCCGATCAATTGAGTACTTTGCCTTTACCTCGATCTCGATCCGAATCTCTCCTTTCTTGGTCTATACATCTTCAAATTTAGCTTATTCAATCATTAATTCATTCAATTTAGTCCAAACACACATATTTAGGGCATTTTACAAAATAACCCTCACTTTTTCACATTTTGACACTTTAGTCCTTATTTAACAAAATTACAAAATATACAAAATTCCATATCACCCAAGCTTGGACGAATATTTCCATGCTCAATACAAGCCCACACATTTCATTTATTTCACATTTTAGTCCTCCAAAATATTATTTTTACAATTTAGTCCAAATTACTCAATTTCACCTAAAATTCAAAGACAAAATATGTTAATCTTACACCTATCATTCATATTTCATCATCAACTATCACAAAGCTCAAGCATTCTTCAGTGGCATATCTCAAAATCACCATTAATTTCAAAAATTAAAGCATGGGCTAGCTGTAACACTAAGCAACGATCACAAAAATGTGGAAATTATCAAAATCCAACACAAAACACTTACCAATTGAAGCTCACTAGTGCCAAATATCACAAAGCCTTAAACTCTCTTCTTTTGTTCTTATTTTGGTGGAAGATGGATGATAATAGCCACTTTCATGCTTTAATTTTTATTATATTAACATTAATGCACCAATTACCATTTTACCCTTTATTATTTCATTTAAATTTTCACCAACAAAACCATTTTTTGTCCATCCATTCTTTTAATGGTTTATTAACAACATAAGGACTTCTCATTTAGAAAGCCATGACAATTAGGCACTTTAACAATCAGCACACAAGTTTTACATTTTATGCGATTAAGTCCCTTTTCTTAATTCGACACACAAACAATAAAATTTCACACCAAATTTTCACACATGCTCAAACACATATTATAAACACATAAAATAATATTAAAATATTTTTCCCACCTCGATTTGTGGTACCGAAATCACTATTTTGACTAGGATCTAAACCGGGCTGTTACAACTCTCCCCCTTAAGGATTTTCGTCCCCGAAAATCTTACCAGTGAATAGGTTCGAATATTGCTCTCTCATAACATCTTCAGGCTCCTACGTAGCCTCTTCAACGCCGTGTTTGTGCCACAATACTTTCACCAACGGTATTCTTTTGTTTCTCAACTCTTTAATCTCATGTGCCAGAATTCAGATTGGTTCTTCACTATACGACAAATCGGACTAAATCTCAACCTCAGTAGGAGTAATCACATGCGACGGATCAGATCTGTATCGTCGAAGCATCGATACGAGGAACACATCATGAATTTCCTCTAATTCTGATGGCAACAGCAATCTATAAGCAACTGGTCCAATTTGTTCAATAATCTCATACGGCCCGATAAACCTCGGACTTAGCTTGCCTTTTGGCCAAATTGAAGTATTTTCTTAGCTTTCCTTTTCAGCCAAATCTGTAACACCCCTTACCCATATTCAATGCCGGAATAGGGTACGAGGCATTACCAAAACACATACACTTGAAAACATATTAAATTGAGTCATAAAATTTCATCCAAATTATACAAAATGAACTGCTAAATATTAAAGGCCAACATTTTAGGCAAAACCAATTATGACATATACAAATGACTAAGTCTCCTATACATGCCATAAACTTAATAGGTTTGTAATCACTTTTACCCCATGATGATAGCTTGATAGTGTGATTACATCTCCGATGATCTCCAACTCGAGTTAGCATACAATCCTATAATATATGGGAAATGAAGGGAAGTAAGCTACAAATCTTAGTAAGTAAGTATGTAAATAATAAGTGATTTATTAACAGGCTTTTATTAATCTTCACAATATGTTCTCAAGATAATACAATCATAATTGAACATAGTTCCACTTTTTATTCATGTTCATCTCATGTTGTCTACTCGAGTTACAGTCACTAAATTATTTATATCTCAAGCTACGGAGCTCCAAATTAAGATCCGTTAATTTTCCATGAAACTAGACTCACATATCTTATTTTCATAAAATTTTCAGAATTTTTGGTTTACCCAATCAATACATTTTATTCATTAAAGAGTCCCTTATTTTACTATTTGACTATTCTGACCTCTCTTCACTACAAATCAATTTTCTCCTTGTATAGAGTTCGTATGACCTTATTATTTGTTCATTTGAAATTATACTCATTCAGTATTTCAAGCATATAATTTATATCCCACAATTATTTTTGTACAATTTTTAATGATTTTTACAAGGTAGAACAGGGGATCATGTAATCATTCTAAACCAGTCTCATAGAAATTCAAATATCTCAAAATATACGAATCATTTGTTTGATATGTTTCTTTTATATGAAAATAGACTCAATAAGATTTAAATAAATATCTCATACAACTTATAATTAAATCTATACTATTTTTAGTGATTTTCAAACTCATGTCACCTTCTTTGTCCAAACAGTTTTATTGTAAATTTTGCTCTCTCTTTCACTTTAGTTGTGTTCATCACTTGCTTATATGAACCTTTCCAATTTCCGATTACATATCGAACATATTGTTCATACGTACATTTTCCACATTTCTCAATTGGTCACATTCACACTTGCACTTATTCATAACATGATCGCATCAATCATTATTTGTAAATTATCTCGTTGAACCCCTTCGAAAAACGCCGATACTCGGTGGTCTCAGCACATAGCTCTACCTACACATAATTCAACTTTCTTATACACATGGTGAAGGTCCCTTATCACCCATGTGACCTAGCCATTCCATCTCGTAGCTTTCTTGTCTACATGGTGTCCAACACTAGGAACCACTTATGTGACCTAGCTACTCATAACCCGTAACTTTCTTGTACACATGGTATACACACAGTATTACACATGTGACCTAGTTACATATGAAATTATTATCCTGTAGCTTTCTTGCACACATGGTGAAAGTTCCTTATCATCCATGTGGCCTAGCTACATATCAAATTTTGCCATCTAGTAGCTTTCTTGTGGACACGGTGAAGGTCCCTTATCACTCGTGTGACCTAGCTATATATTGTCCGTATCTCTCGATTTTCTGAAAGTTCAATAAAAAATTTCCTATTCCATTCATTTTCATATTTTAGTTATCACCCAATGATTTCCATAATATCTAACAAAATAATTGTTGTACAAGTAAAATAAATATATTATTTACATATAAACTTTCTTCTCGAAATCTCGTCAGGTACAACCGTGTAGCAACTCATACAACCCATGTAATATTAATTTAACATTCAGTTCCTGTAACATTAATTTGCCATTCAATTTTACATGACACAATAAACATCACATTTTCCATACCATACATACCACCCATCAACTTCTCCTAAACATATTAAATCATACAATTTATGCCATAGCAATAGAAAATTACAATTCAAGCATGGTATTGTATTATTATTAACACACGAACTTACCTCGAATGCCGAAACGATCATTTTACCAACTTTCCGATTTTTTAATTTTCCTCTAGTTCTAGGTCCAAATCTCATTTTTTAGGGTCTAAAACATCACATTTCACTTATTTAACTAGTTTACTACTCAAAACAGTCCCTAACTCAAACTTAGAAAAATTACAATTTTGCCCCTAAACTTTTGCATAATTACAAATTTGCCCCTAGGCTCGAAAATTAAACTTCATCCCTTATTCTTATGTTTTATAACATGCTGAGCATTTTTCCCTTCTATAGCAACATCAAATTCTCACTCTAACATGTACTTATGAACATTAGGTATTTTTACCGATTATGTCGTTTTACTCGTTTTCACGTAAAATCGCTTAGCAAAAGTTGTTGAACATAATTTCAGCCTTCATATTATATCATAAAATATCAAAATAAACACATTTAAACTATGGGTATTTTTCCAAATATGAACCCTAGGTTAAATTATTGCTAGAATAAGTTAAACCAAGTTACCGGGATTCCAAAAACGTAAAGAACATTAAAAACGGGGCTTGGAATCACTTACTATGGAGCTTGAAAGCTTGAAACAAACCCTAGCTATGGATAAACCTTGTAATTTCGTCCTAATGAAGAAGATGGACATATTTGGCATTTAAATTTTGTTTTTAATTCATTTAATTTACTAAATTACCAAAATGCCCTTAAAAATTTCTTTTGAAACATACCCATCCATGTCCATTATTGTCCACAAACTTAACCAATCGTTTAATTATCATTTAAGGACCTCCAATTTAAAATTTCATAACAATTGGACACCTATAACATGTAGAACTCAACTTTTTCACTTTTTACAATTTAGTCCTTTTGACTAAATTGAGTGCCCAAACGTCGAAATTTTCGAACGAAATTTTCAAAAATCTTTCCGTGAAATCATAGACTATAAAAATATAATAAAAATAAATTTTATTACGTCAAATTTGTGGTCCCGAAACCACTATTCCGACTAGGCCTTAATTCAGGATGTTACAAAATCGAAGAATTTTCTTCCATAGAGACTTTCAAAAATACTTTGTCACCAACCTCAAATTCAATATCTTTTTGTTTTAAGTCTCCATAGGACTTCTAACGATCTGACGCTGCTTTCAAACTGTCACGAATCACTTTCACTTTCTGCTCAGTCTCTTTTATCAAATCAACTCTGTGAATCTTGTTCTCACTCATTTCGGTCCAATACAATGGAGTTCGACATTTTCTACCATAAAGAGTCTCATACAGTGCCATTTTAATACTAGATTGAAACTGTTATTGTATGCAAATTTAATCAATGGTAAATGCTTTTCCCATGTACCTTCAAACTTAAGAATACAACATCTCAACATATATTCGAGAACTTGAATGATTCGTTCAGATTGACCTTTCGTCTGTGGATGAAATGCAATACTAAAATGCAGTTTCGTGCCTAAAGCCTCTTACAATTTCTTCCAAAACCGCGAGGTAAATCTCGGATCTCTGTCAGACACAATAGATAGTGGCACCCCGTGCAATCTCACAATTTCAGAATTATATAATTCAACTAATTTATCAAGGGAATAATATGTTCTCACCGGAACAAAATGAGCTAATTTCGTTAATCTATCAACAATCACCTAGATTGCATCTTTCTTTCTTGAGATAAAGGTAATCCCGACACAAAGTCCATCGTGATTCTCTCCCATTTCCACTCAGGAATCATAATTGGTTGTAATAAACCGGATGGAACCTGATGTTCAGCTTTATTTGCTGACAAACTAAATATTTCGACACAAAGTCAGAGATGTCTCTTTTCATAACATGCCACCAATAAAACTGTTTCAGATCATTATACATTTTCGTACTCCCCAGGTGAACAGCTAAATGACTATTGTGAGCTTCATTCAAGATTAATTGAATCAACTCTAAATTTCTCAGAACACAAATCTGATCTCTGAATCTCAAACAATCATTATTATCAACTCGAAATTCTGAATCAAAATTCAAACCACATTGAGCTCATTTTGTCATCATCTCAACATCATTTTTTGAGCATCACAAACCGACGTATAATCATCGGCTTTACTTTCAACTCAAGCAAAAATCAAACCATCATCACATAGATCTATCTGGTACTCATTGCTCGCAAAGTACATATAGACTTTCGACTCAAAGCATCAACAACAATATTAGCTTTACCCAGATGATAATCCATCACAAGCTCATAGTCTTTCAACAATTCTAACCATCTTCTCTGTCGTAAATTCAATTCTTTCCGAGTCATCAAGTATTTCAAGCTCTTGTGATTAGTATAAATGTGACATTTCTCACCAAATATGTAATGACGCCAAATTTTCAATGCAAATACAATCGCGGATAATTTAAGATCATGCATGGATAGTTCTTTTCATGCGGCTTTAACTGCCTCGAAGCATAAGCAATGACTTTGCCTTCTTACATCAACACACAGCCTAGACCATTCAACGATGCATCACTGTAAACTATAAACTCTTTACCCAATTCAGGTTGAACTAACACTGGTGCTTCTGTCAACAATGCTTTCAACTGCTCAAAACTCTGCTGGCATTTTTCTGACCACTAGAATTTAACATCTTTCTGTAGAAACTTCATCAACGGAGTCGCAATCATCGAGAAGCCTTTCATGAATCTTTTATAATATCCTACTAGTCCTAGAAAACTATAGACTTCAGACACATTTCTCGGAGGTTTCCAATCTAAGATAACTGAGATCTTACTCGGATCAACTCGTATTCTCGCAGTTGATATAATATGCCCCAGAAAACCAACCTCAGGCAACCAGAACTCACATTTCCTATATTTCGCATACAATTGCTTCTCACGAAAATCTGTAACACAATTCTCAAATGCTTGGCATTTTGCGTCTCATCACAGGAATAAATCAGAATATCATCAATGAACACCACAACAAAACGATCTAAGTACGGTTTGAGTATCCGATTCATCAAATCCTTAAACACTGCAGAAGCATTTGTTAGTCCAAAAGGCATAACTAAGAATTCATAATGTCCGTACCTCGTTCTGAAAGCAGTTTTCAGTACATCTGATTCTTTAACTCTCAACTGATAATAGCCCGATCTCAAATCTATTTTCGAAAACACTGTAGCTCATTTTAGCTGATCAAACAAATCACCAGTACGAGGCAACGGATATTTATTCTTTATCGTCACCTTGTTCAACTATTGGTAGTCAATACACATTCTCATAGTGCCATATTTCTTTTTCACGAATAACACAGGAGCACCCCAGGGTGAGAAACTCAGTCGTGTAAATCCTCGATCTGTCAACTCTTGCAACTGAGACTTTAACTCTTTCAGTTCTGTTGGTGCCATTCTATACGGAGCTATTGAGATAGGAGTTGTCCCTGGTACTAATTTAATACCAAACTCAACTTCTCGGATCGGAGGTAATCCCGGTAGTTCTTTAGGAAACACATCAGGGAATTCACAAACCACAAGTACAGATTCCACTTTCTTTTCTATCACTTTTGTATCAATCACATATGCCAAATAAGCTTTGCAACCCTTTTTCACATAATTCAGAGCTTTCATTGATGATATAACATATAGCAACCCATTCAAATCAGTGGATTCAATTCATACTATCTCACCATTCTGACTTTTCAAATCAATCCTTTTTCATTTATGATTCACAATAGCATGATGCAAAATGAGCCAATCCATACCCAGAATGATATCAAATTCATCAAAAGGTAGCAACATCAAATTAGCCGGAAAGCATATATCCCGAAACATCAATGGGCAGTTCTTACATACTTTATCCACCAAGACACACTTGCCTAAGGGGTTCGATACTCTAATCACAAATTCAGTGACTTAACAGGTAGAGTCTTACATGATACTAGATTCACATATACATAGGAATGAGTAGAACCTAGATCTATCAATGCAATCACATCAGTATCAAATAGAGTAAAAGTACTAGTAATGATGTCTGGAGATAATGCTTCTTCTCGTGCACGTATAGCATAGGCTCGAGTAGGTGCTCTTGCCTCGGATCTCATAGCTATATCCGTAGTCCCTCTTTGACTTCCACTCACATTTTTAGTGTTTCTGGGTGGTCTATCCCTAGCCGTTGTATTGCTCGGTCTCGCACTCTGAACATTTTCTTTCTCGGCTAACTCTGGGCAATCTCGAATAAAATGGTCTCGTGATCCACACTTATAACAAGTTCGATTATTGTATTTTCTACAACATTATCCAACGTGTCGCCTTTCGTATTGCCTACACTCAGGCTTATTTCTTTTAACACTACCAACACTTGATTCAATTGGAGCTTGAGTTCTCGAACCAACACTTTGTCTTACACGATCTCTACTTGAATGTCCAAACAAAGTATTTGAAAGATTGTTCACATCTTTAAATCTCTTCGATGAAGTTTGAGATGACTTGCTCATCAGTCTTTTTCTCTCATCTCTAGCATCAGAATCGGCTTTCTTCTTTTCTTTACTAAGCTCTTCGACTTTGTAGGCTCTTTCAACTAATACAAAAAATTCATTTATGTCAAGTATTCTGACCAACAATTTGATTTCTTCATTTAGCCCTTCAATGAAATGTTTACACATAGTAGCTTCGGTCGAAACACATTCCCGTGCGTATTGGCTCAATCTCACAAACTCCTATTCATATTCTGTAACTGTCATAGGGCCTTGTTTCAGCTCAAGGAACTCTTTACGTTTTTGATCTATGAATCGTTGACTGATATACTTCTTTTGCAATTCAACTTGAAAGAAATCCGAGTAACCCCCTCTCTCAGAACCACTGAAATTAATGCTTTCCACCAATTATACGCGATATCCCTCAACAACGAAACAACACATTTGATACATTCATCAGGTGTCAACGACATCTCGTCAAATACTCGAATGGTATTCTTGAGCCAAAACTCAACTCGTTCAGTGTCATCATCAGTTGTGGCCCTAAACTCTTTGGCCTCGTACTTTTGGATCTCATCTACCGGAGGTTTATTCAATCAAATCGGATCTGCAACTTGTGGCACAACCAGTACTTGTGGGGTAGAGGTTGTGGAGCAGTCGGATTCGTTCGAACAAACTCTAAAAACCACTCACCCATCATTCGGAAGAAGGCTTGCTTAGCCTCTCCTCCCTCACTACTATCATTCGGCCTAGATGTGGCGCACATGCCTCTTGAACGGGGAGTAGCGACATTTCTACATCGTCAAGAATCGCCGATTGGGATCCATTTACCATACGAAAACACATTTTCAACTGTCAAGATTCATCAAACTATAGTAATTATATATGGCATCTATAGCTAGACTCATACACGCTACGTTAGTTCTAGAATTGACTAAATAGTAGCTCTGATACCAATAAAATGTAACACCCCTAACCCAAAATTGCCGCTGGAACAGGGTTAAGAGGATTTATTGAACAATCAAAACATTTCATATCCATTTCGTGACACCAAGTCAATTATCATTCAATCATATTCAAACATAATCATATAGTCCCTTAATGAGGTCATCGAGACCTTAAACTTGCTTTAGAATAGGGCCGGAACTAAATCAAACACTTATGAAAATTTCTAAAATTTAAACATTTTTCTAAGTTACAGAGGTCACACGCCCGTGTGGGTTGGCCGTGTACCTCACATGGCCTCAGACACACCCATGTGTCCAAGCCGTGGCAAAATAGGGCATACCTACTGACTTGTCCACACGGCCTGAGACACGCCCGTGTGCCTCACCCGTGGTGGAGCTTGACTTGCACCACATGGCCATGTGACCAGCCCGTGGTCGAGCCTGACTTATTTCACTTGGAAAACTTAAACAACACAGTCGAGCCACACGCCCGTGTACTCAATTGTGTGGGCAATTATAGGCCATTTTCAAGGGCAAACTTGCCTCCACACATTGAATCACGTACAAGCTTCAAATCTCACACTTTTATACCTTAATTAGCAACCAAACCATACCAATATATGCACCAAAAATAATCATCATATGTATCATCTATTTCCATACTCAATTCCTACTCCAAGAAATCCATCCAAATCATCATCTTCACAACTCAAATCACATAGCAAAGCATCATGTAATTCATACTTCAAGTTTATATTTTATCCATCATTCTCATCAACCAATTCAATCATAAAACATACCATTTTCAATCTCACTAATTCATTCCTCATTCAACATTTCATAACTTACATATATGCATCAATAACATTCACTTTCCAGGCCATGTCACATAACAAAGACCAAACATTACAAAATATATAATAACTTCTAGCCTATACATGCCATATACCATCTATATACATCTTTCAAAAGTACCAAAATAGATAGCCGATAGTGTGATAGAGCCACTGACTATCCCCAACTGAGCTACCTTTATTGACAATATAAAATAGAGAAATATATCACACAGTAAGCTTAAGAGCTTAGTAAGTTCGTAATATAATACATCATACTCAATAATACAATACTGAATTATAATTAAACCATCACATAGATAGATTCACAATCAAACACAATAGCATCCTCAACCATATACTCATGTTCATTTATTCAACCTTGAATAATATCATCAACCACATAGGTTCGAAACATACCTTTGCCAACACTTGTCAACTAACGATCTTACTAATCAATGTTCGATATTACAACTTATCCACTGTTCCCTATCTATTCAATACCATCGCACACTAAGTGCCAAATTCATATTCGAAACTTAAATAACATCACACATATATGCCTCAATACAAAACAGAACGTAATTTGGTATCGCACACACAGTGCCAATCACAAAGCCGAAGCTTCTATTATTTCGCACAAACAATGCTACTCATTTCGATTCCATTTCCAAATTCGCTCACTTAGTGCCACATAGCTCGATTTCTCTCATAACATTTATAATTCAATAATCTCATAACTAATTATTTCATAACATTTTAACTTAGTTAATTACACGTATTATATCTAAACTTACCTTGGATATCAAAATACTAAGACTTGCCGATCAATCGAGTACTTTGTCTTTACCTCGATCTCGATCCAAATCTCTCCTTTCATGGTTTATTCATATTCAAATTTAGCTCATTCAATCATAAATTCATTCAATTTAGTCTAAACACACATATTTAGGGCATTTTATAAAATAACCCTCACATTTTTACATTTCAACACTTTAGTCCCTATTTAACAAAATCACAAAATATACAAAATTCCATATCACCCAAATTTGGCCGAATATTTCCATGCTCAATACAAGTCCACACATTTCATTTATTTTACATTTTAGTCCTCCAAAATATTATTTTCACAATTTAGTCCAAATTACTCTATTTCACCAAAAATTCAAAGACAAAATATGTTAATCTTCCACCTATCATTCATATTTCATCATCAACTATCACAAAGCTCAAGCATTATTCAATGGAATATCTCAAAGTCACCATTAATTTCCAAAATTAAAGCATGAACTAGCTATAACACTAAGCAACGATCACAAAATGTGGAAATTATCAAAAATCGAACACAAAACACTTACCAATTGAAGCTCACTAGTGCCGAATATCACAAAGCCTCAAACTCTCTTCTTTTGTTCTTATTTTCGGTGGAAGATGGATGATAATAGCCACTTTCATGCTTTAATTTTTATTATATTAACATTAACGCACCAATTACCATTTTACCCTTTATTATTTCATTTAAATTTCCCCAACTAAAGCCCATTGGTGTCCATCCATTCTTTTAATGGTTTATTAAAAACATAAGGAATTCTCATTTAGAAAGCCATGAAAATTAGGCACTTTAACAATCAGCACACAGCTTTTACATTTTATGTGATTAAGTCCTTTTCTTTAATTCGACACACAAACAGTAAAATTTCACACCAAATTTTCACACATGCTCAAACACATATTATAAACACATATTAAAATATTTTCCCACCCCGGATTTGTGTTTATAATATGTGTTTGAGCATGTGTGATATGAAACTGGGCTGTTACAATCAGTTTAAGCAATATAGAGGAAGTTTTTTTTATAATAGATGATACAATAATCATTTGATCCATTTTCATATCATATTGCTTAAATTGATTGTAACAATCTGGTTTAGACCCTAGTCGGAACAATGGTTTAATATTTTTTGAAACCACTATTCCGACTAGGGTTTAAACTGGGCTGTTACAATCAGTTTAAGCAATATAATATGAAAATGGATCAAATGATTATTGTATCATCTATTATAAAAAAACTTCCTCTTTATTAGAAAAACTTTAAAAGAAGTTTAAAACATAAGAAAGAGGAAATATCTCTTAAAGTTTTGGCAAAATCGTCTTCGTATTGAAGAAGAATAACGAAAGTAAGATCAGAACCTAGATTTAAAAATGTCAAAGTGCATGTTATAGAGGAAGTACATACTACTAAACCATCCAAAAGAAAGTCCAAATAGACTTCTAAAGCACCTAAGTTTAAAAAGAAACAAAAGGGCTCATGCTACCATTGTGGTAATCTGGGACATTTCAAGAATGACTATAGATTTTTAAACAAGAATTTTTTTTCTAAGGCTAATAATAACGAAAAATTTGTTGCCATGATTTTTGAAATTAATATGGCACAAGATGATAATGCATTGTGGATTGATACTAGAGCAACCAAACATGTGTGCAAAGATAAATGCATATTCACAAAGTTCACACAATGTGAACATGACAATAACTTGCACATGAGAAATTCTTCCACTGCAGCAACCAAAGAAAAAGGGTTTGTTGAACTACAATTCACTTTAGGAAAGGTTTTAACCTTGAATGATATATATTATATACCAGAAGTTAGGAAGAATTTGGTGTCTAGAATTTTGTTGAATAAGTTTGGTTTCAAACTTGTTTTTGAGGTGGATGAGTTTATTCCGTCTAAAGGAGAAATTTTTGTAAGGAAAATATATATGTATGAGGGTATTTTCAAACTAAATATTATTAATAAGAATAAAGACATTGTTTCTGCTTATATGGTTGAACCTTCTTGTTTATAGAATTATAAATTAGGTCATTTGAATTATAAAAAATTGAATGACATGCATAAGTTAGATGTAATTCTTTTTTAACAATAACATTGAAAATTCAATACATGTATGTTGAACCTTTCCCCTAAGGTTAAAAGGAAAACAATAATGCTTAATTTGATACATAGTGATTTATGTGACAAGCATAATACTTCTACATTAGGTGGAAAGAAATATTTTGTTACTTCTTTTTATGATTGTTCTAGATATTGCTATGTATATTTATTGCATTTAAAAGATAAAGTGCTTGATAAATTTAGATTTTATAAATCTGGAGTTGAACTTCAAAGCAAATCATTTATCAAGTGCTTAAGATCCAATAGGGGTGGAAAATACTATAATCTAAGTCATTTTGAATCCACTTGAATTATCCATCAAGTTTCAGCCCCTTACACACCACAACAAAATAGTATAATTGAAAGGAAAAATAGTATCTTGACTGAAATGGTAAATTCAATGTTGCCATATTCATGTATTAGACAAGGTTTTTGGAGAGAAGGTGTTCTAACAGCTTGTCACGTATTGAATAGAGCTCTTAATAAGGAAACAAAAATAACCCCCTATGAACAATGGAAGAAAAGGAAACCAAACCTTAATTATTTGAAGGTTTGGGGCTCTAAAGCTATTATCAAAGTTCCAAACTTAAATGTAAAAATTTAGGTGAAAAAGGAATTGAATTTATATTTATATGATAATCAGATATTAGCAAGGCATATAGGTTCATGGTAATTGGACCAAATGATTCAATTTCAATTAATACTATTATTGAATCAAGAGATGTTATTTTTTATGAAAATAGATTTAGTTCTATTTCAACACAATTACAGTCATGACAATTAATTCATTCTTCAAATGAGAATGAGATTTCTTTGGAACAGGTTGATAATAATGATGAATCTTGTTAGGAATTAAGAAGAAGTAAAAGAATTAAAAGGTCAAAGATTTTAGACCGGATTTCATTATGTTCCTTGTAGAAGGTAAAGGTAAAAGTATAGGAAATAAGATACCTTATTGTTATAATACGGAATCTATTCCTATTACATTTGAAGATGCAATGAAATCTCAAGACTCTGCTTGTAAGACCCTATACTAGATCTAATTTACCAGACCCATATATAGGATGTCACAATAATTAACAAAAATTTTACAACTAGCAAAATCCATACTGAACATTTTTCTTATATTTTTATTTTCTTATCTAAGTTAAAAGATTTTGAAGGAAATGTTATTAAATATAACAAGTTCTCAAAAAAAAAAAAAGATATTTACAAATTAAATATTTGTTACAACAGACTTAAACATGGCTTGGAGTACTATTTTCCATATAGAAAAAAATTACCCTCTATATGCATAGTATCAAACTTCGAACTGCCACCCCGGAGTATTCCTGGTTTGGTTACTTCTGGTGTACTGGTTCAATTCCAAAAACCTACATTGTAAATAAACTTCTATAAGTTCAACAGAACTTAGTGAGTCTCAACCAATATTACATTTAAATGTTATTGTTTAATTCCTCGACTTGAAGATTCTAAACTTCCTTTTAGACTTTTGCAGATACTTTTCTGATTTTTTTGGCAAATAACTATACACCAGTCTCTACACTTGACCTTATGATCATTACGCTTAATTAGTAGATTCTAGACTTCACACCTTATTGCGAATCTTAATTCACAATCTCTTTGAAGATAAAAGTTGGATACACTCCTCAGAATGGCATACATACAGATACTACTCTTGGCGGATTTTTATACTGACTCTGGCGGCTTTCAGTAGTCCAATCACTCCATATCTTTAAGTAGATCTAGAAAATGAACTTATTCCAATGAACATAATGTTTTAGATCATCCAATAGAATCTCAGATTACTTCGATACATAACGTGAGAATTTTCAAGCTTGGCAGATAATTATACCACCCATAATAACTGATATGCCAACTCCCGTCCTAGTGATTTACTATGGTTGATTCATAAATCAGATACAGTGTCGAGAACTCTTTCAAAAAATGTCTCAAAGGTATACCCAAATCTTGCTAGAAAAGCGAACTAACAACTCACCACTTAAGCGTTAGAGAATTCGCGATACAGGGTTTCTAGATAACTTTGCCACTATAGCTTTCCAAATAATATGCCACAAAGGCTTTTCAAATAACTCGCTACAAAGGCTTTCCTCATGTTATGTGTCTTAGCGGACGTCATATTCGCCATTCTAGCTTTCTAGATAACTTGCTACAAAGGCTTTATTTGGTTTGCCACCAAGGCATTACATAAATTGTCGTGTTTAGCGATATGAATTTCCTTAAACTCATCATCGCTTGAGGTTTGCCCGTCATTGCCCCCGACATGTGCAAAAAACTAGGAGACAAATGCGACTCATTCGCCTATTCTAAAATGTACGATGACCATGATCTTTCCGTATAACTGCCACACTAGCCTTTTCTCGTGTTTACTATCCTAACAGACATCATCAAAGCACCATCGCAGGGTCTATTTTCTTATCACATATTTTTCCCAACACTCCACCCAAACCTCATTTCTCAAACCATACTTTTTCATGCATCATTCATTTAACATAATGGACACATTTACATAGATTTCACTCATATCTATAACAAAATCATACTTTCTAACACGTAATTTCCTATGCATGCTTACCACATATCATCATACTCATGGATCATATTTTACACATCATTTACATACTTGTAGATGCTTCAAAAAAATAAACACATATACATGAAAAACTCCTAAAACACAACTATATGAACATCAACCATACAAAGAATCATTATAAAATAACATGCAAGAGTCGGGTCTAGAGACTCACTAGAGACCCACCTTTGCCTCAGCCATAAGCTTCTGTTTCAATCGTCCTTTCCAAACCAGCAGCAACTATTTACAAGAACATGGAATTTCTATTAAAGTCCACATTACAGATAGTTTACTAATGTTTACATTATATGTGACCCATATGCAGGGTCTTCCTCTCACATCCTACTATTCTTACATCTTTTAACATTCTTACTCTTCAACAATCGTAACATACAGAGTTATATAGTTTACTAATGTTTCAACTATACGTGACCCCCATGCAGGGTCTTCCTCTCACACCCTATTGTTATTACATCTTTTAACATTCTTACTCTTCAACAATCGT
This sequence comes from Gossypium rotundifolium, assembly GCA_025506655.1. Taxonomy (NCBI): domain Eukaryota; kingdom Viridiplantae; phylum Streptophyta; class Magnoliopsida; order Malvales; family Malvaceae; genus Gossypium; species Gossypium rotundifolium. The sequence goes on along the minus strand of CP106732.1, from coordinate 115,364,976 downwards.
AACATATTGAGCTAAGAGTTACCAGAAGGTTGAATCATCCATTTATTAAATAAAATATTATCTCTAGCTTAATGAAGAATAAGAGAACATTTAGGTTTGAAAGAAGAATAAGAACGTCAAGCAGAAAGAAAAAGAATATCTAAAGTCCCCCTTCCCTCACTTTATATATACTCTCGGTCCCCTAATTTCCCTAACAAATCTAGGGGTAAGTAAAAGAAAATTCGAAAAAAATCTATGTTACTATTTGACTAGTCATGGAGAAGGTCAAATCAATCCAATTGACTCCCAATTAATCTTGTTACAAGAACTAACTTAAACAATACTCACACAAATCGAGAGTACTATACCTTGGCATTGACTCACATATGGCGTGGTCTTAAAGATAGTTAAGTCTCCTACAGCTTTTCGATGCACTTGGTAGGTTTTTCGTGCTCAGCCAAAATCCTGGGGTGCCCTCTTCCTTAAGCGAACTCTTTATTGAACTTATTCTTTTTTTACTTCAAAAACACCTATAATTAAATAGTTAGATACCACCAACAGACAGATAATTTACACCAGTATGTGCCAATACTGTAACATCCTAAAAATAGGGTTAGAAGAAATTGAATTCTAAAACCCAGATGTGGTTACATTATGAGTTTGAGTTAGGATTTTGAAGTTTTGACAAGTGAATTTGATTTGGAAATATAAGACAAGTGAAATCTAAAACCAAAATATCCGTAGACTCAACGGTCATACTCAAACTAGATGCCAATCTCATGCAAATATAAGAGTGAGTAGACCCTGGATCAATTAAAGCAATAACAAAGGTGTCATAGAGAGAAAAACTACTCGTTATCACATCTGGGGAGGATGCCTCTTCACGAGCGTGAATGGCATACATCCTTACAGGCGCTCGACCCTTCGGTCTCACAATAGAATCTCATGATGTACCTCTACCACTAGTTCCCCTCTCGGGTTCTTTGGTGGCCTACCCCTTGTAGGTACATTGCTAGATCTTATCTCTTGCTTCTCTTCCTTATCATCCCTCTCGGGGCAATTTCGGATAAAATGGTCTGGGGAACCACACTTATAACAGTTTTGACTGTTACCTCAACACTCTCTAGTGTGATATCTTCCATAACTTGGACACTCCGGTTTGTTCTTCGGATTGCCTACACTTTCCATCAAGGTGGCTTGGACTCTTGAACCCGAATGAGTGTTGCCTTGATCTCGAGGTGAATATCCAACTGATGTAGTGGTCTGAGAATTCGCCTTCTTGGATCTTTTCGATTGAGCTTGGTGTGATTTGCCCATCGCCTATTTTCTTGCATCTCGGGCCTCACTCACCGCCCTCCGCTTTTTCTTTACTCAGTTCTTCGGCCTTACTTACCCTATCAACTAACACTACGAACTCTTTCAATTCCAAAATACCAACCATGAGTTTGATATCCTTATTCAATCCATCTTTGAACCTTTTACATAAAACGGTCTTCGTCGATACACATTCTTAAGCATATTTGCTAAGCCTAACAAACTCACGCTCATATTCTGCTATTGATATTCTTCCTTGCTTTAACTCAAGAAATTCCTTCCTTTTTCAATCAGTGAATGGTTCGCTTATATACTTTTTCTGAAACTCTTCCAGAAAGAAGTCCCATGTCACCCGCTCCTTCGAGATCACTGATGTCAACATTTTTCACCAATGGTATGCCGAGTCCCTCAGCAAAGATACGGCACACTTCAAGCTCTCTTCGGGTGTACATTAGAGTTCATCGAATACCTTCATTGAGTTTTCTAGCCAGAACTTGCCCTTTCAGGGTCATCATCTACCTTAGCTCTAAACTCCTTAGCCCCGTGTTTCCTAATCTTATCCACTGGGGGCTTCGTTACTCTCACTACTTTTATACCTTGAAGAGCCACTAGGACTAGTTGAGGTATAGGAGGAGGTGGATGAGGTTGAGCATTAGGGTTTGCTCGAACATACTCCGAGTACTAGTTACACATCATCTAGAGAAAAGCTTCTCGAGCCTCGTCTCTTGACCCCTAGTCTTGGGTTCACTCTGCACAGGCGCGGTCCCTTGCACGAAAGTCGGCATATTACTAGCTGAGTCATCAGCAGCCAATTGATCGAGATCCATACACTAAATAAAAACAAGTTTAAAATCATCAGAAGCCATCACACTATCATTATACGCTTATGGCATGTATAGCTAGATTCTTACACCTACTACGGTAGTCTTAGAACTGAGTAAATCATAGTTCTGATACCACTAAATGTAACACCCCTTACCTGTAATTCTCATGGAACCGGGCTTGAGGCATAACTGGATAAATACCACATGTTCGCTACTTAGGCTCATTGTGAATACTCTCTTAAGTCACCTCATCAACCTCATTATCGACTTACGAGACCTTACTCATACACACAGAAGCTCTCGAGACTATATCAAAACTTTTTTATTCTTAAAATTTTCTCCATCTAAATAGGGACTACACGACCGTGCTAGATGACACATGCCGGTGGGTAGTCACACACGCCCATGTTTACAAACCATGTATGAAAACTTAAGCATTCTACCAATGTCCCATGGTTAGAGCACATACTCGTGCTCACCACCCATGGTGCACACTAACCACTTCACACGGCCTTGAGTCTAGGCATACGCCCATGTGGCTAGCTCGTGGCCTATACTACTCAATTCTGCCTAAGTGACACGGCCAATGCACACGTCCGTGGGATGGTCTGTGTCACACATGGCCTAGACACATGCCCCGTGTGCCTATCCACATGGACAAAACAAAGCTATTTTCCAAGTTCTTTTCACTCCTCAATCATACACAACATGCACTCATCAAATTCATCTATAATCAACTCATATTGAAGGACAAACTTACATGGTTAACTACATCTTTTCATATAATAAAATAGCCAACAACTATGGCATTATACAAAATAGATTATCCATATAAAGGCCAACACATCTTAGCCATTTACAACAAAATTTACTAACTTGTCTAGCCTCTATACATGCCATATACAAAACATCAAGCATACTGTACCAGAGTAAGCTGATAATATGGGCGATCTTCCGATTAATCCACGTATCTCGATTCAACCCTCTTTCTCTATAAGAAAAGGGAAAAGAAAAGGAGTAAGCCTTGAGCTTAGTAAGTTTACACATAAACTATTTAAGCATTCTAGTATAAACTAAACAACAATTATCATTATACTACCAAATAAATTCACATCCACAATTATGCTTACTCTTTCTATTCCTTACCACATTTCCAACACATTAAGAGTCACATACTCATAATCATTGACATGCACCCTTGCACTCAATATCATATTTACTCAATATACAACACATCATTATTCTTAATAATACATCCACACAGCTAATTTCTCGGTGATTTTGAACTTAGCCCACCATAATCAAATTATAGGGTAGTATCGCACTTAGCCTACCAACAAAGGTATTGATAGTGGTTTCGCACATAGCCCATGAAATAATATACTTAACTATGGTATTGCACACAGCCCATCGTTGTTAAATATTAAGGTGGTATTGCACTTAGCCCACCATCAAGCATTATCACTACACATTCACATATCTACTTGTAATCCATTCATCCATTCACAACTACTATCTCATTCATTCCTCTAGAACCGCATAGGTCCTCAATCATGCTACACACTAGCTAGCATTAAGAATGTAAATGCATATATGCATCATTTATACGTAACCTTACCTCGGTACTCAAAAGTATTAAAACATGCAATTTAGTCCACCACCTTGCTCTTGCCTTGTTTCGATCCGGGCTTCGTCTTTCTTGATCTATAATGATAAATCAACTCATTCAATACACACATTGACTAAATTGACCATTATCTTACTTTAGCAAAATTACCATTTTGCCCCTAAACTTTTTCATATTTACTCATTTGCCTCAAGGCTCGTAAAGTGACTTTCATTCAACTTTCTAGTCTTTCATGCTTAGCCGAACCATTTACTCAACTAAATCAATCATCAATTCTCACTAAATCACACACGTTTGACCAAACTCAAGACTTTCACAAATAAGTCCCTAAATGCATTTTTCATGAAAATCACTTAGCAAAAGATGTTTCTACTACATCAAGCTTTCATATTCTTCCATAAAACATCAAAATACATGCATGTCATACATGGGTACATTTTTGAACATCCATCTTAGCTCAACATATAGCAAAAAATAGCTTACTCATGCTACTAGGATTTCAAAAATACGAAAAATATCAAAAACGGAGCTAGAATACACTTACTATCTAGCTTAAAAAGTTGAAGAGCCCTAACAATGGCTTCTTGAAAATTTCAACAGCATTGGAGAAAAAGATGAATGAAATTTTATCATATTTTCCCATTTTAATCATTTAATTATCAAATGACTAAAATGCCCCTTTTTGACAAACTTTCTATTTTAACTCATCCATGCCCATTTTTGTCCAAAAATTAGAAATTGGGAAAATTACTCACTAAAGATCTCTAATTGATATTCTAAAGTATTTCATACAAATAACTTCTAGAATTTCACATTTTGAAACTTTTTCAATTTAGTCTTTTGGATAATTCAATCGCACTTCACAAAATTCCTTCATGAAACTTTCACACTAACATGCAAACATGACATAAACCTCAAAAAATCATACATATACCTAGGATTTGTGGTCTCGCACCACTATTCCAACCAAGCCCTAAATCGAGATGTTACAACACAGGCGTGTTCTAAGCTATGTAAGCCACCGGGTCAAACACCCAGGTCGTGTAGATCCACACGGGAGTGTGGGTCAAAATTCTAAAATTTTTCCTAGGGCCGTGAATGTCGTCTGGATCAAATGTAGGCCTTCCGTAGGGTCCGTATGATTTATATTAACCTATAAAATTAGTATTTATTGATTCGTTATTGTATAATCTGCTATCCATACATTTTTCTATCTTTGATATAGCTAAGAAATGATGACTTGCTAATGTATAATGTACATTTGTAAGGATACTTTAAGGTATGTGATTTATCTAGGTACAATCTATATTCTGTTAAGTTTGATGGTACGCCTCTGTGTTACTCTATTGCTTAAGAACATGTGATATCCAAATATCTTGAATTGATTTGTACTGATTCTAATTTATAACCATGCATGTGACTTCATGGTAAATCTGATATTATTTGTTAAAGTTTGATAAATCTGTTTTACAACGCATGGACTCTCATTCCTACTGACTCTGTTATTGTACAATAGCATGACTTACATGCTTATCACTTTGCTTCTATATATGCATGCAATGACACATTGCATGGGCCTTGGGATGATGTGAAAGGTGGAAGTTTTTGGCAGTTTAATGATTTGCATTATCTGGTGGTTTATCCATAATTTTTTTCTAGCATTGGATTAAGACATAGCTATGTCCAACAATTAATCTCTGATGGAGTGATCACTATTAATTATGTGATGTCAAGTGAAAACTTGGCGGATCTTTTGACAAAAAGTTTGATAAAGATATAGTCAAAGAACTCAAAAGGGATGGAACTCAAGCCCATTAATTAGAGTCATCCATAATGAAAATTCGACGCAATACTTGGTATACTGTCAAATCTTGAGTTCAAGGAGACAATGTACATCATTAGTATGTGACTACTAGCACCATAAATAAATTCATCCTAAGATTAAACTACTAAGTACCTGTAATTATAACGAAATGATGAGTAATGTACTCTTAATGGACCCATAACATAAATATGTTAGTGTTATAATTACGGGAACACTCTCGATAGGATCTACCTATGTGAGGGACAAATGTGGTCGTTTTTAGAAGCTCAATTGCTTGGCTCTAACAACACTCATGAAAAGAGGTCACATACACATGACCATAATAATATCCCTAGATATTATGAATTGATTAGTGTTGAAATCATTGTGTGTGATGTATTCGGTTAATCAAATGGAATAGTTAGTTTGTAACACCCCATACCTGAGTCCGATGCTAGAACTAGATATGAGACATTACTATGCTTGACTTACTAGAACATACTTTTACGGGTTATAATTTTTTTTTTTATTCGACTTAAAACTTTTCCTTCTTGGTCAAATCATACGTATTATGGGCTTACGACGCCTTAAACACCTATCCAAAAAATTTCAAACACTTAATCGAAAACTAAATTTTGAAGCAGGGTTCACACGCCCATGTTACTTGGGACACGCCCGTGTACCCTTAGACACACCCATGCCTAGGAGTTACTGACTTCAATCACACGGCCTTAACACGCCCGTGTCCACAATCGTGGGAGGCTATTGACTTCAATCACACGGCCTGGGCACATGCCCATGCTTTGACCGTGTATCTTACACAATTCACATACACGGCTGTGTATGATAACCGTGGCATATCCTGAATTAAAACATTAAAGTGTAGGGTTTATTTTACGGCTAGACACACCTGCAGTGTCTATCGTGGGCACTTAAAGGCTATTTACCAAGCCATTTACCACCTCGAAATAAAGATCATACTCAAATCAACAATAACACATCTTTCATGAATAATACTACGATTTCATTGATTTCTATATACAAACCAAATTAAACCATTTGGCCAACCACTTAGCCATATACAAAAGAATAATAAACTTGATAGTCTATACAATGGCTTTTCTCAAAACATGTTTTCAAAATCAATGCTTCCTATACATGCCATACTTAGTAAAATAATTTGGCTATACCAAAATAAGGTTTGATAGTGTGCTACGAGCTCCGACTCGATGATCTACAAATTAGCTTGGCGGGACTACATAGAAAGAAAGAATTAAAGACGTAAGCATTTAGCTTAGTAAGTTTGCATGTACAATTCATAAGAGAATAACTTGATGAATATAATCCATTTAACATAACAATGGTATCATAATTTTCAGCTATAAATATTACTTACTCATACATGATTCTTACTTGTTTCATGATATTTACCATTCTCATACTTGTAAGGTAAACAAGGTACCTGTACCACTTGATCACATTGATCAGCATTTTTTTAAACATAATAATTATGATCTCTAACTCATCATTCATAACATAATTAATACTCAATTTCAACTAGATGATAACTTTGCTTTCTTAGCTTTCTTGTTATCACATTTTACCTTTACTCATTTGCCCAATGAATTTCTACGATTAACTGGGATACTAAATCTCTTGCCATGATCTTTATACCAAAGCCATATTCTAAATATGGACTTACATGGAATATCTCTTCTTGCATCAATGCCAAGCTTGCCTTGGACTTATATGATATCTCTGTTCAATTCCAAGCTTGCCTTGGACTTACATGATATCTCTGTTTAATGCCAAGCTTGCCTTGGACTTACATGATATCTCTATTCAATGCCAAGCTTGCCTTGGACTTACATGATATCTATGTTCAAATCCAAGCTTGCCTTGGACTTACATGATAACTTGCTTGATTTCCAATGCCATGCCTTGGCATGGTCTTATACGGACTTACTTGTCTCATGTGATGGATCGAGTATCCTAGGCAATTCTTATTCCATCGGGACTAGCTCGTAATTAATCTCATTGATTTCTTTATTTAGCAAAACGTTAAACATTTCCTAATAACAATGTACATTATACTCAATGATAGAAATCATAAAGCTTAGAAATCATACAAACTTACCTCAATATACAAAATGTATGTAGTCGTGCAATTTAGTCCTCGACTTTGTTCTTGCCTCGGTTTCGATTCAAGCTTCATTTTTCTTGATCTATAATCATAAATAGATCATTTAATAATCATATTGACCAAATTGACTCATAACTCATACTTTGGAAAAATTACTATTTTGCCCCTATACTTTATGATATTTGCACTTTTGCCTCAGGCTCGTAATATGATTTCCATGCAACTTTCTTACACTTCATGCTTAGCTAAAACATTTTCTCTGCTATAAAAATCATCAATTCTCTCTCTTTCTAGTAGGTATGACTAAATTTTATAACTATTACAAAATGGTTCATACTATCATTTTTCATGAAATTAATTAAGGAAAAGATGTTTATCTAACATCAACCTCTCTTAAACTTCCATAAAACATCATCTAGCATGCATGTCATTCATGGGTAAATTTTTTTTGGACATGCATCTTAGGTCATTTAATAGCTAAAAATGGCTAATTCATAATACGAGAACTTCGAAAATACGAAGAATATCGAAAACCGGGCTTAGGAGCACTTACTAGCAAGCTTGAAAAATTGAAGAACCCTAGCTATGGCTTCCTTCAAATTTTCAGCAATGGGGGAAGAAGATGAGTAGATTTTTCTCATCTTTTTCCTATTTTAATCATTTAATTCATAAATGACCAAAATGCCCTTATCACTTAAAATTTTTATAACACCATCTCAAGGCCAATTTTTGTCCAAAAAATTAAATTTTGGGCAAATTGCTATTTAAGGGCTCCTAATTATTATTCTAAAGCTATTTCATACAAATAGCTTCTAGAAACTCATATTTTGCAACTTTTGCAATTTAGTCCTTTTGGACCATTCAACAACAATTTAACAAAATTGCTTCATGAAACATTCATACTAGCATGCAAACATAACATAAACTTTGTAAACTTATAAATTCATCTCGGTTTCATGGTCTCACACCACTATTCCGACTAAGCCCTAAATCAGTCTGTTATAATTCTCCCCCTTAGGGATTTTCATCCTCGAAAATCTTACCAGCAAAAAGGTTTGGATTCTGGTTTCTCATATTCTCTTCTGCTTCCTACGTAGCTTCCTCTATCCCATGTCTTTGCCACAATAATTTCACTCAAGCAATACTTTTATTTCCCAACTGCTTGACTTCCCCAGCCAAAATCTTGATGGGTTCTTCACCATAAATCATGTCGGGATGAATCTCGATTTCTGAAAGGGTAATTACATGCAAAGGGTCTGATCTATAGCGTCATAACATTGACACGTGAAACACATCATGTATCTTTTCTAATTCTAATGGCAAAGCTAAACGATAAGCTACTGGCCCAACTCTCTCCATAATCTTATAAGGTCCAATAAAACGTGGCCTTAACTTCCCCTTTCGGCCAAATCTGAGAACCTTTCTCCATGGTGACACTTTCAAAGAAAACTTTATCCCCGACTTGATACTCTATTTCTTTTCTTTTTAAATTCGAATAGGATTTTTGTCTGTCTGATGCAGCCTTTAAACATTCTCAAATCACTTTTACCTTCTCTTCAGCTTCTTTAACCAAATCAACCCCGTGAATTTGGTTCTTTTTGAGTTCAGTCCAAAACAAAGGCGTCCTGCACTTGCGCCCATATAGAGCCTCATAAGGCGCCATCTTTAAGCTTGACTGAAAACTATTGTTGTAAGAAAATTCTATCAAAGGGAGAAACTTTTCCCAACTACTTCAAAATTCGAGAACACAACATCGGAGCATATCCTCTAGCACTTGAATTACTCTCTCTGACTAACCGTCAATTTTAGGGTGAAAAGTTGTGCTAAAGCTCAATCTTGTACCCAAGGCTTCTTGCAGCTTCTTCCAAAATCTGGATGTAAATCTCGGATCTCTATCCAATATTATCGACAAATGAACACCATGAAGCCTTACTATTTCTGAAACATACAAGTTTGCCAACTTGTCTAGTGAGTAATCAACTCATACGAGTATAAAATGGGCTGACTTCGTGAGTCTATCAACTACCACCCATATAGCATCCTTCTTGCTAGGTGACAACGGTAAACCCGTTATGAAATCCATAGTGATACGGTCCCATTTCCACTCGGGAACCAAAATGGGCTGAAGTAAACCAGAAGGTACTTGGTGTTCAGCCTTTACTTGCTGACAAATCATGCACTTGGAAACAAACTCTAAAATGCCTCTCTTCATTTTCGACCACCAATACAGTTGTTTCAAGTCATTATACATCTTAGTACTTCCCCAATGTATAGACAAACATCCGTTATGTGCCTCATGCAAAATTTTTGAATAAGCTCCTCTTTTCTCGGTAAACAAACATTATTTCTAAACATCAAGTATCCATCGAAATTAATCCGAAAGTCAGATTCAATATTTGACTCGCACTGAGTTCTCTTGATTTGCAATTCTTCATCTTCTTTTTGAGCCTCAAAGATCTCTTGAAGAAACATTGGTCTAGCTCTCAACTTAGCTAGAATAGAATTATCATCGGATAAGGTCATCTGGAAATTTATTGCCCTTAACGCAAAAAAGGACTTCCTGCTCAAAGCATCGGTGACCACATTCGCCTTTCCTAGATGGTAGTCAATGACCAACTCATAGTCTTTTATTAACTCTAACCATCTCCATTGCCTTAAGTTCAACTCTTTCTGCATCATCAAGTACTTCACACTTTTGTGCTCAGTAAAAATTTGACATCTTTCACCATATAAATGGTGTCTCCAAATCTTCAAAGCGAAGACTATTGCAGCTAATTCTAGATCATGCGTCAGATAATTATTCTCGTGAGGCTTCAACTGTCTAGAGGCATAAGCAATCACTTTGCCTTCTTGCATGAGTACACAACCTAATCCATTTAACTTTGCCTTCTTGCATGAGTACACAGCCTAATCCATTTAAGGATACACCACTGTAAATTATGAACTCTTTCCCTGACTCGAGTTGTACTAAAACTGGAGTTTATGTCAACATTGCTTTCAACTCCTCAAAACTTTGTTGGCATCTTTTCGACCACTCAAAATTCACATTCTTCTGTAACAATTTAGTCATGGGGGTTGCAATCATAGAAAACCCTTGGACAAATCGCCTGTAATAGCCGGCTAGGCCTAGAAAACTTTTAATCTCAAAGATGTTCTTAGGTGGCTTCCAGTCCATTATGGCTGAAATTTTACTTGGATCTACTCGGACTCCATCTTTAGAGACAATATGTCTCAAAAATCCCACTTCCTTGAGCCAAAATTCACTTTTACTGAACTTGGCATACAACTGACTTTCTCGTAGAATTTGTAAGACCGTCCGTAAGTGCTCAGTGTGCTTATTCTCATCTCGGGAATAAATCAATATATCATCAATGAATACGACTACAAACTTGTCGAGGTACGATCTAAAAATGCGATTCATTAAGTCCATGAATATCGCAGGAGTGTTGGTCAACCCAAAGGGCATGACTAAAAATTCATAATGCCCATACCTCGTTCGAAAGGTAGTTTTGGACACATCTGAATCTTTTACTCTTAACGGTAGTACCACGATCTCAAGTCTATTTTGGAAAACAGCTTGCTCTTTCAATTGATCAAACAAATCATCGATCCTAGGCAATGGGTACTTGTTCTTTCATGTTACTTTATTGTCGATGGTAATCGATGCATAATCTCATGGTGCCATCTTTCTTTTCACAAATAAAATTGGAGCACCCCATGGTGAGCGACTTGACCTTGCAAAACCCTTGTCGCTTAGTTCTTGCAACTCAGAACTTCAATTCTTTCAACTCTATTGGAGCCATTTCGTAAGGAGTAATAGATATCAGATCGCATCTTGGGAGCTAGCTCAATGCTGAACTCTACCTCTCTAACTGGCAGAAGTCTCGATAATTGCTCAGGAAAAATACCCACGTACTCACATACTATCGGCACTGACTCAATATTTAGCTCTGTTTCTTTATCATTCATCACAAAGGCTAGATATGCTTCATACCCTTTTCTTAAACATCTCTGTGCTGTCATATTAGAAATCATTACCAGTAATCTATCATGTTCGTCTGATTCTACATGAAAAATATCCCCATTTTCACATCTCATCTCAATGTATTTCTTCCCATAATTAACAACCACATTATGAGTGGTCAACCAGTCCACACCAAGAATGAGGTGGAATTCATCAAATGGTAACAACATAAGATTTGCTTTAAAGCAATGATCTATAATCGTTAATGGACAATCTCTGCAAACTTTGTCAACTAACACACTCTTGCCTAAAGGATTAGACACTTTAATCATAAATTCTATAAAATCTATAGGCATACTCAATTCGGATACTAATTTCATACAAATGTAAGAGTGTGTGGATCCAGGATCTATTAAAGCAATAACTTTGATATTGTAAAAAGAAATGGTGCCGGTAATAACATCAGGGGAAGATGCCTTTTCGCGAGCGCGAATAGCATAAGTTCTTGCAGGCGCTCTACCCTCAGGTTTCACAGCCTACTCTCTGGGGTTACCTCTTCTAATTCCTCCACCTCCTGGGTTTTTCTGCAGTCTTTCTCGTGTCATACTCCCAAATTTCGGGTTCTGGATTCTCTCTTCTTTAGTCATCTCCAGGTAATATTTTATGAAATGGTCTTGAAATCCACATCTAAAGCATGTATTTTCATGTGCTCGGTATTCTCCGAGATGTCGTCTGCCACACTGTGGGCATTCAAGTCTGTCAGATCTAAAACTTCCAACACTTGCAACTGAAGTCGTCTCTGCTTTATTTCCCGGATACTGCTTACTCTTATCCTTTCTTGAAAACCCAGTGGAAGTAGCTGATCGAGCAGGAAAATCTCTTGACTTCTTGGACGAAGATTGGAATGACTTATTCCACTGTCTCTTTCTAGAGTCACGAGACTCCATTTTAGACTTTCTCTTCTCCTTTATCAGTTCCTCGGCTTTACAAGCCCTCTCTACTAACACAACGAATTCCTTTAGCTCTAGGACAGCAACAACCAATTTGATGTCCTCATTTAACCCATTTTCAAACCTTTTACTCATGATGGCTTCAGTGGAAACACATTCGCGAGCGTACTTGTTGAGTCGTACAAATTCGCGCTCATAATCGCTCACTGACATTTTGCCTTGCTTCAATTTAGGAATTCTTTCCTTTTTTGGTCTACAAACCTTTGGCTGATATTATTTTTCTTGAATTCTTCTTGGAAGAATTCCCATGTGACTCTTTCCCTCGGTACAACCGACACAAGGGTGTTCCACCATTGGTAAGCAGAGTCTCTTAAGAGGGAGACTACACACTTCATGTATTCCTCAGAGGTGCATGACAGCTCATTAAATACCCTGGTGGTATTTTCCAACCAGAACTCAGCTTTTTCTGGATCATCATTTCTTTTAGCCTAAAATTCCTCTGCCCCATTTTTCTTGATCCTAACGATTGGAGGTTTATCTCCTCTTACCACCTCTACCACTGGAAGGGCTACTGGAGCATGTTGTGGAACAGGCGGGGGTGGAGGAGGCTATGCATTCAGGTTCACACGTACGAACTCCGTATACCATGTATTAATCATGTGGAGGAAGGCTTCTCTAGCCTCTTCTCCTCCTCTTTGACTCACCGTAGTGGGTCTATTCTCATTCTCGCTCGGCACTATCCCCTCAGCAAGAGCCGGCGCATTACTTTCTACGTCATCCGCCACATTTCCTTCGGGATCCATTTACTATATATATAAACATAATTTAAAATCATCAGGAGTCGTCACGCTATCATTATAAAAACATTCTTACATATGGCATGTATAGCTAGACTCGTGCTCGTGCGACGTTAGTCCTAGAATCAACTAGTCCATAGCTCTGTTACCACTAAATGTAACACCCCATACCTGAGTTCGATGCTAGAACTAGATACAAGACATTACAATGCTTGACTTACTAGAACATACTTTTACGGGTTATAATTTTTTTGATCCGACTTAAAACTTTTCCTTCTTGGTCAAATCATACGTATTATGGGCTTACGAGGCCTTAAACACCTATCCGAAAACTTTCAGACACTTAATAGAAAACTAAATTTTGAAGCAGGTTCACACGCCCATATTACTTGGGACACGCCCGTGTACCCTTAGACACACCCATGCCTAGGAGTTACTGACTTCAATCACACGCCTTAACACGCCTGTGTCCACAACCGTGGAAGGCTACTGACTTCAATCACACGGCCTGGGCATATGCCCATGCTTTGACCGTGTGTCTTACACAGTTCATACACACGGCCGTGTAAGATAACCGTGGCATATCCTGAATTAAAACATTAAAGTGCAGGGTTTACACGGCCTAGACACACGCCCGTGTGTCTAACTGTATGGACGCTTAAAGGCTATTTACCAAGCCATTTACCACCCTGAAATAAACATCATACTGAAATCAACAATAACACATCTTCCATGAATAATACTACGTATTTCATTGATTTATATATACAAACCAACTTAAACCATTTGGCCAACCACTTAACCATATACAAAAGAATAATAAACTTGATAGTCTATACAATGGCTTTTCTCAAAACATATTTTCAAAATGAATGCTTCCTATACATGCCATACTTTGTAAAATAATTTGGCTATACCAAAATAAGGTTTGATAGTGTGCTACGAGCTCCGACTCTAATGATCCACAAATTAGCTTGGCGGGACTACATAGAAAGAAAGAATTAAAGACGTAAGCATTTAGCTTAGTAAGTTTCCATGTACAATTCATAAGAGAATAACTTGATGAATATAATCCATTTAACATAACAATGGTATCATCATTTTCAGCTATAAATCTTACTTACTCATACACGATTCTTACTTGTTACATGATATTTACTATTCTCATACTTGTAAGGTAAACAAGGTACCTGTACCACTTGATCACATTGATCAACATTTTTTTAAACATAATAATTATGATCTCTAACTTATCATTCATAACATAATTAAGACTCAATTTCAACTAGATGATAACTTTGCTTTCTTAGCTTTCTTGTTATCACATTTTAACTTTACTCATTTGCCAAATGAATTTCTGCAATTAACCGAAGATACTAAATCTCTTTCCATGATCTTGATACCAAAGCCATATTCTAAATATGGACTTACATGGAATATCTCTTCTTGCATCAATGTTAAGCTTGCCTTGGACTTACATGACATCTCTGTTTAATGCCAAGCTTGCCTTGGACTTACATGATATCTCTGTTCAATGCCAAGCTTACCTTGGACTTACATGATATCTATGTTCAATGCCAAGCTTGCCTTGGACTTACATGATATCTCTGTTCAATGCCAAGCTTGCCTTGGACTTACATGATATCTCTGCTCAATGCCAAGCTTGCCTTGGACTTACATGCTCAATGCCAAGCTTGCCTTGGACTTACATGATATCTCGCTCAATGCCAAGCTTGCCTTGGACTTACATGATATCTCTGTTCAATGCCAAGCTTGCCTTGGACTTACATGATAACTTGCTTGATTGCTGATGCCATGCCTTGGCATGGTCTTATATAGACTTACTTGTCTCATGTGATGAATCGAGTATCTTGGGCAATTCTTATTCTATCGGGACTTGCTCGTAATTAATCTCATTAATTTCTTTATTTAGCAAAACATTAAACATTTCCTGATAACAATGTACATTATACTAAGCAATTCAATGATAGAAATCATAAAGCTTAAAAATCATACAAACTTACCTCAATATACAAAATGTATGTAGCTATGCAATTTAGTCCTCGACTTTGTTCTTGCCTCGATTTCGATCCGGGCTTCATTTTTCTTGATCTATGATCATAAATAGATCATTTAATAGTCATATCGACCAAATTGACTCATAACTCATACTTTGTAAAAATTACTATTTTGCCCCTATACTTTTTGATATTTGCACTTTTGCCTCTAGGCTCGTAATATGATTTTCATGCAACTTTTTAAACTTCATGCTTAGCTGAATCATTTTCTCTACTATAACAATCATCAATTCTCTCTCTTTCTAGTACAAAATGGTCCATACTATCATTTTCATGAAATTCATTAAGGAAAAGATGTTTATCTAACATCAACCTTTTTAAAACTTCCATAAAACATCATTTAGCATGCATTTCATTCATGGGTAATTTTTTTTTTTTGACATGCATCTTAGCTCATTTAATAGCTAAAAATGGCTAATTCATAATTCGAGAACTTCGAAAATACGAAGAATATCAAAAACCCGGCATAGGAGCACTTACTAGCAAGCTTGAAAAATTGAAGAACCCTAGCTATGGCTTCCTTCAAATTTTCGGCAATGGGAAGAAGATGGGTAGATTTTTCTCATCTTTTTCCTTTTTTAATCATTTAATTCATAAATGACCAAAATGCCCTTATCACTAAAAATTTCTATAACAGCATCTCATGGCCAATTTTTGTCCAAAAAATAAATTTTGGGAAAATTGCTATTTAAGGGCTACTAATTATTATTCTAAAGCTATTTCATACAAAAAGCTTCTAGAAACTCATTTTTCAACTTTTGCAATTTAGTCCTTTTGGACCATTCAACAACAATTTAACAAAATTGGTTCATGAAACTTTCATACTAGCATGCAAACATAACATAAACTTTGTAAACTCATAAATTCATCTCGATTTTGTGGTCTCGCACCACTATTCCGACTAAGCCCTAAATTAGGCTGTTACATAGTTCAAGTTAAGGTTCAATCGTAAGACACCTTCATTTATGCAAATTGATTTACAAGATTATTAAAATCTAAAATGTTTTTAAAATGGGGGAGATTGTAAAACATTTTCAAATATTTATAATGTTCCAATAACTATAAATGAAAATGTGTGAATCAAAAGTTATATCTTTTGGTTATTGATTCAGAGTTATATCTTTTGATTTTGACAAAGAATTATAATTATTCAAGCAATTCAAGTAATAAAAGTTATGTTTATTTAAGAAATATTAGTTGAATAATTATGCCTCTTTTAAATATGTGATTATTCAAAGAAGACACCTATTGAAAGTTATCTCTATGAAGAAACATGAAAATTCCTATAAATAGAGTGAGATTTCATTTGGAAAACATACCAAATTATTTCTATCTTTCCCCATCTACTATTATTAGATTATTCTGTAAAGAATTACTGTAATTTTTTATAGAAATTGATTTTCTTATTATACTCTACTCAAAGTTTATTGGACTATTTACGTCAGTGCGAAACATAAATAGTCACTGAGCTTCATTGTATCCTCGAGGTTCATTCGCTTGAAACTCTTTTGTACATCGAGTATAGGTGGGGGTGAAAATAATCTTAAATATAATGGCTTGAGGCATGCATTAAATCCTTGTCCTATTGCTCAGTTTTTCTGTTCAAGTTGTTCTTTGTGTTTCGTTCATGTGTTCATGATTTTCCTCACCAAAGTTTTGCATTAACATACTTTTCTTTAGAAAAGTATTTGCTTGCTTTGTAGATTTCAAAGAAAGCAATGAATCTCCAAGGCATAATTTAAATCAACAAAGGCATTGAGTTAGCATATGATGAGCTATAGAAAGATGTGATTGAATTGGAGGAAAAACATATTGACTAAGGTAGTGGACGGGATGAGTGATGTCAGGATGAGTGTGTGCAAGATAAAACAACTGACCTATGAGTTGTTGATAAACCATAAGGTCTAGTAGTAAATCACACTCATGTGCATTAATTTTTAAAGATTGACTCATAAGTAACTTGGTATGTTTTGTCTTAAGACACCTATTGTCCTTAAGTAATTTTTAAGTACAATGTTGATATAAAACTAAAATTCCAATGGCATTCCTAGCAATTTCAAATCTAAGGAAATAATGGAAAGGGCTTAAATCCTTGATCTCTAAGTATTGTTGAAGAAATTATCGTACATCATATAGCATGTTCAAATTCATTCCAACAGGAGCAATATTGTCTACATACACTAGGAAAGTGATAAAATCATTGCTAGAACCTTTAGTGAACAAAGAGTGCTTATAAGTTGAGAATTCATACTTGAGAACCACTTCAGAAAAGGTATTGAACTATTGCTTTGAGGCATGTTTGAGACCATATTTTGATTGAGCTTCTCTACTAACTTGATTTCCTTAGGACCATAGTTAGGAAACTAGACTTTTTCGTGGAGCATTTCATTTAAAATGACATTATTGATGTCTACTTTATACAAGTAATAGTTCTTGATTCCAACAAGAGTTACTAAATTTTTGAAGGTTTCCATTTTAACAATAGGAGATAATGTCTCAATGTAATCAATCTATTTTGGTTGCACGAAACATTTTGCAACTAATCAAGCTTTATATCTTTCTACATTGCCATTGGATTTATTTTTAATCTGATAAACCCATTTACAATCTATAGGTTGCTTCCCCTCAAGTAATGTAACTATGGACCAAGTGTTGAGAGATCCCTTATCCATAGCTACTCTCCATTTAGTATATTTCATGGCTTGATGATAAAATGTTGGCTTATTATGTTAGGAAATATTAGCAAAAAATCCATTGCAGGTTGATGATAATTTGTAGTTAAACATATGGTTTTGAATAGAATATTTTTCAAGTACTTGTTTCAACAGTATTGCAATAAAACTCCTTTAGATAGGAAGGTTATGAGATCAATGATGAGTTTCATGAAACGGTTTTAGTTGGCTAGGCATAGGTTTTGGTTAGGATAGAATAGGCACAATAGAAGTGTGTATGGACTTGGGTACATTAGGTAGCATAAGGAAAGGTGCATATGAGGAATATGATATAGGCATAGGTGGGCTAAGTTAATTATCAACCATTTTAGGCCAAACTAGGTTATTAAAGGGATCAATAAGCTCCCAAAGAGATGTGATCTTATAAAACAAAAACACATCAATGTATATTACAATCTTTCAATGATGTCAATCATAAACTTTATACTTTATAACCCCTAAAGGATAACGGATGAACACAATATGTGCCCTTAAAGTAGAGATGAACCATGCATAAGTTAATAAGGTGACTTATTGTTCAATAATAGTGAAGTAAGATGATTAATAAGAAAAGTGGTAGTGGGAAAACATTCTCCCTAAAACTCAATGGCTCTTCGTGACAAAAAATAATGAGATATTATCATATTCAAGACATATTAGTGTTTCTTTTCTACCATGGTGTTTTGTTGAGAAGTTTGAATATAAGAAAATCAATTTAGAATATCTATATTAGAAAATAAATCAATAAAGCACAACTATAGGGCAATTCTGATAAAAAATCTTTCAAATCCCTTAAAAATTACCTTTTCACCATAATAATAAAGTTGGGAATAACATACGTAACATTAGACTTATGCTACAAATGGAAATTTCACAAAGATCTTGTGCAATCATTAATAAGAATTAAGGAATATTATTGATTGGAAAATGTTTAGAATTTATAAGGACCCCAAATATTACAATGGATAAGACCAAATGAACCATCATCTAGTTTTTTCACATCCCAAAAGTTGGGTTATAAGAAATTGGGTTAGTAAAACCTAGAGTGGTTATGCTTAGTTTTTGAATTAAGGTTATAGGAATTTTATCAAGTGAGTTAATCTGGTTCAGTGGATAGGTGTTGTGCTTGTGTGCGAGAGGTTTTGGGTTTGAATCCTTTCCTTTTATCATTATTATTTATTATCCTAACCCTATACTTAAACATCTGGCTTATATATTATTTTCACTCAATTGATGATAGAATGAGTCTATTGGTTTAGTTGTAAGACTTCAGCTCACCCTTGGGTTTTGTGTTTGAATCCCAGAGCGTGGAAACGAGAATAATTTTTACTAGTTCCCTAGGTGTGCCGCCCATGTGGATGTAGTTATGTTGAAATTGAACTCTGGTAGAATTTGATAGGATTATTAATCTGATTTAGTAGGGATATGGGTGGTTATTGTTAAAAGTATTTTTTTTATTTTTTTATTTTTTATTTTGAAACTATCTCCTAATTTTACTCCCCTATTTCTGCTGTCCCAATTTTTTCTCCATATTTCCCATACATGTTTTTTTCTTTTGTTGTATTGAGTGTTTGAAAAATCCATTTTTTCATTTTCTTATTCTCTACTACTTTTCTTTAACCTTTTATTATATTTTGCTATTCTAGGTGTAACACCTCCAAAATAAGGCTTAGGAGTTTTAGGGGTATTTTAGGGATTTTAGCGTTAGAGTGTTCAGAATTTTACGACATGATTTATTAGTAATGTTTTTACTATGGTTTTCAAGAAATTAAATAAATTTCACCTTCAATTTTGAAAATTGGACTGATTTGTAAAAGAGCCAAAATTGTAAGTTTTTAAAAGAGAATTATACCAGATTTTAAAATCCAACCTAAAAACCCTCATTTATAGTTTCATTTTCACGTTAGTCTTCTTCCTCTCTCATACTTGTGTCGTCCATAGTTCTCCTAACTCTCCCGATCAATTTTGAATTCCAAATCCTAATTCCTTTTGATTTCTATCATCTCTTAAGTTATAAATCTCCATAGAAGTTAAGAAAAACACCAAAAACACCATTGTTTCTCCATTGTCAAGCTTGTGAGTTTTTCGAGTTTTCGATTAAACGCTCGATTTTTCATCAAATAAGGTAACAATTCATCTTCCCATTACTTTTAAATGTTATTTAGTCTTTAAAACTATGTTTTTAGCCATTAAAGCACATGTTTTAAATAAATGTTGAAAATTAGGCTATTAATGGTGGATTTCAGGGTTTTGGATAAAAATGTGATTTCAAAGTGTTTTTCAACTTGTTTTGACATGATTAGAAGATTTCTAAACTTACTTTGAAGTTTTGTTGAAGATTTCTTGAGTTTTAGTGAAATTTCAAAAAATAGTCATAAAACATGTCGAAAAAGTCGATATTATGAGTTGAGTATATTATTGTAGTTTAAAGGTTGGGAAATAGTCGTAGGTGAATAATTAGATGAATGAAACTCATTTTAGGTGAAAAGATTAAGTGTAGATCGAGATATTTGGATTTCAAGTTGGTTGTGTTAAATATTTCGGCTACATGAGAACATATCTTAGGCTTATTTTTTGATTGCTTGTGGTGAGTCTCTAGCTAATTTTTGAATGTATTGTTGTGTGAATTATTGTGTTGAAGCTTCGGATTCATTAGGACCTTCTACAATTTAAGGAAAAACTAGTTTGAGCTTTTGGCTTTTCGACGAAAGAGTAATTGGTGAGTGTTTGGAATAATTGCTTGTGGACATGATTCAATGCATTATTTGGGAATTTAGTAGTAGCCTAAACCCCTACTCTAAATTTCAAGTATAAGCTTTCTCATACCTATGTTATCTTGTGAACTATGTGCTTGTGTGTTTGTTAATATGTGAATTGGGATGAGATGCTATAACATGTGATATGTGGTTATGATAACAGTTGTGAAAGTGCAAATGTGTTGTAACACCCCTTACTCGTGTCCAATGCTGGGACCGAATACGAGGCTTTACCAGACTTAACTTACTTGGACATACATTATCGGGCTATAAAATTTCATTTCAAACTTAAAATTTTTCATTCATATTCATAACATCCTTATTATGGGCCTACAAGGCCTTAAACATACATCCGGAAGGTTTCGGAGTTAAACCGGAAACTTTTATGCACCTAGAAAATTTTTGCACGCCCGTTTGAAATGGAACACGGTCGTATGGAAAGGCCGTGTAGTCACACATGCCCATGTTCCTAGCCTATGTAGGATTTATTTTTCATTTCGAACCTACAGGGACTTTCACACAGCCGGACACACGCCCGTGTCTTTAACCCATGTCCACCACACGGACTAAACACGCCCATGTCCTCACCCGTGTGTGAAAACCTGGGTATTCTATTTATTACGTCATCAATCTCTTAAAGGGCACACAGCCTAGGCACACACCTGTGTCCTGGCCCGTGTGATGAATCAAATTCTCGTATTTTGATAGAGGGGACACATGGCCTATCAACACACCCATGGGGCTGACCGTTTGTCACACACGGCCTAGACACACGCCCATGTGTCTACCCGTGTGGACAATTATAAGGCTATTTTCCAAGCCAATTGCCACCCTGAAACATAATCACACTTATACCATCACAAGCAATACATAACATGGCAATAATGCACTATGAAGAATCATTAATTATCATTTATTATTTTCACATTTTACTCCATCATTTGCATGAACTTTCACATCATAAAACTCATCATCATTAAAGTATGAAAACTTGACCAATATTGGCCAGTTCACAATGGCCATTTACATAATGAGTATATAACCTTAGTAGCCAACACTTTGTTTTTCAAATATGACATAACACAAGATGACCAAGTTCCTATACATGCCATACCCAAAATAAATCAACTTTACAATACCAAAAGAATGATTGATTGTGTGATCCGAGCTCCGGCGTTCTACGATCCTCGAGCTAGCTTGGTGATACTACAAGAAGAAGGGAAAAGAAAGAGGTAAGCATATAGCTTAGTAAGTTTGCATGAATTAATATAACAACATAAATACTCATAGTAAAATCCATTCATCATGGAACAATAGCAACACAAGTTCTCAAGTACTTTGTCATAATTTCTCATACTTATTCTTACCCATCATATGTCACATTACGGATTTCATAACTCGTATTTTACTTACGGTACCTATATCACTTCAGCCCATAATTTAGCACTTATGCTACCTTGATCATAGAATTAAATCATTAACATCCTTAACTTAAATGGAACTCTTTGTTGTAACACCCCAAACCGGCCCATAAGTTCCAACCGGATCTGGTATGCTACGGGTTGAACATTGAAAACTTTTCTCTAAAAGATTTTGGAAAAACTTAGTTTATTTTAGCCGAGTAATCCCTTAAATGTGAGATTTTGTAAATAACTTTACCACTTGCGTTGATTAGGCTGAAAAGCCCATTTATTATTTCATTTTATTTTGGAGACTAAAAAAAACATAAGTTTTGCAAATCCCGACAAAAATAAATCGAAGTCTAAGTTAAGGAGGCCTTATTACATAAATAGTCCCAAAGAAATAATAATAAAAAAAGAAAACCAAACTTAATCTATAAAAAAAACTTGATGGCCCATCGAGTCCGTCCCGGCTCCCATGTCCATGATCTAATGATCATCTGAAAGAGTAGAGAAAAAGGAAAGCGGTGAGTCACCAAGACTCAGCATATAAATCCTGAACACACTGACCTAAGGCTCGCAAACACATTATGGGCCTTGGCCCATACATAGAGGCAACAATCATAATACATGATACATAATACATAATGAATGGCCCAACCCATCCTAGAATTCCATGCTCTACACACCAACCCGTACCAACCATCACACCTTGGAGATTTCTATAATCAACCCTCCATCCGCTACACAGCACGTGGCATAGCCACCGATCACTGTGTGACCTAACATTTATATTTGTGGGATTTCTACCACCGGTCACCATATGACCCATGTTTATATTCGTGGGATTTCTACCACCGGTCACCATATGACCCATCATGCACTTCCCCTTTCATATTATATTTCCACCCCATGCATACATACATAAAGAGAACATCATACAGGCTTTCATATGTCTCAATATACATAGAGATTTCTATGATTGAGTACCTGGCATCCTTGCCTAACCCTTTTTGGGTTTTAATCGACTGTCTACACAGCCAATTTCTTAGCCCACTACACATAAATTACAATTAGAGAGTGTGTGTTAGAGATCTACACACCTGATTACCGATAAAATAATACTTTTTATGTCAACGCTATCCGTAGTTGACACAACTACTATCTGCCTAAGGTGTTATTCAGAAGCCAGTCCATAACCAAGTGGCCAATCTCGAACGGTGAATACCGCTCATTTCTTAAACTTAGGGATTCTCTCTTTTGCCTGATCCATATTTAATTCCATCACAAGTCCTTTTCAGAACTACTATCACAATATATGATCGTTAATCCTCATCATAAAGTTTAGATCTTGCATATAATGAATGAATCTAGTAAAAATCTAGGGAAAATCTCCTTACCTTAAAATCCCGAAATTAAAGACTAGCTATTTTCGGCTTTTAGATCTAGACGACCAAGTTTCCTTCAAATCCGGAATGCCGCCCAACATAGAACCATTAAACTATTAGTTTTTCGGCTTTTGCCTTTCAAAAACCTAAATAGAACATGAGAAACAAATAGAAGTCGACACTTACCTTAACACAGGGAATTCGGCTAGCACTGGAGAGGATTCGACAATGTCAATGAGGAAGATTTAAATGCCGAAAGAAATAGAACCAACTCACAAATAGGATGAATAGAAAAAAACTATGGAGATTTTGGCTTTTAGAGAAATCGGCACAAGAGGAAAAGAATGGAAAGAGAGTGAAGGGAGAGGTTTTGGCTTTTGAAGAAATTAAAGAAAAGAAAATGTAGAGGGAGAGACTAAGAATTTTAGCACAATAGAAGAAGAAGAAATTAGGGTTCAAATGCCAGAATTAATGAGATATCCCCCCTATTTATAGAAATTTTGGCACTCCTATCAAAAAATCAAAAGTACCCTTCCTAATAACTAAAAATCAAGCTAATAAAAAGGGAAAATTTGGCACCCCTTTTTTCATGAAGTAGCCGAATTCTTTACTCCTCTAGGTGGTGGATTTTCGGCCATCACCTTTCCTTGATAGCTCCTATCTTTTCTCCGTTTTATCTTTTATATTATCAATTATAAAATCCATGTAAATCCTCCTATTTTTGAGCCTTGTTTCTGTCCACTTCACCTAACTCTAATGCCAAATTTAGCTTACTTAAATTAAGAGAATTGGGCTCCATAGAACTTAATTTTGGGCCCCTTACACCCTTGTTGTGGCATCACCCCTTGCTCCCTTTTAAGTGACAAAAATGGCCCAAAAACATGGGCTCCTTGCAGCCAAAACTTGGGCCTCTTTAACTGTTAGTGACATTACCTTCTAACTCCCTTGCAGCGCGACCTATTGTTGGGCTATAAGCCCACGTTGGTATTTTAAACACGATTACCACCTTTTAACTCTATAGTGCCCAATCAGACAATTTAACCAAGGCCTTTGCCTAGTCGTGAGCCCAATTTGGACCCCTATCACTTAAATTAACATATTAAACATATCTTTACACTAAACCCATAGACCCATTAATTCAGGATGTTACAGTTCTACCCCCTTAAAGAAATTTCATCCTCAAAATTACCTGATTAGAAAAGATGGGGGTATTGCTGCTGCATTGCTTCCTCGGGTTCCCACGTAGCCTCCTCAGAACCATGATTCCACCACAGCACCTTAACCAATGGGACCGTTTTCCTTCGCAATACCTTGACATCATGATCCAGAATTTCCACTAGTTCCTCTTCGAAGGATAGATCGGGTCTTACCTTGATTTCCTCCGCAGGCACTATGTGAGATGGACCCGAACGATAATGTTTTAACATAGAGACGTGAAATACATCATGAATTTGACTTAATTTCGGAGGTAACTCAAGCTGATATGCCACTGGTCCTACTCGCTTCAACACCTGATATGGTCTGATAAATCTGGGGCTCAACTTACCCTTATGTCCGAATCTTAGCACTTTCTTCCACGGCGATACTTTTAGGAATACCTTGTCCCCCACTACAAACTCTATGTCCTTACATCTTAAGTCAGCATAGGACTTCTGTCTATCTGCCGCCTCCTTTAGTCTAGCCGGAATTACTTCCACCTTCTTCTCCGTCTCGGCGACCAAGTTCGGACCCAAAATTTGACGTTCCCCTAATTTCGTCCAACATGTAGGAGTACGATACTTCCGCCCATACAAAGCTTCATAGGGTGCCATCTGAATACTTGACTGTAACTATTTTTATAAGAAAACTCTGCTAACGGTAAGAACTCCTTCCAACTACCTCTGAAATCAATGACACACCCTCTCAACATGTCCTTCAAGACTTGAATCACCCGCTCAAATTGTCCATCGGTCTGAGGATAAAATGTTGTACTGAAATCCAACTTCGTTCCCAGTGATTGATGTAATGCCTTCCAAAATCACGAGGTGAACCTAGGGTCCCTATCTGATATGATTGATACCGTACTCTATGCAACCTTACCACCTCTGCTATGTACAGCTTAGCCAGCTTTTGCAAAAAGTAATCGACCCGCACGGGTATGAAGTGAGCAGACTTCGTCAAACGGTCCACAACCATCCAAACTGAATCTTTCTTAGTCGGTGTGAGGGGTAGCCCACTAACAAAGTCCATTGTGATCATTTCCCACTTCCATTGGGGACTCTTCACCGGCTGCAATAACCCTGATGGTAATTGATGCTCCGCCTTGACCTGCTGATAGGTTAAACACTTGGCCACTAAATCAGTCACCTCCCGTTTTAAGTTTGGCCACCAGAATTGCTCCCGTAAGTCTCGATACATCTTACTCCCTCCGAGATGCATAGCGTATAGACTACTATGCGCTTCTTGCAAAATCCTTCGCCTCAACTCAGGATCCCTCGGCATGCATACTCTCCCTTGGAAACATAATAGCCCATCCTTATCAACACTGAATTTTGTCGATTCATCACTTGACCCTACCGGAAACCTTTCTTTCAACAACTCATCCGTCTGTTGCTTCTCCTTAACCTGGTCAACCCATGAGGGTTTCACCTGCAGTTCAGTTAACAACCTTCCATCATCATATAGACTAAGGTGAGCAAACATTGCTCTTAAGTCAGAGATTACTTTACGACTTAGAGCGTCTGCTACTACGTTAGCTTTACCGGATGATACTCGATCGAGCAGTCATAATCTTTTAACAACTCAATCCACCTCCTCTGCCTTAAATTCAACTCCTTCTGAGTCAAAAGATACTTCAAGCTTTTATGATCAGTGAAAATGACAGATTTCTCCCTGTAAAGATAATGCCTCCAAATCTTCAAAGCAAAAACTACCGATGCCAACTCCAAGTCATGGGTGGGATAATTTGCTTCATGCGGTCTTAATTGCCGATATGCGTATGCTACGACCTTTTCATCTTGCATCAACACACACCTTAATCCCATGTGTGACGCATCACAGTAAATCAGGAATTTTTTCCCAGCCTCCAATTGAATCAGCACCGAAGCCTCCGTTAAAATTCTTTTAACCGTCAAACTCTCTTTTTTATCGACCAAACAAACGGAACTCTTTTTCGTAACAACTTAGTCAACGGTGCTACAATTAAGAAGAATCATTCAACAAACCGTCGATAGTATCTGACCAAACCAAGGAAACTCTGAATCTCTGCCACTGACTTGGGTGACTTCCAATCCAACACCGCTTTAATTTTCTGAGGGTCAACCCTAATCCCCTCAGCCGACACAACGTACCCGAGAAAAATAACCTCCTTCAGCCAAAATTCACACTTACTGAATTTGGCATACAACCGCTTTTCCCTTATAATCTGTAGAACCATTCGTAGATGTGTATCATGCTCCCCTTCCGATCTTGAATAAACCAAGATGTCATCAATAAAAACCACGACAAATCGATCTAGGTAGGGTTGGAACACTCAGTTCATCATGTCCATGAACGCTGCTGACGCGTTGGTTAACCCAAATGGCATCACCATGAACTCATAGTGACCATAGCGAGTCCTAAAGGCCTTCTTATGAATATCAGCCTCCTTAACCTTAAGCTGATGGTACCCGACCTCAGATCTAACTTTGAAAAGACTGAGGCCCCCTTCAACTGATCAAACAAGTCATCGATCCTTGGCAACGGGTACTTGTTCTTGATCGCTAACTTATTCAACTGGCGATAGTCAATACACATACGCATTGACCCATTCTTCTTCTTGACAAATAAAATCGGTGCTCCCCACGGTGACACACTAGGTCGAATAAACCCTTTATCCAATAACTCCTGAATCTGCACTTTCAACTCCACCAACTCCTTCGGTGCCATTCGATATGGAGCTATAGATACCAGTGCTGTCATTGGAAGAAGATCGATTCCAAACTCTACTTCACGATCCGGAGGTAATCCCGAAAGCTCCTCAGGGAAAACATCAGGAAATTCCTTCACCGTCCTAACGTTTCTCACTGTTAGTTCCTTAGCTTCCATAGCGCGAACAAACATCAAGACTGCCTCACATCCTTTCCTCACCATCCTTTCCGCTCTCAGGGCGGTCACCATGTTTAATAGACAGTTCCCCCTTTCTCCCATCACCAACACTTCATCACCCTCGGGGGTTTTTAACATCATACGCTTATCGCACAATCTAGATTAGCTTGATACTTCACAAGCCAATCCATGCCTAAAATTAAATCAAACTCCCGAACGGTAATTCCATTAGATCCGTTCGAAGACTATCCCGTAACTTCTAGAGGTACTTCCCGATAGAGTTTATCCACTATCACTGATTGTCCTAACGGGCTAACTACAGTCATTTCCCTAGGGGTAATTTCAGATTCTAACCTTAAAGTTCCAGATACGCTACTAGTTACCTACGAATGCGTCGACCCAATGTCAATCAATGCAGTGTAAGGTAAGCTAAAAATGTACCGATTATGACATCCGGTGCGTCAGCCTCCTCTCAACGTCTGACAGCATAGACCAACCCCGACTATCTCGCCTCAATGTTTCCTACCCCTTGACCTGGTCTCCACGACCCCGACCAGAATTGTTACCACCTCTGGCTGCCCCACGACCTCCTCTGCCAGGCTGAACATTCCCTTAGCCCGTGGGCCCTTCATTGCCTTTTTGCTGTGGACAGTTCCTAACTTGATGGTCCAAAAACCCACATCTAAAGCACTTCCCACTGCCCGCCCTACACTCACCCGCATGGGATTTACCATATTGAGCACACTTCGATGTCTGACTAGTAGCAGCAGGTCTATTATCTTGTCTCGGCCCATCTGGCCTGGGTCTTTTCTGATTACCTCCAGTTATTCCCGATGATCCAAAGTTTCTCTTACCTTCACCCCTATCTCTATCCCGATTCAGCTTTTCCATCCGTTTCACCTCCTCCGCTATCTTTGCCTTTTCCACAAACACTGAAAATTCCCGTTCTCGTTGCAGAGCTATCAACACCCGTAATTCATCTTTCAGGACATCCTTAAACCAGACACATCCCTCATGCTCCGTGGCCACTATCCCTCAAACATAATGGCTCAAGCATAAGAATTCCACTTCGTTCGCCGCTACGGACCTACTTCCTTGAACCAGGTTCAGGAATGCTCTGCGCTGCGCATCCACATAGCTCGATCCAAGATACTTATTTTGAAACGCTATTTTGAAGAACTCCCGTGTGATGCGGTCAGCCACCTACCATCCTTAATCGTGAGCCACCAATGGTAGGCTTCATCCTTCAAGAGGGATATAACCCCTTTTAATTTCTCTTCCTCCGTGAGGTCCAGATCGTCCATTATGCGTTCCACTGCCTCTAACCAATACTCAGCTGAGCTCGGGGCTATACTAGAGATTCCTCTAAACACTTCTGCCCCGTTGCTCCTAAGTCGCTCAAGTACAGATTTTTTGGCTCCTGTGCCCATACCTGCTCCAACAACTCTCTCCAAAACCCTTAACATAGCTTGAGATACAGCATCATCTCCAGCCGTCTGATCTTGAAATTTTGACTCCACAACTGGTGGCACTGGTACCTCATTCCCGGATTCGTGACCAGACCCTACGGGTTCTGACATAGCAATCCTGCCTCTACCTCAGCCACGCACACCACGTCCTCTAGTGTTCATCCTACCGTTCGCGATTTATCTGATTAGAAATTTTATGATTTATTAGTTTTCTTCCACTAATTAACCACGGACACTCTTATGAATAGTGGGTTTAAAAGTAGTTCTTTCGAATTCGCAACGAGTTCAATTTTACGGCTGTATCTCCTAGTCCTAGGAGTCACACACAATCAACCATCAACATACAACCAACATCCATGAACTCACATTCATCATATAAGGGTATTTTTGTCATTTCACTACCGAGGGGTATTTTCATAATTTATCCTACAGAAGGTATTTTTGTAAAAAAATTTAAAAAAACAAAATAATAAGGTTTCTTGGTGATTTTTCAAAATAAAGGTATTTTGCTAATTTTGCAATTCGAGGGTATTTTGGTAATTTTGTCAACTTTGGTAACTTTCATGAATCAGGGGTAATTTAGTAATTCCTCAACAAGGGTACTTTGGTAATTTTTTAATCAAGGGTATTTTGGTCATTCAAAAAAATTAGGGGTATCTTGGTAAATTTTCTCAACCTAGGGCTTTTGGGTAATTTACACAATCGGGACGTATAAGCAATTTTATAAAAGAAATGGGTAATCTTGGTCCTTTCGGGTTTTAGTTATAAATTTTGGCCCGTCAACAAGCCCTTATGGCTAAGGTGAATAAATACCACGCACTGTAGGATTCGAGAAAAGAGGAGGTGAGTCACTAGGATCGCTTAAATACCAAGCTCTTCCCGGATCCAATCCTAGACATGCGTATGCCTGTTACCACACCCTAACCCATCGACTTGGTCACGGGTTTGTTTAGTTGGATTAAGTCTTATGGATTTGAAGAGTTGTTTAACTAGGCCTAAAGTCCATTAATACCATCCTACTAGTCTACGTCCCTCAAGCCCATCAACCCAACAAGTACATCACATCAAGGGTAGAATACTTACCTGCATGGATCGGGTGCCGGTAGACTCGAAGGCCCTATTTTCTTCCAAAGTTTTGTTCAAATTCTCTTCAACTTTACAAAACATCCCTAGGCCCATTTCACAGCCCGAGTTTTGAACTGGGCTCTGATACCAAAATGTAACACCCCAAACCCAACCTATAAGCTCCAACTTGATTTGGTATGCTACGGGTTGAACATTGAAAACTTTTCTCTGAAAGGTTTTGGAAAAACTTAGTTTATTTTAGCCGAGTAATCCCTTAAATGTGAGATTTTGTAAATAACTTTACTACTTGCGTTGATTGGGTTAAAAGCCCATTTATTATTTCATTTTATTTTGGAGACTAAAAAAAAACATAAGTTTTGCAAATCCCGACAAAAATAAATCGAAGTCTAAGTTAAGGAGGCCTTATTACATAAATAGACCCAAAGAAATAATAAAAAAAAAAGAAAACCAAACTTAATCTATAGAAAAAAAAACTTGATTGCCCCTCGAGTCTGTCTCGGCCCTCATGTCTACGATCTATTGCTTATCTGAAAGAGTAGAGAAAAAGGAAAGCGGTGAGTCACCAAGACTCAGTGTATAAATCCTGAACACACTGACATAAGGCCCACAAACACATTATGGGCCTTGGCCCATACATAGAGGCAACAATCATAATGCATGATAGACAGTACATAATGAATGGCCCAACCCATCCTAGAATTTCATCCTCTACACACCAACCCGCAACAACCATCACACCTTGGGGATTTCTACAATCAACCTTCCATCCGCTACACACCACGTGGCATAGCCACCGATCACTGTGTGACCTAACATTTATATTTGTGGGATTTCTACCACCAGTCACCATATGACCCATGTTTATATTCGTGGGATTTCTACCACTGGTCACCATATGACCTATCATGCACTTCCCCTTTCATATTATATTCCAACCCCATGCATACATACATAAAGAGAACATCATACAAGCTTTCATATGTCTCAATATACATAGAGATTTCTATGATTACGTACCTGGCATCCTTGCCTAACCCTTTTTGGGTTTTATTCGACTGTCTACACAGCCACTTTCCAGTTTTTTAGCCCACTACAAATAAATTACAATTAGAGAGTGTGTGTTAGAGATCTATACACTTGATTACCGATAAAATGATACTTTCTATGTCGATGCTATCTGTAGTCGACAC
Organism: Gossypium rotundifolium; assembly: GCA_025506655.1. NCBI lineage: Eukaryota > Viridiplantae > Streptophyta > Magnoliopsida > Malvales > Malvaceae > Gossypium > Gossypium rotundifolium. The sequence continues at coordinate 115,333,431 of CP106732.1, read as the reverse complement.
AACTTCTATCTACCTAAGGTGTTGCTCAGAAGCCGGTCCACAACCAAGTGGCCAATCTCAAATGGTGGATACCGCTCGTTTCTTAAACTTAGGGATTCTCTCCTTTGCCTGATCCATATTTAATTCCATCACAAGTCCTTGTCAGAACTACTATCACAATATATGATCGTTAATCCTCATCATAAAGTTTAAATCTTGCATATAATGAACGAATCTAGTAAAAATCTAGGGAAAATCTCCTTACCTTAAAATCCCAAAATTGGAGACTAGCTATTTTCGGCTTTTAGATCTAGGCGACCAAGTTTCTTTCAAATCCTGAAATGCCGCCCAACATAGAACCATTAAACTATTAGCTTTTCAGCTTTTGCCTTTCAAAAATCGAAATAGAACATGAGAAACCAACAGAAGTCGACACTTACCTTAACACAGGGAATTCGGCTAGCACTGGAGAGGATTCGACAATGTCAATGAGGAAGATTTAAATGCCGAAAGAAATAGAACCAACTCACAAATAGGATGAATAGAGAAAAACAATGGAGATTTCAGCTTTTAGAGAAACCGGCACAAGAGGAAAAGAATGGAAAAGAGAGTGAAGGGAGAGGTTTCAGCTTTTGAAGAAATTAAAGAAAAGAAATTGTAGATGGAGAGACTAAGAATTAAGGCACAATAAAAGAAGAAGAAATTAGGGTTCAAATGCCAGAATTAATAAGATATCCCCCCTATTTATAAAAATTTCAACACTCCTATCAAAAAATCGAAAGTACCCTTCCTGATAACTAAAAATCATGCTAATAAAAAGGGAAAATTCGGTACCTCTTTTTTCATGAAGTAGCCGAATTCTTTACTCCTCTAGGTGGTGGATTTTTGGCCATCACCTTTCCCTGATAGTTCCTATCTTTTCTCCGTTTTATCTTCTATATTATCAATTATAAAATCCATGTAAATCCTCCTATTTTTGAGCCTTGTTGCCGTCCACTTCACCTAACCCTAATGCCAAATTTAGCTTACTTGAATTAAGAGAATTGGGCTCCATAGAACTTAAATTTTGGGCCCCTTACACCCTTATTGTGACGTCACCCCTTGCTCCCTTTTAAGTGCCGAAAATGGCCCAAAAACATGGGCTCCTTGCGGTGAAAACTTGGGCCTCTTTAACTATTAGTGACGCCACCTTCTAACTCCCTTACAGCACCACCTATTGTTGGGCCACAAGCCCACATTGGTATTTTAAACACAATTAGCACCTTTTAACTCTATAGTGCCCAATCAGACAATTTAACCAAGACCTTTGCCTAGTCCTGAGCCCAATTTGGACCCCTATCACTTAAATTAACATATTAAACATATCCTTACACTAAACGCATAGACCCATTAATTCAGGATGTTACATTTGTCATCCTTACACAATATTTAGCTCATTTTCATCTTTACATACTTAGCTCATTTGGTCGTTGAACTACTCGAAATATTGGAGGATACTCAATCTCATCAAACGTGTATCATGATGCCAATGCCATATCACAGATATGGTCTTACATGGGATCACCTCTTGATGCCGATGCCATATCCCAGATATGATCTTCCACAGGATCTCTTAGCTCGATGCTAATGCCATGTCCCAGACATGGTCTTATACAAGATCGTATATAGATGTCGATGCCATTTCCTAAACATGGAATTACACGAGATCTTCCTTTAGTGTCGAAGTCATGTCCCAGACATGGTCTTATACGGGACCTTCCTTATTCGATGCCGATGCCATGTCCTAGATATGGTCTTCTATGGGACCTACAATTGGTGCCGATGCCATGTCCCAAACAAGGTCTTATACAGGACCGTCCTTATCTCATGTCGTGACAAAGGTATCCTCGTTATTTCGAATTTTCAACCAGGACTTCAACTTGTTATATTCTCTTCACTTTCTCATCGAGGTATCATTAATCAATTTCATGGAAATAATAATGTGCATTTCTCATAATAATAAGTAATTTAAACATAAAACATATGTAGCCTTAATTTCACACAAACTTACCTCGGTACTCAAAATGCGTGTAAATGTTTGATTTAGTCCAACACTTTGTTCTTGTCTCGGTTTCAGTCCGAGCTTCATGTTTTTGATCTATAATAACAATTTCACTTGTTTAATACTCACATTGACTAAATTGACTCATGAATTATACTTTAGAAAAATTATGGTTTTGCCCCTAAACTTTCACATAATTACACTTTTGTCTCTGGGCTCGTAAAATGATTTTTATTCAACTTTCTTGTATTTTAAGCCTAGAAGAATCATTTTCTTAACTACAACAGCCTTCAATTTCTACTATTTCACTCATGTATGACCATTTTTACAACTTTTACAATTTGGTCCTTTTATGCATTTTTCATGAAAATCACTTAGAAAAAGATGTTTATCATACATCAAACTTTCATATTCTTCCATAAAACATCAAATTACATGCATATCATACATGGGTAAATTTTTAAATATAAACCCTAGCTCAAAATATAGCTAGAAATAGCTAAATCGAGCTACAAGGATCTCAAAAATACGAAAAACATTAAAAATGGGGCTAGGATGCACTTACTATCAAGCTTGGAAGTTGAAGAAATCCTAGCTATGTCTCCTTGAAAATTTCGGCACTTAGAGGAAGAAGATGGACAAGGTTTTAGCTTATTTTTCCCTTTTTTATTCATTAATTAACCAAATAATTAAAATGCCCTTAAGGCCCTTTCTTGAGATTTTTCCTTCCCATATCCATTTTTGTCTATCTTAACATATAATGGTCTAATTGCTAAATAAGGACTTCTAATAATTTTTATAATGCTATTTCATACTTAAATCTTCTAGAATCTCATATTTTCTAATCTTTGCAATTTAGTCCTAATGGACAATTTAATCACTAATTAATAAAATTTCTTCATGAGATTTTCACACAATCATGCAAACACATCATAAGACTCATAAAAATCATAAAACACATATTTTTACTTGAATTTATGTTCTCGCACCACTATTCTGGCTAGGCCCTAAGTCGGGCTATTACATGTGTACATGTTATGTATATGTTAAATATCGTGATAGTGTTTTGCTAAATATGAAAATATGCAAAGATAGTGCACAAATAATCAGTAAGTTATATTTTGGCCTTATGATCTTGAAACCGTTGGATATAGTTGGCATGCCATAAGATTGTGAGTACTCACCTATATGTATAGTGATTTTGGGTATTGATACCCTGGGACATGTTGGAGGGATAAGGGAATTTGAGCTAAGCTTCATTCAACGGGACATGTGAGGGGAAATAAGAAGAGTGTTAGCTTTATGCTTCACTTTTAGGACATGTTTGACTCTATGAGTCTATGTGGTGTGTTGGAAATTCGTGAATCCCATGAGTGATGGTAGAGCTCACTTTTATGTTTCATAGCTCAAGTGCCAAATTATCTTAAATTCTGAATATTTGTGTATTGTGATATGTGACATGCGACTATTATGCAATATATCTATAAACATGTTTTTGAGTATTGTGATATATGCTTGAATGTTAAGTGATTATATGAGTATTATTATATATGCTTAAATGCTATGTGAATATATGTGTAATGTGAGACATGCTTAAAAGTGAATATGATTACCATGTAAATAAACTAGTAAACAATGCACGAGTAAGAATAATAAGACACTAAAGTTGGAATTGTTAAGGTTGTGTTGTATGGTTGTTTCGTTAATATTTGATGAATTGTTTGCATGGTATTGTTCTAGGCATTCACTAAGCTTATTAAGATCATTGACTCCCTTTTTAAACCCTTGCAGATTAGTAGTGTGCCGATGTGAGCGGTGTGGTTCTAAGGGGTGATCCAAGCAAGCCCTTTTTCGTTATTTCATTGGTGTTATTTTTAATTGTTTATGTTTTGGGAATAAGACAATGTGGTAGACTTTTAAAGATATTTTTCATGATGCTTTGGAAGTTCCATAGCTTAATGACTCTTAGGATTTTGAGAATTGAATCGTATTATGCTGATTATCATTTGAACTTACTTTCAATGTTTGAGACTATTACTATGGCCGTTTTGATGTTTATTTGATGATAATATGATAGCATGATGAATTGGTACGAGTTGGAATGAATTATATGCGTAAAAAGTGGTATTTTTCTAGTTTGAAGCAGGGATATTGATATTCATTTTGTAAAAATGATACCTCTGTGATATTTCAATGTGTAGGAAGTCAGTTTGGTAATTTGGTATCAATACCTTATCAATGAGTATCAATACTCGGAGTAATTTTATCGATAATTTTGCAAAGGTACGAATATTTTTCGAGACTTTGATTTTAGAAAAGATACATAATACTGATTTGGTAATGATTTTACAAACAGTATCGATACCGTACCAGGAAAATATCGATACCTACATGACTTGCTTTGGTGTTTTGCTAAATGGACCTTATGCATGTTTAATTATTATTATTATTTTGGCATGTTCTAATGATGATTAATATATGTTTTTTTGTAAGATCACTGCTAAAGAGGATGATTTCTTAATAATGGGACAATTGGCTATGAGTATGACATGAGACGGTGGTATGGCATCCTGATATTCGGGCTTGGTGACCAGGTCAGGTATAGGGTGTTACACTAAGTGTTAAGAATCCTAGTGTTTCCATTTTTGATCCTTGCTTTTGTAGCATTTCTTTACGGTGATTATTGTTGTTAAGTTTTACGTTTTCTATCTAGGAATTTTGTTTTGGGTTTTCTCTAAGTGTGGTAGTCAGTTTTGGGTAATTGGTGGTCTAATTGTTCATGTTCTTTAGGGGTGATCTTGTGACAAACGCTCTATCAATAAATTGAGTGTTAGGAATTGTTTCACCTTTGGGTAAGAATTTGAATACTTCAGTTTAAAGGCTGGTTGAGTAAATTGTTACTTTGGTTGATACCCCTAACATTTGAGGCTGAATACTTTAATCGAGTAAGGACCAAGTGATTAATTTTGAATTGGTATGGCTGCTAATTAGATTATTTTAATTACTATTTTAGGGTTTAAAAGTGTGTCATATCATCATTTTTTAGAAACAGTATGGTGTATACCTTGATCTTGTAAAAATAGCAAACGACAGAAAGTCAAAAAATTCATTGTCGACGTCACACACCCATGCGAGCCACACAAATTGGGTTAATTGGGCCGTATGGGTCACACGGGCGTGTGTTAAGCCGTGTGGACCACACGGGCTAGCCCAATTAGGCCGTGTGGGCCATACGAACATGTGGGCCCATTTTTTAGAATTTTCCCTAGGGTTGTTTTTTATGTGTGAATCAAATTTAAGCTTTTCATAAGGTCCGTACTGTATAAATGAGATTGTAAAACATGAGATTTGATATTTTTCTTTCGTTAATATGATTTCTAAAAGCCTTGTGTGTATAGTATGTGCGACTTTGATTTGATATTTAAAAGATTGATATGGCATGTGTAATATCTGCAAGCATATTAGTAGTGTGTGATTCGTATCAAACTTATAAATTTGGGAGTTTTATTTGCCTATTTTCTATATAGCAAGGTATATTTTATTAATGGTGAGTTATGATTTATTTCAATTCCATAGCATGTGACATTGTGGACTTTCTGTTAAGGTGATTTGTAATATGATATATCTGTCTGCAAAGCATAGAATTGCATACTTACTAGTTTTTGTCAAAAATATAAACGCATGTTCAACATGCTCATCATTCTGTTTCTGTATTTGCATGCAATGTCACATTGCATGGTGTTGGGTTAATATAGTAAGGAGGAAGTTCTGACAATTTAATAATCTGCGTAATCTGGTGGTTTAACCACATATCTGTTCCGGTAGCTTGACTGCAGTATAGTGGTTTGACAACATATATATGATCTGATAGATTTAACTGAAACTCTGGTGGCATTGTCCACAATTATCTATTGGTGTTCTTTTGGATGGAAAATTTCTGAGGAACTCTTGTTATTGTGTAGCAAAGTTGGGTAGGCAATTTTTTAAAATTCTGCATGTTGTTTTCTGAAAAATAATACATTGTCATAACTATTCATGCACAATTTTCCCATTTGAATTTGATAAATTTCTCTGCGATGTTTTGACATGTTTAATATGTTATTGGTGTTTCTATTGGAGTTTTAGTTACACACTGAGCTTGTTAGCTCATTCTTCTGTATTTGTCCTTTTCAGATAATCTGCAAATTTAGGACCGGACAACGTGAGGGAGCTTAGAATATTTTCTCACTTAAGATGGTCTGAATTATTTTTAACTAAGTTTTCTGGACTCTTGGTTTATGGACTATGTTTTCGGATTTGATTTTAGTTTTTGGGTTTTTGTTATTGGCTAGTTTTTGGGTTTTTGTTATTGGCTTAAGTTTTCTGTTAAGTTAAAGGAAGGCTTTTTTTTTAAATTAATCGAATATGGATTTTCTGCTACAAATTTGAAACAAGTTTTACGAAAGTTAACAATGAAAGTTTCAAAATATGCACAATCAATAAATATACATTTTCTCTAAGCTAAATCACTGTTTCCAATTTAGCTACTTTGGAATTTTCGCTGCAAATCTAAGTATCAAATTAAGCATTTTTTCGTAAAATAAATAAATACTGCGCGTGATTTCATAAATAACTTGAAGTGGTTTTTCTAAGTTAATATTTTTAGAATTCACAATTTCTAATGCTGGATTTAAATCTTTGTGTTTTTAAACAAACTAACATAATTCTTCTAGATTTGGCCTTAACGTCTAAGTCGGGTGTGGGGTGTTACAAGTTTATTACAGGAATAAAAAGGTAGACAATGTTTTGCCAAAGTATATACTGAGCAATGTCTCATTTTATTTAATGAAGACAAAGGGATTGCATCATTCAAATATTATAACATTGATTAGATGAACAAGTCTATTGTACCAAGAACTTGTATAAATTTTATTGGTAGTAGTAATAGTATCTCGATCATCAGGAGAAACACTTCTTATTTGAGAAGGAATTTGAAAAAAAAATATTTTTTTCTCTAAAGTCACATTTCCTAATCACTTGCCATCGGTCTTGAATAAGAACATGTGATTTGGAAACAATAAATTGAAGTTATACGTTGATCTTAGGCTAGTGACTAAGATTAAATTCAACTAAAGCTATGGAACATATAAAACATCATGTAGAAAAATCTTTGAGGAGATTCAAATTGTGCTAAAAAATTTTACACAAACAATACACTTCTCTAGAAGGGTGGTGAATGTGTTCTCAATAGAACAGATGCAGTTGGGTGCACCAATGTCTAATCCAACAATGTAAGACATCCTAAGGAATGTTAGAAACATGAGAAAAAATCATACCTTAAAGTGTCATATTCACTAATGTGGTAGATATCTCGATGGTGGAAGCAACTTATAATTGAGTGGTGAGTATGTTAATTAATTGCTAACATTGAATTAGAGACAACAATTTAGTTAATGATTGGTTGAAGTATTTTAATTAATTGTTAATATTGCAATATGATTGGTTGAAGTAGAATGGAAAGAGCCAAAATGTGAATTTTCATTGAAAGATCTAAAACTTGGCTAATAGCCTAGGGGGTAATCATGACGTCTATAACACTTATCTTTGGTAAGTCTTACAAGGTTGTGGTTGAAACACTATAGTCTCTCTTTCTTATGATTGCTGGTGTTCAAATTTGTTGTTGCAGCAAATGCAATAGCTTGTACAATTGAAGATAAACTGATTGTTCTTTGGTTCTCTTCCAATAGGGAAAACCTTTATGATTGAAGGTAATGGATCCATAAGTAGATTCTGACCCATAATTAGTGAATATGACTTATTAAGCCCCATTAAGAATGTCATTGCCTATTATCTCTAATGTTTTTCTAGCTTCTTCTGTAAGTCCCTATAGTTTCACCATAGACAACTGCATATAGGCTTCATTTAATACATCTCATCCCAAATAATCTTGAACTGTGTATAATATGCCATAACAAAGAACTTAAGTTAATCTACCAATTACTATTTCAAATGAAAGATCCCTGGTCTATTTTTTGTTAGAAGTGACCCTTAAGATTCTTTCATATATTTACAGCTGATGCATGATATAGTAAATTAGTTGCAATATATTTGTAACGTAAATTAATAATTTAGTAATTTCCCAGATTGTTGGTGTAACACCCCTAACCCGTATCCGTTGCCGAAACAGGGTTACAGAATATTAATGGAACTTTCAGAACATTTTCAAATACTTTACATCAAATACTATTCATTAATCGAGATTATTCATATCGTCCCTTAAATAGACCCTCGAAGCCCAACACGAGCTTTAGAATCGAGTCGGGACTTAATCAGAAACTCTAAGAATTTTCACAAAATTTCAAAAATTTTCCAAGTGGCAGGCTCACACGCCCGTGTGGTCTGAGGGACACACCCGTGCTACAGGATGTGTTCGACCCCGTGTAACTTTCTGACTTGTGCACACGGCCATGCCATAGACCTTTGTGCTAGGCCGTGTGGTTAATTAATTCATTTCGAAATTAGGTGCAGGTTTCACATGGTCAAGACAAACATCCGTGTTCTAGGCCGTGTAGCACACACGGCTGAGACACAACCCCGTGTCTCTGCCTGGGTGATCAATTCTAAGCATTCTGTTTCTCAATTTTAAGGTGCAAGGAACACACGGCTTAACTACATGTTCATGTACCAGGCTGTGTGTCACACACGGTCTAAAAACATGCCCATGTGTCTACCCATATGGACAAAATAAAGCCATTCCTAGCTTTATTTCTCACCCAAAATCACACCCATAACCTACACTTGAATCACACATCCAAATACCAACCATTTCAAGCATTCAAATCAAGCAAATTTCATCATTCATCATGGCATATCATTTCATGCATACATGTTTATAATCTTACTTTAGTTAAGACCTCGAGTTAGACATAGTTTGATCAACTACTTAACATACATGTAGCTACCATAGTTTGACATTACAAGTATATTAGAACAAACCATTACTAGCCATTTCAATGGCTAGATTACAAGCATCATTTACATTTACATGCCAATATGGCCAATATATCTTATACATGCCATTACAACCATAATTGATTTACCATATATACCGATATAGGCCAATGGAAAGTGTGAGTGATCTTGCTGAGCCTCCAATCCAACGAGCTTTTGATTTACTATAAAATAGGGAAATAAAACTAAGTAAGCATTACATGCTTAGTAAGTTCGTATAGCATGGTACTTAACTTACCATTCATTCTATTTTGAGGTAACTAAGTAAGGCACATTCATTCAATTCAACCTCAAGCCCTACACATATCCTCATTTCCCTTATTAGTCATATATTCCATACTGACATCAAAACATGTTTAGGCTCAACAACAACCAACTTTCCAAGCACATATGCTTTCCATAACATGTATTCATTTAACATGTATAAATCATCTCTTTATATCACAAGTATAATCTCATAATAGTTCATCTCGAGTTCAGATTATTTCATATTAGAACTTTACTCATATTACTCGAAATATCAATGTCACACAAGTAGTGGTACACTCAAAGTATACAAGTCTACATTCAAGGATGAACATATTCATCAAATGAATTCCTTGTTCAAATATCATCCTCTCATGTTTTCATATATTAAATGTCATATATCATCATTCTCATGTATTTCAGACAAATACGTGTAACAACTCATTTCTTATTCATATTCTCTCATATCAAGATTTTTACCCGTTAAGTTTATTCAAAGTATCGATGGATACACAGGTAGTACACACAAAGTGTACAAATCAGTAAACCCGTCAATTCATATCCAGTGGTACCCATAAGGTACTATTTTAGAGAGTACACTCTCGAGCCAGACATATATACAACAGGATTACCAGTTCAGGCTAAATCTCGTCTCCAATATATATTTACTCAATAGAGCATAGTCAAGATTACCAGTCCAGGCTAAATCCTTTTTATGACATATGCTCTAAAGAGCTTGATTTGGATTACCCGTCCGACTAAATCCAATCCACAACATATGCTCGAGAGGACTTATCTCAGGATTACCTATCCGGGCTAAATCCTTTCTATAATGAGATCAATAGGATTACTCGTTCGAGCTAAATCCCGACAGCAACAATTTCAGGATCTCATTCATTTTGGGAAATCTCATATTCGTCGAATTTTCCATTTATTCAAATGGGATTTAACATCTTTCAAGAATTATCAAACAGGTGTTCAATCTCATATATTTATGCATTTATGCAATTCAAATGTTCGCATTCAACTCAAGCATAAAATTAACATTTTTATCATTTATCATTTATCGAGCATTAACGAGTATGTGATCATTTTACATATTTATGGAATTTATACAATTTACAAACTCAATATTTAATTCAAGCATAAAAACATATACAATTTAGTTACACGAACTTACCTCGACAAATGTTCGTGTACATAAATCTACTAATCGACATTTTCTCTTTTCCTCGTTCTAACTCCGAATTTGGTCTCTCCGGATCTATACAAGTAAATTTAACATCAATTTATCACATTTCATATTCATGTGGACTCAATTTATATCCTAGGCAAAATTATCATTTTGTCCCTAACTTTTCCATAAATTCCAATTTCATCCCTAGGCTCAAAAAATGGAATTTATGCAATTTACTCCTATTCCAAGCCTAACCAAAATTCCAACATAAAATTTACAGCACATATTTTCTATAAATTTCAAAATTTTTCATCAATTTTCACCACTTTGCATTTTAGTCCCTAAATCATGTATCACTTTGTAAAAGTTGTTTATCTATCAACAACCTTTCATTTTCTACCATAAATTTCTAATTTTCAGTATATTCATCCATGACCCAAATTTCATACCTTGATAACTTTTCAAATTAATGCTCCAAATAGATAGATTAAGCTATCCTGGTTTTAAAAATATCAAAATTACTAAAAAAAGGCCAAGGAAACTTACCCAATTTGGCCATGAAAGTTTCTTCTCTCTCTTAGGGTTTCCATGTATTATTTTGGGGAAGAAGATGAGAAAATAAGATTATATCTCTTTTATCATCTTTTAATTAATTAAATATTTTCACTTTCCAAGTTAGTCCTTGCCCTTTTTCTAAATTTACATGAATGAGTCACCAAAATATCTACATACTTTTCTTTAATGGTCTAATTACCTTATAAGTGCCTTAAGTTTTGAATTCCATAGCTATTTAATCCTTATAGTTACTAGAATTCAATTTTTGCATTTTATGCGATTTGGTCCTTCTTGTAATTAAACACATAATCGATAAAATTTTCTTTTCAAAATTTTCACATGACATTTTATAACATAATACAGTTCATATAATAAAATAAAAATAAATTTTATTTTCAGCTCGAATTTGTGGTCTCGAAACTACTGTTCCAATTTCACTAAAATTGGGCTATTATAGTTGGTCACTGTCCAAGCTAATGAGATCGATTGATGATGCATTTGGTCTAAGAATTGAACCATTAACAAGTCCAAGGTTTTTTTTTTTTGTAGACAATGTCTTGATCATAAATCTCTTCTATGTGTTCTAGTTGTTTCTAGTAAAGGCTTACGAAACCAAAACTAATATTGGGTAATTATATTGTTGCAAATAGAATGGATTATTTCCATAATCAAATTGATTGTTCATAAAAGCCATGGTGATTTGTATAAACAAGGAATCAAAGTATTTGATTGACAAGAAAATGTGTCAAAAAACATAAAGAAAATAAAAAAATGAGAAAATCATGAAAAATAAAAAGAAAATCTATTTGTTAGCTCTGATACCATATTGGGGTGGAAAGAAATTCTTGTGAAATTAATTAACCTAAAATTAAAGTTACAACCTCTCTATACATACAACTAATGCAGTAAGCTAAAAGTTGAACTAACTAACTAATTGGTATACTAATTGACAATATCTAACTAATTAACTAATTAGCACATGTTATTTAAATGTGATATATTTTCTTCGTTGAGGGTAACAAGTAATTGAAACTTAAGATTTTGGAGTTGGACTTATATTTTGTATGGAATTTAAGATTTAGAGTTCTACTTAAACTTGAATTCTAGTTTCAATTGAGATCTTTTAATTATCAATTTAAAGTAAAAATATATTTAAAACCGATTAAGCGTATGAGCTATTAAATCAAGTGTTAAGATATTCAAATTTTGATCAATTGATAGTTTAAGTTCGATTCAATTATAGCTAAATTGAATTTCTTTTAACCGAACCTAAATGACTTGTGAGCATAGATATTTCATTTACATATCTACATTTATAAAAAATGAGATGATTAATATTTTATTGTACTATTAAAAAGAATTGTATAGAAAATTATATGGTTAGTTAAATACACTTATGACATAAAAAGTGCAATGATTCTTTAATATATGTATATTTATAAAAGTAAAAATATTAATAATATTTTAAACCGTAACTATTTTTCAATTTTCGGATGTACAATTAATAATTATAATTCAAAAGATAAAACAATTAAGTTGGCAATCCTAATTTATGCATTAAATAATGAAGTTTTACGTACAAAGGGAATTGGATATCCAGTCGTGCATGGTACGGATATGTTGTTTAGTTTATGAAGGTTGATGGGAATAAGAATAGGAGGGCATAATTTTGAATATATGTGGTGGGAATCTCCTTATTGTTTTCCAACTTCTAAGACCTATACCCAACTTTGCTCCCTTTTCTAGTAATTATTTATTATTATTGTAGTTTATACATAATGTTTTTAAGAAGAAACATAAATAAAGTATAGATGTCCTTTAGCATAACTAAGGGTTAGCGGTCAAGTAGTGTCATTTAAAAAATTGAAGATGCTAGTATTTAAAATTTATGCTTGTTGGATTGAATTTTGTTGGGACATTGGCAGCAACAAAAGAAGAAAACAAAGAACACAGAACAAGGCAGTATGATATTTTACTTGCTCACAAATGTGCAGCAAGGGAGCTTATGGCTTTTAGCTCATGTTTGCTCATTCATTCAACTAGAAAAACAATACATTTATAGCCAAATACTTTACCAAATACTACCTACTACCACTAAGTAGCCTAGTAACTTGTAAAACATTACTTGTACACATGAATAAGCTGACTTATCAGCTCAATCATCACCTAAACCCATCAAAACATCAACAACTAAGTTCATTTTCAACTAAACTAAATTACATTGCAACTAAATAAAAACCTTGTTGTAATTGCAAGCATTAGTGCTGCACCAACAATATGCAAGCTGCATGCACTTAACCAAAATGTAACAGCAGCATGGTTGGCCATTTTCAACACTCCTCCTTGGACTCAATGCTGTGAATATCATGCATCATACTTCATCCATATGACTTAGCCTTCTGCAGTGTGGGCAAGGTGGATATCTTCTTGCACCATCTGTTCTAGGCTTGTCTTTCCAAGTTTTCTTCCCCTTGTAGATAGAGGAGTATGGTTTCTTCCTCTTATAGCCAGAGGAGTATAAGACTGGTCTACTTTTGAACTTGACAGTCTCTCATACTTCATCCAGCAAAAATACATTGTCTTTAAACACATCTTGCCTTGTTCCTTTGTTCACTACAATCTTGTTTCTTCTTGCATATACAACTTGCAGTATAGTTTGCTTGCCTTTAGTCGCCATTTTGGCTTGCACTTTGTCTTCGCACCAGTGATCTTGCACCTTTGACAAGCTCGCATTTTTGCTTCTCGCTCTTAAGGTGTCTTTAACGGGCTTGCAACTATGCAAGGCTCGCACCTTTTGATGAGCTCATAGCTTGCACTTCTCGCTAAGCTTGCATCTTTAACATCTTGTTGAGCTTGCAGTTTGCACATTGGAAAGCTCACATACTTTCCTTGAAACTCCTTCTTCAGCTTATTCAAGCTTGTTTGGGAGTCTCTTAAGGTTGAGCTGATGTTGTCTTCTCTTCAAGCAGTTCTTGATGACATGCTTTAACAACTTCTTTCTTTTAGCAAGCAGCGGAAGCAAAATCAATGGCCCTTAAGACTTAGGCTCATGATACCAATTGTTGGGACATTTTTTGACAGCAGAGGAAGAAAATAGAACACAGAACAAGGCAGTATGATATTTTACTTGCTCACAAATGTGCAGCAAAGGAGCTTATCGCTTTTAGCTCATGTTTGCTCATTCATTCAACTAGAAAAGCAATACATTTATAGCCAAATACTTTACCAAATACTACCTACTACCACTAAGTAGCCTAGTAACTTGTAAAACATTGCTTGTACACATGAATAAGCTGACTTATCAGCTCAATCATCACCTAAACCCATCAAAACATCAACAATTAAGTTCATTTTCAACTAAACTAAATTACATTGCAACTAAATAAAAACCTTGTTGTAATAAAGAAGCATTAGTGTCAAGAACAATATGCAAGCTGCATGCACTTAACCAAAATGTAACAGCAGCATGGTTGGCCATTTTCAACAAATTTAAGTAAGAATATATGGGGTAAGTGCCAAATTTAAGAAAAATATTTGGTATAAATTTTAAATTTCTAACCCCTTTAATTACATCTAATTAATCAAACAATTATAATCTTTTAGATCCTTTAGTTTAGCGATTATAGGGCAACAATGTATAATGTGGATCACGTGTTTAGGCAATTGAAAATTTAGGTGGATATATAGAGACGAGGATTAAGTCAATCACAAATTAAAAAATTAAATAGAATCTATATATGGTGAAACACAAATGAGGGGAAAATAATTGAACTGAAAACCATATATATAATTCCACAATACCTGAAACTACCAGAACACAGTAACTTATTAAATTTAATATTTAAACAGATCCTCAAGATTTTAAAATATTAAATCCAATTAAACTCGCATGTTAGTTAGTAAAACTACCATTAGTTTGGTAATTATATGCATAAGCTTTAAATTTTATTGCCCACCTATAGTAACTAATACTTTTCTTCTATTCCAATTAAACCTTTTGTTTTAATAGGAAACTTTTAATTAAGCTTTATGTTTGATGAATTAAAATTTTAAGTATTGAAAAAATTATATGTTGAATCTAAGTTTTAAAATATGTTAGCTAAATTATTTAAAATTAAATATTGAATATAATTAGAATGTTTGATAAAGGATAATATGAAATAAAATGAAATAGAATAAAATAAAATACGCTTAATTTTTCTCTATTAGGCGATATCTATTTATCATTGTAAGCACTAAATTTTGTCCTGATTAATTATGGGTTTATTTAAAAAAATTTTAAAAAATTTAAAAAAATTAAAAAATTACATTTTAACCCCTAAACTTTCTTGAAATTACATTTCCCAAAACTTTTCAAAATTACATTTTACCCTTATCTTTCTTAAAATTACACTTTGGCCCCAACAATTTTATTGATTTGTAATCTGGTCCTTCTGTCAAAAATCTCCAAAAATCCCATGGATTTCGCAAGACCCATTCGATTTTTCTACCACCAAATTTAAGGATGGCCTCCTTCCCTAGCCACCGCTACCGCACAAAAAACACTATAAAAGGGATTTTTCCCCAAAATCAAACCCCACATAAAAAAAAACCACGAAAAAGAAAAAAAAGAAAGAAAAGAAGAGAAGAAGAGAAAGAGAGGAAAGAAGAGAAGAGGAGAGAAGGCTCACCACCCATGAGGGAGTCTGAGTCGACGATGGCATGCATGGTATCGGAGAAGAAGAAGAAAGGAGAAAAGAAGGAAGAAGAAGAAAGAAGAAGAAGAAAGAAAAGAAAAAAGAAAGAAAAAAGGAAAGAAAAGAAAGAAAAAAAAGTAAAAGTAAAAAAATAAAATAAAACTCACTCGGGTCGACTCGACCCTGACCATGACCCGACCCGTCCAGACCCACACCACATGACCCACCTCCAAGAAATTTAACTACAAATTCCATCAAAAAAAAAAAAAAAAAGAAAGAAAAGAAAGAAGAAAAGAAAGAAGAAGAAAAGAAAAGAAGAAAAAGAAGGAGGTAGGCCCAAAAAAAATACTGTTCAAATTTAATCCAAGAAACCCATTTTCAAGAAAGCCCAAAGGCAAAGAAAGCCCAAGAAAGAAGAAGAACAAAAGAGAAGAAAAATGAAAAAGAAAAAAAAGAAGAAAAAATAGAAGAAAAAGAGAGAAAATGGGTCGGTATCCCGCTCTTCAAGCCCGTAATTTTGAGTTTTTCGTAATTTTTTACCCACTTTAATTTAATTTGTGTATTTTGATGACATCTCGCTTTTAATAGTATTGATATTTTAGCATTTTATTTTTCAATTGTATTTTATTTTGTTTTAACGATAATAATTTTAATAAATAAGACAACGAATCGGTTTAACACTTGCCGCTGATCTCATCGCTATGTTGGGTGAATATCATCGGTTCGTGTTAAATACGACACGCCTTTTAAAAAAAAAATCAAAATCTAAAAAAATTGTAATTTAAAAATTTTAATGTTTCAAAATTTTCATGTTTTCAAAACTTTTGTGTTTCAAAGATTTTCGAGTTTTCAAAATTCTCGATTTCAAAATTTTGTGTTTTTCAAAAATTCGTGTTTTAAAAAAATTGTCGTGTTTTCAAAGTTTCAGTATTTCTAAAATTTCGTGTTTTCAAAATTTTCGAGTTTTCAAAATTTCATGTTTTTAAAAAATTTCTTGTGTTTTAAAATTTTCGTGTTTTCAAAAATTTCGTGTTTTCAAAAAAAATTTCGTGTTTTAAAAATTTCGTGTTTTCAAAGTTTTCGATTTCTAAAATTTCGTGTTTTCAAAATTTTGGGTTTAAAATTTTTTTCGTGTTTTCAAAATTCTCGGTTTTAAAAAATTCTAGTCTTAAAATTCTCGCTTTTTTGAAAAAAATTTCGTGTCTCAATCGGATCGCGATTAAATATTAAATTGAACTTGTATTTTTAAAAATTAAGACAACGCCTCGCTTAACGAGATACCAATTTTGGGCGTCATGAGGTGCTAATACCTTCCTTTGCAGAATCGACTCCGAACCCTATTTTTCTCTCGAATTTTGACGCAGACTTAAACCCGCCCTTTTTAAGAAAATTAAAAATGATTTTTCTTTAAAAGAGGATTTATTAGGTGTCCGATCACACCTAGAAAAAAGATCGGTGGCGACTCCTTTTTAAATAAAATTGAAACTCTGCTTTCAAATTTTAATAATTTCCTCAATTAGCGCCTCAAGCAAATTTTAGGTCGCTACAATTGCGACTCCATCGGGGACATTTTTTGAGAGTCGAGTCCGAAATTAAACGTGTTGTCAAAATTTTAAAACTCTTGTTTAAATTAATACTTAGTCGTGATCCTTAAATTTCGCTTTTTTGAAAATTCATGCATTTGCATCATGTTGTAAATATTTTCTAACTTGTTTTATCTTTTTGTTTTTCAATAGCTAAGTTTTTACTGTTTTAGTTTTTAGTTTTAAAATAAAACGAAAAGGTTTGTGAGTTTCTCCCCCACACTGTGCACTTGCATTTTGCATAACATGAGCTCTCTATCCTGCCCGTCCGCTTAAGTGGAAGTAAACGCTATGCCTTCGTGAGTTAACTCGCCCTCCGCATGTGCTAGTGAATACTTCCGTTACATATGACTTATGCTTTCGTGAGTTAACTTGTCCTCCGCATAGGCATAAGTAAATGTAATCCTCGAATTGAGCTCATGAGCCTATGATGGGCGATAACCGAGGCTCAGATTAGCCTTAGTAGGCGACAAGATGCATAATTCGAGTACCTTTTTAGAACAAAACCGCATATCTCGAACCGTATGAGCCACCCGATTAGAGCCATGCCGAACCTCCGCTCCATTAATAGTTACCAAAATAAGTACATGGGAGAAACGCTTACCTTTTATTTCTTTTACATTTACACTTTTTATGCAAGAAAATCGGGTCCGTTTAATAATTTAGAGGGTAGATTGTCCGATGAGCATGTGGGGTAAGTTTATTTTGTAAATATGATGGGGTAAAAAAAGAATAGGTCGGTTTCACCAAAATGCAAAATTAAATATCTTAATTTGTTAGATTTTCCATAGTTTTTCTCCGCTTATATTTGTTGTAATTACTAACCAATGTTATTTGTCTTCATTTTTATTCATCATGCATCATAGGCATCTTGTTAGGAAGGTGTTGATTAGAGATTGGTTGCCAAAACGGGTTTCGATGGAGGAGTCAATTACACAAGTAACCGAGAAAACGTCGTGGTTCGAGACCGGTCTTTGAAAATCCGTAAAGCAAAGGAGATGCTTTAAAGGAAGGATGTATTTCCAACCTTCCCGAGCATGTGACCATGAATGTTCGTCGAATAACCTCAAGACTTGACTAGGATCTCGAAACAATGGGACTCGATACTAAGGGCATCTTCACTGAAAAGTACGGGGATATAGCTCACTTGATCGCCGCCAACGAGACAAACAGTTGATTCAAGCCATGGTTCGATTCTGGGACCCAGCTTACCAATGTTTTACTTTCAACCAGGAAGATATGACTCTAACCATAGAAGAGTATGCCGCCTTGCTTCGCGTTAACAATGCACAATTCAGCAAGATATATGTGAAAGAGCCCAAACCAATGATCTTCAAGAAAAGCTAATGAAGTTGACAGAATGGCTGATACATGGGCTGAAAAATAGATAAAGAAAAAGAACGAAGTCATTGTATTCCATGGTTTTCTTTATAGACTTAGTTCAAAACCATCCGGATATTGTGAAGAGAGTAGATCTGTTTGCTTTAGCCATTTATGGATTAATTGTCTTCCCAAAAGTTCTTGGGCATATAGAAGTTGTGGTAGTGGATTTCTTTAAAAGTTGAGGCAAGGAATCAACCCCGTCCCAACTATCTTAGCCGAGACTTTAGATCTCTAAATTGTTGTAGGAGGAAAGGGGGAGGACGTTTTATCGGATGTGCACAGCTACTTAATGTTTGGATTCGAGCCACTTCGGAAAGTGGAGCGCACACCTTTCCACATGTTTTCAAAAACAGCCGCTCCATTGGAAGCTTACCTTGAGAAAGATTGGTCAAGGATGTCACCAACAAAGACTGGTTTCAGCTTTTTCGAACCTCGCGCCAAGATATAACTTGGAGAGCACCATGGATCCGTCCTTCAGCCCTGCTATACAAATGCGAAAGCCAGGATTGGGTACCTTTACTCGGATTATGGGGAGGAGTTGGATATGCACCGTTAATGGTTCAAAGACACTTGCTTCACGATACTCATACCAACTATCGGAGGATTAGACACACCGAGTTTGCTTTTACAGTGAAGGTTACATGAAAAAGTCCGAGATATCTGCAAAGTCTTGGAAGGAAATCTACCTAATGGAGTTAGCTCGGTATGCTGATACTATCACTCAAGATTATAAAATATGGAGACAAAGACGAGTGAATAGTCAACAAACCTCACCAACGGATTATACTTTCCGTAATCCTTTCTCGTAAGAAACGCCATTCAAATTGGAAATAGCAAGACATGAATTTGAACGTGAAAAGGCCAGTCTGTTACGGGATATTAGTTCTCTTCAAGAGGAAAATTAACAGATGAAGATAGATGTTCAAATTGAAAAATCCAGAACGAGAAAGTCCAGAAGAAGTTGAGATCATGAGAAATGACTTAAAGGATCTTCATCCGGAAAATAAGAAATTGAGAGGTACCATAAAGAATAGCGGTGCGGCAAATCATCGACGGAATGGAAGGAAGAATTAAGCAACATCAAAGGTGGGATGGAATTCGAGAGGAAAAGCGAAGAAGGAAGAGGAAAAAGTCGCTCGTGCTATGATAGAGTTAAGAAAGAAGAATGTTGAATCTAAACTGCGCTGCGTAATTAATGACTAGTCACCTAAGCATCAAGAGCTAAAAAGGAAAATACAAGATTTAGAAAATACATCGCAAGCTCATCAACAACACTTAGATACTCTCCTAAAAGCCCTAAAAGAAAAGAATGGCCAAGATGATGAGACATTCGTGCTCACGAAAGAGCTCTCCAAGAAAAGATATGTATCTTGGTGGTTTGATTAATAAAATTGCAAGGCGACTATGCAAATTGTGCAATTATCGATGAAGCGGAAGATCTCGCTACCAATTCCTCCGAGACAAGGATCAAGCATGTCAGAATTCCTAGAACGAGTAAAGAAACAAGGCGATGTGGCCAGGAAATTTGTGTAATTGTTAGATCAGAGATGGCAAAAGTTTTGTAATGGACTCTTTTGATTAATGAAATGCCTAAGTGTGGGGCTATCTTGAAATCAACACCAAATTCTTGCATATTTATTCATGACTAACATGCATTTTTCATTTATTCATTCATCCATTCATTGCATGAGCATATCACCCTAATCATTCAGTGAGGCTAAAACCATACAATCCAGAGTTACAGAAAGATCAAGAAATGAGGTTTGCAGGAGCCTCAGGCCAAGATTTGAGATGGGAGCCCATAGCGTATCCTCCTTTGTCAAAAACATTTACATCTGCATGAATGATGTACCCAGGGCGAGATAATTCACAAAGCACGCTATTATTAATTGAAAGGGGTCTTCAGAACGTCAGTATAAATGTTATTGACAAAGGAGATGTTGCAATTGAAGATGTTTCAATGATACGCCCTTGTCCTCCTGGATTCATTTTGAATAATTGGACTGCTGTGGATCTTCTTGTAGTTTCTAAGTCCTCTCCAGAGTAATGCTCAATGTTAACTCTCTTTTTGTGTGCCCCTAAGTAATAGTGGGATTCTTTTGTAAGAGCTTATGTTTGCTTTTTACCATTTAAATGAACATTAATGGAGATGCATTTTGTCATAGCCTTTTCATTCTTGTTAACTTCATAATTATTCCTTCTTCTCATAGCCTATCGTTACATGTACCACATGTCATGCCATAACATTATGTTTGTTTGGTTCCAATACTTTGATGCTCCTCTATAGTTTTCTTTTCCATTCACCTTCGGATGCTCGATACCAACGTCACGAACAATCCGTTATAAGTCCCGAAATCGATTTTGAGAAAGCTATTTGTTTAGGAGAATTCAAGTCGAGGAAAATGTTGAAGATTATGTATCGCTCTTGACTTACTAAGGATGGTAGAACAAGAAGATAAGCAGATTTTACCCCATCAAGAATCATTGAGACAAGAATTTGGGAAATGAAGAGAAGAGGCAAGAAGTGAAGATCGGGACCTCCATTTCGATAACACCAAACATGATTTGATCGCCTTGCTTCGTGAGTATAAAGATGTATTTGCATGGTCGTATCAAGACATGCCAGGTTGAACGAAGATGTAGTGGTCCATAGACTCCCACCGAAACCGTAATGCAAACCTATTCAATGTAAGCTAAGACGAATGAAACCCGAAATCTTGTTAAAGATAAAAGAAGAAGTCAAGAAACAATTTGATGTCGGCTTCCTACAAGTCTCCAAATACCCGAATGGGTAGCTAACATAGTCCCAAAGATCAAGAAAGACGGTAAGGTACGAATGTACGTGGATTATCGCGATCCGAATCGAGTAAGTCCTAAAGATAATTTTCCTTGCCACACATCGATCGTTGGTGGATAACACGAAGAAACATTTATTGTTTTCTTTCATGGATGGATTTTCGGGTTATAATCAGATAAAGATGGCTCTCGAGGATATGGAGAAAACTACCTTCGTAACAATGTGGGGAACATTTTGCTACAAGGTGATGCCGTTCGGATTAAAGAATGTTGGGGCAACATATCAGAGGGCAATGGTGATGCTATTCCATGACATGATGCACAAAAAGATAGAAGTGTATGTTGATGATATGATTGCCAAATCTCGGGGGGAAAGAGAGCATATTGGGAACCTCAAGAAATTGTTCGAAAGACTAAGGAAGTTCCAGCTAAAGCTTAATCCAGCCAAGTGTACTTTCGGAGCTACCTCAGGAAAATTACTCGGCTTCATTGTTAGTGAGAAAGGTATTGAGGTTGATCCAGATAAGATAAAAGCCATACAAGAATTACCACCTCCGCATTCACAAAAAGAAGTCAGAGGATTTTAGGAGGTTGAACTACATCGCTCGATTCATTGCTCAACTTACCAACCAGTGTGACCCAATTTTTCGACTCCTTCGAAAACATAATCCGGGAGAGTGGAATGATGAGTGCCAAGTGGCTTTTGACAAGATAAAACAGTATTTGTCTAACCCTCCGGTGCTAGTACCGCCAACTCCCGGAAGACCGTTAATATTATATCTAGCTGTATTTGAAAACTCAATGGGTTGCGTACTGGGGCAACATGATGAGTCAGGGAAAAGAGAAAGGGCGATTTACTACCTCAGCAAGAAGTTCACAGAATATGAAGCAAAATACCCGTCAATTGAAAAATTCTGTTGTGCTTTAGTCTGGGTAGTTCGAAGGCTCAGACAATATATGTTGTATCATACGACGTGGTTAATTTCAAAGCTGGACCCAATAAAATACATGATGGAATCACTTGTACTTTCAGGAAGAATGGCACGATGGCAGATCCTGCTATCAGAGTACGACATTGTATATGTGAGTCAAAAGTCGATAAAGGGGAGCGCAATAGCCGACTTCTTAGCAACTCGAACAACAGAGGAATACGAGCCATTGAGATTTGATTTCCCAGACGAAGACTTGATGTGCATTACAGAAAAAGAATGTGAGTCATCAAAAGAGAAATCATGGAAGATGAGCTTTGACGGTGCATCGAATGCATTGGGGCATGGGATTGGAGCAGTCTTAGTGTCACCGGAAGGGAACCATTATCCATTCACTGCCAGATTAAATTTCTTCTGTACCAATAATGTAGCAGAATATGAGGCTTGCATCATGGGCCTTCGTGCAGCTATTGAACGAAACATCAAAATCTTAGAAGTATACGGGGACTCAACGCTGGTGATTTACAAATTCGTGGAGATTGGGAAGTGAGAGATTCTAAATTGGTCAAATATCGCGATCTCGTGGCGTAGCTGGTCAAAGAATTCAAAGAAGTGACTTTTAACTACTTCCCACGAGAAGAAAACCAATTGGTGATGCCTTGGCCACTCGGCTTCAATGTTTAAAGCAAATAGAGAAACGAAATAATGCCTCTCCAAATGAGTATATATGAGGTCCCCGCACATTATTTTAGCATTGAAAAGAAATGATGGCGTAGTGGTTCCATGATATCTTAGAATATGTCAAGAATAAAAGGTATCCCGAGCAAGCAAATGAGAACGACAAAAGAATAATCAGAAGAATGGCGGTGGGATTTGTCCTTGATGGGGATATCCTGTACAAAAGAGGAAAAGATCAAGTGCTCCTGAGATGCGTGGATTCTGTTGAAGCCAGAAAAATACTTGAAGATGTCCATGAAGGAATTTGTGGGACTCATGCCAATGGTTTCACTATGGCCAGGCAGATTATGAGACTCGATTATTATCGGGTCGACGATGGACAATGATCGCATTAGTTACGCACGAAGGTGCCACAAATGTCAAATTTACGACGATAAAATTCATGCAATTTCTTCGCCTTCATGTTATGACTTCTCCGTGGCCTTTTTCTATGTGGGGCATGGATGTTATAGGACCAATTTTCCCAAAAGCTTGAATGGACACCGATTCATTTTGTGATTATAGATTACTTCACAAAATGGGTAGAAGCGCTTGTTCGCTAGTGTGACAAAGACTGCAGTTTGCGTGTTCTTAAAAAGAAATCATATGTCGATACGGTTTGCCTGAGAGAATAATTTCAGATAACGCTTTAAATCTGAACAACAAGATGATGAAAGAAGTGTGCAAGCAGTTTCAAATAAAGCATCATAATTCCTCACCCTATCGCCCAAAGATGAACGGAGCAGTAGAAGCGGCTAACAAAAATATTAAGAGGATTATTGGGAAAATGACCGAGACATATAAAGACTGGCACGAGAAGCTACCATTCGCTTAGTATGCATATCGCACTTCATGCGGACATCTACGGAGCAACTCCTTTCTCTGGTCTATGGAATGGAAGTCGTCTTTGCCTATTGAAGTTGAGATCCCTCTCACGAGTCTTAATGGAGTCGAAGCTAGAAGAATCGAATGGGTTCAAGCTCGATATGACCAGCTAAATCTTATCGAAGAAAAATGCTTGAAGGCAATCTGTCATGGACAGATGTACCAGAAGAGAATGATCATGGCTCATGACAAGAAGGTGCGGCCAAGAGAATTCCGCGAGGGGGAACTCGTACTGAGAAAGATTCTCCCAATACAAAAAGACTTTCGAGGAAAATGGGCACCAAATTGGGAAGGGCCGTACGTCGTAAAGAAAGCTTTCTCTGGTGGAGCTTTGATTCTCACAGAGATGGATGGGAAAGAGTTACCTAATCCAGTGAACTCAGATGCCGTGAAAAAGTACTATGCCTAAAAAAGAAAAAAGAGAGAGATCAAGATGAAAACCCGAAAAGGGCGTCTTGATAAAAAAAGAAAGAAAGATCAAGATGAAAACCCGAAAAGGGCGTCTTGATAAAAAAAAAAAAAGATCAAGATGAAAACTCGAAAGGGCATCTTGATAAAAAAAAAAGAGATTAGGATGAAAACCTGAAAGGGCGTCCTAATGAAGGAAGTTTAGACAAAAGGAGCAAGACGATTTGAACGGAGAGTCATGTGGTGAGATTACAATATTTGAAGCAGTCCCAGAAGCTCGAAATCTTCTACACAAGAAGCCGTGCTCGAAGAGATCCGGGATGAAGAAATGTGGAGAAGTTCATGCGTTGAATATCTAGAGCATTTGTGACAATTGAATCTGCTTTCCTTTATTTATAATGTCTTCTTTATTGAGCTTTTCCTTGTCAATTTTCTTTGCTCATTGCTTTTGAAATAAATATGAATGTGAGGTATTTCTTTCGTACCTACTTTGCTATTTTCATGCATCTCATATGTGGTTTGTCTAAATGATAAATAGTGAAAGGACATACTCTAAACAAAAGGAATGTTGAGTATTACCGGATGAGAATTTGGTAAGTGCAAGAGCCTCAAAGCAAGGACAAAGTTCAACAAGGGTAAAGGGTGATACACGAGAAACGCAGATTACTCGAGGATGGGTACAAAACCCGAAAGGAAATCAAGAATCAAGCAATGAATGCGGTCATCATGAGAGTCGAACGAAAAGAGATATACGCAAACAAGCCTGTATGTATGGCATAATCATGTAGGCATAAAAGTATTTAAGACCAAACATGTGCATATCATGATAACATCATGCATGACATATACAGTATTCCAATAAAGCAAAAGGTTTTGATGATAACTGCATCAACCAAGGACAAGGAAGACATTCGAGTTCCACCGGATGATATGTTTTGAAATTTTGATACTTTTTAAAATTATTTCAATTTCTATTTTTCAAAAATCAACTCATATTGCGAGAGGTGAGTTGAGCCTCGGGTCACACGCCGAGGTATTTTTCAATTTTGTTTTTCAAAAAATCAACTCATATTGCGAGAGGTGAGTTGAGCCTCAGGTCACACGCCGAGGTATTTTTCAATTTCTGTTTTTCAAAAAATCAACTCATATTGCGAGAGGTGAGTTAAGCCTCAGGTCACACGCTGAGGTATTTTCAATTCTTTTTC
The DNA here is from genome assembly GCA_025506655.1 of Gossypium rotundifolium. Lineage (NCBI taxonomy): Eukaryota > Viridiplantae > Streptophyta > Magnoliopsida > Malvales > Malvaceae > Gossypium > Gossypium rotundifolium. Next base: position 115,307,861 of record CP106732.1, on the reverse strand, counting down.
AAAAAAAAATCAACTGATATTGCGGGAGGTGAGTTGAGCCTCGTGTCACACGCCGAGGTATTTTCAATTTCGCTTTTCAAAAATCAACTCATAATGCGAGAGGTGAGTTGAGCCTCGGGTCACGCCGAGGTATTTTTCAATTTTCGTTTTCAAAAAAAATCAACTCATATTGCGAGAGGTGAGTTGAGCCTATGGTCACACGCCGAGGTGTTTTTCAATTTCGCTTTTCAAAAAAAAATCAACTCATATTGCGAGAGGTGAGTTGAGCCTCGTGTCACACGCTAAGGTATTTTCCAATTTTGTTTTTCAAAATCAACTCATATTATGAGAGGTGAGTTGAGCCTCGGGTCACACGCCGAGGTATTTTTCAATTTTGTTTTTCAAAAAATCAACTCATATTGTGAGAGGTGAGTTGAGCCTCAGTCACACGCCGAGGTATTTTCAATTCTGCTTTTCAAAAATCAACTCATAATGCGAGAGGTGATTTGAGCCTCGGTCACACGCCGAGGTATTTTTCAATTTGTTTTTCAAAAATCAACTCATATTACGAGAGGTGAGTTGAGCCTCAGTCACACGCCGAGGTATCTTCAATTCAGTTTTCAAAAATCAACTCACATTGCGAGAGGTGAGTTGAGCCTCAGTCACGCCGAGGTATTTTCAATTTTGTTTTCAAAGATCAAAGATCAACTCATAATCCGAGAAGTGAGTTGGTAGCCGTGTCACATGTCGAGCTATTTTGATTTCTATTTTTCAATAAAGAATAAATATTGGACATCGAACAAAATTTAGCGCTTTTAAGTCTTTGCTCTATCCCTGTTTCACAGCGATGAGCAAAGAGGGGCAGCTGTAAGCACTAAATTTTGTCCGGATTAATTATGGGTTTATTTAAAAAAATTTTAAAAAATTTAAAAAATTACATTTTAACCCCTAAACTTTCTTGAAATTACATTTTGGCCCTGAACTTTTCAAAATTACATTTTACCCTTATCTTTCTTAAAATTACACTTTGGCCCCAATAATTTTCTGCGTTTGTAATCTGGTCCTTCGTCGGAAAATCTCCAAAATCATGGATTTCAAGACCACCTTCGATTTTCAGCCACACCACCTAAGGATGGCCTCCTTCCCCTAGCCATCTGCTACTGCACAAAAACACTATAAAGGGGATTTTTCCCAAAATCAAACCCCACATCAAAAAAAAACCACGAAAAAAGAAAAAAAAAAGAAAAGAAGAGAAGAAGAGAAAAGAGAGGAAAGAAGAGAAGAGGAGAGAAGGCTCACCACCGTAGGGGAGTCGAGTCGATTTACACATGCATGGTGGTGGAGAAGAAGAAGAAAGGAGAAAAGAAGGAAGAAGAAGAAGAAAGAAGAAGAAAAGAAAAGAAAAAGAAAGAAAAAAGGAAAGAAAAGAAAGGAAAAAAAAAGAAAAAGTAAAAAATAAAATAAAACTCAATCGGTCGACCTGACCCGACCATGACCCGACCCGTCCGACCCACTCACCGACCCACCTCCAAGAAACCACTAGCACCCATCAAGAAAAAAAAAAAAGAAAGAAAGAAAGAAGAAAAGAAAGAAGAAGAAAAAGAAAAGAAGAAAAAGGAGGTAGGCCCAAAAAAAAATTTCAAATTTAATCCAAAGACCATTTTCAAGAGCCCAAAGGCAAGAAAGCCCGAAGAAAGAAGAAGAAGAAAGAGAAGAAAAAGGAAAAAGAAAAAAAAGAAGAAAAAAAAGAAAAAAAGAGAGAAAATGGGTCGTGTATCCCGCTCTTCAAGCCCGTAATTTTGAGTTTTTCGGTAATTTTTTACCCACTTTTAATTTAATTTGTGTATTTTGATGACATCTCGCTTTAATATTATTGATATTTTTAGCATTTTATTTTTCAATTGTATTTTATTTTGTTTTAACGATAATAATTTTAATAAATAAGGCAACGAATCGGTTTAACACTTGTCGTTGATCTCATCGCTATGTTGGGTGAATATCATCGGTTCGTGTTAAATACGATACGCCCTTTTAAAAAAAATCAAAAATCTAAAAAAAAATTCGTAATTTCAAAAATTTTAATGTTTCAAAATTTTCATGTTTTCAAAACTTTTTGTGTTTCAAAGATTTTCGAGTTTTCAAAAATTCTCGTATTTCAAAATTTTTGTGTTTTTCCAAAAATTCGTGTTTTAAAAAAAAATCTCGTGTTTTCAAAGTTTCCGTATTTCTAAAATTTCGTGTTTTCAAAATTTTCGAGTTTTCAAAAATTTCATGTTTTTTAAAAAAATTTATTGTGTTTTAAAATTTTCGTGTTTTCAAAAATTTCGTGTTTTCAAAAAAAAAATTCATGTTTCAAAAAATTCTCGTGTTTTCAAAGTTTTCGTATTTCTAAAATTTCGTGTTTTCAAAATTTTCGGGTTTAAAAATTTTTTTTCGTGTTTTCAAAAATTCTCGGGTTTTAAAAAAAATTCTCGAGTCTTAAAATTCTCGTTTTTTTGAAAAAAAATTTCGTGTCTCAATCGAATCGCAATTAAATATTAAATTAAACTTGTATTTTTAAAAATTAAGACAACGACGCTTAACGAGATACCAATTTTGGGCGTCATGAGGGTGCTAATACCTTCCTTGCGTAACCGACTCCGAACCCTATTTTTCTCTCGGAATTTTGCAGACTTAAACAGACCCTTTTTAAGAAAATTAAAAAAATAATTTTTCTTTAAAAGAGGATTTATTAGGTGTCCGATCACACCTAGAAAAAAGATCGGTGGCGAATCCCTTTTTAAATAAAATTGAAACTCTGTTTTCAAATTTTTAATAATTTCCTCAATTAGTGCCCAAGCAAATTTTAGGTCGCTACAATCATTTTCTACATTTTTTTGTACAAAAAATTCTACCTAGTAATTTTCATATAAAATTATCAAATGTGTTTAAAAAACTAAGTTGCTCAAAATATTAATTTTCAGTTGACTGAATTTTTCAACACTTTATCAAATAAGGCTTAAATTAAATATTTTATAGTTATAATTGTAAAAAAAAAAGGTATAATGAAAATTTTAATTTTCAACATTTATATTTTTTTGTCAATTGGGTCCCTTTTTAAGTTAAATTTAGCCATTAATCTTTCAAAAGAGTCAAATCATTTCTTTAACGGAAATACTGAGTAAAACATTATTTTGTAACAATAATAACGTGACAACCTGCATGGTAGTCCACATGTTAGAACAAAATCAAATAGAATAGATTAAATGCAAAGTAACTTAATGAGCAAAGTGAGGAGAGAATTAACACACGATATGTGTTAACCTGGTCCAGATACAACGGTCCTACGTTTGCGGTGTCTCTCCCATTGAATGATTTTATTCAACAATCATCTGGACCGCCTATTAGCTTAAACCCAATTTACCCTTATACAAAGAAATAATTGTAGCTCCAATACCGACCCTAATTGTTATAAATCATTCACTCAACTACATCATTATACAATCAATAAACCTCTCCAAACAATACTTAAAAGAGTGCCATAAAATCACCACAAGAACACAGCAAAACTGTCAACAAAGACACTGAAAAACTTTGCCACAAATGATGCCACAAGCAGCCTATTTATAGGCTGATACAAGAGTCCATCTAATAGAGTTTTGATAAGCTTTAAACTCTCATTTAAAAGCTGGAATTTTCTCATTAATTATCTTGAGTATTTATCACATAATAACCTTCATAAACCAATCTTTCAATATCTCCAAAACTCTCTCAAGATATAAGGATAAATATTTTCAACACTTTAAACTTCTCAATATGAACAGCTAAAGAGTCCTAGTCAAGGTACCACACCCCTCCCTCAAAGAAACTGTAGGACAAAACATGTTAGCGAATAAATATAAATATAAATATTTATATTAAATACAAGATCTGAACAAATAATATAAAAAATATCTATATTTATGTAAAAACATCAAATCTGAAAAACAATTAAATAAATAAGATCTTGAAAAATTAGAAATCGAATAAGGGAATCGAGTTTTACTAGATGTTGAGGCATGTTTTCACTATTTCCTTAAGACAGATTCGGCCGCTCCTATGGTACTTAGAGAAATATTGGTCGTCTGTGTCCCATGATACAACAACAAAATGATCGCGGCAGTAGTACCTCTATAGTGATCAACGAACAAACCTTACATTCTTCTATCATCGAAACGTTTGAAAATCGGAAAGAAAAAGAAAAGAATTTTTTAAAGTGAAATAAATTCATTTTTTGTCTTTTTAAAAATTTTGCAGTATTCTTTATGCTTTTATAGACATTTAACATGGAGGAATTTTGAAAATTTCCATTAATAAAGATACAAATCTGCATTAAAGGAGTCTTTAAATCAATTAGAATAAAATCAAATCAAGATATTTGTCCTGTTAAAATAGATTTTGTACTATATCTGCTGAGAAAAAAATACGTATTGGGCTAAAATAGTTGCAAAGGTCTAGACCGATCATTTCACATCGCCCACGTTGTGCAGGTGCGCCTCTAACCCCAATAGATTTTGATTCGCACCCCCTATATGCGTGAGGGAAAGCATTAGTTTAGTTATTCAATAACCACCAAGTTGGTTTACATATATATACAAGTTCCACACTTGATTCCCAATCAATGTTGGACTAATGCTTTTCATTTTCCTCAACATAACTCACAAGTAGCTTACTTCGAGCATCCATTTTCTCATTCATTACTCAACCATTTTTGGCATATGATATTCCGTTGTAAAGGTCTTATGGGATAGAACATAAAATCATAAATTTATGATTCAAAAATCCTCATTTACCAATCGAAAATATGCCTTAAAGATTCCAAAAATCATATTTTTCTAACAGGAACATCACCTTAATTTGTTACTCAAGACACTTCATTTCCCAAGTACCACACCCTCCTAGTTGAGATGTGGTACTTGTGTGATCCAACAGTCACTTTTTGACTAAAGGAACCAGACCTTTATAGCTTGGGTCCTGGTACCTAAAGGCATGCATAAGCATGTAATGTTGCATACCTAAAGGCCTGTAGAAGCATTTAATGCTATAATGAAAGACTCCAACGTCTCCAATTTGTTTCTAACATCTTCAAACAACTATTAATCCATGAGAGGATATAAATGGTGCACAAGTACACTTGAAACAAGTCAAGAAAGAAGTGCATAAAGATCAAGAGCTTAGTTCTAATCATTTCTCATATTTGTTCTCATTTTCTCTTGTACACACTTGTGGGTTTACCTATGATTCATTCTTTCCAATGTTGTATGATTGTGTGAGAGTGTCTCATTGTTATATATTAACCTTCTAGAGGTGATAATTCTTTCCATACTTTATTGAAGGGGAAAAGACCCTATTTTGCCTTGTGAAAAGATAGAGATTGTAAAGATTAAATATTATCCTTAAATAGTTCAAATCTAGTGAATTTGGGAAATCTTTAGTTTTGGAAAATTAAGGTAGTAGAGATAGGCAATTGGAGCCAAACCACTATAAATTCTTGAGTCGATATTTTTAGCCATCTTTGCTTAAATCTTTTATACACCAATTCAACCCCTCTTGATGATTATTGATTTCAACAAATGTGATGGTAAAATAAAAATTAATTATTATATTAATTAAAAATAGTAAATATAGCTTAATATAAATACAAAGTCTAATAAAATATTGATATGATTTATCTAAAAATTATTTTAATACCATTTCTATAATATAAGAAATAATAAAAGGTATTTATGTTAATTCAAAAATTTCTCCAAACTAATACTTTACATATATTACGGATAATGAATATATAGTTTTAAAACTACTCGCTCTTTATTTTTAATAATTACCCAAATTGATTAATTAAAAATTATTAACTTTTTAGTTAAAAATACTAAATATATATAATATTACAAGTTACAGTCTTATAGTAACATTCTAATGTAGACAAACTGTTTTTACCACAAGTGGCACTCTAAATTGTTTGATTTTGGTTATCAACTTTGCATTCAAACAATTACCACGTACTTTCGTTATCAACATTATTGTTTTATAAAATTATTACTTTTTCTCAATTTAAATTTTGGTTACAAATTATTTTTTTTTGAATTATAATTACAAGGACAAAATCCAAACAATAAATACAATTAGCACAACTCGAACCTAGACTACACCTAGAATGATAAATATCCTTAACCATCAAGCTATCACGGGATTCAATTATTATATTTTATTTATGAAAATAATCAATTTAATATATAATTTTAAAATGAATTAAATGCCCCATTTAAGTAAAAAAAATTAAATTTGTTCTCAAAAATACATCCAATTAAAATTTTAAATTTTAAAATTACATCAAGTTAACTAAATTATTATATAATATTTACCTCAGAGAGCCCAATTATTGCCCGGAGCCCATTAATGCCCAACAAACAAATGTAAACAAACTTTTACAAATTCTCTCACCAAGAAACCCATTTACATACCCTAAACCCGTTTAAAACCCAAAACCCAAATAAACCTAAAACCCAACTACCCCACCCATCGGACCAATCGAAAACAAAAAAAAACAACAAAAACAGCCCAAATGGCCCAAAACCACTTTCACCAAAAGAAGGAGACAGAAACCTAGCCGAGTCGACCTCCGACTTCCCACCGCCTCTGCCTTGACATCCGTCCTTTGTCTCGACACGCCCGAGCCTGCAAAACAAAAGCACGCCACAAAGAAAGAGAGAAGTAATTTGTCTTTTATATTCACTTTGGCTATAAAGCCGAGAAAACGATTGTAAAGGGGTGCTTTTGGAGAGAAAAAAGAGAAAAAGATAGTGTAAAGGGATCGACTTTTTGTTTCAAAGATCGACTTTTTGTTTCAAAGATCAACTTTTTTAGCATCAATAGAAAGAAAAAATTTTCAAAGCACAAGAACAGAGATCCAAACATCGAGAAAAGAAAACGCAAAAAGATTCAAAAAATCGAAGAACAAAAACAAAAGGTGAACCTTTTCTCGCTTTTGAAAGATTTTTTTATTTCTTAGCAAACCTACATCATTATATATATATATATATATATAGTCGGAAAAGAAAAAAAAAAAAATAATAAATTTTTACCTTTCCGCCACTGTGGCGGTGGGTCGAGTTCTCGGCAGCGGCTGCATGGCGAACGGCGACAGCCCTCGCCGAAAATCGCACCACCCACCCACCTGCAGAGAAAAAAAGGAGAACCAAAGTTGTTTTTTTAAAAGAGGTAAAAATGAATTTTTGGTGGAAAAAGGGTTTATATAGCAAGCTAAACGACGCCTGCTTTTGGGGCGTCAAAAGCCCAAAACGACGCTGCTTTGCCCTTCGACCCAACCGACCCACCGCTAGAGGATCCGTGTTTTGCCCAAAAAGGAAATTTTATGCGCGGTCCTTGCTGCGTTTTATATTTTACAATTAAGTCTTTCAATATTGTTATTTTGCCCGTAAACTTCATGCGATTACAATTTAGTCCCTTTTAAAACGCTATGCTTAGACGCTTTGGGTAAATTTATGCTTCTCATCCTCCATATTTTCGCAGCATCACAATAGGGTCCTCTTCCTTTTCTTTTATTATAAATCTTCCCAAAATTTTATTTTTAATTCGATTTGGCCTCCTTCAATTATCATTATTATTATTATTGTTTAATGTTTTTATTGATTATTTATTATTACTATTATTTTATTATTATTATTATTACTATAACATCGTATTACTACACTATATTATTATTACTATTATTATTATTATTATCATTATTATTATTATTATTATTATTATTATTTTATTCCTCTATTATTAATTATTATTATTATTTACTATTACTATTACTTTATTACTAGTATCATTATTATTATTTTATTTTATTATTATTACTCTTATTTATTTTATTATTGTTCATTTATTAATATGTTATTATTTTTCATTATTAATGTACCCTTATTCTTATCATTGTTTAATCTTCACCATTTATAAATTTTGTTTTATATTATTTTATTCATTATTTATTTATTTGTTATTTTATTTATTTATTTGTCATTTCATTTACTTATTATTTATTCGTTTATTGCTCTTTACTTTTTTAATACTTTAAAGCACTTTAATTATTTATCATATTTTTTTATTTTGTATTTATTGTTGTTATTATTATCATCATCCTATTTGTTTCTATGATTTTATTATTGTTATTCTTATTTCATTATTTATTAGCTCATTCGCTTATAAGAATTAGATTTATTCGCATGTTCGCTAAATTCGTTAGTATCATTACTTTGTCTAATATTAATCAATCAAATTTTCAAAATAAAGATGATGTTCGGTATTTGAAAATTCGAGAAGATCGAGCCCTAACTTCATCGGGTTCCGATTTTTCTCGTTTACGTTAAACAACGGATATCCTTCCAAAGTCACAAGTCTCGGTTTCAAACTAATGTTCAGTATTAGCAATTGAGTGAATCGAGCCCTAACTTCTCGGGTTCCGATTTCTTCTCGCTCAATGCTAAACAACAATATCTCTTTGAAGTTGCAATTTTAAAACAAAATACTTAATCTCGAAAATTCGAAATGCCGTGCCCTAACTTACTGGACTCGACACCTAGATCCTTCGAGATAAGCTTCTTTTCTTCCTAAAATAGAGGCAATCTTCCGTATTTGAAATCTCGAAATCGAGCCCTAACTTATCGGGTTCGATTTCTCATTTGACGAATAACGGAAGATCCTCTTCAAATAAAACCAAGTTTCAAAAGCGAGCTTAGTTTGGGAGTTTAAAATATTGTGCCCTAACTTCATGGACGTGATGCTTTACCTCTTGAAAATAAGAAAGCCTTAACGTCCTTCCAACTTTAAAAATAAAAAGCATTGTATTTTGAATCCTTTAAAGTTTTCAACAAATAGGACATCAATCAATCGGTTTGGTACCAATTTTGGGCGTGTCGAGGGTGCTAATCCTTCCTCGCACGTAATCGACCTCGAATCTGTTTTCTCAAAGTTCGTGGACCGTAAAGCACTTGTTTTAGTAAATTAAATGTTTTATTAAAACGAAGGTGATCCGATCACACCAAATAAAGATCGGTGGCGACTCCTTTCCTTTTCTTTTTCAAAAATCGAGTCGATCATGGCGTGTTTACCGCTTCCCCAAACAGATGGTTCTGACGACTTGGCGACTCCACTGGGGATACGAGGGTCAAGCCATAGATTGATTGATTGTTGTCCTTTTAATTAAAATGGTTTTGAATAATCATGCTTCTTTTAACGCATATTCAATATTAGCCTTGTAAATACTTTGGCATTGCATTGCATGACCGTTGTGGTCACACCTTTAAGTGGGAGCGAAGCTATGCCTTCGTGAGGTTTTCACCTCCGCATGGGCTAGTGGATCGCTTTGAATACATCCGCACCTATGTCTCCGTGAAGTTTTCACTTCCGCATGGCCATAGGGAAATGTATTCCCCTGAACCGAACTCGGTCCGCATGAGCCTATAATGGGTGAGGATCGAGGAATCTGCTGGTTCGGGAACCTCGAACTTTAGAACTAAGCCGCATATAGCAAACCCTAAGAGCCCACCTTAGGTAGAGCCATGGCAAACCTTAGTGGTCACCTGTAGGCGTTTACTTATTTTACTTACTTTATATTCCATGGTACTAACTTTTTGTGTTTCTTTCTTTTTGTGCATATCATTTCATATTTTAAAGAGACATCGATTCACGGTCTGTTTCTGAGTTGGGAAGCTGGTTATGGAAAGCGAATTCCTTGATAAAGTAGAAGACAATGCGGTCGTCGCATATGGTCGAGCAATGCCAAATAGAAAAGGAGATAGCTTAGTCAAAAGGTATGTGTCGAACTACTGAAACTTCACCAATATCGATTGTCACGCAGAAGCGAGCTCCGGAGTTGAAAAAATTTGGACTCGATGGGATGATGAAGCGAAGCTGTTTCTATGGTACTTACGGTGACCGCCTTACCGCTTGAGGTCAAAATAGACAAGCACCATTCGAGCAATGACCCGATTCGAATGCCGCTTATAGTCGCTTTCTCCTTCGGAAAAGTGGATCTGGTTCCCACAAGAGAAGAGTATACGACCTTGCTCGCGCCCAAGAATCCAAGTTGACAAAGCTTATTCCAAGGCGGTTAATGGCCCAACCTTCGAAGAAGTTGATGAATATCACCGAATGAGTGAGCAGTGGGTCTCGGCTAGGATGCGAAGAAGGCGAGGTAAATGCATACCTGGACATGTTTGAGAGACCTAATTCGGCGCATCCGTCTGAAAAAAAGATAGACATCTTGGCCTTGTGTATTTACTACCGTAATCTTCCCCAAAGCTTTAAGGCACATTGATGAAGCGGTTATCGATCTATTCAGCCGGTTGGACAAAGGGGTCACACCTGTTCCTGCCATCTTAGCCGAAACATTCAGATCCTTGACCGCATGTCGGAGAAGAGATGAAGGCGGGTTTATTGGATGTCTTGTTGTTATTGGCTTGGTTCCATAGTCACTTTTGGAAAATAGAGAAAGTGTCTTACCGGTTCATGTCAGAAAAGTACTCCCCGCTAGAAGAGATAGCAACTACGCCTAGAAGAGAGGATGTGTTCGAAGAAAATTGGATCGCGCTCTTTCAAAACTTTCAAGAAGACGACATCGAGTGGAGGGCTCCCTGGATGATTCAAGCGGGATCCTTTATCGCTATGGGAGCTTTAATCGGGTTCCCCTATTGGGAATTTGGGGTGCCACCGCCACGCCTTTGTCTGGTCCTAAGACAAGATGGTTCAAGGCGCTTGTACCAACGACATATCTGAGCTAGCTCAATGCGAGTTTTCATATGAAGGGAAAGCTATAAGAAAAGGGTTAAAGAGATTTCTAGTGCCTGGAATCAGATTCACAGAATGAGAAGATTGTCTACATGCCCTAGGACGACCACAAAATACATTGAATGGAGGGCTAGGAGGGTTAATGATAACATTCCTGAGCCAAACCCAGAAGGCGCCCGATCAAGAGAAGAATGCATGCGAGTGGTCCCGTCAGAATTAGAAATTGTGAAGCAAGATTTTGAACGGATGAGCTCGGAACTCGGGAAAAGGATAGAAAGGTTAGAGGAAGAAAAGATGCTCCTCCAGTTAGAAGTGGACGGTCAAAAATCAGAGGGAGAAACTCAGAAAGGAAAAGCGGAAAGTAGAGAAAGACCGAGATAATTTGAAGACGGAGTACAAGAAGATGCGCTTAACGATAAAGAATGCGGGATTAGGGAAAACTTCGGAGCAGTGGCAACAAGAGGTCCGAGAGGAAAGAGCCAAAGTTAGCAGTTGGGAGAAAAAGTTTCATGAAATACGAGCGCAGAAGGAAGACTTAGAGAAGGGCAGGACAGAAGACCAAAAAGAGAAAAAGGGATTAGAAGCTAGAATAGCCGAGCTTGGCGATCTCGCACCACTACCGAAGTCGAGACTCGGAAAGCCAACTAAAGTCAAGCCTAAACAGAATAGAGGAACTGAAAGGTAGGGTTGAAGAGTTAGAATCGGCATTACATAGTAGCGAGCTCCGGATTGAGCTTCTGGAAACAAGAGAAAGACGTTGGGAGGAAGAGCTTCACCATTCTTGCGAGCAAGTTCGAAGCCGGGACTACCTCATGGGAGAAGCAATAATCCAGATTCGAGAAGTAGCTGATCACCTACAGACTTTGGCTGAGGAGGCTGACATAGTGGGCATGAGATATGGGCTACCACCGGGTCGTGATGAAGAGCTAATCTCTCTGCTTGGAAAAATCAAAACCTTAGGTCTTAGGGCTAGAACGTATTTGTAATCTACTTTATGTAAAGGGTTTTGCCTTCTAATAAAGTTTTCTAAAATGAAGTTGATCAGAATCGATGTCTTCTTCCTGCATTCATGCATTTGCATTACATCATATTACATACATTAAAGTTTATAAAAAGAAGCCTAATTGGTTAAGATTAAGAGAGAAACAAAAGAGAAACAAGAGAGAAGAAAAGAAATCAGGGAACTGGACATCACTACGGACTCGTGCTAAGACAAAGAAAATGGATCAAAGATTTGAACAATTTCAGAAGGAGATGCAAGAACAGATGCAGGAAAAAATAATGAAACTCGAGCAAGATATGATAGAACGGATGCAAGAGTCCCAAAACAACATGATGAGCCAGCTGGCGCAACTATTAGCTAATGAACGAGGAAAAGGCGTCGCTGCTAGTTCAGGGAATAATGACGACCCTGCTTACCCTCCGAGATTTACCCCGCCAAATACCCAAGCACCACCAGAAATAGGTCCCCAAAGGACGCCTTTTGTTATCGAGCCACGCATGCGAGTTGAGACCACAATGCCAAGACTTTTCGATTTGGTTCAGCAAGAATCCGGAGAAGGTCCCGCTAACCCTATAGTCCCCGACTTTGATGAAATGGTGAAATGGATAAGGCAAAACGAACCTTCCTGCATAACTCGAGGATCATTGTAAATGGTTAGAAGAAAAGTTTAAGAAAATAGAGATCGCGACCATCACTACGGGGTGGACGCTAAAGATTTGAGCCTAGTCCCAGACCTCATACTTCCGCCAAAGTTCAAGACCCCAGATTTTAAAAAGTACAATGGGACCAGTTGCCCGAGGCGCACATCACAATATTCTGTCGACGGATGGCGGGATATGTTAACAATGATCAATTGCTTATTCATTGTTTTCAAGATAGTTTGGCCGGAGCCGCGGCCAAATGGTACAATCAGCTCAGCCGTACCCAGATCAAGTCGTGGAAGGACCTAGCACAGGCCTTCTTGAAACAATACGGGCACGTAGCCGATATAGCTCCTGATCGAATCACGCTCCAAAATATGGAGAAAAAGCCAAACGAATGTTTCAGGCAATATGCCTAGTGGTGGAGGGAAGTAGCCACACAAGTTCAGCCACCGCTCCTAGAAAAAGAGACAACCATGCTGTTTGTCAATACGTTGAAGGCTCCCTTCATTAATCACATGCTTGGAAGTGCCACAAAAGTTTTTCCGATATTGTCCGTCGGGAGAAATGATCGAGAATACAATCGAAGCGGTAAAATAGAGGTGGAGAAAGTACTAGAAAGACGGTCCGAAGAAGAGGAGAGTGATATAAATAACATAGGTAAAGGTTATTCAAAACCTATTACTGTGAGCCAACCAAGGACTATGACCCCCGATCATCAGAGCCCCTTTAGACAGGAGTCCAACACAAGGCAAAATATGGAAAAAATCCAATTTACGCCTATCCCGGTCCCATACAAGGAAATGTACCAGAAATTATTTGACGCACACGTTGTCTCCCCCCATTACTTAAAACCCTTGCAACCCCGTACCCTAAGTGGTATGATGCGAACACACAGTGCCAATACCATGCAGGAATCGTGGGCATTCTATAGAGCACTGTCTCGCTTTTAAGAAACTAGTGGAAAGACTGATCCAGATGGGAGTTATAGAAGTCGATGACACCTCTTGCAAGGGGCACCCGCTACCTAATCACGGGGTCAACATGATAGGCAAAGATGTGAGGAGAAGAGTAAAAAGGGATATTTTCGATGTGAAAACCCCAATGAAATAGGTCTGGAAGGAAATGATAAAAAGGGGATTGGTTGTGACATGTCCAAGGGAAGAACATAAAGAAACACGAAAGGGCTGTGAATTTCATGACTCGGAAGGGCACGAAATCCAAAGTTGCACTGAGTTCAGAATGCTGGTACAGGCGCTAATGGACAATAAAGAGCTAGAATTCTTTGAAAGCAATGAAGGCCAGAAAGAGGGTAACATCTGCACGTTGGAGGATGAGTCAGCAGCAAAAGCCTCGGAGGCGGGCCATCCTTTAGTCACCATCTCCCGATCAAAAGGTGACGGAGTAAAAATCGTGATTCGAAAACCTACTACTTTTTCATCTGAAGACAACCAAAAGACTCTCGGGGGTTATAATTGCAACGTGATGACTCCTGAAAAGGGGGGTCCGTCCACAAAAGAGAGCCAGGAATATCCTAAGATCGTGATCCGAAAACCTACAGCCTTTCCATATAAGGATGACAAGAAGGTCCCCTGGAACTATAACTGCAATGTGACGAGTCCTGAGAATGGAGGTTCGCCTAACACTACAAAAGGAAGCCAAGAGGAAGGCTCCTACACACGCAGTGGGAAGCGCTATGACCTGTCAAACGCAAGAACGGAGCACTCAAAAAGGAAAAACTTGATGGGCGAACAAAAGAAAGAAAAAGGGACCAAGCAAGAGACGCATATAAACGAGCCAGTGAAGGAGGAAGAAGCTAGGGAATTCTTAAAGTTTTTGAAGCATAGTGAATACAGTGTCGTAGAGCAGCTACATAAACAGTCGGCTCGTATATCGGTGCTAGATTTACTATTAAGTTCTGAAGCACACCGTAACGCGCTGATGAAGGTATTGAATGAAACTTATGTTGCAAATGATATAACAGTTAACAAGCTGGATCGCCTGGTTAGCAACATAAGTGCTGATAACTTCATTTTCTTTAACGATGATGAGATTCCTCCGGGAGGTACGGGTTCCATCAAGGCTCTCCACATTACCACGCGATGCAAGGGATACACATTACCAGGGGTACTAGTCGACAATGGATCAGCGCTCAATGTTCTACCACTATCGACACTGAATCGATTACCCGTTGATAGTTCTCATATGAAGGCCTGCCACAACATAGTAAGGGCATTCGATGGAACCGAGAGGAAAGTCATGGGAAGGATCGAAGTACCTCTCTTAATCGGACCAGGCACAGATGAGGTGGACTTTATTGTGATGGATATCCACCGCCTTATAAGCGCTTCTTCGGGAGACCTTGGATACACTCGGCGAGCAAAGGTGCCCTCATCGTTGCACCAAAAGTTGAAATTAATCTCAGAGGGCCGTTTAGTGACCATAAATGCTGAAGAGGACATCATCGCAACTGTAACAAACAATGCACCCTATTTAGAAGCCAACGATGAAGCAGCTGAGTGTTCCTTCCGTTCCTTAGAATTTATCAACGCAACATTCGTCGAGGGGAATAAAGGTCCCAGTATCGCAATTATCCAAAACCACAAAATGGGTCTACAATCGATGGTCGGAATAGAGTGCATGCCGGAAAAGGACTTGGAAGGTACCTCCAAGGAGAAATCGAGGTCCCAAGACTAAAAGAAAAGCGAGACTTCTTCGATCTAGGATTCAAGCCAAACGCAAAGCAAAAAAGAAAAGAGTTAGAAAAGAAGCAAGAAAGAAGGAAGGCACGTCTGAGGGGAGATGAGATGAAATGGCAACCGATGATAATTCCTCATATTCGTGAGACCTTTATATCGGGAGGGTTATCCATCCGGACGAGAAACACAAAATGAAGAAATCGTGCATGTCAATCTCAGATCTCGAGGGGAAATTGAGGAAGAAAATCGAATGGCATCCGCCCTATGGTAGGGTAGCGTTCTAAACAATTGAATCATGGAGGAGATTCCTATAGCCTTTAGAACTTATTCAGAGTAATACTCGGAACACACTTATTGCTTTAAGTCTAGAAGCAATAAGAACCCCTTTTGTGAAACATGAATTTGTATAAGCCATCATTATTTTCAATGAAATACATCTCCGCTATCTTTTGAGCAAATTTTCTTTTATGTTCATTTCATTCATTCATTATTCTCTCTTTAAATATTCTTCTAAACATTTCTATTCTTCATTTACCATACCAATAAGCATGCCAAGATTCTATGATTCTATGAGCCTTTATTCATTTCCATAACAGTCTCCGGATATCAATGATTTGAGTAACGCCACCGATGACTCGTAATGTCCTTTTGAGCAAGATATGGGTGCGGAAGATTTTTAGGATTTTGGAGATGACCAAGGCTGTGATTTAGCTCCTGAACTGTTAAGAATGGTAGAACAAGAGGAGAAACAAATCATACCTCACAAAGAATCAGTGGAAATAGTGAATCTAGGAAATGGGCAAGAAAAGAAAGAAGTGAAGATTGGAGCTAGTATCACCGCAGAGACAAAGCAAGACCTTATTGAGTTACTCCAAGAATTCAAGGATGTTTTCGCATGGTCATATCAAGACATGCCCAGGTTAAGCACTGATATCGTGGTACACCATTTGCCCATAAAAGAAGAATACAAGCCGGTCCAACAGAAACTTCGGAGGATGAGGCCAGACGTTTTACTAAAAATAAAAGAAGAGGTTAAGAAGCGGTTTGACGCAGGTTCTTGCAAGTGGTTAAGTACTCGAATGGGTAGCCAATATCGCCCCCGTCCCTAAGAAAGATGGGAAAGTACGAATGTGTGTGGACTACGAGAGATCTAAACAAGGCTAGCCCAAGGACAACTTTCCGTTACCTCTATCGACACCTTGGTGGACAATACGGCGAGTTATTCCTTGTTCTCGTTCATGGATGGGTTCTCGGATACAACCGGATAAAGATGCTTCGAAGACATGAATAAAACCACATTCATAACCATGTGGGGAACCTTTTGCTATAAGGTAATGCCATTTGGGTTGAAGAACGCCGGAGCAACATATCAGAGAGCCATGGTGACCCTATTCCATGACATGATGCACAAGAAAATTGAGGTTTACGTTGACGATATGATTGCCAAGTCTCGGACCGAAAAGGAGCATATC
The DNA here is from genome assembly GCA_025506655.1 of Gossypium rotundifolium. Classification (NCBI taxonomy): domain Eukaryota; kingdom Viridiplantae; phylum Streptophyta; class Magnoliopsida; order Malvales; family Malvaceae; genus Gossypium; species Gossypium rotundifolium. The sequence goes on along the minus strand of CP106732.1, from coordinate 115,291,255 downwards.
CAAGTCTTAAGGAAATTATTTTTGAGGTTGAGGAAAGTCCAACAAGCTTAACCCGTGAAGTGTACCTTTAGGGCGTGTCGTGAAAGCTGCTAGGATTTATAGTCGGTGAAAAGGGATTGAGGTCGACCTGCACAAAGTCAAGGCTATACAAGAATTGCCTCCGCCTCACGCAAAAAAGAAGTTCGAGGTTTCTTAGGAAGATTAAATTACATTGCTCGGTTCATTTCACAACTGACTGAGAAACGTGATCCCATATTTCGTCTTCTTAAAAAACACAACCTGTGTGTGGGACGAGGAATGTCGAAGACCTTCGACAAAGTAAAGCAAGACTGTCCAATCCTCCCAGATTGACACCGCCTAATCCGAGAAGCCTTTAATCCTCTATTTGACGGTACTTGATAATTCAATGGGATGTGTGCTCGGCCAGCATGATGAGTCGGGAAAGAAAGAAAAAGCAATATACTACCTTAGCAAAAAGTTCACTGAGTGTGAAATAAGGTACTCACCGATTGAGAAAATATGTTGTGCCTTGGTCTGGACAACTCGGAGACTGAGGCAGTACATGTTGTATCATACGACCTGGCTCATCTCGAAGCTAGACCCACTGAAATACCTAATGGAGTCAACTACTCTTAATGGACGAATGGCCCGATGGCAAATTTTACTTTCTGAGTTTGACATAGTTTATGTAAACCAGAAAGCGATAAAAGGGAGTGCAATAGCGGATTTTCTGGCTAGTAGAGCTCGCGATTATGAGCCTCTGGATTTTGATTTCCTAATGAAGACTTAATGTGCGTAGCAACCATCAAGAAGATACCACGGAAAGTCGTCCTTGAAACCGAACTTGACGGGCATAGAACACTATGGGCAATGGAATTGGGGCGATTCGGTGTCCCCAAACGGAGATCATTACCCATTTACGTAAATTGGATTTTAATTGTACAAACAATATGGCGAGTATGAAGCTTGTATCATGGGCATCGTCGGCCGCTATTGAACACAAAATTAAGGTCTTTGAAGTATACGGAGACTCGCGTTGGTAATTTATCAACTTAAAGGAGAGTGGGAGCGAGAGATCCCAAATTGGTCGAATACAAAAGATTGGTCCAAGAACTAATCAAAGAGTTCGATGACATCACTTTCAGTTATTTAACAAGGGACGAAAATCAGATGGCTGATGCTCTAGCCACATTGGCTTCTATGGTACAAGCAAACAACAAGAAGGATATGAGACCTATACAAATGAGCATTTATGAGGCCCCAGCCCATTGCTACAATGTCGAGGAAGAAGGGAAAATTGGCCCACCATGGTACCACGATATATTACGGTATGTGAAGAATCGTGAGTACCCTGATCAAGCCACAGAGAATGAAAAAAAGGCGCTGAGGAGATTAGCATGTGATTACGTCTTGGATGGAGAAGTCTTATACAAGAAAAGAAAAGATCAAGTGCTGCTAAGGTGTGTGGACGTCGCCGAAGCTAAGTTAATCCTAGAAGAAGTCCACGAAGGTGTCTGTGGAACTCACGCTAATGGTTTCACAATGGCCAGACAAATAATGAGGTTCGGATATTATTGGTCCACCATGGAGGGAGACTGTATCAACTATGCCAAAAAATGTCATAAATGCCAGATTTATGGAGACAAGATTCATGTACCCGTCACCTTTGCATGTTATGACTTCTCCATGGCCATTTTCCACGTGGGGCATGGACGTCATTGGGCCAATATCTCCAAGGCATCGAGCGGGCATCGATTCATCTTTGTGGTCATCGACTACTTCACGAAATGGGTAGAGGCGCCTCATATGCCAATGTCACTAAATCGTGGTTAGCCGATTTTTGAAGAAGGAAATCATTTGTCGATATGGAATGCCCGAGAGGATCATATCGAACAACGACCAATTTAAACAATAGCACGATAGCAGGGCTTGTAGCCAATTCAACATCAAACACCACAATTCATCACCAGACGCCCAAAAATGAATGGGGCGGTGGAAGCGACCAACAAAAACATCAAAAGATAGTGGGGAAGATGACCGAGACTTACAAGGATTGGCATGAAAATTACCGTCGACTCTATGCTTATCGAACGCGTCGTCCAACCTCTCTTGGGGCAACACCTTTCTCATTGGTCTATGGGATGGAGGCGGTTCTACCTATCAAAGTGGAAATACCTTCTCTTGAGTATTGTCGAAGTGAAGTGGATGAAGTGAATGGATCCAGCTCGATATGATCGGTTGAACTTAATTGAAGAAAAGAGATTGAGGGCTATCCATCACGGTCGGATGTACCAAAAGCGAATGATGCGAGCTTACAACAAAAAAGTTCGCCAAGGAATTCCACGAAGGGATCTCGTTGAAAAAGATCCTTCCCATACAAAAGGATTTGAGAGGAAATGGATGCCGAATTGGGAAGGACCATATATGGTGAAAAGGCTTTCTCGGAGGGCATTAATTTTGGCCGAGATGGACGGAAAAATCTACCCAATCCCATAAATTGATTCGTTAAGAAATATTATGCTTGAAGAGGAGAAAGGCTAAAGTGAAAACCGAAAAAGACGCTTTAAGACCTAAAAAAAACGGAGAGGCCAAAGTGAAAACACGTAGGTGCGCTTTGAGACCAAAGGGGCTTGAGTCGAAACCCGATAAAGGCGGCTTGAATTTGCACAAAGGAGGGATATGTGACGATTTTATTCCCTAGAATTAGCAAAAGGATGAATGTTACACCTCGTAACATCTACAAAGCACGCAAGTCTCCCAACGCCTATTCAAATTCAAATGATCTTCTAAGGATCCTGGTGAAGCCAGTGCGATATCTGGGGCACCTACTTTTCTTTTTACCTATTTTTGTACCCCAATAATGTTTACTTTCATCGATTTAATCCAATTCCATTCTTCATAAATTCCATTTTATTTTAAATCTTTGAGTTGTTTGCCATTGAAATAACGACCCATTGACCCATAATGCTTCCATAAAAGGGGTTCCACCTATTACTCGAAAGCCTCTAAAAACAGAGGAACCTAAAACAAGATCGTTGTTTAAGAATCACCACATTTAGGGTTGGAAACATTCAAGGAAGAGGAGCCTAAAATCATGACTGTCTCCCATTCTCGACATAGGTATCGACGAAAAATTGCGTCGTGCTGTGACCTCGACAATTAACGAGCAATTACTGACCCTAATCTGTTAAAACAAAAATAATAATAACAAATTGTTCTCATGACATCCTGCATTCATACGAATGTCCTCCGTAATATCATTGAGTTAAGAGCATTCGATTTATTACAATCATTGCATCTTAACGAAAAATCATCATTCTCATAACATTCTGCATCCATGTAAGTGTCATCCATATCACACGAAGTTAGGAGCATTTGAGTCATTCTGACCATAGCATCCTCACCATTTGGCATAAACACAAACATATAAAATCGAGTCTACAGGATATGTCCCTAGAGGACGATGTAGCAACAGGTTGAAGATTGTCCTATTACCATCAACCAGTGATGGAATAGGTTGAAGATTGTCCTATTGCCATCAACCAGTGATGGAATAGGTTGAAGATTGTCCTATTGCCATCAACCAGTGATGGAATAGGTTGAAGATTGCCCTATTGCCATCAACCAGTGGTGGAATAGGTTGAAGATTGTCCTATTGCCACTAACCAGCAGTGGAATAGGCCAAAAATTGTAGATCTTGTCACCATAACCAGTAGTGGGGCAAGATCGAAGGCGAATCTTGGCTCTCTAACCAGTAGAGAACATGATTTTGGCCACCCTCCTATTGCCACCGACCAGCAGTGGAATAGGCCCAAAATTGTAGATCTTGTCGCCCTAACCAGTAGTGGAGCAAGATCGAAGGCGAATCTTGGCTCTCTAACCAGTAGAGAACATGATTTTGGCCACCCTCCTATTGCCACCGACCAGCAGTGGAATAGGTTAAAAATTGCAATTCCTGTCCCTAACCAGTAGGGAGCATGGTTAAACTTTAGTCCCATTGCCTTAACTAGAAGTGGGATAGGCTGAAGGCCAAAGACCTCATCTCTCTGAAGATGCAGCGGAGCAATCTAAAATAAAACAAGTCGCATCCCATTGGAGTCGCAGCAAGAGCAAATTGAAGCGACATATCGGTAGAGTGGATGGAAATAATAAGATGAGGAGGATCAGGATGAGTCTACTTGAAGAGAAGCATCTGAGAGGCCAAGACTCGGTGAGGCCGGGCAACATTGGGCTTCTTTGAGTCTTTGCTCTATTATCGTTACACGACAATGAGCAAAGAGGGGCAGCTGTAGAGCCCAATTATTGCCCGGAGCCCATTAATGCCCAACAAACAAACAGAAACAAACTTTTACAAATTCTCTCAGCCCAGTAAACCCATTTATATACCCTAAACCCATTTACATACCCTAAACCCGTTTAAAACCCAAAACCCAAATAAACCTAAAACCCAACTACCCCAGCCCATCAGACCAATCAGAAAACAAAAAAAAAAAACAACAAAACAGGCCCAAATGGCCCAAAACCACTTTCAGCCAAAATAGAAGGAGACAGGAAACCCTAGCCGAGTCGACCTCGACTTCCCACCGCCTCTCAAGGCAGACATCCGTCCTTTGTCCCCGACACGCTCCGAGCCTGCAAAACAAAATCACGCCACAGCAAAGAGAGAAGTAATTTGTCTTTTATATTCAGCTTTGGCTATAAAGCCAGAGAAAACGATTGTAAAAGGGGTACTTTTCGGAGAGAAAAAAAACAGAGAAAAAGATAGTGTAAAGGGATCGACTTTTTGTTTTAGCATCGACTTTTTGTTTCAGCATCGACTTTTTGTTTTAGCATCAACTTTTTTTTAGCATCAATAGAAAGAAAAATTTTTTTCAAAGCACAAGAACAGTAGATCCAAACATCAGAGAAAAGAAAACACAAAAAGATTCAAAAAAATCGAAAGAACAAAAACAAAAGGTGAACCTTTTCTCGTTTTCGAAAGATTTTTTTTTATTTCTTAGCAAACCTACATCATTAATATATATATAGTCGAAAAGAAAAAAATAAAAAATAAATTTTTTACCTTTTCGCCACCGTGGCGGTGGTTTGAACTCGGCCGGCGACGGCGAACAATGGCGACCCTCACGAAATCGCACCACCCACCCACCGCAGAGAAAAAAGGAGAACCAAAGTTGTTTTTTTAAAAGAGGTAAAAATGAATTTTTGGTGGAAAAAGGGTTTATATAGCCAAGCTAAACGACGCTGCTTTTGGGTGGAAGTCAAAAGCCCCAAAACGACGCTGCTTTTGCCCTTTCGACCGAATCCGACCCGCCGCTAGAGGATCTGCGTGTTTTGCCAAAAAAGGAATTTTATGCGCCATGTCCTTGCGCGCTTTTTATATTTTACAATTAAGTCTTTCAATATTGTTATTTTGCCCGAAACTTCATGCGATTACAATTTAGTCCCTTTTAAAACGTTGCGTTTAGACGCTTTGGGTAAATTTGCGCTTCTCATCCTTCATATTTTCGCGCGCATCACAATAGGGTCCTCTTCCCTTTTCTTTTATTATAAATCTTCCCCAAAATTTTATTTTTAATTCGATTTGGCCCTCCCCTTCAATTATCATTATTATTATTATTGTTTAATGTTTTTATTGATTATTTATTATTACTATTATTTTATTATTATTATTACTATAACATCACGTATTACTACACTATATTATTATTACTATTATTATTATTATTATTATTATTATTATTATTATTATTATTATTATTATTATTATTATTTTATTCCTCTATTATTAATTATTATTATTATTTACTATTACTATTACTTTATTACTAGTATCATTATTATTATTTTATTTTATTATTATTACTCTTATTTATTTTATTATTGTTTATTTATTAATATGTTATTATTTTTCATTATTAATGTACCCTTATTCTTATCATTGTTTAATCTTCACCATTTATAAATTTTGTTTTATATTATTTTATTCATTATTTATTTATTTGTTATTTTATTTATTTATTTGTCATTTCATTTACTTATTATTTATTCGTTTATTGCTCTTTATTTTTTAATACTTTAAAGCACTTTAATTATTTATCATATTTTTTTTTTTTTATTTATTGTTTTTATTATTATCATCATCCTATTTGTTTCTATGATTTTATTATTGTTATTGTTATTTCATTATTTATTAGCTCATTCGTTTATAAGAATTAGATTTATTCGCATGTTCGCTAAATTCGTTAGTATCATTACTTTGTCTAATATTAATCAATCAAATTTTCAAAATAAAGATGATGTTCGGTATTTGAAAATTCGGGAAGATCGAGCCCTAACTTACTGGGTTCCGATTTTTCTCGTTTACGTTAAACAACGGGATATCCCTTCCAAAGTCACAAGTCTCGGTTTCAAACTAATGTTCCGTATTAGCAATTCGAGTGAATCGAGCCCTAACTTACTGGGTTCCTATTTCTTCTCGTTCAATGCTAAACAACGATATCTCTTTTGAAGTTGCAATTTTAAAACAAAATACTTAATCTCGAAAATTCGAAATGTCGTGCCCTAACTTACCGGACTCGACACCTAGATCCTTCGAGATAAGCTTCTTTTTCTTCCTAAAATAGAGGCAATCTTCCGTATTTGAAACCTCGGAAATCGAGCCCTAACTTCATCGGGTTCCGATTTCTCATTTGACGAATAACGGAAGATCCTCTTCAAATAAAACCAAGTTTCAAAAGGCGAGCTTAGTTTGGGAGTTTAAAGTATTGTGCCCTAACTTATCGGACGTGATGCTTTACCTCTTTGAAAATAAGAAAGCCTTAACGTCCCTTCTAACTTTAAAATAAAAAGCATTGTATTTTGAATCCTTTAAAGTTTTCAACAAATAGGACATCAATCAATCGGTTTGGTACCAATTTTGGGCGGTCGAGGGTGCTAATCCTTCCTCGCACGTAATCGACCTCGAATCCGCTTTTCTCAAAGTTCGTGGACCGAAAGCATTGTTTTAGTAAATTAAATATTTTATTAAAACGAAGGTGATCCGATCACACCAAATAAAGATCGGTGGCGACTCCTTTCCTTTTCTTTTCTTTTCAAAAATCGAAGTCGACGCGTTGTTTACCGCTTCCCCCAAACAGATGGTTACAACAACCTCCACTTGTTTATTCAACATGTATGCAAATACTAAATATATTATTTTTATAAAATAAATTTAAATAACTTTAACAATCTATCAACTTCTATCTATATAAAATGCCGAAAAAATATTAACTTAAATAAATTATCTAAATCCTAAGCTATAATTTCCCAACCTTTATGCTTGAGAATAGTGGAAGTAATTTCCCGTAAAATCAAATGACTGACTATCATACAAAATCATTGGTGGCTCCTACTTGTCTCTTAAAATTTGCTGTCCTCAGGCATGCCGGACGATACTAGATTTTACATTAAGTGTTGAGTCAATAATTTAATTACTATGAAACCTCTAATTATAATTTTATTGGTCAAATGTTAATTTATCTCAAAAATAATTTAAGTTTGAATTATTTTGTAAAAACTATATATTAAATTTTAATTACTACGAGAATATTTTGCTCATGAATTCATAGAGAATTAATTTTATATATTTTAACCATATTAAATAATATTTGTTTAGATGTTCGTTAAATTTTTATATTTGTTTATTAATATGATTGTAGTTTTAAAAAATTTTAAAATTTGAAATTATTTCAAATTAATAAAACTAATTTATTTATTTATTTAAAACCCAAGATTTTATTAAATCAAGTTACAAATTCATAGAATTAGAAATCATCTCAACTTTTTCATTATTAAGATTTCACTTTCGTAAATTGTGAAATCAAAGCTAATTAGTTACTTCTATCATTAATTTTTCACCTAAAAGATAAAATAAAATATAAGAAAAATAGTTATAAATATACTTGAAAAGAAGGATTTTTTTTTTTGTTTATTTGTGTCAATGGGATATTTTTTGTTTGTTTATTTGTGTCAATAATTACAACAACAAAAACTTCATTAATTAGATTCTTATAGATATTAGAATTTATTAAATTATTTTTAAAACTAACATAACTTTAACTATATAAATGATTATTTAGTTGTTGAAAATATACTACTTGTAAAATAAAAATTATTAATGACAAATAAATAAAGTTATTATTGTGTTATGAAAGAACCACTGTCTTACAAGCTGGTGTAAATAAATAAACCAAGTGTAAATTAACTGAATATAAATATTCAGGTGTACGAATATTTAAGTACTATGTTAACCAATGGGGCGACGTCTACTATATGAAGAAATCACTTATGTAAGTGGTTCTTCCGCAATATATTTTTGGATAGGAAATCACCTACGTAAGTTGTTTTTCTCTTGTTACGTTCTTCCGTAAGTGGTTCTCTTGATGAAATTACTTGAGTAGTAAAATACATAGGGGCAAAAAGTAAAATAGTTTCCTAAAAATCTGCAATAATCAAAAAAATATTTTCGGTTGAGCAGATTTTCTATAACAAATTTTGGATAGAAAATAATTTTTTTCTAAAAAATAATACAGAAGTTTTATCCAAAAATAAACACGTGGTATGTGTTGTAGAGACATGTTAACACAAACATGGATCGGACAAGGTGGTGGCACATGCGTGTTAGGCCTTTAACTCCAATTACTCAAAGAGGGTAAGAAGTAAGATTATTTTTAAACCCTCTTAGAAACATTTTCTCAACCAATGTAAGATTGCCCTTTTCTTTTGCATTACCAACACTAGGTTGAACACATGAAATCTTTATTTTTATCAGTAATTCAAATTTTGATAATAAATTCAAATATCTAAAATATATTTATTAAAATCAAAGTGAATTTAAGTCATGAATATTCTTTAGCTCATATTCATATGCACTGTGAATTAATACCAAATAATAAATTTAATATTCAAATATAATATATATATATATATAAATCCATAAAATAAATTTAATAGTGTTGAATATTTAATTTTTATTAAACATTCAATATCTCTCTATATATCAAGTATTGTTGACAATCTTTTATATTCTTGTAATTACTAGATTATTAAGGATGTAAATTAGGCTCCGTTTGTTTGGCAGTAAAATATTTTTCGGAAAATGATTTTTGGAAAATGATTTACTTTTCTGGAAAATGATTTACAGAAAATATTTTCTGGTGTTTGGATGAATCTGTGTAAAATATTTTCTGCTGTTTGGCAGTTTTCTTAAAAATATTTTCCGTAAAAGCTGTTTTTACATATAATATTAATAAATTTTATATACATATTAATAAATTTTTATATTTTAAATTGTTTTTACATATATTGCAATGATTTATTTATAAATAAATAAATTAAATTAAATATATAATAATACTCAATTATTAAGCTACATTATTAACCGTCATAAAATGAAAACAACCAAAGTCAAGTTTTGTAATTGTGTTAAAAAAATAAAAAACAAGGATTGAATAATTATAAATAAACTTCCAAACCACAATTAATACTAAAAATTAATAATATTATCCAAATGCATAATTAGTAGTACACTCATAATAACAACAACATTGTCTAAGTGCATAACTAATATTACACTACATAAAAGTATCAATATCTTCAACCTTGAGAAAATTTTTGAAGCCAAATTTTTTTATGCTTCTTACTTTTAACTAAAAAAGCTTTGGCATCGGATTCATGATTCGCTAGATAATCAAACACAGAACATAAGAAGTCATCATCAAATCCTTCTTCCTCCATCGACATCACTTGTTCGTAAAGCTGTGGTGTCTTATCCGCAGTAAATTGTTCCAAAGCATTAGCAATTTTCCCAAGTTGTTCACCCATAAAATTAATTTGTTTATCAACGACACTTTCTTGAACATTTTTTCTTTTACGTTTGGATGTGCGGATGAAGATACATTTGTTCTTATCTCTTGACCTCTTCATTGTCGCAGATCTAGAGGCCTTTGAATCTTGGATATCATCATCCAAATCTATGTCAGCAAATGTTCTGGCAAAACTCCCTGTTGCCATATCTTTGCCAACAACCAAAGCCATTTCATCATAATGATCGATGCTTTTATTCAAAAATGGTTCATACTTCTTGTGTGCCTGTTAGATATTATACACAATTAAAATAACAAGTAAAAAACAATTGAAATATACTTAACATATATATACATATATTACCATCACTGCTACATCATATGTTGCTCTATCACATGTGATCATTTTCATGTTATCATCCCATCCAAAACCACTTTCACCTCGAATTTTGCATATAATCTGCCACTGGTTTTTACAGTCCTCAAATGATTTTCCACATGCTTCGCATCGCATTGGACTTGGAATCTTTCAGAAATAGCTTGGACAACTCGATTAATGGAAACTGCTTTGAAAGTATTAGAAGGCTTATTTCCTTTCTTAGCCTCATCTGCTAGAATTTCAAGAAAAACATGTTCCATCGGTTTTGTCCACCTAAATTGCTTGGAGGTCCCTTCTTTGTTGCCCTTACCCATTCTACATTAATAATTGTCATTGTCAATCATTACAATATCCAACAAGCTTAAAACATAATAAATTCAATATCTAACAAGCTAAAAACATAATCAATATCTAACAAATTCAAGACATAATAATTTCAAAATCCAACAAACTAAAATTTCAATATCATTATCCAACCAACATTAACAAAAAAAAAAAACAATTTTAATACTAAACATACATAACATAGAAACAATAACCCTAAGCCCTAAACCTACCTAATATTTCTAGCCATATAATCAGTCCACATGGTTTGTGCAATTTCGTCTTTCTTAGCAGACCATTCTCTTGCTTCTTCTCTTTCTTCTCGCTCCGTAAGAGTTGGTATTATCAAATCAGACTCAGACTCCTCGTATAATCCTTGATTAAGTAAATCATTAGGATCAACTCCTATTATATGATTATGAATGATACAACAAACCAAAACTATATCTACTTGAGTTTGAAAATTCCAAAATGGTTCAGCATCTAATACACGAAACCGTTTCTTCAAAATCCCAAAAACACGTTCAATAGTGATTCGCAATGATGAATGTCGAAGATTAAATAGTTCTTTTGCATTTTCAGGCCCCTGAGCACTAAACTCTTTTAAATGATATCGGACACCACGATATGGGGTAATATATCCATTTCGAATGCCATATCCAGCATCAGCAAGATAATATTTACCTACAATTTTACAAAACATAATTAATACTAATAACTTATGAGCTTACTAGAACTAGTTGGTATTTAATAATAACTATTACCTTCCGGAATTCTTAATCCTCTTGGGCGTGAAAGTGCATCACTTAAAACACGAGAATCATGTGCACTACCTTCCCAACCAGCTAGAATATATGAAAATTTCAAATCAAATGTAATAGCAGCCAATACATTTTGTGTCGTCCCCCCTTTACGGCTACGAAATCTTCCTTGAATGCTACGTGGAACGGATGCACGAACATGAGTTCCATCTAATGCTCCAATACAATCTTTAAAATACGGATAAATCCTCGGATTGTTTCTGATTTCACTAGGAGTTGACTCATCAGGTGATCTAATAACTAGTTTATACAATTTCAAAATAGCTCTCAATACAACCCTAAAGTAACGGTGAACTATCTCGGTTGATCTATAATATCTAGATCCAATCACTCAAACCTTACATTATGACCAATTATATGTAAAAATATAACTACTTGCTCCCTAATATTCACAGATTTACTTGATTGTAACAAATTATTCCTACTAAGAATATCACACAAACTAAAAAAGGCAATCGGTCTCATCCTTATCAGATTAATACAATGTTGGTCACCACTATATAAAATACTATTAATATAATTTTCTCTTTCATAATCTTGATTCACACGAGGGTGAGAAGCAATTTCCTTCCTAGTTTTTAATTTTTTAATCCAAAGAGCCCCAAAAGCTAAAACTGAAGCCATGACTCCGACAATTGCATTTTGATCTTGACTACGATCCATCTACACAAAACAATGTCACACAAATATTTTATCACTACAAAAAAGGTGCAAGCTTTTCATAAGATCGAAATACAAATAAATACAAAAGGGGAAAATTATTTTAGAAAATATATCAATATAGCAATATTCAAATTTAAAATTTCCATATAACAGTCAAAAACATGCATTGATATTAATATATATCAATATCCTCTTCGTAGTCTTCTATCAATTCAATTTTTAATACTAATTCAAATTATTTTAAATGAATTAAATTATATATGTATATGTGATAAAAAAATAAATCACTAATATTTGATTTCAATTAATAAAATCTATTTTTTAACAACAATAATTACAATGAAATCTTTCCTCCCTACATGTTGAAAACAGTTGGTACAATATTCATTCCATATTCAATTATCATTCAAGACAAGAGGATTGAATACATAGCTATTAGTACATCCATTTAGAGTAAAAAGATAAATTTGTATAAAAATATTTAAAGTTTTTAGTAGAATGATTTGTCTATATAATTTAATTTTTTAACAAGATTAAAAAAAATATGTTCATATAAAATGATAATAATTTAAAATATGTATAAGTTATAATTGTTGAAATGATATCTTTAATATAATGATAATCTCAGCTTTTCTTTTAAGTAAAATATTTAGTGTTTTCTAATTTCTTTTTAAATTTAAAGTTCAATAAATGCAAATAAAATTCATTTAAAATTTAAAAACACTTTTATTATTTTATATTAAAAAAGAAAATGCATTTGTGATGATTGGTTTTTTTTTTTTTTCTCTTTTTCGGCTTTATTTGATTCGTTTTTCATGTGATGTATTGATTGATTTTACATACTATTGTAGTTGACCGAATATGTGTTTATACTTATAATTTGTGCATGTTTTTGAAAGGAAAAAGGTCTTATATTAATCAAGATACGATTACAACAAAATGAAGCGTAACACAGAACAAAATGGCAAGTCAACTCCAAAGATAAAACAAATCAAAGGCAAAGCATAAAATTATCCGATAAATACTCAAGTCAGAAAGACGCAAAACAAAATAAGCGAACTTCTAAACACTCCCTTCAATTGCAAATCAGTGCTCAAAGAAATAGCAACTCATTGCTCAAAGCAATAAGTGAAATAAGCTCAAGATAGTCTGCACCAACTTAGCCTGCAAATTTGTTGGCTTCCCTATTGATGTGAACTATACCCAAGTATAATAAGAATTTCTAAATATAAGAGTGGAGTCCACGTTACCTTTTAATGACGAGGTGTTAAAACGGAATTTCTAAATACAAGTAGTTTCTTTGTGATGAAATAAGATTCACCAACGCTCTTGAGGAAGACATCAAAACATCACTATATCTTTAAGCTATTATAATGAAAATGATAGAAACTACTTTTGGTTGCCAAAAAGGGTTAAAACATCACTATATATATATATATATATATATATATATATATTAGCCTTTAAAACTCTTATATTAAAACAAGGGACACACAAAAGAAAAGGAATGAAAGGTTTTATTTATGTCCAAGATTCATGAAGACAAAAGAATCAAATACAAACTTATAGCAACAAACATCACAATTGCAGCCAATGTATTGCACCAAACATCACCTTATACTACCGTGATTCAGCCAGAATATTTCTTAATATAGAGCAGGAACTGTAAGTTCAATTTTCCACTACTTGAGTTATATTAATCTAAGACAAAATGATATATTCTCTTGTTTGTGATGCTGTTGCTCAGGGAGAGGAAGCCTTTTAATCTAAGACAAAATGTTCTTTTTAGTTAAATCTTTTATTATTCTTATTATCATTATTATTATTCATCCTTTTTTTTTCTTTTGGAAATCTAAAATTCCAATTTGGAAATCTTCAAATATTCAAAACGTTATATGATTAATTTAGGAAAGGCAGTAAATTCATTTTTATGGAATCTACAAATCAAGTTCAAATGATTCTATGGCCGTTCCAAAGCTAACAGCATACTACAAAATCTAACGAGGGACCTCAACTAATAGTCTTTACAAGATAGATATCCTTTAGTGATATATAGACTAACCATTTTGATCTGCAGGAAAAAAAAACAGTTGATAAATAGCTTAAAATTTAGACTATTACACCAGAACCACAAGGTAGTATGCAGGTTACAAAGAAGGTGACCACCCATTATTTATCTGCAGTTACTGTTTTAAGGTTTATCTGGTTGAGATATGAAAAACACAAAGAGGTTGCATATTTTGTATATAAGAATCACATACAAACTTAACAACAAACATCAAATACAAACTTAGCAGCAAAGATGTTGTAGAACATAACAGATCGATTTTAGAAGAAACAGAGAGCGTTTTCACTGGTTTCAAAGAAGGGGCGAGTTTGACTGTCGTTGATAGCCATAGATCTAACTAAGAAGATTAGGAAGAAGGAGAGGAACAGAAAGCCCAGAGAGTGGTGGAAAGAAGAATTTTGTGAAGAACTAACTAAGAAGAAGAAGAAAAAGAAGAAAAGGGGTCTTAGTTCTAGTAAAAATTAAGAGAATAAACAGAGAAATATGCCATACCTGGAAGGGATCAGAGATGAAATTTTCCAAGAAAGATTCCAAGATCCAACGAAAGGAGGAACCGGAAAAGTCTGAGAAAGAGAGAAAGAGATTTGTTGGCTGAGAAAGAAAGAAGGAAGGAGAAAGAATGAAGAAGGGAAGAAGGAGAACGTACCTGGATGATGAAGGGAAGGCTTTGGAAAATGTCTTACCGAAAAAAATTGGTAAGACGTTTTACAGGAATAAGGAAGACATTTTACCCGTGTTTGTAAAATGTTTTCCTTGAGGAAAACATTTTCCATCAACCAAACACCAGAAAATCCGGAAAATATTTTCCGGAAAACATTTTCCACCAAACAAACATAGCCTTAGTATTGTTTCCTTATTTGACACTATTGCTTGTCTATATATATGTGTATATTCTCTGAAAAATATGAATGAGTTGAGAAAAGAATCCATCAATATTATATGTTGCCTTCTCTAATTATTAACATAATATCATATTAAGGTTCAATTTTATGGATCCCCCCTCAATTTCATTTTTTCGAAACATTGAAATTTCAAAATTAGTACTTTCTACCTTAGATTTGTCCTTATTTCTCACCGGCCCCACCATTAGAGTCGGCCACCCATTGAGAGTGAAACCTATAGTCTGATGACCATCTGCCACGAGTGTGTGCCTCACGCACTTCTACAAGCTTCTAGAGTCTTCTTCACGCACTGCGCATGACACTACCCTATTGCCAGACTTTGCCTTTTTTCGTTGTACCTCAATTAGTGCTCCTTTCCAATCCCTTTCCTCTGTGTGTAGCATATTTAGTTGGTTGGTGTTTTGGGATTTCCTTTTATTTTGTGGTTTATTTTGAAAACTATTTTTTGCCTATTTATTTCAAGCAATTTTTTGGAGGGTGTAACACTCTATACCCGCCCGGTTGTCAAATCCAGATGTCGAATAATACAATAACCTAACTCACTTAGAAGTATTTCTAATTCTAATTACACTACGCAGTTAAACACTAACATTAAAACTCGAGTTGAACTAAAATGAAGTGCTTATAATTATATTTTCCTATAACTAGTTACATATTTTAAAATAAGTTTTGAACACATTATGTGAGCAACTTAAACCATGAGGCATGGCCTCCAAGGGTGCTCTCTATATACATGGTACAACTAACACGCCCATGTTTTCGCTCTAGTGGAGTCTGGCTTAGTCCCTTTTAACTTTTATGAGTCTTAATCTAACCTACATTCAAGCAATGATTTATATAATTTCATAAGAATTTAGTGAGATCTATACATAGAATGTGTATAAAACTACATAAAACTTAAATATAAAAAAAGATTTCCAACACAGAAATTGACTTCCTATTATTAACATCCATTATCTCTGGCTAGCAACGCTTGGCATCTACCTAAGTAATTATCATAACTGCAATCTTACCAGAAAACAATACCCTCTCTTCTTTAGGGAACTAGGGCCCTCATTTCAATACTATAGTACCTGCTGTGTCATTCCCTTTTCAGGTATTTCATGAAGATTTCTACCCTTGGGCCTAGAAGTTAGGAGCTTTGAGCATACAGATAGTGGGGAGATTGCATATATGTGTCTAATTGTACAATTTAATGACAAGAATGGGTCTGCTGGTCTGGTGGTTAAGATGTGTGTTGGATTGGCGGAGGTCTTGTGATCGAATCCCTGCGTGAGCTAGGGAGATATTTTGTGGACTTTTTGTTTATGTCATTTAGTTATTATTTTATTATAATAATTATTTGATATTTTTTATAAGTAAAATTATTATTTTTATTTTTATTTTATTTTCAATTGGATGTTTCTTCTCCCTTCTCCTATCTATTTTCTTTCTTTTTCTTTCTCCTATTTCTCTAACATTTTTAACTGTGATTTTGGGATTTCTGCTCCTCTGTTGCCTCCTCCGTCATCGAATTAAGGTGTGGGATTCGAATCTTGTCTACTATTTCCTTATTAATTATTTTTTTTTGCAAATCCCTTTTCCTTCGGGTTTTCGTAGCTATGTGTTACCCCCTCGTTTTTGAGTTTTTAGACAATAGAAGTGAAGGGAAATCGTTGAATTCTAATATACTTTGGTAGGGCATAGGTTAGGGACAGTTTTGGTGGCCAAAATGGCACTTTCAAGGCTGAGTTGGGGTGGTTTTGTAGCCTCCCCGTCGGCCACACTGGCGTGTGCTGAGGCACACAGCCTTATGGATTTATGAATTAGGGTTTCTGGCGATTTTGGGTGCCACAAGGCCTAGCCACATTGGCGTGTGGCTGATTTTATGGATTTTGTCAATTTTCACCTTCACACGGCTATGTCAGCCTTACACCTTAAGTTGTGAAATTGGACAGTGAGTTACACGACTGCTCATACAACCGTATCCTTACATCACACAGGTGTGTGCCTCTATCACACGACTGTGTACCACTCATCACATAGGCGTTTGGATCCCCACAAGGCCTAGATTAATCCATAAGGCCGGAGCACACGGACGTATGGCCCTAACTCACCAAATTCTAATTTTTGGGCAAATCGAATGCCATCATGACTCTTGTGTTTCAACCCTTAGCTAAGTTTTAGCAAGGGTAGTTATGACTCTACTCTGACTTCGATTTATGTGTGTTAATTGTAGTTGGTTGTGTGATAAGCTCGATATCGAACTTGAGTTGTGAATGTGCACATATCTGATTCTATAGCTGACTGATTGGAGGTGAGTGTCTGCTTTTGATCAACTATCTGTAACTGGTGTTCTAATTGTGTTCATCTGACTGCATACATACATATGCATTCATACATTTGCATAAAATTATTTTGGGTGGGATGATGAAGAGAAGAGAGATTTACGATTTGGCAGTTTATCTGCATTCTAATAGTCCCAATACCATGAGGTTCGTGGACAACGCAGATGATCATCGTTGTCGGGCAACCCGAGATGACATCATAACGGTATAGTGGATTACCTCATTGAACTGTACCGCATGTACGTTAGCTACGCTACATACCATTATCTGATTTGGCAGTCTTATTGTAACTCATCGGTATAGCGGATTACTACATTGCACTGTGTCGCATGTACGTTAGCTACACTACTTACTATTATCTAATCTGGCAGTTCATACTACATGTCTGTACTGCGGTTTATCGCATTGCACAGTACAGCTTATACACAAGCTTTGCTGCGTAATTTACGATTTGGCAGTTTATCTGCATTCTGATAGCCCAATTCCCAGAAGGTCGATCCCAATTTCCTGAGGGTCGAGGACAATGTTGATGATCATTATTATCGGGAAACTCGGGATGACATCCTATGGGGTATAAAGTTGGATGGGCTTTTCGAGGTCCTATTCGAAGTGCAAGGATGGGTGGGTTGATTAAATCCCCACAGTAAGTGTAGGGTTGGATGGAGATGGTGTATTAGCTGGATGGGTGGGTTATTTTATAACTCATTTGCACTCATATGCATCTGATTGACACTATGACTGAATATGACACTGTGACTGAAATATTTGATTGTCTAATTGACTGAAATGTCTGATTGTATCATTCTATTGAAAGGCGCTCGTGCCTAAGAGAACCTTGTGTGATGGGCTAAGGCCCAAACTGAAACTGAAACTAATTTTGATTCTGGAAAGGGCTTAGACCAAGTTTGTAACTATTGAGAGTTTTCGCTACTGTGTCTGATTGGGCCATATGACTATAAAGTTACATATGGGTTATGTTGATGGTGAATATGCTTAACTTTCATTTGATGGTAAGGTTTGTTTTATATGTATATATCATCCGATTTGTTGAGTTCGGTAGGTTGGTTTTGTATCGCCATTGAACTTGAACTACTTCTAAGCCTTTCTATTTCTGTTTTATTTTTGTTTCCATAGCTTTATCGGTCTTGATCTCACACTGAGCTCGAGTAGCTCACCCCATTCTTTTTCCCTTTTTAGGTGCCACTTCGATTTTTGATGCTGGAATCGGTATGCGGAGGACTCTGGCAGTCTTGGTGGATAAACTATGAGTTTTTTTATTTTGGTTTTATTTGTTATTCGGTTAAAGTTTAAACTGTAAGGATGTATAATGTTGTGGTACAATTTTCGATTTATGTTTTATTCACATATGTTAGACGATTTTGGTTTATTGAGATAAATTATATTGTAAAATTTTCCTACGATCACTTCGGTGATCAATCTAACATTTTGAATTCGGTCTAGTCTTTTAGGCCAAGTTTGGGGTGTTACACTCACCTCACTTCCTTATCCTTTACAGCTTAGTTGGTCTAGACACTAGAGCTTCCTTTCTCTTGAAAGTTAAGCATGACAACTATTTATTGGTTAAACTAAAGGTGTTCTATAACACCCCAGATCTGGCGGGTCCAAAGTTTCGGCATATAGTAGTAAATACTCTGTCTCACATAGTATTATCCGTCCAAAAAATTATTTTGGCGTCTACGTGTGGGCCTATATTAACTGCCACAAGAGTTAGTAAGAATTTAACTTTCTAATATTCTACAAGGTATTAAGGAAAAGTTTGTGTTAATAAATTTAAAGTAAGTATAGAAGGAGTATTCGCCAAAAGTATAGTACGCCTGGTTTTTATGAGATACTATGCTAGTTAGAATTTAAGTAATCTAGTTAGAAACCAATTGTATAACTTAGCTTGATAAGTATGATAAAGGGAACTTATTTATATTTTTTCTTTTAAATAGAGGCCAATAAGAAGGCAAGTTCTGATACGTATGACACATGTTAAATTCCATTAAGTAAGTTGGTCATATTTATATGTAAGAAATGAGTTCTGAAAAGGTTCTTCCTTCTTTTTCATCTTCCTTAAGTGCTATTTACTGATACATTCCTTAAGCCTGAATGTAACTTACATTGATAATCTAAAAGCTATGGTTCTTTTATGATCAATGGTTACTTCGCGTCAGGGTGAGTATTTCAGCTTTGTATGTTACGTTTTGAATGAGTAAATCTGTATGTGGTGTTTGAACAGTAAGACTATAAGTATAAGATTTTTGCATGATTTTGTCAAAGATTGATATGATAAGTAATTTGTATGTACAAGAGTAGTAATAGTGAAATTATATTTCTAAGCAGTGGTTGCCATTGGTTCAAGATAGATATCTAGATCTGGAGTTTTGAAATGCAGTAAGTGAGAATCAAGTAAGTCTTTACTCTGACTCTTGCATATATACTGTTCATATTGAAGCATATCTATATGAAAGTGACCAAACTGAAATGTGGAAATCTTGGATAGTATAGTATGAATATGATACTTATATAACTATAGGAATAAATTTATTATTAAATTAAGAGATAAGTCGGTCTGCTTAAAAATAAGTTCTAAGGGATTTTTGAAAAGTGTCATAAACTTATGAAATCTTGGGTTTGGGGTATGTGTTTGGGTCTGCGGTGGTATATAAGGAAATCCATCGGAATTGTAAACACAAACTCTAGTATGAAACTCTAAAGGAAAATATTCGTGGCCATAGCATTCTCTGAAAAGGATCTATTGAATGACATTATATCTAATGAGGATCTCTGCGTGTCCTAGGGAGATGGTGGGCAAACCTCACTTAATGTGAGTTTAGGAAAATTCATATGTAAACATGGCAGTTTTGGGGATGCCTATGTGGCATCCTGTCAGCCTTTGTGGTGTACTCTGAATGAATCACCTTTGTGGATGAATTGCTTTTGTGGCATACTCTGCATATATAACCTTTGTGGCATATTCTGTATATATGGCCTTTGTGGCGAAGTCTGTATGGATCGCTTTGTGACGTATTTTGTAATAATGATTTATAGCGTGTTCGATATATTTTTTGTTTGCCTCCGAAGTGTTCTGTGATATTTGCTAGGACCGTAAACACGAGATTTTGTATGAATGCTTTTATGGCGTACTCTATTAGGCCTGTGTGACATGAACTGTCAAGAATGTCTGGTAAGATTTGAATCTGATTTGTCTGTCATTATGAGTAAATTCTTTTAGTTCTATAATAAGTAAAGTTAATATGAAATATTCATATGTTCTAGGTTATGAGTGACTAAGTCTTAAGGATTTTCCATGAAAAAGATATGTGTATATGTATGTTAATAAGGGTATTTGTTATGATGATCTGTAAATATAAAAAGTGAGGGGTATTGTATCTTCTACTAGAATTATTCTGAACTTAAGTTAATGTTAACTTGAATTATGGGATTCTGATATATCATAATATGGAATTCGTCCGAGTAGTCTATGCCGTGATTTATCATAGTGAATATGTGTAGTACTAAATCAGGGTATGTTTGAGTATGAATTGTTGGTATTATATTCTACATAAGTATTCACTAAACATATATGTATTTGTCCATGATAAATGTCAATGAACAACTATTTAAGATAAGAGCATGAGTTAAGGCAATGATTATTGGAGGTGGTTTCTAAATGTATGTACTATTAAGAAATTATTATGAGACAAGAGAGTTACGAAACATTTGGAAGGACTTTTTTTCAATTAGCTAAATAAGGAAGATTCAGTATGATAAGAGTAAGATAACTAGTGTATAAGAGAATGATAAAATTGTGGTGGTATCTTTCAGAATAAATAATGCAGAATGATGGTTTGCATATTAACTCGAGTAAGATTGCAAAGCATCCATCAAGGTATAGTTAATGAGCTCACTAAGTACCCATGTACTTACAAGATCTATTATTGCTTTTCAGGTATCTGATATGAGACTTCACCTAGAGAGACAATGCAAGAAGTACACCAAGGTGGTGACGGAATGGGCTATTATGCATATAGTGGATTTGTGGCGTAGTATAGGAATACGCCCTTTGATTCTGTAATAAATAAACTTCTATTTTGTAAGGTTTGAATCGAGTCTATTGTAATCAAATATATATTAAATACATCCATTGTTTTCTTGTAATAAGTATTTAATTAAAGTGCCACAATACATTTTTAAAGAATTGGGTAAACATAAGTTGTTTTCTTTAATGATTGAGTTTTGTATAGTAACACCCGAATCCAAACCCGATAAATCGGGTGGGATTTGGGGCGTTACATGTTCAACCCTTATAGCTTAGAATCCATAACTATACAAAGCTTACACTACCTCTTTCTTTAATTCACAAGTACAAAGGGGTAAGGAAGCTTACGATTTCCTAAATTCCTCTACTTCTCGACTTTAATTCATATGGTAATTGCAACATATAAAGCTTCCTTCAACCTTATCCTCTTCTTCTTCCGAGTGAATGAAGAAGACGTGCTACAAAGAAAATTTTGATAAACAGAATTGAAAAAAATATTGTTTCTATATTCCTAAGGCACGGTAGGATGGCTAATTTATCTCTCTCACACTCAACTAGACATAGCACATTCAATTAGTTTGGTAAGCCAATTCATGCATGATACTCGAGAACCCCATATGCATGCACCATTGTGAATTTTGTGCTACCTAAAGTCTACCTCAAGAAAAGGTATTCTCTTCTCCAAAAATGTCCATCTCAAGATAGAAGCCTTTATGGATGTGAATTGGGCTAGTTCTCTAGATGATAGGAGGTCTACAACGGGTTATGGCATGTTCATGGGAGGAAACGTACTCACTTGGAGAAGCAAGAAGTAGAGTGTTGTTACTCGATCAAGTGCATAAGCTTAATATAAGGCTATGGCTTAAGGTGTCTGTGCACTTTTATGGTTGTGAAAGATATTGGAAGAATTGAAATTTTTGGACGAGAATGAATCATCCTTGTATTGTGAAATTGCTAAATGAATGGTTAAATAACACATTGTCACAGTACTTGACAATGAAACCTTAAGCCATAGCCCTATATTAAGCTCAAAATCCAGTGCAATACAATAAGACCAAACACATTGAAATCAATCACCATTTTATCAAAGAAAAATTAGCTAGTGGTCTCTTGAGCCTATTTCATTTAACGTTAGATAAACAATTGGCCGATGTCTTTACCAAATGGCTTATTTATAAGACTAATCACAATCTACTCTACAAGTTCCGCCTGCGGGACATCGACAAACTAACTTGAGGGTGAGTGTTGATAGCCTTTTATATAGTTGTAATTAGTAGATTATTAGGAATGTAAATTAGTATTTTTTCTTTATTTATCACTATTTCTTGTGTATATAATCATATGCATATTCTCTAAAAATTTGAATGAATTAGTAAAAATTTCCTCAATATTATTCGTTGCCTTCTTTGATTATTAGCGGTATATATATTAAGAATGATTGTGTTAGGTATAGATTGTCTTTTGTCACATATGGTATTGATTGTTCTACTATGCTTAAATTTGTGATTTAGTCCATATACCTTTTTCGAAAGGAGTCTATATGCTTTTATTTGATCTAATTGTTTCCTCTATTATTATAATATCATTAGTTAGTATAAATAATGCTTTCTCTTAAAATGATGTAATGGATTTTTTTTAAAACACTTATTTTAACTCATTATATTAAAATGCATTTTTTTTGTTGGAAGCATATGTGTTTAAAAATTTAACATAAACATTTTAATTAAAATAATTAACTAATAATATTATAAAATTTAGGGACCAAATGGTGTTGGAAATTACAATATAAATTGTAAATTTTAAATTTAAGCATAGTAAAGAGATGAAAATTAAAATTTAACATTATAAAATATATAATAATGTTAAGAAAAAAGAGAGAACAAATGGATACGAGTCAACAAAAGAAACCTTGGTATTACTTTTATTGTAATTATATATTTTTTAAAACTTATATTTAATAATTTTTAAATAAAATAAATTATTAATTCAATTTTTCTATAAATAATACTTTTATTAGTGTTATTGTATATTGGTTCACACTAATACATTTTTCTCAATATATAATCTTACATATGTTCCATTATTTAGTGTAGCTTTCGTAAGGGTTTCTCTAACAAGTACTCTGTAACACCCCTCGCCCAACCCGATCATTGGGTCCTAATTACGAGATGCTACAATCGTTGCTGGAGCAACTACCAACGAAAACACAGTAATTATATCAATCAAATAGACATTTATAGCTTAAGCACATTCATATTACGTTTCACAACTAAATTCGAGCCTTAATCGAGCTTACAAAAACTCTTTTGTTGACCCGAGCATGAATTTGGACCAAATTGCAAACTTTTGAAAATCCAAGGCCGTTGTCGTGATGTCATCTTCTCCAAATCATGATGTTGCCACAATTTGTCACATTGCGACGTCCGGCCACTCGACATTGGGACATCACAAATTTTCAATTGATGTTTCAACAATGAGCATTTCTCGTCTTGACGTGGACTCTGTTTTGGTACATTTTAGACCATTTGGTACCT
The DNA here is from genome assembly GCA_025506655.1 of Gossypium rotundifolium. NCBI lineage: Eukaryota > Viridiplantae > Streptophyta > Magnoliopsida > Malvales > Malvaceae > Gossypium > Gossypium rotundifolium. The sequence goes on along the minus strand of CP106732.1, from coordinate 115,267,350 downwards.
ATTTCCTGCCAAACCAAAATATTAGCTCAATTGGTGTATATTATACACTTATAACCTGCACAAAATCAATCCAAAAACATATTTAACCATCCATTTAACTATTTCTAAACTTTCATTCCAACATTTCCACAAATTTGGCAACCACAGTCAATCCAAGTTATACCAATTCAACCAACCAACCTTTGGTTTATAAACATTCATAATCATCCAATTTACTATGCGTTAACAAACTCAAAATGCCATTCAAGTTGTGTTCATTATAACACAACATATTACCAATGCATCTTACCACTTTTAACCATGTCATATTAAAACATACTCAATTTATCTATTATATGATAGATTAAAAATTACTACATGATACCAAACATTACCATTATGTTATGCATTTAATCATTCCACACTTCCAACATTAAACATTTCAAACCAATTTATCCATTCAAGAAAACACATTTAATAACATCTATATACATGCCACATATAACCAAACAAAACATTCAAAAGGCTACCAATTCAAAAACTGGATAATGTGAGTCCCAAGATGATCCAACCTACAGGATTTCGCAATGGACAACTACAAAAAAGAAAACAACAGAGTAAGCATTTCGAATACTTAGTAAGTTCATAGGTTTTAGAATGATAAACTTACCTCAAAACATAATTAACACAACAAATTAGCTAAATATACAACTCTCTTCTCTTCACATTTCACAATAGTAAGATGAGATAATCAATTATTATTCGTATAACATTTTAATCTGACAACACAATTCAATTCAATGTCATTCTATCTGAATCATCAAACAAATACATCATTTATATCATTCCTAGTACACATAGTCATCTGAGCATAATTTCATAACATTTATCTGACAATTTTCTTTTAAAAATTATTCCAATAACCCGATGAATTAACAAATAAATTCGAATATACGAATAACTACACCACACTATAAGGCACTAAAGTGCAATCAAAGACACCGAAGTGCAAACTTGTACAAGTACGCAACTAACTATATTGGCATGCCAATTTTATCCTATCCTTTAATATGTTCACTCGGGCACAATTAACTCGTTTAATCATTTCTTTACAATTCAATCCTTATCTCACATTTTTGAACCAATTTGTAAATAACTCAAATTACATACACATATATACAAAGATTATAATTCAAGTACATATAACAATTAAATATGAATATATATGACATATGAACTTACTTGAAAAAACTCAACAAACAAGTTGAATCATAAGGACTAATCAACAATTTCCCCTTTTCTTAATTATACTTGACTTGATTTAAATCTTGACCCAAACGATAGTTTAATTTCAATTTACCAATCCAAAATACCTTATATCAATTAATTACATGCATTTAAAAATTTAATTTTCATTTTACAAAATTTTCATAAAGTTATACATTTTATTCAATTTAGCCCCTAAAGCCAAAAATGTCATATATTTCAAAATTGAGCTTTGATTTCGAAACCAATCTCAATTGCATCCTTTTACAGCCCTATATTGACAATAATTACCAAAATTTTATGCTAATTTCAAAATATTCACACTTTAGCCCTTATGTTCAAAACTAAAAAATTTCACTTTACAAATTAATCATTTTTCATATCTAAACTTAAAAACTAACAATTTAGTACCAAATATTCAAGACTCAACAATGAAAACTTTTGAAAACTTTAACAGTTTTACAAATTAATCCCCAGGTTAGCTAAATCAAGCTCTTGGGATCTCAAAAACATAAAAGTTATAAGAAACGGATTAAAAACAACTTACCAATCAAGGACTTTAAAATGATTCCTTTCTTTTAATACTTATGTCTTATATATTTTAATTATAACTAATGAACTTTAATTATTTAACTTATACTTTAATTAATTAAACATAATTGTAATTAAGAAACTTAGTGGATGAATACATCATCTTCCACTATTAGTAAGTATAAATGGGTCTAATTCTTCAATTGGTCCCTAAACTAATTTAAAATTCTTAGTGATTAAACTTTTATCACTTTTGCAATTTAGTCCTACCACAATTAACCATCTAATTGATAAAATTAAAGGACCAATTTTAATTAAACTTTATACTAACCCCGTAAATATTAAATAATAATATTTATAGACTTACTCGTCAGAAATGGGGTTCCAGAATCACTATTTTCGACACCACTGAAAAACCAATTGTTACATACTTACTAAATATATTGTGCAAGGAAAATGCTAAATATTGCTTAAGGTGTGATATTAACAAAAAATGTAATTAATGAATTAATTTTTCAAATTTAGTAAAATAATATTTTAAATATAAATTTTAAATAGTAATTAAATAATCTTTATCTAGTATTTATGTGTTTATGGGTGACACAAGTAAATCTTTAGAAGGCATTTGGATCAAAGAATGTTAAGTATTGGGTTTTTTTTTTCTGTTGCAAAAAAATTAATTATTTACGAAAATGACCTGTTTTTTACAGTGCATGTTGGTGTCAGCCATCTCACCGCTGGCACCACCTTCCATCATCTCCTAATGATTGCTCGGTCAGTAACAGCCTGTTTTTAGTGAAATCGGAACAGTGGTTTCGAGACCACAAATTCAAGTCCGGAAGAAAAATTATTTTAATATTATTGCATGGTCTGCATTATGATAAAAATGCCGTATGAAAATTTCATTAGGAAATTTTTACCAATTACATGTTTAATTTAATGAAAATGACCAAATTGCATAAAGTGCAAAAGTTGAATTCTAGTAGCTAAAGGAACCAAATAGCTATAGAATTCAAAATTTAAGGTTCTTATCGCAAATAGACCAATTAGAGGAGTTAATAGATAACTATGATTAGTCATCAATGGAAAATTAAATAAAGAAAATGACTAAATTGGAAAGTAAAAGATCAAAAGATGATAAATGATAAAATAAAGAAAAATACCATCATTTTATCATCTTTCCTAGCCTTTTCAATTTTTCCATGGATGAATCACCAAAAAATCTATTAACTTTTCTTTAATGGTCTAATTATCATATAAGGACCTCAAATTTTGAATTCCATAGCTATTTGATACTTATAGCTACTAGAATTCAAATTTTGCATTTTATGTAATTTGGTCCTTTCCTAATTAAACATATAATCGGTAAAATTTTCTTATCAGAATTTTCGTATAACATTCCTATCACAAAGCAGACCATGCAATAATATTAAAATAAAATTTTTAAGACTTGGATTTATGGTCCCGAAACCACTATTCCGATTTCATTGAAAATGGGGGTTGCTACAACGGCCGTGTGCCCCTAATTCGAATACCCACACGGCTTGAGACACAGGTGTGTTTCTTGACCATGTGAACCACACGGCCTAGCCACAGGGGCGTGTGTCCCTTGCACCTTGGAAAAATTTTGACGTTTTGCAAAAAATTCTTTGAGTACTCGATTTAGCCCCGACTTATTTCTAATATGTAGTTTAAGCCTCGAGAGCTCTTTTAATAGATGATATGATTGATTATTACAGGTTTATGATATGAATTCATAATTATATGAATTTATCTGTATTTGATCTGTAAATTCTGGTAATGCTCTGTGACCCTGTTCTGATGACAGATAAAGGTTAGGGGTGTTACACGGTCTATAAAAAATGATTTCTTTTGGTATCAGCACTCTGTTCGCTGGCATTGGTATTTTTTTTCTAAATACACTTAAAAAATACTAGTATTCTAGGATTAAAAAAAGAAATAATAATATTTTAATAGGTGTTGGTGTTCTTGTTACCAATATCGATTCAAATTTTAATTTTTTTTATTTTTTGTTTTTTTAGTGTCGACATTCATGTTGTTGGCACTGGTTCAAATTTAAAAAATTGATTTTTGCTTTTCGGTGTCGGTTCTCTTTCTTTGACACCGGTGTGATTTTTGAAATTTTCTTTTGCCGGCGTGCTCTTGTTACGTGGTTTTTGCTCATGCATTTGCCTTACCTTCTTCTCTTCTTTTCACCGGTCCTGGCAAGTAGAGTACGCCGGCAAAATTTTTTTCAAAAACCACACAAGTGTCAGTAAAGGGAACGTTGACACCAAAAAAATAAAAAGAAAAACATTTTTTTTAATTTGAACTAGTGTCGACACCAAAAAAGCAAAAAATATATATATATTTTTAAATTTGAACCGGTGTCGGCAACGAGAACACTAACACCTTTTAAAATATTTATTTTTTTATTTTTTTAATCCCAGAATACTCATATTTTTTAAGTATATTTGAAAAAAATACATATTGGTGCTAACAAATACAATGTCGATAAAAAAATTATTTTTTATAGACCGGACAATCATTAGAGGATGATAAAGGTTGGTGCAAGTGGTGAGATGGCTGACACCAACATGCGATATAGAAAACAAGTAATTTTTGTACAAAATTTTACAGTTGAGTTATTTTTCGTAAATAATTAATTTATTTGAATCAATTATTTTCATAAAAAAATGTCAATGACAATTTTTTGTCAATTTTTTCAAACTTTGATTTGAATTATTTTTAATATTTTTAATTAATTATATTTTATAAAAATACATGAAATAAGTTTTTATAATATATTTTGCAATTTTGTATTGATAATAAGTTATTAAGGTTGAAAATTTTTGACAACGTAACAAATTTAGTAGAAAAACGAGCATACAAAAAAGAATTTGTCTTTGATTCTTTCCTTTCAAAGAAATCATAATTTTGGTAGGCATCAATAATACTAGGTAGGGGCCTAAGCCCATAGGTGAAAGGTTTACTAGGTTGGTTGGCTATATAATCAAAGCAAATCTCACCTACACCATTCCCTCTACCACCTATCCAATAGATCTTATCCCATAGCCTAACTAGAGCCGGATGATGGGTTTAGTTCCTATTATTAGAATTTTTTAAAAGGAATAAATACATATATTTTTAGCTGATCGAATGGTCGTTCAATGTAACTATAAGAATAACAAGAAAAACGTTTTTCTTTGAGATTATGAAAAGAGATATATAAATTAAATTAAATAAAACTTGATTTGAATTATTATTTATTAAATAATTTTAAATTTAATTATAACAAAAATATAAAAATATTAATATAAACAATAAAATATATTTTTAATTATAAGATCATTTTAAACGATGAAATGATAATCGACAACCATACTGTATGAAAAATAACTTTACCTAACTGAGTCTTGAATCCATCCTACTCAAATTACTATTTATTAATTAAAATTATTTTTATTTAAATTTAATTGCAAAACATATAAATATTAAAAAAATACTTCAATTTCAACCCACATTACTAAAAAAAAAAAGATGAGTATTCAATTAATAAACCATAACTTAGATTTCTAACAAAATATTTTGAAAACTTTTTAATGTTAAATAAGTGAATTTACAACTCATAGCCAGATCACAACAAAAACGAACCTAAGTATAACTGTCTATAAAGCTTTTCTCTTTTTCTTTTCTTTTCCTATATTTTCATTATATAATTTAATAGGAATGTACTTATTAGTTATTTATCTGAAATCATTTTCGGCATTCAAATCTAGAGTTCACATGTCACTAGATGATAACAAGATTGTCCTCTACACATAAATTTTGAGTCAGTAAAATAATTTTGTAAAAAAGATAATAATTTCTGAATTTTTTTCAAATACAAAGAAAAATATTTTTTATTCTTCTCATCGGTTTGACTTTGATCCAAGGTTCATTTGACTTGGTTTTATTAAGATGTATATGGATTGCTTAAAGTGTCATGGTGACTTATTCTTGAGACAAGTTTAGATCTCCTTTCTTTAGTTGATTTAGATTGAAAGATAACTTTCTTCATAAATGACTTTTAATTTTTTCTCCACGAAAGACAACTTTTCTTCAGAACTGATGCGCATTCTTCAAAATTTCTTCAAGTTCTTTGACTTCTTTAGAGAATTCTAGAGAGATTTTCTAAGCTTCTTGATGGCTTAAGGTGACCTCATTTTATAGTGTCAATTACTTGAATAAAAGAGAGTTATTGTAGAATATGACTGCTCCATTTGATCCAATCACATTAATAAAAGAGAGTTCTTGTAGAATTTAACTATGCTATTTAGTTGTTTTATAAGAATTTAAACTATTTTATTTATTATTTATCTCCTATTAATTCAATTAATTAGAGATAAAATAATCATTTGATATTATTACTTAATTATTTTATTATTTAACTAGTGATAATATAAAATTTTAATATTTGATCTCCTAATTAATTTAAATTAATTAGAGAAAATTAATTGTGGCACATATATGATGTCATTATTTTCATCATGGTAATTTTCATTATGACCCACAATAATTTTGGCTTGATACGTGGCACTTTGTAATTGGTCCGTAAATTTTCCTCATCTATAAAGACTCTAATTTAAGTTAAATGCTCAAAATTGACGTCTGACCTTTTAGGGATTGCTCACATAAGGGCCAAACCTTTCAAAATGCTCATATAAGAGCTTAACATTTACAAAAGTGCTCAAATGGAAGCCAAATCTTTCAAAGTGCTCAAACAAGGGCCAAAACTTTTTGAAAGTGCTCATATGAGAGCCAAACCTTTTTGGAAAGTCACTACACCAAAACAGACTTTTAGCGGCGTTTTTAGTGGCGTTTCAATGAAAAACGCCGCAAATATTATCTATTAGCGACGTTTGAAATAAAACCCGCAAAAAGTCAAGCATTAGCGGCGTTTTCGAGATAAACGCCATTAAAAAGGATACATAGCGGCATTTTTTCCAAACGCCGCTAAAAACTTGAGCATTAGCGGCGGTTTTACAGAAACGCCGCTAAAAACCTGAGCATTAGTGGCGCTTCTATAAAAACGCCGCTAAAAATCAGGCGAGAGCGGCGCTTATATAAAACGCCGCTAAAACTCGAGTATTAGGCTTCTATAAAACGCCGCTAAAAGTTTTTCACATTTTTTTCCTTATTCTTGCTTTGAATTATATTTTATTTTGATGCATTCACTTATAAGCAATGAAAAGTTACAAATTGCTAACTAAACAATTTAGAAGTTTTCATTTAAGTTACAAATTAAGCTATTAAAATTAATTTAGGGTTTAATATTTAGTATGGTTAATTTCATGGTTTAGGGTTTATTATTTTAATGTATCGGTTTAGTGTTTTAAAGTTTATTGTTTGGGTTTATTCTACAGTGTTTATCGGTATTAAGGTTTAAGTGTTAGTGGTTATATAGGGGTTATGGTTTAGGGTTAAGGGTTTAGAGGGAAATGGTTAATGGGTTAGTGTTTGGGTTTAGGGTTTATGGTTTATGGGTCGGCACTACAGGAAAACAGGGCTTTAGCGGCATTTTTAGTGGCGTTTATGGTTTTTGGGGTTAAGGTTCCCAACCCGTAGGTGGGGGACTTGGTGTAAGGAGTTAGTTAAGCAGTTGGTCTGTCTGCCTTCTGGGAACATGGCACAATAGGGGCTGTGGTGGTGTGGGTGCGAGCTCCCAACTTTTGGTGGCTCGGGCACTTGTTCAATTTTCACTGTATGATGGCATCCCATGCCATGCATCATGGTATATTTCATTCGGCTTCTAGGTTAAGGTTAAGGTTAAGGGTTTATGGGTTTAGGGGTTAAGGGTTATATAAGCGCTTGTGGGTTAGGATTAGGGGTTAATATTTAGAGTTTGGGGTTTAGGGTTTAAGGAAAATTCAAAAACCAAAATCCCTCAAATCAGTTTTCAGTAATTCAAACCCACAAAATACCTAGAATCGTATAACCCAGCCCGAAGTTGTTGGATCAAACCATCGTTTAACGATCCTTCCTTTTATTCTCAACTGTCTTCCCGTAACCCGAATGGTATATATATCCATTATCCGAATGTTTATTCGTTTAAAATAGATTCAAGTTTTAACCTGAATTTATATATTAAATAATTTATAATGTAATTGTAAAATAGATAATATGATTTTTAATATATTAAAATTTTATCATTATATAGTCCGGGGTTTGGGGTTATGTGTTAGAGATTAGGGTTTGAAGGTTGGAGTTTGGGTTATCTCTGGGGTTTGTGGTTAAGTATTTAAAATTATATATTCAATATATAATTTATTATATAATCGTAAAAGTGATATTATGAAATTTTTATATAAAAATTATCATTATATATATAGTTTTTAAACCTTCTTTTATTTCATATTTGGAAATTTTCATTTTTTATTTTCTTATATAAAAATTTATATGAAAACTATGTCATGTATTTATTTGTTTTAAATATTACTCAAAGTTTCCAAAATTATTTATTTAAAATTTAGGTGAATTATGTAATAATTAAATATAAAATTGTAATAAAAGTCAAGCATTATATTATCCTCTTCTTATAATTATTTAATTAACTTTGTGTATTAATTAAAATGTAATTTTTAATTATATATTTAAATTATTTAAAAACATTAATAAGACATAGAAAAATTTAAAACAAATTATAACATAGAGAAATATATGTTAAAATTTAAATATTTAAAATATTTAAAAAATAAAATACTATGATTTAAAATAATTTTAAAGATTTATGGGTATATGAGTGATATATTTTAAATTTATATATTTAAAATAATTTTAAAATTTGGTTTTAATAGTTTAAGGTTGATTGTTTAGATTAATTAGGGTTAATAATATTAAGTTATTGGAGTAATTAATAATAGTATAAAATATATATTTTAAATGAAATTAAAAATTACCGGCGTTTAATAAAAAAAGGCTACAAAATCCATCCAAATATATCAAGACGGAGTCGTTTGAAACATTGTTGTACGATTTAGTGGCGTTTTTTGATTGAAACGCCACAAAAATATATTAATAGAATGCAGGACGTCGTCGTTTGAAGCTATTTTTTTAGTGACGCATATTTGAAACGCCACAAAAAACTGTCAATTCTTAGTGGCGCTAGTTCAAAACGCTGCAACATCCTATACTTAGTGGCGTTTTTACAAAACGCCGCAAATTTGTATGGACATTAATCTTCACGTCGTCGTTTTATCAAGAGTATAATGTGCATTAAGGTGGACGACATCGTTTTACAAACAATTAGTGGCGCTTTTTAAAAATGCCGCAAAATATAAACTGAGTTTGAGCAAAACGTCATCGTTCTGCTGTGCTCGGTGTTATCGCCCTTCATCCCCAAAATCCCTAAGTGTTTCTCCTCGAAATACCTCATTTTGTTTTATGGTTATTTTTTCTTCTCAAAGTCCCTCTCCCCGAAATTCCCTTCTCCCTAAAATTTTCTTGTCAAACTTTTCCCTAAGTTCTGTCGGCCTTTGTTTGCTCATATTTCCCAAGATCCCAACATTCAACAAACAACGAGGGTATGGAATTTGTAAAAAAAAAAAAAACTTTTTTGATTTAGGGATTTTGTTTATTTATTCTCGGTTAACTTTTTTTTTTTTTTATGCTGGTGGATTTGGTGGCATATAGGGTCGTCTTCAGCAAAGGTAATAGGTTGGTTCTCTTTGTCTTCCCTGTCAAGTTAGAGATTAGAAAACTTTAATTTAATTTCGCTTTTGTTTTGTTCTACCTCTCTAAATTTTTATTTTTATTTTTTGTGAATTGGGTTTCTCTGTTCGATTGAAATCGCAAAGTAAGGAGGCCTCTGCTTGGACTTTGGGTTAGGTTGCGTAAAAGGTAAGCACAATTGTTTTATCTTATTCTTGGATCTAGGCATTCAATTTTGGTAATAACTTAGCCCCAATAAGTCATTTGAATCCCTTATCTACGCTTGATTTCTCTTGGTATTGGAAATCGTTTGCTTCATAATCCCAATTGCATTCGAACATGAAATTGTAGTTCTGACTAGTGTTCCTTTTGTTTTATTGTTATGACTAATTTTTATTAGAACCTTGGCTGTAAAACTTACAATGTTACAAAAAATTGTAAGGTTATAATTTCATCAAGGTCAAGATGTAGGTTGTTTAACGAACGCATAAACAACCTCTAGTCTCCGTTACCATTTATGCTTTACTATTATTTATTACATTTCTGCATTGTCATATCATACTCTTACAATATTAGTTATAACATTCAATTGGAACAGTCTTTAACATAAGACATTTCTAGTTTCTCTATGTAGAAACTATGTACTCTAGTTTCTTATTCTATCATCTAATTTAAATTTTCACCCAAATAAATTAAAAAGTTAAAGCACTAAACTGAAGAGAAGAGACTAACCTTATGACTGAAAAAGGGTGTCTTTTCTCTGCCAACTACCTCTATATCCTCTTGCTCCTTTGTAGATGCCATTGCATACATCTTGGGCAATCATCTCGCAATTTTAAGCAAAGATGAACATTGCGTGGTAATACTTCCCACACAAAAACTTGTCAACCTTGAACATGACTCAAGTCTTATCCACTTAAGCATGGGTAATGTGAGTGTATCCATTTCGCTTTCTCTGCTCCTTTTTAAATTGTTTTTGTACTTAAATTATCATACTTAAATTGGGTTTCCATGTTTTGTACTTAAATTATCATACTTAAATTGGGTTTCTCTGTGTTGCTTAAAATTTTTTGTGTTCCTTTTGTATAAAATTATTTTGTGTTCTTTTTGCATAAAATTGCTTCAAATTGTATTGTGTTCCTTTTTCATAAAATTGTTTGGTGTTGTGCAAGTTGTATTGTGCTTGAATATGAAGTTTTGTTTTGTTTGCAGGTCGTTGTGTACTTATGCGTATTGGGACTGATTAGTAGCGGACCCAATCAGATTCTGATAATAATGTTTAAGGAAACAAATCTGCACGGAACCTTCTTCGCCTATGGATTTATATACTACCGAAACCGACGGCTTTATCTTTTCATCCGAGGTGAGTTGATTGAGTTTAAATTTTAAATGTTTTACATCCTTTAATATTAATTTGATTTGATTATATTTATTATAATTCGAAAAAGATAGGTACCAAAATGAATTTTAAAACTATAAAATTGACATGTTATTGGAGCTAAGGTCATTAAAACTATTTGTTCATGTTTCTTAAGTTTTACTAAAAAAACTTAATTTTAGTTCAATAATTATTAATTTTAGCTTAATCAATTTATACTATTGAGAGAGTCAAAATTGATTATTATGATTCTTGAGTTGAAAAAATCATATAAGCGGTTTAATATATTATTTAGTGTGATATTTGTATTATTTTTAGTCCAATATGGTAGTAAAAATTTATATACTTTGGTACTCAAAATCAACTCTAAAATTGAATTGAAAATTAAAAGTTAATTAATATTGTTTAATTAATTTTTTAAAAAAATTATATTTGTTTAATAATTCATTGTTATTTTTCTATAATTGTTTTATATTATTAATATTTTTAAAAAATTAAGTACTTTTAATTTTTAAAATTTATTGTAATTTTAAATTTTTTAATAAGATATATATATTTTGTATTTTATATATTTTCATTTCACAACCCGAAATCCCAAACATTAAATCCCAAACCACAAATCCCAAGACTAGGGGTGAGCATTCGATCGAATCGAATCGAATCGAATCGAAAATTTTGAGTTAATCGAGTTTTCGAATCGTATTTTATCATCCTAACTTAATTTGAAATTTTCTCGAATCAAGTCGAGTGAGACAAAATTCTAATCGAATCGAATCGAATCGAATCGTTCGAGTTAAATTTTAAAAAAATGACTTTAGTGTTGTTTATTTTTATGTAATTTTTCAAAAAATAATTTTCTTTAAAATTTTTAAACATGATCATACAACAAAAATTGAGAAAATAAGTGAATAAATAAAAGCAACACAACATCAACCTAAATAAACAATATGGGTCCAAATAAATAACAAAAACAATACAACAAGATTATAATAAAGAAAATAAGTAAAATCCAAGTAAATAATATGAGTCCAAGTAAACAACAACAACATTATAATAAAAAAAAACATAAGTAAAAATTCAAGCAAACAACATGAGTCGATGTAAACAACAACATTATAATAAAAAAAGATATAAATAAAAGTCTAAAATGTAATAGAAACCTACACCGGTCAAACAAACAAAAAAAAAAACACAATAAAAATCCAATTAACCAACAACAAAAACAAACCAAACCAAACTAATAACAATAACACATTAGTTCAAAAACCATTATAGAATAGTTTAAGTTTCTTCTTGTGCTTCAAACACCGTTGGCATTGATAATCTTGAAACATCTAGTAAAAGTATTGAATGAGTTAATTAAATGATAAAATGTTGCAAAAAAAATTAAATAAACATTTAATTTTATAAACTAATGCTAAGTATATTACCTTCTTGATCTTCGTATTTTTGACAAGTCTAGCAAATTTAAAACAAAATGTTAGTTAAATTATGCTTACTAATATAAATAACACAAAAGCTTATTTTATAAATTAAAATTTATATATTACCATCTTTCATAATTTGAAGTTCATCAACATAATCTTCAAGATTGATGGCATCATTAGATTTCAAGCCAATCTTGTGTGCAAACCAAAGCCTCGACCATGAGAGGAGTTAGAGAACTTCTAAAACTATCGAGAACACGCCCACCAATTGCTAAATGCACTTTTCGAGGCAAATGTTGAAATAGGAGTAGCAAGAATATCTCGAGCCATTTGTGAAAGAATAGGGAATCTAGGACTGTTCATTTTCCACCACAATAGTAAATCAAATGAACTTGAATTGTTTACTTCTTCATCCTCACCCAAATATCTATCCAACTCAGATTTACTTTCTAATCCAACATGTTTCTTCTTCGAAGGTATTTTTGTTTGGCCAAGCCTGTTTTCATTTCTCGATGATCTATTTCCATTGAACTACAAAGATTTGTTGAAGAACTAGATCTACCTTCAAACCTGTTGAATTCTCCGGCATTAAAGGAATACTGTTGAACAAGCAATGCAATTCTCTATCAATCATTTTCATAATGTTATTGGCAACATTAGGAAAAAGCAAGTTGACCCCAAAGTCCAAAAACTCATTTTACATCGTGGATCAAAGATGACCGCCAAGTAAACTAGCATGTTGATCTTGTTTCCTTCACCCCAATACTTATTATATTTATCTCTCATTTTGGAAGTCATAGAAACTATGTCTAGATCTCCACAACTTTGCCACCCATCAAAAGACAATGCACATCCGTCAATACTTCAAAAATGAATGAGAGGTAACATGCAAAGATCCGGACACCTTCAGTGTAAGATGATAAAAAGGCTCTAATACTTTTATAACTCTTCGAACAATTTCCCAATCATCAAATGTAGGAACTCCATCTCCAGCAGTAAGGTCAAGAAAAAAATTATGGTCATCACGTACATATGATTCAAATGCACGCTCATATTTTTCGGCCACCTTTAACATCATATATGTTGAGTTCCATCTAGTAGGCACATCTAAACACAATTGAGCCTTACTATCTATCATTTCTTCTTTTACCCGTTGGTTGAATTTTATCAACCTCGATGGTGATGCTCTTATATACCTCACAAAGACCTCTAACTCGATCCACGATACGTAAACATCCTTAATATCAGTATTGCACAATGACATTAAGAATGTGTGCAACACATCTCATATGAATAAATTTTCCATTTGCAATGAAGCATTTTGATGATTCAATTTCTTCCTCAAATATTCAATGGCAACACTATTGGCGGATGCATTATCAACAAGAATGGTGAAGACCTCTCAATCCCCCAATCTCGAAGACATTTTTCAATAGCTTGACCTATGCTTTCACCTCTATAAGCGGATATTGGGCAAAAATTTCTAATTCTTTTTTGCAACCTCCACTCATCATCCACCCAATGTGCTGTTAAAACCATGTAAGATATCCTCAACAATGAAGTCCAAGTGCCTGTTGTCAAACAAACTCTACTTATATCTTTTTCAAAACAATTCTTCATCACACTCTTCATGGAGTTAAATAAATCAAGATAATCCCTTCTAATTGTCCAACGAGATGGAAGACTAAAACGTGGGCATGCTATAGAAAGAAAGTATTTAAAACCCTCTCCCTCTACAATTTTAAAAGGAAGTTCATCCACAATTATCATACGAACCAATGCTTTTCTAATAGCACCTTTATCAAACACCCAAGTTGATAAATCCGTTGTTTCTTGGGTAACATTCGCAAATGTTAATTCTGATTGCTTCAGATCAGAAATATTACCTCGAGGTCTTTTTAGGCATGTTTTCAAATGGTTATTCAAATTTGTTGTAGAACCCGAAGTTGTTTCCATGGTGTAAGTAACATCACATGCATTGCACCTTGCTCTCTTCTCCCCCTCTTTAGTCACATACTTGGTGAAATGGTTCCAACAAGTCGCCTTGGAGTAATCTTTTTCTAACATTTTCCTTGGTTGTTGTTTGATCATCTCTACTTGGGAAGAATTTTGTGAACTTTGAGTTGAACCATCTCGCTTTGGATCACTCATCTACAAGTAAACATTTGTTGCAATCACTAATGATGACAAATAATTGATTTAAAATCAAACTTAATAACATTTATGCTTTAATTTATTTTTTGAACCAAAGTTTTCATTCAACTAATTCACCAGAAATGGAAAGCAAGTTAACTCCAACTAATAGAGGTAGCTTTAAATGAGTGGTCAAACCCTCAAAAAGTAATAAAGTTTAAAAAGTTAAAAGCTGATAAAAACTTGTATTCAATTTAAAAGTAAAACTATTGCACAGTTATATGACAAGATGAAGCACATAGTTTTTATCAGCTTTTAACTTTTAAGGGAGTTTTCAATTTAAAATTTGTATTCAATCTTTTATATCTTTTTTATTTTTTTATTTATAGGGTGGATCCCTACGCTTTCAATTTTCTTTTCATCCTACCGAGCAAAACACTCTTCTTTTGCAAATTTAGAGTAAGTTTGAGATTATCTACAAATATATAAAACTTTTGATTTAAGGAAAGAGAAATTGATTTTGACCCTTTTTTTAATCTTGATTTTTATTTCTACTCAAATTATTTGAAAGAAAAAAAAGGAAAAATTGGGTTACTCAAAACCAATTTCAGAGGGGTAGATATCTAGTGACAGCAACGTCAAGAATCTATGCCATATCCAGTAGGAATCTTTGAAATCAATTTGGCCAAAATTTTATGCACTTGTTAACATATTTGGTTGGCATTGATATGCCCACTTTCTAATCTATCTAGACTTTAACGTTTTAGAGATACATGGCACAACCCTCACTTTTAATGTGATTTGTGTTCCTACTCGCATTAAATTTGTAATCCTGATAATTACCCAACCTAGTTTAGTTAAAACATTTTCTTGCCAACCTAGTTAACAAAGACTACCTTCATTTGATGATAAGAATTCCAATATAAGAAAAAAGTAATCGAGAATATTGCCTAAAAACAAACCTGAAATACACATCATTTCTCAAGTAAAAGGAACTGACCTTGTTAACACTAGGAACAAGTTCACGCAATGCCCTGATTCTTTCGGCAATCCTCTCCCCACAATAACCTGTACCATTTAAAAAAAAAATAAGCTTCTCCAATAAAAATAAACAAAAAGCAAGTCAACTCCAACCATTCAACTAATTCAATGAAATAATTTTCCTCCAAAATCATTAGCTTCAAATTAAGTAATTTATATCACTCAAAGATAATTATGTTATACTATACTATAAGGTGCATGTATAATAGAAATAGTACATTGCTAGTGTACCAAAGACTAAAAATATGGTAAATTATTTGCATTTTAAATTTTAATGAAATAAAAGATATATCCATATAATAATTACTAAAGAATAAATTTAAAATTTTTAAAATAAAATGAATAGATTTAAATAAGTTTAAGTTATGCATTTATTATAAATATACCAAAATTTAATGTTTATATTTTAATAACGTGGAATTTAAACAATCAAATATAGTAGTAATGATATGAAAGAAATGTAGAAGGTGAGGTATATATTTATAAAACAAGAGGCAAAAGATGGAACATCTTTTTACATGTTCTATCCAAAAGATGCCATTAATAGAAATCAATAGCTGCACATGAAACAATGGCAATGCTTGAAGAAGGCAAATGATAGAAGGTTTTGACATGTAAAAAGAAAATATTATTAATCCGGTGGTTGTCCTTCTAGAACATCCTTTCTAATTAATGTTGTAATGAAAGTAGAATATAAGGTAGGGGGTGTTTGAGATCCGACATTTGTGTTTTTGATATTCATCATTTCATCTTATAAAATTGTAAAGAGGTTCATATATTAATTTATAATTCTATTATTTTTGAAGAAATTAAATAGAATTTTTCATATTTATGAAAATTAAAATGTAATTATAATATTATTTTTTAAAGAGATTGAATTAAAAAAATTATTTTAGGGAGCTCATTTCTCTTAGCGTCGAATTTGCTCACCCAAAAGATTTGTTGCAAAGGAAAAGCATTCAGTCAGCAAGACTAGAATATACCCGCAGGAGTCAAAAGTAAAAGATCTTCCCACCTTTATTTTTCCTACTTGCTGCTATCCATGGATAACAAGGAATTTCAGCTTTGCAAATAATCATATAATAAACTACTATTTTTTTTCTTGGGTTCTATCCAAAACAGTGAATAAGCTCTCTTTTTTCTTATATACATCCATCATACATAACATACATAAGCATCATCTACATGTTCTATGTATGTATAATCAAACATTTACATTTTTTTAGAAGTACCCAAAGCTTGTACTCTTTTTTTTTTTCCTTCTTGGGCTCTATTCAAAACAGAAAATAAGTTTTGCTTCTTCTTCTTTTATACATACATACATAAGCATCATCATTCATCCACTTATGTATGTATTTTAGAAGTACCAAGCATGTAATTTGTTTTTTTTTTTGGGGGGGGGTTATGAATATATATATACATACACAGAAAGTAAGTAGGAACTAGGAACTAGGAAGAAGAGAAACGTAAGAAAAATGGAAATGAAGAGTAGAAAAAGAGATTAGATAACTTACCAGAGAAAGGCGCAGCTGAGAGCCTGAGGGCTGAGAGTTAGAACAGAGAAGAAGAAAATTAATTTGGGGTTTGGATTTGTTACCTAGAGGCTAGATAGAGACGATGGAATTTGGGGGTTTGGGGTTTCATTTTCATTTTCATTTTGGGGTTTCATTTTTATCGTGCCTTTAGGAAATTTCATTTGGGGGAGGAATTGGGTTGGGTTTGGGAAAATAAATATTTGGGTTTGGGCTTGAAGAAATTGAGTTAAAATAAATTAAGTAAAAACTTAAAATTTAAAAAAAATAAAAAAATATATATTCGGTTTATTCGAATTATTCGAGTTATTCAATTCGAAAATTCAACTCGATTCGAACTCAAATTCGAAACTCCAAATTTGAGTTGATTCGAATAATTCGATTAACTCGATTAACTCGATTTGAATAATTCAAAATTCGAATTTTTTTTCGATTTTTTCGAATCGAATCGAGTTTTGCTCACCCCTCAAACCCCAAACCCCAAACCCCAAACCCCAAACCCCAAACACCAAAACCCAAACCCCAAACCCAAAAACCCTAAATTATATATCATAAACCCTTAAACCCTAAACCCTAAACCTTAAGCCCTAAAACTTCATAAACCCTTAAACCTTAAACATAAACCATAAACCCTAAATACTAAACCCTAAATCTTAAACTCTAAACCCTAAACCTTAAACCGTAAACCCTTAAAATCACAAACCTTAAACCTTAAATCCTAAACCATAAACCCTAAAACACTAAACCTTAAACTCTAAACCATAAACCTTAAACTCTAAAACTACCCTAAACCTTAAACATTAAACCCAAAAACCCTAAATCCTAAACACTAAACCCTAACCGATCAGCTTTCATAACTAACATAATTTTAAGTTAAGATCAAACTTCATAACTTACATAATTCTTGTATAGAAAAAAAAAGGATTCAAAGTATATAGGTGTAACACCCCAAACCCTATTTCTATGGCCGAGACTAGATTTGGTTTGTTACATGATTCGTGCTATTCTTAAATCTTTAATAAGTTGAAAACTACATTTTATACATGTGGTTTAAAATTTGAAGAGTATTTGATCACGTAGTCATCCTCTACCAAGTCCACATCAGTTTCCATTACCGAGATGGAAAGAAATTAAAGGGTGAGTTACTTAGAACTCAAAGTGTAACTCACTTACCACCATTATTGGGCGATTGTCAAGATATTATCTTGGGCTTGAGCCCAATCGTAATTCAACAATATATCATGAATTTAAAATAATTAATAATGCATGAAAATGTAATTCCCAACCCAAACCTAATATCCATCCGCTAACACCCCGTACCAACCATCACACCTTTGAGTAACTCCTTCTGCCATTCTATAGGAGCAATGGACACCGGAGTCGCTCCAGCAGCTCAATGCCCCTTTTAATGCGATACCACATTTGCCGATAACCAATCATTATGATTTCCTTATCATCCGGTCCCATCGACCTTTTCAAAGACAATCCAATCATACCGATGGCTAACCAACCATATGTAATGAGATCGAACTCACCAAAGGTAGTTCCATCAATTTGCTAAGAATACTTCTCTTGGATTTTTAAGGGCACGCTTTAAATATTTTATTAATAGCATCGATCGTCTCTAAAGGATTCGCATCTCATTTTCGAATTTCAGATTCTAAATGTTTCGAGATAACTAGATACGTATGAATGGGTAGAGCTAATATCTATTAAGGCAATAATGTACATCAAAAATGAAGAACGAGTTAACAATAAAAGAATTATTTATAAAAGAATTTCATATACTTGAAAACCCAAATTTATTTTATAAAGCATCATATAATCATAGCCCATGATTTAAAAGTCCAAAATAAAGTTGAAATTCCAAACACACATAAAATCCATAAGTTATTTATAGAGGCCATTTATTACAACATCCCAAAATAGTAAAAATAATTATTTAAAAGTTCGTAGTTTTAAATAACCCATATTTAGCAATATGGCCTCCACGTAGTCATCCTCATATGATTTGGTGCCACTGTGAAGCCCAAGTCCACATCAGTTTCCATTACGAGATGGAAAGAAATTAAAGGGGTGAGTTACTTAGAACTCGAGTGTAACTCACTTACCACCATTATTGGGCGATTGTCAAGATATTATCTTTGGGCTTGAGCCCAATTCGTAATTCAACAATATATCATGAATTTAAAATAATTAATAATGCATGAAAATGTAATTCCCAACCCAAACCTAATATCCATCCGCTAACACCCCGTACACCCATTCAACCATCACACCTGTGGGGATCAAGTCAGCGGATACGTAAAGTTTCGCAATTTCGCAATGAATAATCCGTATTTAATCGGCAAGAAATGAGCAATTTCACAACCGATCAACAATTACCCAAACGGAATTTTTCTTAGTAGGTGTTAACGGTAACCCACTAACAAAATCCATAGTTATCCTCTCCCATTTCCAAAGAGGAATCTTTATCGGTTGTAACAATCCGCACGGTAATTGGTGTTCGCTTTCACTTGTCGACAAGTCAAACATTTTCCCACGAACTCTATAATCTCACGCTCAACCCCGCCACCAATACTGCTTCACGGAGATCTCGACATCTTATTTCCTCCGGATGCATAGCATAAGGGCTACTATGCGCCTCCCGTAGAATCGCTTGCCTCAAATCTAGATCCTCGGCATGCATACTCTCCTCGAAGCACAACACACCCTCCGTGTTTATTCCAAAATCCTCAATTTCGCCATTTTCAACTTGTCGCAAAGAAGGTCCCAACTTCTCATCCGATGTCCGTTTTTCCTTGATTTGTTCCACCACGCAGGTTTCACCAAGTTCTCATATCAAACCGCCATCCTCGTGACAGACTCAAATGGGCAAACAAAGCTCTTAATTGAGATATCACCATTTACTTAACGCCGCCTACCACGTTAGCCTTTCCGTGATGGTACTCGATGGAGAAATCATAATCTTTAACAATTCTACCCATCTTCTTTGTCTCAAATTCAACTCCTTCCATGAGTAGGGTAGTTTACTTCGTGTGGTCTCAATTGACGAGAAGCATAGGCCACCACCTTTCCATTTTGCATCAACACACAACCTGCACTGTGAGACGATCACAATAAATAAAGGAATTCTTTTCCAACCTCGGGTTGAATTAAACCGAGCTTCGTCAGATCTTCTTCAATTTCTCAAAACTCTCTCTGCTTTTCAGTCAGATATACTGAGCTCCCTTTCGCAATCAGCTTTAGTTAGGTACAAAGAATCAATGAAAACCTCTACAAAGCGCCTATAGTATCCAACAAACCTAAGAAACTCCAATTTCACCATCGATGTTGGTGGCTTCCAATCCAAAATAGCCTCAATTTTCCGAGGATCCACCCTTATTCCTTCTACCGATACTACATGACCAAGGAAAGTCACCTCCTTTAACCAAAATTCGTGATTTACCAAATTTGGCATACAATTGCTTATCACGAAGTAATTGTAATACTATCCGCAAATGCTGGTCATGTTCCTCCTCATTTCGAATAAACCAATATATCATCTATGAACACTACCACAAACCGGCCTAAATACGGTTGGAAGACTTTCATCATGTCCATAAATGCAATTGGTGCATTGGTTAATCCAAACGGCATCACTACAAACTCATAGTGTCCGTAACGTGTCCGAAATGTCATCTTATAAATGTCCGCTTCTTTCACCTTAAGTCGGTGATAACCCGACCTTAAATCAATTTTGGAGAAATCAAGCTCCCTTCAATTGATCAAACAGTCGCCAATTCTCTAGAGGTATCGATTCTTGATCGTCAATTTATTCAACTGTCTGTAGTCAATGCACACACGCATCGATCCATCCTTCTTCTTGACGAACAAAACCGGTGCTCCCCACGGAGACACACTTGGTCGAATGAATCCCGATCCAGCAATTCTTGAATTTGAGCTTTGAGCTCACCAACTCCTTGGTGCCATTCTATAAGGAGCAATGGACACCGAGTCATCCCGAGCAAAAGCTCAATGCCAAATTCTACTTCCCGATCCGAGGTATACCAGAAGTTCTTCAGAAATACATCGGAAATTCCTTCACCGCCTCACATCATTCACGGATAATTCTTTGGCATCCAAAACACGATAAAGGCTAGGAATGCCCTGCACTTTTCGCACCAACTTCTCCGCTTTTAATGCAGATACCACATTTGCCGATAGTTCTTTCGCTCACCAATCATTATGATTTCCTTATCATCCCGGTCCTTCATCGACATTCGCTTTTCAAAGACAATCCAATTATACCTGATGGCTAACCAACCATCCATGCCTGTA
Source organism: Gossypium rotundifolium (assembly GCA_025506655.1). Lineage (NCBI taxonomy): Eukaryota > Viridiplantae > Streptophyta > Magnoliopsida > Malvales > Malvaceae > Gossypium > Gossypium rotundifolium. Next base: position 115,246,054 of record CP106732.1, on the reverse strand, counting down.
ATGAGATCGAACTCACGAAAGGTAGTTCCATCAAATTTGCTAAGAATACTTCCTCTTGGATTTTTAAGGGCACGCCTTTAAATATTTTATTAATAAGCATCGACTGGTTCTAAAGGAACTAGAGGCAATCGTAACCCTCACTCATCATTAAGTCCATATCATCCATAATCCGCTCCACGACTTCGAGCCAAGATTCGCCACATTCGAGCTACACCAGACTCTCCTAGAAACTTCGCATTATTCGCCTTAAGTCGCTCTCAAATTGACCCACGAGTTGTTGGCCCAATTCTAGTTCCAACCACTTTCCAAGACTCGTAGCATTGCTTGAGTTAATGCATGATCTTCTTCCATGTGATCGCGTGATCCGGTCTCACTTTCTATTGACGCAGAAAAGGCTTACTTCGCATATGATTTGGTGTTTCACCAGTAGTACTCTACTCTACCACGGGCCACGCCTACCGCTGGCCCACGACCACGCCCCTCTTGTACTCATAATTGCTTGTTCGCTTATCCGATTACAAGTTTTATGAATCGTAAATTTTGTTTCGGTGTTTATTAGCGATATTTTATGAGATTTGAGATATAAAGTTGTTTTTCGCAACATATCCTATAGTCTCAATCTCTACGCTTTTTCACGCCTAAAACTAGAAGTTCTAGAGTGTTCCTATGATCATATCATAGTAATCATTAAGCAATAATACTTACTTGACTTGTCACGGATGCTTGTGGTGCCATAACGATCTTTAAAATATCATTGAACGCTTTTCATACCGAAATTATTTTTGAACCCAAACCACGTACGAAGTTTTGAACTGGCTCGATATAATTTCGTAACACCCCAAACCTTGCCTATACGCCGAGACTAGATTTGGTTTGTTACATGATTCGTGCTATTCTTAAATCTTTAATAAGTTGAAAACTACATTTTATACATGTGGTTTAAAATTTGAAGAGTATTTGATTTTGATAAATATTTGAAACATTAGTTGAAAATCATTGTATTATTAAAAATCATTAAGAGATTTGTTAAAGAGTTAACAATAAAAGAATTATTTATAAAAGAATTTCATATACTTGAAAACCCAAATTTATTTTATATAAAGCATATATAATCATAGCCTATGATTTAAAAGTCCAAAATAAAGTTGAAATTCCAAACACACATAAAATCCATAAGTTATTTATAGAGGCCATTTATTACAACATCCCAAAATAGTAAAAATAATTATTTAAAAGTTCGTAGTTTTAAATAACCCATATTTAGCGATATGGCCTCCACGTAGTCATCCTCGCCCAAGTCCATCATCGGCCCATTACCGAGATGGAAAGAAATTAAAGGGTGAGTTACTTAGAACTCAAGCAGTAACTCACTTACCACCATTATTGGGCAGATTGTCAAGATATTATGCTAGGCTTGAGCCCAATTCGAGAATTCAACAATATATCATGAATTTAAAATAATTAATAATGCATGAAAATGTAATTCCCAACCCAAACCTAATATCCATCCGCTAACACCCGTGCACTAACCATCACACCCTGGGATCAAGTCAACCCACCCCGCCATCACACCAATCGTAGGCATTAAGCCTTTTTATAATTGTGGCATAGCCAATCAACTAGAGGCAATAAGCGTTAATGTGGCTTAACCACTGAACTAGAGGCAATAAGCCGATTTTGTGCGAAGAGCCACCTAACTAGAGGCAATAAGCCGATTTTGTGGCGTAGCCACCGAACTAGAGGCAATAAGTCGATATTGTGGCAATCGGCCATTCTTCTTCATATATCCCACCCATGCAATTATACATGTACTTTAAAATATAAAATTTATTAACAATACATAACATGGTGGGTTTATCAACAACATTTCATTTGGCCCTTAATTTAAGCAATTTGTTCATTTAGCAATTTATTGGCTTTGGCCCATTTACCAAACTAGAGTATTTTGGCTAAATTTTAACGAACTAGAGTGTTTTGGCCCCATTTTCACTTAACTAGAGTATTTACGGCCCATTTTCACGAACTAGAGTATTTACTACCATTTTCACGAACTAGAGTATTTACTACCCATTTTCACGAACTAGAGTATTTACGGCCCATTTTCACTAACTAGAGTATTTACTTTAATACCAATTAATATCTTGGTAGGCGTTTCGTAATTTTCACGATTTTGTCGCTTTTACGTATTTTGTCAAATATCATTTTTTACGCTTTTACCGATCTAATCGCTTTTACGATTTACTTCCATCTGAAATTTGACATCCAACCAAAATAATGAAGTGGAAATTACACACCTCGATACCGTGAGTATTAACCCTTCTCGCCCTAAGACCTAAAATATATTCTCGATCCGCTAGACAACTATCTCGTAAAATAAATCTTAATCGATAATGGATCCAAAATCTTACCTCTTGATTTTGAATCACTTGATTTTCGGCTTTTCCTTCGCTTATCGATTCACTAGTCACGAGAATCCACCAACGATAACTATTCGAGGTTCGTATTACTTCAATAATGGACTTCTTTTGAAGATGGCCCGCAACCCGGTGGAAAATCCCTGACCGTTAAACGCTTCTTCGCTTGAATGGGGATTTATGATCCACCCTCTTACGATAACCGAACACCGCCCTTTTCTTCCCTATTTTGACGGTCTTCAGATCCAAAGGAATTTAGTTAGATCTAAAATAATATCAATAATACTAGAGATTTTAAAGAGTAGAATTTCCTTACTAAAATAAAACGCTTCCAACGTTTCTCGATCACTTGAATTCCAATCTCCTTATTGCACTAAATAATAACGAAGAAACGTTATTAGTATGAATGCTATATCATTCCAAAAGACCTCAATAAACCAATGATATTCTACCATAATATCACTTATTAAAACGAATGGAAAAGAACCCTTACCTATATTCCACGGTCAAAAGGAAAGGATTGAGAATGGTGTCTAAATGATGAAGGATTCGCTATGTATGATCAAGGAAAAGAAGAAAAATATTTGGTTTATAGGCATAAAGCATTCGCCAAGAGAGTGAAGATGGAGAGAATTTTCGATTGAAAAGAAATAATATAAGAACGAAAGGATGATGGTGAAGTTGTTTTGATTTCAAGGAGATTAGAAGAAAAAGAAAAGAAAAATATGAACTTTAGGTGTGGTATATTCGCCAAGGCAAAAGAAAAAGAAAGAAACCGATTTTGGTATGGGTGATTTCGACAAGGAGAATACAAAAGAAAATTAACAAAGTGGATGAAAGTGACCAAATGGTCAAGAGATTTTGGCTTTGCCAAATGCAATATTCGCCAAGAGGGATGTTGAAAGGAGAAAACAAAGAAAATCTGCACAATGTGCAAAGAATAACCAAAGAGAAAAGAATGAGATTTTGCCAAACTAACAAAATTTTGGCCTCCTTACTAATATTGTCAGCCCCACATGGTCAAATGGCCATGATTTCTTTCCAAATTTTCCCTTGATATGTGCCTTATGTTCCCCTATCTTCCTTAAACCTTTGATTCCATGCCATAAGTTAGTTGTTACCTTAATCCATTGATACACTAACCAAAAATACATGGTCAACACCTTCCTTATATGTCCCTTGCCGACACTTCCTAGTCATGAGCAGGAAAATTAAAAGCAAAATTTATTTAGGTGTCATACAAGGATTCGAACCTCTTCCCTCTTACTTGAACCCATGCCTAACTCCACCTTACCATATGCTCAACTTATGACACTTTTAGCACATAATTTAGCTTAAGTCTTAATCACCTTTGTTTCACTTCCATAAATCTCAATTTAATAAATTTTATTTCTTCTTCAAATTATGCTTTACCCTCTCAAAGACTTCAATAAGCACCAAATTGAAATAAAAGATTTTTCCTTTAAAATCTAAACACCAAAATCATGCAAATTTAAATACTGTATTTTTAGGGTGTTACAATAGGTCGAAACTCCGACGGGTTGCCTTATATCTCACAATGATATAATGGATCCTCCCTAGGTGTAACAATGCCACGTATGATGAATCTAAACAAATACAAAAATACGACGGGTTGCCTTATATCTCATGTTAGATATAATGGATCCTCCCTAGGTGTAACAATGCCACATAATGATGAATCTAAACGAATACAAAATTATCTAATTTTAATATCAAATTTCATAATAAGTTTACGACATAATTTTCCTTTAAGATCAAACTTCATAACTTACATAATACTTGTATAGAAAAAATAAGTTTACGATCAAGGTCGAAACCTGACGGGTTGCCTTATATCTCACAAATAGATATAATGGATCCTCCCTAGGTGTAACAATGCCACGTATGATGAATCTAAAGAATACAAAATTATCTAATTTTAATATCAAATTTCATAATCGACATAATTTTCCTTTAAGATCAAACTTCATAACTTACATAATACTTGTATAGAAAAATTAAGTTTACGATCAATTTTAAGAATACATAACTTACCTAATTTTAAGATCAAATTTCATAACTTACATATGTTTACGATTAAATTTCATAACTTACATAATACTTGTAGATCAAAAAAAATAAGATTCAAAGTATATATTCGTTAGATATAATGGGAAACTTTGGGTTGCCTTATATCTCACCATTAGATATAATGGATCCTCCCTAGGTGTAACAATGCGCGTATGATGGATCTTAAAGAATACATAACTTACTTAATTTTAAGATCAAATTTCATAACTTACATAAGTTTACTGAATTAAATTTCATAACTTACATAATACTTGTATAGAAAAATAAGATTCAAAGTATATAATTTGAAACTTGACGGGTTGCCTTATATCTCCTTGTTAGATATAATGGATCCTCCTAGGTGTAACAATGTCGCGTATGATGGATCTTAAAGAATACATAACTTACTTAATTTTAAGATCAAATTTCATAACTTACATAAGTTTACGATTATATTTCATAACTTACATAATACTTGTATAGAAAAAATAAGATTCAAAGTATATAGGCTGGAAACTTGACGGGTTGCCTTATATCTCACTGTTAGATATAATGGATCCTCCCTAGGTGTAACAATGCCGCGTATGATGGATCTTAAAGAATACATAACTTACTTAATTTTAAGATCAAATTTCATAACTTACATAAGTTTACGATTAAATTTCATAACTTACATAATACTTGTATAGAAAAAATAAGATTCAAAGTATATAGGCTGGAAACCTGACGGGTTGCCTTATATCTCACTGTTAGATATAATGGATCCTCCCTAGGTGTAACAATGCCGCGTATGATGGATCTTAAAGAATACATAACTTACTTAATTTTAAGATCAAATTTCATAGCATTATTTACATAAATTATTAATTAACAATTTAGCCATATAATTTATTGTCAAATTTAGACTTCAACAACTACGAAATGGATAAGAGTTGGATGAAATTGTCAAGGAAAGCAACGCTATCGAAATGGAGTAGAAACTTTTCTGAATTTCGCATTTCAAAATGCAAGCCAAGAGAATATGATTCTTTGCCCGTGTAAGAAGTGTTGCAATATTAACTGGCATTATCGTGAAGTGGTCTACGAACATCTAGTTGTTGATGGCTTTGTCCGGGGGTACAAAATATGGTTTTTTCATGGAGAGTGTACATCTAGTGGAGCATCTTCATCGATGAATCTGGGGTATCCTCATAGTGCTTTCAATCAGAATGTTAGTGACGATAACATGGAAAACATGTTGCGGGATGCTTTTAATATGCGCAGTGATGGTTTCGGGTCATTTCCACCTGACTTGGGTGCAACTGATGATCATAATTTTGGTGGAAATACTTTCACCGAAGGGGAAAGAAGTGTACCGGATGAACAGCCAAATGAAGAAGCGGCGAGGTTCTACACGTTACTTGGTGAAATGAATGAAGAACTGTATGAGGGATCAAAATTTTCCAAACTGTCATTCTGTATTCGTCTTTTTCACTTGAAATGTTTGGGGGGTGGACCGAAAACTCGTTGACAATCTTTGTTAGAGTTTCGCAAGAAATGTTCCCGCTTGTAAAAATCCTCAATCTTCTAAAGACATGAAGAAATTGATAAAGGATTTGGGCCTTGGATACAACAAAATTCACAGCTTTTCCAAATGATGCATGTTGTATTAGGCGACCACATAAACCAACAGTCTTTGTCATGTATGCGCCAATCCGTTGGATTAATAGAAATACAGAGGATGGTAACGAGGATGAACACGGTACACGATCAAAAAGCGCCCGATTAAGATTTTGCGGTATTTTCCCTAATATCGAGGCTTCAACGGCTTTTCATGTCGTCGAAGACAGTCAATTAATGACGTGGCACCGTGATGGACGAACCGATGATGGGTTGTTACGGCATCTGCATATTTTTAGCTTGGAAATGTTTTGACTCCAAATTTCCAAGCTTTGCAAGCGATCCTGAGTGTGAGGCTTGGGCTAGCATCCGATGGATTTAACCTTACAAACTCATGAGCACAACGTACAGAACTTGGCCTGTGGTGCTTGTTCCATACAATTTGCCTCCATGGGTTTGCATGAAATAATCTTCTTTTATCTTGTCTATGATTATACCTGGAGAGAAAGGGCCGGGGAATGATATTGACGTCTATTTGTAGCCACTTGTTGACGAGTTAAAACAACTATGGGCTGGTGTTTAGACATTCGATGCAATGAGAAAAGAGAACTTTAATTTACGTGCGGCATTAGTGTGGACTATTAATGACTTTCAGGCTTATGCTAATTTATCTGATTAGAGTACCAAGGGACGTTATGCTTGTCCGTGTTGTGCTGTGCAGACATGTTCGCAATGGATATATAATGGGAAGAAATTTTTTTACATGGGGCATCGTCGGTGGCTACCGAAAAATCATACATTTAGATTTCAGAGTGCTCAGTTTGATGGTACTGAAGAGTTCAGACCAGCTCCTTCGGAGACCGGTGGATCCGAAATATTGTTAATGTTGAAAGATATGAATTATATTTATGGGAAGATGAATCAACCGAAAAACTCGCATAGAAATAGAAGATCTAGGGATGAATCTGATGATGAATCTGATGAAGAGGATGATCCTAATGAGGCGGACTTGTGGAAAAAAAGAAGTATTTTTTTTTTGAGTTTCCTTATTGGGAGCATTAGATTTTACGGCATAATCTTGATGTCATGCACATAGAGAAAAATGTCTGCGAGAACATCATTGGGACTATTTTGAATGTCGATAGAAAATCAAAAGATAATCTTCAGAGTCGACTTGATTTAGTCCACATGGGAATTCGGCGTGAGCTTCATCCCCGAGCACTTCCGAATATGAAATATCGGTTGTCGCCTGCTATTTTTTCAATGTCGAAGACGGAGAAAGAAGTGTTCTGTATGGTGTTGAAGGATATAAAGGTCCCGGATGCGTATGCATCAAATATATCGCGATGTGTGAGTCTTAAGGATCGAAGATTATATGGCTTAAAATCGCATGACTATCACATATTGATGCAAGACTTATCGCCGTTGCTATGCGGTGTTGTATGTCGAAGAAGGTGACGGCTCCTCGTAATTGAAGCTATCAAATATAATGAAAGGCATTTGTGGTAAAGTTTTGAATGTTCAAGAACTTGAGAGACTATAAGATTGAGCCGCATTAACTTTATGCAATCTGGAGAAGATATTCCCGCCTTCCTTCTTCACTATCATGGTGCACTTGTTAATTCATCTCCCGCGTGAAGCACTTCTTGGTGGACCTGTTTTCTATCGATGGATGTATCCCATTGAAAGGTCTTACTTTATTTGCAAAATATTCCTTCATTCAGATAAATGCCTTTATTTGTAACTTTTGATAATGTTGTATATCGTGTTTAGGTTCCTTTCCAAATTGAAGTCATCTGCCGCAATAAGCGTTATCCGGAAGGATCAATTGTCCGAGGCTACTTGGCGGAGGAATGTATGACTTCTGCTCGAGGTATTTGGAAGATGTTGAAACAAGAATGAATGACCAAGTAGAAATCTTTGGCTCACAGATCATAATTTGGTTGAAACTTATTTATTTCAAAGTTTGAGAACCGTCAGCAGAGTCGAAATTACAAAATTAGACGATAGATCGTGGGTCCAAGCACATCGATACGTTCTTTTTTCATCACGATTCAATGGAACCATTTCGGAAGTACGTTCTACAATTTGATAAATACTCATCAATTATGATTTTTTTGTCTTTTAACAAAGTAAAACCTTTTTTACCGTAGTGAGTACAAACAAATATTGAGAGCTCGTTCACGATCTTGAAGATTAAATCGACGAGAAATTAATAAATTGTTCGCAGAATCATTCCATGAATGGTTAAGCCAAATGGTATACAATTTAAATTTTCATTGACAAGTAATAATATTTTCTCATAACATTCATAATTACTCGATTTACTTACGACTCAATAGGTTTGGAGTTGGAATGAAGTAAATGACGACATTAAATGGCTTTCACAAGGTCCAAACAGAATAGTTAAAAGAAATAGTGGCTTCCTCATCAACGGATACAGATTTCATACAAGGTATCGCGAGAGATTGAGGAGAACCCAAAATTGCAAAATTGTTGTTAATTCTTCGATTACAAGTTATGCTAGTGCTAGGGACAGTAATCCGGTCGAGGGGAATTTGGAATATTACGGACTTATTACTGACATCATTGAGTTGGATTATTACGGCAAATGCAAGTTGTCTTATTTCGAGGTGATTGGGCTGATGTGAATACGGCTCGCGGAATTAAAAACGATCAATATGGCTTTACAATGGTGAATTTCTCTCGATTAATTCACACCGGAGAGCAACTGATGGACGAGCCGTATATGTTTTCTTCTCAAGTTAAACAAGTTTTTTGCTCGGAAGATCCAATTGATAAGGGTTGGTATGTTGTACTTCGAAACACCCCTAGAGACTTCTTCGACATTGGCAGTGGAAGTAGAGATGACATAGTCGAAAGATCAGAAACTTTGCCTTTTCCAGAACAAGACTTAACTGAAAATATCCCTAATACTAGTCAACAATTTCAATGGGTTCGTCAGGATGTGGACGAAGATATTTACAAAATATGATGTAGTAAGATTTAATGATTTATTATTTATATGTAATATTATAATTTTCATGTTGGTCATGTTATATAATTTAACTATTTTAAATGTCCTATTATTGTTGTTATTTGTTACTAAAATTTTGAACTATTTGATGTGTATTGCAGGAAAAATGCCTAGAAGACGATTACGAGATTTAAATATTATCCGCGAAACTCCAAATCCAGAAGAAGCTAATAGTAGTGAACAGCAAATAGTTGTTGGATCTTCTACTCTGCCAGACATAGATGACGAGCCTGGAGAATTTGAAAGTAATGTTAAGTTTATTTTACATGCATGTTGAATTTTATTATTGATTCTTTTTTCAATTTTAATATAATAATTAATCATTTTTCAGCTAAAGGTGGTGGGACGCGCAGAGGTCGGGGATGTACATTACTTAAAGATTTATACGACTTAGAGCCTCACCGATCGTGTTAAAGTAAGGAGAAACAATCATGGGCGACTGTTGGATCCAAGCTCGATTGTTAGAGGCTATTTGGGCATTTTAGCACGAAATGCCAATATGTTGCCCATTAACTACTTAATCATGGCATCACATGCCCGATGCCAACAAAAATCGGCTCTCGAAAATATTAAGGTAACAAAACGTGAATGTAATTTATAATACTTTAATTTAATTTTCATTTATATTAACTTTTATACTTTTTTCTTTGAGGTACATTTAATTTAGAGGTCTATGATGACTATGTTAAGAAGACATTGGGTAAAAAATGGAGAGACAATAAAAGCACGCTCAAAAAACTATATTTTAAGAAAGGCATAAGCCTCGACGAAAAATTAAGAAATGTTCCACCGGGAATGTTGAGGTATCAATGGGAAGATCAAGTTAGATTTTGGAATTCAAAAAAAGGAGAGGTATTACGTACTTCTAAAATCGTATAAATTATTTGGTTTATAGTATTTACTATATATATAATTCAAATTGCATTATGTAGGACCGTGAGTGAGTTGGAATAAGCGTATGTAAACAAAAATTCACGCACACCTGAGTTCTAGAAGTTTTGCTTGTGTAGTGAGGCCGAGGTATTATAATTTATTAATTCTGTCAAATATTAATTATTTTATACTATTAAATTATATTTTTTCTGCTAAAATGTAGGAAACTTCGACTGGTCAAAAAGTTGGACGCGTTCAGTTTTTTGACATTACGCATAGAAAAAGGATGGATTTCGATGACATCCAAGTGCGTAAATTTTGGTATATTTACTTAATAAAATTTTATTTTTATAAATATTTCTAATGTTTAATTATAATAGTTTAATTCATTGTTTATAGTTTTAAATTTATAATGTTAAATTATGTTGCATTCTTTCTTATTTATATATTTCGTTTCTAACTCTTTCATTGATTATTAGGATAAACTAAAGGAGAAGAATGTCGAGTATGAAGCTACCGCTTGATCGATAGTTCTGTTAATCTTGAGGAGATTGATAATGTAATTATTACGTATGTTTTGGGTCCCGAAAGGTATGATCGCTTTGATCGATAGTTCGCTAATCTTTAGTATATTTTTAATAGAATTATCACCGATGTTTTTGGTCTTGAAAGGTATGGTCGGGTTCGATTTAAAGGATCCGTGTTACCCGACCCAATATTTTGGATCCGCCTTCCAATACATGCCTTCCGGGTCAATTTCGTCAAGTTCAGAGGGTACAAAACCAGATAGCTCAGATGCAAGAGAGCACGATTGAGCAGAGGCAGCAGATTGCTGATGTTCAAAGAAAATATGAAGAACTCTAGCAACAGCTTAGAGCGGATGCAAAAGCAAAGAAGAATGAGGAGGCAAAGAAGAAGAGAGAGGCAATGGCAATGCGAGGGAGGCAGAGGTAGCATCGATGCTAGCGAGCGTAATGTAAAATATGAAGAGCTCCAAGCACCGACTTCAAAGATATGATGCGATGTTTCATGATGCAGAAACCGCCATCTTAGACATTTAGTTTTCGTTGTAAGAAGTTTTGACATTATTACATTTAACATTATTGTTACAATATTTTCGGTTATCATTCATTTAATTTATTAAATTTCAAGTATCATTTAGAATTAATGTATTCTTGTGATTTTATGCTCAATTTACTATTTTGGGTTGGAATTATATCGTTATTGGTTGGTTTTAGTGCGGGAGGGTATAATATTGAAAAATTGTACTTTTGAAATCTATACAAATTAGCTGCATTTGTATAAAAGCTACCGCTAAATGTCAAGAAATTTTCGGCGTTTTGGGAAAAAGCCGCTAAAGGCCCTAATTTTAGTGGCGTTTTTAAAAAGCGCGCATTAAAGGCCTTGACTTTTAGCGGCGTTTAAAAAAACCGCTAAAGACCTTGACTTTAGCGGCATTTTTGAAAAAGCCGCTAAAGACCTTGACTTTTAGCGTTTTTGGAAAAGCCGCTAAAGGCCTTGACTTTAGCGGCATTTTTTGAAAAGCTAAAGGCCATGACTTTTAGCGGCATTTTTAGAAGAAGCGCTAAAGGCCATGGTCTTTAGCGGCTTTTTCACAAACGCCGCTAAAATTCATGGTCTTTTAGCATTTTTTCTCATAAACATCGCAAAATTTTCTACGCAATTGTATTGGCGTTTTTTGTGGCGCTTAGAAAAGCGCCGCAAACACTTTTAGTGGCCCTTATAAACGCTGCTAAATGCCCAAAAAACACCGCTAAAAGTCTGTTTTGCTGTAGTGAGTACTCAAATAAGGACTTCTCAAATATTGTATATCATGTCTTAAATTATGTTTTTATTACTTTTATTTTCAAGCAACATCTTATTCAATTGTCATGTATTTTATTCTAAGTATGTTAGAATTCACTTAATTTTCAAGCAACATTTTTGGAAAGATTAAAACCTTATAAAATCATTTTCAAAGGTTTGACTCTTATATGAGCAACCCCTAAAAGATTGAACCTTAATTTAAGCATTTAACCCTTAATTTATTATGATTTACGATCAATTAGAGATTCTTTTAAAAATGTTATTTTTTTTAAAGAATACAATTAACAAGTTTTTAAGTTTTATATTTTATCCTATTATTTTAAATTTCACTTAACAGCATAAGAAAAAAAAAACCATTTTTATATAATTTTGTATGTGAAAACCTTATTGTATATTTTATCTAAATTATTTCCTTGAACAAACCTTATTGTATGTGAAATTTCATTTTTGTTGTTGACTGGCTCTTTCCAAGTAATGATAAATGAATAATCTGGTCTATGTAATCTTATAACCATTCAAAGATTGTTCATAAACTAATTAATATATGTAAAAAGGAAAGAAATTTGCACTCCATTTTCCATTAGTCAATAAACTAATAGTCTGATTGGGTTGTTAAGTTGCGTACTTCTCTTTAGTTTTCTAATGCAAAATATTAAAAAAAAAACATTTTATTTTCTAATTACATATATGTAAATACATACTTATAAATTAATGGTGCCATTCACGTAAAATTATCTCTAAAATCTATAAAACCCAAGTTTCAAATTCAATAATATTCTTTTTTTTTACTTTATATCTATATTATACTTAAAGATTTTATGTAAATTAGTTCTCTAGTATCAATTCAATTGAGAATTAACTGAAAAACTATTTGTTTAAAAAAATTATAATAAAATTTTTATATAAAATTAATTAAAATTTATATAATATAAACTTTTAACGTATAGTAATATTAAAATTTTTAATTCTACCATTTCAATTAAAATTTTATATAAATTTTATATAAAATTTTAATAAATATATTTATTACAGACTTAATTAATAGTAATTCAATTAGAGTTGGCTGACTTACCTTTTGAAATACGCACAATTGCAATATACACACAGGGAGACCAAATTCAACCTAATCCCTAACGATCATGATGATCACCAAAGAAGAAACATAAAAAAAAATTGACTAATCTGAGTTGAAAGAAGAGAATTCCCTTTCTATATTCCAATTAATTTGTAAAAGAAGAAAACTTTTGGTTCCAATTTTCAAACTTGATCAGCTGAAAAGAATAGAGAAAACAAACCATTATATTTCATTGAAACGAATGCAGCACCTTTCTGAAAAATGACTGGTCCTGCAGGCGACAATCAAAGTCCCTGAATGACAGCAAAAAATTCTCATCATTTTAATATATAAATATAAAATATTATGTTACGAGCTTCATCTATCTCATATCATCCGCAATTGTTTTTGGTATTAAATTAATGGGTGTTTTAATTGAATCATGTTTTTATGGGTGACCTAACTTCTAAATTGTAATGGGTAAAAATAGCCGGCAAAGCATTATTGGGAAGTGCTTATACAATGTAAGCATGGGGGCCCCAAACTCTCTACATCAACTTTCTAGTTAAGCAATGATCCGGATTCTTGCTGATGAATCATATCCTGGCACCATTGTAACTCCTTTCAAACTCTTCTCAAATGTTTTCAACCTACTTCTCTCTTCCCCTTTTTCCCTTTTTGTCTAATTTTGCTATTAGTCCTTATACTATACATAAGTTATGAATTTAGTTTTAATTATTTCTAATCATTATATTTTTTCGAATTTTAAAATTTTAATCCTAAACTTAATGATAGTAATTAAATTTGTTAAGTCAAGTTCTACTATTAATATCATACTATGCAAATGTTGGATTTCGTCTTTTTTTTTAATTTAATCATTTTAGTTTTTATACTTTTTAATTTTAAAATTTTAATCCCGACTTAAACAGTAGATATTAAATTAATTAATTAAAATGATAAGACTATTCTATAAATATTAGATAAAAATAACAAATTAATATTGCATTACATATATTGGAATTCAAAATTAGAAAAATTATAAGAATCTTTGTTTTTTTTTTTTCCATTTAAACAAACAAGAAAACAAGGAAACTACCATCCTTCATGATGATTGAAACAATAGGAGACAGTGGACATCATTTTCTAATCTCCATACTCATAAATAAGCAAGAGAAAAAACTGCCCACCAAATTAATGAAAAATAGAATAATGGATATCAAGTGTTAATATTTGGTAAGCAAGGTGACGTGATTACCCATCCGATCCTAACTAGTTAAAACAGGCATGGAGTGGGAGACAGTTCATATGGGTGTATTATAAAGGGAACTTGTTAATATCCAATGATGTTTCGCCCTTTATGCATCATGATTTCAAATTATATAGGCAGCCTTTAATAATTAACCCAAAATTTCTGCCATCATCAAACTTTTCTTCTGTGGAAACAAAAGTAATTAATCTTTGGATGGGTGCAAAAATATAGGTCATCACATATGTAAAAAAAAAAAAAAAAAAGAAAAAGAAAGGAGATAGGAAAATAAATAAAAAGGGTTTTGAGGACAAAAGTTAGACAAAGAAAAAGTTGGCTAATAATTGAAACATACGTACACAAAAAAGCAGCCATAGGAAGGGAAAAAAAAAGGGAATAAGTGATAGTCGAGTGAGTAGTAATAGTTAAAATTGGTACGTTAAAGGGGTGGCCTAAGTGCTGACGAATCATTCTCTTGATGTGATTCCCATTACAATGTGAATTGTGGGATTTCATAACATAGAAAAAGAGAGGAAATTGCCTTTGTTTGTTTGGTATACTGAGATAATTGGTGTACTAACCATTTTTTGATAAAACAGAAAACGACGCGGTCGACTCGGGTTTTGAAAATGAAAAAGAAGGGAGTCGCCACCAATCTTTTTTTTGATGAGGTGTGATCGGGTCACCTCATAAATGATTATTTTTTAATAAACAGTTTGATTTATCAAAACAATGATTTTGGTCTACGAAATCCAGAAAACAAGTTCGGGAGTCGATTACGCACGAGGAAGGGTTAGCACCCTCGATACGCCCAAAATTGGTACCAAATTGATTGATCGATGTCCTAATGTTGAAAACTTTGAAACGATTCGAAAATAGATACTTTTGATTTCTAAAACTTGAAGGGATCGAAAGGGACATTATGACTCTCTTATTTTCGAAGAGATAAAGCACTATGTCCAGTAAGTTAGGGCGCAATACTTTAGATTCCTAAAACTAAGCTCGCCTTTTAAAACTTGACTTTATATTTGAAAAGGATCTCCCGTCATTTGTCAAACGAGAAATTAGAACCCAGTAAGTTAGGGCTCGATTCACTCGAATTACTAATACGGAATGTCGATTTGAAACTTGAATTTGCGATTTTTAAAAGGGATATCTCGTTGTTTAACTTAAACGAGAAAAACCAGAACCCAGTAAGTTAGGGCTCGATTTCTCAGATTTCCAAAACGCGGAATATCGCTTTATTCTTTAGAAATCCTTATCTCGAGATAACTAAACATCATATCCAATGAGTTAGGACACAACGTTTTTAAATTCCCGAGAATAGGCTTTTTATTCAAAACTTACTTATTTTAAAAGGATATCCCGCTATTTAGGTTAAACGAGAGAAATCAAAACCCAGTAAGTTAGGGCACAATTTTCCCAAATTTCTAAATACGGAATATTGCCTTTATGAAAGAAATCAATTTTGTATCGGGCAAAAGTTAATAAACACGAATTTGTGGAAACAAGAAAAACATGAATCACGATATTTACACACATAATGGAATAATAATGATTGTATAATGTGAATGACAATAATAAAAATGAGAATAAAATAAGCAATTGAAAATAAAAAGAAATAACAATAAAAATAAAAGTAAAATGAGAGTAAAATAATAATAATATTAATAATAATAGTGAAAATAAAATAATAGTAGTGAAAATAATAGTAATAAAAATAGTAATGCTAATAATAGTAGTATAGTAATAATAAAATAAGAAAGAGTAATAACAAAATAATAATGGTACTAGAAAGAAAAATAAAATAAAAACAATAATATTAGAAGCTAATAAAAATATTTAACAAAAATATGCATGTATAAAATGTAGTGTAGTAATAGTAATAATAGTAAAGGAACAAAATAATAATAATAATAATAAATGATAATAGTAGTAGTATAGTAATAATAATAAAATAGTAATAATATGTACAATATAATTATAGTTATAATAATAAACTTGAGGTAAAATATGTATAATATAATAACATAAATATAGTTATAATAATAATAATAATAATAATAATAATAATAATAATAATAATAATAATAATAATAATAATAAAAGGTTAGTTAAATTAACAAAAGGATGAAAATAATAAAAGAGGACTAAATTGAGAAAGGAATAAAATCACAGATCTAAATTAAAAAAAGAAACGGATTAAGGGCCCAAAATGAAGCGCACAAAGAGAAGGGGACCGTTTGGGAAATTATCCCCTAATTCCCATGCACTGCGCTTTGTGCAGGACCAAATTGGAATAGAAGAAAACACACTGGGTAGATTTAAAAAATAAGAAAAACTGGATTAGAAAGGTGAAGAAATGCGGAAGGATCAAAAGGGCAATTAGCCCAACCAACAAAAACGAGCGGATCCTCTAGTCGGGTCGGGTCAACAAGCGGATCCCATGGGCAAAACGACTTCGTTTTGGGCGTTAAGGCCAGCCCCAAAACGACGTCGTTTTGAGGGGCTATTTAAGGCCCAAAAATCGGAAAAAAATTAGTTGAGTGTGTGCATTTAAAAAAAATTCTAATTCTCTCTCTTTTCTCTGCAGTCCGAGAGGAAGGGTCATCGGGGAGCTCGGTCCAAGCATCCCAATGACACGTTGTTAGCTGCCACCGCGCACAAGTGGTAAAAAAGGTGAAGTTCTTTCTTTTTTCTTTTTTTTATAAAATAAAATATGTATATGTATATCTATGTGCGAGAAAAAACTTGAAAATGATAAAAGAAGAAAAGGAAAAGATTTAAAACAAATCACCTTGTCGATCTGTTTATTTTGATTTTTAGTGATTCTGCTTTGACGCTTTCTTACTTGATCTCTCTTATTATGCTTTGATTTGCTGTTTTCTATTTTAAAACTCTAGTATTGTATTGATTTTTTTAACAAAAAAAAATGAAAAAGAACCCTTTTTACAGATGGTTTAGATCGGCTTTTATAGCCGATCATTACAATTTTTTGCTGTTCATTCTATTTTCTTGTGTCGCTTTTCTTTGCAGGATATGGGCGGTGGCAAGACAAGTGGCTTTGACAAAGGCGGTGGATCAAGCTTGACGTGCCAAGCAGCAAGGCAAGATGGGACGACTCCTAGGGTAGTTTTAGAGTTTTTTTTTCTTTATTTTTTTATTTTCTGATTTGGGCTAGGTAGATTGGGCCTGATCATGTATGGGCCGGGCAAAATTTGGGCTCTACAATTGGAATGGGGTTGGATGGTAAACGCTAAAGAATTTAATTCCCTTCATTAATGTAATCTTTTTTTCTCTTAAATTGTATTTAATATTTTAATAAATTCAAGATTCGTATAATTTATTTATTTTTATTATGGACTTTTATACCTAAAAAAAAAAATAGTCAATTCTTGTTCTTTGATTAATAATCATAGCCACCTCAACCCACACCCTCTCTCTCCCTCTAAAAAGTCTTACTCATTCTCATCCCTTCTTAAGACCCTTTTGCACCCTCGTTATCTTTCAATCCACTACCTCTCCCTCTCTTTCCTTCATCCCCTTCTAACCAAAAAAAGAAAAAAGAAAAACACTTGTCTAAACAAAATTTCAGCTTGATGGGTATTGATGATGCATGTAATACAGGCCTTGTTCTTGGGTTAGGCTTTTCATCAACCCTGGAAACTCCATCCAAGGCCAACAACAATCAAACTCCCAAGAAATCATCTATGTCCATGGCAGCAGCAAGTTTCGAGCCATCGCTGACGTTGGCGTTATCCGGTGAGATATACCTAGTTAATGATAATAGCAAAAAGATTGATGTGAACAAAGGAGGTGGTTATCTTCACAACCATGAGGAGCCTGGCTCCGGTGATTTGTACCGTCAGGCTTCTCCCCATAGTGCTGTTTCTTCGTTTTCTAGTGGTAGGGTGAAAAGGGAAAGAGACCTTAGCTGCGAAGAAGTGGAGGTAGAGAAGAATTCCTCCAGAGTTAGTGAAGAAGATGAAGACGGTGTTAATGCTAGAAAGAAACTCAGGCTCACCAAAGACCAATCTGCTTTGCTCGAGGAAAGCTTCAAACAGCATAGCACTTTAAATCCTGTATGCTCTCTCATCTCTCTCCAGTTCTCTTTATCTGATATTGATCATCATCACTAACAGCTTGACTATGTGTATTAATCAAATCTCTCTCTTCTTCTTTTTTTCTTTCTTTTTGTTCTTATATTTTATGCTAACAGAAGCAAAAGCAAGCTTTAGCAAAGCAATTAAACCTGAGGCCTAGACAGGTTGAAGTATGGTTCCAGAACAGGAGAGCCAGGTAAATTGATGATTCTTCCGTTTATCTCTATACCAAAAGGCAAACGAAAAGAGAAAGGCTTCTATGTACACCAAAGGACAAGTGCTTAAAAGCAACTGGCCTGGCTTCAATGTTACTAACAAAAAAATTTATGGTTTCTGTGATTGACAGGACAAAGCTTAAGCAAACTGAGGTAGATTGTGAATTCTTGAAGAAGTGTTGTGAGACACTAACAGATGAAAACAGGAGACTGCAAAAGGAGCTACAAGAACTGAAGGCACTGAAACTGGCTCAACCCTTTTACATGCACATGCCAGCGGCTACTCTCACCATGTGTCCATCTTGTGAAAGAATCGGCGGTGTTAGCGATGGCAGTTCCAAGAACCCATTTTCAGTATTGCCTTCAAAGCCTCATTTCTATAATCGCTTCACCAATCCTTCTGCAGCATGTTGATTCCAAGTTCGTTTATTACAACTTAAAATCAGTAGCCAAAGAGAGGACGAGAATAGACCTTCCCATAACCCCTCTATTTTTTGGTTAAGGGCTTGTAGTGAATCAAAATTAGTGTGGACTATAAATTAATTTGTAGAAAACCAACAGTAAAAATTACTGATCAATCTCCTCATCCATCTTTATATGTTTTTGTAAATATTCATTAGAAATTAAGATATACTAGTATATCTATCTTTTATTATTCATTCTTTTGTTCCATCTTTTAATGATACACTTGTTGTTTCCATTGCTTTGATAATATGGAATGAATAAAGATTACGATTTATCTCATGGAAACACTGCTTTGATCCTTGTGTTTTATTTTTAATTATTTTGACTGCTTAGAGAAAAAAAAGTACAAAGTTGCCTTTGTGTTCATATTGAGTTACTTTTCAAGCTTTTCGAAATGCAAAAGGTTTGGAAAATCTTGTTGAACATAATAGCGCTAGAAAACATGAAAACTTATAATTATTACACATTTATCCACATATACTTTCCAAGAATTTGAGTTTTAATTAAAAAGAAATTTGTTAGGATAAATAAATAAAATATCTATGCATGTATATATACGTTTAATGTAATGAAGAGTTAGTAGTACATAAAATAGTGGAATGTATGTATGGGAGAAATGGGTCATCCCACTTACATGGTGGATGAGTGTCCACCTTTTTGGGTGTCTCAAATGAAGAAGAAATTGGGATAATGATAAATCAGTTGGAGGTTATGATTAAGTGAGAGAGGAAAAGGGTGTGGGGGTGTTGGAGGTTAGCTCACGTGTATATGTCTCTAATTTCAGTCGTCTTCAATTTATCAGAAATTTTCTTCTTCTTTTTTTCTTCCTTAATTTTGGTAGTATATTACTTTCGCTAATATTTAAAGTTTAGTTAATGTTGTTTTTCACTCAATCTCAATTCAATTGTGAATTTATTAAAATTATAAAAGAATAAATATTATTTGACGTGATATTTTTATGTTTTTATATAAAATCTAGAAATTATAAATTTTAGTTTCTCAATTTTATCATTGTAATTAAAGATATATTTAATATTTATATCAATTTTTATAAATTTATTAAATCATTATTTTCATTCATATAATGAATAGGTCATAATCTAATATATACTAATATGGTTACACCTATATTATTTATAAGATAAAATTAGAAAGCAATAGTGTGCGAAGGAAAATAGTACTAAAAGAAATGGGTGGTGAGAGGCGTGTAGAGAAGGAAAGAGTGGATGATTTCACTTGAAATATCCACTAAGAAAAAATATAAAAAGTAAAAACTATTTCATACGTTTTTAATCTATACTTATATAATGCGTGAGATTGAATTGTGAACTATTTAATAATTGAATCTAAAAAATTATTTATGTTTACTTTATCATTTTATTTATAATTCAATTGTTAAATAATATTTTAAAAATATAATTTTACAACATTTAGTAGAAACAAAATTAAATAAAGTGGTATATATTTTCAAAATATAATAAAATAAAACCATATTTATGGAAATATTTAAAAAAAAAAAGGTTGAGAAGGGAAAAATGGATGGGCTTGGTCAGATGCTCTTTCTTTAAGGGACCTGGTAGGTCATATCCCACGTGATGTCCCAATGGCTCACTTTTGTTCTTTTATTTTTTATTTTTTCTTCACAAAATTAATTATAGAGAATTTTCAATGGAGGTCAGACAGACGACCTTCTATAATTCTATTAGATGGGACCCTCTTTTTCCCAAAACTTCTCCTTCCCTTAAATTCTCAAATTCCCTTTTGATTTAAATTCCAAAAACTCATCCCAAAAGTTACATATTCCACTTCTCATTTAATCATCAAAAAGTGTTCCTCATTTTCATTTTTATTAAACATTTGGTATTTTGGTTTAATGAAAATGTCGAAACCATGAAAATTTTCACGTCTTTAAACTTGAATTTCACTGATTATTTGTTTTTGTAATTTAGAAATAAATGATGGCTCAACATTGAATTAAACTCCAAGGTTTTTTTTTTTTTTCATCAATAAGTCAAGTGAGACAGTTTCATGGGATGGGTTATCGCAACTTTGCAAGTAATGCATGCATGTAGCCGTTATATGCACGCTATCGTGATTGGTGTCGACAGTTACAATACATGAATGATGAGAAATTTCTCTTTAAAAAGTACTACTAGCTTCGATGCCTTAATTTTGAGATTTTTTTTTATATATTCTAAAAATTATTGGAAGTGAAATTAATTTTAAAAATAATTTCGAATATATTCTTAGGACATGGATTGAAATATATATACGTACTCATGAACTCACTATCTTCGAATATATACGTACACAGTATTATAATTGATGGCATGAAAATTATGGTAAGGACCAGTAAAATGATAAGAGCACTTTCCTGGAAAAAAGAGGGGAGTTTCCAGGAAACTACTCATTCTCTCGCACGATCATCATCATGTATCATCGCTTCCATCACCGATATTTTACCATTGCCATCCTCATTATATGAACTCTTCGACCCTCTAAATTTCAACTTAAAAAGTAAAAATAATGATTCATTTGAAGAAGAAGAGTTGATTTCTTATCGGGGTGATTTAAAAAAAAAAAATCAAGAGGAGAAATAGCAAGTTCTAGAGTGCGGAAAAGTTGACATATCTCCTTTAATTAAAAAAAAAAAAAACCCCTTTCACGATTCAAAATTAATCAATTAATCTCATCCATTTACATGATTAGAGATTTGGCCTTACGTGTGTGCCAACGTAAGTATACCTAAAAAAAACATCAATTGACATGTGTCGTATGTTGGCTAATTTGTCGGTCCATGGAGGGGTTTTCTTAATACCAAAAGTTGGATATGGCATTATCGGACAGATCTTTGCATTATTTATTTTGTAATCTATTTTCGTCAATTAAGGTTTGATAGCAACTAAGCTGGTTTTTAATGAAAACAAAGGTTATATTGAAACAGCAGAGCATAATAATATAAAAAACATATGAGCATGAGTTGTTTTGTCTTTAAATGACGCCTCCTCCAATTATGGATAGCTTGATTGCTATTTGCTGCCTGAACCAATGATAAGCCATTTTTATTATATAAAAGAAGGGATTGTCAAGATCAAATTATTTATATTTAGTTTGGTGGATTTTGATTTGGAGGAAAGAAATGGGGGTGTCAAATGATGAATTGTGTAGCCTTTTGGACTTGGGTTGGACTTTTGATAAAGTATATATAATATAATACTAGGACTTTTAACCATAAACCGACTTGGTAGTTGGTTTTTATTTTGATTTTGATTAGGTCAGGAATTAACTTAGGATATAAATATTTACCATGAAGCCTTTGAAATTATTGGGGGGAAGAGCCGACCTAAAGAATCATAATTGAAGGCCTAAAATGAGTTGATATGCAAAATTAACTGAGTTGAATTCCTACTAATTATGGAGTACAAGATTGGTTTGAATAAAGTGAAAAGGAGGTTAAAGAAATGATGATTTGATGCCCTACTAAAAATAACTCTGGAGATAAGGAAATCAAACCTCAATGATATCAACAACACGTGATTTGTTGCCTTTCTTCAATACATGATGAATGGGTTTTCCTCTGCTTTTCTATCTAACCATTTTCAACTTCATTCTTTATGATTTGGGTAGGTTTAAAGATTTGCGTTTATTTGGACCATGTTTTTATTGTTATTTCATTTTATGACTTTTCATATCTTTTTATCCAACAAAGTTTTGGAAATTCTGAGTTATTACGTATAATTTATGGGTGGATTTTTCTCCAATTTGTTTTGGTTAGTTAATCAATTTGAATTAGATTAATTCTTGTAATAATTGATTCTCATTAAATTTATCCATATACTTGGTAATTTGTTATATTATTACTTTTTTTCTCTACTTTAACAAAATAATACTTTGATGTTGATATGACTTTTATTATGTTAATAAAATTAATTAATAAATATAAAAGTTTTTCTTTTGGTCACTAAATTATTAAAAGTTTTCATTTAAGTCATTAGGTTGTTAAAATCAATGTTATATGACTTTCTCTATTTGCATTGCCTATACCAATCGAAAGCTCTATTTTCCCTTTTCTTTTACAGTTCAGTTTATTTTTTTCATGAAACAACTCTGGACGTCACGAATCTACGGATAAAAATTTAAACAATTTTTTTCTCCAATCTCTGAAATTGACTATCAAATCAACTTAGATTTAAAGTGTGTTCTTCTACTTTTCGATGGGTATTGATCCACCACACCGATCATCGAATAACTGCTTAGAGTTTGTTGGCGAAACTTTAAAAAAAAAACTTAACCTAATGACTTAAATAAAAACTTTTGAATAGTTTAGTGACTTAAATGAAAACTTTCAAATAGTTCAGTGACCAAAATGAAAACTTACCCATAATTTAGTGACTAATAATGCAATTTATCTTATACTATTTTGCATCGTTTTGACTAAAAATTAAATAGATTAATTTGAATGGTTTATTTTTTAACATAAATAAAGAGATACTTTATTTGGAATATTGTTTTTTTTAAATAAAATCAACTTAGGCATTCTTTATAGATCATTCAAAAATCGAATAATTGAAAATTAATCATTTAATTTTTTTACTAACATTTGATAATTAAAAATAAAAATAATTTAATAGAATTTTTTTATAAAAAGAAGTGTGAAAAATAATAAGTAGATAAGAGTTATTTATCACTTAATGAATAATGTTTTTAATCGATTGATTTAATTTTATCTATTTCAACATTATATTATCTTTTAAAATTTACGTTTAAAATTTAGTTTTGTTTAGAATAAAGTGAAATGTTAAAAAAAAGATAAAATGTAAAATAGATTTTTTTTAAAATTTATATTTATCAAACAATCTAATTATATTCAATTCTAAGTAATATATCATATAAATTTTTATAACTTAAAGATTTCAGTATTTAAAAATTCAATACTTAACTTTTCAACACTTACTTTTTTTAATATATAAATTTCAGTTTATCAAACAATACTTTAATTTATTCAACAAATTTTTTGTTTAAAAATTTTGAATTAAGTGAAAGTTTATTATAATTATCAAACACATATAAAAAAAATAAATATTGATTCTTTTAATAGAATGAAAATTTCTAATGAACAAATCCTTAGTTATTATAACAAGAACAATTGATATAGTTGTAAGTAACTAGTAGTAATTGAGAAAAAAATGTTATTACATTTTTTCTCAATTTTAAGATAAGGGTAAACTATTAAAATATTCATTTTGTTTATCTTATGTTATATTTTAGTCACTCATGTTTGAAATGTTATATTTTAGTCATTTACGTTATCATGTTATAACATTTTAGTCACTAAGCATTAATTATCGTTAACGTGTAACGATATAAGTTAATGTGACACATTAAAGCATCATTTCAAATGAAAAATTTAAGTTAAATTATACAATTAGTCCCTGTATTTTTTCGTTTTAAGCAATTTAAAATTTTTTTCTTTTATGTTCTTTGAACTTTTTTTCATTCTCTTCTCCTCTCCCTCTATTTTCCTCCATTCTCCATTTCTTTTAACGTAGTTTTTTTATGTTTTTAATTTGTTAAAACTAGTCCCTATACTTTTATTTTTTTGAACAATTTATTTTTTCTTTATTTTCCTTTTCTTCTTCCCCTTTATTTTTCTCTCTTCTCATATTCTTTACTGCAAAAACATAATCTTTGCCCATCACATGATTCCTAAATTGAATTTCACTCAAAACCGAATATCAATCATTGTTAATCAAATCTCGATTTGAATATAACCTAATTTTGAAACTAAAATTGGATCTAACTTAGCAATATAAAAACCATATCTTTAATCAAACCTAAACATAAATTGAATTCTTTGTATTCAAAATAATTTTTTTTCGTTTCCAAACTTTTACAGAATCGTGTAGATTATTCATTTCCTTTTCTTTTATTTTCTGATGAATAAAATTAAGTAAATGATAAAATTGATCTAAATCTTCTTGGTTATTTCCAAGCAAGCTTGATTGGAAGCCAAGCATGGGTAAACCGAAGAGAGAAAGGGAGCATGGAATCAAACTGGTTTGGGTAAAGTTGAGAGTAAGTTTCGTATGGTGGTCGTTTTAGTCATTAAGAGTGTAGAGTTTGTTTGTAGAATCCGTGAAACAATGTAGTTTTGAGAGGGCGAGAATATTGCAGGTACGATAAATAAGGTGACTGTGGGGGTTGGTTAGGAGTTTAAGGGAACATGCTTAGGAAACTCTGTTGAGGGTGGACTTCTGTTAGAATTAAGTGACCTGAATCTTTATTTAAATAAAATACAATGGTAAAATAAAATAAATGAAGAATCCTTATAGAACTACACTTCTTTTATTTTATTTTAAATAAGGTTTTTTAAACCTTATTAAACTCCATCTAGTTGATATTTATTAGAATAATGTGTTTCAATCTTACTACACTCCTGTTAGAATATGGTTTTACAAGCCTATAAATAGACATAGTCTATTTCTCTTGTAATTATTCGAATTCGACATAGTGAATTTTCTTCTCCTCTGCCCGTGGTTTTTTTTCGAAAGGGTTTTCACGTAAAATTTGTGTGTTCTTTATTTTATTTCTATTTCCTTTGCAATATATTGTCATTACCGACGTTATATATTTTTAACAAATTGGTATCAGAGCTTTCAAATTTTTCATCTCGGTCACGGTAATGGCATCTTTGAAATATGAAATACCGCTGTTGGATCGCAACACCAGATTCGCATTGTGGCAGATAAAGATGCAGACAGTTCTTGCACAGATGGATTTAGAGGAAGCTCTGCTAGGGGTAGATAAGATGCCTTCGACATTGACGGAGGAACAGAAGAAGCGCAAGGATCGAAAGGCGTTAACACAGTTACATCTATATTTGTCTAACGAAATTTTGCAGGATGTGATGAAGGAGATGATCGCCGCTGCATTATGGAAGAGGCTAGAACAAATATGTATGTCGAAAACTCTAACCAGCAAGTTGCATACGAAGCAACGTCTTTATGCTCATCATTTGGAGGAAGGTGCGTCTGTGCACGAACACTTAACAGTGTTTAAAGAAATTCTCTCAAACTTGGAGGCTATGGAGGTTCAGTATGATAAGGAAAGTCTAGGGTTGATTCTACTTTGTTCGTTGCCTCCATCTTATTCAAACTTTAGAGACACGATTTTATATAGCCGCGAGTCTCTCACAGTTGATGAGGTTTATGATTCTTTGACCTCGTATGATAAGATGAAACATCATGTGGTTAAAATCGACTCTCAAGGAGAGGGTCTCATTGTTCATGGGCGACAAGATCGAAATGCTAATGATGATCGTTGAAGGACACAGGAACGAAATCCTCGCGGTAAATCTAAAGGCAGATTGAAGTCTTCAAACAGAGGTAAAACTTGTAACTTCAGCAAGAAGAAATGGCACATTAAATCTGAGTGCTATAAGCTACAAAATAAGATTAAAAGGGAGGCTATGAATCAAAAAGGAAAACAACTAGAAAATTTTGGTAAAGCTGATGTTGTAGAAGACTACAACGATGGTGAACTTCTAGTTGCTTCTGTCAACAATTCAAAAGTGAGTGATGAGTGGATCCTTGATTTGGGTTGCACCTTCCACATGAGTCTCAATTGGGATTGGTTTACAAATTATGAAACACTGTCTGAATGTGTTGTTTTGATGGGAAATAATGCTTCGTGTAAAATCGTAGGTGTTGGAACAATAAAAGTTAAGATGTTTGATAGAGTTGTCAGAATACTTAGTGACGTATGACATGTTCCAGAATTAAAGAGAAATTTAATTTTGTTAAGTACTCTTGATTCAAAAGGGTACAAATACACAGCTGAAAGTGAGATTTTGATGATTTTTAAAGGTTCCCTCATTGTGATGAAAGGGCAGTGAAAGATTACCAAGTTATATATTTTGCAAGTTTTTACTGTTATTGGTGATGCAGCTGCCGCTTCCTCTTTCTTGCCAGATGATGATATTACTAAACTTTGGCATATGCGCCTAGGGCATATGAGTGAGAATGACATGCAGAATTGAACAAAAGAGGACTTCTTGATGTGTAAGGAATTTACAAACTGAAGTTCTGTGAGCACTACGTTTTTGGGAAGCAAAAGAGAGTTCGATTCAACAGAAGAACCCATAACATGAAGGGAACATTGGAGTACATTCATTTTGATCTGTGTGGGCCATCAAGAGTGCCTTCGAGAGGTGGAGCTAATTATATGTCAACTTTTATTGATGATTTTTTCATAAAAGTTTGGGGCATTCTTCTTGAAGTAGAAAAGCGATGTGTTTTTCGCATTTAAATCTTGGAAAACTATGATTGAAAAATGGACGGGAAAACATATAAAATACCTCCGCACAGACAATGGCTTAGAGTTTTGTTCTGATGAGTTTAATAAAGCATGCAAGTCGGAAGGATCGTGAGACGATTAACGATTCGTCATACTCCACACAAAAGCGGCGTTGCGAAGCGAATGAATGAATGATCATGGAGAAGGTTCGACATATGTTGTCAAATGCCAACTTACCAAAGTTGTTTTGGGCCGAAGCAGCCTCTACTGCATGTTTTTTTATCAACCGATCTCCATCCGTTGCCATTGAAAAAAAACCTCCACAAGAGGTATGGTATGATAATCCTGCTAATTATTCTGATTTAAAGATCTTTGGGTGTCTTGAGTATGCTCATGTTGATAATGAAAAATTGGAACCGGGATCCATTAAATCTGTTTTTCTTGGTTATAAAGCTAGTGTAAAAGGGTATAAGTTATGGTGTCCTGAAAATAGAAAAGTTGTGATTAGCAGAGATGTTATTTTTGATGAAACTGCTATGCTACCTAACTTATCTCTTAAAGACTCTTCTAATAAAGAAAATCAAAAATAGGTGGAGCATTAGATTAATACAAAGTCGACTCCTCAAGCTAGTACAAAAATTGAGAATAGAGTTGCTTCTTTACCATAATATTCTATCGCCAAAAATAGAACTAGAAGAGAAATTAAACCTCCAAAGCAGTATGCCAAGGTTGATCTAGTTGCTTATGCTTTAAATGTGGCCGAAGATATAGATGCAAACTAAGAGCCGTCTAATTATTCTGAGGTAGTTAGCTATGAAGACTCAGAAAAGTGGATGTTTGCTATGCAAGAGGAGATGAAATCACTCTACAAAAATAGAACATAGTGTCGTAACCATTTTTTGGATGAAACAGTAAACGACGCGGTCGACTCGATTTTTTTGAAAAAGAAAAGGAAGAGAGTCGCCACCGATCTTTATTTGATGTGATCGGATCACCTTTGTTTTAATAAAACATTTAATTTACTAAAACAATGCTTTTGGTCCACGAACTTTGAGAAAATGGATTCGAAAGTCGATTACGTGCGAGGAAGGATTAGCACCTCGACACGCCCAATTGGTACCAAAGCGATTGATTGATGTCCTATTTGTTAAGAATTTTAAAAGGGTTCAAAATACAATCCTTTTATTTTCAAAATTTGATGGAATTGAAAGGACGTTAAGACTCTCTTATTATCGAAGAGATAAAGCATCATGTCCAAGAAGTTAGGGCAATACTTTAGACTCGAAATTAAGCTCGTCTTTTAAAACTTAATTTTCGTTTTGAAGAGGATCTTCGTCATTTGTTGAATCGAGAAGTCGGAACCCAGTAAGTTAGAGCTCGTTTTCCTGAAAATCCAAATTAGGAATATTACCTTTATTTTGGAAGAAAAGAAACTTATCCCGAAGTATCTAGGTGTCGAGTCCATGAAGTTAGTAGCGACATTTTGAGTTTCGAGAACAAGTATCTTATTCAAAACTCAGATCTGCGATTTTAAAAGGGTATCCCGTTGTTTAGTTTAAGCTAGAAAAAAATCAAAATCCAATACCTTAAGGCATGATCTTTCTAATTTTCAAGCACGAACATTATCTTTATTTTGAAAATTTATTTGATTAATATTAGACAAAGTAATGATAATAACAAATAAGCAAATATGTGAATAAATCTAGTTCTTATAAATAAATGAATGAGCAAATAAATAATGAAATAAGAATGACGATAATAAAGCTATAGAAACAAAAGTAATAATAATAACGATAATAATAAAATAAAGAATATGATAAATAAATAAATTGCCTTAAAGTATTAAAAGAGTAAAGAACAATAAGCGAATAAATAATAAATAAATGAAATGATAAATAAATAAATAAAATAATAAATAAATAATGAATAAAATAATAAAAATCATAAATGGTAAAAATTTAAAGAACGAAGATCAAATTTAAATTAAATAATTATGATAATAAAAATAATGATACATTAATAAAAGAATGAAACATTAATGAACTAATAATAATAAAAAATAAATAAATAAATAAAAATAATAAATAAATAAATAAGAGTAAAAATGAAAATAATAATAATAATAATAATAATAATAATAATAATAGTAATAATAACAATAGTAATATTAATGATAACAGAGATAATAATAGAAATATTGAATAATAATGACACCAATAATATTAATAAATAAATAATAATAAAGTGATAATGATAGATAATGTTACATTAATAAACGAATAATAATAAATAAACAAATAAGTAAGAATAAAATGAAAATAATAATGATAATAGTAATGGTATTAGTAATAAAAATGAAATAACAATGGTAATAATAAAAAATAATAATAATAGTAACAATAATATTAAAATAATAGTAAGAATAATAAGAATAAGAATAACAAATAACGAAACGAGTAAGTAAAGATATATATACATATTATTTTAGATATGCTAAAAATATAAAAGAGCAAGAAATAAACAAATAGAAATGTAATAATAATATAATAATGAAAAATAGGGTAGTAAAAATAAAAATAATAAAAATAATAATAAGCAACAATATATAAGAATATAAAAAATAAATAAATGGAGAATGCAAATAACAAGATCGGGGAATAAACAAGCGAATAAAATAATAAATAACTAACCATTAAATAAATAGATGAATAAATTAAAGAAATAATAAACAACTAAGCAATTAAATAAATAAATAAAGAGTTAAAATAAAAGGGACTTAATAGTCGTTAAAGTGAAATTAAAAGGTGTAATTTAAATAATAAAGAAATGCTGAAGAGGACCAGGGTGTAACGCACGGAACTAACAAGGACCGTATGGGAAAATATCCCAGGCCTTGATGAGCTGCGTTTCAATTGGCCAAGGCACGGATCGAATTAAAATGAAATAGAAATAACAGGGCAAAATTAAAAAAAAAAAGGAAGAAGGGCTAAATTTGAAATTAAAAGTAGCAGAAGGGAGAGGGGCCTATCACGAAATATCCCTTTGAAGGGATATGCGCAGCTTCCTGAAGCCCAAACGGCGTCGTTTGCTGTTGCTATAACACCCCCTTTTTTCATTTTGCCATTCGATTACCCTTTCTAAAAAAGAAAACAGAGAAACCCCTCCTTTTTTATCTCTTCTACTTCTACTAGGGTTCCCATACGCCGCACCACCATTAAATCCGGCGGCCGACGAGGTGCGTAGATGGGCCCTTGGATTCTGGTTGAAAACCCCCCTCTCCTAAGTCCTCAATTTTCGGTACTTTTAGAACGAAAGGAAAGTGGCCTTCGACCCCCCTTTCAGGCCGAACTCCGACGACGGAAGGAATTCGCTCCGACGCCGGGACCGTGGGGACCGATAAGTTTTCTTTCCTTCATTTTTTGTTATTGTTTGTAAAAAGTTTTTAGGATAATAAAATCAAAGCTAAAAATAAATGAAAGCAGCAGTAAATAACAATAAGAGCAAAAACGAAATCAACCTTAAATTTTTCTGATCTTTTTTGATTTCTCAGTGTTCATATTTTTTTTCGAATTCAGAAAAAAAAAACAGCCCCCCCGGTACATTGCTTTTTGCTCGGCTTATATAGCCGATTGAAAGAAAGAAAAAAGGATACAATATTGCTTTTTTGCTTTTATTTTTGCTATTTTTTGTTGCTGTCCTCTTTTGTTGTTTTCTCCGTTTTTGCTCTATTTTGCAGGCTCCTTGGAAAGTCAACAAAGCAGGCCCTTCTATTTCGGTGTAAAAATTAATGGAAGAGCCGTGGTGGTCAGGCCTCGGGCGCTAAACCCACTTGCAAAGCAGGTGGAGGCAGCGGCGTTAGGAAGCTCAAGAACCCTAGGGTTCCTGAATTGGTTTTAGTGTTTGGGCCTATTGGGCCAATAGAAATCGGGCTAGTTTAAGGAAAAATTGGGCTTGTTGGGTGGCTTGTAATTGGGTTTGTTTTGGAGGCAAAATGGGTTTGTCTGTTGCCCTCTTTGCTCATTGTCGGTAACGACAATAGAAAGCAAAGACATAAGAAAGACCCATTTTGCGGTCTCGGTGGGCCTTAACTTCTTTTGGTGTTCTTTTCTTTAGGTAGCCCCATTCAGGTCCACCGCATCTGGTTGTTTCGATTCTATTCCACCGTTGCTTTGTTGAGATAGGACTTGTAGCTCCAATTTATTACATTGTGCCATGTATCTTGACTGCTCTGCAATCCGCTCTGTAACATCGGGATCGCCGGACTTGTTATCTTCGATCTGCTCTTGCAAATTCAGAATGTCAAAGCGCTATCTTCAATCGATCCTTGCAAACTCAAGGACCACCGGTGATATCTTGATCCGCTTCCGCAACCGGGAATGTCAAAAGCTGTTATCTTCAATCGATCCTTGCAAACTCAAGGACCACCGGTGATATCTTGATCGCTTCCTGTAACTTCAGGAATGTCAAAATTGTTATCTTCAATCTGATCTTTGCAAACTCGGGGATCACAGATGAATCTTGACCTGCTTCTTACTCCACGGAACTTCGGGAAATAAGAATTGAGGAGAAGAGATTCGTAATCTCTATCTTCTCACTTTAAAATTAAGGATGTAACCTCATTGTTAAACTTCAAAGAAAATAAGGACTTATCCTCATTGTTAACTAAGGATGTAACCTTCGTTAACTCGGGAGGCGGATTTGTAATCTCAACCTACTCATGGAACTTCGAGGAAATAAGAATTGAGGAGAAGAGATTTGTAATCTCCATCTTCTCTTACTAAAACTTTAAAAATTAAGGATGTAACCTCATTGTTAACTCGGGGAGACGAGATTATTTGTAATCTCAACCTATTCCACAGGAACTTCGAGGAAATAAGAATTGGGGAGAAGAGATTTGTAATCTCCATCTTCTCTCTGAAACTTGAGAATTAAGGATGTAACCTCATTGTTAACTTCGGGAGGCAGGATTTGTAATCTCAACCTACTCCACGGAACTTGAGGAAATAAGAATTCAAGGAGAAGAGATTTGTAATCTCCATCTTCTCTTACTGAAACTTCAAAGGAAATAAGGATTGATTCTCATTGTTAACTCAGGGAGACGGGATTTGTAATGTCAACCTACTCCACTGAGAATTTAGAACTTTTCAATTTGCTTCCTTACTATCTTCAAGAAGACTTCAATCTTCAACCTGCTCCCCTACCATCTCGAAGGAGCAAAATCTGACCTTTTCAATTTGCTTCCTTACTATCTTCAGGAAGACTTCAATCTTCAGTCTGCCCCACTACCATATTGAGGGAACGAAATCTGAACTTTCCAAAGTGCTTCCTTACTATCTTCGGGAAGACTTCAGTCTTCAGTCAGCTCCACTACCATATGGAGGGAACAAAATCTGAACTTCAATATCGCTACACCGTTCTTTGAGGAACCTGTCCTGTAGAATTAATGCTTATGCAAATGGTGAGGATGCTATGATCAGAATGACTCAAAGCCTTCTATATGCGTTATGGATGACACTTTCGTGAATGCAGAATGTCATGAGAATGGTCTTTTTACAATGATTAGGCAATGATCAGAATGAATCGAATGCTCCTAGCTAAATGACAATGGATGACATTTGCATGAATGCAGAATGTCATGAGAATGGTCTTTTTACAATGATTAGGATGCAAAGAGTCGAATGCTCCTAACTAAACGTGCTTTAAAATGATGCATGAATGCAAAATAAAATGATCCCTTTTTAAATGCTTGGGGTCGTCATTGCTCATAGTTCATTAAGGTTCTATCACTGATGCGTTGTCATGCTTTCTCATTCAGCTAGTATCTTTGATAGAAAACCCCAAAAAAAAATAATCATATTCTGCTCAACAAGCTTGCCCCGCTGTGATTTCAGAGTCCTTTCCACTGTACCTTCCGGGATAAAGATTGTACCTCTCACTGCAACTTTAGGAGAATAACGTTTGTTTCATCCATCCTACTGCAACTTCAAGGTATAGGATTTTTTTTTGATCTGTTACACTATTCACTAGTGTAATGACCAGATATGTAGGCCTGATATGTGCATGAATGCAGAGTATCATTTTTCTTTTCTCGAGAATGATCCCTTTGTACTGCTGGGTTGACATTGCTCGTTATCTGTCAAGGTCGTATCACCGGTGAAATGTATTGTCTTTTTGTTTAACCAATAAAAGGTCCAAAGAGATAGTCATCTTTCTCCAATATTTCCAAACCTTGAGCTGGGTGAGTTCTAAACAATAGTCCTGTTTCAGATCCTTGTATTATTCAGAAGCTTCCAGAGTAATATGCAAAACTCCTTTTATGAAAGTATTATTAGTCCACTAATCATTATTTCAATGCAAAATGCCTGAAAAAGATTGTAACAATGGACAAAAAGGAAACTGATTGGGAGCATAGCTCGAAACAAACAAGTTAATCAAAGCTAGCAGAGGTAATTAAGAAGGAAATTTATCGGTGGTTTTTTTTAAAGGAATAAAATAACCACAAGTAACAAAAATGGGTAAAATGGAAACTAGGTGCCCCGGATATATGACTTGAGCTTCTCATTCCAACTTCTTGGGACCATTTTGAGCATAATATGTGTTTAGGGGATCCAGTACTTTGTCGATGCCCCAAGGCGTAACACACTTCTTGAGCGTAGCAAGACTCATTGTATGCCCTACTTTCGATCAAAATTTTGAGTGCCCTTCTCGGTTTTCAACTCAAATACCCTTTGGTCTCAAGGCGCCCTTTGCGGGTTTTCGCCTTGGCTTCTCCTTTTTTCTTTTCTTTTCTTTTTTTGTGTTTTTTCTTTTTTTTTTGTGTGCGTGTGATTTTTTTGGAAAACCTTTTTTTTTGGGCAGGTCCTTGCCATCCATCTTGGCTAACACCCATTTTTCCCTAGAACAGGCCTTCTTTGCTGTATGAGGCATTTACTTTTTTCTTTGGAGTTCTTTTGGATAAGAAGAATCTTTCTTAATGCTAAGTCCTCTTCCTGAAATTCTCTTGAGCGAACCTTTTTGTCAAGCCCGTATCCGTTTTTTGGTACATTTGACCCTGCTGAATACTTTCATTCAAGCTTACTGGAGATATTCTGCTTCATCTAATTCAATCCAAGCTTGGGAAAAGGAATCTTATCTTCCAACAATTGTTTCCCTTTCACGAACCAATGGGAAAGATGCCCCGGTAAAAATCCTGGACAACATTCAAGGAACCTAAAAGGTAAATGGTAACTTTTCTATGCCAACCTATACAAGTCTCAACCATTTTTTCCAAAAAATCTTGAATGTTTTTATTTTTATTTTTTTAAATTTGATGACTGCTGACTTTGTAATTTTGGCATATGAAGCGACCTTCACCCTCTCAGTGAGGTAACCAACGACCATGAATATGAATCGATATTGGCTAAAAACTTTTGAGGAGGCTGGCTTGTTAACATTCATGCTTTATATAGGGAAAATGTAGAAGGCACAGTCTTCCTCGATTTGGCATTTTAGCATAACAGTGCAATTTCCTTTTCTTGGTGAACCAATAGCGAGCCTCTTGATTAGCTAGGTTGTTGTACAATATGGATTCTTTAAACCCCAACCTTATGAGATACCCATGTTTTTGTAGTTTGGCATGCCTTGATATGATCGTGCGAAAACATCTTAAATTCCTGAAAATAGCTCAACGATGCCTTGCCTTATTCCTACAAGGAGCTACGCTTCCGTCTTCATCTCCTTCGTTAGTTCATAGCGTCTGCTGACACTTCATAAGGTAGGATCTACATTGGAAAAGTAAGTCGCAATCTTTGTCATCTTCAAAGCCCTTAGATCCCTCTAGATACATATCTCACTAAAAGGGAGTCAGCAACAACGTCGCTCATGTCATTGATATCTGGGGGCCCATTGTAGAAAATCCAAAGAATAAATGATCCTAAGGATGATTATTCGTATGAGTGAAAAATATTCAGTATGAAAATGTAAAGAATGAAAATATTTACTTAGAAAGATGCATTTTATTGAAATAAAAATTCTGGACACAAGCCTACTTTTCAAAAGAAATCTTATTGCTTCCAGGCTTGAAGCAACAAGTGTGTTTTACACATTACTCTAGATTAGCTTTAAAAATACATGTTTCTTCCACAGTCTCATTGTTCAAAACACTCCCAAGTACATAAAGGCAGATGCTCAGAAAACTTTTATTCCTCGGTTCTCTTCGGGTATACCATTGCTCCATCATCGAATTCCACAATACCCATGTTGATGAGATTTTCCACCAATTTCTTGAAAGTGAGGCAATTTTCTATCGAATGGCCTGTGATCCCCGCGTGGTACTCACACTGAGTGTTTGGGTCATACCATTTTGGGTATGGAGGTTGCATCGATTTTGGATATCGGGGGGACACAACGTGTGCATCAAATAAACTTTGATACAACTCCTTATACGTCATAGGGATTGACGTAAATTGGAGTTTTTCAACGTTTTTCCTTGTGTGAGATTCTTTCTTTGATGAGTCTTGATACTCAGTAGTCACCGTTTTTGGCTGATTAACGGTAATTAACTTTGGGTCCCCCATGTTTATATTATTCACCTTGTCATCCTTTTTTCTAGGAGCAGGCCTTCTACTGGTTTCCCCTGCTTCAATCTTGCAGATCGATTGCATGTTCGATCATTTCCCCTGCCATTACCATGTCGGTAAAGCTCTTAGTGGTACTCCCTATCATATGGGTTATGAAAGGAGCCTTCAGGGTGTTGATGAAGAGCATGGTAGTTTCCTTTTCTAAGAGGGGTGGTTGGACCTGTATGGCGACCTCCCTCCACCTTTGCGCGTATTGTCTAAAACTCTCAGTTTGCCTTTTTTCCATGCTTTGCAAAGTAATTCTATCTGGTGCCATGTCCGTAGCATTGACTAAAATGCTTTAAAATGCTTGAGCAGACTTCTCCGGGAACTAATGTTGGCAGACTAAGTTTGGTTATACCATCTAGCAGCTGCGCCCACTAAACTTTCTTGGAAACAGTGGATTAAGAGTTGGTCATTATTCACGTACCCAGCCATTCGCCTGCAGAACATGGTGATGTGGGCCTCCGGACAGCTAGTTCCACTGTACTTCTCGAATTCAGGCATTTTGAACTTATGAAGAAGCACCAGATCTGGAACCAGACTCAAGTCTTTTGCGTCAATACTATGGTGGTGATCAGTATCTTCCAAAGCCTTGAACTTTTCCTCTAACCATCTACAACGATCCTCTAACTGCCTTGAAGATTCTTCTCTCGACCCTATTTTCTCAGCCATATCTAAATCAGGTACAACAGGATTGGTCGGGTTATCTCTTGGATTAGATCCTGAGCGAACGTGGGAGTTCGTGGGTGGTCTGGCGTCCTCCTGCCCTTGTTGGGGCTTGTTCGCAACTGGTGGCCTTAGGACATACTCCTCAGGCCTTGCTCTTGCATGTGGCGGGGTAAAACCCGGGGGAGCGCCTTCGCTATCCTCATCAACCTGAGGCATTAGACCTTTCCTTTGTCTGTTACTCCATTCAGCATCTGGGCCATCTGTGCTATCATGCTTCTCTGAGCCTCCAGCATTTGGTCCTTCATTTCTTGCTGGAGTTTCATCATTTGCTCATGCATCTGTTCTTGCATTTCCTTCTAAAATTGTTCAAATCTTTGATCCATTTTCTTTGTCTTAGCACGAGTCCCGTAGTAATGTTCAGTTCTCAGGTTTCCTCTTCTCTTTCTCTTGTTTCTGATAATCTTAACCAATTAGGCTTCTTTTTATAAAATTTAATGCATATAATATGATGCAATGCAAATGCATGAATGCAAGAAGAAAACATCGATTCTGATCAACTTCATTTAAAAAAACTTTATTAGAAGGCAAAACCCTTTACATAAAGCAGATTACAAATATGCTTTTGCCCTGAGGCCTAAGGTTTTGATTTTCCCAAGGAGATTAGCTCTTGATCATGACCCGGTGGTAGCTCATATCTCACGCTCCGTGTGTCAGCTTTTAACAACCAAAGTCTGTAGGTGATCAGCTACCTCTTGATTCTGGATTGTCGCTTCACCTATGAGGTAGTTTCGACTTCTAACTTGCTCGCAAGAATGGCGAAGCTCCTTCTCTCAGCGCCTTTCTCTCGTTTCCAGAAGCTCAATCCGGAGCTCACTACTATGTAATGCCGATTCTAGCTCTTCAACCTTACCTTTCATTTCCTCGATTCTGTTCAGGCTTGACTTCAGTTGGCTTTCCGAGTCTTGACTTCGATAGTGGTGTAGAGACCGCCTTCAGGCTTGACTTCAGTTGGCTTTGACTTTGATAGTGGTGTAGAGATCGCCCAAGCTTAGCTATTCTAGCTTTTAGTCCCTTATTTTCCAATTGGCTTGGCTCTAACCATGTGCGGGCGGCCGCATTGTCTTCTACTTTATCAAGGAATTCGCTTTCCATAACCAGCTTTCTAATTCAGAAACTGACCGTGAATAGATGCCTCTTAAAATATGAAATGATATGCACAAAAGAATGAAACACAACATGTTAGTATCGTGAAATATAAAGCAAGTAAAATAAGCAAACACCTACCTGGGTGACCACTAAGGTTTGACATAGCTCTACCTAAGGTGGGCTCCTAGGGTTTATTATATGCGGTTTGGTTCTAAAGTTTGAGGTACCTGAACTAGCAGATTCCTCGATCCTCACCCATTATAGGCTCATATGGATCGAGTTCGGTTCAGGGGAATACATTTCCCTATGGCCATGCGGAAGTGAAAACTTCACGAAGACATAGGTACGGATGTATCCCGAAAGCAGTCCACTAGCCCATGCGGAGGTGAAAACCTCACGAAGGCATAGCTATCGCTCTCACTTGAAGGTGTGACCACAATGGTCATGCAATGCAATGCCAAAGTATTTATGAGACTAATATTAAAAGTGCATTAGAAGAAGCATGATTTTCCAAAACCATTTTAATCAAAAGGACAAAAATCAATCAATCTATGGCTTGACCCTCGAAGTCCCCAGTGGAGTCGCCAAGCTGTCGTAACCATTTTTTGGATGAAGCGATGGCACGGCAGTCGACTCAATTTTTTTGAAAAAGAAAAGGAAGAGAGTCGCCACCGATCTTTATTTGATGTGATCGAATCACCTTTGTTTTAATAAAACGTTTAATTTACTAAAACAATGCTTTTTGGTCCACGAACTTTGAAAAAGCAGGTTCGAAAAGTCGATTACGTGCGAGGAAGGATTAGCACCCTCGACACGCCTGAATTGGTACCAAACCGATTGATTGATGTCCTATTTGTTAAGAATTTTAAAAGGGTTGAAAATACAATCCTTTTATTTTCAAAATTTGATGGAATTGAAAGGGACGTTAAGACTCTCTTATTATCGAAGAGATAAAGCATCATGTCCGATGAAGTTAGGGCTTAGGCGCAATACTTTAGACTCGAAATTAAGCTCGTCTTTTAAAACTTGATTTTCATTTTGAAGAGGATCTTCCGTCATTTTTGAATCGAGAAGTCGGAACCCGATGAAGTTAGAGCTCGTTTTCCGAAAATCCAAATTAGGAATATTGCCTTTATTTTGGAAGAAAAGAAACTTATCCCGAAGTATCTAGGTGTCGAGTCCGAGAAGTTAGGATAGCGACATTTTGAGTTTTCGAGAACAAGTATCTTATTCAAAACTCATATCTGCGATTTTAAAAGGGTATCCGTTGTTTAGTTTAAGCGAGGAAAAAAATCGAAATCCAATACCTTAAGGCATGATCTTTCTAATTTTCAAGCACGAACATTATCTTTATTTTGAAAATTTATTTGATTAATATTAGACAAAGTAATGATAATAACAAATAAGCAAATATGTGAATAAATCTAGTTCTTATAAATAAATGAATGAGCAAATAAATAATGAAATAAGAATAGCGATAATAAAGCTATAGAAACAAAAGTAATAATAATAATAACGATAATAATAAAATAAAGAATATGATAAATAAATAAATTGCCTTAAAGTATTAAAAGAGTAAAGAACAATAAGCGAATAAATAATAAGTAAATGAAATAATAAATAAATAAATAAAATAATAAATAAATAATGAATAAAATAATAAAAAATCATAAATGTTGAAAATTTAAAGAACGAAGATCAAATTTAAATTAAATAATTATGATAATAAAAATAATGATACATTAATGAAGCGAATAATAATAAAAAATAAATAAATAAATAAAAATAATAAATAAATAAATAAGAGTAAAAATGAAAATAATAATAATAATAATAATAATAATAATAATAATAGTAATAATAATAGTAATAATAACAATAGTAATATTAATGATAACAGAGATAATAATAGAAATATTGAATAATAATGACACCAATAATATTAATAAATAAATAATAATAAAGTGATAATGATAGATAATGTTACATTAATAAGCGAATAATAATAAATAAATAAATAAGTAAGAATAAAATGAAAATAATAATGATAATAGTAATGGTATTAGTAATAAAAATGAAATAACAATGGTAATAATAATAAAATAATAATAATAGTAACAATAATATTAAAATAATAGTAAGAATAATAAGAATAAGAATAACAAATAACGAAAAGCAGTAAGTAAAGATATATATACATATTATTTTAGATATGCTAAAAAATATAAAAGAGCAAGAAATAAACAAATAGAAATGTAATAATAATATAATAATGAAAAATAGGGTAGTAAAAATAAAAATAATAAAAATAATAATAAGCAACAATATATAAGAATATAAAAAAATAAATAAATGGAGAATGCAAATAACAAGATCGGGAATAAACAAGCGAATAAAATAATAAATAACTAACCATTAAATAAATAGATGAATAAATTAAAGAAATAATAAACAACTAAGCAATTAAATAAATAAATAAAGAGTTAAAATAAAAGGGACTTAATAGTCGTTAAAGTGAAATTAAAAGGTGTAATTTAAATAATAAAGAAATCTTTGAAGAGGACCAGGTGTAACAGCGGAACTAACAAGGACCAGTATGGGAAAATATCCCGGGCCTTGATGAGCTCGTTCAATTGGCCAAAACACGGATCGAATTAAAATGAAATAGAAATAACAGGCAAAATTAAAAAAAAAAGGAAGAAGGGCTAAAAATTTTGAAATTAAAGGCGAGAAGGGAGAGGGCCTATCGCGAAATATCCCTTTGAAGGGATATGCATGACTTCTGAAGCCCAAAAGGCGTCGTTCTTTGTTGCTATAACACCCCACTTTTTCATTTTGCCATTCGATTACCCTTTCTAAAAAAAAAACAGAAACCCCCTCCTTTTTATCTCTTCGCCTTACTAGGGTTCCCATACGCCGCACCACCATTAAATCATGGCCGAGCGAGGTGCGTAGATGGGCCCTTGGATTACGGTTGAAAACCCCTCTCCTAAGTCCTCAATTTTGGAACTTTTAGAGCGAAAGGAAAGTGGCCTTGACCCCCTTTTAGGTAGAACTCGACGACGGAAGGAAATCGCTCGACGCCAGGACCGTGTGGGACCGTAAGTTTTCTTTCCTTCGTTTTTGTTATTGTTTGTAAAAAGTTTTAGGATAATAAAATCAAAGCTAAAATAAATGAAAGCGATAAATAACAATAAGAGCAAAAACGAAATCAACCTTAAATTTTTCTGATCTTTTTTGATTTCTCAGTGTTCGTATTTTTTTTCGAATTCAGAAAATAAAAAAAAATAGCCCCCCCGGTACATTGCTTTTTGCTCGGCTTATATAGCCGATTGAAAGAAAGAAAAAAGGATACAATATTGCTTTTTTGCTTTTATTTTTGCTATTTTTTGTTGCTGTCCTCTTTTGTTGTTTTCTCCGTTTTTGCTTTATTTTGCAGGCTCCTTGGAAAGTCAACAAAGCAGGCCCTTCTATTTCGGTGTTAAAATTAATGGAAGAGCTGTGGTGGTCAGGCCTCGGGCGCTAAACCCGCTTGCAAAGCAGGTGGAGGCAGCGGCGCTAGGAAGCTCAAGAACCCTAGGGTTCCTGAATTGGTTTTAGTGTTTGGGCCTATTGGGCCAATAGAAATCGGGCTAGTTTAAGGAAAAATTGGGCTTGTTGGGCTGGCTTGTAATTGGGTTTGTTTTGGGGGCAAAATGGGTTTGTACACATAGGATCTTGTAAAACTTCCTAAAGGTAAAAAGGTTGTTCACTGTAAATGGGTGTTTAAAAAGAAAGAAGGGACTCTAGGAGTTGAAAAACCCAGATATAAAGCAAGACTTGTTGCAAAGGGTTACAATCAAATTCCAGGAGTGGACTTCACAGATGTGTTCTCCCCAGTTGTGAAGCATAGTTCGATTCGAGCTTTGCTTGGTATTGTGGCCATGCATGATTTGGAGCTTGAGCAATTGGATGTAAAAACTGTATTTTTGCATGGAGAACTTGAGGAAGATATTTACATGCAACAACCAGAGGGTTTTACAGTCTTAGAAGAAGAAGGCTATGTTTGCTTACTGAAAAAGTCCCTTTACGGTTTGAAACAGTCACCAAGACAGTGGTACAAGAGGTTTGATTCCTTTATGACTTTTTATAATTTTAAAAGAAGTAGTTTTGACAGCTATGTTTACTTTAAGAAAAATAGTGATGGTTCTTTTGTATATCTACTTTTTTATGTTGATGACATGTTGATAGCAGCAAAAGATAAATGAGAGATAAGAAAGGTCAAAGCCCAACTAAGTGAAGAATTTGGGATGAAAGATTTGGGACCAGTAAAGAAGATACTTGGTATGGAGATTCTCAGAGATAGAAAAACAAGTAAATTGTACCTAAGTCAGAAGGGGTACATTGAGAAAATTCTTTGCAGGTTTAATATGCAGAGTGCTAAGCCTGTTAGTACTCATTTAGCAGCCCATTTCAAACTTTCATTGGCTTTGTCTCCATAACCAGATGATGAGATTGAGTACATGTCACATGTTCCATACTCTAGTGTGGTGGGATCTCTCATGTATGCTATGGTTTGTTCACGTCCAGATTTATCATATGTAGTCAGTGCAGTTGGCAGATACATGTCGAATCCCGATAAAGAACATTGGAAAGCAGTTCAGTGGATTTTAAGATACTTACGAGGTACTACTGATGTTTGCTTACAGTTTGGAAGAACTAGAGATGGAGTCATTGGGTATGTTGATGTTGATTTTGCTGGAGACCTTGATAAAAGAAGATCTCTCACTGGTTATGTCTTTACAATTGGAGGTTGTGCAATCAGTTGGAAAACTACTTTGCAAACTACAGTCGCTTTGTCTACCACTAAAGCTAAGTACATTGCGATTACTGAGGCTTGTAAAGAAGCTATTTGGTTGAATGGACTCTTTAGTGAGCTCAACGAAGACCTTCAAATCAGCACAGTATTTTGTAACAGTTAGAGTGCCATCTTCCTTACAAAAGATCAAATATTTCATGAAAGAATAAAACACATTGATGTTCGATATCATTTTGTTCGTCATATTATTGCTCGTGGTGATATTGCTGTGAGCAAAATTAGTACTCATGAAAATCCTGTAGATATGATGACTAAGTCAGTTCCTATAACCAAGTTTGAGCATTGCTTAGACTTGGTTGGTGTTCATTGTTGAAATTAAACCCTTAAGGAGTTTTATGGAAAAGGTAGGGAACTTGTTCGTTGAGAGTTCGCAATGAAGAACTTGTTCATTGAGAATTCGTGTCAAGGTGGAGATTGTTAGAATTAAGTGACCCGAATCCTTATTTAAATAAAATACAATGATAAAATAAAATAAAAGAAGAATCCCTATAGAACTACACTTCTTTTATTTTATTTTAAATAAGGTTTTTTAAACCTTATTAAACTCCATCTATTTGATATTGATTAGAATAATATATTTCAATCTTACTACACTCCTACTAAAATATGGTTTTACAAGCCTATAAATAGACATAGTCTATTCCTCTTGTAATTATTTGAATTCGACATAGTGAATTTTCTTCTCCTCTTCCCGTGGTTTTTTCCCGAAAAGGTTTCCACGTAAAATCTATGTGTTCTTTATTTTACTTCTCTTTTCTTTGCAATATATTGTCATTACCGACGTTATATATTTTTAACAACTTATATATGTTTAACAACTGATCCATAAGTCATGAAGCAGAACACAAGTAGCAAAGATGAGGCCTTTGAGTGAGGTGAGCTTGTGGACTAGGTCAACCCTTCTCAATCCCCAAAATGGAGAGTAGTCCATTGTTTTAAAAAAAATTACAAAATTAACAATTAAAAACCTTTTCCGATCACCTACAAAGCTAAAAAACTCAATACTATTATATAAATATAGTCTCGAGATGTTCATCTCCACATAAATCAACTAAAATCAAACACATCCATCAAAAGTTTGAAACTAGCAAGCTACATTGCCCTTTCAGAATGAGAAAATCTAGCGAAGCAAGAGTACATATCAGATCAAATAGAATTAAAAGAAATTCCACTAAACCTAAATCGTAATCCTTCAAATTTTAGATCTACAAATCACGAAATGCCTTAACAAATCAAATCATATTAATCAAAACCTTATGAGATCTAGAAGCTCAAACCTAAGATTCACGATTAACATAACACGAAATGAACAATTAATTCCAAATAAAATAATGAACAAGAGTGAGGAACAAAAGAAGGACTGAAGGAATCGAAGGAAATGAGAAATTTTACCTATAACACCAAGAGGAATCGAAGGACTGAAGGACTGAAGGACTGAAGGACTGAAGGAATCGAAGGAATCGAAGGAAACTGAAGGAAATGAACAATAACACCAAGAGGAGTGGGAGAACAGGGTGACAATGGCAGAAGAAATCGGGGAATAGAAATGAGGAGTTAGGGATTAGAAATGGGTGAGTCAATGAGGAGGAAGAAAAAAAAAAAAAAAAAGGCAAGTGGCTAATGTAAAAGCAGTGGCGTTTTTACGATTTAAAATATATTTGTGGCGTTTTTACAAAAACATACTATATATATTTTTGCGGCGTTTTCATATAAACGTCACTAATTGGTGGAAATATTTTACGAGGTTTTACAAAAACCCCCACTGTTTCTCAATTTCAATTTTTCCTTGTTTAAT
This sequence comes from Gossypium rotundifolium, assembly GCA_025506655.1. Taxonomy (NCBI): domain Eukaryota; kingdom Viridiplantae; phylum Streptophyta; class Magnoliopsida; order Malvales; family Malvaceae; genus Gossypium; species Gossypium rotundifolium. The sequence goes on along the minus strand of CP106732.1, from coordinate 115,201,788 downwards.
ATATTTTTTTCAAAAACTTTTTTGAAATTTTTAATTTAAATATTAATCTTTTTAATGAAATATTAACTAAAATATTAAAATTTAAAGTTTTAAGTTTTAAGTTTTAAATTTTATAATTTTTATTTTTAACATTTTAAAATTTTTCAATATTTTATAATTTTAAATTAACACATAAAAAAATAAAATTTAATTATATGTATACACCTAAATTTTGATAGCGATACATCTAGAATTATATATATATATGAATTTAGGTTTAATGTATACTTCTAGGCGTGGAATTCTATTTTTGGTTTAAATGTATAGTTAAAACTTTAATTTTAATTTAATCATACACAATTTTAAAAAGTAAATACATCATATATATTTATATATTGAATAAATATAAATATTATGCAATATATAAATAGACACATTAAACCATTGTTGATCATGTATGCTTTTGAGATTTAACCCATTTTGATTTATATTTTAAAATAATAATTTATATTTATCTTATTTTCATTTATATTCTAAAAATCCAAGATTAATCCTAAAACATAAACCCTAGACCCTAAATATTATACCTAAACCACAAACACCAACTTTAATCTATAAACTCAAAACTCAAAACCCCAAACAATAAATCCTAAACCATAAAACTCGAACCCCAAACTTTAAACGCAAACCTTAAACCATAATCCGAGACCAAATATTTGGGAATTCATGTGGCCAATGTTAGTGTAGTACAAACATATATTTTAGTAGCTAACACATTAACCATAAATCCCTTATGAGAGATTTCGATTTGGGATTTTTGGGTCATATAACTAATACCACAAATCTTAAACCCTAAAACTTTAAACTTAAACCATAAACCCTAAACTCGAAAACCTAAAACATTCACCATTCTTTCTAAACCCTAACCCTAAACCCATAAATCATAAACCATAAACCCTAAACCCAAAACCATAACCCATTAACCATTTCCTCGTAAACCCTTAACCTAAACCTTAACCCCAACCACTAACACTTAAACCTTAATCTTTGGTAAACACTAAGATATTAAAAGCGTACAATAAACCCAAACAACAAACTTTAAAACACTAAACCCATACACCAAAATAACAATTCGAGATCCAAATTGGTTCGTTAAAGCGATGATGGACGATGAGGGTTTGTAATTGTGGGTTGGTAATATGCAAAGCAATTTTATTTTGGTTTCAACTTTTGCCTTTTCTTTTTTCATAAACATAAAAAAAGTTTTAACAAATTGGAAACATAGAAAAAATTTGTTTTAAAAGAGATGGAGAAAGGAAGAAAATAGAGGGAGAAGCAAAAGAGAATGAAATTTTTTTAAAAAAAACATAAAAAAATTTAAATTGCTCAAAACGAAAAATATAGGAACCAATTGTATAATTTAACCTAAAATTTTTGTTTGAAAAAATGATTTAACATGCCATATCAGCTTACCGTTACACCGTTAACGACAATTGACGGCTAAATGACTAAAATGTTACAACAAGTTAACGTAAGTGACTAAAACGTAACATTTCAAACTTAAGTAACTAAAATATAACTTGAGGTAAATAAAAGTGACCATTTTGATAGTTTACCCTTAAGATAAATAGTTTTGATGGTGATATAACAATAAGCTATTCTTTAGGGACTCTTATTTCTTTAATGCTAATAAGAATAGGTGGAGATGACTAAGCTTGTTGGCTGAAAATGCTTTAATAATTTGTTCCATGAATATCAATTATGTAGACCGATGATTGAGCAGAAGATTACAAGATCGAAAGCTATTTGTCAATATTTATATACTACAAGGCTTTTAAATCTATAAAAGAGGTAAAACCAGAGAAACTGAGTCATTAAAACATAACCCAAAATTGAACTGAGCAAACTACAAAATCAAAATGAAATAAGATGAGGATGGGGCTTAGTTCAAGAAGGTGAAAATACAGGTGGGGAACTGTGGCTTTGCCATCATACATGGAATACTCGCCTTGCATTCCAACACCAACAGGGAAGAATAAACAGACAAAGAAATAAATATTTTAATGGAAACTAGATAAAGCAGTTTGTCAAACCCTAGATATGTATAAAACACCTTTAACCATAATCTAGTCTTTATTATAGACAGCTTCAAATATGAGATCGAATCAGGGATTCACGCCTGCCGCCCTGCATGGTCCCATTTACATTATCCGATAATTATATTTGATGGGTCCCTGTAATCTTTTTAGCTTTTTCAGATTTGTTTTCTAGTATTTGACATGATTAACTCAATAAACATAGGTGAGAATTGAGGTCAGACAATACAAAATACTACATTATTATTTCTTTTTTATAATTCAAAATATTAAATCATTAATGGCACGGATTTACGACCTTGCAAGTAGAATTCAACTTCTTCATCATGGATCATCAATTTCCATATCAAAATATATTTAATGTTTTGCATGCGAAAGAAGAATTATAGATCTTAGGCTTAAAAGGGTAAAAAAGATATCAAAAACTTGATCCTATTCAACAAACATTGGTTTACGGGTGGGGTTATTAGATTTTTTTTAAGGGTTTATTTCAGGTTTTTTTTACTTTTTAATTTTAGATATTTTCATATATAATTTATCTGGAAAGAATTTTTATAATAATATCCATGCCGTTAAAAATAAAAAAGTAAAAAAGTGGAACAGTCAATTTTTTTTTGCTCATTCAAGATATAAAAAAGAGAGTACAAAATGCAAAGAAAAAACAGAAAGAAGCCAAGCAAGAGAAAACGCCTTGACAGATTACAACCAAGCAACAAAGAATTGGTCTGAGGTAACACCCTTCTTGGCAAAAAAATCAACAATACCTGCAGGCAGCGATCAATAAGACCATCAATGTCATTAAAGAACTTCCAAAGCCTCCAAGGTCGATTACCTCTATCCTGGACCCATGAAAGAGCAGTCACAGAGTCTGACTCAATCAATAAAGAGACTGAATTGATCCAAACAGATTCAAGAAGAGTTTCAAAGCTGTGCGAATAGAGATTAACTCAGTAACATTCAAGTCAAGGCACTCAAGGTGTCAATAGAAAATACCACCAATACGAAAAAGAAAAAGGCCAGGTCTCAAGCTTGGGCCTCTATTTGGATTTACAAGCTTGAGCTATCTTTTTTTTAAATAAATGGGCTGAGTTTAGAAGGGCCCAGAATAAAAATGAAAATGAACTGGGCCACAAGCTTATTTGGGCCTTGAATTGGTTATAAAAACAATTTGGGGTTTCAAAGTGACCTTAAAATTAATTTGAGCTTGGAAGGAAACATTCAGAAATTATAGTTCTAAACCCAAAGAAAAGTGGTTTTCTACAAAATAAAATTTATTTTAACTTTACTCTTTTAATTATTATTATTTTAATTTTCCTTTTAACCCTCGATATTCAAATATCTATCCTACCATTTCAAAATTTAAAATATTAAACTAAAGATTAAAATTAATTTCAATTTTATTGCGATTCTAATTCAATTTAACTCAACTCCAAATTTTCAAGAAAAAGATAAATTTCCCTTCAATTAAAGCTCTGATTTTAAATTAATACCAGAATTTAAATTGAAATTTGAGATAATTATGCCTAGGAATGCAAAATCATCCAATCTGAATCACAACCCTTGGGAAGAATTAGGCGTCTACAATCATCTTCTTTTAATGGGGGGAAAAATTTGTTTTTTCTCCGATAATATTTGCTAATAATAAAAACATGACTGATAACTCACCGCTTATATTATTATATAATTTTATTAATAAATTAAAAAAAAACCATATAAAATATCATATACCAGTTACATTTAGGCATGGTGCCGGTTAGTAATGTGTGGCTATTTTACTCATCTAACCTCAAAAAAAAAAAAAAAATATTTATAAAAATGACCTTAGTTCAAAAACATTCATCCAAATGATCTGAAATGAACAGTAAATTTGAGTTTTGGGAACCCAATGGCTGGCACCCCCTAATATTTTGACCCTATGATTACTTGATGATTGTGTCAAGTTTTAAAAAAATAATTATTTTGATTTTGGGAGATGAATTGTCGGCATCAGTGTATTTTTTTAAACCGTATTATACTGGTATATTGAAATACCAATATTTGAAAAAAAAATTTTGGGTTACGACCATCTAATGGCCAGCACTAGAGTACTTTTAAAAAAAAAAAATTGGGTGCTGGTCAATAGATGGCCAGCACCAGCACCTTTTTTGTACAAAGACAATTTTTTTTTCCTTTGGGACATTGATAGCCAGCATCACTTTTTTCGGGTCCTAAATTTTTTTTGGGGACATTGATGGCTGACACCAACTTTATCAGATAAAAAAAAATGGTTTTGGGACACTAATGGCTGACACCAACTTTATCAGAGATATATATATATATATATATATATATAGGTGTTTTGTCTTCCAATTGAGTTTTTGTTTGCTTTATTAGTTGAAAATCAAGATTAAAAATATCATTTTTTTTCTTTGTTGAGAAGGAAGCAAAAATTTTTGAAGATGAGTTCCCATTTTGTTTGTTTACGTTCATTTCTTTGGAGAAATAATAAATACAACTGAAGAAGGTTATGTCTTTCAAAGTTAGAAAAAAAAATAGGAATGAGATTCAACAAACATGTTTAGCTAGCGGATTTAAAACTAAAAATTAGTACAAAGATAGCTACCTGTTGCGGGAAGCAAATGTTGAGACTGTTTTACAAATTTCTGGTTTCAATAGATTCGCTCAAGTTCTCGAAAATAGAGCTTGAATATGGTGATGATCTAGGGACAATGATAGCAATTTTTTGCCCCCTGAGATGGATAATCCCCAGTTGAGTTGTTTGCGGAGATAGCTGAACCGGATCCCATTCAAGTTATAATTCCAGCAAGCTAGCGTTCTGGAATTGATTTTGATCTTAACGTCTCCTAGGAAAATCAATCGGGTTGTGGAGGGTCAATGCCAACTCCTGAAAATCCAAACACCGGTGGATGTTCGTATAACATCCCAAACTTGTGTACTAGTCTAGATATCCATCCAGAGGTGTTGGCCATCATAGAAGATGGTGATGAAGGGTCCGATAATGATGATTAGTCCCACCGTGATCCTAACGATGATTTTAGTGACCCCGATTTGGATAACATCCCTAAGGACATAAGCGATGAGGGCCCGGTGGAGGGTGAAAATGTAAACTCCCATTTGGTCAGGAACACGGGCCCCGATATTATTATAAGGAATAATCTAGGGTCCTTCATGACTGACGTAGATCCTGATGTGGCTCTTGAACATGAGTTCCCAGAATATACAAACATTGTGTCGGCTTACCTACTTGATGAAGAATTTGACGGTGAAGAATTGTTCGCATGACAACAATTCGATAACAAGAAAGATTGTTTAAATGCAATAAAATAACCTAGCTTGAAGTTAGGTGTGGGCTATAAAGTGACGAAGTCGACGCATTCTTTCTACGTCAAAGAATGTTGGAAAGCCTCAAGTGGGTGTAACTAGCGTGTTCGAGCCACGTTAATGTAGCGGACTCAAATGTGGATGATAAGGAAAATAGAAGGACCACACACATGCACGTCTGCTCGTATGTCACAAGACCATCGAAAGTTAGAAGCAAAAACCATATGCAACTAAATCATCCCTTTGGAGAAAGAGTCGCCCACTATTCAAATGTTGGTCCTTATTGTGAACATGCATGCTCGATTCAAGTACAAAGTGTCGTACCGAAAGGCATGGTGGGCAAAGCAAATGGTGATGCGGGAGTATGTGCCAGGGACGGTGATTGATTTGGAAACACTTTCATATAAAGGCCTGGACGAGGAGATACAACCGAGGAAACGAGTTTTTCACTAATTTTTTTGGATGTTTGAGCCGTGTGTTTGGGCCTTCCCTCACTGTAAGCCGATGGTGCAAGTGGAAGGAACCTAGTTGTACTACAAATACACGCAAATTAAATGAAATGAGAAAAATAAATTTAAATGAAAAAAAATAAATTTAAATGAAAAAAATAAATTTAAATGAAATGAAATGTGAAATGAAAATGAAATGAAATGAAAATTGAAATGAAAATGAAAATATAAATTGAAATGAAAAAAAAATTAACGACATATCATCACAAGCCTGTCAAAACGGGCCATCAATTGGCCGGCACCAGTCAGAGCCCAGGTGATAGGCGGCCTTTGAATGGCCGGCACTAGCAGGCTAGGCCTGCTCTTACGTGACCCGAAGGGTTAGGGCTTAAAACTTTGATTTGAAAAAAAATTAAATGAGAAAAAAATTTGAATTTAAATGAAATTTAAAATTTTGAAATAAAATGAAATTAAAATATAAATTGAAATGATTGAAATGAGAAAAAATGAATATGAAAAAGAATAAATTGAAATGAAACAAAATAAATTGAAAAGTGAAATGAATATGAAATGAAATGTAATTTGAAATGAACCTAAAATGAAATGAAAGTTGAAATGAAAAAAAAAAAAAGAAAAAGAAATGAGACAAAAAATTAATATGATAAAAAAATTGAAATGATAAAAAAATAAATTTAAATGGAAAAAAAATTAAATGAAATGAAATGTGAAATGAAAATGAAAATGAAATGAAATGAAAATTGAAATGAAAAAAAAAATTGACAAGACATATCATGACAGGTGCTGTGTCAGGCCTACGTCAAGCCTGTCAAAACGGGCCAACAATTGGCCCTTACTAGTCCAAGCCCAGGTGGTAGGTGGCCTTTGAATGGCTGGCACTAGTAGGCTAGGCCTACTCCGACGTGACCTGACGGGTCAGGGCCTAAAACTATTTTTTTTTCACTTTTACCCCTACTCAGCCACTATGGTCTCCTACTATAAATAGCATATTTCAACCCAAAACCCGATTACCACCGTCGATAATTGTTGCTCACCGCCAATCGTCACTGTTCACTGCTGACCGTCGACCGTCGATCACCTCCAATCATCTCCGATCACCACTGATCACCATCGACCACTCGATGGATCCTAATGCCCTGACCCATCGGTTCACGTCGGAGCAGGCCTAGACTACTAGTACCAGCCATTCAAAGGCCGCCTGCCACCTAGTTTTCACTGGTAATAGTCAATTGGTGGCCCATTTTGACAGGCATAACGCAGGCCTGACACAGCCTTGTCATGATATGTCTTGTCAATATTTTTTTTTCATTTCAAATTTAATTTAATTTAATTTAATTTTCATTTCATTTCACTTCATTTTCATTTTAATTTTCATTTCATTTTCGTTTCACATTTCATCTCATTTAAAATTTTTCCATTTAAATTTATTTTTTCTCATTTCAATTTTTGTCTCATTTCAATTTATTTATTTTTTATTTCAATTTATATTTTATTTTCATTTCATATTTATTTAAACTTTCATTTCATAGATCCTAATCCTAATCCTAATCCTAATATTCTTTTAAATGACGACAACCACATTGCTAAAAATATGAATAAGTAAGCGAGAAAAAAAATGTCTCGTTTAATTTGAAATACTATGATAAATTATTTTTTAAACGAGAAATATAACATTTTATATTTATTATAAACGCAGGATTAGTACCGGATTGTATGATCCCTATTATTTTCTCTGTAATAGGCCAATTTTGGCCTAGCCCAGTTTATAAAATAAAACCCAAAATGAAAATATATAAATAGTCCAGTTTTTTACAAAATTCAAAGTCCATTTTGCAAACCCAATAACAAAAACCCTAAAGCCCAAATCAGCCCGAAACTTAAAACCAAACAAAAAACCCTAAGCAGATCTCCAGCGCCTCATGCCTCCGTACACCGCCACGTCAGCACGCCGTACCTCCGCAACCCGTTCCACGTCGCCCTGTACCTGCAAAAGACAAACAACGACAGCAAAAATAACAAAATAATGTATTTTATATTTTTTTGCTATAAAATCGAAAGAAAAACCTTGGAATTTTTTCTACACACGAAAATCGAAATACAAGAAAGCAAATTTTAAGAGATAAACATTCAAGGTTGCATTTTTATTCTATTTAATTTTGATCTTGCTTTGGTTTCCTTTTTTTTTAAAAATGAAAGCTTACCTGTATATTTCGAGCCCCAACGCCGCAAGTGGGAGAGGTCACCGTCCTTGATGATGGACAGTTCTCTTCGGCAAAACGAAGGAGAAGTCGAAAGGTTTTCTTTTATTTTCCCCTTTTTGATCGATTTTTTGTGAAAAAGGGTCCCAGATTAGGGCTTTAAGTGCCAGAGCACTCAAAATGGGGGCTTTTAAGTTTTCCAGCATCCGTGGACGGCAACATCGTTGTCGGCGACCGGGGCACGTCATGGTACTCCGGGGACCAGACGTTGACCTGCGTTTGAGGGGAGAGAGAAAAGAGTTGAGAGAGTTCTGAAAGTTTTTTTTTGAGGAAGAAGAAAAATGAAATTTTTAGAAAAATTTGGGTTTAAATAGAATAGCAAAATGACGCCGTTTCATTAGGCTCCCTAGATGCCCAAAACGACGTCGTTTTGGGGGCCAACCCTTAACCCGACCCGTTCCAAATAGAGGATCCGCGTGTTTTTTAAAACTGGTCTATTTGCCAGTTTGGTCCTTCCATTTTTTATGGTTTTCGCGATTAGATTTCTTTTATCTTTAATTTTGCCCTAAAATTTTGTTTTGACTTCATTTGAGTCCCGCGTAAAGCGCTGTGTTTTGGAGGGCTGAGATATTTTCCCCTTTAATCCCTCTTTATTATTTGCGCACTCGATTCGGTCCTTTTCTTTTCATTTATTTTTAAATTTGCCCTAAATTTTGGTTTTAAGTTCAATTTAGTCCCTCTTCGTCATATTTGCTATTTTATTTTTAAATTAATTAGTTAATATTATTATTATTATATCATTAAATTGGTTGATTTAGTATCAAATATTTTTGTTTATCTACCCTTTTTTAAAAAATAAATTTTACTTATTTTCATCATTATTCCTATTATTGCCATTTGGTTTTTTTTGCGTTAGGTTATTTTATTTTATATATTTTTCTAAACCATTTACTTCATGTTTTTATTCATTTTTAAGATTTAGATTTTGTTATTTCATCACTTTCATTATTATTTTATGTTAGCCATAGCATTGTCATTACCTTCGTTGGTGTTATTAGCTATTTTATGTTATAATACTTTCTTTTGATTGTTTGTATTAGCATTGAAGATTAGTATGTCGTGTAATTTTCTCGAACTGGTCCTTTTAGTATTTGGATATTGCAATTTATTGGTGTAATGATTTTATTCACAAACCATCGTTTTAAATAAAAATGCATTTCATTTTACTGCTACATTTTGGTTCAAGATGTTTTCACAATGAGGTAATGCTCGAAATTTGGGAGCTTCGAGAAATCGTACCCTAACTTATTGGGTTTCAATTTTTCTCGTCGAGTCTAAAGAATCAATTATCTTTTTTAAATCAAAGCATATAAGTTAAATAAAAGCTTATTCTCGGGAATTCAAAAATATTGTGTCCTAACTCACTGGATGTGACATTTCGTTATCTCGAGGTAAGGATTTCTAAAAATAAAGGCAATATTCTAAATTTGGAATTTTGAGAAATTGTGCCCTAACTTACTGGGTTCTGATTTTTCATTTGGCCTAAATAACCGAATGTCCTTCTTAAACTTAAATGCATGAGTTTTAAAAGTCAAATGACAAACTTAATTTCTAGGATTTGAAATGTCGTATCCTAACTCACTGGGCGTGACATTTTACTTCTTCGAAATAAGAGGGTCTTAGCATCCAATTTAATTTATTGAAGTTTTCTTTTAAATAAAGAGGATCGTATTTTAAAATCTTTTCAAATTTTCGACATTAAGATGTTAATTAATCAATTAGGTACCAATTTTGAGCGTTACGAGGGTGCTAATCCTTCCTCGTGCGTAACTGACTCCTGAACCCGTTTGCTCGAATTTTGTAGGCCAAAATCATTGTTTTAAATCAATTTTTTAATGATCAATCTCAAGGTGATCTGATCACATTTCAAAAAAAGATTGGTGGCGACTCCATTTTCGTTTTTAAAGTCGACCCTATTTTTTCAAACAAAATAGTTTCGACAGCTTGGCGACTCCACTAGGACAATAAGATAGTCAAGCCGTAAAATTGATTATTTTCTGTCTTGTTGTCGAAAGTTGAAAATCTGATTTGAAAAATTACGATCCTTTTATTGCATTTGTTTGTGTTATTTCATATGATTGATGTGGTTTGAGTCTCGTAGAATATTTTTGATTCATATTACATAATGATCATTTGGTCTTACCTCTTTTAAGTGGGAGTGAGAAGCTACTCCTTCGTGAGGTTTTCACCTCTGTCCAGGATAGTGGATCGCTTTCGGGATACATTCGTACCTATGTCTTTGTGAGATTTTCATCTGCGTGCAGCCATAGGGAAATGTATTCCCCTGAACTGAACTCGGTTCGTATGAGCCTATAATGGGTAAGGATCAATGAATCTGCTGGTTCGATTACCTCAACTTTAGAACCAAACCGCATGTACAAGACCTTAGGAGCCCACCCTAGATAGCACTGCGTCAAACCCTAGTGGTTACCCAGATAAATGCTTGATTCTCTTTCAGTTGCTTTGAGTTTTGTTTTTGTATATTTTATTCATTTATTGTGTTTTTGGTATGTTTGTATGTCATTTCATATTTGAAAGAGTGTTGATTCACGTTCGATTACTAAATTAGAGAGCTTGTCATGGAGAACGAATTTCTTGATAAAGTGGAATATAATGCGGCTGTCCGTATATGGTCAGAGAAAGCACAATTAGAGAAAGAGGATAGTCTAGCCGAGGGGTACATGTCAGAATTATGGGACTATACCCGTGTCAACGTGACGCAAAATAACCTTCAGGAATTAAAAGAGATATGAGATCAATTGAATGATGAGACCAAGTAGTTGTTCTATTATAATTATGGGGATTTTTGTATCTATTGGACATCAAGGTGGACGAGCATTTATTCCGGGCCCTAGCTCAGTATTGGAACCCTGCATACTGTGGAAAAATATACAGCCCTACTGTGTTGTCCAAAGGTTCAAGTCGATAAGGTTTATTCTAGAGCCGCTTATGTCCCGACCTTTTGGAAGAAATTGATGAACATTACAGGAATGAGCGAACAGTGGATTACAGCCAGGATCAAGCAAAAATGTGAGTGTCAGTGCATCCTATAGAAGAATTTGAGAGATTTGATTCTAGCTTATCCTGATACGAAAAAGAGAGTTGATGTGTTTGCTTTGAGCATCTACGGATTAATGATCTTCTCTAAGGCATTAGGGTATGTAGATGAGGCGGTTTCGGATCTCTTTGATCGACTTGATAAAAAGGTTACACCGATTCCTGCAATCTTGGCCGAGACATTTAGATCTTTGAATGCATGTAGGATGATCGGTGAGGGCAGATTTATAGAGTACACGCAGTTGTTGTTAGCTTGGTTCCACAGTCATTTCTGGAAGGTGGATAAGGTTTCTTATCGGGTTTTCTCTGAGAATTATTTCTCATTGAAGGAGATAGTGGCCACGCCAAGAAGGGATGACATATTAGAGGAAAATTGGATAGCGCTTCTCTAAAATCTCCAAGAAGAGGACATCGAGTGGAGAGCTATAGAATTGGGGCATCAAATGCTATAAGTAATAGAATTAGGGCAGTTTTGGTATCCCCAAATGGATATCATAATCCATTCACATGCAAATTGGATTTTGATTGTACAAATAACATGGCAGAGTATGAAACATGTATCATGAGACTCCGTACAGTCATAGAACACAAAATTAGAGTGTTGGAAGTATATGGAGATTCTGCACTGGTGATCTACCAACTGAAAGGTGAATGGGAGACAAGAAACCCCAAATTGATCAATTATCGAAGGATAGTTCTGGGGTTAATTAAGGAGTTTGATGATATTACTTTCAATTATCTCTCGCGAGACGAAAACCAGATGGTAGATACTTTGGCTACTTTGGCTTCTATGATCAAAGTGAGCATACAAGAGATGTAAAACCCATCCAAATGAGTATTTACAAGGCCCCAGCTCATTGTTACAATGTGGAGGAAGAAGAAAGAGATGATCATCCCTGGTACCATGATATATTACGATACGTGAGAAATCGTGAATACTCTGATCAGACAACCGAGAATGATAAAAGGATGTTAAGAACACTAGCCTATGACTATGTCTTAGAGGGAAGGATCCTGTACAAAAGAAGAAAGGATCAGGTACTATTGAGATGTGCGGGCGCTGTTGAAGCTAAGAAAATTCTGAAAGAAGTCCACGAGGGTGTTTGTGGAACACATGTTATTGGTTTTACAATGGATAGACAAATTATGAGATTCGGGTACTATTGGTCTACCATAGAGGGAAACATTATCAATTATGCTAAGAGATGTCACAAATGCCAAATTTATAGAGACAAATTTCATGTACCTCCTTCGCCTTTGCATGTTATGACTTCCCCATGGCCTTTCTCTATGTGGGGCATGGATGTCATTGGGCCGATCTCGCCAAAAGCTTGAAATGGTCATTGATTCATCTTTTTAGTCATAGACTATTTCACCAAGTGGGTAGAGGCTGCTTCATATGCCAATGTTACTAAGTCAGCAGTCAGCATATTCCTAAAAAAGAAAATCATATATCGATATAGAATGCCTGAGATGATCATATCTGACAATGCATTAAAATTGAACAACAGCATGATAGTGGAGGTCTACAGTCAATTCAAAATCAGACACCACAATTTATCACCGTATCGTCCAAAAATGAATGGTGCAGTGGAAGCAGCCAATAAAAACATTAAGAAGATCATAAGGAAAATGACTAAAACTTATAAAGATTGGCATGAGAAGTTAGTATTTGCTCTCTTTGCTTATCGAACGTCTATCAGAACTTCCACCAGGGCAAAGCCTTTCTCATTGGTTTATGGAATGGAGGCGATTTTACCCATTGAAGTAGAGATATCTTCCCTTTAAGTTTTGTCAGAGCTAAAGTCAGATGAAGTAGAATGGATCCAGTCTTGATATGATCAGTTGAAATTGATTGAGGAAAAGAGGCTAAATGCTATTTGTCAGGGTCAGATGTACCAAAAACGAATGATGCGAACTTATTACAAAAAGGTTTGCCCAAGAGAATTTCACGAGGGGGACCTGGTATTGAAAAAGATCCTCCCCATACAAAAGATTTCAGAGGGAAACAGATGCCAAATTGGGAAGGACCTTATGTAGTAAAAAAGGCTTTCTCTGGAGGAGCACTAATTTTGACCGAAATGGATGGGAAAAACTTGCCCAATCCTATAAATTCAGATTTAGTCAAGAAGTACTATACTTAAAAAAGGAAAAAAGGCCAAAGTGAAAACCCGCAAAGGGCGCTTTGAGACCTTCTTTAAAAAAAAAAACGAAAAGGCCAAGGTGAAAACCCGCAAAGGGCATCTTGAGACCAAAAGAGTTTTAAGTTAAAAACTCGAAAAGGGTTGCTCAAATTTTGATCAAAGATGGGGCATGGGGTGATCTTGCTATACCTGAATTAACAAAGAAAGGGTATGCAACATCTTGGAGCATCAACAAAGTACTCTAGATCTCTTAAACACATATTGAGCTTAAAATGGTCTTCAGAAAGTTAGTACAGAGAAGCTCAAGTTGCAATAACTAGGGAACCTATTTTTTTCCCTTCACTATTTTGTATTCCAACAATGTTTTCTTTCTTTAACTAACCCATTCTTTTTAGATTTTTTTCATGACAAATTTTAATTTTTCCATCATTATGATCATTTTCAAGCATTTTGCATTGAAGTAATGATTAATGGACTAATAATACTTTCACAAATGAGTTTTGCATATTACTTTAGAAACTTCTAAATAGTATGAGAACCTGAAACAAGACTATTATTTAGAACTCACCAAGCATAAAGGTTGGAAATATTTGAGAAAAAAACTCTAAATAGTGACTATTTCTTTGAATTTTCTGTCAAAAATATCGGTTGAACAAGAAGACAGGATATTATGTCAGTGATACAACCTTGAAGAACAACGAGCAATGACAACCCAAACATTAAAAAAGGGATCATTCTCATGACATTCTGCATTCATGCAAATATCATCCATAAAACATCAAGTTAGGAGCATTTGATTCATTCTGATCATTACATCCTAATCATTATACATAAGTATAGGTTCATAAAATCGATTCTACAGGTTATGTCCCCCAGAGGACGGTGTAGCAAGATCAGTGAATCCGCAAGTCCTATACCTCTAAAGTTGCAGTAGGTCGGATCAAATCTACCATGGAAAATCTTATGTCCCTAAAGTTATAGTGGAGCAGATTGAAGCAATTAACCTTATCTCCTTGAAGTTTCAGTGGAGCAAGTTGAAAATAGCGAATTTTATTCCCCTAAAGTTGTAGGAACAGATTAAAGCTACGAGTTACAAGTCCTATCCTCTGAAGTTGTAGTAGGTCGGATCAAATCTATCACGGTGAATCTTATCTCCCTGAAGTTGCAGTGGAGCAGGTTGAAGCCACCAGTCTTATATCTTTGAAATTGCGGTGGAGCAGACTAAAGATAGCGAATATCATTTCCTTGAAGTTACAACGAAACAGATTGAAACCTCAAATCTTTTTCCTCTAAAGTTGCAGCAGAATAGATTGAAGCTGCAAGTTACAAGCTTTATCTCCTTGAAGTTGCAGTGGAGCAGAAAATACACAAACCTTATCTTCCTGAAGTTGTAGTGGAGCAGGTTGAAATTACCAATTCTTATCTCCCTAAAGTTCCACCGGAGTAGATCAAATCACTAATTCTTACTAAAGTTCCACCGGAGTAGATCAAATCACTAATTCTTACACCTCTGAAGATATGGTGGAATGGAAGGAGACTACTTGAAGAAGATACGCACAAAGATAAGTCAAGATTCGGCAAGACCAGGCAAAATTGGCCCTTTTGAGGTCTTTGCTCCATTCTTATTACACGACAATGAGCAAAGAGGGGCAGTTATAATAGGCCAATTTTGGCCTGGCCCAGTTTATAAAATAAAACCCAAAATGAAAACAAATAAACAGTCCAGTTTTTTATAAAATTCAAAGTCCATTTTGCAAACCCAATAACAAAAACCCTAAAGCCCAAATCAGCCTGAAACTTAAAACCAAACAATAAACCCTAGACAAATCTCTAGCGCCTTATGCCTCCGTACACCACCACGTTAGCATGCCCTGCCACAGTAGCTTGTTCCACGTTGCCCTGTACCTACAAAGGATAAACAACGACAGCAAAAATAACAAAAATAATGTATTTTATATTTTTTCGGCTATAAAATCGAAAGAAAACCTTTGTAATTTTTTTCTATACACACGAAAATCAAAATACAAGAGATCAGATTTCAAGAGATAAACACTCAAGGTTGCATTTTTATTCTATTCTATTTATGATCTTGCTTTGATTTCCTTTAAAAAAAACGAAAGCTTACCTGTATATTTCGAGCCCCATCGCCGCAAGTGGGATAGGTCACCGTCTCTGATGATGGATGGTTCTCTTCGACAAAATGAAGGAGAAGCCGAAAGTCTTCTTTTATTTTTCCCCTTTTTGATCGATTTTTTTTTTTGTAGAAAATGGTCCTAACTTCAGGCTTTAAGCGCCAGAGCGCTCAAAATGGAGGCTTTTGAGTTTTTCTACCGCCGTGGATGACAGCGTCGTCGTCGCAATTGGACGTTGACCGGCGTTTGAGGGGAGAGAGAATGGAGTTGAGAGAGTTCTGAAATTTTTTTTGAGGAAGAAGAAAAATAAAATTTTTAGAAAAATTTGAGTTTAAATAGAATAGCAAAACAACGTTGTTTCATTAGGCCCCCCAGATGCCCAAAGCAGCGTCATTTTGGGGGCCAATCCGTGACCTAACCCACTCCAAAAGGAGGATCAGTATGTTTCTTAAAACCGGTCTATTTGCCAGTTTGGTCCTTCTGCTTTTTTATGGTTTTCGCGATTAGATTTCTTTTATCTTTAATTTTGCTCTAAAATTTTGTTTTGACTTCATTTTAGTCCCGCGTAAAGCGTTGCATTTTGGAGGGCTGAGATATTTTCCCCTTTAGTCCCTCCTTGTTATTCGCGACTCAATTCGATCCTTTTATTTTTATTTATTTTTAGATTTGCCCCAAATTTTGGTTTTAAGTTTAATTTAGTCTCTCTTCGTCATATTTGCTATTTTATTTTCAAATTAATTAGTTAATATTATTATTATATCATTAAATTGGTTGATTTAGTATCAAATATTTTTGTTTATCTTCCTTTTTTAAAAATAAATTTTACTTATTTTCATCATTATTCCTATTATTGCCATTTGGTTTTATTGCATTAAGTTATTTTATTTTATATATTTTTCTAAACCATTTACTTCATGTTTTTATTCATTTTTAAGATTTAGATTTTTTATTTCATTATTTTCATTATTATTTTTATGTTAGTAGTAGCATTGTCATTACCTTGTTGGTGTTATTAGTTATTTTGTGTTATAATACTTTCTTTTGATTGTTTGTATTAGCATTGAAGATTAGTATGTCTTGTAATTTTTTCGAACTGTTCCTTTTAGTATTTGCATCTTGTAATTTATTTGTGTAATGATTTTATTCATAAACCATCGTTTTAAATAAAAATGCATTTCATTTTACTGCTACATTTTGGTTCAAGATGTTTTCACAATGAGGTAATGCTCGGAATTTGGGAGCTTCGAGAAATCGTACCCTAACTTATTGGGTTTCGATTTTTCTCGTCGAGTCTAAAAAATCAATTATCTTTTTTAAATCAAAGCATATAAGTTAAATAAAAGCTTATTCTCAGGAATTCAAAAATGTTGTGTCCTAACTTACTGGATGTGACATTTCATTATCTCGAGGTAAGGATTTCTAAAAATAAAGGCAATATTCTGAATTTGGAATTTTGAGAAATTGTGCCCTAACTTACTGGGTTCGATTTTTCATTTGACCCAAATAACCGAATATCCTTCTTAAACTTAAATGCATGAGTTTTAAAAGTCAAAGGACAAGCTTAGTTTCGAGGATTTGAAATGTCGTATCCTAACTCATTGGGCGTGACATTTTGCTTTTTCGAAATAAAAGGGTCTTAGTATCCAAATTAATTTATTGAAGTTTTCTTTTAAATAAAGAGGATCGTATTTTAAAATCTTTTCAAAATTTTGACATTAAGATGTTAATTAATCAATTAGGTACCAATTTTGGGCTTTATGAGGGTGCTAATCCTTCTCCTGCGTAATTGACTCCTGAACCCGTTTTTTCAAATTTTTTAGGCCAAAATCATTGTTTTAAATCAAAATGTTTTAATGATCAATCTCAAGGTGATCCGATCACACCTCAAAAAAAGATTGGTGGCGACTCCATTTTTGTTTTTAAAGTCGATCCTGTTTTTTTCAAAAAAAATGGTTTTGACATTCCCGATCGAAGAGTTTTGTCCTATTTGAACATCACAGGTTTTGTGGTAGCCGTGTACATTCAAATATCTAAGCTACGAACCGATTTAATATCGGCCTTAGTTGAAAGATAGTGCCCAGAGACACATACGTTCCACCTCCTGTGCGGGGAGGTTACTATTTCACTACAAGACGTAGCAGTCCAACTAGGGCTATCTATTTACGGCGAAGTAGTGACGAGGCTTGGAAAAGTGCTTGATTCGTAGGACACTTGCAAATGGGTACTTGGAAGAGTGCCCCCCAACAATGAGAAAGGAAGATTAACCAGTATTAAATTTACCTAGTTATGAGAAAAATTCCAACATCTACTGAGCAGTCCAACACAGATGGACATTATCTACGCTGCAAGATCATTTATTCTGCAACTTATAGGTGGGGTACTGTTGCCGGACGTCAATCAAAATAAAGTCCACATCATGTACCTCTCCGTGCTGGAGGACCTCGAGCAAGCCGAAAGATTTAGTTGGGGCTCTGTAGTATTGGCATGCTTATACTGCGAGCTTTGTCGAATGACAAAGCCGTCTAACAATACCATGGGTGGTTGCTGCCTTCTAGTACAAGCTTGGGCATTATACTGAATGCCATTTCTGGCATCAGTGAGCCACCAATCATGTGTGTGTCCACTCGTGAATAGGTAAATTGATAATTCGATTTTATCTTCTATTTTTTAATTGTATAGTATAGTATACTCATTTTTGCATAAAAAATAATAAAAAATTATTCTTTTTTTAGATGGGGGACTGTACTAGGAATCCAGCGACTGTTTATCGTACCGTGTACCGTATGATGATCAAGACTCATTCTGAGGATGGCGTAAAATACGCTTCCAAATCTTTCTTTTTTATATACAATAATTCCATAAAAAATTAAATTACCTAATAACGTGTTGTCTATATTATGCAATTTCTATGGATGCCATATGTCGGGGAAGGGATCGTGGTGCTTGTACCATCATGGGTTAGCGAGCAGCAACAACTGTTCGTGTCAAATTTTCTATTGATTCATTTCCATATAGTGGAGTGGCAAGATGGGGTCGGGTATTAAGACAATTCGGTTGTGCACAACCTATCCTGAACCCTCCCGTCGACATCAAAGAAGTCTATGGAATGGACAAAAAGGGTTCGGGTTGGGATGCAATAAATTGGGCAAAAAAATATGAACCGTATATCTTTTTGTGGAATGATCGACATTCGAGGCACCCTTCCTTCTATGTCTTAGAGGGAGGGTTCTCTCCTACGCGCGAGTACGTAGAATGGTATACGACACACGAGAAACCTTTTATATTCCAAGGTCGTTATATGTTGCTCCTAGAAGATGCACAACCGGAATCTTCCGATGGCAACGGAGGAACGCATGATTGTACCGTAACTGAGTTTTTCCATTTGAGAACATCGATACCGAATCTACCTCAAACCCCGATCCCAAGCCCCAATATGAAGCATCTGGCTCGTCATCATACCACTTGGAGTACGAGCCGGAGCCCGAGCCTGAGTCCTAATTTCCTTCATCATTTGAGGATATTTTTGGTGACAACCTCGAGCCTTAACATTCGACACACTCCGTGTCGTCCTCATACCACCCGAGCTCGATTGGGAAGCATGTACACCTACTATTGGGGATATTTTTTCATCGACACCTCCGATCAAGCAATACCCCTTAACTCTTGATTATGGTGTATATGATTATTCTACTTTTCTAAGTACACCAGACGTGACACCAGAGGCCAGACCAAGCAACGATCAAACGCCTTAGCAATGTGCACGGCATCGCCTGCGAAGGCAGCTAGACCATTACACACTAGCCCGGGGACGTCGCCGGGGTCACAACAATTTTGATTTTTATTCGTAAATATTTATTTTATTTTGTAATTATTATTTTTTAATATAAATTTAATTTTTCTAAAATAATTATTTGTTTGGATAAATGACTTCAAAATATTTGATAAAACAAATATATAATTGAAAAATTAATAATACACAACAAATTAAATTTGAGATATAAGAAAATACAAACATGCTAGAGTATTAATACATGAAAATCTAAAATTCAAACAACAAACAATACAGACTAAATTAAATTTACAAACCCAACAAAATACAAGCAGATGGGGCAAATTAATGCACAAAATTTAAAATTCAAATTACAAATAATACGGACTAAATTAAATTTACATTATACAAGAAATACAAACATTCTAAGAAATTATTACACGAAAATATAAAATTGAAACTACAAATAATACCGACTAAATTAAATTTATTGATACAAAAAAAAGTACAAACATTCTAAAGAAATAATACAAAAATTTTGAATAGTAGTTTCTTCACAATTAGTCGTCTTTTGCATGAATCAGGTCTACGTTGCATCAGCACCCCACCTATAAGTTGCGAATAAACGCTCTTGCAGTGTAGGTAATGTCCATCTGTGTTGGACATCTCGGTTAACCATCTATGGCGTAGAAAATTATCCAACCCTTAATGGCATAACTTTTACGATTGACATGATAGTATATATTTCAACCCCGAAATTTGATTGTATACTACAAAATTCCCATCTACAATCCACTACAAAAAACTCATTTGATGATACAATACAAAACACTCTCATTTTGATGCTCTCTCAAATATTTTGTTTTCTCATCCATTGACATTATCAGAACCCAAACCAGCTCCTATATATAGAGTGAGGGGGGTTCCAGCCATCTGATTCCAAAAATTAAGAGATAATTTTTTAATACTTGGTGTTGGCCATCAGTGTCCCAAAACCAAAAAAAAATTAATTTCATAAAGTTGGTGCTGACCATTAGTGTCCCAAAACAAAAAAAATTTGAGAATAAAAAAAGGTGGTGCTAACCATTAGTTTCCCAAAGAAAAAAATTATCTTGGGACCCGAAAAAGGTGTTGGTGTCGACCATCTATAAGCCAGCACCTAAATATTTTTTTAAATTACTTTGGTGTTGGCCATTAGATGGCCATTATGTAACAGCCCGACTTTGGGGCTAGTCAAAATTGCAAATTGATTATTATAGATCATTATGTAGAAATTTTAAAGTGTTTTGATTTATGTAGTGATTAAATGAGAAAACTTGATTATTATAGATCAATAAGAATGTGGAATCAACCTTGACCGAGGAAAAGGCAAGGTTACGGACTAAATTGTAAATTGGCATATTTTGTATCGAGAAAAGTTTATATGCAAATGATACATCATTTTTATTTATGTTTTTACATATTAATGAAATATGTGAAATATGCATGAATATCATTGATGTGTATTAAAATGATAGAGAGTGGGGAAATTCTCAGATGAACCTTCGGAATAGGAAAATGATACGGATAAAATTCATGAATAAGTAAATATCGGTGGGCTGTGTGCGATACCACCGTAATTATTATCATTGGTGGACTGTGTGTGATACCATCGTATTTACTATTGATGGGCTGTATGCAGTACCATTTTAATTATTATCATTGGTGGGCTGTGTGCGATACCACCGTAAACATGTAATCATAGGTGGGCTGTGTGTGATACCACCTTGTTAATTATTAAATGGTGGGCTGTGTGTGAAACCACCGCGTATCTAATATTATTCCGAAGTGTTCATCGAGAAACTATTTGGATGAAATTTCACGTGGCTTTATGGTGATAAGTGCACGGTATAAGTACATGTAAATGTGAGCTATGGTTATGAGTTGTGTTTGGGATGTGGTAAGATTTGAAATGAGTAAGTATAATTACAATGATTGGAATTGTTCTTGATTGATAAGTATGTGGTATGGTGTTTATTGTTTACATATAGACTTACTAAGCTTAAAGCTTAATCCCTTCTCTTTTCCCTTGTTTTATAGTGTCGAAGAGCCAGCTCGGGATACGAAGATAATCAGAGGATCACCCACACTTTTAGCACATCTTGGTATAGTTAGATTTAGTATTTTGAGTATGGCATGTATAGGGACTTAGTATTAGTTGAATGTTATATTGTTTTGGCCAAATTTGTTGGCTCATTTGAGGATGAATTCTTTTGTAAAAGGGCATAGTGGTGGCTCTTTCTTACTAATTTATGAAATGATGAGTTGATGATTGATGTGGTTTATGTTTATATGAATTGGGGTGGCAAGAAGTGCTTGGCAAATAACCTTGTTCTTGTCTACACGGGTAGGCACACGGGCATGTGTCTAGGCCGTGTGTGACACACGGTCAGCCTCATGGGTGTGTGTTTAGGCCATGTGTCCCCCTGCATGCTAAGTTGGCAAGTTAGTATGCTCAGTAATAACCACACGGGTGGAGACATAGTCGTGTGTCTCAACCGTGTGGGAGACACGGCCTAAGACATGGGCATGTGCCCAGGCCGTGTGAAATCTACACCTGAATTTAAGAATTTAATTCGCCACATGGTCTAAGGACACGGGCATGTGCCTTGGCCTTGTGACCATAATAGGATGATGATGTCAGAAAAAGAATGTAAAGGTTTTTGCATACGGGCTAAGACACGGGCGTGTCGTGGCCGTGTGAAGGACACGGGCCATGGACACGAGCGTGTGTACGACCGTGTGAAAACCCCTACAGGTTCGAAAGGAAAAGTAAAATCCACACGAACTAGGGACATGGGCGTGCGTGACCACATGGCCTACCCATACGGGCGTGTCTCTCATCACACGGGCGTGTGGTCCTGTTTTGTGTAAAAATTTTATAAGTGTTCAAAAGTTTCCAGTTCAGTCCCGAACCATTCCACAAGTATATTTAAGGTCCCATAGACCTATAAGAGGGATGTTATGAATTCAAATGAAAAATGTAGAGCTAAAACGAAATTTAAGTCTCGGTGTTGTATGTTTGAGTAAGTTAAGTCCGGTAATACCTCGTACTCGGTTCGGTGTTGATTACGGGTAAGGGTTGTTACATTTAGTGGTATCAGAGCTATGGTTTAGTCAATTCTTGGACCGCCATAGTGTGTGTGAGAGTCTAGCTATACATGCCATAAATATATTATGATAGTGTGGTGACTCCAGACAATTGTAAACTGTGTTTTCATATAGAAAATGGATCCCGATCGAGTTACTGCTGCTGATACTGCTAGTAATACGCTAGCTCCAGCGCAAGGGACCATGCCTATAGAAATTAGACCCGAGATTTTGGGTCAAGGAGAAGAGGCTCGGAAGCCTTTCTCCATTTGATGAGTAACTGGTATACTGAGTTTGTACGAGCAAATCCTAATGCTCAACCTCCACCACCCCCTCCTACACCTTAGCCAGTCCCCATGGCTCCTCAAGGTATAAATTTGGTAAGAATGACTAAACCCTCGATCGATAAGATTCGAAAGCAAGGGGCCGAGAAATTTAGAGCCAACATAGATGATGACCTTGAGAAAGCAGAGTTCTAGCTCAAGAATTCTATGAGGGTGTTTGATGAACTCTCTTGCATGCCCGAGGAGAGCTTAAAATGTGCTGTATCATTACTGAGTGACTCAACATACCGCTGGTGAAAACGTTGACATCTGTAGTTCCAAGGGAGAGAGTGACATGAGACTTCTTCTTAGAATAGTTCCAGAAGAAATTCATAAGTCAATAGTTCATTGATCAAAAACGAAAGGAGTTCTTAAAATTGAAGCAAGGTAAAATGTCTGTGGCGGAGTATGAGCGCGAATTTGTCAAACTCAGTAAGTATGCTCAAGAGTGTGTGTCTACGAAAGCTATTGCGTGTAAGAGATTCGAGGATGGGCTGAATAAGGATATCAGATTGCTAGTTGGAATCTTAGAGTTGAAAGAATTCGTAATATTGGTCGATAGAGCTTGCAAGGTTGAAGAGTTGAATAAGGAAAAGAGAAAAGCTACGATTGAGTACAGAGATGCAAAGAAGAGGCCGGTGAGTAAGTCGTTCCAAACTCAATCAAAGAAGTCCAAAGAAACGAACCCTCGGACGACCGCTTCAGCTAAGTATTCACACTGAAACCATGGTAACACATACTCGGACTCTAGAGTTCAAGCAACCTCGATGGCAAGTGTAGGCAATGCGAAGTTAAATAAACCCGAGAGTCCAAATTGTGGTAGACAACATATTAGGGAGTGTTGGGGAAACAATCAAGCTTGCTACAAGTGTGGTTCACTAGACCACTTCATTCAAAACTGTCCTAAGAAAGATGAGAAAGACAAAAAACAAGAACTAAGAGCAAGTAATGTATCTTCGAGGGGTAGACCACAGAGGAACCCAATAAGTGGGACTAGTAGTAGAGGTGCACCTAAAGATCTCGCTATGAGATTAGAGGGTATAGAACTTGTAAGGACTTATGCTATTCGCGCTCGCGAAGAGGCATCATCTCCAGATGTGATAACGGGTACTTTTTCTCTTCATGATATCTTTGTTGTTACTTTGATTGATTTGGGGTCTACTCATTCCTATATTTGCATGAAATTGGTATCTAGCATGAATATGATTGTTGAGTTTACAGAATTTGTGATAAAAGTGTCAAACCCGTTAAGCAAACATGTGCTAGTAAACAAAGTGTGTAGAAATTGTCCTTTGACGATTATAGGTCATTGTTTTCCTGCTAATCTCATGTTGTTGTCGTTTGATGAATTTGACCTAATTCTTGGCATGGATTGGTTGACTACTCAAAATGTTTTAGTAAACTGTGGTAGTAAGTTTATTGAACTGAGATGTGTAAATGGAGATATCGTTTGGGTTGAATCAGGTAAATCGGATAGTTTGACTGTAGTGATTTCGTCTATGGTAGCTGAGAAATACATAAGAAAA
The DNA here is from genome assembly GCA_025506655.1 of Gossypium rotundifolium. NCBI lineage: Eukaryota > Viridiplantae > Streptophyta > Magnoliopsida > Malvales > Malvaceae > Gossypium > Gossypium rotundifolium. Next base: position 115,177,587 of record CP106732.1, on the reverse strand, counting down.
GGGTATGAGTCCTATCTCGCATTTGTGTTGAATACCCAAGAGTCAGAAGTAAAGATTGAATCAGTTTCTGTGGTATGCGAGTATCCAAATGTGTTTCAGGAAGAGTTACCCAGATTGCCTCCAGTTAGAGAAGTCGAGTTTGGCATTGAGTTAGTTCCGGGTACGACACCTATTTCGGTAGCCCCATATAGGATGGCACCGTTAGTGTTAAAAGAGTTGAAGGTTCAACTACAAGAGTTAACGGATAAGGGTTTTGCAAGACCGAGCTATTCATTGTGGCGTGCTCCGGTACTTTTTGTGAAGAAGAACGATGGGTCGATGAGACTGTGTATAGACTACAGACATGTACCAGCCCGATTTTGACCTTAATCGAAATAGTGGTTTCGAGACCACAAATCTGAGTCCAAAAAATATTTTAAAATTATTTTCTGTGTTTATTTTATGTGAATTTGCTTATATTAAATTTTCGTGTTTTAATTTTGTCGTTTAGGTGTCCGATTAAATAAAATGACTTAATCGCGTAAAATGAAAACTTGATGGTTAGTTATGAAAGTGCTTAATTGTTGTTGTTTTTTTAAAAGGGAGGACTTATGTTTCAAATATTCCATTTTTATTATGTAGTGGACGGCAACATGTCATTATTATATTTTTTTTATATATGTTAAAGTTTATAAATTAAACTTTTATATTAATATAATATTATATTATATTATAATAACTTATCATAAAATTAAAAGCCAAAGGTTATTAATTGTTTTCCATAACCGAATGTAAACAAAAGAAAAAGAAAGAAGACTAGCACCATTCGGCCATGAATAAAGCTTGAATTAAGGTAAGTTTTAGTTCGATTTTTTTATAATTTTTATGTTTTTGAGACCGTTGCTTTGAGTACTTTCCGACCCATGTCTTAATTTTTTATTTTGATGATGATTTTGTGTTCTTCCATTGATGATACCTTGTGGTTTTTGTTGTTTGGTGATGAAATATAAAATAAATGTGTTTGATTAACAAGTTTTGTCTTTAAATCTTTGATGAATTTGAGTAATTTGGACTGAATTGCAAAAATAAAATTTTGAGGGACTAAAATGTGAAATAAATGAAATGTGTAGGCTTGTATGAGGACTAGGAATATTCGGTCCTTGGGTGGTGTACTCAAATTTTGTGTATTTTGTGTTTTGTGCAAAAAAGAATAAATTGTAAAAAGTGTGAAATGTTAGGGGCAAAATTATAAATTGCCCATTTATGTGTTTTTAGATTAAATTTAATAGAATGGTGTTAAATAAGCTTAATTTGAATATGTTTAGGTCAAGATCCAAAGAAATTGGATTTGGATCGGGGAAAGACAAAAGTAGTTGATTAGCCAATTTTACAGTTGTCAACATTCGAGGTAAGTCAATAAACATTTAAATGTTGTTATATCTATGAATATAATTTTTTTTATTAATTACTTGAATTATTTAAACTATTATTTGCTATGGCCGAATGTGTACTTGGATAATTGGCTATCTTTCGAGCTTGATTCGATCGAGATTTGACGTCCGTAAGCCCCGTATGAACCTTAGGAATAGATAGGATACATATGTCATGACATAGGATATCCGATATGTGTTATCATGTAAGACCACATCTGGGACGTTGGAATTGACTTGTGTTTACGTGTAAGACCATGTTTGGGACATTGGCATCATATTTGATTCGTGTAAGACCCTGTCTAGGACAGTGGCATCGATATGTGATTACATGTAAGACCATGTTCGGGACATTGGCATTGTATGAGCTTTCGACTATTCACGTATCATTTTGAATTCCAAATGGTTCAACGGGCGTGTGTAAGTGAAGGCTAATGTGAAATTCAAATTAAAAGAACTCAGGTACGTATATAAACTATGTTATGAAAAATAAGGTAAGTCATATGTTTAATGCATTGTATAAAAGTTCAAGTATGAGCATGTGAACTATATGTAAGATTGTAATTTAAGGTATTCGGCCAAAGTGACTTATGTGTGAATTTGATATTAAGATTTGTGTTAGTTCTTGTGAATGTGTATAAGTTAACTATTTGATTTGTAAATGAAGGGATTTAATGTTAAATTATGTTCATAGCTTTATATATTTGGTTTTGTTAATTTAGTTGGTATTAGCTTGCTTATAGCTTACTCTGTGTTTTTTTTGCCTACTTCTATTTTATAGATTTTGGATATATGTTACGAGCTCAAGGATCGTCAGTAAGACTTATCACACTATCGACAGTTTCCTTTGGTATTTTTACTAAGTTGATTTTGGGTATATGGCATGTAGAGCATAGTAAAAAGTCGAATGTGGATTAAGTACTTTTGTATGTAATTAATAGCCATGCGAAGATGGCTTATCTCCTTTTGGTAGATTGAATATTTATGTTTTTGGTTGTGATTGTCATTGGAAATGAGTTTATACTTATGCATATTTGTTTATGGTATAAGTTCATGATAGGTAAGTAAGTATGATGTTATAATTTGGACATGTTGAATTCGGTTTAGTGATATGTAAATGTATATGTGTTGTGCACTGTGTGATGGTTTGATTTGTTTATTAAATGGACTAAGGCCGAATGTGTATATATATAAATTGTGGTTGATGTTTAGCAAGTATGTATACTAGTATGATGTGGTTTGGTTTTGATGATAGATAAATATGTTCGAATACAACAAATAGGTATAAAGTGTTGTTTACTCATTAAGTCTTTAATAAGTTGGTTTGAATTGATGGTGTTAATTATGAATGTTTGGTTATATACTTGTGATAAATAATTAAATGTGAGGTAAATGGATTTGGTATTGTGTTTAGTATGAAATTTGGTTGCATGATGTGATAATAATTTGAATGGAAAATCTTGAATGTATATTTATATGTTAAATTATGTTAAGTAATGGACAAGTGGTTAATATGTTATATATATATGTGTGTTTGTATTGGTTTTGAAACAAAGCATGATTAGATGCACCATTTACCTATTTAAATGATGGATATCTGTATAGATTATCTAAGATAAATAGTATGATATTTGAATAGCATATAAAATGAGTGATTAGATATGTGGTTTATTTGGTTAATGATATACTAAAATGATTAAGCATATGGTGAGCTGGTATTTGTTTAGTACATGAAATTGAAATATTGAATGTCTTACTATTTGATAAGTGTAACAACCTGAATTTGGACCTAGAATAAGTGGGTTCATGTGTCGAGAGAATGGATTTTGTCGTTAAAAAAATTAATATGTGGTTTATACTAAAATAAGATAATGGTCAATTTTTAATTGACCCCTAGATTATGCTAAAATTTGGGGATTTGATTTATATGCTTTATTTTTTTTTACATAGTTTGTCCCTCTACTTTTATAATATCACTAATACATTTAAATAGTTAAATTTTCTTAAAAATATTATTCAAACAGAAATAAATTATTTTATCATGAAAAGTTTGAATGGACATTTTCTTTTAAAAAAATTATTATTGCATGTTTAGTTTAATTTTTAGGAGGTTTAGGAAGGGTTGGTAGTGTTGGAAAAGTCCTAGGCTCGATCTAGGGCTTTAGCAAAAATGTTGTATTTTTTAGGGAGGTTGGTGGTAGTCATAAGGCTTTTAAAATATTTTGGGTTGAAGATAACCCAATGAAGTAGGTGGTCTGGTCGCTTGGGGCGTTCTTAATAAGCTGGAGGTCAAAGGTTCAAGTCTTGGGTATGGCAAAAATTTTTATTTCGCATATGTTAGTATGAAGGCTAGAGTTTAGGCCTTATAATTAGTTGAGGCTATTTCACAACACAGAAACGACTGGCCCAATGGCAAAGGCGTTAGGAGCAGGAGGGGGAACAAGGTTCTAGTCGCGGCGTGCGCTAAATGTTGTGTTTTATTTTAAGTAAACCTAGAGTGCGACAGAAGGTTTATAATTAAGTAGGGAAGAAATATGACCCAAATAAAATACGCGGCGTAGTGGTAAGGGGCATGTACCATAGTGAAAAGGTTGGAGGTTTGAAGCCCGGTGTTGTTGAATATTTTTTTGGAATTCTTTGGATGTTTTGGTCGCTGTGAAATAGGCCTTAAAAGAAGTTGAGAATGAAACATATCACAAGAAGAGTTCTGGTGTAGTGGCTGGTAGCGTGTAGTTGTTCTTGAAGGTCTCGGGTTTGAGTTGCCTTGTCACAATAATTTTATATTTTTCTGTAGGCGTGGGTAAGTTGGTTGAAGTGGACCGAAACACCCAAAGAATGGCTGCTGTTCGGGGATGGCAAATTGAATGTAATTCAAATTGGATTTTTGAATAAATAAAGGAATTTTTGGATGGAGATGAAGATACAATTTTGAGATAATAAAGGAATTTAATTAGTGATAAGTTTGAGTCGATTAGGGAGTGTAGATCTATTTATTATTTATCTATTTATTTATTTATTTTAGTATATATATGGGTGCTGAAATTCTCTTTAAATAGAGAGGATACCTCTTCAATTCCGGCATTTGAACCCCATACTCTCAATCTTTTCTCTCATTCTCTTCTACAGGCCAAAACCCTAGTTGCTTTCTGCAATCTTTTCTTTTGAATTCTTCAGAAGCCGAAACCTTTTATTCCATTCTCTTCTTCATTCTTTTTCTCTTGTGCCGATTTCTCCATTAAGCCGAAATCATAGACCCCATTTGATTTCTTCATTAAAATTTGAATCATCATAAGACTTCTTTGAATCATCTTCACTTCCTAATTTTTTTGCAAAAAACTGGAATCTTCCCAAGTGCTAGCCGAATTCCCTGTGTTGAAGGCGGTATTCCGGGATTTGAAGGAGACTTGATCGTCTAGATCTAAAAGCTGAAAATCATTAGTCTCTAAGTATCATACCTCTTTTGGGATTTTAAGGTAAGGTAGTTTTCTCTAGATTTTTGTTACGTTAGATTATCGTATTCGTAATCTTAACCCTATGTTATGGATTAACAACCACATGTTACGATGGTAACAACTGATAAGGTCCCTCGATGGAATCAAATATGGATCAGGAAAAGGAGGGGATTGGATCTGTAAAACCAATCCCTAAGTTTAAAAAGCGAGCAGTGTTAGCAGTTCGGTATTGGCTAGTAGGTTATGGACCGGCATCCGAACAAAATCTTAGACAAATAGCAGTTTTAGTAGCTTCTAATAGTGTCGACATAGAGAGTGTCGTCCTAACGGTAACCAGGTGTGTAACCTTTCACACTATTAGATTGAGTGCTATATATATATATATATATATATATATAAATATGTATAAATCTGCTAAACTCTGTTAAATGCTAAAACCTCGGCATTATGATTGAAAACCCGAGGAGGGTAAAGGCTAATCATCGGGTTAGTGATTTTTGTCCTTCTTCAGTAATATGCTCTGTATGTCGATTTCTCTGTATGCTTGGGATTGGGTAATTGATGAAAAAGGGGAAGTACTCTATTTCTGGTGGCTTATGCCATTTCAGCCTGGTGACTCTGTCACAACTCTGTTTCTGGTGGCTTATGCCATTTCAGCCTGGTGACTATGTCACAACTTGACGATGGGTAGCTAACTGCAGCATGACTGCCATCGATGGTGTGTAGCAGTGTAGGTTGATTGTAGAAATCCCTAATGGTGTGATCGGCAGGTAAGGGTGGCGTGTAGCGGATGGAAACCTAGGATTGGGTTGGGTTTTATATATGTTATCTACTATATTGTGTTTTATATTTTGATCTGTGGGCTAAGGCCCAATCTAATGGTGCACGAGGGTTGTACACTGAGTTTCGCGACTCACCCTGTTATTTTAATAATTTCAGGTAGCACCTAGTGTAACGGACCAGGCTGGAGAGGAGAGCAAGGTGGCCATGCAAAAGAACATTTAGGTTCAGCAAAAAGACTCTAATCTATTATTTTATATTTTTATTTAATGGGTTTTAAATCTCGTTGTAATAAGGCCATGGGCCACTAGACTATTATACTCTATGTTGGGTTTTATTTTGGGCTTTCATTACTGCCAGGCAGTTAAACTTTAATTAAACTAAGGCATACATTAAGATTTTGGTTTTTAATTCATAAAACAACAAAAGCAATTTATAGCTTAGTTAAACTTATCACGTTATTAAGTTCTTCCGAACAAAAGATTGAATACAAGGAAAACAAAAATATTTCCCAAAAATTTTGACACTTTTTACAGAATCTTTTTAGTGACATGCCAGATCCGGCTATAGTGTTTCGGCTGGGTTTGGGGTGTTACAATAAGTATAAGATAATAATATATGTTTAAATTTATAAAGATTAGTATGATTTGATTGAAATAGCAAAATGTACAACTTTATTCTGTTTGGATGATTCAGGATACAAATATCAACTTTGATTTGAATGTTAAGTATGTGAATTGGTATGTTATGTAATGATCACTTTTAATTGTAAATGTAGAAATGTGGTTATAGAAATGTATGACATGTGTGATATGTATTAATAGTATTGTTATACTCAGCTTAGATGTAATGTGTTATATTATATATATATATCTGTTCTGAGTTGTGTCTTATCTGGTAATGCTACGTAACCCTAGTCCAGCGACGGATACGGGTTAGGGGTGTTACAAGACAACTTAATAAGGTGACAGTGAAGAATAAGTATCCTTTGCCAAGGATCAACGATTTGTTTGACCAATTAAAGGGAGCCACGGTGTTTTCTAAGAAAGACTTGAGGTTTGACTATTACCGGTTGAGAGTTAAGGAGCAAGATGTGTCGAAAACTACATTTCAGACGAGGTATGGCCATTACGAGTTCCTCATCATGCCTTTTGGCTTAACAAATGCTCCTGCGGTATTTATGGATTTAATGAACCGTATCTTCCGACCATACTTGGATATATTTGTAGTCATTTTTATTGATGATATATTAATTTATTCTCGGGATGAGAGTGAGCACGCGGAGCACCTGAGAACTGTTTTGCAGACTCTAAGAGATAAGCAGTTGTATGCTAAGTTTAGCAAGAGTGAGTTTTGGCTCCAAGAGGTAGGATAATTAGGACACATCGTGTCGGGTGATGGAATTATAGTTGATCTGAGTAAGATCTTGACTATTGTTGAGTGGAAACCGCCGAGGAATGTGTCAGAGATTAGGAGATTTTTGGGTTTAGCGGGTTACTACATATGGTTTGTTAAAGGGTTCTCCATGATTGCTACACCGATGACGAGATTGCTACATAAGGATGTCAAGTTTGAATGGACCGAGAGGTGCCGACAAAGTTTCGAGAAACTGAAAGCATTATTGACTGAAGCCCCGGTTTTAGTACAACCAGAGTCGGGAAAGGAGTTTGTAATCTATAGTGATGCGTCAATGAATGGTCTTGGTTGTGTGTTAATGCAAAAGGGTAAAGTAGTAGTTTATGCCTCGAGACAGCTAAAATTGCATGAAAAGAATTATCCGACTTACGATTTGGAGTTGGCTGCTATCGTTTTTGCTTTGAAGATTTGGCGTCATTATTTATATGGTGAGAAATACCGAATCTTTTCCGATCACAAGAGTTTGAAATACTTGATGAACCAAAATGATTTGAATTTGCGACAATGGCGGTTGCTCGAATTATTGAAGGATTATGAGCTAGTAATTGATTACCATCTGGGGAAAGCGAATGTGGTTGCCGATGCCTTGAGCAGAAAATCCCTGTATGCTTTAAGAGCCATGAGTACGAGCTTAGCATTATCTGATGATGGTTCTATCTTGGCCGAGTTGAGGGCTAGGCTATTATTTCTTCAGCTGATTCATGAAGCTCAAAAGAATGATAGAGAAATGCAATTTAAGAGAGCTCAGTGTGAATCGGGAAATAACTCTGATTTTTGGGTTGGTTTAGATGATTGTTTGATGTTTCATGATAGAGTTTGTGTACCTAAAGATGATGAGTTGATTCAAAAAATTTTATATGAGGCATACAATGGTTGTTTGTCAGTACATCCGAGTAGCACAAAAATGTATAATGACTTGAAGAAGTTGTATTGGTGGCCGGGTATGAAAAGAGATATCTCCGAGTTTGTTACAAAGTGTTTGATCTGTCAACAAAAGAAAGCTGAGCATCAAGTACCTTTGGACTTAATTCAACCAGTGATGGTTCCCGAGTGGAAGTGGGACCAAATCACGATGGATTTTGTAATGGGGTTACCTACGACTCTGAAAAAGAAAGATGTTGTGTGGGTTATCATTGATAGATTAACGAAATTGACTCATTTTATACCGGTACGTGTTGATTACTCACTTGACAAGTTGGATGAGTTATATATTGCTGAAACTGTGAGATTACATAGGGTGCCTATATCTATTAACTTGGATAGAGATCCAAGGTTTACTTCGAGGTTTTGGAAAAAGTTGTAAGAAGCCTTGGGTACAAAATTAAATTTTAGTACCGCGTTCCATCAGTAAACCGATGTCCAATCTGAAAGAGTGATTCAAGTTCTCAAGGATATGCTTCGATGCTATGTTTTAGAGTTCGAAGGTTGTTGGGAAAAATATCTACCTTTGGTTGAGTTTGCCTACAACAACAGTTATTAGTCGAGTATACAGATGGCACCGTATGAGGCATTATATGGTCGCAAGTGCCGGGCTCCATCATATTGGACCGAGCTTAGTGAGAAGCAAATACACGGGGTTGATTTGGTTAAAGAAATCGAAGAGAAAGTGAAAGTGATCCGAGATAGTCTGAAAGCTGCTTCAAACCGACAAAAGTCATACACGAATTTAAAAAGGAAAGAAATTGAGTTCCAGGTGGGCGATAAGGTATTCCTGAAAGTATCCCCGTGGAAGAAAATATTAAGATTTGGTCGAAAGGGCAAATTGAGTTCGTGATTCATAGGACCGTGTGAGGTTATTGAAAGGATTGGACCAATAACTTACCGGTTAGCTTTGTCGGTAGAATTAGAGAGAATATACAATGTGTTTCATGTGTCGATGTTGCGACGATATCGTTCCGATCCTTAGCATTTGATTCCTTTCACCGAAATTGAGATACGACCGTATATAACTGATGAAGAGGAACCAATTAAGATTTTGGCTCGAGAGGTTAAACAGTTGAGGAACAAAAGTATAGCATTAGTGAAAGTGTTATGGCAAAAAAATGGTGTAGAAGAGGCTACGTGGGAACCGGAAGAAGCCTGAGAGAACAATACACAAACCTCTTTACCGGTAAGATTTTCGGGGACAAAAATCTTTAAAGGGGGAGAGAGTTGTAACATCCCGATTTTAAGGCTAGTCAGAATAGTGGTTTCGGAACCACTAATCCGAGACTAGAGAAATTATTTTTAATATTATTTTATGTGTTACATCATGATTATATGAGTGCATGAAAATTTGGGTGCATTAATTTTGGTGATTACATGCTTAATCGCGAAAAAGGACTAAATAGCATAAAGTGTGAAAATTTTATTTTACAAGATTGAGGTGTCAAATAGCTATAGAACCTTAAATTGGAGTTCCTTAATGTGCAATTAGGCCTTTCTAAAGATGATAGCCGTCCATAGAGGGGGGAGAAAAGAAATTTAATTGGTCACTGGTTTGGTGGGTTTTGGTGACTTAATTGAATAATAAAATAAAACAAGAAGCTATCATCTTTTTCCTATCATCTTCTTCCTCCAGCAAAAATTCTAGCAAGAATAGGATTTTGGAAGCATGAAATTTCATCAACTTATCCTCCTTGCAAGTAAGAGATTTTGGTGGTTTTTCTTGATAATTTTTGTACTTTTGGAACCCCTATAGCTTAAGCTAGCTAATGAGGGGACTATTTTGCAAAATGGTTGAGAGTATAGGGATTTTCCATGTGAATGTTTATCTTGATTTCTAAAATTTTATGAAAGAAAATGAATCCTAGTGGGTTAATACACAACTTTTGTGAAAGGTGTTTCTATGAAAATGCTTAAAAGGACCTTTTGTAAAAGTTGTAAAATGGGTAGTAAATGCATGAAATAATTGGTATTGTGAGTTGTTATAAGAGTAATAAATGTTTAGCTAGGCTTGTGAAATGAGGAGTTTTGATGAGAAATGATTCACGAGCCTAGAGACAAAATCATAATTTTTCCAAAGTCTAAGGGTAAAAAGATAATTTTTGCCAAAGTAGAAATTTTAAAGTATCTTGATTTATGTAGTGATTAAATGAGAAAATTTTATTATTATAGATCAAGAAGAATTTGGAATCAACCTTGACCGAGGAAAAGGCAAGGTTACGGACTAAATTGCAAATTGACATAATTTGTATCGAGTTAAGTTTTTATGTAAATGATACATCCTTTTTATTTATGTTTTTACATATTAATGAAATATGTGAAACATGAATGAATATCATTGATGTGTATTGAAATGATAGAAAGTGAGGAAATTCTCGAATGAACCTTTGGAATAGGAAAATGATACGGATAAAATTCATGAATAAGTAAATATTGGTGGGTTATGTGCGATACCACCATAATAATTATCATTGGTAGTCTATTTCGATACCACCGCATTTACTATTGATGGGCTATGTGCGATACCACCGTAATTATTATCATTGGTGGGCTATGTGCGATACCACCGTAAACATGTAATCATAGGTAGGCTGTGTACAATACCACATTGTTAATTATTAAATGGTGGGCGTGTGCAAAACCACCGCGTATCTAATATTATTCCGAAGTGTTCATCGAGAAACTTTGTTTGGATGAAATTTCATGTAGTTTTGTGGTGATAAGTGTAGGGTATAAGTACATGTAAATGTGAGCTATGGTTATGAGTTGTGTTTGGGATGTGGTAAAATTTGAAATGAGTAAGTATAATTACAATGATTGGAATTGTTCTTGATTGATAAGTATGTGGTATAGTGTTTATTGTTTACATATAGACTTTCTAAGCTTAAATCTTAATCCCTTCTCTTTTCCCTTGTTTTATAGTGTCGAAGAGCCAGCTTGGGATGCAGATATAATCAGAGGATCACCCACACTATCAGCACATCTAGGTATAGTTAGATTTAGCATTTTGAGTATGTAATGTATAGGGACTTAGTATTAGTTGAATTTCATATTGTTTTGGCCAAATGTGTTGGCTCATTTAAGGATGAATTCTTTTGTAAAATGGCATAGTGCTGGCTCTTTCTTACTAATCTATGAAATGAAGAGTTGATGTTTGATGTGGTTTATGTTTGTATGAGTTGGGGTGGCAAGAAGTGCTTGGCAAATAGGCTTGTTCTTGTCCACACGGGTAGGCACACGGGCGTGTGTCTAGGCCATGTGTGACACACGGTCCGCCTTATGGACGTGTAGTTGGGCCTTGTGTCCCCCTGCATGCTAAGTTGACAAGTCAGTATGCTCAGTAGTAACCACACGGTTGAGACGAACGGCTGGTAATGCCTCGTACCCGGTTCCGGTGTTGATTACGGGTAAGGGGTGTTATACATCAGGCAATCATGGGGCCAAAATACTAAAGGGTGCCGGCCATTGGGTTCTCAAAACTCAAATTTACTGTTAATTTCAGATCATTTGGGTGAATATTTTTGAACCAGGGTTATTTTTATAAATACTAAATTTTTTGGTTTTAGATAGGTAAAATACACTACACCAAAACAGACTTTTAGCGGCGTTTTTTTAAGTTTTTAGTGGCGTTTATAAGCGCCACTAATAGTATTTGCGGCGCTTTCGAAAGCGCCGCAAAAAATGCCGCTAAAACAAATGCCACAAACTTTAGCGGCATTTATGAAAAAAAAATGCCGCTAAAGATCATGACATTTAGTGGCGCTTTTTCCACAAATGCCGCTAAAGATCATGACTTTTAGCGGTGCTTTTCCCACAAATGCCGCTAAAGGTCAGGGGTTTTAGCGGCGCTTTTCCCACAAACGCCGCTAAAGGTCATGACTTTTAGCGGCGCTTTTCCCACAAATGCCGCTAAAAGTTAGGGCTTTTAGCGACGCTTTCTACACAAACGCCGCTAAAAGCATGGCCTTTAGCGATGCTTTCTCTAAAAAGGCCGCAAAAAGCTTGACCTTTAGTGGCGTTTTTTTTGAAAACGCCACTAAAAGTCATTAAAAATAAAAAAATAAAATATTATAAAAAAGAATAATATTAAAATATTAAAAAAAATTTAATGGAAAAATAGTAAAATTAAACATTTTTCAGCCTATAACATTTAAACTAAAAAAAAAAATTAAGCCAATCAATACTAGGATTTAATTAACAAATTAAGCCATACCGTAAAACCAGCCAATAAAAGAAGTGGGGGAAAGAATAAAGAAATAAACAATAAGGATGTGATAAAATTATCCACCATGCCTAGAGAAGTAATCATTATCCAATGAAATAGCGAGAGCAATAGCAATTGCTCACTCTGATAGAGTCAGTGGATGGCTTACATCCAACTCTTGCATCTGCAACAAAACCAATAAATTTGTGAACAAAAGAAGACTTAAAAACTTCCAATCTCTAATGCAGAAATTACCATGCTAGCGGGACCAGTCTTTAAGATGGGATCAGCCTTCCCAAAGCGGATGACATGCTATCCGGCATCTGTAAATATCTACATGCAAATCATTTCGCCTATTAGATACCCATAAAATTTAGTTCTTGTAATAAAATGGATTCAGCAAAAAAAAAAAAAACCAATAATCTGGTAAGTTAGCATCAACCTTTTTGTGCAATATTAAATATCATGTGTCTGAATAATGCAACTAGATTAGAAGTGATAGTATAGAAATGAACCCAACCCGGGCGAAATAAACAACAAAGAGCCATGCTCTAATCGCCTTAATTTCTCAAAAAAGTAGCACCAATTGATATGTCAAGATTTTTTGGTTCCAATCAAACATTTTTAGTCTCCGTTTGCTTAGAGAGTAGGGAAGGCAATCTCATAAACATCACTAAGGTTTAGTTCTAAAGTTTGTTTGAATGGATAGGTCAAGAGAGGGAAAATAGCAGTAGACAAAATGCAAGACCTTAGAGGAAATACCAATTCTGAGTAGAATTATGACCGAATACACTACAAAGAAAAATTCAAAGTTAATAAAGCAGATAATTGCACTCCCACATTGTCATACAAATGGTATGAAGGAAGTCAAAATGAATCCAATGGATTATGATGATTGAAGTTTTTCCATTGACAAGGTTACTGCTGCATGGAGCAGGGATTGTCTATGCATTAAGTCCTAGAGTCATAGGCTCATTAAATAGTTGCAGTCAGTGTGCTTCAAGGAAACAATATATGAAGATCTCATTTTTTACATCAAACATCTTTTACTATTTATCATTTTTGGTGAAAGAAAAGATGATAGAATTTATCAGGATGGAGAAAAAATAAGATAAAAGAATGAAAAACAAAAGTTCCAATGAAAAAGGGTAAAAGATATATGGTAAAATGGTAAAATGGTAAAATGAGATTTTCATAATTTTTTGCTATGTTAAGCATTTTTGAAAAGATAAGACTATTGAGTCATCTTGGATTAACAACTCAATATTGAAAATAAAAAAAGAAAGCACAGATTTAGAAACAGAGAGGAAAAGACGGTAGCATAAATCATTGATCATTGCTTTCAAGAAAACTAACCCTTACTCCCTAGAAATGCACAATAAGATCATCCTTTTCATATGCATAAAAAAATGTTTGTCAATGCCGACTATCAGTTTTCACCAACAATTTACCTTTTACAGAAATGAATACATAGAACACATTTTACATTTAGAAAGTGGGGACTGCAAAATGTATGAATCAATAGCATCCAAGCTAGTTAGGAGAATTCGGACAACTCACAACCTCGCTGTTCTCTCCATTCCAAACCAGATTTCTACAATGATCAATCCACATCTTTCTTCTTCTCACTTGACTCTTTTGCTCACTTTGACACATCAAATCACACACTTCAACTTTTTGGACATCCAGTAGCATCTTTCTTACGGTATGAGAAAAGATCTTAGAAGAGAAACTCCTAAATCAAACATGGAGCTCTACCCTCTCCTCCAATCTCAAATACTACACTTTGCTCCTAATAAGAGCTTTTGCTTGTTTCAATATTTGATTACTAAGGGAACTATCTTGAGAGGTAGTACTTTGGTCTTTCTTATTTAGTATGCTAAAGTTACAAAGCATGTGCCTTTATAAATTCAAGGACTATGACATTTTATGCCACCCCAAAGAACTCAAAGAACTCATATCAAGCTAGAAACTTAAATGGAAGCAGAGGGTTAATCTTTTAACCTTCCTTTTTTTCCCTCTTGTGGATGAACCAGTAATGTCCTGTTGGTAAATCTAAAAAATTGAAGGAAATTAAGTTTACTGAAAGATTAAAACCTCTGCTCTGGCGAGTCAATAAAATTTCACCATAATAATGTATAAGAAAATATTTATTATGGAAAACTATGAAAAAAAAACTAGAGCCCATGAATCAAGCGATGATTAAAAGATGATATTTTTGAAAGGAGAAAACCTCAAAGCCAAAACCCCTCCAATCATGATCTATTTCTGCCAAAACTTGCCCATCAATGTCCTCTAAAGTAAAAGTCCAATTCCATAAGCCAAGATTTTTTACCATAGCAAATTGCTTATTCCTACGAAAAAAAAGACAACCTCATTTGAATACTAGATTTGAATGTCAAATAAAATTAACAAAACAAATTTCTCATCATCCTAGATTAGACTCTAAACAAGCAGTCTTGCATGCATATGGAATTCTTAAAGTAATAGTAGTTCCATAATTCTGATAGATGCATAAAAGTGAGGAAAGAATATAAAAGGGGAAGGGGTGTTGGAAAGCAGATTCTATTGTAATTGTATGAAGAAAGTTAAAAGAAATAACTAAGGGCATACACACATTCATACTATAATACAGAACTTGGTGCATTTTGCAAAACCATTGAAACATTGGGGAAAAAAACAAAGAATTGGAGTAAGAAAGGAAATTAAAAGAAAGAAAAAGATAAAGAATGAGGAAAAAGTAATGACTATAATCCAACCACCAAATATTTCAGTAAACTAATACCAAATTATACCACAAACTTCGTATAATGTTTGCCAGAATTGACTATAAGCATAAAAAATTGGAACTAAAACAATCTAAAGCTAGTAAACAAATTAACATATATTTATAGCATTTAACAACTACTGAATATAATATTAAAAATGGCTTGTTAAGATTACCCCAAGTACAAATCATACACCCTCCTCCAAAGATGCCACCTTTTGTGAACCACACCAATTTCATGGAAGGAAGACATTTTAAATCCTTGAAACTAGACGTTCTGTGCTAGATTCATACATACAAGAACAAATTTCAATATTGAAAATTTGCATACCTTACCGTCAATTTCTACATAAATTGATCTGGTTATCCCAAAAAGGCCTACGAACCTGAGGGTTGTAAAACAAAGTCTTAAAGCTAAAATGATGATATATTCAATAGTTGTGGGCGTTAAAACTTATTACATTAGCTCAAGCAAATGCACATAATCTACTTACCCTAAATAGCTCATTACCCATTGCATCAGTAATGTAAGCAACAAAAGGGCGCCTTAAGCGAAGAAACTGCACAAACACATAGAAGTCAATGGTATGCAAAACATACCATTAAGAAAAGAATAGCAACCATGTGGTTGAAGCAATGCAGTGAAGCGCAACTATAAACAATTTTTATACCAAAAACCAGTAGAGGAGAAGTTATTGAAGCTAAACATGTGGCTAAGGTACAAGCAAACAAATAAACATAATAGTGATTCAAAAGAGTCCAAGTGAATGAAGACATATCTACAAGTTATCTAGACTTGTATCCACCTCTCAATGAGAAACCCTTAATTACATCTCATCAGTAAAGTAGTCAAGATGTCGGATGTTACTTCATTGCTTATAGTTAGAGTTCCTAAAATGGACAAAGTTAAGTAATGCTCAACATTTTAGGATTAGGCAAGGCCTTCTACACCGCATATTTGGTGATAAAAGCTAAAATATAAGAATACAACTGGCTCTCCTTGCTCAATCTATTTATCCGCATAAAGAAACTTAGAAGCCATGGTCTACATGATATAATTGCAAGATAAACCAAAAGGAAAAAGTTTCAAGTTATTTTATCAATAATGATATATATAGATGACAATTAAATTAGTAAAACATACTCCCTTGATGTCACTTTGAAGAAGAATAAAAAGATAAAATAAAGCATAGTCTTGCAGGGCTTTGGTCCAAGTTGGCAAGCTCAAAGTACTCAAGTGTACCAAAACAAAACTCACAATATCAAGCTTAGATTGTTAAAAACAAAAACCTTATAGCTTAGCCAAAAAAGGTATATGACTCAATTATTTGTAAAATGCTTAACCTTATTAGAAAGTTAACGAGTCGAAATAGAAAGCTAGTCCAATAAAAGCACATATAATGAAGCCCAATCTCATCTAGCAATGCATTTCTTTCCTAAGGTGAAGCTAAGACACATGATTGAATGCAATGCATCGCAAACCAAGACCTAAAAACCCTATAGTCCCTCAAACCAAATTGCATCCATGGTTCTCACTAATTGTTTCTCTTCAAATGTCAACCCATCTACAATTGCAATAACCAAGTCTAGCTTTTTTCTATGTGCCATCTCTTCCCTATCTCTTTCTCTTATCTTCCTTAGCTTGAGACCGGTAGCTTCCATAGATTTGCTTTCAACAAAAGTTACTTGGCAAGTAACCTTTTGTTGTTTTAAGCTTAAGCCTTTGCCCGATTGGGAGGGTAAAAGGTTCACGTAAATATTTCAACCCAAAAACTAAGATACAATGTAATATGATGATTATGAAATATAAACATTAGATTAGAAATAAGGTATATACTTTACCATATGCATTTCACAATCCTTTACACATTCCTTTATGCATTTGATCAACCAAATACACACTAACTACTTCATGTCGACCAAGATCACAAAGCAAACAAGACTTTCCAGTGCTATGAAGTTTTGAGGTGTGAATTTGTTCAAAATTGGTAAGTGGCTTTAGCCACTAAACTGGTATGTGAGCATTATCATTCTCATTTAAAGTGGTTGGCTTTTGCACTTCAAACAAATAGCATTAGTGCTTAATATTGACGCACCTTTGCCACCATCTCAAGTGCATACAAGTCCTATTTCATGCTATTTTGGGATCTTAATTTAGATAAAGCTTTTTCTTCATGCAATTAACATAATCTAGAAAACAAGAGGGTGAAAGTAATAACAAGACAATCAGACAACTGAGATTACCATTCATATCTGACGAAAGAATTTGAGGATTGGAAAAAAAGATCACAGAATCAGTTTTAATTTCTTCAAAGAAAGGGTAACTGGAAGAAGTTGTGACTCATCATGAATGAAATGAATTTAAAGGCATTGTGAACAGAATTATACAGACAATTGCAGAAGAGGACAATGAATCAATACAAAGGAAGCTTGATCTATAAACAATACGAAAAAGAATAGTCTAAGCTTACAAATTGTTTCTAGTAAACTTGATTAAAATTTAAAAAATGCAACGAAGTAATTATAAAGTTAAAAAACAGATAAACCCTTGTTCAATATTTTCATAGTAAAAAAACTATCACAAAAAATGAAGATACATTAAGTTTAATAGCTCACCTCTCTAGCAATGACGTTACTCTGCTCACGAATAAAACCAACAGGCTGTAACACCCCTTACCTACAATCCTCACCGGAATCGGGCACGAAGCGTTACTGTACAAAACTACTTGATCGCCACTTAGGCTCACGTGACTACTCTACTTGAGTCACTACAACAACTTTATTTCAACTTACAAGACCTCACTCGTACATATGAGGGCTCTCGAGACTATATCGGAAACCATACGATCCATAAATTTTTTTTTCCATCTAAACAGGGAGTACACGCCCGTGCTAGATGACACACACGCCCGTGTGTAGTCACACACGCCCATGTGCTCACACCGTGCCCCAAAACCCCAACATTCTGCCAAAACTCCCACGGCTAGGGTACACGCCCATGTGAAATGGAACACGCCCGTGTACCCTCATAACATGCCCTTGACTTTAAACCGTGGGGAGTTACTGACTAATGTAACACGGCCTGGACACGCCCGTGTGGGAAGTCCGTGGTCTATCTAACATAAATGTTAACATGCAGGGGACACACGGCCAAGTCACACGCCCGTGGGTTGACCGTGTGTCACACATGGTCTAGACACACGCCCGTGTGCCTACCCATGTGGACAGAACAAGGCTGTTTGCCAAGCTACTAGCACCCTTATATCTTACACTACATGAGTTCATTGAACAAACTAATAAACATCTCATAATTCAACATGCACCCACATTGATAACTTTGAAATTTCATAAATGATAAAATGTGCCATCATTATTGGCAATTTACAAAATAAATGTCTTAGCAAGAGCCAATACACCTTTGGCCAAAATAACAAAATAATCTGTTTATTCTAGCCCCTATACATGCCATACACAAAATCACTAAGTCTGAATATACCAAGGTGAGCAGGTAGTGTGGGCGGCCTCTTTGTTATCGACGTATCCCGGCTCGGCTCTTAAACTCTATAAAATAAGGGAAAAAGAGAAGGGGGTAAGCTTTAAGCTTAGTAAGTTTACATGTAAACAATATAACATTATAATATGAATTAAATAATTACATAGCATTACATACTAAATGAGAAACAATCTACATTCATGATCATGCTTACTCATTTTCTCCATTCCCACATTACAACCATATCACAAGCTTAATGCATGCATTCATTAACAAGTTCCCCTGCACTTAGCATCACAAAATAACATAGTACAACACATCACTATCTCTAATTTCATTACTCCTAGTCAAATTACTCGGTGGTTTCGTACTTAGCCCACCATCAGCCTTTATTAGGGTGGTATCGCACATAGCCCACCAAAAGATTTGTTACGGTGGTATCGCACATAGCCCACCAAAAAGATATATAGATGATGGTATCGCACATAGCCCATCATCAGCCTTTATTAGGGTGGTATCGCACATAGCCCACCATCAAATATCGTCAATACACATTCATATAATTATTTCGCCATTCATACAATAATTATTCAATGACTATCACATTCAATCCACTAGAACCGCATATGTTCTCAATCATGCCATACTCGATGCAACATAATGCTTACGAAAATATATATTTCTTACATATAAACTTACCTCGATGCAAACGTGTTAGCGAGCGATTTACTCAATCACCTTGCCTTTCCCACGGTCAAGGTTGATTCCGCATTCTTCTTGATTTGAATAATAATTGAGTGGTTAAAAGTTTGAGCCTCCAAGAGCTCTATTTCCTCTTCAATTTTTGGTGGAAAGAGATGAGTGAATAGTCAAAGATGATAACATCTTTTTCTTATCTTATTTTATTCATTTCATCACCTAATTTCTACCAAATTTGACTAAAATTTAATGCTCTTGTCCCCCCATTGTCTACACGGCCGGCCATACCCTACTAATGGCCTAATTGATTTTAAAATCCTCCAATTTATAATCTATAGCTATTAGGTACCCCTACCTTATAAAATAAAACTTTTGCATCTCCTGCGATTTAGTCTTTTTTCTCAATTAAACATGCTATTGCTAAAATTAAAGCACCAAAATTTCCATATAGCTATATATTAATACCACAACACATAAAATAATACTAAAATAATTTTCCTCGACCTCGGATTAGTGTTCCCGAGACCACTGTTCTGACTAGCCCAAAAATCGGGCTATTACAACTCTCCCCCTTTAGGGATATTTGCCCTCGAAAATCTTACTGGTAAAGAGGTTTGGATATTGTTCTCTCATGGTTTCTTCGGTTCCCACATAGCCTCCTCTACACCATGTTTTTGCCACAACACTTTTACTAAGGCTATGTCCTTATTCCTCAATTGTTTCACTTCTCGAGCCAAGATTCTAACCGGCTCTTCCTCATATGTCATATCCGGTCGTATCTCAATTTCCATCGGAGGAATCACATGCGAAGGATTGGAACGATAACGCCTTAGCATTGATACATGGAACACATTGTGAATTTTCTCTAACTCTACCGGTAAAGCCAACCGATATGCCACTGGCCCAATCCTTTCTATAATCTCATACGACCTTATGAATCTCAGACTCAGTTTACCCTTTTGACCAAATCTCATGATTTTCTTCTACGGCGACACTTTCAGAAAAACCTTGTCACCCACTTGGAACTCAATTTCTTTTCTTTTCAAATCAGCATTTTCCTTAGTCTCTTTAACTAAATCAATCCCATGGATTTACTTATCACTCAACTCAGTCCAATACAAAGGAGTCCAACACTTACAACCATATAAGGCTTCATACGGTGCCATCCGTATGCTTAACTGATAACTATTGTTGTAAGAAAATTTGACCAAGCGTAGGTATCTTTCCCAAATACTTTCGAACTCTAGCATACAGTATTAGAGCATATCTTTAAGAACTTGAATATCTTCAAGAACTTGAATTACTCTCATATCTTTAAGAACTTGAATTACTCTCTCAGACTGACCATCAGTTTAAGGATGAAAAGTAGTACTAAAATTCAACCTTGTGACTAAGGCCTCTTGTAACTTCTTCCAAAACCTCGAAGTAAATCTCGGGACTCTATCTGAGATAATGGATATAGGCACTCCATGTAACCTTACTACCTCTGCAATATACAACTCGGCTAACTTCTCTAGTGAATAATCAATACGCACAGGTATAAAGTGAGTTGACTTTGTTAATCTATCAACAACAACCCACACAACATCTTTCTTTTTAGGAGTCAAAAGTAACCCCGTCACAAAGTCCATGGTAATCCGATCCCACTTCCACTCGGGAACCATCACTAGTTGAAGTAATCCCAAAGGTACTTGATGCTCAGCTTTCACTTGTTGACAGATCAGACATTTTGTTATATACTCCGAGATGTCTCTTTTCATTCCTGGCCACCAATAAAATTTTTTCAGATCATTGTACATTTTCGTGCTGCCCGGGTGTATTGATAAATAACTACTATGTGCTTCTTGTAAAATTTCTAGGATCAACTCGTCATCTTTAGGTACACAAATTCTATCATGGAACATTAAGCAACCATTTGAACTTACCCAAAATTTAGAATCAGCTCCTGATTCACACTTAGCTCTTTTAGCTAGCATCTCATTATCATTCCTTTGAGCTTCACATATTTGTTGAACAAATAGTGGCCTAGCTCTCAACTCAGCCAATATAGCGCCATCATCAGACAATGACAAACTCGTGCTCATAGCTCTCAAAGCATACAAGGATTTTTCTACTTAAAGCATCTACAACTACATTCGCTTTTCCCGGGTGGTAATCGATCACTAGCTCGTAGTCCTTCAATAATTCAAGCCATCGTCGTTGCCATAAATTTAACTCCTTTTGATTCATCAAGTACCTCAAACTCTTATGATCCGTAAAGATTTGGCACTTTTCACCATACAAGTAATGTCGCCAAATCTTTAACGCGAAAATAATTGCAGCCAACTCTAGATCATGAGTCGGATAATTCTTCTCATGTGGTTTTAGCTGTCTCGAGGTGTAAGAGACTACCTTACCCTCTTGCATCAACACACAATCGAGACCATTTAACGGTGTATCATTGTAGACCACAAACTCTTTTCCTAACTCAGGCTGTACCAAAACCGATACTCCTTTCAATAACGCTTTCAATCTCTCGAAACTTTGTTTGCATTTCTCAGTCCATTTAAACTTAACATCCTTGTGCAATAATTTTGTCATCGGAGTAGCAATCATAGAAAATCCCTTCACGAACCTCCTATAGTACCCCGCCAAACCCAAAAAAGCTTCTAAATTTTAACACGTTCCTCGGTAGTTTCCACTCCACAATAGCTGAGATCTTTCCCCAATCAACTCTAATACCCTCACTCGACACAATGTGCCCTAAAAATCTGACCTCTCGGAGCCAAAACTCGCTCTTGCTAAATTTGGCGTATAATTGCTTGTCTCTCAAAATCTGCTCAGGAGTAAACTAATAAGTCATCAATAAACAACCACGAACTTATCCAAATACGGTCGGAAGACACGGTTCATTAAGTCCATAAAAATCACAAGAGCATTCGTTAAACCGAACGGCATGACCAAAAACTCATAATGGCCATACCTCGTCCTGAATGCTATTTTTGAAACGTCTTGTTCCTTAACCCTCAACTGGCAATAATCGGATCTCAGATCAATCTTGGAGAACACCATAGCTCCCTTCAGTTGATCAAATAGATCATCTATTCTCGGTAAAGGATACTTATTTTTCACCGTCACCTTGTTGAGCTATCTGTAGTTTATACACAATCTCATTGATCCATCTTTCTTTTTCACAAATAATACCGGAGCACCCCACGGTGAATAGCTTGGTCTTGCAAAACCCTTATCTGTCAACTCTTGCAACTGGACCTTCAATTCTTTCAACTCCAACGGCACCATCCTATACGGAGCGATGGAAATAGGTGCCGTTCTCGAAACTAACTTAATTCCAAACTCAATCTCTCTGATTAGAGGTAGTCCAGGTAACTCTTCTGGGAATACATTCGGATACTCACGTACAACCGGCACGATTTCAATCTTTGCTTCTGACTCTTGAGTGTTCAGTACAAAGGAAAGATAGGACTCACATTCTTTTCTCAAATATTGCTCAGCTACCATGGACGAAATCATCACCGGTAGCTATCTGACTCACCTGATTCAACCCGAATAACATCTTCATTTTCACACTTCAATTCAATAAATTTACTACCACAATTCACTAAAACACTATGGACAGTCAATCAATCCATACCAAGAATCAAATCAAACTCATCAAACAGTAGCAACATAAGGTTTGCCGAAAAATAATGACCACTAATTGTTAAGGGGCTGTTCCTACACTCCTTGTCAACAAACACCTGTTTACCTAGCGGGTTTGATGCTTTTATCACAAATTCAGTAGACTCAATAGTCATATTCAAACTAAATGCCAATCTAATACAAATATAAGAATGGGTCGACCCCGTGTCAATCAAAGTAATAACAGAGGTGTCATAGAGAGAAAATGTACCTATTATTACATCCGACGATGAGGCCTCTTCTCGAGCACAAATAGCGTAGGTTCTTGCTGGCGCCCGACCCTCTGACCTCATAGTAGTGTCTCATGATACACATCTACCACTAGTCCCACATCCTGAGTTCTTTTATGGCCTACCTCTAAAGGATGCACTGCTTAATCTTACCTCTTGCTTCTTCTCCTTGTCACCCCTTTCAGGACAGTTTCGAATGAAATGGTCAGGGGATCCACACTTATAGCAATTTTGATTGTTTTCCCAACACTTCCCAATGTGATGTTTGCCACAACTTGGGCACCAGTTTGGACTTTGGATTGCCCACACTCGCCATTGAGGTGGCCTGAACTCTTGAACTGAAATACGTGTTACCTCGCTCTCTCTGCGAATGCCCGTATGACGTAGTCATCCGAGGGTTCACTTCCCTGGACGTCTTCGATTGAGCTTGGTATGATTTTCTCATCGGCCTCTTCTTTACATCCCGAGCCTCACTCAGGGATTTCCTCTTTTCCTTACTCAATTCTTCGGCCTTACTAGCCCGATCCACCAATGCCATAAATTCTTTTAGCTCTAAAATCCCAACTAGAAGTCTAATGTCTTCATTCAACCCATCTTCAAATCTCTTGCAATAGGTAGCTTCCGTGGATACACATTCCTGTGCGTACTTACTAAGCTGAACAAATTCACGCTCATATTCTGCCACAATCATTTTTCCTTACTTTAGCTCAAGAAATTTCTTCCGCTTCTGGTCTACAAACCGTTGACTTATATACTTCTTTCGAAACTCTTCCAAAAAAAAGTCCCACATTACCGTCTTTTTAGGAACCACTAATGTCAATGTTTTCCACCAATGGTATGCCGAGTCCCTCAGTAAAGATACAGCACATTTCAAGCTCTCATTGAGTGTACAAGAGAGTTCCTCAAATACCCTCATTGAGTTCTCAAGCGGAACTCCGCCCGCTCAGGGTCATCATCTTTATTAGCTCGAAAATCTTCAGCCCCTTGCTTCTGAATTTTATCTACCAGGGGCTTAGTTGTCCTCACCATTTCTATACCTTGAAAAGCCACAGGAATTGGCTGAGGTATAGGAGGAGGTGGAGGAGGTTGAGTATTGGGGTTAGCTCATACATACTCAGTGTACCAATTGCTCATCATTTGGAGAAAGGCTTATCGAGCCTTTTTCCTTGACCCCTAGTCTCGGGTTCACTCTGCACAGGCGTGGTCCCTTGCGCAGAGCTAGCGCATTACTAGCTGCGTCATCAGTAGCCGATTGATCGAGATCCATGTACTATATAAAATAAATTTAAAATCATTAGAAGCCACCACACTATCATTATACACTTATGACATGTATAGCTGGACTCCTACACATGCTACGATAGTCCTGGAATAGACTAAACCATAGCTCTGATACCACTAAATGTAACACCCCTTACCCACAATCCCCACCGAAATCGGGCACAAAGTGTTACTGTACAAAACTACTTGATCGCCACTTAGGCTCACGTGACTACTCTACTTGAGTCACTACAACAACTTTATTTCGACTTACGAGACCTCACTCGTACATACGAGGGCTTTCGAGACTACATTAGAAACCTTACGATCCATAAAATTTCTTTCCATCTAAACAGGGAGCACACGCCCGTGCTAGATGACACATACGCCCTTGTGTACTCACACACGCCTATGTGTACTCACACACGCCCATGTGCTCACGCCGTGCCTCAAAACCCCAACATTCTGCCAAAACTCCCACGGCTAGGGCACACGCCCATGTGAAATGGAACACGCCTGTGTACCCTCATAACATGCCTGTGGCTTTAAACCGTGGGGAGTTACTGACTAGTTTAGCACGGCCTGGACACGCCCGTATGGGAAGTCCGTGGTCTATTCTAACTTAAATGTTAACATGCAGGGGACACACTGCAAAGTCACACGCCCATGGGTCGTTTGTGTGTGTCACACATGGTCTAGACACACTGCCTGCAGTGTGCCTACCCATGTAGACAGAACAAAATTTCATTTGCCAAGCTACTAGCACCCTTATATCATACACTACATGAGTTCATTCAACAAACTAATAAACATCTCATAATTCAACATGCACCCACATTGATAACTTTGAAATTTCATAAATGATAAAATGTGCCATCATTATTGGCAATTTACAAGATAAATGTCTTAGCAAGAGCCAATACACCTTAGGCCAAAATAACAAAATAACTGCTTAGTCTAGCCCCTATACATGCCATACACAAAATCACTAAGTCGAATATACCTGCGGTGAGCGAGATAGTGTGGGCAACCTCCTTGTTATCGACGTATCCCGGATCGGCTCTTAAACTCTATAAAATAAGGGAAAAAGAGAAGGGGGAGTAAGCTTTAAGCTTAGTAAGTTTACATGTAAACAATATAACATTATAATATGAATTAAATAATTACATAGCATTACATACTAAACGAGAAACAATATACATTCATGATCATACTTACTTATTTTCTCTATTCCCACATTACAACCATATCACAAGCTTAATGCATGCATTCATTAACAAGTTCCCCTGCACTTAGCATCACAAAATCACATAGTACAACACATCACTATCTCTAATTTCATTACTCCTAGTCAAATTACTCGGTGGTTTCGCACTTAGCCCACCATCAGCCTTTATTAGGGTGGTATCGCACATAGCCCACCAAAAGATTTGTTATGGTGGTATCGCACATAGCTCACCAAAAGATTTGTTACGGTGGTATCACACATAGCCCACCAAAAAGATATATAGACGATGGTATCGCACATAGCCCATCATCAGCTTTATTAG
Organism: Gossypium rotundifolium; assembly: GCA_025506655.1. Lineage (NCBI taxonomy): Eukaryota > Viridiplantae > Streptophyta > Magnoliopsida > Malvales > Malvaceae > Gossypium > Gossypium rotundifolium. The sequence goes on along the minus strand of CP106732.1, from coordinate 115,151,725 downwards.
GGTGGTATCGCACATAGCCCATCATCAAATATCGTCAATACACATTCATATAATTATTTCGCCATTCATACAATAATTATTCAATGACTATCACATTCAATCCACTAGAACCGCATATGTTCGCAATCATGCCATACTCTAATTAGCAACATAATGCTTACGAAAATATATATTTCTTACACATAAACTTACCTCGATGCAAACGTGTTAGAGAGCGATTTACTCAATCACCTTGCCTTTCCCACGGTCAAGGTTGATTTCGCGTTCTTTTTTATTTGAATGAGAATTGAGTGGCTAAAAGTTTGAGCCTCTAAGAGCTCTATTTCCTCTTCAATTTTTGGTGGAAAGAGATGAGTGAATAGTGAAAGATGATAGCATCTTTTTCTTCTCTTATTTTATTCATTTCATCACCTAATTTCTACCAAATTTGACTAAAATTTAATGCTCTTGTCCCCCCCTTTGTCTAAATGGAAGGCCATACCCTACTAATGGCCTAATTGCATTTTAAAATCCTCCAATTTATAATCTATAGATATTAGGTACCCCTACCTTATAAAATAAAACTTTTGCATCTCCTGCGATTTAGTCCTTTTTCTCAATTAAACATGCTATTGCTAAAATTAGAGCACCAAAATTTCCATATAGCCATATATTAATACCAAAACACATAAAATAATACTAAAATAATTTTCCTCAACCTCAAATTAGTGGTCCCGAGACCACTGTTCCAACTAGCCCTAAAATCGGGCTGTTACACAGGCTACAAAAATAAAGCTTACAGTTATGTATTTTAGAAGGATTTAAGTTCCACAATTATTTTCTTTTATTTTTTTTCAATTTATTTCCATTTTGATACAAACTTAATTTCTTTCGGGAAAAAATGGAAGAAAAGAATCTTAGAATCATACTTACTGATTGTGGGTAGCAAACATCCACTATTGCATATTGGTTCTCCTGTATTTTGACAAATATGATTAGAGAACAAATAAGAGAGTAAAAAGCAAAAGAAAGAACCAAAAAGAATATGAATATGAAAGAAAAAGGAATTTCTCAATTGAAATTCTAACCTGATATGAAGTTCTCAATTGAAAGTTTTAGAGCAATAAATCGTCAAAGGAAAGAATGAAAATGCATAATTGAATTGGGAATCTATGGCATTAAATGCCACTTAAAAGCAATTATTGTATATGGAGTGGTTTATGGTAAGAGAACCAATCTGGCCAAGAATATGAAATCAAGAAATTCAAGCACCAAGAAATACCTTATATACAAGTATTTTAGAGATACACCACATACTTAGCTGTTGCAGCATCTGAAGCAGACGTACCACTCTTTGAGTCCCTAAAATGAAAGAAATTATGAATGCTACTGACTTTGGGAAAAAGGGCAAATTTTGAGGGAGGAAAACTATTCCAGAATGAACTTACGGTGCTTGTGCAGGAACTTCTTGGGCAAATTTGGTGGAGATGTTCTTGCTCGACACTCGAAAATTTTGGAAATGCTTTGCTGAATTCCTTCATGAGAAAAAAAAGGGAATCATTTGAAAGCACCAATTCACACTATCAGTAGAAAGAGAATTAAAAGAGGTAACCAAATTAAAACCTGTGTAGGACAAGTAGCGAGAAGAGAGCGAGCGGCGAGCTTGAAAGACTTCTTCAAATCGGATTGCCTTTTGCCTATTGTTGTGATGGGACCACTGCCATTTCTGTTATCCTTCTTCTTTGATACAAATTAGAATAGTAGCCTCACAAAAAACCACAATTAAAGAGTACTGGCTACACTTTCTTAGTTTCCCACCAACCAATGTTCAAATTTTGCTTTCTTTTCTCAAGATTCGCCACCAAAGATTGTTTATGTGAGAGGGAGAAAGCCTGAAAGCGAGAGATTCAGAACCCGAAATCAAGATCTATCTTGACACTAAAACCTTAGATTATAGTTAAGATATAGAAAATAACCAAATAAAAATAAAAAAAGAAGAGAAAGAGCGAGGGGCTCACCATTGATTCGGAGGCGGAGAGGCAAGAGAAATGAATCTACAAATCTTGCATTTGTTTGGCGAAAGTAGAGCGAATCGGAGTAGAATGATATTGGGAAACCAATATAGGAAAATTTTCTCTGCTAAAAAACTAAGTAAAAGGAATCCGCTATTTAGGAATAGTTAATAGCACTTTCCGAATAGAACTCTCAAGATGAATGCGGTGTGGGCTAGTCGATTCGGAGGTGAATGCGACTTCACTCTCTGGGATGTTTACCCACTGTAACCTAAGCAAGCCCTAATCTACTCCTTTTTTTCTAAGCGTAATCCCTTGGATTAGTTTCCTTCCTTGGGATCCTTCTCCGGGGATTATGTTACATCTATCTCGTAAGTCGGCTAGATTCAATACTGTAACATCCTGAATAGGGCCTATGCATTTCCAGTTTAATTGTATGAAATGACAAGTTTCAAGTACTATGAATAAATTTTGATACTTTTGGAAACCTAGAAATGCATGAAAATGGAAATGGAAATGGAGATGGAAATGGAAATGGAAATGGAAATGGAAATGGACATTTTGGAAACTTAGACATTTTGGAAACTTAGACATTTTTGGAAACTTAGACATTTTTGAAACCTAAACATTTTTGGAAATGATCCAAAAATGGAAACTTGAAACTTGGATATTTAGGAAACTTGGATATGTAAGAGAAATAAAGGAGTTTTATTCACATAAATATGTGAATAATAAGAGATAAATAAAGGAGTTTTATTCACATAAATATATGAATAATAAGAGATAAATAAAGGAGTTTTATTCACATAAATATGTGAATAATAAGAGATAAATAAAGGATTATTTTCTAAGGAGATAATTGAGGAGATAATGGATGGATTAAAGGCTTTTATCTTTTAAATAAAAGAGATAATATTATCTTAAGGAGAGTGGTGGCCAAGTCAAGGACTCTTGGCCTAGCAAATTTAGCTATAAAAGGAGAACCCAAGGTCTTTTCTCTCATCTTTCCAAGTAGCCGAAAATCCCTTGCTCTCTCCCCTCTTTGCCAATTTCTCTTTAAACAAAATCCATCTCTTCTTCTTCTATTTTCTTCTCCTCTCCTTTGCTATTGTCGAGCCAAAACACTCTTTGATCTCTGTTAAATCTCCATAGCCAAAACCACGTGACTCTAGGCAAGGAAGCAATCGAATATAAGGATCAAGGATCTAAGGTAAGAACAATTAATTTTGTTCTTCCAATTCTTTAATCAAGATCTAAGAAATAACCATTTTTATGTCTCATGGCGAATACCAAAGGAAGAGTTTTGGATTTGATTCAAGGAAATTAAGGTGAGGCATAATCACCAAAGGTAAATTTTATTTATTAAAGTTAGATCGGATCTAACACATGAAGTTATAGTAATTTCGACAGCATATAAAGGAATCCTCTTGATTTGGAAATTGTATGGTAAGGACATTCGCCAAGGTTTGTTCTTGATATTTGGAATTATTTTCCATTTATTCAAAAGTGAGAAACCGACATAATTACGATTTAGTGGCTAGCCAATTTAAGGAAGGAATACTATCAATTTTCGCATTTGATTTACAATCTTTTAATTGACAACAAGGTAAGTAATACAAATCCTACTTGGATTTGGTTTTAAGCAAAATAAGTTTGTTAATATATGTTAATGGTTGGTAGAATATAGGAGTAAAAATCTAGATCGGTAGATCATTCTTCTGGATTTCAAGGAATCTAATAAGCAAATCGGTGTGTACCCTTACTAACCTTCGATATTTCATATGGCTATTACTTTAATATATGAATATGTATAAGAATGTGAATGTGGCTAAATACCACAAATGTGGTAAAAGTACCTGTGCACGTTTCCTACTTCGATAGGATTGTGAAATATGTTTTTTATAACATGCGAATATATGTATATGAACATGAAATTAAGTTATGCACAATATATATATTTTTGGGGCATTCGGGATTTATGTGAAAGGGGAGAGTAGGTGTTGACTTGGTCTCACCAATGAAGGTGTTGACTTCGGTCTCACCAACTAAATATGTTGACTACGGTCACATTGTGGAATTTTGGTAACCGGTTACAATATTTAAATATAGTGTCTAATGACACAACGTATAAATTTGACTATAGTGTCTAATGACACAACGTATATAGGCGATGAGCACGTCATTGCAATGACGCCTTCGATGGTGTGTAGCGGATGGAGGGTTGACTTAGTAGTCCCACGGTGTGAATGGCGGTGTACGGTGGTGTGTAGCGGATGGACCATTAGGATTGGGTTTGGGTTGCATCATAATTTATTTTATATGAATTTGATGTTTGAACATGTATGCTGATTTATTGAATGTTAGTATTGTGTGCACATTGAGTCATTGACTCACCCACTGTGGGAATTATTTTGGTGATGAGCGGATTGAAAAATTTGGTGGACCTTAAGGTGGCCATGCTACATTTGGAGATTTTATTTTATTTGGACTTTATTTCATTTGGTACCCTTAATTATATTTCTTTTGGGTTTTATTTGATGTAATAAGGCCATAAGGCCCGATGGATTATTCTTTATTTTTACTTTACTTTTAAATATTGTGCTAAGAACTATTTTGGACGTAATAAATCAAATTGGATTTACAAGTTTAATAAAATGGGTTTCCAATCTAAGCCCAATCCACAACAACATTTTCTAAAAATTTTACGAATTTTCTCTAAGTAACGAATGATTTTGAAATCGGTTCACTTTAGGAACATACCAGATCCGGTTCAGGCTCGTGGGCCGGGTGTGGGGTGTTTCAATTTGGTATCAGAGCCCAATTTTAAACTCTCGGCCTGTGGGCTAAGGCCCAAAACGTTTTCAAAGCGAGCCAAATGATTATCTTTGAAAAATAAGCAGGTTTTCTGGCATGGCCCCTAAGTCTCCACCCATGATCCACCGGTAAGTACCCCTAACTCTCTGTGTGATTATGTGAATTATAGAAGGGTAGAAAAGGAATGGAACGTAGAATAGCATGATAGGAACTTGAACCCTAGGACTAGTGTACCCCAACAAAAACATAAGACTTAAATGCCTAACTAAACAAACCCATGATTGAGTCGCCGAGTTAGGGTGTGGCAACCATGGTACGCATGTCTAGGATTGGTTTCAGTGGGAGCTTGGTATTTAAGCAGTCCGCGTGACTCACCTCCTCTCCACTCGAATCCTACCTGGTGCGTAGCCTCGGTTCACCCTAATCAAGAGGACTTATTCACGGGCTAAACCCCTAACTAAAACCCGAAAGGGAACTAGCCATTTTTTTTTAGAACCTTAATATTAAAATTCTTAAAATCATTTGTTCTCTCTTTAATTCACGAAAATTATTTCTTTTTACACAAATTTTCGAAAAATTTTCGATTTACAAAAATACCCCTAATGGTAAAATTACAAAAAAATGCCCTCGGTTTATAAAATGTCCAACTACTCAACAGTTTTGCTACAATTTCAGTATTTTATAAAAACCCTAATTTGAAACTATGAAAAATACCACGATTTTGAAAAAAATTACAAAATTGCACCTAACTTACCAAAATTACCAAAATGACCTCGATTTTCAAAATGTTTGCAACATCACCATCTTGGAAAACAAATTCTCAAAAGAACCCTCAAAGTTTTGCAACTTCAAATATCCCGATTTAAAATTTTACAATTTACCCGATTTGTGGAAAAATTACCAAAATACCCACAAGGTCCAAAAATTTTGAAATACCTCAATTTCAAAAATTTTCCAAAATACCCCGGAACTTAAAATACCAAAAATACTTTGTGACAAAATCACCAAGGAACCTTATTTTGACAAATTACGAAAATGCCCTGTAGGACAAAATTACGAAAATACCCTCGGGTAGTGGAAAACAACAACAACAAAAACTACAACGTTTCTCTGAATGAACGAAAGTTCATACTTGTTTGATGGATGGATGAATGAATGGAAAAGACTGTGTGTTTGTATGAATACGAAAGAACCACTCTTAAATCTTTTTCATAAAACTCCTTCGCCGGTAAATAAGTGGAACAATGATTAATTCATAAAAACTTCTTAATCAGATTAAATCGTGACGTTAGAAATGAGTTCTAAGGGACGTGAACTTAGAGATTGTGCCTGGAAACTATGATGGTTCTATTAAGATCAAAGTGCGCATCGTAAGCATAGTGCGGTGAGAAAGATTGTACGACTGTCAGTAAGTAATTTCGAGGACGAAATTATTTTTAAGGAGGGTAGAAGCGTAACATCTGAATAGGGCCTATGCATTTCGGTTTAATTGTATGAAATGACAAGTTTCAAGTACTATGAATAAATTTTGATACTTTTGGAAACCTAGAAATGCATGAAAATGGAAATGGAAATGGAGATGGAAATGAAAATGGAAATGGAAATGGAAATGGACATTTTGGAAACTTAGACATTTTGGAAACTTAGACATTTTGGAAACCTAAACATTTTGGAAATGATCCAAAATGGAAACTTGAACATTTTAGGAAACTTGGATATGTAAGAGAAATAAAGGAGTTTTATTCACATAAATATGTGAATAATAAGAGATAAATAAAGGAGTTTTATTCACATAAATATGTGAATAATAAGAGAAATAAAGGAGTTTTATTCACATAAATATGTGAATAATAAGAGATAAATAAAGGAGATAAAGGAGTTTTATTCACATAAATATGTGAATAATAAGAGATAAATAAAGGAGTTTTATTCACATAAATATGTGAATAATAAGAGATAAATAAAGGATTATTTTCTAAGGAGATAATTGAGGAGATAATGGATGGATTAAAGGCTTTTATCTTTTAAATAAAAGAGATAATATTATCTTAAGGAGAGTGGTGGCCAAGTCAAGGACTCTTGGCCTAGCAAATTAGCTATAAAAGGAGAACCCAAGGTCCTTTTCTCTCATCTTTCCAAGTAGTCGAAAATCCCTTGCTCTCTCCCCTCTTTGCGAATTTCTCTTTAAGCAAAATCCATCTCTTCTTCTTCTTCTATTTTCTTCTTCTCTCCTTTGCTATTGTCGAGCCAAAACACTCTTTGATCTCTGTTAAATCTCCATAGCCAAAACCCCGTGACTCTAGGCAAGGAAGCAATCAAATATAAGGATCAAGGATCTAAGGTAAGAATAATTAATTTTGTTCTTCCAATTCTTTTAATCAAGATCTAAGAAATAACCCTTTTATGTCTCATGGCCGAATACCAAAGGAAGAGTTTCGGGATTTTAGATTCAAGGAAATTAAGGTGAGGCACAATCAGCCAAAGGCAAATTTTATTTATTAAAGTTAGATCAGATCTAACACATGAAGTTATAGTAATTTCGACAGCATATAAAGGAATCCTCTTCAGATTTGGAAATTGTATGGTAAGGACATTCGGCCAAGGTTTGTTCTTGATATTTGGAATTATTTTCCATTTATTCAAAAGTGAGAAACTGACATAATTACCTGATTTAGTGGCTAGCCGATTTAAGGAAGGAATACTATCAATTTTCGGCATTTGATTTACAATCTTTTAATTCGCAACAAGGTAAGTAATACAAATCCTACTTGGATTTGGTTTTAAACAAAATAAGTTTGTTAATATATGTTAATGGTTGGTAGAATATAGGAGTAAAAATCTAGATCGGTAGATCGTTCTTGAGATTTCAAGGAATCTAATAAGCAAATCAGTGTGTACCCTTACTAACCTTCAATATTTCATATGGCTATTACTTTAATATATGAATATGTATAAGAATGTGAATGTGGCTAAGTACCACAAATGTGGTAAAAAGTACCAGTGCACGTTTCCTACTTCGATAGGATTGTGAAATATGTTATTTTATAACATGCGAATATATGTATATGAACATGAAATTAAGTTATGCACAATATATATATTTTGGGGCATTCGGTATTTATGTGAAAGGGGAGAGTAGGTGTTGACTTGGTCTTACCAACGAAGGTGTTGACTTCGGTCTCACCAATGAAATATGTTGACTACGGTCACATTGCGGAATTTTGGTAACTTCGGTTACAATATTTAAATATAGTGTCTAGTGACACAACGTATAAATTTGACTATAGTGTCTAATGACACAACGTATATGGGCGATGAGCACGTCGACTGCAGCGACTGCCTTCGATGGTGTGTAGCGGATGGAAGGTTGACTTAGTAGTCCCCACGGTGTGAATGGCAGGTACGGGTGGTGTGTAGCGGATGGACCATTAGGATTGGGTTTGGGTTGCATCATAATTTATTTTATATGAATTTGATGTTTGAACATGTATGCTTGATTTGTTGAATGTTAGTATTGTGTGCACATTGAGTCTGTTGACTCACCCCGCTGTGGGAATTATTTTTAGGTGATGAGCAGTGACGGACCGGGCCGGTGGACCTTGAGGTGGCCATGCTACATTTGGAGATTTTATTTTATTTGGACTTTATTTCATTTGGTACCCTTAATTATATTTCTTTTGGGTTTTATTTGATGTAATAAGGCCATAAGGCCCAATGGATTATTCTTTATTTTTACTTTACTTTTAAATATTGTGCTAAGAACTATTTTGGACGTAATAAATCAAATTGGATTTACAAGTTTAATAAAATGGGTTTCAATCTAATCCCAATCCACAACAACATTTTCTAAAAATTTTACGAATTTTCTCTAAGTAACGAATGATTTTGAAACCGGTTCACTTTAGGAACATACCAGATCCGGTTCAGGCTCGTGGGCCGGGTGTGGGGTGTTTCAAATACAGCGGATGAGGAAAATCCTTCAAGCTTAGACAAGATAGAAAGTAAGGAAGACAGAAGGTGGGTAGCAAAGAACAAATCCAATAGCTAGGTCACGATTCAACTTCCTATTCAAGTGAATCTGCCTGGAGCGAGCCTTAGATTTTTATTAAACCGATATACTGATTCGGTGTCGTTTATTTAAACTTATGAAATTTTGTGGCGTTTTTTACTAAAACGCCACTATAGCTCCATTTTTTGTGGCATTTTTTTTTAAAACGCCACTATTACATAATTTTTTTTTCATTTTAACCTATATTTTTCTATTTTTTTTCTTTCAAAATTTTTGTCTTGAGATTATCATTTTTTAATTTTTAATTTTATTATATTTTGAGTATTGAACTTTTAACTAAAATATTAAATATTAAATTTTTAATTTTAAAATTTTTAATTTTTATTATTAAATTTTAAAATTTAATTACCATTATCAACTCTTTTAGGAATTTCTTTTTCTTTCTTTTACATCAACATTATTCTTTTAAGCATGGTCTACATTAGTTGTTTAGATTTTTACATAAACCATAGACCCTAAATATTATACCCTAAACCACAAACACCAAAAACCTAAACCTCAAACTCAAAACCCCAAACCATAAATTTTAGACCATAAAACTCAAACCCTAAACTCTAAACTGCAAACCTTAAACCATAATCCAAGACCAACTTTTTGGGAATTCATGTGGCCAATGTTAGTGTAGTACAAAACATATATTTTAATAGCTAACACATTAACCATAAATCCCTTATATTGGGAATTCATGTGGCCAATGTTAGTGTAGTACAAAACATATATTTTAATAGCTAACACATTAACCATAAATCCCTTATAAGGGATTTCAGTTTTGGGATTTTGGATCATATAGTTAACACCCTAAACCCTAAACCTTAAAATCCTAAACTTAAACCATAAACCCTAAACTCAAAAACCTAACACAATAACCATTTCCCATAAACCCCTAACCTTAAACCCACAAACCATAAACCCTAAACCCAAATCCCTAACCCATTAACCATTTCCCCCTAAACCCTTAACCCTAAACATTAACCCCTAACCACTAATGCTTAAACCTTAATACAAGTAAACACTAAGATATTAAACACTATACAATAAACCCAAACAACAAACTTTAAAACACTAAACCCATACACCAAAATAACAAACCCTAAACCATGAAATTAACATACTAAACATTAAACCCTAAATCAATTTTAATAGCTTAATTTGTAACTTAAATGAAAACTTCTAAATTATTTAGTTAGCAATTTGTAATTTTTCATAATTAAGTAACTAAAATGAAACTTTCTCATTGCTTATAAGTGAATGTATCAAAATAAAATATAATTCAAAGCAAGAATAAGAAAAAAATATGAAAAACTTTTAGCGGCGTTTGTGAAAAAGGGCCGCTAATGCTCAGGTCTTTAGCGGCTTTTGGGGAAAAAAACGCTGTTATTTCTCCTTTTTAGCGACGTTTTGGAAATAAACGCTGCTATTGCTCAACTTTTTGCGGCGTTTTCTTTCAAACGCAGCTAATGTATAATATTTGCGGCGTTTTTCATTAAAACTCCACTAAAAACGCCGCTAAAAGTCTATTTTGGTGTAGTGATAATCCTAATGTGATGTTTTCATGCATCATTTGCTGGAGAGATCCAAGATGCCATTCCGTATCTTCGCTTGGTGCCTTTTGGGAACTCCTCGCCTGACGGCATTTTTTATTCGTATAAAATCAAAACAAAATAATTTTTAGAAATATAACTAGTATGTTACTAATTGCATTATCAAAATTGAATCTGCCATAAATTAACGATAACATTAAAAATATGAAATAATAAAATTGATATATAGTTATTAAATTTTAATATATTTCTTCTATTTTCACCTTAATTATAATGTATAGAATGATTTTTAATAAATTAAACCTTTAACTAAAATTAAAAGTTAAAATTTTGAAATCCATGATGTCATATTTTATGGTTAGTTACACAATAATCATAACTTTATAACTATAATTACAATAATTATTAATAATATAAAAATAACAGTTACACACTCTTCTTTAAAGAGGAGGCATCTCCTACCACGATGTATAACTTTAAAAAGATAAAATCTATATGTGGTCATTGGTTTATCAGTGTTGAGTTAAAATTGATTAGTAACCATAGATGATATAAATCCTAAAGAAGCCGACAAGCGTCTATACTATTTAGATCTTGCTACACCAAGTGTTCATAAAGAAGTTGTTTATGATAATAAAAACCAGATAAACTGTAATTTCAGTTTAAAATGAGAAAAAAAAAGAAAGAAAAAAACATTATACCCATATTTGGCATAATATAGACGAATCGCCAGTCAATAAAATGTCGTAGGTCATTAAATGAGTTTTAGTAATAATAAAGAAATAGTTTTATACAATAACAAGACAACAATAAAAATAAATTTAATAATTTAATATATAATATTCAAGGCTGGTTTAGACAACCCGTAACTACAGAACCTGGACAAACTAGTCAAACCATCGTAGCTTTATAATAAACGATAAAAATGAGGTTATAAAAGACGATTGAAATGTTTAAGCCTTTTTCAAGACAATCTAGAACTATATACGAGGGCTCTGGTAGCTTAGGAACTAATAAATAAAAGGAAAACAATATATTTAAACGAGTATTTAGTACTAAAAGAAAAATTAAGAAATAGAATTAGCAGAAACTATAGACATGGAAAAAGATGTTAATCATAAACGTTTTAGTCCACATATACTATATAAGAAATGAAGATTTTGGGAAAAACCTCAACTAATACAAAAATTATCAGAAACCCTTATAAAATGCGGAGATAACGATACAATAATAATACCATTATTAAAATGGAAAATAAAATGAATTATACTCATTTGGGATTAATAGTTGTAGGAATAAAAGGGATGACAAGATTAGATTTTGGAGCTCATGTTATAATCAACATATTTGATGATTCAATAGAAGATAAACATAAAAAGATTATAAGCTTTATGGACGTCGACATGAATAATAATAGAGGACTATTTTATTGCGCACCAGAATTCTTCCTGAGAACAAGGGATATTCACAATATAAACCTAGGTATAATATCGTCAGGACATGTCATAATAAATAGAGAACATCTTGTAATAACCTTTGGATTTATCAGAAAAGCTACGTAGAACACTAATATAAATTATAAATGCGAAATAAAAGATATTAACAAGTTATAGCCTCTAAAGGAGTAAGATTTATAAAACCACCAAAATTTTCAGCAGAATTGCTAGCTAGGAAAAATTGGAACCTTAATAAACTATTTGAAGAACAAAAAACCAGACTAACTCCACGGGAAGGAGAAATATTTGAAGACTTGTAGGAAATATAATAACAAGCATTCTATTTCTACAGAATGTCCTGCGTCGGCTAAAAGTAATAATTCATACTTTGAACTTAATAACGAACTAGTAGAAATACAACTTATTGATGATGACCAAAATGAAAAAAAAAAAAATAGAAGATGTGCGGAGTTCTAAAACCATAAAGATTTTTTTAAAACATAAAAGGAATATGAGAAAAGAACTAGAATACTTTCTAACATTGCCCGAACAAGAAAGAATGAATTATATAAAAAGAGTAGTCTTGAAAAAGAGACCAGATAATGTAATAGAAATATTTAGAATTTCGACATGAAGAAATACTTGAAAATGAATCTCTAAAAAAATAATCAAATAATTTCGTAGAAAGAGACGAGATAGAAGAATTTTTAGGAATAATTCCTAAAGAACTTATGGATCAATCTAGAACTACACCTATGGAAACCGATACCCCTAATACTCAAAATACTCCCTAAACCCACCAAAGAACGAACCTTCGACTACCACGTATAATTACGGAAGTATACCACCCAGGCCCTATTCAGACTATAGAGAGCCCAAATATCCGTATAAAATAAAGGCCAAAGGCAACCCCTAGATGAATTTGAAGAAGACCAGCTATTAAATCTTGGAAAATACAACAGTGGAAAAATATAATGATAAAAAAGTACTTTGAACATAATTTCAAACACACCTCCGAAGAAATGTATAAATATTTGGAAACCACTATTGGAAATATGGCTAAAAGAATATGGGATAATTTTAAAAGTAGCCATGAGAGTGAATATAGCAAACTCATACAACTATGAGCAAACGCTAATAATTTTGTTAATGCAGTAAGTAATATAATAACGGCATCAGACCCATCAATGGGGTCTCGATATCAGCAATCAAAAGCTGTAAGGAAATTAGAACAACTATCCCTAGACGATTGGTCACATGTTATATATTTCCTAAATGATTACATACACTACACCGCTACGTCACAAAATATAAAATGAATATTTCCAAAATAAGCTAATAAATAAATTACCAGGACCTCTAGGTCGAGAAATACAAGAATCTTATAATATAGTAAATCAAGCTAATAAAGGAACTTTTGTGGATAATGTCGTAACCTTGGCATACTTTATAATGCAACACCAAGAAAAGAAATGTAATGAAATGATAATCCACAGGAAGAAAAAGGGAGGATATGCTTTTTGTAAAAATATATACACTGCTCAATAATATGGTAATTCCAGCCAAAATTCATGTAGCTGTAAGAAAAGTAGACCAGTTAGGACAAACTACAATAAAGCGAGAAAATCAATACCAAAGAAAAAAAATATTTTATAAGAAAACCAGGAGGCCCAAAACTATATCTACAACGAGAAAGACATGTTAGAAAATTTAACCCTAATAGGACATAGAGTGATAAACTAACTTGTTTCATATGCGGGCAAGTAGGACATATAGCAAATCAATGTCCTAAACGTCATAATATACACAACAAACAAGTTCAGCTAATAGAAAATATAAACTTGGATTTAATAAATGTAACAGAGAACCTAAGTGGTACTGAAACTATATATTCAATAATTTCAGAAGAAATAAAAGATACTGAGAGCGAAAATAGCGAACAAGAAGAATTGAATTTTATACAAATGATAAAAGGATTTGAAGGATTTGACTTTGTAGAAATAAAAATAATGTATGCAGGAGTAGAAATAATAAAATCTCTAATATAACAGCCTATTTTCGGTATAATCAGAAACAGTAGTTTCGGGACCACAGATTCAAGTCTGGAAAGAAAAATTATTTTAATATTATTTTATGATCTATAGTATGATAATAATGTTGCATGAAAATTTCGTAAAGAAATTTTACTGATTACATGTTTAATTTGATAAATGACCAAATTGCACAAAGTGCAAAAGTTGAGTTCTAATAGCTAAAAGGATTAAATAGCTATAAAACTTTAAAATGGAGGTCCTTATATGGTAATTAGACCATTAAAAATGCTTAGTTGTTAAGGATGATGATTCATCCATGGAAAATAAAATAAAGAAAAGGATGGGATTAGAAAGATGAAAAATAAAATGTGATAAATTAATTAAATAATAAAATATCATCATTTTATGTCTTCTTCCCCAAAATGCATGGAAACCCTAGGAAAGAGAAATAAAGCTTTCTTGGCTAATTAGGTAAGTGTTCAAGTTCCATTTTTTTAGTATTTTTTATATTTTTGAGATTGGGATAACCTAATCTAGCTATTTTGGGGATTAATTTGTAAAGTTATCAAAGTATGAAAAATTGGATGAATATGCAGAAATTTTGAAATTTATGGTAGAAAATAAAAGATTGTTGATAGATAAACAACTTTTACAAAGTGAATTTTGATGAAAACATGATTTAGGGTCCAAATTGAAAAGTTGTAAAATTCATGGAAAAATTTTGAATTTTATGAAATACATGTGCTGTAAATGTTACATGTAAAAATCGGCTTGGAACAATGATTAAATTGCATGAATTTCATTTTCTGAGCCTAGGGATGAAATCATCATTAATTAAAAGTTTAGGGGCAAAACGATAATTTTGCCTAAAATGTGAATTGGACTAAATTGAGTTTAAATTGTATTAAATTGATGTTAAATTTACTCGTATAGATCTGGATAGACCAAATTCGGAGTTAGAACGAGGAAAAGAGAAAATGTCGGATTAGTAGATTTTACGTACACGAACATTTGTCGAGGTAAGTTCGTGTAACTAAATTGTGTATATTTATATGCTTGAATTAAATGTTGTGTATGTGAATTGTATAAATATCATATATGTATATATATGACACTAAAAATATATCCGACAAAACCCGATAAATGATAATGCCTAAAATAAATGATAATGCTCGATAAATGATAAATGATAAAGATGTTACTTTTATACTTGAAATGAATGTGGAATGTGTTTATTTGAATTGTATGAATATTATAAATGTATGAAATAATCACATGCTTGATAATGCCTGAAAAATGTTAAATCCCGTTTGAATAAATGAAAGTCGATGGATACATGATTTCCCGTAATGAATATAGTCCTGCATATGTCGCAGACATTATAGCTCAGACAAGCATCTTTTTAAAAGCCCTCTCGAGCATTCCTATTATATAGTTCCTGTGAGCATCCTAATCGGTAGTGATCCTGTATTTTTTCGGAGTACAGCAGCTCTGTGTGAGCATTCTGTTAGGCAATTGGTTGTGATTTTGCATATGTTGCGGACACCAATGTAGCTCTTTGTGAGCGTCCTGTTATGCGATCGGTTGTGATCCCGCATACGATACAGACACAAATGCAACTCTATATAAGCGTCTTGATGTGGCTTACTTGAACTCCCTAATATATGGCTTTACGGAGCTCCTGTTACATGACTCTTTGTGAGTTTCCTGATAGGCTGTTCACGAGATTTCTGATTAAAAGTTCTTTGTGAACTTCCTATTATAGCTCTTGTGAGCTTCCTGATTTAGCCCGGATAAACTTCCTGTTACATGGCTTTTATGAGCATTCCTGATATATGTGGCTCGAGAGAGTGATTCCTAATTATGTGCCCTAAATGGGTACTCCTGAATATGAATTGACGGATATTAATTTGTAAACCTTGAGTGTACTACCTGTGAATCCATCGATATTTCGAATAAATTCAACGGGTAAAATTCTAATATGAAAAGATATGAATATGAAATGAGTTAATACACATATCTGCCTGAAACATATGAAAACGATGATATATGTTTTGTGGAAGTAAGAGATAATGGTACATGAACATGGAATTTATTTGATGAATATGTTTATCCATGATTATAGATTTGTACACCTTAAGTGTACTACCCATGCGACATTGATATTTCAAATGATTTAATGTGTAAAGTTCTGATATGAAATAATCTGAACTAGAGATGAATTATTATGAAGATGTACTTGAAATACCTGGATAGGATTTGTATATGTTATATAAATTCATGATGTGAAAAGTATATGAATATGAAAATTTAGTTACTATTGAGCCATACATGTTTCCTTTTTTTATATGAAATATATGACTGACAAGGGTGATAAGGATATGTGTTAGGGCTCGTGATTCAGTTGATTGAATATGCCTTGTATGTTTATATTGAATTTAAATGAATGGTAAGTTTATTACCATGTTATACAAACTTACTAAGCATAATATGCTTACTTTGTTTTATTTTCCCCTGTTCTGTAGTAATTCGGAAGCTCGTTGGATTGGAAGCTTGGCGGAGATCACTCACACTATTTATCAACCCATTTTGGTAGTAAATCAATTATGGTTATAATGGCATGTATAGGTTATTTAGCCAATAATGGCATGTAAATGTTTTGAATGAAACTAGCCATTAGAATGGCTTGTGTTTGACATATTTTATTATGTTTATAAGTGCATCTATCATGTTTGAAAATGAATGAGACCATACATGTGTACATTTGGTAAATAGATAAATATGAAAGATAGATTAACATGATAATAAATTGTCATTTGTGGTACCTAAAGGTACATTGGTTGTATGTGATATTATGTCATGTTTAAGACATGATTTGGACTGGTTTTGAATGCTTTGAAATGGTTTGTGAATGTGTTTAAGTGTTGGTGTAGGTGTAGGTGAAAGGAAAGATGAGTGAGAAATATGGCTTGGAAAATAGCCTATTTTCGTCCACACGGGCAGAGACACAAGCGTGTGTCTCAGCCGTGTGATACAAAGCCTAGTACATGGGCATGTGACCTGGCCGTGTGTTCCCTGCATCTTTAAAATGTCAAAATAGAATGCTCAGAATTGATCACACGGCCTAGCACATAGGCGCGTGGGTTGGCCATGTGACCCCTGCACCTATACACGGCTTAGCACACAGGCATGTGACTTGGCCGTGTGACCTAAGTCAGAGAGTTACACGGCCTAAGACACGTACATGTCCCTGGCCGTGTGGCTCACAGGGCTTGACCACATGGGCGTGTGACCCCTACACCTAGGAAAATGTTTGAAATTTCACAAAAAATCTCTGAGTACCCAGTTTAGTCCCGACCTAATTCTAATGCATGATTTGGGCCTTGAGGGCTCATGTAAGGGACTATATGATGAAATTTTATTGAAATTTGATATGATTACTAAAGAATTATGAATGTCTGTTATTTGTTCTGTAAACTCTGGTAATGCTCCGTAACCCTGTTCTGGCGATGGATTCGGGTTAGGGGTGTTACATCTAACTTGTATGCATAATTGGGAAAAGAATAAAGGATCAAATGATAAGCCATGTATAAATGCAAATTGTGTCCAGCAATATACTTATAGGCTAAATGTAAACCATGTTGAGCTGAAATATGTAGATGGTGCCTAGAACTTTATTTTTGCTATAAATGGGAAGAACCAAAAGAAGAAAATATAAAAACTCAAGAAATTATCGTATTAAAAAAGATAATTAAAATATTAGAAGTAAGAATGTCTCTAATGGAACAAAGAATGGACAACCACTTCTATATAGAAGATGAAGAAACTATTAGAAATGATCATAACCTTAGGGTCGCTGCCAGACAACCCTCACCTGAAGATATTTACGATTCGAGGTCCTATAGCTAGACGGCCGAGAATGAATGTGAAAAGAAGATGAAAGAATCGTGTGATACTATAGCTAGCTACGATCCCCTACAAGAGGAATCACTCGACTTAGCCCTTTGGCGGGCGGGCTTCGAGGACCCTACTTACTAATTCTTTATGCATGGATGTAGGAAGAGCCAACTGCTTTCTTTGGGATCTGCGCTTAGGGTACAATCTATTTATTATAATTATAGTACACAACCGAGTTTCTTAATAAAGAGAAGTTGGGGACATAGTAAACCTCCTACTATAAGAGCGATTCCCTGGGACCGGAAGGGGAAAGATTTTGTAACAGCTCGTTTTCAAAAAAATCGAAACAGTGGTTTCGGGATCACAAAACTGATTCCGAGTGGAAACTTTATTTTAATATTATTTTATGGTCTATAGTATGATGGAAATGTCATATGAAAATTTCGTAAAGAAATTTTACCAGTTACATGTCTAATTTGACAAAGGACCAAATTGTACAAAGTGCAAAAGTTGAGTTCTAAAAGCTAAAGGGATTAAATAGCTATAGAAATTTAAAGTGAAGGTCCTTATACAGCAAATAGACCATTTAAAAATGATTACTGGTTAAGGATGATGATTCATCCATGGAAAATAAAATAAAGAAAAGGATGAAATTGGAAAGTGAAAAAAATAAATATGATAAATGATAAAAAAATGAAAATATCATCAATTTATCATCATCTTTCCAAAATAAAACATGGAAACCCTAGCTAAGAGAAAGTGAGCTCAAGCAAGCTATTTTGGCTTAATTGCGTAAGTAATCTTGTCCCGTTTTTAGTAATTTTTATATATCTGAGATCATAATTGCTTAATTTAGCTATCTCGGGGACTAATTTGCAAAGTTATCAAAGTACTAGGGTTTTGGTATGGATGAGTATGCTGAAATTTTGAAATTTATGGTAGATAATAAGAGGTTGTTGATAGATAAACAACTTTTGTAAAGTGAATTTTGATGAAATTGTGATTTTAGGACTAAATTGTAAAGTTGTAAAATTCATGAAAAATTCTAAATTTTTACGAAATACATGGGCTGTAAATGTTGCATGTAAAATTTGTCTAGGCTTGGAATGAGGATTAAATTGCATGAATTTTATTTTCTGAGCCTAGGGACGAAATAGTCATTAATTAAAAGTATAGGGGCAAAACGATAATTTTCCTAAGATGTAAATTGGATTGAATTGAGTATGAAATGATGTTAAATTTACTCATATAGATTAATGTTAAATTTACTCATATATATCTGGATAACCAAATTCGAAGTTAGAACGAGGAAAAGAGAAAATGTCGGATTAGTAGATTCTATGTACACGAACATTTGTCGAGGTAAGTTCGTGTAACTAAATTGTTCATATTTATATGCTTGAATTGAATTTTTTGTATGTGAATTATATAAATGCCATATACATGAAATTGGTTACATATCCAACAAAGCTCGATATATATTAAATCCCGTTTGAATAATGGAATTTGATGGATATAAGATTTCCCGATTAGTTGTGGTCCTACATATGTTGTGGAAACACTATAGCTCTTACGAGCATTCTATTGAAAGACCTCTCGAACTTCCCGTTACATGGTTCTTGCGAGCATCCTGATCGGTAGTGATCCTATATGTGTTGCAGACTATTGCAGTTATTTGTGAGCATCCTGTTATATGATCGGTTGTGATCCTGCATATATTGCAGACACAAACGCATCTTTTTGTGAGTGTCCTATTTTATGATCGGTTGTGATCCTGCATATGTTGTAGACACAAGCGCAGCTCTTTCTGAGCATCTTGATAGGGCTTGCTTGAACTTCCCGATATATGGCTATCTGGAGCTCCTGATTAAAGGCTCTTCTTGAGCTTCCTGATTAAAAGTTCTTTGTGAAGTTCCTGATTATGGCTCTTATGAGCCTCCTGTCATATATTCGGATAAGGTTCCTGATAGGCTCTTTGTGAGCTTTTCGATTAATGGCTCGAGAGAGGATTTCCCAATTATGTGCCTTAAAGAGCACTTCTGAATATGGATTGACGGATTTTGATTTATACACTTCAATTGTACTACCCGTATATCCATCGATGTTATTCAATGATTCAATGGGAAAAATCCTGACATGAGAAAGGATGACGATGAAATAAATTATTACACGTATCTGCCTGAAATATATAAAAATAATGATACATGATATATGGAAATATGAGATGATGATATATGAACATGGAATTTGTTTGATGAATATATTCATCCATGATTATAGATTTGTATACCTTGAGTGTACTACCCATGTGACATTGATAATTCAAATGATTTAATGGGAGAAAATCTTGATATTATATAATCTGAACTTGAGATGAATTTTTATGAAAATGTACTTGAAATACATGGATATGATTTATATATGTTATATGAATTCATGATGTGGAAAGTATATGTATATGGAAATTTGGTTATTGTTGAGCCTGTATATGTTTCTTGATATTTAAGTGAAATATGTGACTAACAAGCGTGATGAGGATATGTGCTAGGGCTTGTGACCAAATTGGTTTATTGTGTTTTACAACATGAATGAATGGTAAGCTAATTACCATGTTATATGAACTTACTAAGCATTTCATACTTACTCTATTTTATTTTTCCATTTTCTATAGTAATTCGGAAGCTTGTTGGCTTGGAAGTTTGGCAGAGATCACTTATACTATCCATTATCCTATTTCAGTATATATATGGTAAATCAATTATAGTTATAATGGCATGTATAGGTTATCTAGCCAATAATGGCATGTAAATGTTTTGAATGAAACTAGCCATTGGAATAGCTTGTGTTTGACATATTTTGATATGTTTATAAGTGGATCTATCATGTTTGAAGAATGAATGTGATCATGCATATATGCATTTGGTAACTAAGTAAGTATGAATGATAGTTTAACATGATAGTAAATTGACATCTGAGGTGCTTAAGAGTACATGGGTTGTATGTGATGATATGTCATGCATGAGACTCAGCTTTAACTTGAATTAATTGTTTTAAAATGGCTTGCAAATATGTTAAAGTATTGGTGTAAGAGGAAGACAAAATGGGTGAGAAATGTGGCTTGGAAAATAGCCTATCTTTGTCCACACGGGCAGAGACACGGGCGTGTGTCTTAGCCTGTGTGACACACGCCTAGCACATGGGCGTGTGACTTGGCTGTGTGTCCACTGCATCTTTAAAATGTCAAAAAAATGCTCAAAATTGATCACATGGCCTGGCACACAGGTGTGTAGATTGGCCGTGTGACATCTGCACCTACACACGACCTAGAACATGAGCGTGTGGATTGGCCGTGCAACCTAAGTCAGAGAGTTACATGGCTTGAGAGATGGGTGTGCCCTTGGCCGCGTGAGCCACACGGCTTGACCACATAGGCGTGTAACCTCTGCACCTAGGAAAAAATTTGAGATTTTGCAAAAAATTATCTAAGTATCCGATTTAGTAACAACTCGTGTTTAATGCATGTTTTGGACCTAGAGGGTTCATATAAGAGACTTTATGATTGATTTCTGACATGAATATTGTATGGTGTAAAATATCTGTTATTTGATCTGTAAGTTCTAGTAATGCTCCGTAACCTTATACCGGCGACAGTTTTGGGCTACGGGTGTTACATTTATTGGTATCAGAGCTACGGTTTAGTCAATTTTGGACTAACGTAAAGTATACGAGATTAGCTAGACATGCCATTATATAACCTGCGATAGTGTGATATCTCCCGAATTTGATAAGAATTGTTTTACTAATAGATAGATGCTTTCCAACTGAGCTAATTCTGATAATGCTAAAAGCAATACTCAAGTGTTTGAGTAAAAATGTTACTTATGCTGAAATGAAACTTATAAAAGTATGAAATAAATGTTTTATAATGAACATGTTGATGGTAAATGTTATATTATATGTGTATATTTATGAAAGTTAAATTTTGAGGCTTTACGACCTCCACCCCCTCACCAGTTCTGTTTTATACAATGAAATTCACAATTTGAGGCTTTACGACCTCCACCCCTTCACCAGTATAATTTTATACAATGAAATTTACAATTTCAGGCTTTACGACCTCTACCTCCTCACCAGTACAGTTTAATATAATGACATTCACAAGATTTATATTGATTAAGTTCACAAGTGTGAAACTGAAGAGTTCAGTGGTTGAATGATTAATAATGCAGTCAGAGCTGAGAATGGGTTAGTAAGTAAAGATGGTTTTAAAAGAGATATCAGATTTTTCTAAAGATTATTCGGGATACGCAATGTCACTATTAAGGAAGAAGTTATTCATGAGTAATTGACTTATTCAGGTATGGTATTTACAGAACGGATTAACCGAATTTTTTTCTGAATTGGTTCCTTTAGTGAACTGAATAATGTGAGATTATTGATGAATTTATTAGTCAGTGGAATAGTGATGAAATTGCAAAGATATCTGAATGCAGTTGTTATAATCGGGTATTTTACAGTGATTTCTTATGGGTATTTTATATATTCTTTGATGCTCAAAGATATATGTAACTGTTCATTTTCAGATGTGATTCTTATCACATAGAAAGGTTAGTAAATCATGATATTAGACGAAATTATTGTTAGTCTGGTTGATTTATGATCGACATTGCTCTATCTTCCTCTAGTTTTCTAAACTATTATGTTTGATAGAAGACTTGATGAAAAGATTCATAGGATACTATTTTCTACTTCTATTGGTTGAAGCTCTGAATTGTAAATATGCAAGTTATATTGTCTTTATCACAAATGTTTCTAGTGCGTATGTGCATTATTACTCTTCTGGATTTTCTCTAGGATATCATCATTCTCTTTATCATTCAATATGGGTTGTATTTTTAGAAATTCAGTAAAGTTTTACATTTTGGATTTCATTATCTCAGTTTTCTTGTTATTCTTATGGTCTGATCTTATTTATCAAACATGATTTATCTGTAAAAGATATTCATTGGCCAGAGGTAATTACATTCATTGTTATAAATTCTGACTCAATCATGTAGTTTGGTGATATGGATCACAGATTGTAGAAACTGTATTACTACACTGGTTGTTATTGGAGCCACTTTCGGTTTTCCTCTTTTATTTTGGTGTGCACTGTTGATGTTGAGAAAAATTCAAAGCTTCGATGTTAATAATTGAAATTGCTACATCAATGACACGGTTATTACAAAAAAAATGTAAGATTTGAATGGTCTGATAAGTGTCAACAAAGTTTTGATCAGTCAAAAGCCTTGTTGATTGAAGCATCAATTCTGGTTCAGCCTAAATCGGGTAAGGAATTTGTGATTTACAGTGATACATCATCAAATGGTTTAGATTGTGTTTTGATGTACAAAGGAAAAGTAATGGCCTATACTTCCAGACAGTTAAAATCGTATGAAAAGAATTACCCGATACATGATTTAGTATTTGCAACTATTATATTTGCACTGAAAATTGGTGACATTATCAGTTGGTGAAAAATGCTATATATTTACTGATTATAAAAGTTTAAATTATCTGATGTCGCTAAAAGATTTGAATTTGAAACAGAGTGGATAGCTAGAGCTATTGAAAGACTATGATTTGATAATTCATTTTCATTTGGGAAAAACAAGTGTAATTGTTTATACTCTGAGTAGAAAATCTCTGTTTGCCTTACAAGCAATGAATACCCAATTATTATTGTTTGATGATGGCTCAAGTTTTAGCTGAGCTTAAAGCTAAACCGATGTTTTTACAACAGATCTGTGAAGCTCAGAAAAATGATAACGGGTTGCAAGTTAAACGGATATAGAGTGCGTCCACCTTTGATTTAGAATTTCAGAATGGATCTGATAATTGTCTGTTATTTAGAGGCAGAGCCTGTATACTAAAAGATTTAGAGCTTGTACAAAAAATTTTACACGAATGCTCACAGTGATACTATGTTTGCTCATTCGGGGAAATAATAAAATGCATAACAATTTAAAACAGATATACTGGTAGTCTGAAATGAAATGTTGTATTTCTGAAATTGTATTTAAATGTTTGATATGTTAGTAAGTTAAAGCTGAACATCAGATACTGATACCTTCGGGACTGTGCAGTCAATGACGATACAGAAATGGAAATGGGATAAAGTTACTATGGATTTTGTATCAGGATTACCCTGTTTCTGAAAAAGAAAGATGTTACTTGGGTAATCGTCGATCATTTGACGAAGCCTGCATATTTTATCCTGGTATGAATAGATTTTTCACTTAATAGATTGTCTGAATTATCTAGATCTGAGATTGTCAAGTTTCATGGTATGCCAATTTCCATTAATTCTGATTGAGATTCATGGTTGATATCTCGATTTTGGAACAAATTACAAGAAGCTCTGGGTATGCGGTTACATTTTAGTATCGCATTTCATCCTCAGATGGATGGTCAATCTGAATGTGTGATTTAGATTCTTGAAAATATGTTTAGGTGCTGTATTTTAGAATTTGAAGGTAATTGGAAAAGAAATAATTATCGTTAGTTGAATTCACATTATAATAATAGTTTCTAGTCAAGTATTAAAATGGCACCGTACGAAGCTCTGTATGATCATGAATGTAAAACTCCATAGTATTAGATTGAGCTTAGTAAGAAATGAATACATGGAATTGATCTGATCCGTGAAATCGAAGAAAAAGTGAAAGTGATCAAAGATAGTTTTAGGCCATTTCTGATCGTCAGAGATCTTGTGCGGATCTTAAATAAAAAGAAATAGATATCTGAGTTAGTGATAAAATATCCTTGAAAATTTAGCCATGGAAGAATTTTTCTGGTTTGGTCGTAAAGGCAAATTAAAGTTGCGATTTATCGTGCCATATAAGATCATTGGAAAGAATCAGAGTTGTTGCATACTGATTGACATTATTGCCAGAACTTGACAGAATTCACAATGTTATTCATGTGTATATGTTACGACGGTATCGACCAAATTCATCACATGTTAATTCTCTAATATATATTGAAATTTAGCTTGACATGACTTACAGTGAGGGACTGATTGAAATTCTAGCATGTGAAGTGAAAGAAATGAAAAAGCTACTTGGGAATTCGAGGAACTTACGAAAAAGCAATATCTAAACCTTTTACAGGTAAAATTTTTGAGGACGAAAATTCTTAAGGGGGAGAGTTGTAACAGCCCATTTTTGAAAAAATTGGAACTTTGGTTTCGGGACGAAAATCCGATTCCAGAAGGGAAATTTATTTTAATATTATTTTATGGTCTATAGTATGATGGAAATGTCATATGAAAATTTCATAAAGAAATTTTACAGGTTACATGTCTAATTTGATAAAGGAACAAATTGCACAAAGTGCAAAAGTTGAGTTCTAATAGATAAAGGGATTAAATAGTTATAGAACTTTAAAGTGGAGGTCCTTATATGGAAAATAGACCATTTAAAAATGCTTAGTGGTTAAGGATGGTAATTCATCTATGGAAAATAAAATAAAGAAAATGATGAAATTGGAAAGTGAAAAAAATAAAGATGATAAATGATAAAAAAATGAAAATGTCATCAATTTATCATCATCTTTCCTAGTAAAACATGGAAACCCTAGATAAGAGAAAGTGAGCTCAAGCAAGCTATTTTGGCTTACTTGGGTAAGTAATCTTGTCCCGTTTTTAGTAATTTTTATATTTTTGAGATCGTAATTGCTTAATTTAGCTATCTCGGGGACTAATTTGCAAAGTTATCAAAGTACTAGGGTTTTAACATGGAGACGTATGCTGAAATTTTGAAATTTATGGTAGAAAGTGAAAGGTTGTTGATAGATAAAAAACTTTTATAAAGTGAATTTTGATGAAATTACGATTTTAGGACTAAATTGTAAAGTTGTAAAATTCATGGAAAATTCTAAATTTTTACGAAATACATGGGCTGTAAATGTTACATGTAAAATTTGGCTAGGCTTGGAATAAGGATTGAATTGCATGAATTTTATTTTTTGAGCCTAAGGATGAAATCGTCATTAATTAAAAGTATAGGGGCAAAACGGTAATTTTGCCTAAGATGTAAATTGATTTGAATTGAGTATGGATTGATGTTAAATTTACTTGTATAGATCCGGATAGACCAAATTTAGAGTTAGAATGAGGAACAGAGAAAATGTCGGATTAGTAGATTTTACTTACACGAACATTTGTCGAGGTAAGTTCGTGTAACTAAATTGTGCATATTTATATGCTTGAATTGAATGTTGTGTATTTGAATTGTATAAATGCCATATACATGAAATTGGTTACATATTCGACAAAGCCCGATAAATATTAAATCTCGTTTGAATAATGGAATTCGATGGATATAGGATTTCCCGATTGGTTGTGGTTTTGCATGTAACACCCCTTACTCATATTCAACGCCGGAACATGGTATGAGGCATTACCGGACATAAACTCAAGCAATCATACAAAACTGAGACTTAAATTTCCTTCCAAATTAAAACCTTTCACACACATTCATAACGTCCCTTATATGAGCCTACAAGGCCCAAAACATGCTTCTAGAGTGATTCGGGACTAAACCGAGATTTTAGGAAGATTTTATGAAACTCAAAAAAATTTTGAGATTTTAGGGGCACACGCCGTATGGGTCAATGGACATACCCGTGTGGCATGTCACACGCCTGTGTGCTTAGGCCGTGTCGATTTTAGGGTGTATTTTGTTTATGACGTCAGCAACAAATGGTAGCCACACGGCCAAGTCACACGCCCTTGTGCTAGGCCATGTGGTCGATTTTATAATCTTGATTTTTCATAAATCAGGTGCAAACTTCACATGTCCAGGGCACACGCCCATGTCCTAAGGCCGTGTCCCTCACACGGCTTTGTCTTAGTCCATGTGGTCAATCTTGGACATTCTGTTTTGCTAAATTAAGGTGCAGGGGACACACAGGCGGATCACACGCCCATGGGGGCAGACCGCGTGCCACACACGACCTAGACACATGCCCGTGTATCTACCCGTGTGGACAAACACAAGGCTATTTTCCAAGCCAATTTGTCACCCTTACTTGCAAACATTCACACAACATCACATGTCATATTATTAAGCATATAAATGCAATCAAACCAGCCACAATCATGCAATAACACATCATTTACATACTTACATCCATCTTTCTAATAGCACAATGCTTTACCAATGTTATTCATGCCAATTTCATATTTATAAAAACATTAACCCATAGCTTGAACCCATAAACATCCTTAGCCAACTTAACTAGTCAACAACAAGGCTATTAACCATATCCATCAATTTTCAAGCAAACATAAACCACATTTCAAAACATTCAATTTTCAAGCAAACATAAACCACATTTCAAAACATTGGCATAAGCACTTGAAAATTGATACAATCAACATAAGCCATCATTCATGGTTATGTACAAATTGGACTATAAACCATTCTAGGCCAACACATTTGGCCACATTAATAATGACATAATTAATCAAAAGACTAAGTCCCTATACATGCCATAAACTTAAAATACTTGCATTCACTTATACCCAAATGATATCTTGATAGTGTGATAGCATCTTCGACGATCTCCAACCCGAGCTAGCTAACTTAACCTATAGGAGATAGGAAAAGAAGGGGAGTAAGAAATAGTGCTTAGTAAGTTCATATGCATATAATAAACAACTATCAACATTCATTCGTTTTACTCATCCATAGGAATATTATTAATACAATTTGTATTAAACCTCATGATTACCACTTACTCATTCATAATGCTTACTCTTTTATTTTACAAACGCTATTGCATGCCTTGGCATAAGACTAGCAGCCATAATCTCCCCATTATAACATATCACATTATTTAGCCAATTATTTCAACTCTCTTAACAACATGCACATCATTTACGAGTGATCATAGCTTCAACATATAGCTTAACAATCTTTCACTTATCTGTAGCTCATGTCTCTCTATGTTTTCATAATGACTTTAATCAACGATTACGCCTGTCTTTCCTTTTTCTCATATCAAATGAATCACAGTTTAGCATATACATCGTACTATATCACAACCCAAATTAGACTCATAAGCCTAATATATGGTCATTTTCAAATCTTATCATGCATCCATTCATCATAAATGTATATCATTGATCGCAAGGTTATCAATATCTCACAGGCATAACTTATTCGTGTACATTCTTACCAAGAATTCATCATATACCGAATTCAATTCACATGAGTTCTGCGTACATACCTGTATCACTTCATAACATAATCATAGCCTTTCATATCATTGATGAAATCTTTAAATTACCCGTTGAACTACTTGGAATACTAAAGGATACCCGGGAAGCCTCATACACATAGTAAGATGCCAATGCCATATCCCATATATGGTCTTACATGGGATCACATATCGATGCTCATAGCCGAGCTATGGTTTTACACGATGTCTCATATCGAGGCCATGTCCCAGACATGGTCTTAAATGAAATCACATATTGATGCCATATCCCAGATATGGTCTTACACGAAATGACACATAACCCTAATGTCATGGCATTTGTATCTTATCTATTCCTAAGGTTCAACCAGGAATTTTACCACATCGAATCTTCGTCGAATGTACTCATAACAATAAATAAACAATTCATGCAATATCAAATATTAAATGCATAATATAAATTTGCATTCTTTACACACGAACTTACCTCAATACTGAAAAGGTAAAACGGACCTAATCGTCAATTTCTCTCTTTTTCTCCCGTTCTAGGTTCGAACCACATTTTCTTTGATATATAACATCACATTTAGTCTATTTATTATTCAATGTGATCCAAAAATCACATTATGGAAAGATTATGTTTTTGCCTCTGAAGTTTAACATATTTACACTTTTACCCCTAGGCTCGTAAAATGGAATGTGTTTAATTTCTTTGTAACCCAAGCCTAGCCGAATCATTTTCATGCTTATAGCAGCCCACATTTTCCACTAAAACACACTTTTATGACATATTTTATAACTTTTACAAATTAGTCCTTTTAGGCATTTTTACCGAAAATCACTTAGTAATAGTTGTTTCTCTAACCATAAACATGCATAATCTACCATTAAAAATAAAAATACACAAATTTATAACATGGTTAAAACCCTAGACCTTCATCATATCTCAAATAAATGGTAGAAATAGGTAGATCAAGATACAAGGATTTCAAAAACGTAAAAATCATTAAAAACGGGGCAAGAACGGACTTACTATGGAGCTTACAAAGCTTGAACAAAACCTTAGCCATGGCTTCCATGGTATATTCAGCCAAGGCATGAAACCTTAGCCATGGCTTTCATGGTATATTCAGCCAAGGCATGATAAATGAAGAAGATGACATTTTTTTCTCATGTTATTTTGGCTTTATTAGCCAAATTACTAAAATACCCTTAATGAAAAACAATTTAAAACATACCTAACCATGTCCATATTTGTCCACAAATTAAGTAATGGTCTAATTACCATCTAAGGACCTCTAATTTAAAATTTCATAGCAACTGGACACCTCTACCTTCTAGAACTTAAGTTTTGTACTTTTTACTATTTAGTCCTTTTGACTAAATTGAGTGCCCTAACGTTGAAATTTTCGAACAAAATTTTCAAGAAATAATTTTGTGAAATTTTAGACCATAAAAAAATAATAAAAAATAATTTTCTTACGTTGGATTTGTGGCCCCGAAATCACTGTTCCAACTAGGCCCAAAATCGGGCTATTACACTGCATATGTTGTGTACAAACCATAGCTCTTACGAGCATTCTGTTATAAGACCTCTTGAGCTTCATGTTACATGGTTCTTGTGAGCATCCTGATCGGTAGTAATCCTGCATGTGTTACAGACTAGCACAACTTTTTGTGAGCGTCCTGTTATATGATCGTTTGTGATCTTGTATATATTGTGGACACAAATTCAACTCTTTGTGAGCGTCCTATTTTATGGTTGGTTGTGATCCTGCATATGTTGTAGACACAAACGCAGCTCTTTCTGAGCGTCTTGATATGGCTCACTTGAACTTCCCGATATATGGCTATTTGGAGCTCCTGATTAAAGGCTCTTCGTGAGCTTCCTAATTAAAAGTTCTTTGTGAAGTTCCTGATTATGACTCTTATGAGCTTCCTGTTATATAGCCCAGATAAGCTTCTTGATAGGCTCTTTGTGAGCTTCCCGATTAATGGTTCTTTGTGAGCTTCCTGTTATATGGCTCGAGAGAGGATTGCTTGATTATGTTCTTTAAAGAGCACTTCTAAATATGGATTGACGGATTCTGATTTGTATACTTCAAGTGTATTACCTGTGTATCCATCGATGTTATTCAATGATTCAATGGGCAAAATCTTATCATGAGAAAGGATGACCACGAAATAAATTATTACACGTATCTGCCTGAAATACATGAAAATAATGATACATGATAGATAAAAATGTGAGATGATGATATATGAACATGGAGTTTTTTTGATGAATATATTCATCCATGGTTATAGATTTGTATACCTTGAGTGTACTACCCGTGTGACATTGGTATTTCAAATGATTTAATGAGAGAAAATCTTGATATGAGATGATCTGAACTTGAGACCAATTTTTATGAAAATGTACTTGAAATGCATGGATAGGATTTGTATATGTTATATGAATTCATGATGTGAAAAGTATATGTATATGGAAATTTGGTTGTTGTTGAACCTGTATATGTTTCTTGATATTTGAGTGAAATACATGAATAACAAGCATGATGAGGATATGTGTTTTGCATGTTTATCTTGAACATGAATGAATGGTAAGTTAATTACTATGTTATATGAACTTACTAAGAATTTCATGCTTACTATATTTTATTTTCCCCTTTTCTATTGTAATTCGAAAGCTCGTTGGATTGGAAGCTTGATAGAGATCAGTCACACTATCCATTGGCCTATTTCGGTATATATATGGTAAATCAATTATGGTTAAAATGGCATGTATAGGTTATTTAGCCAATAATGGCATGTAAATGTTTTGAATGAAACTAGCCATTGGAATGAATTGTGTTTGACATATTTTGATATGTTTATAAGTGGATCTATCTTGTTTGAAGAATGAGTGTGATCATGCATATATGCATTTGTTAACTAGGTAAGATGTGATCATGCATATATGCATTTGTTAACTAGGTAAGTATGAATGATAGTTTAACATGATAATAAATTTTCATCTGAGTTGCTTAAGAGTACATGGGTTGTATGTGATGATATGTCATGCATGAGACTCTGCTTTGACTTAAATTAATTGTTTTTAAATGGCTTATGAATATGTTAAAGTATTGGTGTTGGAGGAAGACAAAATGGGTGAGAAATGTAGCTTCAAAAATAGCCTATTTTTGTCCACACGGGCGTGTATCTCAGCCGTATGTGACACACGGCTTAGCACATAGGTGTGTAACCTGGCCATGTGTCCCCTGCATCTTTAAAATGTCAAAACAGAATGCTCAAAATTGATCACATGGCCTCGCACACGGGCGTGTGGATTGGTCGTGTGACCTCTGCACCTACACACGGGCTAGCGCAGGGGCTTGTGGATTGGTCGTGTGACCCAAGTTAGAGAGTTACACGACCTGAAACATGGGCGTGTCCCTGGCCGTGTGAGCCACACAGCCTGACCACACGGGTGTGTGACCCCTACACCTACGAAAAATTTTGAGATTTTGTAAAAATTCTATGAGTACTCAGTTTAGTCCCAACTTGTTTTTAATGCATGTTTTGGACCTCGAGGGTTTATATAAGGGACTTTATGATTGATTTTGACATGAATATTGTATGGTGTAGAATATCTATTATTTGATTTGTAAGTTCTAGTAATACTCTGTAACCCTATTCTGGCGACGATTTTCGGGTTAAGGGTGTTGCAGATTTAATCTTGAAAGACTGAGCCCCCGGCTAGCAAGATCGGGAGGTTTAGTGTCCTCTTAAGAAGGAATACCCAACTTCTGGGGTCAGCTTCGATCACGAGGAGAGAAGAGCGGACCATTGAAAGTCTCAATTCCTCTCAGCTGGCTTGATTGAAGGAGTGAGAATCGGGTGTGGGATAGAACTATTTATCTCAGAGAGGTCTATGTAAAATTCTAGGAAAACGTCAACGGCTGGCTTCTTATTTATCAAAGACAAATAAAATACATTATAAAGAATTAATTGATGAGTAGGACATTTGGGAATGAAAAAATTGTTAGTTTGCAAAATTTGAATTAGTCGATTTATTAGATTTTCATTTTGATGTACTTGTTTTCGTTTTCAACAATTCATGGAAGAATGAATAGAGGAAAAACTTATGAATCTCTTAGCTACTGAAAAAGACCTTATGATAGTCAATATGGGCCTCACCACCCATCAATGCATGGTGTTCTTCGTCTCATTGTTACTCTAGATGGTGAAGATGTTGTTGACTGTGAACCAATATTAGGTTATTTACACAGAGGAATGGAAAAAATTTGTGGAAAATCGAACAATTATACAATATTTTCCTTATCTAACTTGTTTGATTATTTAGCCACTATGTTTATGGAAGCAATAACTGTAAATGGACCAGAATAATTGGGGAATATTTAAGCTCCTAAAACGGCCAGCTGTATCAGAGTAATTATGTTGGAGTTGAGTCGTATAGTTTCTCATCATTATGGCTTGGACCTTTTATGACAGATATTGGTGTACAGACCCTCTTTTTCTATATTTTCAGAGAAAGAGAATTAGTATATGATCGAGAATGAGTATATGATCTATTCGAAGCTGCCACCGATATGAGAATGATGCATAATTATTTTCATATTGGAGGAGTGACGGCCGATCTACCTTACGGCTGGATAGATAAATGTTTGGATTTCTGTGATTATTTTTTAATAAGAATTGTTGAATATCAAAAACTTCTTACACGAAATCCTATTTTTTTAGAATGAGTTGAAGTGATAGGTGTTATTGGTGGAAAAGAAGCAACAAATTGGGGTTTATCCGGCCCAATGCTACGAGCATCTAGAGTTAAATGATGTCTTCAAAAAATTGATCATTATGAGTGTTACGATGAATTTGATTGGGAAATCTAGTGGAAAAAAGAAGGAGATTCATTAGCTCGTTATTTAGTTCGAATCAATGAAATGACGAAATCTATAAAAATAATTCAACATGCCCTGGAAGGAATTCCGGGTGGTCCCTGTGAGAATTTAGAAATCCGATGCTTTGATTGAGAAAGGGATCCATAATGGAATGATTTTGAATATCGATTCATTAGTAAAAAACCTTCTCCCACATTTGAATTGCCGTGACAAGAACTTATGCGAGAACGGAAGCCCCAAAGGAAGAATTAGGAATTTTTCTGATAAGGGATCAAAGCGGTTTTCCTTGGAGATGGAAAATTCGCCAGAAGGGACTAGTAAAGGTAAAGAGATAATGGGGCAAGAAAGGCCACAAATACCTGATGACCTAGACTTATGTCATAATATCCCAATATGTAGAGTCCCCTAAAAAATACACAAATATTTGATACTTATAAAAATAAAAATAAAAGATTATGACATAGAAGGAATGGCTTTGATTGATACAGGATATACACAAACCAAAATCAATGAAACAAGTACCAAAAAATATAAAATAAATTAAAAGAACCAAGAAGAGGAAGACAAATGGGTAGATCTATAACCTATACCTTTCACCAAATAGATAAAATTGAAATAAAATTATTGATCAATTAATAAAATAAATAAATTTAAATTAACTAATATAGCCTTACGAGACCTTACTATCGATAAATATATAGCAATACTTGGCCTTAACTATATTTTATACAATAATAATATGATGATATTAACAAATGATTATGTGACTTTTAGTCAGAATCAAACTACTCGCTGTACAAAGCCTAATCAGAGTTCTATTGAAAAGCATGGTAGAACGCTATCAAAAAAAAAAAAAAAAAAAA
Organism: Gossypium rotundifolium; assembly: GCA_025506655.1. NCBI lineage: Eukaryota > Viridiplantae > Streptophyta > Magnoliopsida > Malvales > Malvaceae > Gossypium > Gossypium rotundifolium. The sequence continues at coordinate 115,117,935 of CP106732.1, read as the reverse complement.
AAGAAAATTGCAAATGCCAAAGTAGTCAAAATAACAATAAAGAAGAATATACAGAAGAAGATCTTTGCTATATAGAAATAGAAAAATATTTAATAAATCATCAAGAATACCAAAAAATATTGGACATAGAATTAGAACAAATGCAGAGTTGATTGGAAAGACAGGAATAATAGGAGAAAAACCACTAGCTCATTGGGAATAAACAAAGGTAGAATATAAAATAGAAATTATAAATGAAGATAAAGAAATAAGAGCTAATGTTATACCAGCCTCAAACCAAGAATTAGAATGGTATAAGCAACAAATAAGTGAGTGAGAAAAGATGAAACTTATAAGGAGAAGTGAATCAAACATAGGTGTTAAAAATATAACGTCAATAATGACAATTTATCGCAAAGAAAAGAGAAATAAATCAACACACATATTTTACGTGGAAAACCCTTTCGGGAAAAAAACCACGGGCAGAGGACAAGAAAATTCACTATGTTGAATTCTAATAATTACAAGAGGAATATACTATGTCTATTTATAGGCTTGTAAAACCATACTCTAATAGGAGTGTAGTAAGATTGAAACACCTTATTCTAATCAATATAAAATAGATGGAGTTTAATAAGGTTTAAAAAACCTTATTTAAAATAAAATAAAAGAAGTGTTGTTGTAACCATTTTTTGGAAAACAAATCGACTTGGGTTTTGAAAAAACGAAAATAAAATGGGAGTCGCCACCAATCCTTTTTGTTGAGGTGTGATCGGGTCACCTCGTAAAACTGTTGTTTTTAGTAAATAGTTTGATTTATCAAAACAACGATTTTAGTCTACGAAACTTAGAAAATGGGTTCGGGAGTCGGTTACATACGAGGAAGGGTTAGCACCCTCGATACGCCTAAAATTAGTACCGAATTGATTATTAATGTCCTAATGTCGAAAATTGGAAAAGATTTTAAAATACAAACCCTTTTAGAAAATATTTCGATAATTCGAATTGGATATCGAAATTCTCTGGTTCCGAAAAGATGAAATATCATATCCTGCACGATAGGACACGATGTTTCAACCTCGACACCAAGATCATTTCATGATTTCCAATATTCATGCGTTGTGATTTTAAAATGGGTATTCCACTATTTGGCCAAAAAAAAAAAAACGAAACCCAGCACGATTGGGCACGATTCCTTGAATGTCCAAATACGAAATATTGCCTTTATTTAAGAAAACACGGTCAAAATCTTAGAAAGATATTTAGTCATTTAGACGAACGGGAAATCGAAACCCAGCATGATTGGGCACGATTCCTCGAACTTCTAATACAGAATATCGATCATTTTAAAGCTTGATGTATCGAATAAAGGTTAATGTAACATAAGTTTATAATACAATGCAAAAAAAAAAAAAATTACAATACGGATGTGCGCAGCAAAAATGGAAATAAATGCGTTAGTATGAATGAAGACATAAAAGATGAAAAATGAAATAGAATAAAATAAACGAGCCAAAATGAAGATAATGAAAATAAAAGTGAGAATGATAGATAAAATGAGTACAAATACGAAAAGAAAATGTAATTATAATAGTAATAATAAAAATAATAGCAATAATAATAGAAAAGAAATAATAACATAATAACGGAGGTAATAATAAGATAATAAAAATAATAATACTAATAAACATAACAAAAGTAAAAATATGTTGGGAAGGATAATTACAATGAAAAGAAAATAATAATAATATGGTAATATTATTATGGTAACGATCATAATAATAGTAATAATAATAATATAATGATAAAAATACTAAATCATAATAATAATAATAATAATAATAATAATAATAATAATAATACATTAATAGGAAAACAATTATAATAATAATAGAAAATACAAAAGAATAAAAATGATAATAATAATACTGTAATAGTAATTTTAAATAATCATGAATTTAAGAGTAAACTAATAAAAAATGGACTAAAATCGGATTAAAAAAGGGCTTTTGGGAAAATCTGAAATAAAAGTAAAGCTAAAAAGGACCTATTTGAAGTGCCCGAATTACATGGGGGACTAAAATTGGAAATAACCCATTCCCTTCGAAACGCCTAGCAGCAAAGGGACCGAAATGGAATCAAAATAAAATTTGAGGCCAAAATTAAAAAAATTGAAAACTTGATTACAAAATTCTGGAAAGACGGAGGGGCTGCGCGAATAAATTCCCCTTTTGTGAAAAACACGCGGATCCTACCTGGAGCGGGTCGGGAAATCGGGTCGAAGCTTGAAACAACGTCGTTTTGGGCGTTAAGGGCCAGCTCCAAAACGACGTCGTTTTGGAAGGCTATTTAAAGCCCAGATTTCTGAAAAAAATCATTTCTCCTACTTGTTAAAAAAAAAAAATTCTAATCTCTCCTTTTTTCCTCTGCAGGTTTAGGGTCGGTGCGATTTTCGACAGCCAAACCGTCGTTCTCCGTCACCGACGCCGCTGCACTGGCCACCGCGCACGGTGGTCGAAAAAGGTAAAAAATTGTATATATATTTTTTAAAATTTAGAAAAAACAATAACAATATATGCGTATATATATATATGTCAAAAAAAAAAAAAGAAAGAAAAAGGCTTCGAAAATATAAAGAAAACAAATCACCTCTTTAGTCTTCGATCTGATTTTTAGTGGTTTTTTTGTTTTAATCTCTGCTTTTTGGTGTTTGGATATCTTTATTGGTGTTTGAAGTTTTTTTGAATCCGTTTCTATTGATAAAAAAAGGTCCTTTTACAAATGTTTTGAATCGGCTTTTATAGCCAAATTTTTACAACTTTTCTTTCCTTTCTGTCCTTTCTCTTTTAATACTCGCAGGTGACGGCGCAAGTGGCTGGCGGTGGAGATGACAAGGGCGGTGGCCTGCAGGTTTCGACAGTGGCAGTGACAACAGAGCAAGTGGGCAGAAGACCTAGGGGCTAGGGTTTTGGCCGTTTGTTTTTCTTCTTCTTTTTTGATTTGGGTTAGGGTTAGTGGGTTGAGTTGGGCTTGAGGGTTTTTAGGTGTTATTGGGCTTCGGTATTGGTTTCAATTTGGGTCTTGATGTTTGTTTGTATTGGGTTTATTGGGTTGTATTGGGCTGTACAATGGGCGCCGGGCAAAATTTGGTTATTATAGTTGCCCCTCTTTGCTCATTGTCGTGAAATGAGAATAGAGCAAAGACAATAGAAGAACCAATTTTTCCGGTCTTGGCCAAGCCTTGACTTCTTGGTTCTCGTCTTCTTCAAACAGCTTCAAACTCCACTGTAATTTGTTGCTTTGATCCACTCCACTGCTACTTCAACGAGATAAGTCTTGTAGCTTCAATTTGCTCCTGTTGTAACTTCGAGGGGGTGAGATTTGTTTATTTAACTTGCTCCACTGTATATGTATGTGTATCTTTAGGGAGATAAGGTTTGTGATCTTCAGCCTATTCCACTGCTGCTGGTCGGGGCAATAGGACAATCTTCAATCTATTCCATTACTGGTTAGTGGCAATAGGACAATCTTCAACCTATTCCACTATTGGTCAGTGGCAATAGAATAATCTTCAACCTGTTCCACTACTGGTCAGTGGCAATAGGACAATCTTCAACCTTACTAGATAGTTCTCTGGGGAACCTTATCTGAAATTTTCAATTTTTTTCCTTACTATCTTCAGGAAGACTTTAAATACCTCAGTGTGCGACCCGAAGCTCAACTCACCTGTCGCAATATGAGTTGATTTTTTTGAAAAATAGATATTGAAAAATACCTCGGCGTGTGACCTGAGGCTCAACTCACCTCTCGCAATATGAGTTGATTTTTTTTTTGAAAAACAAAAATTGAAAAATACCTCAGCGTGTGACCTGAGGCTCAACTCACCTCTCGCAATATGAGTTGATTTTTTTTTGGGAACAAACAGAAATTGAAAAACAAAATTGAAAATACCTCGGCATGTGACCTGAGGCTCAACTCACCTCTCGCAATATGAGTTGATTTTTTTTGAAAAAGAAATTGAAAAATACCTCGGCATAGGAGCCGAGGCTCAACTCACCTCTAGCATTATGAGTTGATTTTTGAAAAAGAAAAATAGAATTTGAAAATACCTCGGCATGTAACCCGAGACTCAACTCACCTCTCGCATTATGAGTTGATTTTTTTGAAAAACAGAAGTTGAAAAATACCTCAGCGTGTGACTTGAGGCTCAACTCACCTCTCGCATTATGAGTTGATTTTTTTTTTGAAAAACAGAAGTTGAAAAATACCTCAGCGTGTGACCCGAGGCCCAACTCATCTCTCGCATTATGAGTTGATTTTTTTTTGAAAAAGAAAAACAGAATTTGATAAATAGAATTTGAAAATACCTAGGCATTTAACCCGAGATTCAACTCACCTCTCGCATTATGAGTTGATTTTTTGAAAAATAGAAGTTGAAAAATACCTCAACGTGTGGCCTGAGGCTCAACTCACCTCTCGCATTATGAGTTAATTTTTGAAAAAGCAATTGAAAAATACCTCGGCGTGTGACCCGAGGCTCAACTCACCTCTCGCATTATGAGTTGATTTTTTTTTGAAAATATCAAAATTTCAAAACATATCATCTGGTGGAACTCGGATGTCTTCTTTTTCCTTGATTCAGTACAACTATCATCAAAGCCTCTTGCTCTACTAGATTACCTGTATATGTCATGCGTGATGTTATCATGATATGCACGTGTTTGTCTTAAATGCTTTCTTGCCTACGTGATTATGCCATGCGCATTGGGCTTGTTTGTCATATATCCCTTTTCATTACGATTTTCATGATGACCTACATTCATTACTTCGATTCTTGACTTTTCTTACAAGTTTCGTACCTATCCTCTAGCTTTACGAGTAATCTGCGTTTCTCGTATATCACCCTTTTGCCCCCTGTTGAACTTTGTCCTTGCTTTGAGGCTCTTGCACTTACCAAATTCTCATCCAGGTAATGCTCAACATTCATTTTGTTTAGAGTATGTAATTTCACTATTTATCATTTAAATGAACCAAACATGATATACATGAAAATGGCAAAGTAGGTATGAAAGGGATACCTCACACTCATATTTACTTCAAAAGCAACAAGCAAACAAAATTGACAAGGAATATTTCAATAAAGAAAACATTATAAAAAAGGAAAGCAGGTTCAATTGTCGCAAATGCTCTAGATATCCAACGCATGAACTTCTCCACGTTTCTTCATCCTTGATCTTTTAGAGCAAAGCTTCTTGTGTAGAAGATTTTGAGCTTCCGAGTCTACTTCAAATATTATAATCTCTGCATTTGACTCTCTGTTCAAATCGTCTTGCTCTTTATGTCTGAACCCCCTTCATTAGGATGCCCTTTTAGGTTTTCATCCTAATCTTTTTGTTTATCAAAATGCCCTTTCGGGTTTTCATCTTGATCTTTTTTTTCACCAAGGCGCCCTTTTTGGGTTTTCATCTTGATCTTTTTTTTAGGCATAGTACTTTTTCATGGCATCTGAGTTCACTGGATTAGGTAACTCCTTCCCATCCATCTCAGTGAGAATCAAAGCTCCACCTGAGAAAGCCTTCTTTACGACGTATGGCCCTTCCCAATTTGGTGCCCATTTTGCTCTTAAATCTTTTTGTATTGGGAAAATCTTTCTCAGTACAAATTCTCCCTCGCGAAATTCTCTTGGCCGCACCTTCTTATCATGGGCGTGATCATTCTCTTCTGGTACATCTGTCCATGGCGGATCACCTTCAAGCATTTTTCTTCGATAAGATTTAGCTGGTTATATCGAGCTCGAACCCATTCTGATTCTTCTAGTTTCGACTCTATTAAGACTCGTAGAGAGGGGATCTCAACTTCGATGGGCAGCTCAGCTTCTATTCCATAGACTAGAGAGAAAGGAGTTGCTCCCGTAGATGTACGCACAGATGTACGATATGCATACAAAGCGAATGGTAGCTTCTCGTGCCAGTCTTTATATGTCTCGGTCATTTTCCCAATAATCTTCTTAATATTTTTGTTACCAGTTTCTACTGCTCCATTCATCTTTGGGCGATAGTGTGAGGAGTTATGATGCTTTATTTGAAATTGCTCATACACTTCCTTCATCATGTTGTTGTTCAGATTCAAAGCATTATCCAAAATGATTCTCCCAGGCAAACCATATCGACATATGATCTCTTTTTTTAAGAACCTGCAAACTGCGGTCTTCGTCACATTAGCAAATAAAGTGGCTTCTATCCATTTTGTGAAGTAATCTATGACCATAAAAATGAATCGGTGTCCATTAGAAGCTTTTGGGGAAATTGGCCCTATAACATCCATGCCCCACATAGAAAAAGGCCACGGAGAAGTCATGACATGAAGGGGCGAAGGGGCTGTATGAATTTTATCACCAAATTTGACATTTGTGGCACTTTCGTGCGTAACTAATACAGTTGCTTTCCATCATCAGCCAGTAATAACCGAGTCTCATAATCTGCCTAGCCATAGTGAAACCATTGGCATGCATTCCACAAATTCCTTCGTGGACATCTTCAAATATTTTTCTGGCTTCAACAGCATCCACGCATCTCAGGAGCACTTGATCTTTTCCTCTTTTGTATAGAATGTCCCCATCGAGAACAAATCCCACCTCCATTCTTTTGATTGTTCTTTTGTCGTTCTCATTTGCTTGCTTGGGATATCTTTGATTCTTGACATATTCTAAGATATCATGGAACCATGGCTGTCTATTTGCTTCTTTTTCAATGCTAAAACAATGTGCAGGGACCTCATATATGCTCATTTAGAGAGGCATTATTTTCGTTTCTATGTTTACTTTGAACATTGAGGCCAAAGTGGCTAGGGCATCAGCAAATTGGTTTTCTTCTCATGGGAAGTAATTAAAAGTCACTTCTTTGAACTCTTTGACCAACTCCGCAACAATATCGCGATATTTGACCAATTTTGAATCTCTCACTTCCCAATCTCCACGGATTTGGTAAATCACCAACGCTGAGTCCCCATACACCTCTAAGATTTCGATGTTTTGTTCAATGGCTGCACGAAGCCCCGTGATGCAAGCCTTATATTCCGCAACATTATTGGTACAGAAAAAATTTAATTTGGCAGTGAGCGGATAATGGTCCCCCTCTGGTGACACTAGGACTGCTCCAATCCCATGCCCCAATGCATTTGATGCACCGTCGAAGCTCATCTTCCATGATTTCTCTTTTGACGACTCACACTCTTTTTCTGTAATGCACATCAAGTCTTCGTCTGGAAAATCAAATCTCAATGGCTCGTATTCCTCTATTGTTCGAGTTACTAAGAAGTTAGCTATCGCGCTCCCCTTTATCGACTTTTGACTCACATATATGACGTCGTACTCTGATAGTAGGATCTGCCATCGTGCCATTCTTCCTGAGAGTGCAGGTGATTCCATCATGTATTTTATTGGGTCCAGCTTTGATATTAACCACATCGTATGATACAACATATATTATCTCGAGCTTTGAACTACCTGCACCAAAGCACAATGTAATTTTTCAATTGACGGGTACTTTGCTTCATACTCTGTGAACTTCTTGCTGAGGTAGTAAATTGCCCTTTCTCTTTTCCCTGACTCATCATGTTGCCCCAGTATGCAACCCATTGAGTTTTCGAACACAGTCAGATACAATATTAATGGTCTCCCGAGAGTTGGTGGTACTAGCACTGGGGGGCTAGACAAATACTATTTTATTTTATCAAAAGCCACTTGGCACTCCTCGTTCCATTCTCCAGGATTGTGTTTTCAAAGGAGTCAAAAAATTGGGTCACACTCGTTGGTATGTTGAGCAATGAATCGAGCGATGTAGTTCAACCTCCCTAAAAATCCTCTGACTTCTTTTTGTGTGTGCGGAGGTGGTAGTTCTTATATGGCCTTTATCTTATCTAGGTCAACCTCAATACCTCTCTCACTGACGATAAAGCCTAGTAATTTTCCCAAGGTAGCCCCAAATGTACACTTGGCTGGATTAAGCTTCAGCTGGAACTTTCTTAGTCTTTCGAACAACTTCCTGAGGTTCTCGACATGCTCTCTTTCCCCCCGAGATTTGGCAATCATATCATCGACGTAGACTTCTATTTCTTTATGCATCATGTTATGGAACAACATCACCATAGCCCTCTGATATGTTGCCCTGGCATTCTTTAATCTGAATGGCATCACCTTGTAGCAGAATGTTCCCCACATCATCACGAAGGTAGTTTTCTCCATATCCTCGGGAGCCATCTTTATCTGATTGTAACCCAAGAATCCATCCATGAAAAAAAATAATGAATGTTTTGCCGTGTTATCCACCAACGTATCGATGTGTGGCAAGGAAAATTATCTTTAGGACTTGCTCGATTTAGATCGCGATAATCCACGCACATTCATACCTTGCCGTCTTTTTTCGGTACTGAGACTATGTTAGCTACCCATTCTGGGTATTTGGAGACTTGTAGGAAGCCAACATCAAATTGTTTCTTGACTTCTTCTTTTATCTTTAACAACATTTCAGGTCTCATTCGTCTTAGCCTCTATTGAATGGGTTTGCATTCTGGTTTCAGTGGGAGTCTATGGACCACTACATCCTCGTTCAGCCCTAGCATATCCTGATACGGCCATGCAAATACATCTTTGTACTCATGAAGCAAGGCGATCAAATCATGTTTGGTCTTCTCTGAAATGGGGGTCCCAATCTTCACTTCCTGCCTCTTTTCTTCATTTCCCAAGTTCACTGTCTCAATAGATTCTTGATGGGGTAGAATCTGTTTATCTTCTTGTTCTATCATTCTTAGTAAGTCAGGAGACGAGACATAATCTTCAGCATTTTCCTTAACTTTGAATTCTCCTAAACAAATAGCTTTCTCTAAATCAATTTCAGGACTTGTAACGGGATTGTTCATGTCGTTGGTATCTGAGCACCTGAAAGGTGAATGGAAAAGAAAACTATAGAGGAGCATCAAAGTATTGGAACCAAACAAACATAATGTTATGGCATGATATGAGGTACATGTAAGGATAGGCTATGAGAAGAGGGAATAATTATGAAGTTAACAAGAATGAAAATACTATGACAAAATGCATCTCCATTAATGTTCATTTAAATGATAAAGAGCTAACATAAGCTCTTACAAAAGAATCCCACTATTACTTAGGGGCAAAAAGAGAGTTAACATTGAGCATTACTCTGGAGAGGAATTACAAGAAGATCCACAGCAGTCTAGTTATTCAAAATGAATCCAGGAGGACAAGGGCGTATCAATGAAACATCTTCAATTGCATCATCCCCTTTGTCAACAACATTTATACTGACGTTCTGAAGACCCCTTTCAATCCATAACATTATGCTTTATGGATTATCTCGCCCTGGGTACATCATTCCTACAGACGTAAATGTTTTTGACAAAGGAGAATACGCTATGGGCTCCCATTCCAAATCCCGACCTGAAGCTCTTGCAATCCTCCTTTCTTGATCTTTTTGCAACAGTTTTCTTCTTCTATAATTTTAACTTATTAAGCTCTTTCTTTGGGCTCAAATGCATATAATGTGATGTAATGCAAATGCATGGAATGACTGCAAAGAGAAGCGTTGATTATGAATTCAATTCCACTAGAAGAACTTTTTTAGAAAATAAAGCTCTTTACATAAAATGGATTGCATATACGGTTTTGTCTTTATAGTCCAAGTGAAAACACGGATCTTTTTCTCCGTATCCGGATGTTATGGTCATGTCCAATGAACTTTCTTCATAGATGCCTCTTCTAGCTCCTTGTCGCTGGTTCAGACCGCACTTTTTCACTCGCTGATCTTCCACGGTGTCCGTAAGTTTCTTTAAGAAAGTCGAGATGCGACGACTCTTGAATAAACCTTTTTGGCCTGATTCATCGGGCAAAGTCTTGTATTTTTCTGTGGACTATCAGCCTTCTCTCGCCGTTTACTTGGACTATATTTGGGCGACCGTATTTGAAACACCCCACACCCGGCCCACGAGCCTGAACCGGATCTGGTATGTTCCTAAAGTAAACTGGTTTCAATAATTTTTGTTACTTAGAGAAATTTGTAAAAAAAAAAATTTTTGGAAAACTATTATTTTGAGTTGGGCTTAGATTGGAAACCCATTTATTTAATCTTGTAAATCCAATTTGATTTAATATGGCCAAAATAGTTCTTAGCACAATATTTAAAAGTAAAGTAAAAATAAAGAATAATCCATCGGGCCTTATGGCCTTATTACATCAAGTAAAACCCAAAATAAAGTTTAAGGTACCAAATAAAATAAAGTCCAAATAAAATAAAATCTCCGAATGTAGCATGGCCACCTCAAGGTCCACCGCCCGGTCCAATAACGCTCATCACCGAAAATAATTCCCACAATGGGTGAGTCAATGCACTCAATGTGCACACAATACTAACATTCAACAAATCGCATTTATGTTCAAATCATCGATCCATATCAAAATGAAATTATGATGCAACCCAAACCCAATCCTAATGGTCCATCCGCTACACACCACCCGCATTCGCCATTCACACCGTGGGACTACTAAGTCAACCCTCCATTCGCTACACACCATCAAGGTCATTGCAATCGACGTGCTCATCGCCTATATACGTTGTGTCATTAGACACTATATTCAAATAATGTAACCGAGTTACCAAATTCGATAATGTAACCGGTTACCATATTCAAATAATGTGACCGTAGTCACCATATTTCGTTAGTGAGACCAAGTCAACACCTTCGTTGGTGAGACCAAGTCAACACCTACTCTTCCCTTTCACATAAATCCCAATGCCCCAAAAATATATATATTATGCATAACTTATTTAATTTCATGTTCATATACATATATTCGCATGTTATAAAATAACATATTTCACAATCCTATCAAGTAGGAAACGCACTGGTACTTTTTGCCACATTTGTGGTACTTAGCCACATTCACATTCTTATACATATTCATATATTAAAATAATAGCCATATGAAATATCGAAGGTTAGTAAGGTTACACACCGATTTGCTTATTAGATTCCTTGAAATCTCAAGAACGATCTACCGATCTAGATTTTTACTCCTATATTCGGCCAACCATTAACATATATTAACAAACTTATTTTGCTTAAAAACCAAATCCAAGTAGGATTTGTATTACTTACCTTGTTGCCGAATTAAAAGATTGTAAATCAAATGCCGGAAATTGATAGTTTTCCTTCCTTAAATCGGCTAGCCATTAAATCGTAATTATGTCAGCTTTCACTTTTGAATAAATGGAAAATAATTCCAATTATCAAGAAAAACCTTGGCGAATGTCCTTGCCATACAATTTCCAAATCAAGAGGATTCCTTTATATGCCTCAGAGAAATTACTATAACTTCATGTGTTAGATCCGATCTAACTTTAATAAATAAAATTTGCCTTTGGCTGATTGTGCCTCACCTTAATTTCCTTGAATCTGAAATCCCGAAACTCTTTCTTTGGTATTCAGCCATGAGATATAAAAAGGGTTATTTCTTAGATCTTGATTAAAGAATTGGAAGAACAAAATTAATTGTTCTTACCTTAGATCCTTGATCCTTATATTCGATTGCTTCCTTGCCTAGAGTCACGTGGTTTTGGCTATGGAGATTTAACAGAGATCAAAGAGTGTTTTGGCTCGACAATAGCAAAGGAGAGGAGAAGAAAATAGAAGAAGAAGAAGAGATGGATTTTGCTTAAAGAGAAATTGCAAAGAGGGGAGAGAGCAAGGGATTTTCGCTACTTGGAAAGATGAGAGAAAAAGACCTTGGGTTCTCCTTTTATATAAATTTGCTAGGCCAAGAGTCCTTGACTTGGCCACCACTCTCCTTAAGATAATATTATCTCTTTTATTTAAAAGATAAAAGCCTTTAATCCATCCATTATCTCCTCAATTATCTCCTTAGAAAATAATCCTTTATTTATCTCTTATTATTCACATATTTATGTGAATAAAACTCCTTTATTTATCTCTTATTATTCACATATTTATGTGAATAAAACTCCTTTATCTCCTTTATTTATCTCTTATTATTCACATATTTATGTGAATAAAACTCCTTTATTTCTCTCTTATATTCACATATTTATGTGAATAAAACTCCTTTATTTCTCTCTTATTATTCACATATTTATGTGAATAAAACTCCTTTATTTATCTCTTATTATTCACATATTTATGTGAATAAAACTCCTTTATTTCTCTTACATATCCAAGTTTCCTAAAATGTTCAAGTTTCCATTTTGGATCATTTCCAAAATGTTTAGGTTTCCAAAATGTCTAAGTTTCCAAAATGTCCATTTCCATTTCCATTTTCATTTCCATCTCCATTTTCATTTCCATTTTCATTTTCATTTCCATTTTCATGCATTTCTAGGTTTCAAAAGTATCAAAATTTATTCATAGTACTTGAAACTTGTCATTTCATACAATTAAACCGAAATGCATAGGCCCTATTCAGATGTTACGCTTCTACCCTCCTTAAAAATAATTTCGTCCTCGAAATTACTTACTGACAGTTGTACAATCTTTCTCACCGCACTATGCTTACGCTGTGCACTTTGATCTTAATAGAACCATCATACTTTCCAGCACAATCTCTAAGTTCACGTCCCTTAGAACTCATTTCTAACGTCGCGATTTAATCGATTAAGAAGTTTTATGAATTAGTACTTTTGTTTCACTTGATTACCCGCGAAGAAATTTTATGAAAAGGAATTTAGGAGTGGTTCTTCCGTATTCATACATGCACACAGTCTTTTCATTCATTCATACATCCATCAAACAATTATGAACCTTAGTTCATTCAGAGAAACGTCGTAGTTTTATTTGTTGTTGTTTTTCCACTACCCGGGTATTTTCGTAATTTGTCAAAATAAGGTTCCTTGGTGATTTTGTCACAAAGTATTTTTGGTATTTTAAGTTCTGGTATTTTGGAAAATTTTTGAAATTGAGGTATTTCAAAATTTTTGGACCTTGTGGGTATTTTGGTAATTTTTCCACAAACCGGTAAATTGTAAAATTTTAAATCGGGATATTTCGAAGTTGCAAAACTTTGAGGGTTCTTTTGAGAATTTGTTTTCCAAGATGGTGATGTTGCAAACATTTTGAAAATCGAGGTCATTTTGGTAATTTTGGTAAGTTAGGGGCAATTTTGTAATTTTCTTCAAAATCATGGTATTTTTCATAGTTTCAAATTAGGGTTTTTATAAAATACTGAAATTGTAGCAAAACTGTTGAGTAGTTGGACATTTTATAAACCGAGGGCATTTTTTGTAATTTTACCATTAGGGGTATTTTTGTAAATCGAAAAATTTTTCAAAAATTTGTGTAAAAAGAAATAATTTTCGTGAATTAAAGAGAGAACAAATGATTTTAAGAATTTTACTATTAAGGTTCTAAAAAATGGCTAGTTCCCTTTCAGGTTTTAGTTAGGGGTTTAGCCCGTGAATAAGTCCTCTTGATTAGGGTGAACCGAGGCTACGCACTGCAGGATTCGAGTGGAGAGGAGGTGAGTCACGCAGATCGCTTAAATACCAAGATCCCAATGAAACCAATCCTGACATGCGCACCATGGTTGCCACACCCTAACTCGGCGACTCAATCATGAGTTTGTTTAGTTAGGCATTTAAGTCTTATGTTTTTGTTGGGGTACACTAGTCCTAGGGTTCAAGTTCCTATCATGCTATTCTACGCTCCATTCCTTTTCTACCCTTCTATAATTCACATAATCACACGTAGAGTTAGGGGTACTTACCTAGTGGATCATGGTAGGAGACTTAGGGGCCATGCCAGAAAACCTGCTTATTTTTCAAAGATAATCATTTGGCTCGCTTTGAAAATGTTTTGGGCCTTAGCCCACGTGCCGAGAGTTTAAAATCGGGCTCGATACTAAATTGAAACACTCCACACCCTACCACGAGCCCAACCGGATTTGGTATGTTCCTAAAGTAAACCGTTTCAATAATTTTGTTACTTAGAGAAATTTGTAAAAAAAAAATTTGGAAAACTATTATTTTGAGTTGGGCTTAGATTGGAAACCCATTTATTTAATCTTGTAAATCCAATTTGATTTAATATGACCAAAATAGTTCTTAGCACAATATTTAAAAGTAAAGTAAAAATAAAGAATAATCCATCGGGCCTTATGGCCTTATTACATCAAGTAAAACCCAAAATAAAGTTTAAGGTACCAAATAAAATAAAGTCCAAATAAAATAAAATCTCCGAATGTAGCATGGCCACCTCAAGGTCCACCGCCCGGTCCACAACGCTCATCACCGAAAATAATTCCCACAATGGGTGAGTCAATGACTCAATGTGCACACAATACTAACATTCAACAAATCAGCATTCATGTTCAAATCATCGATCCATATAAAATGAAATTATGATGCAACCCAAACCCAATCCTAATGGTCCATCCGCTACACACCACCCGTGCACCGCCATTCACACCGTGGGGACTACTAAGTCAACCTCCATTCGCTACACACCATCGAAGGCAAATCACTACAATCGACGTGCTCATCGCCCATATACGTTGTGTCATTAGACACTATATTCAAATAATGTAACCGGAGTTACCAAATTCAGATAATGTAACCGAAGTTACCATATTCAAATAATGTGACCGTAGTCACCATATTTCGTTGGTGAGACCAAAGTCAACACCTTCGTTGGTGAGACCGAAGTCAACACCTACTCTTCCCCTTTCACATAAATCCCGAATGCCCCAAAAATATATATATTATGCATAACTTATTTAATTTCATGTTCATATACATATATTCGCATGTTATAAAATAACATATTTCACAATCCTATCAGAAGTAGGAAACGTACCTGGGTACTTTTTGCCACATTTGTGGTACTTAGCCACATTCACATTCTTATACATATTCATATATTAAAATAATAGCCATATGAAATATCAAAGGTTAGTAAGGGTACACACCTGATTTGCTTATTAGATTCCTTGAAATCCCAAAGAACGATCTACCGATCTAGATTTTTACTCCTATATTCTACCAACCATTAACATATATTAACAAACTTATTTTGTTTAAAACCAAATCCAAGTAGGATTTGTATTACTTACCTTGTTGTCAATTAAAAGATTGTAAATCAAATGCGGAAATTGATAGTTTTCCTTCCTTAAATCGGCTAGCCATTAAATCGTAATTATGTGGGTTTCTCACTTTTGAATAAATGGAAAATAATTCCAAATATCAAGAACAAACCTTGGTCAATGTCCTTGCCATACAATTTCCAAATCAAGAGGATTCCTTTATATGCCTGTCGAAATTACTATAACTTCATGTGTTAGATCCGATCTAACTTTAATAAATAAAATTTGCCTTTGGTGATTGTGCCTCACCTTAATTTCCTTGAATCAAATCTCAAACTCTTTCTTTGGTATTCACCATGAGATATAAAAGGGTTATTTCTTAGATCTTGATTAAAAGAATTGGAAGAACAAAATTAATTGTTCTTACCTTAGATCCTTGATCCTTATATTCGATTGCTTCTTTGCCTAGAGTCACGGTGGTTTTGGCTATGGAGATTTAACAGAGATCAAAGAGTGTTTTGGCTCGACAATAGCAAAGGAGAGGAGAAGAAAATAGAAGAAGAAGAAGAGATGGATTTTGCTTAAAGAGAAATTGCAAAGAGGGGAGAGAGCAAGGGATTTTCGGCTACTTGGAAAGATGAGAGAAAAAGACCTTGGGTTCTCCTTTTATAGCTAATTTGCTAGGCCAAGAGTCCTTGACTTGGCCACCACTCTCCTTAAGATAATATTATCTCTTTTATTTAAAAGATAAAAGCCTTTAATCCATCCATTATCTCCTCAATTATCTCCTTAGAAAATAATCCTTTATTTATCTCTTATTATTCACATATTTATGTGAATAAAACTCCTTTATTTATCTCTTATTATTCACATATTTATGTGAATAAAACTCCTTTATTTCTCTCTTATTATTCACATATTTATGTGAATAAAACTCCTTTATTTCTCTCTTATTATTCACATATTTATGTGAATAAAACTCCTTTATTTATCTCTTATTATTCACATATTTATGTGAATAAAACTCCTTTATTTCTCTTACATATCCAAGTTTCCTATAATGTTCAAGTTTCCATTTTGGATCATTTCCAAAATGTTTAGGTTTCCAAAATGTCTAAGTTTCCAAAATGTCTAAGTTTCCAAAATGTCCATTTCCATTTCCATTTTCATTTCCATCTCCATTTTCATTTCCATTTTCATTTTCATTTCCATTTTCATGCATTTCTAGGTTTCCAAAAGTATCAAAAATTTATTCATAGTACTTGAAACTTGTCATTTCATACAATTAAACTGGAAATGCATAGGCCCTATTCAGGATGTTACAGTATTATAATCCACTTTATCAAGAAATTTATTTCCTTATGACAAACTCTTCTATTTAGCAACCAAATATTAATCAATACGTCCTTTCTTTGATGATGTAATACAAATGCATGAATGCAAGAAGAAGGCATCGATTCGGATTCAACTTCATTTTAGAAAACTTTATTAGAAAACAAAATTCTTTACATAAAACAGACTACAAATATGCTTTCGCCCTAAGGCCTAAGGTTTTGATTTTCCCGATCAAAGAGATTAGCTCTTGATTATAACCCGACTGTAGCTCATATGTCACGCTCAATATGTCAGCCTCTGCAGCCAAAGTCTGTAGGTGATCAGCTACCTCTCGAATCTGGATTATCGCTTCACCCATGAGGTAATTCTGGCTTCTAACTTACTCACAAGAATGGCGAAGCTCTTCCTTCCAATGCCTTTCTCTTATTTCCAGAAGCTCAATCCAGAGCTCACTACTGTGTAATGCCGATTCTAGCTCTTCAACCTTACCCTTCATTTCCTTGATTCTGTTCAGACTTGATTTCAGTTTTCTTTCTGAGTCTTGACTTCTATAGTGGTGCAGAGACCGCCCAAGTTCAGCCACTCTAGTTGTTAGTCCCTTTTTCTCCTTTTGGCTTTCTACCACGGCCTTCTCTAAGGCCTCGTTTTGTGTTTGCATTTCTTGAAACTTTTTCTCTGAACTGCTAACTCTGGCTCTTTCCTCTCGGATCCCTTGTCACCACTGCTCCGAAGTTTTTCCTAATCCAGCGTTTTTTATCGTCAGATGCATCTTCTTGTATTCCGTCTTCAAGCTATCTCGGTCTTCCTCTACCTTTTATTTTTCCTTTCTAAGTTTTTCAGCCTCTGATTTTTGACCATCCACCTCTAATTGAGGAGCATCTTTTCTTCTTCCAGCTTTTCTATCCTTTTTCCAAGCTCCGAACTCATCTGTTCAAAATCTTATTTCACAATCTCTAATTCTGATGGGACCACTCGCAAGCATTCTTCTCTCGATTGGGCGCCCTCTGGATTTGGCTCAGGGACATTATCATTAATCTTTCTAATCCTCCATCTACTGTACTCTGGGGTTGTCATCGGGCCTGCAGATAACCTTTCATTCTATGAATCTGATTCCAAGCACCAGCAATCTCTTTAACCCTCTTCTTATAGCTTTCCCCTCTATATGAAAACTCGCATTGAACTAACCCATATGTGGTTGGTACAAACTGTCTTAAACCATACTGGCTTAGGATGAGTAAAGGGGCATACCTAATGGCCCCCCAAATTTCGAGTAAGGGAACCCAGTCAAAATCCCCACATCGATAAAAAGATTCCGTTGGGGATCATCCAAGGAGTCCTCCACTCGATGTCTTCTTCTTGGAGATTTTGAAGGAGTGCTATCCAGTCTTCCTCAGATATGTCTTTTCTCCTTGGCATGGCGACTATCTCTTTCAACGGAGAGTAAGTTTCAGAGAAGACCCAGTAAGACACTTTTTCCACTTTCCAAAATGACTATGAAACCAAGTCATCAATAACTGTGTGCAACCGATGAACCTGCCTTCACCTGTTCTCCGACATGCATTCAAGGATCTAAACGTCTCGACTAAAATTGCAAGCACCGACGTAACTCCTTCGTCTAGTCGGTCGAATAAATCTGTAACTGCTTCACCTATATGTCTGAGAGCCTTAGGAAATATTACCAAGCCGTAAATACATAGGGCAAAGACGTCAATCTTCTTTTTTATATCGGGATGTGACAGGATCAGGTCCTTCAAACTCTCCCAATGTATGCACTTACCCTCGCCTTTTCTCTGAATTCTGGCCGAGACCCATTGTTCGCTCATCCCTGTGATATTCATCAACTTCTTCACAAAAGTAGGGGCATTGGCAGCCCTAAAATACGCTTTGTCGGTTTGGATCCTTGAACAGCGCAGTAAGGTTGTATATTCCTCCACTGTGGGTGCTAAATCTACTTTCCCAAAAGTGAAGCAACTGTAAGCAGCATTCCAGATCTGAGTCATAGCCCGGAATATATGTTTATTGACCTTAATGTCAAGCAGGTAGTGTATATCGCCAAAACTATAATAAAACAACTATTTTGCCTCATCGTCTCATTGGTTCCATATCTTCTTCAACTCGCAAAGCTCATTTTCCATGATGCTAATATGAGTAAAATCCCACAGTTCTGATACATACCCGTCGGCTAAGCTGTCACCTTTCTCCAATTGGCTTTGTTCTGACCATACAGGGACGGCTGCATTGTCTTCTACTTTATCAAGGAATTCGTTCTCCATAACCAACTTTCTAATTTAGAAACTGACCGTGAATCGATACTTCTTAAGAGATGACATGTTATGCATAAAAATAAAACATAACGAGTTAGTACCGCAGCATAACATATATGAAGCAAGTAAAATAAATAAATCTCCATCGGGGTGACCACTAAAGTTTGACATAGTTTTGCCTAAGGTAGGCTCTTAGGGTTCACTATATATGGTTTTGGTTCTATAGTTTGAGGTACCCGAACCAGCAGATTCCTCGACCCTCACCCATTATAGGCTCATACGGATCGAGTTCAGTTCAGGGGAATACATTTCCCTATGGCCATGCAGAGGTGAAAACCTCACGGAACCATAGGTACGGATGTATTTCGGAAGCAGTCCCCTAGCCCATGCGGAGATGAAAACCTCACGAAGGCATAGCTTCTAGCTCCCACTGAAGGGGTGTGACCACAACGGTCATGCAAATATGAATGCAGAAATGTCCTATGAGACTCAACATTATTGCAATCATAGTACCCTAAAATGAATCAAAAGAAACATGATTTCTCAAAACAATTTTCCAAATTTTTGACAAAAAGGATAAAGAATAATCAACTTTACGGCCTGGCTCTCTTATATGTCCCCAGTGGAGTCACCAAGTTGTCGTAACTATTTTTTGGAAAACGGGTCGACTTGGGTTTTGAAAAAAATGAAAATAAAATGGGAGTCGCCACCAATCCTTTTTGTTAAGGTGTGATCGGGTCACCTCGTAAAACGATTATTTTTAATAAATAGTTTGATTTATCAAAACAACGATTTTGGTCTACGAAACTTAAAAAAATGGGTTCAGAGTCGGTTACGTACGAGGAAGGGTTAGCACTCTCGATACGCCCAAAATTGGTACCGAATTGATTATTAATGTCCTAATGTTGAAAATTGGAAAATATTTTAAAATACAAACCCTTTTAGAAAATGTTTGGATAATTCGAATTGGATATCGAAATTCTTTGGTTCCGAAAAGATGAAATATCATATCATGCACGATAGGACATGATGTTTAAACCCTCGACACCAAGATCATTTCATGATTTCCAATATTCATGCGTTGCAATTTTAAAAAGGGTATTCCACTATTTGGCCAAATAAAAAAAAGCTAAACCCAGCACGATTGGGCAGATTCCTTGAATGTCCAAATACGAAATATTACCTTTATTTAAGAAAACACGGTCAAAATCTTAGAAAGGTATTTAGTCATTTAGACGAACGGGAAATCGAAACCCAACACGATTGGGCACGATTCCTCGAACTTCTAAATACAGAATATCGATCATTTTAAAGCTTGATGTATCGAATAAAGGTTAATGTAACATAAGTTTTTAATACAATGCAAAAAAAAAAAAACAAATTACAATAGGAATGTGCGTAGCAAAAATGGAAATAAATGCGTTAGTATGAATGAAGACATAAAAGACGAAAAATGAAATAGAATAAAATAAACGAGCCAAAATGAAGATTACGAAAAATAAAAGTGAGAATGATAGATAAAATGAGTACAAATACGAAAAGAAAATGTAATTATAATAGTAATAATAAAAATAATAGTAATAATAATAGAAAAGAAATAATAACATATATAATAACGGAGGTAATAATAAGATAATAAAAACAATAATACTAATAAACATAACAAAAGTAAAGATATGTTGGGAAGGATTACAATGAAAAGAAAATAATAATATGCTAATAATATAATGGTAAAGATAATAATAATAGTAACAATAATAATATAATGATAAAATACTAAATAATAATAATAATAATAATAATAATAATAATAATAACTTAAATGGAAAATAATAATACATTAATAGGAAAAACAATGATAATAATAATAGAAAATACAAAAGAATAAAAATGATAATAATAATAATTGTAATAATAATTTTAAATAATCATGAATTTAAGAGTAAACTAATAGAAAATGGACTAAAATCGGATTAAAAAAAGGGCTTTTGGGAAAATCTGAAATAAAAGTAAAGCTAAAAAGGACCTATTTGAAGTGCGCGAATTACATGGGGGACTAAAATTGGAAATAACCCATTCCCTTCGAAATGCGCAGCAGCAAAGGGACCGAAATGGAATCAAAATAAAATTCGAGGCCAAAATTAAAAAAACTGAAAACTTGATTACAAAATTCTAGAAAGACGGAGGGGCTGCACGAATAAATTCCCCTTTTGTGAAAAAACACGCGGATCCTACCTGGAGCGGGTCGGGTAATCGGGTTGAAGCTTGAAATGACGTCGTTTTGGGCGCTAAGGGCCAGCTCCAAAATGATGTCGTTTTGGAAGGCTATTTAAAGCCGAGATTTCTTAAAAAAAAAACCATTTCTCTTGCTTGTTAAAAAAAATAATTTCTAATCTCTCCTTTTTTCCTCTGCAGGTTCATGGTCGGTGCGATTTCCAGCAACCGAACCGCCGTTCTCCGTCACCGACACCGCTGCACTGGCCACCGCGCACGGTGGTCAAAAAAGGTAAGAAATTGTATTTTTTTAAAATTTTAGAAAAAACAATAACAATATACGCGTATATATATATATGTCAAAAAAAAAAAAAAGAAAGAAAAAGGCTTCGAAAATATAAAGAAAACAAATCACCTCTTTAGTATCCGATCTGATTTTTTAGTGGTTTTTTTGTTTTAATCTCTTCTTTTTGGTGTTTAGATATCTTTACTGGTGTTTGAAGTTTTTTTGAATCCATTTCTATTGATAAAAAAAGGTCCTTTTACAAATGTTTTGAATCGGCTTTTATAGCCAAATTTTTACAACCTTTCTTTGCTTTCTGTCCTTTCTTTTTAATACTGCAGTGTGGCGCAAGTGGTCAAGCGGTGGAGATGACAAGGCGGTGGCTCTGGTGTTTCGACATGGAAAAGGATAACAGAGCAAGTGGGCAGAAGACCTAGAGGCTAGGGTTTTGGCCATTTGCTTTTCTTCTTCTTTTTTAATTTGGGTTAGGGTTAGTTGGTTGAGTTGGGCTTGAGGGTTTTTAGATGTTATTGGGCTTTGGTATTGGTTTCAATTTGGGTCTTGATGTTTGTTTGTATTGGGTTTATTGGGTTGTAAAAATGGGCCTTTATTGGGCTGTACAATGGGCGCCAGGCAAAATTTGGTTATTACAAGTATAGTTTTATAGGGATTCTTCTTTTATTTTATTTTACCATTGTATTTTATTTAAATAATGATTCGGGTCACTTAATTTTAACAATCTCCACCTTGACACGAATTCTCAATGAACAAGTTCTTCATCGCGAACTCTCAACGAACAAGTTCCCCACCTCTTCCATAAAAGCCTTTAAGGGTTTAACTTCAACAATGAACACCAACCAAGTCTAAGCAATGCTCAAACTTGGTTATAGAAAGTGACTTAGTCATCATATCTGCAGGATTTTCATGAGTACTAATTTTGCTCACAACAATATCACCACGAGCAATAATATCACGAACAAAATGATACCGAACATCAATGTGTTTTGTTCTCTCATGAAACATTTGATCTTTTGTAAGGAAGATGGCACTGACCGTCACGAACATCTTGTTGATTTGAAGGTCTTCATTAAGCTCACTAAAGAGTCCTTCAACCAAATAGCTTCTTTACAAGCCTCAAGAATCGCCATGTACTCAAACTTCATGGTAGACAAAGCGACTATAGTTTGCAAAGTAGCTTTCCAACTGATTGCACAACCTTCGATTGTAAAGACATAACCAGTGAGAGATCTTTTTCTATCAAGGTCTCCAGCAAAATCAATATCAACATACCCAATGACTCCATCTCTAGTTCTTTCAAACTGTAAGCAAACATTAGTAGTACCTCGTAAGTATCTTCAAATACACTGAACTGCTTTCTAATGTTTTTTATCGGGATTCGCCATGTATCTGCTAACTGCACTGACTGCATATGATAAATTTGGACGTGAACAAAACATAGCATACATGAGAGATCCCATTATACTAGAGTATGGAACATGTGACATGTACTCAATCTCATCATCTGATTGTGGAGACAAAGCCGATGAAAGTCTAAAATGGGCTGCTAAAGGAGTACTAACAGGCTTAGCACTCTGCATATTGAACCTGCAAAGAACTTTCTCAATGTACCCTTTTTGACTTAGGTACAATTTACTTGCTTTTCTATCTCCGAGAATCTCCATACCAAGTATCTTCTTTTCTGGTCCCAAATCTTTCATTTCAAATTCTTCACTTAGTTGGGCTTTGACCTTTTTTATCTCTCTTTTATCTTTTGCTGCTATCAACATGTCATCAACATAAAGAAGTAGATACACAAAAGAACCATCACTACTTTTCTTAAAGTAAACACAACTATCAAAACTACTTCTTTTAAAATCATGAGAAGTCATAAAGGAATCAAGCCTCTTGTACCTTTGTCTTGGTGATCTGTTTCAAATCAGAAGGGACTTTTTCAGAAGCAAATATAGTCCTCTTTTCTAAAATCAGAAACCCTCCGTGGTTGCATGTAAATATCTTCCTCAAGTTCTCCATGCAAAAATGCGCTTTTACATCTAACCGCCAAGCTCTAAATCATGCATGGCCACAATACTAAGCAAAGCTTGAATCGAACTATGCTTCACAACCGGGAGAACACATCTGTGAAGTCCACTCGGAATTTGAGTGTAACCTTGCAACAAGCCTTGCTTTATATCCGGTTCTTCAACTCCTGAGTCCTTCTTTTTTTTTTAAACACCCATTTACAGCGAACAACCTTTTTACCTTTAGGAAGTTTCACAAGATCCTATATTCTATTTTTGTGGAGTGATTCCATCTCCTCTTGCATAGCAAACATCCACTTTTTTGAGTCTTCACACTAGCAGTCAGTAATAATTAGATGACTCTTGGTTTGCATCTATATCTTTGGCCACATTTAAAGCATAAGCAACTAGATCAGCCTCGTCATACTTCTTTGGAGGTTTAATTTCTCTTCTATTTTTGTTTTTAGCGATAGATTATTGTGGTGAAGAAGCAAATCTATTATCAATTTTTGTACTGGCTTGAGGATTCGACTCTGTATTAATCTGATGCTCCACCTGCTTTTGATTTTCTTTATTGGAAGAGTCTTTAAGAGATAAGTTAGGTAGCATAGCAGTTTCATAAAAAACATCTCTGCTAATCACAACTTTTCTGTTTTTAGGACACCATAACTTATACCCTTTTACACCAGCTTATAACCAAGAAAAGACATTTAATTGATCTCGGTTCCAATTTTCCATTATCAACATGAGCATATGCAGGACACCCAAAGATATTTAAATCAAAATAATTAGTAGGATTACTAGACCATACCTCTTGTGGAGTCTTTTTCTCAATGGCAACGGATGAAGATCGGTTGATAAAAAAACATGCAGTAGAGGCTGCTTCGGCCCAAAACGACTTTGGTAAGTTGGAATTTGACAACATACATCGAACCTTCTTCATGATCATTTTTTCATTCGTTTTGCAATGTCGTTTTGCTGTGGAGTATGACGAACTGTCAAGTGTCTTACGATCCCTTCTGACTTGCACAGTTTGTTAAACTCATCAGAACAAAACTCTAAGCCATTGTCTGTGAGGAGGTATTTTATTTTTTCCCATCTATTTTTCAATCATAGTTTTCTAAGACTTAAATACGGAAAAACATCGCTTTTCTGCTTCAGGAAGAATGCCCAAACTTTTCTGGAAAAATCATCAATAAAAGTTAGCATATAATTAGCTCCACCTCTCGAAGGCACTCTTGATGGCCCCCACAGATCAGAATGAATATACTCCAACGCTCCCTTCGTGTTATGGATTCCTCTGATGAATCGAACTCTCTTTGGCTTCCTAAAAACGTAGTGCTCACAGAACTTAAGTTTGCAAATTCCTTGCCCATCAAGAAGTCCTCTTTTGCTCAATTCGGTCATGCCATTCTCACTCATATGCCCTAGGCGCATATGCCAAAGTTTAGTAATATCATCATCTGACAAGGAAGAGGAAGCAATAGCTGCATCACCAATAACAGTAGAACCCTACAAAACATATAACTTGGCAGTCTTTCTCTGCCCTTTTATCATAACGAGGGAACCTTTGGAAATCTTTAAAATCCCACTTTCAGCTGTGTATTTGTACCCTTTTGAATCAAGAGTACTTAACGAAATTAAATTTCTTTTCAATTCTGGAACATGTCGTACGTCATTAAGTATTCTGACAACTCCATCAAACATATTAACTTTAATTGTTCCAACACTTGTGATTTTACACAAAGCATTATTTCTCATCAAAGCAACACCTTCAGACACTGTTTCGTAATTTGTAAACCAATCCTGATTGGGACTCATGTGGAAGGTGCAACCCGAATCAAGGATCCACTCATCGTTCACTTTTGAATTGTTGATAGAAGCAACTAGAAGTTCACCATCACTGTAGTCTTCTACAACATCAGCTTTACCGAAATTTTCTTGTTGTTTTCCCTTTTGATTCGTAGCCTCCCTTTTGATCTTATTTTGTAGCTTATAGCACTCAGATTTAATGTGCCCTTTCTTCTTGCAGAAGGTACAGCTTTTACCTCTGTTTGAAGACTTCGATCTACCCTTAGATTTACCGTGAGGATTCCGTTCTTGTGTCCTTCCACGATCATCATCAACATTTCGATCTTGTCTCCCACGAACAATGAGACCCTCTTTGTGAGAGTTGATTTTAACCACAAGATGCTTCATCTTATCATACGAGGTCAAAGAATCATAAACCTCATCAACTGTGAGAGACTCACGGCTATATAAAATCGTGTCTCTAAAGGTTGAATAAGACGGGGGCAATGAACAAAGTAGAATCAACCTTAGATTTTTCTTATCATACTGAACCTCCCTGGCCTCCAAGTTTGAGAGAATTTCTTTAAACACTGTTAAGTGTTCGTGCACAGATGCACCTTCCTCCAAATGATGAGCATAAAGATGTTGCTTTATATGCAACTTGCTGGTTAGAGTTTTTGACATACATATTTGTTCTAGCCTCTTTCATAATGCAACGACGGTCTTCTCCTTTATCACATCCTGCAAAATTTCGTTAGACAAATGCAGATGTAACTGTGTTAACGCCTTTCGATCCTTGTGCTTCTTCTCTTCCTCCGTCAATGTCGAAGGCATCTTATCTACCCCTAGCAGGGCTTCCTCTAAATCCATCTGTGCAAGAACTGCTTGCATCTTTATCTGCCACAACGTGAATCTGGTGTTGCGATCCAACAGCAGTATTTCATACTTCAAAGACGTCATTACCGTGATCGAGATGAAAAACCCAAAAGCTTGGATACCAATTTGTTAAAAATATAACATCGGTAATGACAATATATCGCAAAGATAAGATAAATAAAAATTAAAGAACACACAGATTTTACGTGGAAAACCCTTTCGGAAAAAAACCACGAGTAGAGGAGAAGAAAATTCACTATGTCGAATTCGAATAATTACAAGAGGAATAGACTATGTCTATTTATAGGCTTGTAAAACCATATTCTAATAGGAGTGTAGTAAGATTGAAACACCTTATTCTAATTAATATCAAATATATGGAGTTTAATAAGGTTTAAAAACCTTATTTAAAATAAACTAAAAGAAGTGTAGTTTTATAGGGATTATGCTTTTATTTTATTTTACTATTTTATTTTATTTAAATAAAGGTTCGAGTAACTTAATTTTAACAATAAATATTCCTCGTTCTTTGCAAATAATCATTTAGAACAAACGATGGTAATAAATTATAAACACCTAAATGATAATACTTATGATAACAGTTAAAATATTCCTAGCAAAGATCAGTTACTAAATAAAATACAAGAAGCCAAATGGTTTTCGAAATTCGACTGTAAATCCAGATATCATCAAATAAAAATGCATAAAGAATCAATAAATTGGACAGCGTTTAAATGTTCAAACCCAATAGGCCATTGAGAATGCTTTTTGGGCTTAAAAATGCCCCAACAGTGTTTCAAAAAAATGGATAAAATATTTGAAAAAATGTAAAAAAAAAAAAAAAAACTCTAGTATTTAGATGAAATTTTAGTTTTTAGTAAAACAATACAGGACCACAAAAAACATTTAAAAGAGTATTGATACAATTTCTCAAGCATATGAGAATATTAAAGGATAGCCAATTATGTATTATCTAGAATTCTTGAATCCCTTGAACTATTTTGGGTCCCTGATCATGAAATCCAATTCAATGTTGGGGTATCCATAATTCTTCTAAAGAACATTAATCAAAGCATTGGTTTTTGTAATGATACTAGATTGATTGTTGCTAAATTACTCTTTAGGTTGATTGAGCTGAGACCATAACTAATAATAATGTTGATCAACAATTTTTTATCACTTGAGTAGAAATTTTTCCTTCTGACTCGAAATAGCTTTTCACTTTCAGTAAAAGACAATTTCTAAATAAAGTATGGTTGACAATGAACATCAACAAAAACCAAGGTCAACCATTTGAAAATGTTGGAATTTATTTACTTGGACCTGTTTTCACACATGGATAGTTGTAAGTTGTTGCATCAAGAGTAACATCATTTGATGGTTTAAAAGTCTTGATCGATGGCAATGATGATTGTCCTAAAAATTGCATTGAAAATATTTTTTATACTAATGTTTCTTATAATGTTTTCTAAAGGTGAGTTTACTTTCTTTTTTTTTTTAAAAAAATATGTTTGTAATTATTATTATTATTATTATTATTATTATTATTATTATTATTATTATAATTGTGAAACCCTTTTTTGAAAGTTGATATTTATTTTAAAAATAAAAACGAAAATGGGAGTCGTCATTAATGCTTTTTTATGAGTTATGATCAGATCAACTCGAAATTTGATCTTTTTAATAAAAGGTTTGATATATTAAAACAATGTTTTTTGTTCTACAAAAATCCGGAAATGGGTTCGGGAGTCGGTTACGCATGAAGAAGTATTATCACCCTCGCAACGCCCAAAATTGGTGCCTAATTGATTAACTAATGTCTTAATGTCGAAAGTTGAAAACTCGAAAAGAATTTAAAATACGATCCCGCTTTGTATTATGTTATTTTAAATTAAAATAACTTGAATAAATCAAAATGTATGTAAAAGGCTCTCTAATCTCAAGGTAACAAAAGATCATATCTCGTAAGTTAGGACACAACATCTCAAATCCTCGAAAATAAATTTACTCTTTATTTTAAATTCTATTTAAATTTCATGTGTTTTAATTTTAAAAGGAATGTTCGGTTATCTAGGTTCAAAGAGAAAGTCGAATCCCGTAAGTTAGGGCACAACTTTTCGAATCTCTAAATACGGAACATTGCCTTAATTTTAAAAATTTTCTTTTTATGCATTGATAAAAAGAATATGTAACACTTAAAATGGTACATATATTTAGTTTATTCGGGCATCGTATGAAAAACATAAAAATGTGTTTAAACATAACGTATAATACAACGATAATGAAATAATGTGAAGTGACTATGTGGGTAGAATACTAAAATAATAAATAATAAATAAAGGAATGATATAATAATAAAATTATAATAATAATAAAATACCAAATAATAACAGTGACAATAATCCTATTAATTACTATTCTAATACTAATTAATTAATAAAGGAAAGATAAACAACAACAAAATAATAATAATAAATGTGCAAATAAAGGAATAAATGACAATACAAAATTTAAATACAAAAAGGATAAAGAAATAAATAAATGAATGAATGAATAAATAAATAAATAAATAAAACATAACATAACAATACATATAAAAAACTATCAAAGGTTGAAATTAAATGAATAAAGGATTAAATCAAAATTTAAAATGAAATTTAGAGCCCAAATTATAATAAAATAAATGAATAAATATAAAAAGGACTAAATTGAAATTTAAATGGAATTTAGGGGCCTAAATTGTAAAAAAACTAAGAAAACACAATAAAGGACCAAAATGAAATGCGCGAAAAGAAATAAGAACTAAATGGAAAATACCCCAACACTATTAAACACATCGTTTCTTTGGCAAATCGGGGGACTAAATTGAAAACAAAACAAAATTAAATGGTGCAATCTAAAAGAAAAAAATAAAAGAATTAGGACCAAATTGAAAAACAAGGAAAAAGCGTAAGACCAAAGGCGCAAATATACCCCTTTAAAAAACACGCGGATCCTAAGGCGGGTCAGGTCGGTAATCGGGTCGGTCTTCAAAACGACGCCGGTTTGGTATCTGTTACTTTAGCCCAAAACGATTTCATTTTGAAGGGCTATATAAGTTAAAAGATTAGAAAAAAAAATTAATTTGATCCATTTCAAAGAAAAAAAGAAAAGAAAAACTCCCAACCCCTTCTTTTTCTCTCTGAGGTGTTCCCAAGTCCGGCCAAGGGGGCCTCCGTGCCCCACCACGTTGGCCGCCGGTCACTGGCTATGGCTCCGCCGTCCACAGTGGCCTGAAAAATAAAAAAAAAACACATTTTTTCAATCGTTTGGCTCCCAAAGTCCAGATCTAAAGGCTAAAGCCTTAAGAGGTAAAAAAACAAAAAAGCTTCAATTTTTTCTTTCTTTTTGTTCGCTGTTTATATATATATATATATATATATATATATTTGCTTTCAAAAAATAAATAAACACAAAAGAGAATCACCTTTGAAGTTTGTTTGATTTTTGCATTTCGATTGCTCTTTTTTTTTTTTCAAAAAATCTCCCCCTTACAGTCGATTTTTTAGGCCTTTTATAGCCGGTTTTACAACATTATTTTTCTATTTTTCTACTGTTTCGTACACTATTGCACGTTGTAACAGTCCGATTTTGGGGCTAGTCGGAATAGTAGTTTTGAAACCACTAATTTGAGGTCAGATAAATTAGTTTTAATATTATTTTATTGTTATATCATGATTATACGAGTGCATGAAAATTTTGGTGCATTAATTTTGGTGATTGCATGTTTACTTGTGAAAAAGAGCTAAATCGCATAAAATGCGAAAGTTTTATTTTACAAGTTAGAGGTGTCTAATAGCTATAGAATATTATGTTGAAGGTCCTTAAAGTGCAATTAGGCCATGGGGAAGTGATAGTAGGCCATAGGGACAAGAAAATCAAATTGGTCAATGGTCGGTGAGTTTTGGTGACTTACTTGAATAAAATAAGATAAAATAAAGAAGCTATCATCTTTTCCTATCTCTATTTCTTCTTCCACCGAAAATTCTAGTAAGAATAGGGGTTTTTGAAGCTCAAACTTTCAGCCAAGCTATCCTCTTGCAAGTAAGTGATTATGATAGTTATTTTTGATGATTTTTTTAATTTTTGGAACCCCTAAAGCTTAAGCTAGCTAAAGAAGGAACTATTTTACAAAATGGTTGAAAGTTTAGAGATTTTCCATGAGAGTACTTATGTTATTTGCTGAGTTTTCATGGTAGAAAATGAATTATGGTTGTTAAATAAACAACTTTTGTGAAAGGTGTTTCCATGAAAACGCCTAAAAGGACATTTTGTAAAGGTTGTAAAATGGATAGTAAATGTGTGAAATAGCTAAAATTGTTAGTTGCTATAAGAGAGTAAATGAATCAGCTGGGCTTGGATATGTGAAAAAAATGAACACATTTCATTTTACAAGCCTAAGGGCAAAAGTGTAATTTTGTGAAAGTATAGGGGCAAAATGGTAATTTTTCCAAAATAGAAATTTTGAAATGTTTTGAATAATGTCGTGATTTAATAAGTTAAATATAACATTATAGATCAAGAAGAATGTGGAATCAACCTTAACCGGGGAAAAGGCAAGGTTACGGACTAAATTGCAAACTGGCATATTTTGCATCGAGGTAAGTTTATATGTAAACGATACATCCTTATTACATATCTTTTTACCTATTGATGCATTGTGCGGATGTAAATGTTTATTAGTGACATTTATTAAAATTGGTAGGAAATGAGGAAATTCTTGGATGAACTTTTGGGATGGGGATATAGGTACGGATAAATATCCGTAAGTGCGTAATTATTATTGTTGGTGGGCTGTGTGCGATACCACCTTGTTATTTATTAATGATGGGCTATGTGCGATACCATCGTATTTATTACCATTGGTGGGCTGTGTGCAATACCACCGTAAACATGTAATTAATGGTGGGCTGTGTGCTATACCACCTTGTAAATTATTAAATGGTGGGCTGTGTGCGAAACCACCAAGTATCCAAAAATATTTTGAAATGTTCATCGAGAAATTGTCTAAGTGAAATTACATGTGGCTTTGTGATGATAAGTGCAGGGTATAAGTGCAATTAAATGTGAGCAATGTTTATGATATGTGTTTGGGATGTGGTAAGGTTTGAAATGAGTAAGCTTGATTTTGAGGATATGAATTGCTTTTACGTAGTATGTAATGTTTTTGATTGATCAGTATGTGGTGTGATGCTTATTGTTTACATATAGACTTACTAAGCTTAAAGCTTACTCCCTCCCCTTTTTCCCTATTTTATAGTGTCGAAGAGCCAGCTCGGGATATGAAGATATCAGAGGATCACCCACACTATCAGCACATCTTGGTATAGTTAGATTTAGCATTTTGAGTATGGCATGTATAGGGTATAGACTTAATTGAATGTCATATTGTTTTGGCCAAATGTGTTGGCTAATTTAAAGATGAATTCTTTTGTATAAGGCCATAGTTGATGGCTCTCTCTTATTAATCCATGAAATAATGAGGTTATTCATGAATGTGCAAGTTGCATGGTTGATTTACTTAGTTTAATTTGATGTGATTTATGTTTGTATGAATTGGGGTGGTAGAAAAAGCTTGGCAAATAGCCTTGTTCTTTTCCACACGGGTAGACACACAGGCATGTGTCTAGGCCGTATATGACACACGGTCAGCCTCATGGGCGTGTGGTTAGGCTGTGTGTCCCCCTGCATGCTAGGTTTGCAAGTCAATATGCTTAGTAGTAACCACATGGGTGGAGAAACGACCGTATGTCTCAACCATGTAGAAGACACGACCGTAGTACATGAGCGTGTGCCCAGGTCGTGTGAAGTCTGCACATGAATTAGGAATTTAATTCGCCATATGGTTGAAGGACATGGGCATGTGCCTTGGCCGTGTGACATTTATAGGGTGATGACGTCATAAACAGAATGCCAAGGTTTTTGCACACGGGCTAAGACACGGGGGTGTCATGGCCTTGTGAGGAACATGTGCCATGGATACAGGAGTGTGCCGACGTGTGAAAACCTCTGTATGTTCGAATTGAGAAATAAATCCACACGGGTGTAGAACACGGGTGTGCCCCTTACTCCACACGGGCGTGTGGACTGTTTGATGAAAATTTTCTAAGTCTTTCTAGAGATCTTTACAAGAGTTCGATTTGATCTCGACCATTCTTAATGTGTGATTTAGGCCTCGTAAGCTTGTTTCAGAGGTGTTACGAAAAGTTTTAATTTAGAGTGAAAAGTCATGTCTCCGTATTGCATAATTGTTTGTGTATAAGTCTGGTTCCAGCGTCGAATATGGGTAAGGGGTGTTAAATTTAGTGGTATCAAAGTTATGATTTAGTTGGTTCTCAGACTACCGTAGCGTATGTGTGAGAGTCTAGCTATACATGCCATAAAAATATATTAATAGTGTGGTGACTCGTGACAATTTTAAACTGTATTTTCGTATAATAAATGGATCCCGACCGAAGCATCACGATGACGCTATTAGTAACGCCACGGCCCTACGCAAGGGGTCGCTACAGAGAAAGTAGACCCGAGACTTCGGGTCAAAGAGAAGAGGCCTGGGAAGCCTTTCTCCACATGATGAGTAACTAGTACACTGAGTTTGTATGAGCAAACCCTAATGCTCAACCTCTTCCACCCCCACCTATACCTCAGCCAGTTTTCGTGGCTCCTCAAGGTATAGATTTGGTATGAATGACCAAACCCCTGATCGATAAGATTCGAAAACAAGTGGCCGAGGAATTTAGAGCCAACATAGATAATGACCCTGAGAAAGTAGAGTTCTGGCTCGAAAATTTTATGAGGATGTTTGATGAACTTTCTTGCACACCCAAAGAAAGCTTAAAATGTACTGTGTCATTACTGAGGGACTCGACATACCGCTGGTGGAAAACACTAACATCTGTAGTTCCAAGGGAGAGAGTGACATAGGACTTCTTCTTAGAAGAGTTTCGAAAGAAGTACATAAGTCAGCGATTCATTGATTAGAAATGGAAAGAGTTTCTTGAAGGCAAAATGACTGCGGCAGAGTATGAACGTGAATTCGTCAGACTCAGTAAGTATGTGCAAGAGTGTGTGTCTACAGAAGCTATTATGTGCAAGAGGTTTGAAGATGGGCTGAATGAGGATATTAGGTTTCTAGTTGGGATCTTGAAGTTAAAGGAATTCGTAGTATTGTTTGATAGAGCTTGCAAGGCTGAAGAGTTGAATAAGGAAAAGAGAAAAGCTATGATTGAGGCTTGAGATACAAGGAAGAGGCTGATGAGTAAGTCGTCCCAAACCCAATCAAAGAGGTCCAAAGAAATGAACCCTTGGATGACTACTTTAGCTAGGTATTCACACCGAGATCGTAGCAACACATATTCGGGCTCGAGAGTTCAAGTCACCTCGATGGTAAGCGTGGGCAATGCAAAGCTAAATAAACCAGAGTGTCCAAATTGTGGTAGACAATGTACTAGGGAGTGTTGGGGAAACAGTTGAACTTACTACAAGTGTGATTCACCAGACCATTTCATTCGAAACTATCCTGAGAAGGATGAGAAAGATAGAAAATAAGAAGTAAGAGCGAGCAATGTATCTTCGAGGGGTAGACCACAGAGGAACCCTCGGGAGTGGGACTAGTAGTAGAGGTGTGCCTAGAGATTCTGCTGTGATGTCAGAGAGAAGAGCACTTGCAAGGACTTATGCCATTTGCGCTCAGGAAGAGGCATCATCTCCAGACGTGATTACGGGTACTTTTTCTCTTCATGATAACTCTGTTGTTGCTTTGATTGATCTGGGGTCTACCCATTCCTATATTTGTATGAAATTGGTATCTAGCATGAATATGATTGTTGAGTCTATAAAATTTGTGATAAAAGTGTCAAACCGGTTAGGCAAACATGTGCTAGTTGACAAAGTGTGTAGAAACTGTCCCTTGACAATTAAAGGTCATTGTTTTCCGGCTAATCTCATGTTGTTGCCCTTTGATGAATTTGACTTGATTCTTGGTATGGATTGGTTGACTACTCATAATTTTTAGTAAACTGTGGTAGTAAGTTTATTGAACCGAGATGCGTAAATAGAGATATCATTCGGGTTGAATCAGGTAAATCAGATAGTTTGTCTGTAGTGATTTCGTCTATGGTAGCTGAAAAATACATTAGAAAAGGGTATGAGTCCTATCTCGCATTTGAATACCTAAGAGTCAGAAGTAAAGATTGAATCTATAACAGACCGAATTTGACCCTAATCGGAACGGTGGTTTCAGGACCACGAACCTGAGTCCGAGAAATATTTTAATTTTATATTTTGTGTTTATTATATGTGAATTAATATGTGTGAAAGTTTAGTGGAAAAAATTTATCGTTTGTGTGTTTAATTTAGAAAAAGGACTTAATCGCGTAAAATGTAAAAGTGGCATACTAAAGTGAAATG
This sequence comes from Gossypium rotundifolium, assembly GCA_025506655.1. Taxonomy (NCBI): domain Eukaryota; kingdom Viridiplantae; phylum Streptophyta; class Magnoliopsida; order Malvales; family Malvaceae; genus Gossypium; species Gossypium rotundifolium. The sequence goes on along the minus strand of CP106732.1, from coordinate 115,083,624 downwards.
TGCTAATTTGAGCATGGCTTTTTAATATGAAGTATAGAAAGGGTAAATAACCCATTTTATATGTTAGTGGCCGGCCATGGTCAACATTAACCTTAGGTTATATGTTAGTTTAATTATTATAATAAGGTTATATTAGTAATTTACAAATAAAGTTATTATATGTTAAATAAAACATAAAAAAAAGAAGCCACTATCATCTTTCTCCTAAATTGGCCGAATGTTGAGAGAAATAAAGGGTTAGAAAGCTTGAAATTTCAACAATTCAAATGCTTGATTAAGGTATGTGTGAATTTCGATTTTTGATAATGTTTACGTTTTTAAGATCGTTGCTTCGTACATTACCCGACCCATGCTTGAATTTTTGAGAATCATGTGTATATGAGATTCGGCCATTGATGTGTTCTTATGGTTTTGATATTTGATGGTTTTAAATTAAAGATGTGTTAAAGATTTACAAGTTTTGTATTAAAAATTTTGGTAAAATTTTGTATTTTGGACTAATTTGTAAAAATAAAATTTTTGAGGGACTAGTTTGTAAAATAAATGAAATGTATGCCTTGGTATGAAGGTATAGAAGATTCAGCCCTAAAGTATTATGTGCAAATTATGTGTATTTTGTGTTTTATGCAAATAGGACTAAATTGTAAAAATGTGAAACTCTAGGGGTAAAATGGTAATTTTCCTATTTATGTGGTTAGGGACTAAATTGAGATGAAATGTACTTGAATGAGCTAAATTTTTATGTGTTTAGATTAAGAACAAAGATAAACGAATTTAGATCGGGGAAAGGCGAAAGTCGTCGACTAGCCGGTTAACATTGTCCATCGATAGTCGAGGTAAGTCCTTAAGCTGAAATATGCCAAAGAATTATTTACAAATATCTTAAATGATAATGTTCGATAATTTTGAAGGTATATTATTGTAATAGCCGAATGTATATGGGTGAAATTGGCTTGAATGCATAAATTGACAATATGATATGAATGTGTATCTTTGATATATTGTTTGGGAAAAATCTGAAGTATGTGATTGGTTTATAAATAGTTTCGGGCTTATTGCCTAGCAGGCCTTGTGCCGGTGATTTGATTCGGGCTTTGTGCCTAGCAGGCTTAGTGCCGGTGACATATTCGGGCTTAGTGCCTAGCAGACTTAGTGCCGGTGACATATTCAAAGCTTCGTGCTCAGGTAGGCTTAGTGCTTGGGTGACATATTCAAAGCTTCGTGCCTAAAGCGTGCTTAGTGCCGTGATTTGATTCGGGCTTCGTGCCTCAGCAGGCTTAATGCCGATGATACTTTAAAACAAAGAAACCATAAATTGTTCGAGTGTAATATAGTGAACCTATTGAGTTAAAAACTCAGGTAAGTTTAAATCTTATTGAATTTATCGAAGTAAGATAAGTTGTTATTAATGTTACTTGAGTTGAAATATCATATTAAGAATGGTGTTATGTATGATTGAGCTTATTGATCGATATGTATGAATGGTAAAGATAGAATCTGAGCTTAAATGTGCTATTTTTTTGATGTTCGGTTACTAGTAGAAATGCTAATAGTGAAAAGACTTTGAATATGATAATATAGTTGATATGAATGTTGCACCTATGTGATAAGGAGCATGTGATTCATGTAAAATATGTTTATACTATGGTTTGATGAATTATAGGATTATGGTAATGTAGTGTAAATGCTATGGTTAATAAAATATTTAAGTGTTCAAATGTTATATTAAAGTTGCTTAAGACTTACTAAGCTAGTGAGCTTACTCGTATGTGTTTGTATTTCTATTTTATAGATCGTTGATTCAACTACTGTGCCTGGGGATCATCAAGAAAGTCCACCACACTATCACTCTTTGATATATATATATATATGTTTAGTATACTTTTGAATCAAATGCATGTATAGGCTTTATTTTGATAAGTAATGAATGATGTTCGAATTTGTAAATATATATATGGCCTTGCTAATAAGGCTATTACTTTTTGTTAAGTATGGTTTATATGTTTGATATAATGGTTTGTTTTAATCCTTGATATAAGATGTATGCATATCATGTTTAGGAGTTAAATGTGGTTATATAGGATTGGTCATTTATAGGTAATATATGTATATATATATGTATAAGTATTGCCTATTTGGTTGTGTGAATTTTTCACTGAGATTATTATGTGCTTAGTTATAATTCAAAGTTGATCATGAAAATGTTTATACTCATGTTTAGGTTAAAGATTTTGTGTTGTAATTAGTATGGCCATTCGAATATGGCTTTAATCTTGTGCTAGTTTGAGCTAGAGACATATGAATTTTAATTATCAAATGTTGTATATGCTTATATACTATTATAGTTAAGTTATGTATGGAAAAGTAAGTGGGTATTGGATAGGTATTAATTCAAAAATTTTGTATGTGCGTTGACCTAAATTATTTTATGAAACATGAAACATGTTACGCAATATGTTTTGGTATATTTGGCCAGAGCTATTAACTGCATCTTTGATAATGTAATGAACTCATGTGCCTTGACCATTTAGCATGAAGTTTTGTTCATAGGGTTTGTTTTCATTAGTAATTAAAATGAATTGACTTTTGAAATGGGGTTACTTTATTAATTAGTTACGTATGGTTTACTTGTTTATAAATTTCACATATTAAGACCAACTTGTCGAGTGTAGTATATGGAATTGGGATTGTTGTGTGACATTGGCGTAATGTGTTTTCAGGGTCATGTTGTGTTCGTTGATGATTATAGTGTATATGATTTGAATTGAAGTATTAAGCATCTATTATACATGTGTAATTTGTCTATTGATAAATGAATTACTTGATAAAGATGTTTAGCTAAAAATTTAATCGTTTGAGTAGAAGTTATGACTTATCTTGTAATGCCCGTAACCCTAATCCGGCGATGGGTACGGGTTAAGGGGTGTTACATTTTATTGGTATCAGAGCTACGATTTAGTCGATTCTAAGACTACCGTAGTATGTAAGAGTCTAGCTATACATGCCTTTGAATTGTATATATGATAGTGTGGTGACTTCTAACAATTTCAATTGTATTTTATATAGTAAATGGATTTCGATCTCGATAGAGCCATAGCTGATGATGTGGAGAGCATTGCGCCTGGTCTCGCACGTGGATCAGTGCCATTAGACTCTCGACCAGATACGGGTAGCCACGAGGGGGAGGCTAAACAAGCCTTCTATCAAATGATGAATGAATGGTTTACCCAGTTTGTTTAGAATAATCTAGCTGTACAACAACCTCCACCCCCAAATAATCTAACTCCGGTACCTTCAGCACCCCCGATGATAGATCCGATGAGATCTAGCAGGCATTCCAGTGATAAAATCAGGAAATATGGGGCCGAGAAATTCAAGGCCAATGATAATGATGATGTAGGACGAGCCGAGATGTGGCTTGATAACACTATTAGGGTACTCGATGAGTTATCTTGTACTCCAGATGAATGCCTAAAGTGTGCTATATCTCTACTTCGAGACACTGCCTATCATTGGTGGAACACACTGGTATCCGTAGTTCAGAAAGAAAAAGTAACTTTGGACTTCTTCCAAATTGAGTTCCGTAAGAAATATATCGGTCGAGATTCATCGATAAAAATGAAAAGAATTTCTTGAACTCAAACAGGCGAATGATCGTGATGAATATGAACGAAAATTTGTCAGACTTAGCAGATATGCTAGAGAGTGTGTTTCTACTGAAGCCATTATGTGCAAAAGATTTGAAGACGGTCTGAATGAAGATATAAAGCTGCTGGTCGGCATTCTTGAAATCAAAGAGTTTGTGATACTAGTCGAACGGGCTTGTAAAGCTGCAGAGCTCGAAAAAGAGAAAAGAAAAGTTGAAATAGAAGCTAGAGATACTCGTAAGAGATCAACGAGTAAGACTTACCATTCGGTGCCTAAGAAATTCAGAGATGACTCCAACCGACATAAAGCTACTTCAGACTTACCTAGACGTGATCAACCTCCAGGGAGTTATCGAGCCACTTCGATAGCTAGTGTTGGTAACGTTTCACAGGACCGAGTCGAGTGTAAACATTGCGGGAAATGGCATTCTGGAAGTTGTAGGGTTCGTGATCGGTCCTGCTTTAAATGTGGATCGTCGGACCATTTTATTCAAGAGTGCCCGATGTTAGCCGAACATAATACGGTTTAAAACATTAGACCGAGCAGAACGCCAGCACGGGGTCGACCACCCAAACATTTTAGAAATGTAGGTGGTAGTCAGAGAGGGACGAAAGACACTGTAGTTCGATCAGAGGCCCGAGCACCTGCTAGAGCTTATGCTATACGAGCCAGAGAGGATGCTTCCTCTCCCGATGTCATTACCGGTACTTTCACCCTTTATGATACTCCTGTGATTGCATTGATTGATCCTGGTTTGACTCATTCATATGTGTTTGAAACTCTAGTATTCGGTAAGACTCTGCCAGTTGAGTCTACTGAGTTTGTGATTCGTGTGGCCAACCCTTTGGGTAGATGTGTACTTGTTAATAAAGTGTGTAGAGGTTGCCCGTTGATGATTCGGGATTATTGTTTCCCAGCCGATTTAATGTTGTTGCCCTTCGATGAGTTTGATATAATTTTGGGAATGGACTGGTTAACTTCACATGATGCAGTGGTGAATTGCAAAAGAAAGCTTATTGATTTGAGATGTCAGAACGGCGAGATCATCAGAATTGAATCCAGTGATTTAAGTGGGTTTCTACAATAATATCCTCAATCGCCCGAAAGTATGTGAGAAAAGGGTGCAAGCTTATTTGGCCTATGTACTGAATAATAAAGTGTCTAAAAAGCATATTGAATCTGTACCAGTTGTGTGTGAATACCCAGATGTGTTTTCTGAAGAACTATCGGGTTTACCCCCAGTACGAGAGATTGAGTTCAGAATTGAATTAGCACCGAGAACGACTCCGATCTCGATAGCTCCATATCGGATGGCACCTACTGAGTTAAAAGAGTTGAAAGCACAGTTGCAAGAATTAACAGATAGGGGCTTTGCATGACCGAAGTTTCTCTCCTTGGGGAGCACCAATTCTTTTGTGAAAAGAAAGATGGAACGATGCGAATGTGTATTGATTATCTAACAACCGAATAAGGTAACTATAAAGAATAAGTACCGTTACCTCGGATTGATGATTTGTTTGATCAGTTGAAAGGGGCTTTGGTATTTTCAAAGATAGATTTGAGATCGGGTTATTATCGATTGTAGTCGAGATACAGATGTGCCAAAGACTGCATTCTGGACAAGGTACGGACATTTTGAGTTTTTGGTTAGGCCTTTTGGACTCACTAATGCACCTGCTATTTTTATGGATCTAATGAATCGGGTCTTCAGACAGTTTTTGGATCGATTTGTAGTAGTGTTTATTGATGATATACTAGTCTACTCCAAAAATGAAATCGAGCATGCCGAGCATTTGAGATTAGTGCTACAAACTTTGCGAGATCAACAGTTGTACGCAAAGTTTAGTAAATGTGAGTTCTGGATGAAGGAAGTCAGCTTATTCGGTCATGTTGTTTCAGCATCGGGTATTCGGGTGGATCCAAACAAAATAGCGGCTATACTCGATTGGAAACCACCAAAGAATGTTTTCGAGATTTGAAGCTTCTTAGGTCTTGCAGGATACTACGGACGGTTTGTAAAAGGTTTTTCTATGATAGCTACACCTTTGACAAAGCTATTACAAAAGATGTCAAGTTTGAGTGGTCGAAACCGCGGAAAAGTTTCGAGCAAATTGAAAGCCCTTTGACCGAAGCTCAATGTTAGCTCAGCCTGAATCGGGTAAAGAATTTGTCATTTTTAGTGATGCTTCTCTGAATGGGTTGGGTTGTGTTCTGATGCAGGGAGGCAAAGTTATAGCCTACGCTTCGAGACAATTAAAGCCGCATAAAAGAAATTATCCGACTCACGATCTGGAATTAGTAGCTATTGTTTTTGCATTAAAAATTTGGCGTCATTATTTATTCGACGAGAAATGTCACGTTTATTCGGATCATAAAAGCCTAAAGTACTTGATGACTCAGAAAGATCTGAACTTGAGACAACGCAGATGGTTAGAACTATTGAAAGACTATGAGTTGGTGATTGACTACCATCCGGGGAAAGCTAACGTTGTTACAGATGCGTTAAGTCGAAAATCATTGTTTGCTCTTCGTGTAATGAACGCACAGATGGTTATGTCTAGTGATGGATCGATCATAGCCGAGTTACAAGCAAGACCAATATTTATTCAGCAAATTTGTGATGCACAGAAAGTCGATAAGGATTTGATTGCTAGGCGAATTCAGTGTGAAAAAGATGCGGAATCAAAATTTCAAATCGATACAAATGATTGTTTGAACTTTAAAAACCGAATGTGTGTTCCGGAGAACTTGGATTTAATTCAGATGATTTTGAGTGAGGCTCATAGTGGTCGATTATCGATACATCCAGGTAGCACAAAAATGTATAATGATTTGAAACAATTCTATTGGTGGCCTGGCATGAAACGAGATATATCTGAATTTGTTTCAAAGTGCTTAATTTGTCAGCAAGTAAAAGCCGAACATCAAGTGCCTTCTGGGTTGCTTCAGCCGATCATGATACCTAAATGGAAATGGGATAGAATCACTATGGATTTTGTATCTGGTTTGCCTATGACACCGAGCAAGAAAGATGCAGTCTGGGTTATAGTAGATAGATTGACAAAATCGGCTCATTTTGTACTGATTCGAACGGACTATTCACTTTATAAACTTGCTGAATTGCATATATCACAGATTGTGAGGTTGCATGGTGTGCCGAGTTCCATTGTTTCGGACAGAGACCCGAGATTCACATCACGATTTTGGAAGAAGTTGCAAGATGCTTTAGGTTGAAGCTACCCTCTGAATTAGAAAAGATACACAATGTATTTCACGTTTCTATGCTCCGTAGATACAGATCAGATCCGTCACATGTGATTGTTCCATCTGAGATTGAAATCCAACCTGATATGACGTATGAGGAAAAATCGATCCGTATCTTAGCTCGGGAAATGAAAGAGTTAAGAAACAGAAGGATTTCATTAGTGAAAGTACTATGGAATCGACACGGAGTTGAAGAGGCTACGTGGGAGCCTGAGGACTCAATGAGGCAACAATATCCGACGTTATTTAACGGTAAGATTTTTGGGGACGAAAATCCTTAAGGGCGAGAGTTGTAACAGACCGAATTTGACCCTAATCAGAACGGTGGTTTCGAAACCACGAATTCGAGTCCGAGAAATATTTTAATTTTATATTTTGTGTTTATTATATGTGAATTAATATGTGTGAAAGTTTAGTGGAAAAATTTTATCGTTTGTGTGTTTAATTTAGAAAAAGGACTTAATTGTGTAAAATGTAAAAGTGGCATACTAAAGTGAAATGTGCTAATTTGTGCATGGCTTTTTAATATGAAGTATAGAAAGGGTAAATAACCCATTTTATATGTTAGTGGCCGGCCATGGTCAACATTAACCTTAGGTTATATGTTAGTTTAATTATTATAATAAGGTTATATTAGTAATTTACAAATAAAGTTATTATATGTTAAATAAAACATAAAAAAAAGAAGCCACTATCATCTTTCTCCTAAATTGGCCAAATGTTGAGAGAAATAAAGGGTTAGAAAGCTTGAAATTTTGGCAATTCAAATGCTTGATTAAGGTATGTGTGAATTTCAATTTTGATAATGTTTACGTTTTGAGATCGTTATCAGATATTACCCAACCCATGCTTGAATTTTTGAGAATCATGTGTATATGAGATTCGGCCATTGATGTGTTCTTATGGTTTTGATATTTGATGGTTTTAGATTAAAGATGTGTTAAAGATTTACAAGTTTTGTATTAGAAATTTTGGTAAAATTTTGTATTTTGGACTAATTTGTAAAAATAAATTTTTTGAGGGACTACTTTGCAAAATAAATGAAATGTATGCCTTGGTATGAAGGTATAGAAGATTCGACCCTAAAGTATTATGTGTAAATTATGTGTATTTTGTGTTTCATGCAAATAGGACTAAATTGTAAAAATGTGAAACTCTAGGGGTAAAATGGTAATTTTCCTATTTATGTGCTTAGGGACTAAATTGAGATGAAATGTACTTGAATGAGCTAAATTTTTATGTGTTTAGATCAAGAACAAAGAAAAACGAATTTGGATCGGGGAAAGGCGAAAGTCGTCGACTAGCTGGTTAACGTTGTCCATCGATAGTCGAGGTAAGTCCTTAAGCTGAAATATGCCAAAGAATTATTTACGAATCTATTAAATGATAATGTTCGATAAATTTGAAGGTATATTATTGTAATAGCCAAATGTATATGGGTGAAATTGGCTTGAATGCATAAATTGACAATATGATATGAATGTGTATCTTTGATATATTGTTTGGGAAAAATGTGAAGTATGTGATTGGTTTATGAATAGTTTCGGGCTTATTGCCTAGCAGGCCTTGTGCCGGTGATTTGATTCGGGCTTTGTGCCTAGCGGCTTAGTCTTGGTGACATATTCGGGCTTAGTGCCTAATAGGCTTAGTCTTGGGTGACATATTCAAAGCTTCGTGCCTAGCGTGCTTAGTCTTGGTGACATATTCGGGCTTCGTGTGCGTGCTTAGCGGTGATTTGTGCTTAATGCCGGTGATACTTTAAAATGAAGAAACCATAAATTGTTCGAGTGTAATATAGTGAACCTATTGAGTTAAAAACTCAGGTAAGTTTAAATCTTATTGAATTTATCAGAAGTAAGGTAAGTTGTGATTAATGTTACTTGAGTTGAAATATCATATTAAGAATGGTGTTATGTATGATTGAGCTTATTGATCGATATGTATGAATGGTAAAGATAGAATCTGAGCTTAAACGTGCTATTTTTTGATGTTCGGTTACTAGTAGAAATGCTAATAGTGAAAAGACTTTGAATATGATAATATAGTTGATATGAATGTTGCACCTATGTGATAAGGAGCATGTGATTCATGTAAAATATGTTTATACTATGGTTTGATGAATTATAGGATTATGGTAATGTAGTGTAAATGCTATGGTTAATAAAATGTTTAAGTGTTCAAATGTTATATTAAAGTTGCTTAAGACTTACTAAGCTAGTGAGCTTACTCTGTATGTGTTTGTATTTCTATTTTATAGATCGTTGATTCAACTACGGGCTCAGGGGATCATCAAGAAAGTCGACCACACTATCACTCTCTTTGGTATATATATATGTTTAGTATACTTTTTGAATCAAAGGCATGTATAGGCTTTATTTTGATAAGTAATGAATGATGTTCAGATTTGTAAATATATATATGGCCTTGCGAATAAGGCTGTTACTTTCGGTTAAGTATGGTTTATATGTTTGATATAATGGTTTGTTTTAATCCTTGATATAAGATGTATGCATGTCATGTTTAGGAGTTAAATGTGGTTATATAGGATTGGTCATTTATAGGTAATATATGTATATATATATGTATAAGTATTGCCTATTTGGTTGTGTGAATTTTTCTACTGAGATTATTATGTGCTTAGTTATAATTCAAAGTTGATCATGAAAATGTTTATACTCATGTTTAGGTTGAAGATTTTGTGTTATAATTAGTATGGCCATTCGAATATGGCTTTAATCTTGTGCTAGTTTGGGCTAGAGACATATGAATTTTAATTATCAAATGTTGTATATGTTTATGTTATTATGATGCAAGGTCGATATGGATGCTTATATACGATTATAGTTAAGTTATGTATGGAAAAATAAGTGGGTATTGGATAGGTATTAATTCAAAAATTTTCTATGTGCGTTGATCTAAATTATTTTATGAAACATGAAACATGTTACGCAATATGTTTTGGTATATTTGGCCGAGCTATTAATCGCATCTTTGATAATGTAATGAACTCATGTACCTTGACCATTCAAAGATGAAGTTTTGTTCATAGGGTTTGTTTTCATTAGTAATTAAAATGAATTGACTTTTGAAATGGGGTTACTTTATTAATTAGTTATGTATGGTTTACTTGTTTATAAATTTCACATATTAAGACCAACTTGTTGAGTGTAGTATATGGAATTGGGATTGTTGTGTGACATTGTCGTAATGTGTTTTTAGGGTCATGTTGTGTTCGTTGATGATTATAGTGTATATGATTTGAATTAAAGTATTAAGCATCTATTATACATGTGTAATTTGTCTGTTGATAAATGAATTACTTGATAAAGATGTTTAGCTAAAAATTTAATCGTTTGAGTAGAAGTTATGACTTATCTGGTAATGCCCGTAACCCTAATTTGACGATGGGTATGGGTTAAGGGGTGTTACAGAATCAGTGTCTGTGGTATGTTAGTGTCCGGATATGTTTCCGGAAGAGTTACTCGGATTGCCTCTTGTTAGAGAAGTCGAGTTTGGCATTGAGTTAGTTTCGGGTATAGCACTTATTTCGGTTGCGCCATATAGGATGGCACCTTTGGAGTTAAAAGAGTTGAAGGTTAAGTTGCAAGAGTAGATAGATAAGGGTTTTGCAAGATCGAGATATTCATCGTAAGGTGCTCCTGTACTTTTTGTGAAGAAGAAAGACAAGTCGATGAGATTGTGTATAGACTACAAACAGCTCAACAAGGTGACAGTAAAGAATAAGTATCCTTTGATAAGGATCGATGATTTGTTCGACCAATTAAAGGGAGCTAGATGTTCTCTAAGATAGACCTAAGATCTAGCTATTGCCAGTTGAGAGTTAAGGAGCAAGATGTGCCAAAAACTGCATTTCGAACGAGGTATGGCTATTACAAGTTCCTTGTCATGCCCTTTGGCTTAACAAATGCTTCTGTGGTATTTATGGATTTAATGAATAGTATTTTCGATAGTATTTGGATAAATTTGTAGTTGTTTTTATCGATGACATATTAATTTATTCTCGGGATGAGAGTGAGCACGTAGAGCACCTGAGAACTATTTTACAGACTCTAAGAGACAAGCAGTTGTATGCTAAGTTTAGCAAGAGTGAGTTTTGGCTCTGAAAGGTGGAATTCTTAGGACACATTGTGTCATGTGATGGAATCAGAGTTGATCCGAGTAAGATCTTGCCTATTGTTAGTGGAAACCGCTAAGGAATGTGTCGGAGATTAGGAGCTTTTTGGGTTTAGCAAATTACTACAGACGATTCGTTAAAGGGTTCTCTATGATTGCTACACCGATGGCGAGATTGCTGCATAAGGATGTTAAGTTTGAATTGACCGAGAGATGCTAGCAGAGTTTTGAGAAACTAAAGCATTGTTGACTGAAGCCCTGGTTTTAGTACAACTGGAGTCGGAAAGAAGTTTTTAATCTATAGTGACACGTCAATGAATGGTCCTGGTTGTGTGCTGATGAAAGAGAGTAAAGTAGTAGCTTATGCCTCGAGACAACTAAAACCGCATGAAAAAAATTATCCGACTCACGATTTGGAGTTGGCTGCAATCGTTTTTGCTGTGAAGATTTTGTAACACCCCTTACCCGTATTCAACACCTGAACCGGATACGAGGCATTACCGTAATTAACTTGCTCAAATATACGGTTTATTCCTACTTAAAACTTCCCATCCGAAATTATAGCGTCCCACTTGAAGGTCTACTAGACCTTAAAAATACATATGAAATGGTTAAGGACTAAATCGAAAACTTTTGAACACTTAGAAATTTTTTACACAAAACAGGGCCACACTCCTGTGTGAAGAGGGACACACCCGTGTGGGCAAGTCGTGTAATCATACACGCCCATATCCCTAGTCTGTGTGAATTTTATTTTTCATTTTGAACCTACAGGGTTTTCACACGGTCGGACACAAGCCCGTGTCCATGGCTCGTGTCCTTCACACGGCCATGACACGCCCGTGTCCTCACCCGTGTGTGAAAACCTTGACATTCTGTTTCTGATGTCATCATTCCATTTACGTCACATGGCCAAGGCACACGCCTGTATCCTTAGACTGTGTGGCGATTTAAATTCTCAAATTTAGGTGTAGACCTCACACGACCAGGGAACATTCCCATGTGTTAGGCCATGTCTCCCACATGGTTGAGACACACGGCCGTGTCTCAGCCCGTGTGTTTACTATTAGGCATACTGACTTACCAACTTAGCATGCAGGGGTACACACGGCCTATAAACACGCCCATCAGGCACATGGCCTAGACACACTCCTGTGTGTCTACCCGTGTGAACAATTGTAAGGCTATCTACCAATCCAATTGCTACCCTACAAAGCAACCACACTTATACCAATTCAATACAACATACATCATGACCATAAGGCACTTCTAAGAACCCAAAATCAAGACATCCACACAAGCATGCACTTCATTAACTTTATTATCATTGAATATATAAACTTGTCAAGTATTGGCCAATTTCCAATGACCATTTACAAAATGAATTGGATAACAATAATAGCCACACATTGGCTAACCAATATGACATAACACAAAATAACCAAGTTCCTATACATGCCATACTCAAAATTAATCAAACTATGTTATACCAAAGAAAAGTTGATAGTGTGATTTCAAAATCCGACGTCCCACGATCCCCGAGTTAGCTTGGCGATACTAAAAGGAAAAGGGAAATGAGAAAGGTAAGCATGAAACTTAGTAAGTTTACATGAAATAAATAGCAACATAAAGGCTCATAATGTCATTCATCCATTGCATGGAATAAAAAAAACACAAAGTCTTAAGCACATGGCCATAACTGACTCATGCTTACTCTCACCAATTACATGTAACATATCGTAAACATTTCTCGTGAATTACTAACATGTACCTGTATCACATCATTACATAGCTTTAGTACTAATTTCATCTCCATTATAAGCTTAACTATTTATCCCATTGATTCACTTGGAATACTCGAGGATACACAATCATCATCATTTACATAAATACGACGCCAATGCCATATCCCAGATATGGTCTTACATAGGGTCACATCTCGATGCCGATGCCATATCTCAGATATGGTCTTATACGGGATCTCATATCAATATCGATGCAATATCCCAGATATGGTCTTATACGATTTTCACATTCGATGCCGATGCCATATCCCAAATATGGTCTTATATGGGATCTCAATTTGATGTCGAGGCCATGTCCCAGACATGGTCTTATACGGGATTTTACCAACCTCATGTTTTGATGATGGTATCCTCTCACCTCTTACGGTCCAATTGGGACTTCAACATCATAAATTTTCATCATTTTCTCATTGAACATCAATACTCATTTTCATAGAAATATTATACATCTTCATGAATATCAAACATTTTAAAACATACTAACATGATGTTGAATTTATTACACACAAACTAACCTCGATTTCAAAATACGTCAATTTGTCGATCTAGTCTGATACCTTGCCTTTTTCTTGGTCAAGGTTAATTCTTCATTCTTTTTTATCTATAATAACAAATTAGCTCATTTAATTACCACATTAATCAATATATTTCAATAATCATACTTTGGCAAAATTACCATTTTGCCCTTAAACTTTCACAAAATGACAATTTTACGCCTAGGCTCGTAAATCAATTCTAATCGAATTTTCTCCTTTAACAAGCCTAGCTGAACATTTATTACTCTTATAGAAACCCTCAATACTCATTATTTCACACATTTAACACCTATTTTATGACCTTTACAAAAATGTCCTTTTAGGTGTTTTCATGGTAACACCTTTCACAAAAGTTGTTTATTTAACAATTAAGCTCATTTTCTTCCATAAAATTTTAGAAATCAGCACTAGTGCTCTCATGGAAAAACCTTAGGTTTTCAACCATTTTGCAAAATAGTCCCCTCATTAGCTAGCTCAAGCTACAAGGGTCTCAAAAGTACAAAAATTATCAAAGAATGACCATTAAAGCACTTACTTGCAAGGAGAAAAGCTTGGCTGAAATTTTTGAGCTCTCAACTCCTATTTTGCTACTTATTTTCTGTGGTGAAGGTGGAGAAGAAAAGATGATATTTTCTTTTCTTTATTTTAATTTAACTAGTCAATTAAGTCACCTAATTTTAACCCACTTTGACCGAATTTCTAATTCTTTGTCCTTAAGGCCGGCCACCACCCTATACAAGGCCTAATTGCACATTTGGGACCTCCAATTAATATTCTATGGCTTTTAGGCACCTTTATATTGTAAAATCGAACTTTCGCACTTTATGTGATTTAGTCATTTTTCATAATTAAGCATACAATCGCTAAAATTAAAGCACCAAAATTTTCATGCACCTATATAATCATGCTATAACTCATAAAATAATATAAAAATAATTTTATTCAACCTTAGATTAGTGGTTCTGAAACCACTGTTTCGACTAGTCCCTAAATCGGGTTATTACAGATTTGGCGTCATTATTTGTATGGTGAAAAGTCCCGAATCTTTATCGATCACAAAATTTTGAAGTACCTAATGAACCAAAAGGATTTTAATTTTTGAAAACAGCGAAGGCTAGAATTATTGAAGGATTATGAGTTAGTAATCGATTACCATCCGGGGAAAGTGAATGTGGTTGTGGATGCCTTGAGCAGAAAATCCCTGTATGCTTTGAGAACTATAAGTACGAGCTTAGCATTGTCTGATGATGGCGCTATATTGGCCGAGTGGAGGGCTAGACCATTATTTCTTCAGCAGATACGTGAAGCTCAAAAGGATGATAGTGAAATGCAAGTTAAGAGAGCTCAGTGTGAATCGAGAAATAACTCTGATTTTTGGGTTGGTTCAGATGATTGTTTGATGTTTCGTGATAGAGTTTGTGTACCTAAAATGATGAGTCGATTCAGAGAATTTTACATGAGGCACACAATGGTTGTTTTTCAGTACATCCGGGCAGCACAAAAATATGTAATGATTTGAAGAAGTTGTATTGGTGGCCGGGAATGAAAAGAGATATCTCCGAGTTTGTTACAAAGTGTTTGATCTGTCAACAAGTGAAAGCCGAGCATCAAGTACCTTCGGGATTACTTCAGCCAGTGATGGTTCCCGAGTGGAAGTGGGACCAAATCACGATGGATTTCGTAACGGGGTTACCTATTACTCCGAAAAAGAAAGATGCTGTGTGGGTCATCGTTGATAGATTAATGAAATCGGCTAACTTTATACCGGTGCGCGTTGATTATTCAATTGACAAGTTGGCCGAGCTATATATTGCCAAAGTTGTGAGATTACATGGGGTACCTATATCCATTACATGGGGTGCCTATATCCATTATCTCGGATAGAGATCCAAGGTTTACTTCGAGGTTTTGAAAAAAGTTGCAAGAAGCCTTGGGTACGAAATTGAATTTTAGTACCGCGTTCTATCCGCAAACTGATGGCCAATCCGAAAGAGTGATTTAAGTTCTTGAGAACATGCTCCGATGCTATGTTTTAGAGTTCGAAGGTAGTTGGGAAAAATATCTACCTTTGGTTGAATTTGCCTGCAAAAATAGTTATCAGTCGAGTATATGGATGGCACCGTATGAAGCGTTATATGGTCACAAGTGCCAGACTCCTTTGTATTAGATCGAGCCTAGTGAGAAGAAAATTCAAGGGGTTGATCTAGTTAGAGAAATCAAAGAGAAAGTGAAAGTGATCCGTGATAGTCTGAAAGCTACTTCAGATCGACAGAAGTCATACGCGGATTTAAAAAGGAAAGAAATTGAATTTCAGGTGGGCGATAAAGTATTCCTGAAAGTATCTCCGTGGAAGAAAATATTGAGATTTGGTCGAAAGGGCAAATTGAGTCCGCGATTCATAAGGCAGTATGAGGTTATTGAAAGGATTGGACCAGTAGCTTATCGATTGGCCTTGACGACAGAGTTAGAGAGAATACACAACGTGTTTCATGTGTCGATGTTGCGATGATATCGTTCCGAACCTTCACATGCGATTCCTCCGACTGGAATTGAGATACGACCGAATATGACCTATGAGGAGGAACCAATTAAGATTTTGGCTCGAGAGGTTAAATAGTTGAGGAATAAAAGCATAACCTTAGTGAAAGTGTTGTGGTAAAAACATGGTGTAGAAGAGGCTACGTGGGAACTGAAAGAAGTGATGAGAGAATAATATCCAAACCTCTTTATCGGTAAGATTTTCGGGGACGAAAATCTCTAAAGGGGGAGAGTTATAACAACCCAATTTTAGGGCTAGTTAGAATAGTGGTTTTGGAACGACTAATTTGAGGTCAAATAAATTAGTTTTAATATTATTTTATGTGTTATATCATGATTATATCAGTGCATGAAAATTTTGGTGCATTAATTTTGGAGATTGCATGCTTAATTGTGAAAAAGGACTAAATCGCATAAAGTGAGAAAGTTTTATTTTACAAGCTAGAGGTGTCTAATAGCTATATAATATTAAATTGGAGGTCCTTAAAGTGAAATTAGGCCATTGGGGAAGTGATGGCCGGCCATAGGGACAAGAAAATCAAATTGGTCAATGGTTAGGTGAATTTTGGTGACATAATTGAATAAAATAAGATAAAATAAAGAAGCTATCATCTTTTCCTATTTCCATTTCTTCTTCCACCAAAAATTATAGTAAGAATAGGGGCTTTTGAAGCTCAAAATTTCAGCCAAGCCATCCTCTTGCAAGTAAGTGATTATGATGGTTATTTTTGATGATTTTTGAGTTTTGGAACCCTAAAGCTTAAGCTAGCTAAAGAAGGGACTATTTTACAAAATGGTTGAAAGTTTAGGGATTTTCCATGAGAGTTCTTATGTTGTTTGCTGATTTTTTAGGGAAGAAAATGAATTATGGTTGTTAAATAAACAACTTTTGTGAAAGTTGTTTCCATGAAAACACCTAAAAGGACCATTTTGTAAAGGTTGTAAAATGGATAGTAAAGGTGTGAAATAGTTAAAATTGTGAGTTGATATAGGAGAGTAAATGAATCAGCTAGGCTTGGACATGTGAAAAAAAAAATGAACACATTTCATTTTACGAGCCTGGGGGCAAAAATGTAATTTTGTAAAAGTATAGGGGTAAAATGGTAATTTTACCAAAATAGAAATTTTGAAAAGTTTTGAAGAATATGGTGATTTAATAAGTTAAATATGTCATTATAGATCAAGAAGAACGTGGAATCAACCTTAACCGGGGAAAATGTAAGGTTACGGACTAAATTTCAAATTGACATATTTTGTATCAAGGTAAGTTTATGTGTAAATGATACATACTTATTACATATGTTTCTACCTATTGATTCATTGTGTGGATGTAAATGCTTATTAGTGAGATTTATTAAAAATGGTAGGAAATGAGGAAATTCTCGGATGAACCTTCGGGATGGGGATATGGGTACGGATAAATATCCGTAAGTGCGTAATTATTATTGTTGGTGGGCTATGTGCGATACCACCTTATTATTTATTAATGATGGGCTATGTGCGATACCATCGTATTTATTATC
Source organism: Gossypium rotundifolium (assembly GCA_025506655.1). NCBI lineage: Eukaryota > Viridiplantae > Streptophyta > Magnoliopsida > Malvales > Malvaceae > Gossypium > Gossypium rotundifolium. Next base: position 115,066,176 of record CP106732.1, on the reverse strand, counting down.
ATTGGTGGGCTGTGTGCGATACCACCGTAAACATGTAATTAATGGTGGGCTATGTGTGACACCACCTTGTAAATTATTAAATGGTGGGTTGTGTGCAAAACCACCAAGTATCCAACAATATTCTGAAGTGTTCATTGAGAAATTGTCCAAGTGAAATTACATGTGGCTTTGTGATGATAAGTACAGGGTATAAGTGCAAGTAAATGTGAGCAATGTTTATGATATGTGTGTGGGATGTGGTAAGGTTTGAAATGAGTAAGCATGATTATGAGGATATGAATTGCTTTTACCTAGTGTGTAATGTTTTTGATTGATTAGTATGTGGTATGATGCTTATTGTTTACATATAGACTTACTAAGCTTAAAGCTTACTCCCTTCTTTTTTCCCCTGTTTTATAGTGTCAAAAAGCCAGCTCAGGATACGGAGATAATCAGAGGATCACCCACACTATCAGCACATCTTGGTATAGTTAGATTTATCATTTTGAGTATGGCATGTATAGGGACTAGACTTAGTTGAATGTCATATTGTTTTGGCCAAATGTGTTGGCTCATTCAAAGATGAATTCTTTTGTATAAGGCCATAGTTGATGGTTTAATTATGCATGAATGAGTTGATGATTTGATGTGATTTATGTTTGTATGAGTTGGGGTGGTAGAAAGAGCTTGGAAAATAGCCTTGTTCTTGTCCACACGAGTAGACACACAGGCGTGTGTCTAGGCCGTGTGTGACACATGGTCAGCCTTATGGGCGTGTGGTTAGGCCGTGTGTCCCCCTACATGCTATGTTTGCAAGTCAGTATGCTCAGTAGTAATCTCACGGGTGGAGACACGGTCATGTGTCTCAACCGTGTAGAAGACACGACCATAGTACATGGGCGTGTGCCCAGGCCGTGTGAAGTCTACACCTGAATTAGGAATTTAATTTGCCACACGGTCGAAGGACACAGGCATGTGCCTTGGCTGTGTGACATTTATGGGGTGATGATGTCAGAAATAGAATGCCAAGGTTTTTGTACACGGTCTAAAACATAGGCATGTCATGGCCATGTGAGGGACATGGGCCATGGACACGGGCATGTGTTCACCGTGTGAAAACCCCTGTAGGTTTGAATTGAGAAATACATCCACAAAGGTGTGGAAACAGGCGTGCCCCTTCCTCCACACGGACATGTGGACTGTTTGATGAAAATTTTCTATGTCTTTCTAGAGATCTTAACAAGAGTACGATTTAATCTCGAACCATTCCTAATGTGTGATTTAGGCCTCGCAAGCTTGTTTCAGAGGTGTTACGAAAAATTTTAATTTTGAGTGGAAAGTCATGTCTCGATATTGCATGATTGTTTGTGTATAAGTCTGGTAATGCCTCGTACTCTATTCCGGCGTCGAATATGGGTAAAGGGTTTTACACGTGTTGTTACTATTTTTTCCTTTTTCTTTCAGGTGACAGTGGCAGAAGAGTGGTTGATGGTGGCAGTGGCTAGGAGCGGTAGCTAGGGTTTTTGTTCCCTTTTTTTTTTTGCTCAAAATTGTTTAGGTGTTTGGGCCATTTGGGTTGTTATGGTGTTTTAATTTTTTGGGCTTTGTAATTTAGGTAATGGACTCTTTTTTTTATTTGGTTTGGTTTAGTTTGTTTGGGCCCGGACAAAATTGGGCCCTTACAGCTGTCTTTCTTTGCTCCTTGTCGTGTAACGAGAATGGAGCAAAGAGTTTTAAGAAGGACAAATTTTGTCCGGTCTCACCAAATCTAAACCTTTTTGGTGCTCCTCTTTTTCAAGTAACTTCATTCTATCCCACTGTAACTTCAGGGAGATAAGACTTGTAGCTTCAATACACTCCACTGCACTTCAGTGAGATATGGTTTGTAGCTTGTAGCTTTAGGCCTGTTCTTCTGTGCTTAAAAAAAGTACTTTGGCTCCAAAAAGACTTTTGGAAGAAAAGTCAAGAAGTAATGTCGCTTTTGGATGGAATTTTGGCTTTTGAAGTGCTTTTCAAAAGCACTTCAAAAGAAAAAGCTAAAATTTTAGCTTTTTTCTCCGAAAGCACTTTTAGTGCTTAATTACTTTTCACCCTCCAATAATATAGTACTTTCATTTTTTTCTTGGTGCTTAATTACAAATGTGTTAAAATCATTAATTAAAATAAAAAATATTTTTAAAATACTAATTACAAATATTTAATGGTTATATTTAAATATTTAAAATGTAGTTTATATATTCTAATTAAATTTTATAAGTAATTAATATTTATTACTTAAAATATTTAAAATTTATATTTCATATATTAAAATATTAACAAGTTATAGTAATTTTTATATTCTTACTAAAATATAATAAATTAACTAATTTAAATTTTATTTAAAAGCATATTTGTTACTTGATAATAACATGTCTAAAATGGACATTTTATTTCTCAAAAGCACTTTTTGAAAGCAATGCTAAACACTCAAATTTTAAACTAAACTTTTTAAAAGCACTTTTCCACAGTACTTTTCAAAAACATTGCCAAACTAACCCTTAGTCTATTCCACTGCAACTTTAGGGAGATAAGACTTACTATAGTATACTTAATTTGATCCACTGTGTAACACCCCTTACCTGTGTTCAACACCGAAACAGGGCACGAGGCATTACCAGACTTAACTTTCTTGAACATACATTATCGGGCTATAATTTCATTTCAAGCTTAAAACTTTTCATTCATATTCACAACATCCTTATTATGGGTCTACGAGGCCCTAAACATACATATGTGAGGTTTTGGAATTAGTCCGAAAACTTTTGCGCTCTTAGAAAATTTTTGCCTAAACAGGGGCCACACGCCCGTGTGAAATGGAACACGCCTGTGTGGGCAGGCCGTGTGGTCACACACGCCCATGTTCCTAGCCCGTTTGGATTTTATTTTTCACTTCAAACCTACAGAGGCTTTCACACGGCCGGGCACACACCCATGTCTTTAGCTCGTGTCCCTCACATGGCCTAGACATGCCCGTGTCCTCACCTATGTGTGATAACTTAGGTATTCTGTTTATGACGTCAGTGACCTCTTAAGAGACACATGACCTAGGCATACGCCCGTGTGCTGGCCCATGTGACGAATCAAATTCTCACAATTTGACAAGGAAACACACGGCCTATCCACACACCCATGGGGCTGTCTGTGTGTCACACACGGCCTAGACACACGCCCTTGTGTCTACCCGTGTGGACAATTATAAGGCTATTTTCCAAGCCAATTGCCACCCTGAAACATAAACACACTTGCATGAACTTTCACTAAGCTTCACTAAGCATCATTTAATCATTCCATATTTCACTCCAACAATTGCATGAACTTTCACTTCATAAAACTCATTATCATTAAAATATGAAACTTGACAAATATTGGCCAATTCCAAATGACCATATACAAAATGAGTGAATAACATTAATAGCCAACATTTTGGCTCTCAAATATGACATAACACAAAATCTCCAAGTTCCTATACATGCCATACTCAAAATAAATCAACTTTACTATACCAAAAGAATGATTGATAGTGTGATCCGAGCTCGACATTCTACGATCCCCGAGCTAGCTTGGCGATACTACAAGGAAAAGGGAAAAAAAAGGGATAATCATATAGCTTAGTAAGTTTGCATGAATTAAAATAGCAATATAAGTACTCATGGTTAAAATTTCCATTCTTCTTATAGAACAATAACAACACAAGTTCTTGAATACTTCGACATACTTACTCATACTTATTCTTACCCATCACATATCACATTACGATTTTCACAACTCGTATTTTACTCATGGTACCTTATCACTTCTGCACATAATTTAGCACTTATGCTATCTTGAACATAAACTTAAATCATTATCATCCTTAACTTAAATGTATCTCTTTATTGTCCTTGTATAACTTAGCTCATTGTCATCTTTACATGCTTAGCTCTTTTACCTATTGAACTACTCGAAATATTGGAGGATACTCAATCTCATCATACATGTATCACGATGCCAATGCCATATCCCAGATAAGGTCTTACATGGAATCACCTCTTGATGCCGATGCCATATCCCAGATATGGTCTTACATAGGATATCTTATCTCGATTTTGATGCCATGTCCCAGACATGGTCTTACATGAGATCTTCTTTTGGTGCCGAAGCCATGTCCCAAACATGGTCTTATATGGGACCTTCCTTATTCGATGCCGATGCCATGTCCCAAACATGGTTTTACACAGGATCTACATTCGGTGTCGCTGCCATGTCCCCGACATGGACTTATACGGGACCTACATTTGGTGTCGATGCCATGTCCTAGACATGGTCTTATACGGGACCATCCTTATCTCATGTCGTGACAGAGGTATCCTCATTATTCTGAATCCTCAACCGGGACTTCAACTTAACATATTCTCTTCACTTTGTCATCGAGGTATCATTAATAAATTTCATAAAAATAATAATATGCATTTTTCATAATAAAAATAAATTTAAATACGATAACATATGTAGCCTTAATTTCACACAAACTTACTTCAGTACTCAAAATGTGTGTAGATGTTCGATTTAGTCCAACACTTTGTTCTTACCTTGGTTTTGGTCTGGGCTTCGTATTTCTTGATCTATAATAACAATTTCACTTTTAATACTCACATTGACTAAATTGACTCATGAATTATACTTTGAAAAATTACAATTTTGCCCCTAAACTTTTACATAATTACACTTTTTCCCCAGGCTCGTAAAATTTTTTTATTCAAATTTCTTGTATTTTAAGTCTAGCTGAATTATTTTCTTAACTACAACAACCCCTAATTTTCTCTATTTTACTCATGTATAACCATTTTACAACTTTTACAATTTGGTCCTTTTATTCATTTGTCATGAAAATCACTTAGAAAAAGATGTCTATCATACATCAAACTTTCATATTCTTCCATAAAACATCGAATTACATGTATGTCATACATGGATAAATATTTGAATATAAACCCTATGTAATAGCCTAATTTAGGGGCTAGTCAAAACTGTGGTCTCGAGACCACTAATTTGGGGTTAGAGAAAATTATTTTTAATTTTATTTCATGGGTTATATCATGATTATAAGGGTGCATGAAAATTTTGCTACTTTAATTTTAGAGATGTCATGCTTAATCGTGAAAAAGGACTAAATCGCATAAAGTGTGAAAGTTCTATTTTATTTGCTACAGGTGCCAAATAGCCATAGAATTTTAATTGGAGGTCCTTAAAGTGCAAATAGGCCATGGGGAGAGTGAAGTCTGTAATAGCCCGATTTAGGGCCTAGTCGAAATAGTGGTGCGAGACCACAAATCTAAAGTAGAAATATATATTTTAATGATTTTTATGAGGCTTACGAGGTATTTACATGATTGTGTAAAAAATTCATGAATGAATTTTATTAATTAATAAACAATTTGTCCATTAGGACTAAATTGCAAGGATTAGAAAATATGAGAATCTAGAAGGTTTAAGTATGAAATAGCATCATAAAAATTATTAGAAGTCCTTATTTAGCAATTAGACCATTATATGTTAAGATGGACTAAAATAGACATGGGAAGGAAAAATCTCAAGAAAAGATCATTAAGGGCATTTTTGTCATTTGGTAAATAAAATATTAAAAAGGGAAAAAAAAGTCAAAATTGTGTCCATCTTCTTCTCACTAGCCGAAATTCCCTCACTGGCCGAAATTCCCTAAGGAAGACATAGCTAGGGTTTGTTCATCTTTCAAGCTTGATTGTAAGTGTCTCTTTGCCCCATTTTTAATGTTTTTTGTATTTTTGAGATCCTCATAGCTCGATTTCTAGCTATATTTTGGGCTACGATTTATGTTCAAAAATTTATCCATGTATGAAATGCATGTATTTTGAAGTTTTAAGGAAGAATATGAAAGTTTGATGTATGATAGACATATTTTTCTAAGTGATTTTCATAAAAAAGCATAAAAGGACCAAATTGTAAAAGTTATAAAATTGGTCATAAATGAGTGAAGTAGTGGAATTAAGGGCTGTTGTAGTTAAGAGAATAATTCGACTAAGCTTAAAATACAAGGAAATTGAATAAAAATCATTTTAGGAGCCTAGGGGCAAAAGTGTAGTTATGAGAAAGTTTAGAGGCAAAATCATAATTTTTGCTTAAGTGTGATGCATGAGTCGATTTAGTCAATGTGAGTATTAAATAAGTGAAATTGTCATTATAGATTAAGAAACGTGAAGCCCAGACCGAAACTGGGGCAAGAACAAGGTTGCGGGCTAAATCAAACATCTATATACATTTTGAGTACCAAGGTAAGTTTGTGTGAAATTAAGGTTACATGTGTTACTGTGTTTAAATTACTTGTTATTTTGTGAAATGCTTATTATTTCCATGAAGTCGATTAATAATGTCTTGGTGAGAAAATTAATGAGAACATGTAAGTTGAAGTCCCGATTTAAGACTTGGAATAACGAGGATACCTATATCATGCCAAGAGATAAGGAAGGTCCCGTATAAGACCATATCTGGGATATGGCATCGGCACCAAATGTAGGTCCTGTGTAAGACCATGTTTGGGACATGGCATCAACACCGAACATAGATCCTGTATAAGACCATGTTTGGAAAATGGGCCTATGCATTTTTATTAAATTATACAAAATGGCATGTCTTATGTATTATGAATGTATGGTGAACATTTTTGGAAACTTGGAAATGTTAAGTTTAAAAGAGGAAAGTGAACATTTTTGGAAACTTGGAAATTTAAGTTTAAAAGAGGAATGTGAACATTTTTGGAAACTTGGAAATGTTAAGTTTAAAAGAGGAAAGTGAACATTTTTGGAAACTTGGAAATGTTAAGTTTAAAAGAGGAAAGTGAACATTTATGGAAACTTGGAAATGAAAGGAAATGTTTTAGAAATGCTAAGTTTAAAAGAGGAAACTAAGGCAAGGTGGCCTTAAGAAAATTAATATAGGAAATTTGACACAAGAACGGGCTTGGAGAAGTGGCTAGGAGGCACCACTTAAAGCCCAGCAAGTGACGCCACAATCAAGGGGGAAGGAGCCTAGGTTCGAGTCACGTGGGAAGCAAATAAAGAGTTTTATTTTGTTTGCAAGGAGCAAGGGAGTTGGGCGGCACCAAGGCACTTGGGAAGAGTTTAGTTCTCTTTAAAATTGACTAAATAGGTGGATAAATGATGGATAATTATTGTTTAAGAGATAAGAGATAATTAAGGGATTATTTCTATTAATTTTTAATAAAGATAAGAGAAGTGATGGCCAAGTAAGGGAGTCTTGGCCTAGTAATTTCGACAAAAGGAGGAAAATAAGGCTATTCATCAATCTTCTCTTTTCCATTAAAGTCTCTGCCGAATTTCCTAGAGCATCTCTTCTTCTTCTTTTTGTTAGCCAAAGCCGAAAACTAAAGTAAGCCTAGCTGAATTCTTCATAGCTTTTGTGATCTCCATTAAAACTGAATCCATAAACTCCTCAAGATACCATCATTAGCCGATTTCTTTACACCAATCAAAAGCCGAAATCAAGATCCTTCTAGCCTACATAGCTGAATATTGCTAAAGGTTCAAGCAAGGATTGCTGATCTCTAAAGTAAGGGTAAGATCTCATTCAATTTCATCCTTTTTCTTTTAAGATTTGCCAAAATCTAGGACTAACCCCATTAATATCTTGTTACCGAAACTTTGAAGAGATCTTTTAGGATTTACTAAGTGTCGACTACAAGGAAGGAGAAATTCTTTTCCCGAAGGTACACCATAGGCCGCGTGTTCCCTAGTTATTTGGTGAGTTTCGGGATTTAAAATCCACAAGGTAAGTATCTAAAGCATTCGGCCAAGGCCATGTTGAGTAAATAGATGTGTTTCATTAATATTTAAAAGCCGAAACTAATCTATTCAAGTAATCTAGTGATTGTCGATTTCAAGAAAGAAGGATACAAAGTTTTCGGCATTTGATTAGACATCAATCGGCAGGAAGGTAAGGATTTAAGTGTACTAATCCTACTGGGATTTGGTTTTATGGTCGAATGGCTCTTTACTAAGTATTAAGTGATTGATCAAATGTAGAGATTTAAGATCTAAGGCATTAGATCAAGCTTTCCGGGATTTGGAGTGAACTTGCTAAAGCGAATCAGGTGTGTACCCCACACTAACTTTTAATAAGAATTATGGCAATAATTAATATGTGCATGTTTATAAGAATGTGAATATGGCTAAGATACCATGCTATGGTACAAAGTACTCAGGTACGTTTCCTACACCTACTAGGATTATGTTAAATATCTGTTACGACACACATATGACATTATAAGAATGTGAAATAAGAATTTGGCACGTTAATGCATGATATGTATAATATGGGGCATATGGGTTATTTGAAACGGGGAAGTGAATGTGGTGACCTAAGACCACGATAACTGAATGTGGTGACCTAAGACCACAATATCTGAATGTGGTGACCTAAGACCACGATATCCGAATGTGGTGACCTAAGACAACGAATTTTATAAGAGGCGATGAGCACGTCATTGCGATGTTGCCTTCGATGGTGTGTAGCGGATGGAGGTTGACTTAGTAGTCCCCACGGTGTGCAGAGTTGGCACGGGGACGTGTAGCGGATGGCTATCTAGGTTTGGGTTCGGGTTGCATCATTATTTTTTATTTGTTTATGATAATGTATGATAATGTATACCTGAATTGTTAATTTTAGCGTTGGTTACACATTGAGTCTGTTTGACTCACCCCTTGTGGGATTACTTTTTAGGTGACGACCAGTGATGGACCGAGCCGGCAGATGCTTAGGGATGGCCATGCACAGCAAGAAGTTCATTTATTTTTATTTGGACTATTATATTTTAAGTATTTTGAATTTTTATTTTTGGAATTATTAGATGTAAAAAGGCCATAGTAGCACTACTTTACTTTGCTTTTATTTATTAAGCTTACAAACTTTTATTTATTAAAATATTAAATAAATCTATTTTTAAAATAAGCCCAAACATTTTGTCACCTAAAGTAAAGTTTTTTTTTTTAGTAAAGAAATAAACTTGTTTTCAACTCAAGCCCAACCCAAAACAATCTTTCTTTCAAAACACACAAGTTTTTCCTAAGTAACAAAAGAATTTGAAACAGTTTACACAGGGAACATACCAGATTCGGTCAAGGCTTGTGGGCGGGTTTGGGGTGTTTCAATTTGGTATCGAGCCAGATTTTAAACTCTCGGCCTTGGGTTTAAGGCCCAAAACATTTTCAAAGTTAAGCCCAAAGGATTTTGTGAATTAAGCGAGTTTTTTCGGCATGGCCCACTAAGTCTCCAGGCAAGTCCACCGGTAAGTACCCTATCTCTTGTGTGATTTATGATATGAATTGTAGAAGGGTAGAAATGGAGCGTAGATTAGTATGATAAGTACTTAAACCCTAGGACTAGTTTACCCCAACAATTACATAAAACTTTAAGGCACAATTAAACAAACCTATGTCTAAGTCACTAGCTAGGGTGTGGCAACCGTTGTACGCATGTCTAGGATTGGTTTCAGTGGGAGCTTGGTATTTAAGTAGTCCTAGTGACTCACCTCCTACCCACTTGACTCCTACCTGGTGCGTAGTGATGGTTCACCCTAAACAAGAGGACTTAGCCACGGGCTAAACCCAATAATTAAAACCCGAAAGGGGCTAACCACATTTTTATGGAAACCCTAGTTTTAAAAAGTTAACAAACTACCCTTTTGAAATTATGGAAATTATTATTTTGGAAAAAACTTTCTAAGAATTTTTAATTTTTAAATTACCTAAATACCCTTAGTGGTAAAATTACTAAAATGCCATTGGTTCTAAAATTTCCATATTACCCTTGATTTCAATATAATTTCTCTACTTTGCAAAAGTATCCATGAAACCCTAACTTGTGAAAATTTAAGATACCCTGGTTTGAGAAATTTATGAAATTACCCCTGATTTGTAAAATGACCAAATTACCCCTAACCTGTGCAAATGACCAAAATACCCTCAGTAAGGAAAATCAACGAAGTACCCTCAATTTAGAAACCTATAAAGATACCCTTGTTTTGAAAGTCACCAAGAACCATATTTTGCGAAAAAAATTACCGAAATGACCATAGCTTGTAAAATTACGAAAATACCCCCAGTAAATAAAATTACCATTTTACCCTTGAAATTTTCCCAGCAAGTATTTTAATTTTGTAAAACATCAACAATCGCTACTTTGCAACATTTTCAAAATACCCTAATTTGGAAAAATTACCAAAATACCCCTATAGGACGAATGACGAAATTACCCCTGGGTTGGGAAAGAATAAGATGGCCATGGTAGCATGGTGAGTGTTGTGGATGAAAGGATGTGTCCATATGGATGAATAAATGTGCCTCTATTGAGGAATGAATGTGATTCTCTGAATTAGAGTAGTGAACTTGAACTGAAACTTTGTTTGATCGAAGGAACCACTTCTAAATACTTTATTTTATAAAATTTTTCACGGTTAATAAGTGGAACAAAATTCTGATGCATAAAACTTCTTAATCGGACTAAAAATCACGACGTTAGAAACGAGTTCTAGGGGATGTGAACTTAGGGATTGCGCCTAGGAAGTATGATGATTCTATTAAGATCAGAGTGCGTAGCATAAGTGTGGTGCGATGAGTAGGATTGTCGGTGGTTAGTTAGTAAGTAATTTCGAGGATGAAATTATTTTTAAGGAGGGTAGAACTGTAACACCCTAAAAATGGGCCTATGCATTTTTGATTTAATTATACGAAATGGCATGTCTTATGTATTATGAATGTATGGTGAACATTTTTGGAAACTTGGAAATGTTAAGTTTAAAAGAGGAAAGCGAACATTTTTGGAAACTTGGAAATGTTAAGTTAATGTTTTAGAAATGTTAAGTTTAAAAGAGGAAACTAAGGCAAGGTGGCCTTAAGAAAATTAATAGAGGAAATTTGACACAAGAACGGGCTTGGAGAAGTGGCTAGGAGGCACCACTTAAAGCCCAGCAAGTGACGCCACAATCAAGGGGGAAGGAGCCTAGGTTCGAGTCACGTGGGAAGCAAATAAAAGAGTTTTATTTTGCTGCAAGGAGCAAGGGAGTTGGACGGCACCAAGGCACTTGGGGAAGACTTTAATTCTCTTTAAAATTTAGATAATAGGTGGATAAATGATGGGTAATTATTGTTTAAGAGATAAGAGATACTTAAGGGATTATTTCTATTAATTTTTAATAAAGATAAGAGAAGTGATGGCCAAGTAAGGGAGTCTTGGCCTAGTAATTTCGACAAAAGGAGGAAAATAAGGCTATTCATCAATCTTCTCTTTTCCATTAAAGTCTCTACCGAATTTCCTAGAGCATCTCTTCTTCTTATTTTTGTTAGCCAAAGCCGAAAACTAAAGTAAGCCTAGCCGAATTCTTCATAGCTTTTGTGGTCTCCATTAAAGTCGAATCCATAAACTCCTCAAGATACCATCATTAGCCAATTTTTTATACCAATCAAAAGCGAAATCAAGATCCTTCTAGCCTACATAGCGAATATTGCTAAAGGTTCAAGCAAGGATTGCCGATCTCTAAAGTAAGGGTAAGATCTCATTCGGTTTCATCCTTTTCTTTTAAGATTTGTCGAAATCTAGGACTAACCCCATTAATATCTTGTTGCGAAACTTTGAAGAGATCTTTGGGATTTACTAAGTGTCGACTACAAGGAAGGAGAAATTTTTTCTGAAGGTACACCATAGGCGCATGTTCCCTAGTTATTCGGTGAGTTTCAGGATTTAAAATCCACAAGGTAAGTATCTATAGCATTTGGCCAAGGTCATGTTGAGTAAATAGATGTGTTTCATTAATATTTAAAAGCCAAAACTATTCTATTCAAGTAATCTAGTGATTGCCAATTTCAAGAAAGAAGGCTACAAAGTTTCCGGCATTTGATTAGACATCAATCGGCAGGAAGGTAAGGATTTAAGTGTACTAATCCTACTAAGATTTGGTTTATGGCGAATGGATTTTACTAAGTATTAGGTGATTGATCAAATGTAGAGATTTAAGATCTAAGGCATTAGATCAAGCTTTTCAGGATTTAGAGTGAACTTGCTAAAGCGAATCAGGTGTGTACCCCACACTAACTTTTAATAAGAATTATGGCAATAATTAATATGTGCATGTTTATAAGAATGTGAATATGGCTAAGATACCATGCTATGGTACAAAGTACTCAGGAACGTTTCCTACACCTACTAGGATTATGTTAAATATCTGTTACGACACACTTATGACATTATAAGAATGTGAAATAAGAATTTGGCATGTTAATGCATGATATGTATGATATGGGGCATATGGGTTATATGAAAAGGGGAAGTGAATGTGGTGATCTAAGACCACGATAAGCGAATGTGGTGACCTAAGACCACGATATCTGAATGTGGTGACCTAAGACCACGATATCTGAATGTGGTGACCTAAGACCACAAATTTTATAAAGGCGATGAGCATGTCGATTGCAAGGCGCGCCTTCGATGGTGTGTAGCGGATGGAGGGTTGACTTAGTAGTCCCCACGGTGTGTGCGAGTTGGTACAGGGGACGTGTAGCGGATGGCTATCTAGGTTTGGGTTCGGGTTGCATCATTATTTTTTTATTTTTTATGATCATGTATGATAATATATGCCTGAATTGTTAAATTTTAGTTTTGGTTACACATTGAGTCTGTTTGACTCACCCTTGTGGGATTACTTTTCGGTGACGACCAATGATGGACCCGCCTAAGATGCTTAGGGATGGCCATGCACAGAAGAAGTTCATTTATTTTATTTGGACTATTATATTTTAAGTATTTTGAATTTTTATTTTGGGAATTATTTGATGTAAAAGGCCATAGTAGCACTACTTTACTTTGCTTTTATTTATTAAGCTTACAAACTTTTATTTATTAAAAGATTAAATAAATCTATTTTTAAAATAAGCCCAAATGTTTTGTCACCTAAAGTAAAGGTTTTTTTTAGTAAAGAAATAAACTTGTTTTCAACTCAAGCCCAACCCAAAACAATCTTTCTTTCAAAACACACAAGTTTTTCCTAAGTAACAAAAGAATTTGAAATGGTTTACACCGGGGAACATACCAGATTCGGTCAAGGCTCGTGGGCTGGGTTTGGGGTGTTTCAATATAAAGAAGGTCCCGTATAAGACCATGTCTGGGACATGGCATCGGCACCATACAATAAAGGTCCCATGTAAGACCATGTTTGGGACATGGCTTCAACACCAAAGGAAGATCTTGTGAAAGACCATGTTTGGGACATGGCATCAAAATCGAGCTAAGAGATCCTGTGTAAGACCATATCCGGGATATGGTATCGGCATCAAGAAGTGATCCCATGTAAGACCATATCTGGGATGTGGCATTAGCATCGAGATACATGCATGATGAGATTGAGTATCCTCTGATATTCTAAGAAATTCATCGGATAAAAGAGCTAAGTATGTAAAGGTGACAAAAGAGCTAAGCATGTAAAGATGATATAGAGCCAAGTTATACAAGGATGGCATTGAGTTCCATTGATGTTAATGATGATGAAAAATTTGAGTTTATGTTTATATTTTCATAAGTGCTAAATTATGTGACTAAGTGAATACAGGTACCATGAGTAAAATACAGGTTATTAAATCATAATGTGATATGTGATGGGTAAGAGTAAGTATGAGTAAGTATGCCTAAGCATTTAAGACTTATTGTTTCATGAGATGGAAGAATTTAGTATGAGCAATGATGTTGCTATATAAATTTCATGCAAACTTACTAAGCTATATGCTTACTCCTCTCTTTTTCTTTTTTCTTGTAGTATTGCCAAGCTAGCTCGGGGATCGTAGAACGTCGGAGCTCGGATCACAATATCAATCACTATTTTGGTATAACAAAGTTGATTTATTTTGAGTATGGCATGTATAGGAACTTGATCATTTTGAGTTATGTCATATTGGGAGCCAAAGTGTTTTCTATTAAGGTTACTCACTCTTTTTGTATATGACCAATAGAAATTGGGCAATATTTTTCAAGTTTTATTCATTAATGATGATGAGTTTTACGATGTGAAAGTTTATGCAATCGATAGAGTTATATGTGACGAGTATGAATGATGATTTAGGGGATCCTTCATTGTGCATGATTGCTATGTTATGTGTTTCTTGAGTTGATATAAGTGTGTTTATGTTTCAGGGTGGCAATTGGCTTGGAAAGTAGCCTTTAATTGTTCACACAGGTAGACAGATGGGCATGTGTCTAGGCCTTGTGTGACACAGTTAGCCCCATAGGTGTGTTAATAGGCCGTGTGTCCCTGCATCAACTTGTGAGAATTTGATTTGTCATACGGGCCAGTACACGGGAGTATGCCCAGGTTGTATGCTCTTAAGAGGTTGATGAAGTCATGAACAGAGAGCTCCATGGGCAGAGGACACGGGCGTGTCTAGGCCATGTGAAGGACACGGATTATAGACACGGGCGTGTGTCCAGCCATGTGAAAACTCCTATAGGTTCGAAGGGAAAATAAATTCCACATGGGCTAGAGACATGGGCGTGTGAGACCACACAGTCTGACCACACGGGTGTAACACCCTAAAAAAAATCTGAGTATCGATATATTGTAAGTTTTGGTGTTTAGCTTATGAATGAAAATTTTCTTTCCTTCTTTTTCATGATTATTATAGCTTTGAAAAGGGCATAGAATTATTAGGGTATTGAATAATTTTTAGTATTGGGAATTTATTAAAGTGGATCAAGTTACCCTAATACTTAAGTTAATTTAAGTGTCAAAAATTAGCATAAGATGAGTAATTGGCAAGGTGGTGTTGGCGCATGAGTAATTGCATGAGGGGAGATGTTCAAATCCCTTGGATAGCAATTAGATGATTTTTATTTTTTTTGCACTTGTATGGCAAGTGTCGGTCAAGCAATACTTATGGTAAGGATGGACTTTTTCATTTATGGAAAGTAGACTAAGGGAATAAGGTAAGTACTAACTTAAGGTATGGAATCAAGAAATTTTGTTATGATAAGGGACATAAGGCTTGGATTAGGGAAGATGTTTTGGAAACTTTTAATGGCCTATTGACCATGTATGTGGACGACATAGGGGCTAGGGGGATGGCGGATTTTGTTGTTGGCTTGGTAGGTTTGGGTGTTGGATGAGCATTTTCTTTTGGTCAATTAGTGTTTTCTTATCAAATTTTCTTTCACAATTTGCTCTCTTCCTAGCCGAATATACCTTAAGCCTTGAGGAAATAATTGCATCTTTTTACCATTTCTCCCTTTTTGACCATTTTGGTCTTAGTTTGATTATTATCATCAAGTCTTTTCTATCTTCTTTGTGTTAGAAACCATATAGCCATTTTAGACCATTTCTTTTCTTTTCTTTTCCCTCATCATTGCCAATTACACTCTTAATCTCAAAGTTCATTTGTTTTATCTTTATTATTTTCTCTCCTTCTTATTCTCTTTTCCTTCATGGCCGAATATTGGTAACCATTCACCATAGCCGAATCAATTCTTCCTCTCCTTTGTTTTTGCATAGTCGAATCTTCTATTCTTCATAAGCATCTATTTTTCTTTTCTTCTACTCAAACTTTAATCAATCGAAACTTAGTAGAGGGTCGAAACTCAAGTATTCGTAAAGATCGTGGATCATTGAAATTGGATTTAAGGTATTAAGGTAAGGGTAAGGATTTTCATATTGTTCGACATATAGTTATGAATGGTTTATTAATCGATTTCGTTTTAGGAGAAGTTATCGCTCGATTGACATATTGTGGACCGAGGGTATTTGTTGTAAGTTAATCCCACTCTTTAAAATTTTTAGTCAAATTTCGATAGTTTATTATTAAGACTAATGATCTTTTGTCATTAGAGGCAATCAAAATAGGGATGAAAAGGGCAGTAAATAGTACTCGGAAGAGGGGTGGTTCTATTAATCCCCCTAAGTTTAAGAGAAGGACTGTTTCAGGGATCCGAGATTTTCCACCGGGTTGTGGACCTTCATCCGACGAAAATCAAATTTTTGAAGTCGTACGTACTCCCGAACCACTATTTACTCGGGGTAG
Organism: Gossypium rotundifolium; assembly: GCA_025506655.1. Lineage (NCBI taxonomy): Eukaryota > Viridiplantae > Streptophyta > Magnoliopsida > Malvales > Malvaceae > Gossypium > Gossypium rotundifolium. The sequence goes on along the minus strand of CP106732.1, from coordinate 115,050,076 downwards.
AGAACCTTTGGTTGGAGAGAAATCGCAAATAGTGGTTATTCGAGATTCGAGGTAAGATTTAGATCGTTCAATATTAGAATAGTTTAATATCAAATTTTAGTGTTCTAATCCTTCGTAATGTGTGTTTAGATATCGACGGCGGAGAGTGTAGTTCTCACCGTAATCGGTGTGTAATCTCACACTATATCTCATGGGTTAGATGACTATACAATGGTTAAAGTTGGATTAAAAATCGCAAAGTTGGTGAAATCAAAAAATATGACGTTATTGACACTTAGTGTTAAAATCTCGAAATCGGTAGTAAGATCGTGAAATTTTGAAAATCGCCCTTAATGGTTAAAACGATAATAAGCGACAAATTGGGCCATATGTGATATTTGATAAATTTGGGCCATATGTATTATTTGGTAAATTTGGGCCATATGTGATATTTGGCAAATTTGGGCCATATGTGATATTTGGCAAATTTGGGCCATATGTGATTTTGGTAAATTTGGGCCATATGTGTTATTTGGTAAATTTGGGCCATATGTGTTATTTGGCAAATTTGGGCCATATGTGATATTTGGTAAATTTGTGCCATATGTGTTATTTGGCAAATTTGGGCAATATGTGTTATTTGGCAAATTTGGGCCATATGTGTTATTTGGCAAATTGGGCCATATGTGATAACTGAGAATTTGGGCCACATGTGATAATCGATAAATGGGCCTTAAGTGAAAATTTATAATTGGGCCATTTATGATAATGGATAAATGGGCTATATGTGAAATGTGTTTTAATGGGCCGAAATTCATAAATTATAATATGGTTTTCTTTACAAATATTTTGTAATGTATAAAGATGATTGCATGGGTTGGGAGCAATGATGAAGAGAGGAAAGGCTTAATGCCAGAATTCTAGATAGGTGACTCTGTCACAATGGTCATTGCCTGAAATCTAGATCGGTGGTTCTACCACAATTATTTAAATGGTCATTGCAACAAATATGATATTGGGCTTAAAGCCTACTTCGGTGTGATGGCGGGGTGGGTGACTAAAGCTCCCCACAGGTGTGCTCGTTGGGTACAGGGGTGTGTAGCGGATGGAAATCTAAGTTTGGTTTTGGGAATTGCATATCATTTGCATTATTATTTTTAAATACTAAATTATTATATTTTGAAATGGGCTTAGGCCCAAATAAATGTTTAAATGGTCTTGGCCTAGTGGACTATGGTAAGTGAGTTGCACACTGAGTTCTAAGTAACTCACCCTATTTTTTACCCCTCTTAGGTAATAACAATTGATGGAGACTTGGTTTGGAGATGACTTCGTGGGGTGGCTATACTACAAATGGTGGTTCATAAAACTTTGAGACTTCTTTTATAATTTCTATTAAGTATTATTAATGGCGATGTAACAAGGCCTTTTTAATTATGGATTTTATTGTGTGGATGAATTTATTTATGTTTTAGTTTATTTAAGTTGGATTGATTTTGTTTTTCGTAAATGATTTTCTATAACCCTCGTTTCAAATAAAAGTTTTTCTTATCTAGAAACTTAGAAAATTCTTTTAAAACTTTTTGATGAAATATTCTGATTTAATAAATCTAAAGTTTTTATTGATTACTACTTTATATATACCAAACGATAAATTCTTGTGTTTTAAATCAAGCATTTCAAATAAACCTCGATTTTTTCGATAAAGTAATGTTCTTAATCATTTTATAATTTGATTTTTACTTCGTTAAATGTTTTGAATGTTCGATAAAATTGTGTGGCATGCTGAAATTCGGGCTTAATGCATAGGCCAGGTTTGGGGTGTTACATTTTATGGTATCAGAGCCTAGTTTTAAAACTCGACTATGGTTTGGGTTCAACGATGATTTTGTTTAAAAACCACTTAAATTTCTAGACGTTATGTTTTAAAGGTAGTATGGCACCACGAGCATCCGACACCAAGTCAAGTAAGTATGTTCAGTAAGTATTTGTTTATTAAATATTTATTATTGTGATGAGACCTAAGGAACACTCTAGAACTTCTAGTTTTAGGTGTTGAAATTGATAGAGATCGAGACTATAGGATGTGATTGCGAAAACAACCATATCTCTTATATCTCATAAAATATCGTTAATAAACACTAAAATAATATTCTGATTCATAAAACTTGTAATCAGATTAAAGCAAATTAGTCAATATGAGCTCTAGAGGACGTGGTCGTGGACGCGGTAGACGTGGCCGTGGTAGAGGTCGAGGTGTTGCGTCTGAAGCACCGGGTCATATATCAAAAATGGATGCACCTGCGTCATTTGAGAGCAAAACTGGATCTCATGATCATGCCAATGAGGATAATGCTTTGACTCAAGCAATGTTGCGAGTTTCGCAGATCAATATCAGAACGACTCAAGTCTAGTGGTGCAGATGTTTTTAGAGGTGTCTTTGGTGTAGCCCCGAATGTGGCAGAATATTGGCTTGAGGCTGTAGAACGAATTATGGATGATTTGGAATGCACCATCGAGCAGAAACTGAGAGGAGCCGTGTCTTTGTTAAGAGACGAGGAATATCAATGGTGGCTTACTGTCCGAGAAGGCACCGAGGCTGCATTGGTTAATTGGGATTTCTTTAAAGCTGCTTTCCAAGGGAAGTACATCGGGACAAGTTATGTAGATGCCGGAGGAAGGAATTCTGAATTTGGTTCAAGGAAGTAAGGATCGTGGCGACCTACGAGGCATAATTTCTTCGTTTGAGTCGTTATGCTCATACTATAGTGCGGTGATCATGAAACCTTGTATGCGCTTTGAGGATGGATGAATGATGAGTTCTGGTCTTGATAGCCCCACAACAAGTGTGGACTTTTACCTCGCTAGAGAGAAAGCTAAGATAGCCGAAGAGGCTAAGATTTTAGAATGCTAGAATCGGGAAAAAGTAAGAAGCAAGAGGGACTTTAAGTATTCTGGTTCTTCTAAAAGGTTTCAAAAGAGGCTACGAAATGATGAGGCAATTCAAGTTAGGGCACCTGTGACTACCAATCAGATTCGAGAATGTGTCAACTGTGGTGAACAATATCCCGGAGAATATTGGAGGAAAACTAGAGCCTATTTTAAATGTGGATCTAAGGATCATGATTTAAGAATTGTCCTCGATGGACTAAAACGAATCAGGAAGCTCGTAACCTTGAGGCTCAACCAGCTAGAGGTACTCAACAGCCACCAAGAGGTCGTGGACCGAGTCGTGGTGGTAATGGTAACGGACGTGGACAAGGTGCACTGGGTCGAGGTAATGGTGTTAGAGGTAACACGGAGGCAAGACAGCCAGGATTGGTCTATACTGTCAGGCGTCATGAGGACGGCGATGCACCTGATGTGATAACTGGTACGTTCTTCATCTCTGATGTACCTGTTGTTGCTTTGATAGATATCGGATCTACCCACTCGTTTGTTGCTAGTGTTATATCTGTAAACCTAAGCATTAGATCTGAGATTACCGATAGAGAGATGACGGTAATTAGTCCTTTAGGACAGTCAGAATAGTGAATAAGTTATTCAGAGATGTGCCCTTAGAGATTTAAAGAGAGGTATTTCTAACAAACTTGATGGAATTACCTTTCGGTGAATTTGATCTTATTTTGGGCATGGATTGGTTGGTGAAGCATCGGGCGCAATTGGATTGTGCCGAAAAGTAGATGTCAATTAGGACTATGGATGATAAAGAGATAATAATGATAGACGAGCAAAGAAACTTTTTGGCAAATGTGGTATCTACTTTGAAGGCAGAAAAGTTGGTGCGAAAAGGGAATAGAGCATTCCTAGCATTCATCAGTGCTTTGGATGCCAAGGATTTATCGATGAAAGTGTAAGAACGGTAAAAGAATTTCGGATGTCTTTCTCGAAGAACTTTTGGGTCTACCTCGGATCAAGAAGTAGAATTTGGCATTGAGCTTTTACCAGAAGCGCCGGTGTCCATTGCTCCTTATAGAATGGCTTAGAAGGATTAGCGAGCTTAAAGCTCAAATTCAAGAAGCGCTAGATCGGGATTTATTCGACCAAGTGTGTCTCCGTGAGGAACCTTTGGTTTTGTTCGTCAAGAAGAAGGATGGGTCGATGCATATGTGCTTTGATTATAGGTAGTTGAATAAATTGACGATCAAGAATAAGTATCCATTGCCGAGAATCGATGACCTGTTTGATCAATTAAGAGGAGCTTCAATCTTTTCCAAGATTGATTTGAGATCGGGTTATCATCAACTCAAAATGAAGGAGGCAGATATTCATAAGACGGCATTTTAAACTCGTTATGGACATTATGAGTTTTTAGTAATGTCGTTTGGTTTGAATAATGCACTAGCTGCATTTAAGACATGATGAATCGAGTCTTTTAGCCCTATTTAGACCAGTTCGTAGTAGTGTTCATAGATGACATCTTGGTATATTCGAGGAATGAAGAAGAGCATGACTCTCATTTGTGCACTGTGTTGCAAATTTGGCGAGATAAGTAACTTTATGCCAAATTCAGTAAGTGTGAATTTTGGTTGAAGGAAGTGACTTTCTTGGGTCATGTAGTGTCAGCTGAAGGAATAAGAGTTGATCCTCGAAAGATAGAGGCTGTGTTGGATTGGAAACCGCCAAAGTCAATAGCTGAGATCCGAAATTTCTTGGTTTGGCTGGTTATTATAGACGCTTTGTTGAGGGGTTTTCGTTGATTGCTGCACCCCTAACTAACTTTTTACAAAAAGAAGTATCGTATGTATGGACCGATAAACAACAACAAAGTTTCGAGAAACTGAAGAAGATTCTAACGGAAGCACAAGTACTGATTCAACCAGAGGCCGAAAAAGAGTTTACCATTTACTGTGATGCGTCACACACGGGATTAAGATGTGTACTGATGCAAAGTGGAAAAGTGGTAGCTTATGCTTCTCGACAGTTGAGGCCGCACGAAGTCAATTATCCTACTCATGATTTGGAGTTGGCTACGGTAATGTTTGCATTAAAGATTTGGAGGCATTATCTATACGGTGAGAAGTCAATCATTTATACGGACCATAAGAGTCTTAAGTATCTCCTTACCCAAAAAGAGTTAAATTTAAAACAACGGAGATGGTGGAGTTGTTAAAGGATTATGATTTCTCAATCGAGTATCATCTTGTCAAAAGGTTGAATCGGAGTTAAAAGCAATGTTTGCTCATCTCAGTTTGTATGAGGATGGCAGTTTGTTAGCGAAACTTCAGGTGAAGCCTCTGTGGTTGGAACAAATCAAGGAAAAGCAATTATCCCATGAAAAGTTGGGTCCTTTAATACAACAATCTGAAGGTGGTGTAATAGGAGATATTGGTTTGAACAAAGAAGGTGTATTGTGTTTTCGTGGAAGGGTTTGTATGCCCGAGGATTCGAATTTGAGGCGAATGATTCTTTTAGAGGCCCATAGTAGCCCTTATGCTATGCATCCCGGAGGAAATAAGATGTATCGGGATCTCCGTGAATAATATTGGTGGCCAAAGTTAAAACGGGAAGTTATTGATTTTGTGGGAAAGTGTTTGACTTGTCAACAAGTAAAGGCGGAACATCAATTACCGTCGGGATTGTTGCAACCGATAAAGATTCCATTATGGAAATGGGAGCGGATAATGATGGATTTTGTTAGTGGGTTACCCTTAACACCTACTAAGAAAGATTACATGCGGGTGGTAGTAGATCGATTAACGAAGACCGCTCATTTTCTACCGGTTAAATACGGATTACTCGTTGCAAAAGTTGGCTAAAGCTGTATGTATCGAAATCATGAGGTTGCATGGGGTACCAGTGTCTATCATATCGGACAGAGATCCTCGGTTTACATCACAGTTTTGGAAAGCTTTGCATGAGGCTCTGGGTACAAAGTTAAACTTGATCTGACTTTTCACCCTCGATCGGATGGTCGATCGGAAAGAGTAATCCAGTTTTGGAAGACATGTTAAGAGGTTGTGTGATTGATTTGAGAGGTAGTTGGGAGGATTTTCTCTGTTGGCGAGTTTACGATATAACAATAGTTATCAATCCGATATTCGAGATGGCACCCTATGAAGCGTTATATGGTCGTAGGTGTCGTACTCTACTTGTTGGGTGAATTAGGGAACAACGGTTGTTGGGTCTGAACTAATAAGCGAGACGGAAGAAAAGGTAAAAGTTATTCGCGCGATTAAAGGAAGCCTTGGATAGACAAAGTCGTACGCAGATTTGAAGCGTAAAGATATTGAGTCTGCGGTGGGAGATCAGATCTTTTTGAAAGTTTCGCTGTGGAAAATGATTTTCAGATGCGGAAGAAAAGGCAAGTTGAGCCCTAGGTTCATTGGGCCGCACAGTGTGTTGAAGCGTGGTAGCCTATCAACTTGATTTACCTCCAGAATTGAGTCAGATTCATAGTGTTTTCCATGTTTCTACGTTGAGACGCTATAGATTGGATCCATCGCACATAGTACCGGTAGAAGAAATGGAATTAAGGCGGTTGTCTTTCGAGGACGAACCGGTGGAAATTTTAGATCGAGATGTTAAAGTGCTAAGAAAGAAGAGCATGCAGTTGGTCAAAGTTTTATGGCGTAATCACGGAGTGGAGGAAGCTACGTGGGAGCCTGAGGATGCAATTCGGCAACAATATCCTCGCCTCTTTTAATCAGATAAATTTCAAGGACGAAATTTTCTTTAAGGAGGGTAGAGTTGTAACACCCTAAAAAAAATTCGAGTATCGATATATTGTATGTTTTGGTGTTTAGCTTATGAATGAAAATTTTCTTTCCTTCTTTTTCGTGATTATTATAGCTTTGAAAAGGGCATATAATTATTCGAGTATTGAATAATTTTTAGTATTGGGAATTTATTGAAGTGGATCAAGTGACCCTAATACTTAAGTTAATTTAAGTGTCTAAAATTAGTATAAGATGAGTAATTGGCAAGGTGGTGTTGGCGCATGAGTAATTGCATGAGGGGAGATATTCGAATCCCTTGGATAGCAATTAAAGGATTTTTATTTTATTTTTTTGCACTTGTATGGCAAGTGTCGGTCAACAATACTTATGGTAAGGATGGACTTTTCATTTATGGAAAGTAGACTAAAGGAATAAGGTAAGTATTAACTTAAGGTATGGAATCAAGAAATTTTGGTATGATAAGGGACATAAGGCTTGGATTAAGGAAGATGTTTTGGAAACTTTTAATGGCCTATTGACCATGTATGTGGACGGCATAGGGGCTAGGGGATGGCGGATTTTGTTTTTGGCTTGGTAGGTTTGGGTGTTGGATGAGCATTTTTCTTTTGGTCAATTAGTGTTTTCTTATCAAATTTTCTTTCAAAATTTGCTCTCTTCCTAGTGAATATACCTTAAGCCTTGAGGAAACAATTGCATCTTTTACCATTTCTCCTTTTGACCATTTTGGTCTTAGTTTGATTATTATCATCAAGTCTTTTCTTTCTTCTTTGTGTTAGAAACCATATAGCCATTTTAGACCATTTCTTTTCTTCTCTTTTCCTTCATCATTGCCGATTACACTCTTAATCTCAAAGTTCTTTTGTTTTATCTTTATTATTTTCTCTCCTTCTTATTCTCTTTTCCTTCATGGCTGAATATTGGTAACCATTCACCATAGCCGAATCAATTCTTCCTCTCCTTTGTTTTTGCATAGCCGAATCTTCTATTCTCCATAAGCATCTATTTTTCTTTTCTTCTACTCAAACTTTAATCAATCGAAACTTAGTAGAGGGTTAAAACTCAAGTATTCGTAAAGATCGTGGATCATTGAAATCGGATTTAAGGTATTAAGGTAAGGGATTATTAAGGATTTTCATATTGTTTAACATATGGTTATGAATGGTTTATTAATCGATTTTGTTTTCGGAGAAGTTATCGCTCGATTGACATATTGTGGAACGAGGGTATTTGTGGTAAGTTAATCCCACTCTTTAAAATTTTTAGTCAAATTTCGATAGTTTATTATTAAGACTAATGATCTTTTGTCATTAGAGGCAATCAAAATAGGGACAAAAAGGGTAGTAAATAGTACTCGGAAGAGGGGTGGTTCTATTAATCTCCCTAAGTTTAAGAGAAGGACTGTTTCGGGAATTCAAGATTTTCCACCGGGTTGTGGACCTTCATCCGGTGAAAATCAAATATTCGAAGTCGTACGTACTCCCGAACCACTGTTTACTCGGGGTATAGAACCTTTGGTTGGAGAGAAATCGCAAATTGTGGTTATTCGAGATTCTGAGGGTAAGATTTAGATCGTTCAATATTAGAATAGTTTAATATCAAATTTTCATGTTCTAATCCTTCGTAATGTGTGTTTAGATATCGACGAGCAGAGAGTGTAGTTCTCACCGTAATCAGGTGTGTAATCTCACACAATATCTCATGGGTTAGATGACTATTCAATGGTTAAAGTTGGATTAAAAATCGCAAAGTTGGTGAAATCAGAAAATATGACATTATTGACACTTAGTGTTAAAATCTCAAAATCGATAGTAAGATCGTGAAATTTTGAAAATTGCCCTTAATGGTTAAAACGATAATAAGTGACAGATTAGGCCATATGTGATATTTGGTAAATTTGGGCCATATGTGTTATTTGGTAAATTTGGGCTATATGTGATATTTGGTAAATTTGGGCCATATGTGTTATTTGGTAAATTTGGGCCATATGTGTTATTTGGTAAATTTGGGCCATATGTGTTATTCGGCAAATTTGGGCCATATGTGTTATTTGGCAAATTTGGGCCATATGTGATATTTGGTAAATTTGTGGCATATGTGTTATTTGGCAAATTTGGGCCATATGTGTTATTTGGCAAATTTGGGCCATATGTGTTATTTGGGAAAATAGGCTATATGTGATAACTGAGAATTTGGGCCACATGTGATAATCGATAAATAGGCCTTATGTGAAAATTTATAATTGGGCCATTTATGATAATGGATAAATGGGCTATATGTGAAATGTGTTTTAATGGGCCGAAATTCATAAATTATAATATGGTTTTCTTTACAAATATTTTGTAATGCATAAACATGATTGCATGGGTTGGGATCAATGATGAAGAGAAGAAAGGCTTAATGCCAAAATTCTAGATAGGTGACTCTGTCACAATGGCCGTTGCCCGAAATCTAGATCGGTGGTTCTACCACAATTATTTAAATGGCCGTTGCCACAAATATGATATTGGGCTTAAAGCCTACTTCGGTGTGATGGCGGGGTGGGTGACTAAGCTCCCCCAGAGTGTCTTTGGTTGGATGCAAGGGGTGTGTAGCGGATGGAAATCTAGGTTTGGTTTTGGGAATTGCATATCATTTGCATTATTATTTTTAAATACTAAATTATTATATTTTGAAATGGGCTTAGGCCCAAATAAATGTTTAAATGGTCTTGGCCCAGTGGACTATGGTAAGTGGGTTGCACACTGAGTTCTAAGTAACTCACCCCATTTTTTACCCCTCTCAGGTAATAACAATTGATGGAGACTTGGTTCGGAGATTACTTCATGGGGTGGCTATACTACAAATGGTGGTTCATAAAACTTTGAGACTTCTTTTATAATTTCTATTAAGTATTATTAATGGCGATATAACAAGGCCTTTTTAATTATGGATTTTATTGTGTGGATGAATTTATTTATGTTTTAGTTTATTTAAGTTGGATTGATTTTGTTTTTAAGTAAATGATTTTCTATAACCCTCGTTTCAAATAAAAGTTTTTCTTATCTAGAAACTTAGAAAATTCTTTTAAAACTTTTGATGAAATATTCGATTTAATAAATCTAAAGTTTTATCGATTACTACTTTATATATACCAAACGACAAATTCTTGTGTTTTAAATCAAGCATTTCAAATAAACCTCGATTTTTTCGATAAAGTAATGTTCTTAATCGTTTTGCAATTTGATTTTTACTCCGTTAAATGTTTTGAATGTTCGATAAAATTGTGTGGCATGCCAAAATCCGGGATTAATGCATAGGCCGGGTTTGGGATGTTACAACGGGCAAGTCCCATGTCACACGGGCATGTGACCCCTGTTTAGGTAAAAATTTTCTAAGAGTGTAAAAGTTTCCGATTGAACTCTAAAACTTTCCAGATGTATGTTTGAGGCCTCGTAGGCCTATATATTATGCATGTTATTATCAAGGATGAAAGGTTTTAAGTTGAAATGAAATTTTATAGCCCAATAATACATGTTCAAGCAAGGTTAAGTACGGAAATGCCTCGTATCCTGTCCCGGCGTCGGACATAGGTAAGGGGTGTTACATGGCCGGCCATAGGGGACAAAGAATAGACTTTTTCATTTGGTTAGGTGAAATTTAGTGATAAAAATTTATTTTATCATAAAATAAAGAAAGAAAATATCACCTTTTCTCACCATCCTCTCCACCGAAAATGAGCAGCCAAAATGGGGGTTGAGAACTCAAAATTTCAGCCAAGCTTTCTGTAAAAGCCCAAATTTGCCCGGGCCTGAATAAATCAAAATCATTAAACAAAAAACCAAAATTAAAAAAAAAAACACTAATGAAAACCCAAATAAAAAGTCTTTCAACAGTCCAAATTATAAAGTACGGGCCTAAATTAAATCAAGGCCCAGACCCAAATACCATCTTAGCCCATTAACCCTAACACAACAAGCCAAAACAACGCTGTGAGCAGCCTTCTCCCCATGCCTCACCACGTCCGCGCGTACGGCCTCCGTACAGCCATGCACGCCTCTGCACCTGCAAAACAACAAAGGATAGACAACAGCTAATCAATGAAAAAGGATTGTATTCATTTTTTATTATTCTTTTTTTGAATTCGGTTATATAAACCGAAGCAAAAAACATTGTAGGGGTTCACAAAATTTTCCAATATGAACACTGTTTTGAAGCATACAAAAAAATATAAAAAAAGAAAAAGGTGATTTGCCTCTTTATTCTGCCGGTGTTCTTGTTGTATTTTCTTTTTCTATTTTCATTTTATTTTCTTTTTGATCCGAAAAAAACACGAAATAGTAATTTAAAGAGAGAGATATACCTGGAGTCAGTCCGCCTTCTTCGTTGTAATCGAAATAAGGACGTTCAAGACTGAGGTGGGGCGCCTTTGAGTTCCATCAGTCACCATATATGGTGGCGTTTTGGATGGCTGTCGAAGGGGAGGGGGCTTGTGACGTTTGGTTTTCACGGCGGCCAAACAAAGAGAGGATTAGGGGAGTATTTAGGTTTTTTTTTTCTTTTCTATTTCAAATAGGGGAGGGATTAGATTAGGTTTTATTGTTAGGCTTTATTAGGATGTTTGAAACAGGACTGTTTAGGGCCCGTTTCAGTGGCTCTAAAACGGTTCCGTATAGGCCACGACCCGAATCTGACCCGAAAACCCTCAGGATCCGCGCGTTTCTGCGGTGAAGGAATATTTGCGTGTTTGGTCCCTTTATTTCGTGCTGCTATTTGATTAAATCCGTTATACATTTTCTTTGTTTTTAATTGACCTCTGTAATTTGTGCTCCATTTCAACTGGGTCTAGTCGACACGCTGCATTTTGGTTGTTTAAATATTTGCTATTTTAGCCCCCGATTATTTGGGCACTTTTTAATTTAATCCTGAATTTTGTTTAAATAAATTCTTTATAAAATAGCATTTTAATTTCATTTCTTTTTCAATTAAGTGTTTTTCAGTCTCTGTTTATAATCTTTGCAAATTAAATTTGATTATTATTCATTTTGTATAAGTTGTTTTAATAAATTATTTGGAAATTCATTTTACAATGTTTTAATTGGTTTTATACTTCCATTGTATATTTTAAATTTATTTTTAAATATTTAGTTTCAAAATATTCTTTCATAGGTTACTTGTTTTAAAGATTTTTATAATATTTAATTTAAATACTTTTATATATTATTAATTTATACATATATATATAATTTGTACTAAAACTATCTTACTTTATGTATATATCATATAATTTTATGTATTTTCTTTTAAATCAATATATACATTTTATTTTAAATCTATATGAATGTATAATTATTCTTTTAAAATCTTCTTAGATTATGTTTTATTTATTTCAAATACTTTCCTATATTTTTATATACATTATTTATTAAGTTTTCTTAGTTTATTTACTAAATTGTTTCATTACTTGTTGATTTCAAACTTATTTCTTTAGTTTTTTTTAAATCATTTGCTATCATTCAAAATTTGTTTTATACTAATCTATCTTGTAAATTACGGAGGATTATTATATCTTTTAGTTTATTGATCTTTGATTGTTAAAATAGGTCTGTTGAAATGAAGTATGTCGTAAGATAATTGTTATTACGAATTTGTATGTTTAAATTGTTTGTGTCATTACCATTCATTTGTATAAGGATGAGTTCATATATCACTTCATGTTTGATGCTATGCTTGTGTTTCTCAATATTGTTTTGTGATTCAAATTCCAATATTTTTAAACATTTAGTAGATGCTCATTTTTTTGTCCCGAGCAAATCGAACAAATACTTTATAAGTCGATCTTAAAATCACTCATTTAAAAATTCCTTAAAATAATGCAATGTTCCGTATTTGGAAATCTGAGAAATTGTACCCTAACGTGCTGGGTTTTAGTTTTTCGTTTGTCCAAATAACTGAATATCCTTTTAAGATTTCACTCATGGTTTCTCAGCTCAAGACAAGGCAATATTTCATGTTTGGAAATTCGAGAAATCGTACCCTAACGTGCTGGGTTTTGGTTTTTCATTCTGTGCAAATAACCACATACCCTTTCAAAATTTCAATGCATGAGTTTTGAGAATTTTGGGATAAACTTGAATTCAAGGACTTAAATTGTTATATCCTAACGCGCTGGATGTGATATTTTATTCCTTTGGAACAAGAGAATCTTAATATTCAAACTCGAGTATCTTCAAATGGGTCAAAGAAGGTCATAATTTAAAAAGATTTTTAAATTTTCAACATAAGGACATTAGTTAATCAATTTGGTACCAATTTTGGGCGTAAGAGGGTGCTAATCCTCCTCGTATGTAACCGACTCCTGAACCTATTTTCTTAAAATTCGTAAACCAAAATTAATTTCTTTTAAAAATAAAACAAAATGTTTTATAGGTGACCCGATCACACCTAAACAAAAAGGATTGGTGGCGACTCCATTTGTCATTTTAAAGTCGATCCCCATTTTTCTAACCAATATAAAAATGATTTCGATACTTTCCTCCTTGCAAGTAAGTGATTTTGGTGACCTTTCTTGAAAATTTTTGTACTTTTGGAACCCCTAAAGCATAAGCTAGCTAATAAGAGGACTATTTTGCAAAATGGTTAAGGGTCTAGGGTTTTACCATGAGATAAATTAAGTTGTTTGCTTCATTTTTATGGAAGGAAATGAGTCTTAGTTGTGAGATGAACAACTTTTGAGAAAGGTGTTACCATGATGACATCTAAAAGAACCTTTTTTAAAAGTTGTGAAATAGATGGTAAAATGTGTGTAACAGTTGAAATCTTGAGTTTCTATAGGAGGAAATATGAATCGGCTAGGCTTGATTAACAAAGAAATTGGATAAAAATCGATATATGAGCCTAGGGGAAAAATTGTAATTTTGCCAAAGTCAAGGGCAAAATGGTAATTTTGCCAAAGTAGAAATTTTGAAATGTATTGATTAGTGTGGAGATTAAATGAATAAATTTTATTGTTATAGATCAAAGCAAACGGGATTCAGACCTAGAACGGGAGAAAATAGAAATATAGACAATTAGGTCCCTTTTTACCCTTTTGGTATCGAGGTAAGTTCGTGTGCTAATAATGCAACTTTAAGTGAAGTATTTAATATTTCAATGTTGTATGAATTGTATATTGTCTCTATGAATATATTAAATATGTTTTGACGAGATGTCAAGAAATGAAAATCTTCAATTTAACTTAAGAATGGATGGAATGCAAATGTCATGATACTATGATAATTAAGGTTCCGTGTAAGACCATATTGGAATATGGTCTCGATATGAGATCTCATATAAAACCATGTCAGGGACATGGCATTGATATGATATTTCAAGTAAGACCATATCAAGGATATGGTGTTTATATGATACTATATGTATGAGACTCAAGAGTATCTTTTAGCATTTTGAGTAATTCAACAGGTATGTTGAAAATGAGAAAGTATGTGGTTATACCATGAGAGGTACAAGTATGTGCCCAGAACCCATTTGAGGTGAATTCAGTATATGATGAACCCATGGTGAGTTTATGTGTAAACAATGCATCCTGATTGCATATGTTATATTTATTAATGCATTGCGTGAATGGGAATAATTATTGTAGAAATCTATTTAAAAATGATAGAGTGTGAGGAAATTCGGAGGAACATTTGAAATAGGAAAATGTATGTGGGTAAATATCCGTGAATGTGTAATGAATGGTGGGCTGTGTGCGATACCACCTTATTAATTGTTAGCGATGGGATGTGTGCGATACCATTGCAATTATTATCAATGGTGGGCAGTGTGTGAAACCACCATATTATTTGTTACCGATGGGCTGTGTGCGATACCATCGTGTTTAGTATTAATGGTGGGCTGTGTGCGATACCACCTTATTAATTATTAAATGGTGGGCTGTGTGCGAAACCACTGAGTATTTATTATTATTTCGAGGTGTTATCGAGAGATTTAATTAAGTGAAATTACTTGTGGCTTTGTGGGTATAGATGCAAGTAAAGATGAACGATGTTTTGTGATAGGTGAAGGTTCGGAATGAGTAAGCATTATGAATGATTGAATGGGTAACCATGAACTTAAGTGTAAATATCATTATAATACCTTTGTGGTTGAGTGAAATAAATGAATGTCAATAGTTTCTTATTATTTGCATATGAACTTACTAAGCATTATTGCTTACTTCTCTTTCTTTCCTATCTCCTATAGGTTAACTTAACTAGCTCAGGTTGGAGACCGCCGGTGATGTTTTCACACTATCGAGCAGTCACTTGGGTATAAGGTTTCAAGTCTACTTAAGATATGGCATGTGTGGGGATCTTCCTTTTGTTTAATTAAGTCCTAGTTAAAGTAGCCAAATGTGTTGACCTAAAATAGTTTATGGTTAGGTTGTGTATAGCGATGGATGATGGCTCATGTTGGTTGTAATTGTGCTAGTAATAGTTTCCCCTCGTATAGGGGAAGAAAGTTTGGTTTTCATGGTTCAAATGTGAAAATTCAAGTGTTATAATTGATGATTTGAGAATAATATGTGATGATGTGTGAATGTGTTCAAGTAAGCATGGCCAAATGGCTTGGAAAATAGCCTTGAATAGGTCCACACGGGTAGACACAAGGGCGTGTGTCTAGGCCGTGTGTGACACACTGTTAGTTCCCTGGGTGTGTGACTAGGCCGCGTGTCCCCTACATGTTAGTGTTGCCAGTCAGTTTCGACCACGGGCTAGACACATGGGCGTGTGCCTAGGCGTGTGCCCTTCATAACGTTGCTAAAGTCATAAACAAAATACCCAGGTTTTCACATACGGGTGAGGACACGGGTGTGTCGAGGTCATGTGAGGGACACGGGTGTGTGTCCTACCGTGTGAAAACCCCTGTAGGTTCAAATTAGAAAATAAATTCCACACGGGCTAGGGACATGGGCGTGTATGACCACACGGTCTGTCCACACGAGCGTGTCCCATTTCACACGGGCATGTGGCCCTGTTAAGGTAATATTTTTCTAAGTATTCAAAAGTTCTCGGTTTGATTTTGAGACCTTCCGTTTTCATGTTTAAGGCCTCATAGGCCTATAATGAGGATGTTTTGAATGTGAATGGGACGTTTTATGTTGGAATGAAATATTATAGCCCAAAGTTGTATGTTCAATTGTGTTAAGTCCGATAATGCCTCGTACCCGATTCTAGCGTTGAATACGGGTAAGCGGTATTACACCCTAGCTCAAAATATAGCTAGAAAAAGCTAAATCGAGATGATGATCTCAAAATACAAAGAATATTAAAAACAGGGCTAGGATGCACTTACTATCAAGCTTGGAAGTTGAAGAAACCCTAGCTATGGAGAGCTTGGAATTTTCGGCCCTAGCTTGAAGAAGATGAGTAAATTTTTTCATTATTTTCCCTATTTAATCTTTTATTAACCAAATGACTAAAATGCCCTTAAGTCCCTTTCTTGATATTTTTCCTTCTCATGTATATTTTTGTCCATATTGACATTTAATGGTCTAATTGCTAAATAAGGACCTCTAGTAATTTTTATGATTCTATTTCATAATTAAATCATCTAGAATTTCATATTTTCTAATCTTTGCAATTTAGTCTTAATGGACAATTTGATCACTAATTAATAAAATTTTGTTCACTAAATTTTCATGCAATCATGCAAACACCTCATAAGCCTTATAAAATTATAAAACACATATTTCTACTCAGAATTTGTGGTCTCGCAACCACTATTTTGACTAGGCCCTAAATTAGGCTGTTACAATTCTCCCCCCTTAGGGATTTTCGTCCCCGAAAATCTTACCAGCAAAAAGGTTTGGGTACTAGTTCCTCATGGCCTCCTCGGGCTCCCATGTAGCCTCTTCTATCCCATTTCTTTGCCACAATACTTTTACAAGAGCTATACTTTTATTCCTTAACTGTTTGACTTCTCGTGCTAGGATTTTAATCTGTTCTTTGCCATATGTCATGTCGGGTTGAGTTTCAACTCTGTCGGTGTAATTACATGTGAAAGATCTGATCGATAGCGTCGCAACATAGACACACATCATGAATCTTTTCTAATTCAGATGGCAAGGCCAATCGATAGGCTACCGGCCCTATCCTCTCAGTGATCTCATATGGTTCGATAAAATGCGGACTCAATTTTCCTTTCTGGCTAAATCTACAAACTTTCTTCCATGGTGACACTTTCAAGAATACTTTATTACCGACTTGAAACTCAATATCTTTTCATTTCAAGTCCGAGTAGGATTTTTGTCTATCAGAAGCAGCTTTTAAACAATCACGGATTATTTTTACCTTCTCTTCGATTTCCCTAACTAGATCGACCCTGTGAATCTAATTTTTCTTGAGTTCAGTCCAATACAAAGGCGTTCGACACTTACGCCCATACAAAGCGTCATAAGGTGCCATTTTCAAGCTCGACTAGAAACTGTTATTATAAGCAAACTCTACTAATGGTAGGTAATTTTCCCAGTTGCCCTAAAACTCAAGAACACAGCATCGGAGCATATCCTCAAGT
Organism: Gossypium rotundifolium; assembly: GCA_025506655.1. Taxonomy (NCBI): domain Eukaryota; kingdom Viridiplantae; phylum Streptophyta; class Magnoliopsida; order Malvales; family Malvaceae; genus Gossypium; species Gossypium rotundifolium. The sequence goes on along the minus strand of CP106732.1, from coordinate 115,032,884 downwards.
ATCTGTATTAACCTTTTCAATTGTCTGTCAGTTTGGGGGTGAAAAGCCGTACTAAAACTTAGGTTTCTGCCCAAAGCTTCTTGCAACTTTTCCCAAAATCGAGATGTGAATCTTGGATCTCTATCCGATATAATCGACAAAGGCACTCGTGTAGTCTTACAATCTCTGAAACATACAAGTCTGCTAACTTATCAAGTGAATAATCTACACATACAGGTGTAAATTGGGCCAACTTTGTAAGTTTATCTACCACAACCCATACGACATCTTTCTTGCTCGGTGTCAGCGAAAAACCCATCACAAAGTCCATAGTAACACTGTCCCATTTCCACTTAGGAACCATAATAGGTTGAAGCAAACCCGAAGGTACTTGGTGTTCGACCTTTACTTGTTGATAAATCAAGAATCTTAATACAAAATCAAAAATATCTTTCTTCATACTCGGCCACCAATACCATTTCTTCAAATCATTATACATTTTCGTGCTGCCAGATGTACAGATAAGCATCTACTATGTGCCTCGTGTAAAATCTTTTGAATAAGCCCATCATTCCTTGGAATACAGACTCTGACTCTGAACATCAGACATCCATTGGGATTAATTCGGAAATTGGATTTAATACCTGACTCGCACTAAACTCTTTTGGCTTGCAAGTCACTATCATCTTTCTGAGCCTAATAAATCTCTTGAAGGAACATTGGTCTAGCCCTTAACTCAGTTAGAATGAAACCATCGTCTAGCAAAGGCAACCGTGTATTCATGGCTCTCAATACAAATAGGGATTTTCTACTCAAAGCATCTGTGGCTATATTCGCCTTTCCAGAGTGGTAATCAATGACTAACTCATAATCCTTTATTAGTTCTAACCATCTTCGTTGCCTCAAATTTAATTCCTTTTGAGTGATCAAGTACTTTAGGCTCTTATGATCTGTGAATATCTAACATCTTTCACCATACAAATGGTGTCTCCATATCTTCAAAGCAAACTATAACATCCCGAACTTGGGCCTAGTAGATTTGGGCCTATTGGGTTGTAACGCCCAAAAAAATCCCAAAACTTTTAATTTTTGTGCATGGGAATTAATATGTATGTGTAGCACTTAGACTAATAATATTAAGGTATTATCGGGATTATTTGAAGCCTTAGAGTTAGGGGAGACCATAGGAAAAATTTATTTCTCCTACTTAGTGGACCCTAATCTTAGGCATGAGGCCTCATAAGTAGATTGAGAGAAGAGAGGACACAAAAATGGGCTCAGGGATTGGGCTGAGGCCTTGATTAAATATTCTGTTTAGACACTCTAGGACTTAAAATAAAGTAATGGTAGTTTAGTTGGCCTAATGGGCTTGTGGCCAAGTAGCAAGGGGCACAGCAAGGGAAGCTGTTTAAGTGGCACCTTGGACTGATGAGTAGGCCCAATTTGGCCCCATGGGGCCCAAGAAATTGGGTCAAAAATTTGGCAAACCAAGAAGAACTAGGAGGGACGGCACATGGCTATTAACTAGGGGGATTTTATGTTTTAATTATGTGGATAATAAGTAGATAAAAGGGGAAGTAGTGGTGTGATGTAGGTCTCTGATGGATGAGTGCTCAGATAGGGATAAGGGATAGAATGATCAGAGTGATCTCCTAGAAGCTAGTGTTGGCCAAAAATCAAACTCAGGAGGGGGGAGGAATCGGTTTAGTATAGGCAGAGAGGTGTGCCGAAAAATTTCTACTCTGTTCTCATCATCTTTTTATTTCTCTTGAAATCCCCACTCCATTTTCCCTCTCAACTTTCTTTCTTTTCTTTTTCCATTTGGCCAAACCCTTTGACAATTTCTTTCTCATTTCTTTCAAATACTTTAGCCAAAATATCTAAGCCTTTCCTTGATTTCTTTTTACTTTCTTTCTAAGCCAAAGCCAAAACACTTTAGTCAGACCTTCTAAAAGCCGAAAGCGCATCAGTTCATCTTTTTCGGGATTTTCATAAAAGATGAAATCCCTAGATCTCATCTCCTGTGTTTTCTAAATTCTCTCTGAGGTATCTGCTTGTGCCGAATCTGGAAGAAAACTCAGGGTAAGTGCCGATTCGTGAGATTTTAGTCTTTTCTGACTTTTTAGATACTCTAGCCGAATGGCTATATGGAAACTAATCTTGTGTTTTTCTTTTATTTGCGGCAAGGGGAGTCAATCACTTAGATTTCTAAGTCAGACTTTAGTAGCACTCAAATCGTGTTACTTTCGAGAATTCAATGTAAGGAGATCTGTTAATTTTAAGCGTGTAGATTCGGGTATAAACTAACCCTTGGCCGAATGTAGGAAGGCCTTATCTTTGTGTTCTTCGGCTTTTGAGCAAAGTTGTAGACAAAGGGTAGTAGATCTGATTAGCGAGGGTATCAACATAGAGGTTAGTCCTATGTATTTATTAGGTGTGTAAATTTCCACGCCATCTAGATTGTTTGTTAATACATGTATATAAATTTGCTATATTCTGTTAAAAGCCAAAATCCTGGCATAATGGTTGAAACCCGAGGAGGGTAAAGGCGAATCACCAGGTTAGTGATCTCTGTCATTCTAAAGTGAATAGTTCTGTTGCTTTGATGTGATAAACATGTATGTTATGTGATTGCACGGGGTTGGGTGATTAATGAAAGGGGAACTGATCTGTTGTAGTGGCTTATGCCATGATCTGTTGTAGTGGCTTATGCCATGATCTATTGTAGTGCCTTATGCCATGATCTATTGTAGTGGCTTATGCCATGATCTGTTGTAGTGGCTTTTTGTCATGATCTGATGGTGTGTAGCGGTGTGGGTTGATTGTAGAAATCCCCAATGGTGTGAATGGCAGGTAAGGGTGGTGTGTAGTGGATGGAAACCTAGGATTGGGTTGGGCTTTGCATATTTTCTGATATATTATGCTCTGTTATCTGTTCTGTGGGCTAAGGCCCAATCTAATAGTGTGTGAGGGTTGCACACTGAGTCTTGCAACTCACCCTATTATTTAACATCTTTCAGATAGCACCTAGTTCAAGGGACCGGGCTGGAGAGGGGCGCAAAGTGGCCATGCGAGAGATTCAATGTTACAACAAGAAGACTGCATTTAGTTTATTTATTCTTAATATTTTTAATTAATGGGTTTTATATTTTGTTGTATAAGGCCATGGGCCACTTGCTTTATATTTTGTCTAGGTTTTATTTTGGGCTTTCATCGCTAATAGACATGTAAAATTTTACGTTTAAATTAAACTAAGACAGGTACTAAACTTTGGGTTTTTTTTTAAAGGCATCTTATAAAGTTGTATCTCTTATAAATTATCAAATTATTAAGTCCTCCCGGAATATATGTTTAAACTCGACAAATGTTTTCAAAAAATGCGACATGTTTTTAGTAATTCTTCTTGGTGGCATGCCAGATCTGGTCATGATGTTTGGGCCAGGTTTAGGGTGTTACAAATTGGTATTAGAGCCTGGTTCAAAACTCAACTTTGGGGTTTTGGGCTCAAAGCGTTTTCTAAAGATGAGTTTTGAAACATGCATTTTTATAAATGATACAAGTCTGTTAGCTTGGCATGGCACCTGCGTCTCCGGCCCAAGTCCGCCAGGTAAGTATTCTGAACCATTGTGTGTTAAGTATCTGTGGGCTTGATGGGCTTTATGGGACGTAGACTAGTTTAATTAGAATCTGATAGACTTGAGGCCTAGTTTACATCATACTTTTCAACTTCTATAAAACTTAACCTAATTAAACAAACCCGGGAATAAGTCGTTGAGTTAAGGTGTGACAACATGCATACGCATGTCTAGGATTGGATCTAGGGAGAGCTTGGTATTTAAGCAGTCCTAGTGACTCACCTCCTCTTCGTTTGAATCCTACCTGGTGCGTAGTGACTGTTCACCTTATCCATGAGGACTTGTTAACGGGCCAAAGTTCTAACTAAAACCCGAAAGGGACCAGCCACTCTATTTTCACAAAATTACTAGAATGCCCTAGTTTTGTAATAAATTACCAAAATGCCCTTGATTTGAAAAATTATCGAAATACCCTTGATTTAGAAATTATCAAAATTTACGAAATTACCAAAATACCCCCAAGTTGCAAAATTACTGAAATACCCCAGATTGCAAAATTACCAAAATACCACTACTTCACAAAATTACCAAAATACCTTTATTTTGAAACATCACCAATATACACTATTTTGAAAAATTACAAAAATACCCTCAGAGGTAAAATTATGAAAATACACGGTAGTGAAGCAGCGAAAATACCCCTAGGTGGTGAATGTAAGTTTATAAGGCTATTTTTATGATTGTTGTGTGCTGAATGTTGACTGAAGGTCAACTCTAGGACTAGAAAGTATCGACTTGAGAACTAAACCCGTAGATAGGATTCGAATTCGAAAGAACTACTATCAAAATGATTTTACATAAGATTGCTCACGGTTAATAAGTGGAAAGAATTAATTATTCATAAAATTCTTAATCAAATAAACGTCGATCGAAAGAATGAGTACAAGGGGTCGAGGACGTCCGCCGTGTGGTCGTGGGAGGGTAGGATGACCGTGTTCAAACCAGTAGGGTCTGGCTACGGGTCAGGAAATGAGATGTCGGATCTGCCAGCTGTGGGGGGGAATTTTAGGACCAAACGGGTGGAAATGATGCAGTGTCTCAAGCGATGATGTGGGTCCTTAAAAGAGTGGCTGGAGTATGCACGAGTTCAGGAGCTCGGAAGTCTGTGTCTGAACGACTCTGAGCCAACGGAGCGGAGATGTTTAGGGGAGTTTCTGGCGTAGCTGTTAACACAGCTGAGCATTGGTTGGAGGCAACTGAGCGCATAATGGATGACCTTGACTTCACTGTGGAGGAGAAGTTGAAGGGGGTCATGTATCTTCTTCGAGACGAGGCCTACTAGTGGTGGCTCACGGTGAAGGAGGGTACTTCCGTAGACCGCATTGATTGGGACTTCTTTAAAGAGTCGTTCCAAGAAAAGTACATCGGGGCCAGTTATGTGGATGCACAGAGAAAGGCATTCCTAAACTTGGTACAAGAAAGTAAGTCTGTATCTAAATATGAGGCGGAGTTTCTGTGGTTGAGTCGTTACGCTCAAGGATTGTGACGACTGATTATGAGCGTTGCATACAGTTCGAGGATGGACTAAGGGATGAGCTGAGGGTATTAGTAGCACCGTAGTGGGAAAGGGACTTTCGATTTTGGTTGAGAAAGCTAAGATATCTAAGGAGGTTAAGTGGACTGAGAAATAGAATAAGGATAAGGATACGAATAGGAATAAGAGGAATTTTGGGTCGTCAAAATCATCCAGAAATGTTCAGAAAAGGCCTAAGTCTGATGGGCTAGCTTGTGCTCCAACGGGTCAGAATCGACCATGTCCTTCGTGTGGGAAGGTGTATTATGGGAAGTGTAGATGGAGAATTGGTGGATGCTTTAGGTGTGGATCCATGGAGCATATGATTAAGGACTGTCCATAGGTGGAGCGGCACAACCGACGGGATGAGGTTCTGATCAGGTTAGGAGAGGAGGTCAGCAACCACCAAGGGGCCGTGGACAAGTCAGAGGCGATGTTGGTAATGAATACGATCGTGGAGCACCAGGTAGAGGTGTAGGTTATGCTGAGGTGAGGCAGCCAGCTTTGGTCTTGTAGCTCATCACCAAGGGGACGAAGATGCTCCAGATGCAAATAATGGTGCGTACCCTACTGTATTTTGTTGAGTGTTTATTTTTAGAATTAGAGTGCAGCGAAAGCGTAGTGGTGAGACTTGGGTAGTACAATTGATAGTTAGTTGAAAATTTTGAGGACAAAATTTCTTTAAGGAGGGTAGATCTGTAACATCCCGAATTTGGGCCTAGTAGATTTGGGCCTATTGGGTTGTAACACCCAAAAAAATCCTGAAACTTTTAATTTCTGTGCATGGGAATTAATATGTCTGTGTAGCACTTAGACTAATAATATTAAGGTATTATCAAGATTATTTGAAGCCTTAGAGTTAGGGGAGACCATAGGAAAAATTTATTTCTCCTACTTAGTGGACCCTAGTCTCAGACATGAGGCCTTATAAACAGATTAAAAGAAGAGAGGATACAAAAATGGGCTCAGGGATTGGGCTGAGGCCTTGATTAAATATTCTATTTGGTAGTTTAGTTGGCCTAATGGGCTTGTGGCCAAGTAGCAAGGGGCACAGCAAGGGAAGCTGTTTAAGTGGCACCTTGGACTGATGAGTAGGCCCAAATTTGGCCTCATGGGGCCCAAGAAATTGGGTCAAAAATTTGACAGCCCAAGGAGAGCTAGGAGGGACGGCACAAGGCTATTAACTAGGGGGATTTTATGTTTTAATTATGTGGATAATAAGTAGATAAAAGGGGAAGTAGTGGTGTGATGTAGGTCTCTGATGGATGAGTGCTCAGATAGGGATAGGGGATAGAATGATCAGAGTGATCTCCTGGAAGCTAGTGTTGGCCAAAAATCAAACTTAGGAGGGGGGAGGAATTAGTTTAGTATAGACAGAGAGGTGTGCTGAAAAATTTCTGATATGTTCTCATCATCTTTTTCTTTCTCTGTCGAAATCCCCACTCCATTCTCCCCCTCAACTTTCTTTCTTTTCTTTTTCCATTTGGCTGAACCCTTTGAAAATTTCTTTCTCATTTCTTTCAAATACTTTAGCCGAAATCTCTAAGCCTTTCCTTGATTTCTTTTTACTTTCTTTCTAAGCCAAAGCCGAAACACTTTACTCAGACCTTCTAAAAGCTGAAAGCACATCAGTTCATCTTTTTTGGGATTTTCATAAAAGCCAAAATCCCTAGATCTCATCTCCTGTGTTTGCCTAATTCTCTCTGAGGTATCTTCTTGTGCCGAATCTTGAAGAAAACTTAGGGTAAGTGTCGATTCGTGAGATTTTAGTCTTTTTTGGATTTTTAGATACTCTAGCCGAATGGCTATATGGAAACTAATCTTGTGTTTTTCTCTTATTTGCGGCATTCCGAGATTTGAAGGGGAGTCAATCGCTTAGATTTCTAAGTCAGACTTTAGTAGCACTCGAATCGTGTTACTTTCTGGAATTCAAGGTAAGGAGATCTGTTAATTTTAAGCGTGTAGATTCGGGTATACACTAACCCTTGGCCGAATGTAGGAAGGCCTTATCTTTGTGTTCTTCCAGCTTTTGAGCAAAGTTGTAGACAAATGGCAGTAGATCTAATTAGTGAGGGTATCGACGCAGAGGGTAATCCTACGTATTTATCAGGTGTGTAACTTTCCACACCATCTAGATTGTTTGTTAATACATGTATATAAATCTGCTATATTCTGTTAAAACCTGAAATCCCGGCATAATGGTTGAAACCTGAGAAGGGTAAAGGCGAATCACCAAGTTAGTGATCTCTGTCATTCTAAAGTGAATAGTTCTGTTGATTTGATGTGATAAACATGTATGCCAGTTTCTGTGATTGCACGGGGTTGGGTGATTAATGAAAGGGAAAGTGATCTGTTGTAGTGGCTTATGCCATGATCTATTGTAGTGGCTTATGCCATGATCTGTTGTAGTGGCTTATGCCATGATCTGTTGTAGTGGCTTATGCCATGATCTGTTGTAGTGGCTTTTTGCCATGATCTGATGGTGTGTAACGGTGTGGGTTGATTGTAGAAATCCCCAATGGTGTGAATGGTAGGTAAGGTTGGTGTGTAGCGGATGGAAACCTAGGATTGGGTTGGGCTTTGCATATTTTCTGATATATTATGCTTTGTTATCTGTTCTGTGGGCTAAGGCCCAATCTAATGGTGTGTGAGGGTTGCAAACTGAGTCTCGCGACTCACCCTATTATTTAACATCTTTTAGATAGCACCTAGTGCAACGGACTGGGCTGGAGAGGGGTGTAAGGTGGCCATGCGAGAGATTCTATGTTACAACAAGAAGACTACATTTAGTTTATTTATTCTTAATATTTTTAATTAATGGGTTTTATATTTTGTTGTAATAAGGCCATGGGCCACTAGCTTTATATTTTGTCTCGGTTTTATTTTGGGCTTTCATCGCTAATGGACATGTAAAATTTTACGTTTAAATTAAACTAAGACAGGTACTAAACTTTGGGTTTTTTTTAAAGGCATCTTATAAAGTTGTATCTCTTATAAATTATCAAATCATTAAGTCCTCCCGAAATATATGTTTAAACTCGACAAATGTTTTCCAAAAATTCGACATGTTTTTACTAATTCTTCTTGGTGGCATGCCAGATCCGGTCATGATGTTTGGGTAGGGATTAGGGTGTTACACAAACACAATGGCAGCCAACTCTAAGTCATGTGTTGGGTAATTCTTTTCATGCGGCTTTAACTGTCTAGAGGCATATGCTATCACCTTGGCCTCTTGCATAAGCACACAACCCAATCAATTTAAGGATGCATCACTGTAAATCACAAATTCTTTTCCCGGTTTAGGTTGCACTAAAATTGGAGCCTCAGTCAACAATACTTTTAGTTTCTCGAAACTTTGTTGGCACTTTTCTGTCTATTCAAACTTGACATCTTTCTGTAACAACCTCGTCATCGGAGTAGCTATCATAGAAAATCCCTTGACAAATCGTTGGTAATAGCCAGCTAGGCCCAAAAAACTTCTAACCTCAGATACATTTCTCAGCAGTTTTCAATCAATAATGGCTGAAATATTGCTTGGGTCAACTCAAATTCCATCTCCGAGACAATGTGCCCCAAAAATCCAACCTCTTTGAGCCAAAACTCAATTTTGCTAAACTTGGCATACAACTAATTATCTCGTAAAATTTGTAAAACCATCATTAAGTGCTCGGCATGCTCATGCTCATCACGAGAATATATCATTATACCATCAATAAAAACCACAACAAATTTATCCAGGTACGATCAGAAGGAACGATTCATTAAATCCATAAACACAATAGGGGTATTTTTTAACCAAAAGGCATAACTAAAAATTCGTAGTGCCCATACCTTGTTCGAAATGTAATTTTTGGCACATTTGAGTCTTTGACCCTCAACTGGTAATAACCGGATCTCAAGTCTATCATGGAAAATACAGTGGCTCCCTTCAATTGATCAAATAAATCATCGATCCTTGGCAGTGGGTACTTATTCTTCACAGTAACCTTATTAAGCTGCAGGTAATCTATACATAATCTCATGGAACCATCTTTCTTTTTCAAAAATAACACTGGAGCACCCCACGAAGAATAACTCGGTCTTGCAAAACCTTTGTTCGTCAACTCTTGCAACTGTGCCTTCAATTCATTCAACTCAATTGGAGCCATTCTATAAGGAGCAATCGATATAGGTGCAGTACTAGGAGCTAACTCAATGCCAAATTCAACCTCTCTAACTAGAGGCAACCCTGGCAATTCTTCTGGAATACATCTGGATACTCACATACTATCGGCAATTCAATTCTTAACTCAGTCTCTTTAGCATTCATAACAAAAGCAAGATATGCTTCATATCCTTTTTGTACATATTTTTGGGCAGTCATATGAAAGATCACTACAGGCGATCTGTCCTGTTCATCAGATTCAACACGAAGAGCGTCCCCATTTTCACATCTCAATTCAATGTATTTCTTTCCATAATTTACTGTCACATCATGAGTGGTTAACCAGTCCATACCGAGTATTGTATCGAATTCATCAAATGGTAATAGCATGAGATTTACCTTAAAATAATGACCTCTAATCATCAATGGGCAATCTTTGCATACCTTATCAACTAATACACTTTTTCCTAAAGGATTGGACACTTTTATCACAAACTCTATAGACTCAACAGGCATGCTCATTCTGGATACTAATTTTATACAAATATATGAATGGGTAGACCCCGATTCAATTAAAGCAACAACATTAGTATCATGGAGAGAAAATGTACCTATAATTACATCAGGGGATGACGCCTCTTCGCGAGCACGAATGGCATAAGTCCTCACAAGCGCTCTACCATCAGATCTCGCAGCTTGCTCTCTGGGTGTACTCTTACTACTCGTTCCACTTCCCGGGTTTCTTTGTTGTCTCCCTCTACTAGTGCATCTCGATCTTGCACTCTAAATTTTCTTTTTTTTTCAACAATCTTGGGGCATTCTGTAATAAAATGATCTTGGGAACCACACTTAAAATAGGCTCTCTCATGTGCTTGGTACTCACCGGGATAACGTCTACCATACTGTGGGCATTCCGGTCTATTAGGTTGAGTATTCCCAACACTAGCAACTGAAGTAGTTTGAGCTTTAATCCCTGAGTATTGTTTACTCTTACTTTTGTTTGAAAACCCGACTGAAGTAGCTGATCGGGTAGGGAAGTCTCTTGTCTTCTTGGATGAGGACTGAAACGACTTGTTCATTTGTCTCTTTCTTAAGTCACGAGGCTCTATCTCAGCTTTTCTTTTCTCTTTAACCAACTCTTCGGCTTTACAAGCCTGATCTACTAACACAACAAATTCTTTCAACTCAAAGACACCAATAAATAATCTGATATCTTTATTTAATCCACCTCGAACCTCTTACACATGATGGCTTCAGAGGACACGCACTCACAAGCGTACTTGTTGAGTCTTACAAATTCACGCTCATACTCAGTTATTGTCATCTTACTTTGTTTCAGTTTAAGAAATTCTTTTCTTTTCTGGTCGATAAACCTCTTCCTAATATACTTCTTCTAGAACTCTTCTTGGAAAAACTCCTATGTGATCTTTTCCTTGGTATAACCGACACATGGCTGTTCCACCACTGATAAGCGAAATCTCTCAAAAGGGACACAACACACATCATGCACTCTTCAGATGTGCAAGATAATTCATCAAATACCCTGATGGTATTTTCAAGCCAAAATTCTGCTCTTTCCAGATCATCATCTTTACTAGCCCGAAATTCCTCAGCTCTATGCTTTCAAATTCTATCAACCGGAGGTTTTTCTCTTCTTACCACTTCTACCACTTGGGGACCTACTGGGGTAGGTTGAGGAATAGGTGGGGGTGGAGGGGGTTGTGCATTCAGGTTCGCATGAACGAACTCCATATACCATGCATCCATCATGTGGAGAAAGGTTTCTCTAGCCTCTTCTCCTCCTCTCTGACTCACGGTCATGGGTCTATTCTTATTTTCATTCGGCACCATCCCTTCGGTGGAGTCGGTGCATTACTTTCCACATCATCCGCCACAGCTTTATCAGGATCCATTTACTATATGAAAACACAATTTAAATCGTCAGGAGTCATCACACTATCAATATGTAAATACTCATGTGTATGGCATGCATAGCTAGACTCATGCTTATGCTATATTAGTATAAAAATCGACTAAACTGTAGTTCTAATACCACTAAATGTAACACCCCTTACCCGTGTTCAACACTGAAACCGGGCATGAGGCATTACCGAACTTAACTTGCTTGAACATACATTATCAAGCTATAATGTCATTTCAAGCATAAAACTTTTCATTCATATTCACAACATCCTTATTATGGGTTTACGAGGCCCTAAACATACATACGGGAGGTTTCGAAATTAGTCCGGAAACTTTTGCACTCTTAGAAATTTTTTGCCTAAACAGGGGCCACACGCTTGTGTGAAATGGAACATGCCCATATGGGCAGTCCGTTTGGTCACATAGGCCTATGTTCCTAGCCCATTTTGGAATTTATTTTTCACTTCGAACTTATAGTGGTTTTCACACTACCGGACAGACGCCCGTGTCTTTAGCCCGTGTCCCTCACACGGCCTAGACACGCCCGTGTCCTCACCTGTGTGTGAAAACTTGAGTATTCTGTTTATGACGTCAGTGACCTCTTAAGAGGCACACGCCCGTATGCTGACACGCGTGATGAATCAAATTCTCTCAATTTGACACAGGAGACACACGGCCTAGACACACGCATGTATGTCTACCTGTATGGACAATTATAAGGCTATTTTTCAAGCCAATTGCCACCCTGAAACATAAACACACTTGTGCCAACACAAGTAATACATAACATGGCAGTAATACAATATGAAGAATCAATAAGCATCATTCAATCACTCCATATTTCACTCTAACATTTGCATGAACTTTCACTTCATAAAACTCTTCATTATTAAAATATGAAACATGACAAATATTGGCCAATTCCAAATGGCCATATACAAAATGAGTGAATAACATTAATAGCCAACACTTTGGCTTTCAAATATGACATAACACAAAATGACCAAGTTCCTATACATGCCATACTCAAAATAAATCAACTTTACTATACCAAAAGAATGAATGATAGTGTGATCCAAGCTCCGACGTTCTATGATCCCCGAGCTAGCTTGGCGATACTACAAGGAAAAGGGAAAAGAGAGGGGTAAGCATATAGCTTAGTAAATTTGCATGAATTAAAATATCAACATAAGTACTCATGGTAAAAATTTTTGTTCTTCTTATAGAACAATAACAACACAAGTTCTTGAATACTTTGACATACTTAGCCATACTTATTCTTACTCATCACATATCATATTACGATTTTCACAATCGTATTTTACTCATGGTACCTGTATCACTTCAGCACATAATTTAGCACTTATGCTATCTTGAACATAAACTTAAATCATTATCATCCTTGACTTAAATGTATCTCTTTGTTATCCTTGTATAACTTAGCTCATTGTCATCTTTACATACTTCGATCTTTTGCCCATTGAACTACTCAAAATATCGGAGGATATTCAATCTCATCATACATGTATCACGATGCCAATGCCATATCCCAGATATGGTCTTACATGGGATCACCTCTTGATATCGATGCCATATCCCAGATATGGTCTTACACGAGATCTCTTAACTCGATGCCGATGCCATGTCCCAGACATGGTCTTACACGAGATTGTACATAGATGTCGATGCCATTTCCCAGACATGGTCTTACACAAGATCTTCCTCTGGTGCTGAATCCATGTCCCAGACATGGTCCTATACGGGACCTTCCTTATTCGATGCCGATGCCATCTCCCAGACATGGTCTTATATGGGATCTACATTCGGTGCCGATGCCATGTCCCAGACATGGTCTTATACGGGACCTAAATTTGGTACCGATGTCATGTCCCAGCATGGTCTTATACAGGACCGTCCTTATCTCATGTCATGACATTGGTATCCTCGTTATTCTGAATCCTCAACCGGGACTTCAACTTAACATATTCTCTTAACTTTCTCATCAAGGTATCATTAATCAATTTCATGGAAATAATAATATGTATTTTTCATAATAAAAATAAATTTAAATACGATAACATATGTAGCCTTAATTTGACACCAACTTACCTCGGTACTCAAAATGTGCGTAGATGTTCGATTTAGTCCAACACTTTATTCTTGCCTCGATTTCGGTCCGGGCTTCATGTTTCTTGATCTATAATAACAATTTCACTTGTTTAATACTCACATTGACTAAATTGACTCATGAATTATACTTTCACAAAAATACAATTTTGCCCTTAAACTTTTACATAATTACACTTTTACCCCTATGCTCGAAAAATAATTTTTATTCAACTTTCTTGTATTTTAAGCCTAGCCAAATTATTTTCTTAACTACAACAACACTTAATTTCCTCTATTTTAGTCATGTATAACCATTTTAAAACTTTTACAATTTGGTCCTTTTATGCATTTTTCATGAAAATCACTTAGAAAAAGATGTTTATCATACATCAAACTTTCATATTCTTCCATAAAACATCAAATTATATGCATGTCATACATGGGTAAATATTTGAACATAAACCCTATGTAACAATCTAATTTAGGGGCTAGTCAAAATAGTGGTCTTGGGACCACTAACCCGAGGTTAGAAAAAATTATTTTTAATTTTATTTCATGGGTTATAGCATGATTATAAGGGTGCATGAAAATTTTGGTACTTTAATTTTAGAGATTTCATGCTTAATCGCGAAAAATGAGTAAGATAAAAATAGGTGCCCTAAATATCGCATCATGAGCTTCTCTGCACACTTCTTGAAAACCATTTTGAGCTTAGTATGTGTCTAGGATACCTAGAGTACTTTTTTGATGCCCCAAGATGTAAAGTTTCTCCTCATTGTTATTTCTGAGAGGACAAGACTACCACATGCCCCATCTTCGATCAAAATTTGAGTTGCCCTTTTCTGGGTTTTTAACTCAAAACCCATTTGGTCTCAAGGCGCCCTTTGCGGGTTTTTGCCTTTGCCTCTCCTTTTTTAGGTGAAATACCTCTTGACTGAATCTAAATTCATGGGATTGGGTAGGTTTTTCCATTCATCTCGGTGAGAATCAATGCTCTTCCAGAAAAAGCTTTCTTTACCATATAAGGTTCTTCCTAGTTTGGCATCCATTTTCCTCTAAAGTCCTTTTGTATGGAAGGATCTTTTTCAATATCAGGTCCCCCTCATGGAATTCTTTAAGGTGAACCTTTTTTTCATAAGCTCGCATTATTCGTTTTTGGTACATTTGACCATGACGGATAACTTTTAGCCTCTTCTCTTTGATTAAGTCCAACTGATCATATCAAGATTGGATCCATTCTACTTCATCCAACTTTAACTCTGATAAAACTCAAAGAGAAGGAATCTTGACTTTAATGGGCAGAACCGCCTCCATTCCATAAATCAATGAGAATGGTGTTGCCCCGGTGGAGGTTCTGACAGACGTTCGATAAGCATAGAGAGAAAATGGTAACTTCTCATGCCAATCTTTATAAGTCTCAGTCATTTTCCCCATGATTTTTTGATGTTCTTATTGGCTGGTCCACCGCACCGTTCATTTTTGGGCGATGTGGTGACGAGTTATGGTGTTTGATTTTGAACTGATCGCAGACTTCTGATATCATGTTGTTGTTCACATTAATTGCATTATTAGGTATGATCCTTTTTAGCAGCCCATATCGACATATAATCTCTTTCTTCAAGAATTTACTGGCTGCCAACTTTGTGATGTTGGCATATGAAGCGGTCTCTACCCACTTGGTGAAGTAATCAATGACTACGAAAATGAATCGATGCCCATTGAAAGCTTTTGGCAAGATCGGCCCAATGATGTCCATGCCCTACATAGAGAAAAGGCCATGGAGAAGTCATAACATGAAGAGGTGAAGGAGGCACATGGATTTTGTTTCCATAAATTTGGCACTTATGACACCTCTTGACATAACTGATATAGCCCCCTTCCATGGTGGACCACTAATATTTGAATCTCATGATTTTCCATGTCATTATAAAACCATTAACATGTGTTCCGTAAACACCCTTATGGACTTCTTCTAAGATTTTCTTAGCCTCAACAACATCCAAACATCTTAGTAGCACCTGATCCTTTCTTCTTTTGTGTAGGATATCCCTATCTAAGACATAGTCACTGGCCAGTCTTCTCAACGTCCTTTTATCATTCTTAGTTGCTTGGTCAGGGTACTCACGATTCTTCACATATTGTAGTATATTGTGGTACCAAAGGTGATTGTCCTTTTCTTCTTCCTTAACATTGTAACAATGAGCCGAAGCCTCATAAATACTCATCTAGATAGGTTTTACGTCCAATTGTTTGTTCACTTTGATCATGGAAGCTAAAGTAGCTAAGGCATCAGCCATATGGTTTTCATCTCGCAAGAGGTAGCAGAAGGTGATGTCATCAAACTCTTCAATTAACTCAAGAATTATCCTTTGATAATTGATCAATTTGGGGTCTCTCGTCTCCCATTCACTTTTGATTTGATAGATCACTAGTGCAGAATTCCCATATACCTCTAACATTTTGATCTTGCATTCTATGGCTGCACGGATATCCATGATACATGCTTCGTATTCCGCCACATTGCTCGTCCAATCAAAATCTAATTTACTAGTGAAGGGATAATGATCTCCGTTTGGGGATACCAAGACTGCCCCTAATTTCGTTCCCCATAGCGTTTAATGCTCTGTCAAAATTTAATTTCCAAAGATGTCCTTCTTGAGCATCTTTTTCAATGGTTGCAGCATACATTAGATCTTCATTCAGGAAATCAAAGTTCAAAGGCTCATAATCTTCTCAAGCTCTACAGGCTAGAAAATCTGCTATTGCACTCCCTTTTACTGCCTTCTGGTTCACAAAGACTATATCAAATTCGAAAAGCAGAATTTTCCATCGGGCCATCCTTCCATTTAGAGTAGTTGACTCCATCATGTACTTTAGAGGGTCTATTTTTGAGATGAGCCAAGTTATATGGAACAACATATATTGTCTCAATCTCTGGGTTGTCCAGATCAAGGTGCAACACAACTTCTCGATTGGCGAATATCTTGTCTCACATTTAGTAAATTTCTTATGAGATAGTATATCGCTCTTTCTTTCCTTCCTGACTCATCATGTTGGCCCAATACGCATCTCATGGAATTTCCAAATACTGCCAAGTACAGTATCAATGGCTTATCTAGACTGAGTGGCATCAGCACAGGGGCGTAAGATAAGTAATGTTTGACCTTGTCAAAAGTTTTCTGGCACTCCTCATCCCATACTCCTGGATTGTGTTTCTTAAGGAGATGAAATATGGGGTCACATTTCTCCGTTAGTTGTGAAATGAACCGAGTGATGTAATTTAATCTCCCTAAGAAACCCTGGACTTCTTTTTAAGTGCACGGCAGAGGTAGCTCCTGTATAGCCTTGACTTTATCTGGGTCGATCTCGATCCTCTTTTCACTGACAACGTATCCTAGCAATCTTCTAGACTTAGCCTCGAAGGTACACTTTGCTGGATTGAGTTTTAACTGGAATTTTCTCAACCTCAAGAATAATTTCCTAAGGACTTGTGTATGCTCCTTTTTTGTTTGGGACTTTGCAATCATATCATCGACATAAACCTCGATCATATCATGAAACAAAGCTACCATGGCTCTTTGATATATTGCTCCCGCAAATGGCATCACCTTATAGGAAAATGTTCCCCACATGGTTATGAACGTGGTTTTCTCCATGTCTTCAAGATGTATCTTTATCTGTTTGTATCCCGAGAAACCATCTATGAAGGAGGATAGTGAGTAACTTGCCTTGTTGTCCACTAAGGTGTCGATATGAGGCAATGGGAAATTGTCTTTCGGGATGGCTTTGCTCAAATCCCTATAGTCCATGCACATTCGTACTTTCCCATATTTTTAAGATGGGGACGATAGTAGCTACCCTTTCTGAGTATTTAACAACTTGTAAGAAACCAGCATCAAAATGCTTTTTAACCTCCTCTTTTATTTTCAACAAAACATCGAGCCTTATCCTTCAGAGCTTCTGTTGAACTGGCTTGCACCCTTTCTTTATGGGGAGCCGATGTACCACGATATCAGTATTTAATCGGGGCATGTCTTGATATGACCATGCGAAGACATCCTTGAATTCTTCAAGTAACTCAATCAGGTCTCGCTTTGTCTCTATGGTGATACAAGCTCCGATCTTCACCTCCACAATTTCTACTAATTCTTTGTAAATCAGGAATTATTTCTCATCTTATTCTACCATCCTTAACAAATTAGGAGATAAGTTACAGTCTCTATCATCTTCAAAGTCCTGAGGTACCTCTAGACACATGTCTTGCTTAAAAGGAGATTCTGAGTTAGTAGTAGCGTCGCTCATATCATTGATATCTGGAAAGTTGTTATAGGAATGAAGGAAGATCCAAAGAACAAATGAATCTAAGAATAGTTATCAGTGTAGTATGACTCATGAACGAAATGGGAAGAACAAAACAATGTTTGCCAAAATGAGACACAAAGATGCATTTTATTGAAATAAAAATAATGGACATGTGCCTTTTTTACAAAAGGATTCCTATTGCTTCCAGGCTTAGAGTAATAAGTGTGTTTTGAATATTACTCCGAAATGGTCCTAAAAACTACAAGAATCTCCTCTATAGTCTAGTTGTTCAAAGCATTTCCAGGGATGTAGGAACAAAATTCCTAATAGTTTTTTTAGTTCCTTCTTCAAAGGCACAAATATCTTTCCCTCCTGAACCTTCGATATCTTCAAAGAATTTCGACTCTTTATTATCCATGAGGCTCTGTACTAGAGTTCTAAACTCAATGCACTTTTGGATTTTATGAAATTTATTGCATGCAAAAAGGCATTGATTCTAGTTCAATTCTATTAGAACAATTTTACTAAAAAACAAGTTTCTTTAAATAAAGCGGATACATATACGACCTCGCCTTCACATTTAAAACCATAACTTTCCCAAAAAACGAAGCTAATTCTCGACCCCGATCTGACTCTGATTCATATTTCAGTCTTTGAACGGCTGGGGTTTGCAAGTGGTCCATATCTCTAACCTGCCCCTCTCACAGGCTGTCACATTTCTCTTGTTGCCTTTTCTTGGTCCATATTCGCATGGCCGTGTTGTCTTCCACTTTATCAAGAAACCCGTTTTCCATGAAAAGCTCTATATTTAGTAACCAAACACGAATCAACACCCCTTTTCTATTATGAAAATGCAATGCAATCACAGTAAAAAAAAACAAAACAAGTTAACATATTTCATACAAAGCTAGAATTTAAAGCAAGCAAGCAATAATAAATAGAGCACATATTTGGGTTATCACTAGAGGTTCGGTATGGTTCTACCCAGGGTAGGCTCTTAGGGCTCATTATATGTGGTTTGGTTCTAAAGTAAGGGTACCTGAACTGACAGATTCCTTGATACTCACCTATTATAGGCTCATATGGAACGATTTCAGTTCAGGGGAATACATTTCCTTATGGCTATACGGAGATGAAAATATCACGAAGACACAAGTACGGATGTGAAGCGATCCGCTATCTTATACGGAGGTGAAGACCTCACGAAGGAACATTTTCTCACTCCCATTTAAGAAGGGCAAAATCGAACGGTTATGCAAATACAATATGCGAAAATATACCAAGAGACTTGAATCAATAAAACAAATATATCATCATATAACACCGCAAAAATGAAGGATGAAATGCAATGAAGGGGTAGTAAATTTAAATCAAACAATCAATTTTTGACAAAAAGACCAAAAGTAATCAACTCACGACTTGACTCTCTTATTTTGTCCCTAATGGAGTAGCCAAGCTGTCGAAACCCTTTTTCTAATAGTTGAATTTTATTTAAAAAAAGAAAACGAAAATGAGAGTTGCCACCAATCCTTTTTTATGAGGTGTAATCGGATCAACTCAAAATTTGATCTTTTTAATAAAAAGGTTTGATTTATTAAAACAATGTTTTTTGGTCTAAAAAAATCTGAAAATGGGTTTGGGAGTTATGCACGAGGAATGTTTAGCACCCTAATAATGCCTAAAATTGGTACCTAATTGATTAATTAATGTTTTAATGTCGAAAGTTGAAAACTCGAAAAGAATTTAAAATACGATCCCTCTTTGTATTTTGTTATTTTAAATTAAAATCACTTGAATAAATGAAAATGTATGTAAAAGGCTCTCTCATCTCGAGGTAACAAATGGTCATATCCCGTAAGTTAGGACATAACATGTCGAATCCTCAAAAATAAACTTTCTCTTTATTTTCATTACTATTTAAATCTCATGTGTTTTAATTTTAAAAGGAATGTTCGGTTATCTAGGTTCAAAGAGAAAGTCGAACCCCGTAAGTTAGGGCACGACTTTTCGAATCTCCAAATACGGAACATTGCCTTTATTTTAGAAATTTCCTTTTTATGCATCGATAAAAAAAATATGTAACACTTAAAATGGTAAATATATTTAGTTTATTCAGGCATCGTATGAAAAACAAACAAATGCATTTAAACATAGCGTATAATACAATGATAATGAAATGATGTGAAGTGGCTATGTGGGTAGAATACTAAAATAATAAATAATAGATAATAAATAATAAATAAAGGAATGATATAATAATAAAAATTATAATAATAAAATACAAAATAACAACAATGGCAATAATCCTATTAATTACTATTCTAATACTAATTAAATAATAAAGGAAAGATAAACAACAACAACAACAACAAACAACAACAACAACAACAACAATAATGATAATAATCTACAAATAAAGGAATAAATGACAATACAAATTTTAAATACAAAAAAAAAGGTAAAGAAATAAATAAATGAGTGAATATATAAATAAATAAATAAAACACAAAGATAACATAACAATACATATAAAAAACTATAAAATGTTGAAATTAAATGAATAAAAGATTAAATCAAATTTTAAAATGAAATTTAGAGCCTAAATTATAATAAAATAAATGAATAAATATAAAAGGACTAAATTGAAATTTAAATGGAATTTAGGGCCTAAATTGTAAAAAAACTAATAAAACATAATAAAGGACCAAAATGAAATACGCGAAAAGAAATAAGGACTAAATAGGAAAATACCCCAAATAATATTAAACACATCGTTTCTCTGGCAAATCGGGGGACTAAATTGAAAACAAAACAAAATTAAATGGTGCAATCTAAAAGAAAAAAATAAAGGAATTAGGACCAAATTGAAAAAACGAAAAACGGAAAGACCAAAGGCACAAATATAACCCTTTAAAAAAACACATGGATCCTGAGGCGGGTATAGTCAGTCTTCAAAATGATGCCATTTTGGTGACTGTTACTTAAGCCCAAAACGACATCGTTTTGAAGGGCTATATAAGTCAAAAGATTAGAAAAAAAAATCATTTGATCCATTTCAAAGAAAAAAAAAAAAAACTCCCAGCCCCTTCTTTTTCTCTCTTAAGTGTTCCCACGTCCGGCCAAGGGGGCGTGTTCTACAAACGTCGACCATCGGTCACAATGATGACTCGCCATCCACGGTGGTAGAAAAAAAAAAAAAACCCTTTTTTCAGTCGTTCGGCTTCCAAAGTTCGAGTCTAAAGGCTACAAGCCTTAAGAGGTAAAAAAATAAAAAAGCTTCGATCTTTTTCTTTTTTTGTTTGATATATATATATATATATATATATATATATTGCTTTCGAAAAAATAAATAAACACAAAAGAGAAACACCTTTGAAGTTTGTTTGATTTTTGCATTTTGATTGCTCTTTTTTTTCAAAAAATCTCCCCCTTACAATCGGTTTTTTAGGCCTTTTATAGTTGGTTTTACAACATTATTTTCTTTCGAAAAATAAATAAACACAAAAGAGAAACACCTTTGAAGTTTGTTTGATTTTTGCATTTTGATTGCTCTTTTTTCAAAAATCTCCCCTTACAATCGGTTTTTAGGCCTTTTATAGTTGGTTGTTTGTATTGTTGTTGCGTGTTGCTGTCTTTTTGTTTTTCTTGTAGGTGACATGGACAGAAATGTGGCAGAGGCTAGGAGCGGCGGCTAGGGTTTCTGTTCCCTTTTTTTTTTGCTGAAAATTATTTAGGTATTTGGGCCATTTGGATTGTTAAGGTTTTTTAATTTTTTGAGCTTTCTAATTTAGGTAATGGACTGTTTTTTTTATTTGGTTTGGTTTAATTTATTTGGCCCGGACAGAATTGAGCCCTTACAATAACATTCTAATATTTAAATTAAAACATTTCTCTTTGATGTCACTGTTATTGTTGTTTGATATTACATTTTGTAGGTAAGTAATACTTTAATAATTTTGTTTTAAAATATACTATGAAATACAATGTTGTGTGCATCAAAGTCTTTTATGATGTCTTAATGGTGTATTTTACTTTTTTTAGATAAACATTTAATAATTAACTTTTTAAAAATATGTTTAAGATTATACTTTATGATACTACATTATGATCTTAATAAGCTATAATAGAGAGGTATAATTACACTTGTCAACAAGCATTTGATAAAAGAGGTATATTACGTGAATGTGAGAAGCAACAAATGCTACAAAAGGTGATGGGTTTATTGGTATTGGTTTGATTATGTACCTTTATATAGAGCTTCTTATTTTATTATCCCACAATTAAAAAAAAGAAATTAACAATTGTGACTCATTATATTATCAGTGGCATGCTGATGGAAACTACGTTGCGGGGGCATCAGTTTGATGTTATTTTGCAATTACAAAATGATACATTAGTTGTTTTCGTTGCAAATACGTTAGAAAAATAAACAGTGATTTAAAATATTGATTTAAATCACAAGATCGAACAAGAATAATATATATAATCTAAAAAACAAAGAATGGAAATAAAACAGGGTCAAAATTGTGTACTCGTAGGTAGGCAAAAATTCGACTAGTAGTTGAGGCTTGTTTTCACAGTTTCCTTAAGACAGATTTGGGTGCTCCTTTGGTGCTAGAGAAATGTTGGTCGACTATCTCTCAGGATACAATAACGAGATGAACACGACAGTAGCACGACTGCAGTGATCAACGAACTGTAGCCTAGCTTTCTTCTATCATCAACAATAGGTTCAAAATATGCAGGGAAAAGATCTCAAATTTTTTTTAGGAAAAATTTAGTGTGTATTTTCTCTTACAAATTATTTCGGTTTAAAAAAAATATTCAAAATGAAAGAAATTTTCGAAATTTTGACTAATGGAGCCATTAACGTCCGTAAATTAAGGAGCCATTAAAAAACCCAAATTAACATCTGAATTAAAGGAGCCATTAAACTCAATTTAATATTTTCCTTTTAATTCCAAAAAAAATTTTAAGAGAAGCTCTGTTGAGGAAAAATAAAATTACGTATTGGGCTAAAATATCCGCAGGCCTAGAAGGGCCCAACCGGTCCTGATATTTCGCGTCGCCCACATCGTGGAGTGTGCCCCCAACCCCAGCGGGTTTGGATTTGCACCCCCTACATGCGAGGGAGAGCATTAGCTTAGTGATTCAATAACCACCAAGTTGGTTCAATGTATAAACATATTCCACACTTGATATCTAACCAATGTGGAACTAAGCTTTCCATTTTCCTCAACATAATTCACAAGTGGCTTACTTTGAGCATCAATTTCCCATTAATCACCCAACCATTTTAAGCATATGATATATTGATTTAAAGGTCTCATGGAATATAAAACCATAATTTTATTATTCAAATCTTTACCTTTACCAATCAAGAATGTCTTAAAACTTCAAAAAATCTTTTTTTTTTTTCCAACAATCCCCAACATGAATGAAATTGATAGTTTTAACGAAAAACATTGACTCGATCGATAGTTGCATAGGATAGATAGGCATCAACCCTTAAACCTTCCATTGTGAAAGTATATTTACTTTACTAGCTGACCAATAGACACGATGTCCTTGAACTGTTCTGTCATTTGTGTGAATGATGATATACCTCACACAACTACCTTCTTGGAAAGGTTTTAGTTCTCATAGGTATGCTCATATGGCCATGACCATCTCCTGGTTCTACAATATTTTGAGAGAACTATGCCTTAGTAGTGTCCTCGAAGCGGCCCCACTACATTCTCACATAGGTGACTTATGTCGCTCGGCTGACTATAACACTCAACGGTCATTAAAAGCATTGCTTAACTTATCCCACTTCTAATCATTGTTTATATCATAGGAACAGACTTGGGATAAAAACCTCCACAGTGACCTCATAAGGTCTATGTAAGTAGGTTGTCCATTTAAACCTAGATCTTAGGATCTCTAGTCAACTAGGATGGGTTTTTCTTCACATAGTGCCTTTAATTTTCATTGGCTCTAGTCTCATTCCTTTCAATGTTTTATCAACCTAATCTTGATGTAAGCCTTTAGTTAACGGATCCGCAATGTTATCTTTTGATTTTACAAAATCAATAGAGATAACTCCATTTGAGATCAGTTGTCTAACGATATTGTGTCGATGGTGCATATATCTTGACTTAAATACATTATGTTCTATGCTCTACCAATTGTTGCTTGGTTATCACAGTATATGCATATTGTAGGCACAAGCTTTGGCAAGTTAGGAATATCCTCCAAGAAGTTTCGAAGCCATTCAGCCTCTTCTCCATATTTGTCTAGAGCTATAATTGTTTGTCATGAGGATTTCCATGACACAGCTCCTCCTCTCAATGTAAAAACATATCCACTTGTGCCTTTGGTATCTTGAATATCAGATATCCAACTAGCGTCGGTGAATCCTTCTAAAATAGCAAGATCTTTGGAATAATGCAGTCCGTAGTCCCGAGTATATCTAAGATATCTCAGTACCCTCACAATTGCTTTCTAGTGGCTTTCCCCTGGATTGCTTGTGAATCTGCTTAAACTGCTCATAATGAAAGCAATATCTGGTCTAGTACAACTCATAAGGTATATTAGACAACCCATTACCCTTATATATTCCACTTGGTAAACACTTTCACCTTTGTTTTTGGATAGATGTTGGCTTTTATCTATTGAATTTTTGGATATAACAAAATCATGATTACTAAATTTCCCAAGAATATTGTCCAGATAGTGTGACTGAGCCAATATGACATTCAGATGACCTCTTGATTTGGATGCCCAAAATTACATTAGCTAGTCCCATATATTTCATGTCAAATCTTAAATTTAACATGTCTTTGGTACGTTTTTTCCATTTCATTGTTACTTCCAACAAAGAGTATGCCATTAATATATAAGCATATGATTATATATCCAATTTTGGTAGTTTTAACATACACACATTTGTCACATTCATTAATATTAAATCTATTTGTCATCATGACATTATCGAACTTTTCATGACATTTCTTTGGTGCTTGCTTAAGTTCATACAAAGACTTCACCAATTTATAAACTTTCCTTTCTTGTCCTGGAACTACATGACCCTCAGGTTGTTCCATGTAAATCTTTTCATCAAGATCTCTATTTAGGAAAACTATTTTAACATCCATTTGATGTACTTCTAGTTTCCGCAATGTGGCAATTGCAAGTATCATCCTTATAGAAGTTATCCTGGATGCTGGAGAAAAATTATCAAAGTAGTCAAGGCCTTCCTTTTGTCTATAACCTTTTATAACCAATCTGGCCTTGTACTTATCAATTGTTCCATCTACTTTCATTTTACATTTGAAAATCTACTTAAAATTTAATGGTTTAATTTCTGGAGGAAGATCCACTAATTCCCACTATGATTTTACACGACGGATTCCATTTCACTGTTAATAGCATCTTTCCATAAATTATTTTCGGATAACCATATAACATCATTATACATTTGAGGTTCAGCCTCTAGCATAATGGTTAGAAAATCCAATCCAAAAGATTTTTCCACCCTTGCTCATTTAATCTTTTTTGGCTCTATCTTAGTTTCAACCTCTTGTTGAACATCTTGACTATTTTCATCTATAGTCCCTAGAGTTTATTTCGTTGAACTTGAATCAACTTCCCTAGTTTTATAAGGGAAAATATTTTCAAAGTATGAGACATTCTTTGATTCCAATATAGTATTCTTGTGAATGTCAAGATCCATTGATTCATACATAAGAAATCGATATGCATTGCTATAATCTATATATCCATTGAAAATACAATTCATCATTTTAGGACCTATTTTCATTTTCTTTGGTAACAGAGTCATTACATTCGCAAGACACCTCCACACTTTCAAGTGATTGTAGGAAGGTTTTCTACCTTTTCGTAACTCATATGGTGTATTGTCTCTTTTCTTGTGGGGAACCTTATTTAAAAGGTAATTAGCTGATAGAATAGCTTTCCACCCACATGTTCTATGATAACCCAAAGCTTCTTAGGAATACGTTAATCATTTCCTTTAGAGTCTGATTTTTTCGCTTGGCTACTCCATTTGATAGAGGAAAGTATGGTGGTGCCACTTCATGAATAATACCATGTTGTGTACAGTATTCATTAAATGGTTCAACATATTCACCACCACGATTACTTCTCACCATCATAATCTTTTTATTAAATTGGGTTTCAACTTCCTGTTTATAGAGAATAATTTCTCTATAGCTTCGTCTTTGTTCTTAAGCAAATATACATAGCAATATTTTGTGCTATCATCAATGAAGGTAATAAAATATTTATTCCCTCATCTAGTTTGAACAAACTTTAAGTCACAAACATTGTTATGCATTAGATCAAGTGGTTCTATACTTCTTTCAACAACTTGAAATGAAGACCTTGTTAATTTTGTCTAAACATAAGTTTCGCATTTGTGATTATAATTAATGTGAAGTGAAGAAATGTGCTCTAAATTAATTAATCTATGTAAAGAATCATAATTAACATGTTCGAGCCTACCATGCCATAAATTAAATGACTCAAGCATATAAATAAAAGAAGAAACGACATTCTTATTCATTGTCTTTACTTTTACAGAGATTGCATTAAGTTTCTACATGTTATTTAATACATATCCCCTTCCCACAAACATTCCCGCTTTAGACAAAATTAGCTTATGGGATTCAAACACCATTCTAAAGCCGTGTACACTTAGGAGTATCCTAAAATAAGGTTCTTGCGTATTGATCGTGTCAAACAGTCGAGTTTTAAAATTTATAAAAAGAATGGTTGAACCTGTAGACTAACAATGACAACGATAGAGGCAAATGCACCTATCGAACAGTAGTATAGTTTAGGCAAGAGTATCTTTATCGAACCCAAGGGAACCTAAAAGTACTACTACTCACTTTCTTTCTATTATTTAGCCTGAAATATGGAGTGATTGGTTTATTAATCTAAAAATAAACTAGATGCAAAGACAAAAGAATGAAACTTTGGGAAAAGAATGTGGAAAAACTTGATTGATTTTAGACGATACCTTCAGGAAGAATCCACCTATGACTTCACTTGTTATCTAACCTTTAATTCATATGATTTCTTTACTTAACTTGATCCGTGAGACTCCCTAACCTATATTAAACCATCTCTCGAGGCGAATAACGTCTAACCTTAGGTTAATTAGTGGAACTCTCGTTCTCTTATAATAACCCCCTAAGGAAGCAGTAAATCAATCAATGGATTCCCATATTAGGTTTCACCCTAATCCGACAAAATGTCGTAACCCTATCTCTAGGCGCCCGATCAACTCCGCTCAATTATGCTAGATCTACTCTTAGGTAAGGTCGATTCCTCCTCCACCTAAGCACATCAGATTAAATTAAGTAACATAATTAAGAAAAAACTAAATACTTCTCATATAATTTAGAAATCAAATAACAAAATCCATCATAGGTTTCATCCCCTTCAGGTATCTGAAGGGTTTAGTTCATAACAAAGTAGGAAAACATCTCAAGAGAAAATATAAACAAAACATAAGAAATCCCTAAAACCCTATGAAGGAATTGAAGAGGAGATCCTCTATCTTGTGTAGAACTCCAGCTTCTTGAGATGGATCAACTGGCTATCTTTAAGTAATTCCCTGAATAAAAGCTGTGGCAGAAAGCTCTGCCCCTTATTTCAGCTTCTGCCAAACTCCTCTTTTTTAGTTGCTACCTTGGGTGTTTATATAGGCTTTGAGATGCTTTACTTGGCTCCTAAGTATCCTAATTCAAGTAGAATTCCTCCTAGGATGTTTAAGTAGACTTAGGAATGTGTTTCTTTGCCTCAAGTATCCAAATCTGAGTGAAATTGCTCATTCCCGTAGTAGGGGCACGGCCATGGTACACGCCCGTGTAAGTCGACTTCAAGCCGTGTCTCGATCCTATCAATTGGGGCACGGCCGTGTAAATCATGGCATGGCCATGTAAAGTAAATGGCAAGGCACGGCCATGTGGCTTGAAGTCTAGGCTATGTCAATTTCTTGGGTTGGCCC
The DNA here is from genome assembly GCA_025506655.1 of Gossypium rotundifolium. Classification (NCBI taxonomy): domain Eukaryota; kingdom Viridiplantae; phylum Streptophyta; class Magnoliopsida; order Malvales; family Malvaceae; genus Gossypium; species Gossypium rotundifolium. The sequence goes on along the minus strand of CP106732.1, from coordinate 115,005,258 downwards.
AATTTGGTCCGTTTTAAGCCCGTTTTACATTCTTTTTATCCTTAGGTGCTTTCTTGAGTATAAGACATGAAAACGAAGGATTAAGAGCACCTTTTTACTTAAATCAGGGATAAATCGTCAAAAAGCATACTAAATGCGAGATTAATATTTGTTACTTTTACGGTTTATCAAATACCCCCACACTTAAGCTTTTGCTTGTCCTCAAGCAAAATTTTCAACTTACGATTAAAATGAACTTTCCATAATTCATAATTCATATCGACAATGTCTCATCATAATTCATAGGTAATTTATACATAGATAATTCAACTCAAAGAACCCTAAAGATTCAATCAAGATAAGTCAAACCTTTGTAGTAGTACGAAAACATAGGTGTCTCCCCCTATCAAAGTAATTACCTTTAATTCAAAACTGACAAGGATTGACATCCTCACAAAAGATTCACTCAAATCACTTGAAGTGTTTAAGGTTCAAGAATAAGCAATCATAAGTCGAACCTGAAAAATTAATCCCATAGGCTTGCTTGAAAATCAAATCTCCACCACTGTAAATGAGATGATACACAAATCAAAAGGTCTTTAATTAGGGTTGTAATGGGGCTTGGGTTAAAAGGTGTGGATAAAGGCCGAATTAGAAGGTTAAAATCAAGACTGACTTGACAAATTACCTAACTAGAAATAATGAACTAAATATGAATATTTACATCGAATGAAAACTAATAATACCTACTATTGATAATTGCTCTATAATAAAGAGTATTTTCATCACTTGAAATTTGATAATACTTTAATCGAGCTTTTCTTCAACAATTGAGTTTAAATGCTCTAGGCTTTTTTTTAAGAACAAACTAAGATATTACATCATAAATGATAAATGTAACTACTGAACTAATATAATTTGTTACTTAATCAAATCAAACCTCGATTAAAGGGTAGTCAAAACAAAGGGTGATAACAAATACAAAGGGGTTTTGGGTTAATATTAGTGGGTGAGTCAATAAAAAGGTTGTTAGGATTCAATGGGGTTCACTAGGGGTTAATTTGTGAAGGTAGGCTTTTTATGGAGTAAGTGGGTTAAATCCTAGGTGCCTTTATCATCTCTATATATCAAATAAAAAGTGTGGTCTCGACATGTATAAACGAGGTAAATTCTAGAATAACACTTCAAAGTTGACACACTCATAATCAATAAAGTGAGCACAAAAAAGAATATATGCTCTATAAGGCTCAAAATCTCACAAAAATTATGGGTGTTTTTGACCTCAATCCCTATAAATTTCAAACTTCAAAGTAATACCCAAATTTAGTTCAACGACCTATTAATTTTTAATTTTTAGAAAGTAGACTTATCATGCTCGATTCTCTAGTATCCTTCAGATTTATATTTAATCATCAATGCACAATTAACTATGACTTACTCTAAAACATATCAATAAAAATCATACATCATTAGAAATTTCATCCTAATTAGTAATATGAGAAAAATACTTTCGAACAAGACTAAATTCAGATTTTGAGAATAATGCAAAAGTCAAGTACTTTTACCCCCACACTTAAGATGTACATTGCCTCAATGTAAAAGATAGATAAACAATTATGTAATAATAAAATCAAAAGAGAAGGGAGAAGTAACACTTCCTGAATTTTTGGATGAAGTCTATGAAAAGAAACCGGATAAGATTGGAGGTGAACGTGGGGAAGCGTCTCAAATCGTTTGAAATTGAATCCTTGAAGTAGTCGGCTTGGTTTTATTGTATCCTAAGCTAAATCTAAATACCATAAAGAATAAGAAGAAGAAAATAAAATAAAGTAAAAAATAATGATGAAATAAAATAAAAACAAAAATAAATAATGGAAAATGAAAGACAACTAGAAAAATGGGGAATGAGGTTCAAATAGAGATGTAGCCCGTGTTTTGGGATTTTGAATTTTGAACATATTCAGGGTGTTCGGGCATGGTTGTGGGTGTCGTGGCACGCACGTGTCTTTATTCACATGGTCATTTAATACGGGCGTGCTCCTCTCGTGTTCGATAAGTCAGAATGTTGGCACGGTTGAAAGGCACGACCGTGTTTAGCCCGTGCTTAACAAGTCAGTAACCTCGTCACGGGGTGTCGGCACGGGCGTGGACTATTATTGCCACCCGTGTTGGGAAAATAAATTTTTCTATGTCGTGCACGGCTACTGGCACGCCCATGGTTCATCCCCTAGCTTTCGTACGACCACGGGCACGCCCGTGTGTAGGGCCGTGTAACATCCCAAAATTGGGCCTAATAGGATTGGGCCCAATGGGCCTTAGGCGTAGTAGTGTTCAAAATTTTTGAGAACGGCATTAATGCAAGTTAGACTTATTAGGTAAGTGATTACGGAAGGTTAGAGGCTTCTATGAAGTCCCGGATCAAACTTTGGCTTTGGGGAAATTTTAGTTTTAGGTGAAAAAACCACGGAAGTTGCGGGTAGGCTTTAAGAATAAAATGTGGAGGAAAATGACACAAGTGGAGTGTGTGGTGTAGTGGCAAAGTGACGCCACATAAGAGACAAGGGGTGGCATACAAGGAAGGAAGGAGGTCCAAGGTTCAAGTCTTGGCTTTTGCATTTTGGTTTTCTTTTTACTTGGACCTTAGAATTTGGTTATAGATTTATATTTAGTTGCGCATGGTTAAGACACAAGAGGAGCTTGTGGCCAAGTGGTTAGCGGCGTGGATTATGTTGCAAGGGAGCTTGGGTTCGAATCTCATGAAGCAATAGAGTATTTATTTTGCAGATTGGACGGCAAGAGTTTCAGTTAAATTTAAACTCTACTGACGGAGGGATCCCACATCGGAAAGATACAAAGAAGGAAGGTGAAGAGCTAGCTATATAAAGAGCATTTCAGGAGGAGAGGTAACATACCTTGGTGGGCGTTTGGGCGCAGGAGTGGTCGCAGTGCGGTTTAACACCAGACTCCTATCAGGTGTGTAACTCTCTCTTTACTCTAGCTGTAAGCGGCAAATGCCAAAGTGCCGATCACGGCAATAGTAGCCACACGAGCGTGCGAGCGCACGTGTGGGGCTTCGACGCGATAGTTGAGGCCATCAGTAGTATTCTTGTGGGTTGAGGCTGCTTGGGTCGCGATGGGCTGAAGTGGGCCCAATGGGCCCGTGGGCCCAATTGAATAAATTGCATGATGATATAGTATATAGTGAACTAGATTAGGTGGAACTTATATACGTGGCTAGATGTATGTTTGGTGGGCCACACGAGCGTGTGGGCCTGAATGGGCCAGAATTTGGTTTTAGGCCCAATAGTCCAAGACGACCGAAATGGGTGAGTCGATTACAGGCGACATTAGGCCTTCGGAAAGGCCATTGTAGGTGCAAAATTACCAAAATACCCCTAGTTTATAAAATTACCACAATAGCCTTAGTTTACGAAGTTATCAAAATACCCCTGGTTTATGAAATTACCAAAATAGCCCTGGTTTACGAAATTACCAAAATACCCCTAGTTTATGAAATTACCAAAATAGCCCTGGTTTATGAAATTACCAAAATACCCTTGGTTTATGAAATTACCAAAATAGCCCTGGTTTATGAAATTACCAAAATAACCCTCGATTTACAAAATTACCAAAATACCTCCGATTTGTAAAATTATTGAAATACCCCTAATTGTTAAATTACCAAAATACCCCCAATTTGTAAATTTATCGAAATACCCTTGGGTTGCAAAAGTACTGAAATACCCTCGAGTTGTAAAATTATCGAAATACCCCGGCTTGTAAAATTACCGAAATACCCCTAAGCGATAAAATAATCGTTGTACTCTCGTGGTAGTATTAGCGTTGTATGTGTTAATCGTATGGTTGATTATGGTTGAGATGCGTTGCTTACATGGATTGGTAATGAGTAGAATTATCGAACTACCCATGTAGGGTGGAATTACAAAAATGCCTTTGGTAGGTAAAATTACGGTTATACCCTTAGAGGTTGATTAGTTTGATTGTGTCGTATTTGTTATTCTGATTATAATGGTAATTCGTTTCATAAGTTATCTTTGATATATGATTTGCATATTGACATGTCAAATGTGTAAGTGCCTTATTATTATCGGGATGGACTCGAGGTGGCCATGCACTATGTTTTCGAGTTTTATTTCAATTACTATTTTGGGTTAATTTACTTTTAAATTTGGTTTTGTTATGTAATAAGTCATTGGGGTATTTTATTTGGTTTCAGCTTTCAATTTGGTTACTGCTTATTATTAAATGATCAATATGGGATTTTCCTAAAATGATAATAAACCGTTTCTTATTCAAAATTACTTAAACTCGATTTCTCACAACAACTATAAAGAATCGAGCTTTTAACGAACGCACGCTTTTTAGACATTCCTTTCATGTGACATGCGGATCCTATTCGTAATGTTTAGGCCGAGTTTGGGGTGTTACAATTATGGTATCGAGCCTAGGTTCAAAAACTTCTACTGTGGAATGGGTTCAAAATGTTTTTTAAATTTTGGTTGAAATGTGGTTTAGAAATATATATATATCACTTTCCGGAAGTATGACACCGAGTCTCCGGCACCAATCCGAATGTAAGTTTCGTGGTACTTCTCTTTGTTATATCTTTGTATTTAGGGTTTCTATTCTATGTGTTTGGTTTGGATGTGATGGTCAGACATAGAGTTTGGTGCGTATGAAATATTCATCTGTTTTAATGGCTAGGTGTTTTTGGGTATGTGTAGGAGTTTTAAATTCTAGTTAAAAGTATATTAGTTTTATTAAGATCAAAGTCTTGTGACAAGGCGTAGTGTGGTAGGTTAGGATGTGGGACTATTAGTTAGTTGGAAATTTCGAGGATGAAATTTCTTTAAGGAGGGTAGATTTGTAACATCCCGAAATTGGGCCTAGTAGGATTAAGCCCAATGGGCCTTAGGCGTAGTAGTGTTTAAAATTTTTGAGAACGGCATTAATGCAAGTTAGACTTATTAGGTAAGTGATTCTGGAAGGTTAGAGGGCTTCTATGAAGTCCCGGGATCAAACTTTGGCTTTGGGGAAATATTGGTTTTAGGTGAAAAAAAACCCTGGAAGTTGCTAGGTAGGCCTTAAGAATAAAATATGGAGGAAAATGACACAAGTGGAGTGTGTGGTGTAGTGGCAAAGTGACGCCACATAAGAGGCAAGGGGGTGACGCCACAAGGAAGGAAGGAGGTCCAAGGTTCAAGTCTTGGCTTTTGCATTTTGGTTTTCTTTTACTTGGACCTTAGAATTTGGCTATAGATTTATATTTAGTTGCATGGTTAAGACACAAGAGGAGCTTGTGGCCAAGTGGTTAGCGGCGTGGATTATGTTGCAAGGGAGCACAGGTTCAAATCTCATGACAAGCAATAGAGTATTTATTTTGCAGATTGACTGACAAGAGTTTGATTAAATTTAAACTCTCTTGTGAGAGGATCCCACATCGGAAAGATACAAAGAAGGAAGGTGAAGAGCTAGCTATATAAAGAGCATTTCGGAGGAGAGTTAACATACATTGGTGGGCGTTTGGGCGCAGGAGTGGTCATGATGCGGTTTAACACCGACTCTATCGTGTGTAACCTCTCTTTACTCTAGTTGTAAGCGGCAAATGCCAAAGTGCCGATCACGGCAATAGTAGCCACACGAGCGTGCGAGCGCACATGTGGGGCTTCGGCGCGATAGTTGAGGCCATCAGTAGTATTCTTGTGGGTTGAGGCTGCTTGGGTCGCGATGGGTTGAAGTGGGCCCAATGAGCCCGTGGGCCTAATTGAATAAATTGCATGATGATATAGTATATAGTGAACTAGATTAGGTGGAACTTATATACGTGGCTAGATGTATGTTTGGTGGGCCACACGAGCGTGTGGGCCCGAATGGACCAGAATCTGGTTTTAGGCCCAATAGTCCGGTACGACTAGAAATGGAAGTTGAGTCATTCTAGGCGACATTAGGCCTTCGGAAAGGCCATTGTAGGTGCAAAATTACCAAAATACCCCTAGTTTATAAAATTACCAAAATAGCCCTAGTTTACAAAATTATCAAAATACCCCTGGTTTATAAAATTACCAAAATAGCCCTGGTTTACGAAATTACCAAAATACCTCTAGTTTATGAAATTACCAAAATAGCCCTGGTTTACGAAATTACCAAAATACCCTTGGTTTATGAAATTACCAAAATAGCCCTGGTTTATGAAATTACCAAAATAACCCTCAATTTATAAAATTACCCAAATACCCTTGATTTGTAAAATTACTGAAATACCCCAATTGTTAAATTACCGAAATACCACCAATTTGTAAATTTATTGAAATACCCTTGGGTTGTAAAAGTACTGAAATACCCTTGAGTTGTAAAATTACCGAAATACCCCTAGTTTGTAAAATTACCGAAATACCCCTAAGCGATAAAATAATCGTTGTACTCTCGTGGTAGCATTAGCGTTGTATGTGTTAATCGTATGGTTGATTATGGTTGAGATGCGTTGCTTACATGGATTGGTAACGAGTAGAATTACCGAACTACCCATGTAGGGTGGAATTACAAAAATGCCTTTGGTAGGTAAAATTACGGTTATACCCTTAGAGGTTGATTAGTTTGATTATGTCGTATTTGTTATTCTGATTATAATGGTAATTCGTTTCATACGTTATCTTTGATATATAATTTGCATACATGTCATACTGCATACACAAATTATTATGACTGATGAACAATGCATGAAAATGGGTATGATGAGAGGAGGGGGAAGGATGATTTAGACTATCACCAGTGGTTTTGACCCCATAGTGGGTTGGCCCCGTTTTCCTTATTATTTGTGACTAGTCTTAGTGGTTTTGACCACCAGTGGTTTTGACCACACGGATATTATTTGTGACTACGGTCACAAGTGGTTTTGACCACATGGATTATTGTGACTCGTCCGGTGGTTTGGTACCACGATTGGGTTGGCCCACATGTTGATTACGGATTGTCATCGATGGTTTTGACCACACGATGGGTTGGCCCCATCACTTGATTTGTGACTCTAGTCACCGACCACTAGTGGTTTTGACCACACGGGGTAGTTAAAGGAGTACGGATGGTTAGTTGGGTTGCATGTTTGCATGTCTATTAATAAATTGTGTATGAGTTGCATTTAGGGTGGGGATTTACACACCGAGTCTTGGTGACTCACCCTTCCCATATTATTTTGCGATGAGTAGATCGGAGATAGAGTGGAGAGGACTCGAGGCTGCCATGCTTGTTCCTTGGATTTGGATTTATTTATTACAGGTTTAAGTTTTTTAATTACTAAATTTTTATTTTGGGTTGTAATAAGGCCGCTAATTATTATTTAGATGTTTATATGGTTGTTTTATTTTACTTAAACTATATTACAAATGAAATTATAAATGTTAAGTGAATCGGTTAAAAGTAACATTTTCAAATTTATTAACTTCTACGGGTTTTCAAAGATGTTACCATCGGGTAGCAAAATTCACCAAGTCAACCAATGTTTTGAAAGATCTTTAAATTTTGAATGATCAAATGTTTTCAAAGGTATTCAACACAACCAAGTTTGAAAAAAAAATCCTGAGTTTTATCAAACACTGTTTTAATACCTTAACCATATTTTATCAAGTTTTCACCAGACACTCAAAATGTTCAAATCGTCTTACTCTGTGACATACCAGATCCGGTCAAAACTCATGGGCTGGGTTTGGGGTGTTACAGGCCGTGTGGCCTAGAAATCTGCTCTTTAGTTAGTTTATGGCTAGGTGCTAAAAAGAAAAAGAAAAGAAAAAATTAAAAATTAAAAAAAATGTAAAAATGGGGTTAGTGCTCGGGTTGCCTCCCGATAAGCGCTCGTTTATAGTCTTAGCTAGACTTTACCTCTCATCCGTATGGTCATGGTGGTTTGAGGAGGTGGAAATCCTTTCTCATGCAATCAACTCGATTATGGATATAAAGTTTAAGTCGAGTAATGTTTACCTCAAAAGTGTTGAATTTAGGATTGCTTACCTCGACTATGCCGTATAAAAAGACATTAAGTACCTCAAAAGTGATTTCTTCGTTTGCCTTGAGTTCTGAATTGGTGATTCGATGGTCTTCCTTATTCAACAATACCTGATCCTCTATTTTGATGTGATTTGTTGTTCCTATCAGCTCGTCTAGGGTTACTTTCGATTTCACTTCATGTGGTTCTGGTTCATTATATAATTCTTCTTTATTAGCACGAGGTCTATGATTCGGCTCAGGTTTGTAGCTTTGTGGTGTTTCCTGCAATGAAGGTTGAACAAGTTGGTTATCAACTGAATTTACTTTCTCACCTATATCACTTGATGTTCTGGCCGAGTCAAGAGCTTGAAGAGTGACTATTTTGTCGCCTACACGAAGCATGAGTTCTCCTGCATAGATATCAATTTTAGCTCTGGCAGTTGCTAAAAAGGGTCTTCCTAAAATTAAGGGGATCGTGTTGTCCTCATCCATGTCTAAAATGACAAAGTCTAATGGGAATACGAATTTATCAATTTTGATTAGAACATTTTTTATTACACCCCTAGAAATTCTTATAGTTTTATCAGTTAATTGAATGCTCATCCTAGTTTGTATGGGTTTCCCTAGACCTAGTTGTTTAAACATTTTGTAAGGCATAACATTGATGCTTGCCCCTAAATCTGCTAACGCATTATCAATAGATAAACTAGCAATTAAACATGAAATTGTAAAACTCCCTAGATCTTTTAATTTTCGTGACAGTTTATTTTGTAGAATTGCTGAGCACATTGTGTTTAGCTCCACGTGGTGCTCTTTGTCTAATTTATGTTTGTTAGTCAAGAGCTGTCTTAAAAATTTCCTCGAGTCTGGTATCTGAAAAAGAGCTTCAAGGAGAGGGAAGTTAATATGTAATTTCTTTAAGAGTTTAAGAAACTTACTAAACTGTTCCTATGAATCGTAGCTTTTCATTGCTTCAGGATAAGGTATGCGAGGTTGGTACTCCTTGATTACCAGTTTCGGCTTTTGTCATGTTATCTCTACCTTTCCTTCGTCTACCTTATTTTCTTGTATTGAGTTTGGTTCATCTAACCCCTTACTGTCTTGAGCTGAGATGGCTTGAATTTGCTCCTTTGGGTTAACCTTGGTGTTACTTGGTAGACGTCCTAGCGGTCGTTCTGACATTAGCTTTGTGAGATGTCCCATTGACCTAGTATGTTCTCCAACTTGATTCTCGATCCCTTTGATCGATTTTTGTTGTTCATCAAGTGCTGCTTCAGTCTTTTGGAAACGAAAATCTGTGGCTGCCATGAATTTCATCATCATCTCTTCAAGATTCGGCTCCTCTTCTTATTGGTGAGGTGGTTGTTGAAAATCTGGAGGAAGTTTCGATCTTTGGCTATTTTGATCATCCCACGAGAAATTGGGATGGTACTTCCAACCTACATTATAAGTGTCACTATAAAAATTATTTTGATATCTAGAATAGTTACCTGTATAGTTAGCTTGCTCGTTTTCCATGCCATATCCGTAAGGTGGGTAATCAGGATTCGCCACGCCTCCTAGATTCAAATCATATTGTATTTCTGGATATACCTGTGAGGGACTATACCAATCATTAATCTTTTTATTCATCATCTCTAAGCGATTAGATAACTTTGGTGACCACGTCGAGGTTGAAAACTCTTGGTTGCTTTAGTAGGAATTGCCCCATGCCTTGCCACCGATAATTATTCAATGCCATCTTTTCCATAGACTAAAATTTTCTGCCAAAAGTAAAATAGAGGAAAAAATTAGCAAAGTAAAAAGAAATAATAATAAAGAATAATATAATAAATTTTTTTGGCTAAAGTAATAGAAATAGAATTTTTTTAATATTTTAATGTTCCCCGACAACGACTCCAAAAATTTGATCGTGTCAAACAGTCGAGTTTTAAAATTTATAAAAAGAATGATCGAACATGTAGACTAACTATGACAACGATAGAGGCAAGTGCACCTATCGAACAGTAGTATAGTTTAGGCAAGAGTAACTTTATCGAATCCAAGGGAACCTAAAAGTACTACTACTTACTTTCTTTCTATTGTCTAGCCTGAAATATGGAGTGATTGGTTTATTAATCTAAAAACTAAACTAGATGCAAAGACAAAAGAATGAAACTTTGGGAAAAGACTGTGGAAAAACTTAGTTGATTTTAGACGGTACCTTCAGGAAGAATCCACCTATGACTTCACTTGTTATCTAACCTTTAATTTATATGATTTCTTTACTTAACTTGATCCGTGAGACTTTCTAACCTATATCAAACCCTCTCTCAAGGCAAATAACGTCTAACCTTAGGTTAATTAGTGGAACTCTCGTTCTCTTATAATAACCCCCTAAGGAAGTAATAAACCGATCAATGGATTCCCATATTAGGTTTCACCCTAATCTGGCAAAATGTTGTAACCCTATCTCTAGGCGCCCGATCAACTCCGCTCAATTATGCTAGATCTACTCTTAGGTAGGGTCTATTCCTCCTCTACCGAAGCACATCAGATTAAATTAAGCAACATAATTAAGAACAAACTAAGTACTTCTCATATAATTGAGAAATCAAATAAAAAAATCCATCATAGGTTTCATCCCCTTCAGGTATCTAAAGGGTTTAGTTCATAACAAAGTAGGAAAACATCTCAAGAGAAAATATAAAACAAAACATAAGAAATCCCTAAAACCCCCTGAAGGAATTGAAGAGGAGGTCTTCTATCTTGAGTAGAACTCTGGCTTCTTGAGATGGATCAACTGGCTATCTTCGAGTAATTTCTTGAATAAAAGCTCGCGAAAACTCGCTTCTATTTAACCTGTAGAACTCCCCCTTTTTAGTTGCTACCCTGGGTGTTTATATAGGCTTTGAGATGCTTTACTTGGCTCCAAAGTATCCTAATTCAAGTAGAATTCCTCCTAGGATGTTTAATCAGACTTAGGAATGTGTTTCTTTACCTCCAAGTATCAAAATTCGAGTGAAATTGGTCATTCTCGTAGTAGGGGCACGGCCATGGCACACGCCCGTGGAAGTCGACTTCAGGCCGTGTCTCGATTCTGTCAATTGGGGCACGGCCGTAAATCGTGGCATGGCCGTGTGAAGTAAATAGCAAGGCACAGCCGTGTCGCTTGAAGTCTAGGCCGTGTCGATTTCTTGGGTTGGCCCATTTTGGTCCGTTTTAAGCCCGATTTACGTTCTTTTTATCCTTAGGTGCTTTCCTGAGTATAAGACATGAAAAGAAAGGATTAAGAGCACCTTTTTACATAAATCAGGGATAAATCATCAAAAAGCATACTAAATACGGGATTAAAATATGTTACTTTTACGGTTTATCACGTATGTTAGGCACATAAAACAAATTTTGAAGCTTTAGTTCTTTGCCAGAAGTCATCTTCAAGACCACAGTACTCTTTCCCTTGATCTTGGAAGTCGCAACTTTGCCCATATAGAGCTTCTCCCCTTTGTCACAAGGAACCAACTCAGAAAAAGATTCTTTGTCCCAATAGATATGACGTGTGGCACTAGTATCAAGCCACCATTCTCTTGGATTTGAGTCAACCATGTTGAGTTTAGAAATCACAGCACATAAGTTCATATCAAACACTTTCTCGGGAATTTCTTCTATAGCATTGGCCTCGTAAGCTCTGACTTTCTTTGGAAGCTTACAGTTAGATGACGTGTGCCCCATCTTGTTGCAATTGAAACATTTCCCTTGAAATTTTTGCTTCTTGGAAACGCCACCTTTTGGTCTCAGTTTAGACCCATTATGAGGTTGTTTTCCCTTCTTGAAGTCATTCTTGAATTTTACCACATTTTCCTTAGCGCCATTGACATTTGCTGCTTTGTTGAGTTTTTTACCAGTACCTCTATTGTCTTCTTCAATCTGAACTATGACAATCAGGTCTTCCACTAGCATTTATTTCTTTTGTGCTTTAAGTAGTTCTTGAAGTCATTCCAAGTAGGGGGTAGCTTCTCAATAATGGCTACCACCTAGAAGGATTCACTTATGACCATCCCTTTAGCAAGAATTATGTGAATGATCTGTTGAAGTTCCTTCACTTGATTCACAACTAGTTTTGAATTAAACATTACAAAATTCAAGAATTTGGAAACTAAAAAATTTTTAGCTCCAACATCTTCAGTTTTGTATTTATGGTCCAATGACGTCCATAATTTCTTAGCCGTCTTTTTGACACTGTATGCTTCGTACGGTGCGTCCGACAACCCATTTAGGATGTAATTTTGGCATAGGAAATCATAATGATCCCAAGCTTTAACAACAATGTAGGCGGTAAGATCATCTACCTCACCCTCTTTAAAAGTAGGAGGGTCATCCTTAAAAAAATTTTCCAAGTTCAACATAGTCAAATAAAACAACATCTTCTGTTGCCGTGTCTTGAAATTCTGTTTGGAGAATTTCGTAGGCTTCTCGTTGTGGCTTACAGCCACTGGTAACATTGAATTTTGATTCAAAGCCTGAGTTGAAACCAACACTCCAGATCGTGAATTGGGTGAATTGGTGGGAGTTTCCATATTCTGTTAAGATTTAAAAAATGAAACCAGAATTAGTAATAATAATAAACAGAAAATTTAATTTCTAGTTTATACTACCCTTTGATTTTGTTAAATGAATTTCCAGTTTATAATACCCTTCTATTTTGTTAAACGACATGATTTAGTTAGGAACTAAAAAATCTGAAACAAAATTAATAATCAATTTCTGGTAATAGAATTGTTACTCTCAAACGATTACTGTTAACAATAGAAATCGAATAAATTTTGTTGAACGAAAGGAAAAGAATCCTGAAATAGAATTGTTCAATTGATTTCTATTTGGAAACAAAAAATTGAGCAAATTCTGTTGAACGATAGGAGTAAAATCCTGAAACAGAATTTGTTCAATTGATTTTTGTTTACAAACAAAATACAATTTCACTTTGGTGTCCTGTTCGTGTCAGATTAGAAAGTGGTAAAAAATCTATCTTAAAATTATTACAAATACGTTAGAGAAATAAATAATAATGTAAAATATTGATTTAAATCACAATATCGAACGAACAATTAATATCCTTATAATTGTTACTTACGCAACTTTTAAAAAATTAATGTTCTTACACTATATGTATATTAAAACATTTAATTATCTTTACATTGTATAAGAATTTGGACCTTCCTGAAATCTCTATAATTTTAAATATATATTATAAATTTATTTTATTTTACTTTCACATTTACTAACCAACGAGAAAGTATTATAATTTCCAACTGCATCTTTTAAGTTAAGTTATTAGGCATAATGAAATTAAAGAGATTATTACGCTGTCCAAAAAGAATTTATCTCTTGAGAATAAACTCTTTAAGGATGAAAGACACATTTTGAATTCATTAAAATAGTTCATACGAAATAACTACATTTTATATTATTTACAAAATTTAAAGTTAAAATTTTCTTATTATTAAAGAAATTTAAAATTGGTCTAAAACTAATATCCTTACATTAACTTCATATAATAAGTTTAAAACATACATTTCATGCAACTATATTAGAAGTTTACACTTCATTTGGATGGTACTCTACCTATCACACTTCTTTGAAAATTTACAAATTGCTAATGCCTTATGTAGAGTATTTTGCAATGTACCATAGTATTACACACTAATTATCCCTTTGGCTACCAAATACGTTAATCTTAATTATCCCTACCATTTTTTGTGTTACACATGTCACAACAAATCAACCTTTTAACTTATCTTTTTACAACTAGATATAAGGTTACTTTTGCTATTGTGGATCATATTGGCCATGTTTGACAATTGATTGATAGTTAATTACAGTGGCTGGTTTGATCAACTAGTTCTATTAATTGACTAGACCAATTGGTTCTATTAACTGTTTATTTAAAAGTATTTGGTAAAACTTAGTTTATAGTTGAAAGTAAATACGTGTAAAATGATAAATAAGGGCATGACACATTTTATTGTTAAGTTTTTATTAGTTTATAATACTTTAATCTTTATTGGGTGAAATTATTGAAATAAAACACTATTACCAAGGAATTAAAACATCCATTATGGAAATTATTTAGTGAAAATTTTTAAAATTTAAATGAATAAATTTGACTTACAAGGAGGAAAAAACAAACAACAGGGACAAAAATAAAATTATAAGAACCATAAATTTAAATTATAGGGACAAAAACAAGACGAAATACATGGAAAAAATCGACTAACAAGGAGGAAAAAAATTGATTTAGTGGGGCAAAAAGTTTCGAAAAATAAAGGCCCAAAAAGAGTTAGAAAGAACTAACATTAATGGATGCAATCATCTTGCAAATGAATCTCCATAGTTGATTTTTGTAGATTTACGTTGGAGTTTTTTTTTTTTTTTTTTTTAGATTTATTTTGGACTTTGGAGGTGAAAGTTGTCAAAACCTTTTTAGAAATCGACTTTTTTTTTTTTTAATGAAGATGGAGTCGCTTCCAATCCTTTTTATTAGGTGTGATTGGATCACCTTGAAACTTAATCATTTTAATAAAATGTTAATTTTACTAAAACGTTAATTTTAGGTCTACAAAATCCAAGAAGTGGATTTGGGAGTCGGTTATGTATGAGGAAGGATTAACATCCTTATAACGCCCAAAATTGGTACCTAGTTGATTACTTGATGTCTTGGCGTCAAAAATTGAAAATTCAAAGAGAATTTAAAATACGATCCCTCTTTGCATGATGTTATTTGATTAAAATATCGCTAACTAAATTAAATTTTTTGGAAAAGGCTTTATTTGGAGTTAATCGAGAAGAAAAGATCATGCCCCGTAAGTTAAGGCATGATGTCTCGAATCCTTAAAAACAAGAATAATCATCATTTGATTATTACCTAAATCCTATGTGCTTTCATTTTAAATAGGATACTCGATTACTTAGGTTCAACGAGAAAGTCATAGTCCATAAGTTAGAAGCACGACCTCTTGGATTCCCCAATAAAGAATATTGCATCGGTCTTAAATTATTATTTTTTATGCATTTGCGCAGAAAAATAAATGAATGTATGTAGCAATATTTACAATACACGATGATGGGAAAATTATGACATTTAACGAAATACCAACATAAATAATCAAAATGAAAATAATATAATGAATACAATAAAAATAATGAAAAAAGTAAAAAAATTCAATTAATAATACTATATAATAATGATACTAATAGTGAAATAATATAAAATGTATGATAATAATATAATTACGTTCATAAAATACTGATTTTTGAGTGAATTTAATAAAATTTATATTAATTAACAACGATGATCACTTAATAATATTAATTATATAAATAATTAAAAATAAAGGACCAAAATAAAATAATCGAGAAATTCGACGGTAAAAAAAAAAGCAAGTATAGGGACTCAATTAAATGAATAGGGGACTAAATTGAAACTATGACAAAACGTCAGGTATAAATAAATAAAAATAGTAAATAAAAAATTAAAATATAGGGACCAAGAGGGTAAATAACCCAAACCCAGTACACGTCATTCCCTAAAGGGTCAATAGTATGGGACTGAACTGAACATGTAACAAAATTTAAAGCATAAATCATAGAAAACAAAAAAAAACTAAATATAAAAAATCGAATTAAAATAAAATGGAAAAGTACTGAGACTTAGAGGGTTATTTTCTCAACCTCACATCATTCCCTTAGGTCGATAGTGGGTTAAAGGACCGAATCGTAAGAAAATAAAATAAAGGGGGTGAAATTAAAACAAACAAAAAGGAAAACAGGATGAAATTAGAAAGGGTTAAAAAAATAAAAGGACCAAAAAGGCAATTAGACCCTCCCCTTTGAAAACACACAGATCTTGGATGGATCTGGATCGGGTCAAGCTTGAAACGACGTTGTTTTAGGTGTCTAAAGCCAAACCCAAGATGATGTCATTTTAAGGGGGCTATATAAGTAAAAAAATCTTAAAAAAGATCATTTGCAACCTTGTAAAAAAAACTCTCTTTGCTCTCTCTCAACTCTACCTTTTCCTCTGGCCACAAGGTCACCGCACATCCGTCATGCCACCAATCATCGGTACCGGTGACTGCCGCCTCCAGTGGCCGAAAAAATTTGAAATCTCTTTTTCTGCCCTAGTTTCACATGGAACACAGATCTGAGGTTAAAATCTCCAAAAACCTAGCTAAAGTTCAGCTATGGAGCGAAAAGCCCTTCGGTTTCTCCCTTTTCCGACGAGGACCTCGACGGAACCTTAGGGGTTTCGAGGCTTCTCAAGTCAAAGAAAAGAAAAGTTCCATTGTAACACCCCTAACCCGTATCCATTGCCAGAATAGGGTTACAGAGTATTACCAGAGTTTACTGATCAAATAAACAAACATTTCAAACAATTTATATTATATAATATTCATGTTATAAACCAATCAACATCAAACATATTGTCCCTTATACGAGCCCTCGAGGCCCAAAATACGTGTCAGAAACAAGTCGAGACTAAATCGGATACTCAAAGAATTTTTCAGAAAACATTGAAATTGTTTCAAAGCTGTAGGAGTCACACGGTCGTGTGACTCACACGGCCAAGAGACACGCCTGTGTTGTACCAGCCTAATTTTGGGGCTAGTCAGAATAGTGGTTTTAAAACTACTACTCTGAGACTAGAGAAACTAGTTTTAATAATTTTCTATGTGTTATATCATGATTATATGGATGTATGAAAATTTTGGTGTATTAATTTTAGCGATTGTATGCTTAATTGCGAAAAATAACTAAATCGCATAAAGTGCGAAAGTTCTATTTTACAAGATAAAGGTGTAAAATAGCTATATAATTTAAAATGGAGGTCCCTAATGTGAAATTAGGCCTTGTTTAGTTTGGTGGCCAGCCACAGGGACAAGAAATGGCATGGTCAATTGGTTAGGTGAGGTTTTGGTGACTTAATCAATAAATTAAAATAAAATAAGAAGGAAAATGATAACACATATCATCTTCCTCATCTTCTACTGAAAATATCAGCAAAAAAGGGGGTTTTGAAAGCTTAGGAATTTTAGCAACTTATCCTCTTACAAGTAAGTGATTTTGGTGGTTTTATTTTATTATTTTTGCACTTTTGGAACCCCTAAAGCTTAAGCTAGATAGAGAGGGAACTAATTTGTAAAATGATTGAAAGTTTAGGGTGTTTCCATGAGAGTGCTTATGTTGTTTGCTAAGTTTTTATGAAATTTAATGAATCTTGAGTGTTAAATACACAATATTTGTGAAAGGTGTTTCCATGAAAACACATAAATGGGACCTATTTGTAAAGGTTGTAAATTGAGTAGTAAATACATGAAATAATTGGTATTGTGAATTTTTATAAGAGTAATAAATGTTCAACTAGGCTTGTTTAATGAGGAAATGTGATGAAAAGGATTTACGAGCCTAGGGGCAAAATTATAATTTTGCCAATGTATAAGGGCAAAGCGGTCATTTTTGCCAAAGTAGAAATTTTGAAGTGTTTTGATTTATGTAGTGATTAAATGAGTAAATTTTATTATTATAGATCAAGAATAACGTGGAAACAACTTTGACCGAGGAAAAGGCAAGGTTTAGAATTAAACCGCCAATTAACATATTTTGCACTGAGGTAAGTTTATGTGTAAACGATACATCCCTAATTCTTATTAATGTAATGTGTGGATGTAATTGGTTATTGGTGAGAATTATTGAAATAGTAGAAAGTGTGGAAACTCTCGGATGAGCCTTCAGAAGAGAAATACGGTATGGATGAATATTCGTAAATATGTAAATTTTGGTAGGCTATGTGCAATACCATCTTGTTATTTATTAATGATGGGCTATGTGAGATACCATCGTATTTATTAATATTTTGGTGGGCTATGTGCAATACCACCGTAATTATCATTGTTGGTGGGCTATGTGTGATACCACCCTCTTATTGATTAATGGTGGGCTGTGTATGAAACCACCGGGTATCTTGTACCATTCCGAAGGGTTCATCGAGAAGTTTGTTTAAGTAAATATTTCATGTGGCTTTGTGGTAATAAGTGCAGGGTAAATATGCAAGTAATTGTGGGAAATGTTTATGATATGTGTTTGGGATGTGGTAAGACTTGAAATGAGTAAGCATGATTAAGAGGATATGAATTGTTATTACATAGCATGCAATGTTTGACTGATTATTATTGGGGTATGATGCTTATTGTTTACATATAGACTTACTAAGCTTACAGCTTAGTCCCTTCTCTTTTCCCTTATTTTATAGTGTCAGAGAGCCAGCTCGGGATACCAAGATAATCTTCCCACACTATCAGCACATCTTAGTATAGTTAGATTTAGCATTTTGAGTATGGAATGTATAGGGACTAGACTTAGTGAATGTCATATTGTTTTGGCCAAATGTGTTGGCTTGGTCGTGTCTGTCGAGTCTTAAAAATTTATAAAAAGAATAATCAAACCTAGAAACTAACTAAGACAATGATAGAGGCAAACGCACCTATCGAACAGTAGTATAGCTAGTGGCAAGACCGGATTGTCGAACCCAAAGGAACCAAAAGTACTAATATTAACTCTTTTTCTATTATTTAGCCTATTAACTAAGGGAATTTTATCTAATCTAAAATTAACTATTCAACTAAACTAAAGATGCAAAGACAAAGAATAAATCGGGGAAAAGACTTGAGAGAAAACTGATTGACTTGGACAATACCTGAGGAAGAATCCACCTAGACTTTACTTGTTATCTAACTCTGAACCGGAAGATTTATTCATTTGACCTGATTCGTAGGATTCCCTAAGTTATATTAATCGCTCTCTTCAAGGCTATTAACATCTAATCCTAGGTTGATTAATTGAAATATCTTTCTAAATAAAAACCCTAGAATTGCATTAATTCGATCTATGGACTCCCATATTAGGTTTGACCTTAATCCGGTAGATTTTTTTCACCTTTCTCTAGGCGTGTGAGCAACTCCACTTAACTATTATAGATCTACCCTTAGACAGGGTCTCTTCCTCCTCTACCTAAGCACATCACACTTGAATCAATATCCCGAAAATACCAAAACAAGAATTAAGAACACATAGTTAAGAACAGATCAAGTATTTATCATACAGCTTAGATAACAATAACAAGTTTCATCTTAGGTTTCATCCCCCTCACATATTCGAGGGTTTAGTTCAAAATTGTAAAATAAAACATCTCAGAAGAAAAGATAAAACAAAACATAAAAAATCCCTAAAACCCCTTGAAGGAATTGAAGGAGAGATCATCCGTCTTGAGTATAATTCTGGCTTCTTAAGATGAATCAACTGGATTTCTTCGAGTAAATCCTTAAAATTAACTGTTCTGGCTCGGCTCTTTGGCCTAGCTGAACGCTCCCCTAAAGGTTGGCCTCTAGGGTCTTTATATAGGCTTTTGGAATATGTTTCATTGTCTCTAAGTACCCTAATCTGAATATAATTCTTATTTCCTGCGACAGAGACACGCCCATGGCACACACCCATGTAAATCGTGGCTAGGACATGGTCAATCCTGTTGATGAGGCATGGCCATGTATTTTGGGGTCCAGGCCGTGGTCGACTTTTCTTGCAGGGCACGACCGTGTGGTCTTGTGCCCAAGCCGTGTGGATTTCATGCTTTGGCTCATTGTCTCTGTTTTCAGCCCGTTATTCGTCCTTTTCATCCTCCGGTGCTCTACTTAGTATAAAACATGGAAACAAAGGATTAAGAGCACCTATTTCCATAATTAAAGGGAAAAATCATCCAAATGTGGGATTAAAATATGTTACTATTTTGGTTTATAAAATACCCCCACACTTAAGCTTTTTCTTGTCCTCAAGCAAAATTCTCAACTCACAATTAAAACGAGCTTCCTCAATTCATAATATTCATCAACAATGTCTCATCATAATTCATAGATAATCTATACATGGATGATTCAACTCAAAGAGTCCTAAAGATTCAAACAATCAAAGTCATGAGTTTTTGCATGAAAACATAGGTGTTTCCCCTTACCTAAATAATCACCTTTAATTCAAAGTCGAAAAAAGTTGACATCCTCACTAAAGATTCACTCAAATCATTCAAGGTGTTTAAGGTTCAAAAATTAAGCTCTTAAAAGTCGAACATGAAAAGTTATTTCCATAGGCTTGCTTGAAAATCAAATCTCCACCACTGTAAAATGAGATGATACACAAATCAAAAGGTTTTTAAAAGGTTTGTAATGGGGCTTGGGTTAAAGGTGTGGATAAAGGCTGAATTCGAAGGGTTAGAATCGAGATTGAATTGACAATCACCTAACTAAAAAATGACTAATAACCTGAATAATTGCATTAATTGAAAACTTGTAATACTAATAATACTAGCTTCTTCTTCAAGTTGTTGAAATTAAATGTATAGGCTTGCTTAATCACAGAACTAATAATGAATATACTTTGATAATAATGAATATACTTCGATTTTTTTTAAAGAACAAATCAAATATTTAATAGAACTTTAACAACTGAAATAATTTAATTAGGCAACTAATCAAGACAAATCTCGATAGAAGGGTAATTAAAAGGAATGGTGATAATAAATACGAGATGGGTTTTAGGTTAATATTAGTGGGTTGAGTCAATAAAAAGGGTTGTTAGGATCAAAGGGGTTCACTAGGAGTCAATTATGAGGGTAGGCTTTTTAGTGGAATAAGTGGGTTGAATTCTAGCTGCTTAATCATCTCTGTATATCAAATCAATAGTGTGGTCTTGACATGTATAATCGAAGCAAGTTCTAGAATAACAAATTAATGTTGACACACTCATAATCAATAAAGTGAGCACAAAAAGAATGTATGCTCTAAACGCTCAAAATCTCACAAAAATTATGGGTATTTTGATGTCAACCTCGTAAATTTCAAACTTCAAGGTAACAACTTAGATTCAGGTAGACAACCTAACAGAATTTTAATTTTTGAAAATAGACTCATCATGCTTGATTCTCTAGTATCTTAAAGTTTAAATTATCATTGCACAACTATCAATGACTTAATTTAAAACATATCAATGAAAATCATGAATCAACAAGAATTTCATTCTAATTAGTGATATGAGAAACTTACTTTAAGATAGAATATCATTCAGGGATTTGAGAATAATGCAAAAAGTTAGGCACTTTTTCTAATAAACTTTCACCCCCCACACTTAAGATGTACATTGCCATCAATGTACAAAGATAGATAATAATCTTAAAATAAGAAAATCAAAAGAGAGGGAGAGAGGTGAAACTTCCTGAATTTTTGGATTGATTCCTTGAGTTGGAAGTGTGAAAACTTGATTCGGAGGTTAAAGATAAGTTAGAGGGAGTGCCTCTAGTTCCTGTGCTAGATGAAGAAATTGGGTAACTCGTGAAGAATTAGCCAGGCAATAGTAATAATAATTTAAATTATACTAATTATATAGTTAAAGTAGATAAAGATAACAAGAAAGAAAATATGAATTAAAATAAAACTAAAAGGGAAGATGAATGGACTAGAAAGCCCTTATTGGTAGATAGTTCGCGAGGTGGGTGTGGTGTCTAAGGCCGTAGTGTTGTGATTCCCTAGTAGCCTTTAGAACCTAAAACCAAGAAACTAAAATTAAATAAACTAGATTAAACATATGAATAATAAAGAAAAGGAAAATAAAGGAGAAGAGAAAAGTAAAATAAAAACTAAATGGTCTTAAACACCCTTGGCTTGTTGAGATAATGAAGCGGCTGGTATGAGCTTATGTTGATTTATTTTACACAGGGAGACAGGACTCGGATCTTTCCGTTTATTTGACATTGTTGGAGTGTAGATTGAAACTTTTATGGAGTGAGAAAGGAAGAAAGTGAAGATGAAGGGAAGTGGAGAGTAAATGGGGTGTGGGTGAGAAGGGGAGAGGGGTGTTTTAAATAGAAACTTTTAGCTTTGGTACATCCCCAAGCCCGTGTATCGTGGTCGTGTTGTGTCACACGGCCATGTCACATGGCCGTGTGGTGGTTCAATCGCTTCTCCCATGCTTGATATTTAGGTTACCACGCTAGTGTTGGTTCAACAATGTCGGCCATGGCTGTGTCGCACGGCCGTGGTGTTAGGTGAGTTCGTGATTCAAAGATATTTTTCTCGTCTTGTCTCGTACTATCTTTGCCATGTTAGTACAGAAATTCATAGCTTTCCACACGGCCACGGCCATGGCCGTGTGTAAGGCTATGTGATGTGAAAATCTGCGCTTCATTAACTTGGTTAGTCTATAGTTTAGGTGCTAAAAGAGAAAGAATTAAAAATAAATGGGTTAGTGCTCGGGTTGCCTCCCGAGAAGCGCTCGTTTAAAGTCTTAAGCTGGACTTACCTCTCATTCGTACCTTCATGGTGGTTTAAGGAGTGAAAAATCATTTTCTATGCTATCATCATATAATTTGAGTCGAGTAGAGTTTACTTTAAAAGTACCAAAAGTAGAATTATTTACCTCAATTGTTCCGTAAGGGAGAACATCAAGTATCGTAAAGGGGATCTCTTCGGTTATCTTCAGGTTTGATGTGGCGATTCGCAGGTCTGTACTATCTAATAGTACATGATCTCCTATTTTGAAGTGATTAGATGTTCCTTTAAGTTCTTCTGGGGGGTTCCTTCGGTTTGTGGGTTTGACTCCTCCTCGAGGTGTTTCTCCCACTTATCTATCTCATTGATCTGAAGCCGTTGTTCCTCATGAGATATTTCCTTGTTGGCATGAGCTATAGGATTTGGCTATGTAATGTATTCCGTGGTGTTTCATGAAAAGAAAGTTTAATTGAATGTTTATCAAGGGAATTTATGTCCTCACCTTTCTCACTCGATCTCCTAGCTGAGTCGAGAGCTTGAAGACTGATTGATTCGTCACCTACGCGAAGTATGAGTTCACCTGTGCTAACATCAATTTTAGATCGCAGTTGCCAGAAAAGGTCTAAAATCAAGGGTATACTATTGTCTTCATCCATATCTAAAACAATGAAGTCTTCGGGGAATATGAATTTGTCAACTTTAACTAAAACATCTTCAATTATACCCTTAGGGATACAAATAGTTTTATCAGCTAGTTGAATACTTATCCTAGTTTGCTTGGGTTTCCCTAGACCTAACTATTTAAATATTTTAGATGGCATAACATTGATGCTTGCCCCTAAATCAGCTAAAGCATTATCAATAGATAAACTATCCATTAAACATGGAATTGTAAAACTCCCTGGATTTTTTAATTTTCATGGTAGTTTTTTTGTAACATTGCTAAGCATACTGCATTTAGTACCACATGAGAATTCTCATCTAACTTTTATTTTTTTGTTAAGAGCTCTTTTAAATATTTCATTGAATCTGGAATCTGCGAAAGAGCTTCAAGAAATGGTAAGTTAATATGTAATTTCTTTAAGAGTTTAAGGAACTTACCGAATTGTTCTTTTGTGTCGTCTTCCTTTATTGCATTGGGGTAAGGTATACGAGGTTTGTATTCCTTAATTACTGGTTTTGGCTTTTCTTGGCTTACCTCAACCTTACCTTCACTTGCCACAGGTTCTTACCTTGGCTCAGGTTCAGATTTGACTAACCTTTCACTGACATGAGCTATTATGGCTTGAATTTGCTCCTTTGGATTAGTCTCAGTGTTACTTGGCAAGCTACCTAATGGTCATTTGGAAATTAGCTTTGCAAGTTACTCTAACTGCTTCTCGATTCCTTTAATCGATGCTTATTGATTTTTAAGTGTTGTCTCGGTGTTTTGAAAGCGAGTTTCAGACACCGCTATGAATTTTGTCAGCATATCTTCAAGGTTCGACTTCTTTTCCTGTGGGTAGGGATGTTGTTGGAAGTTTTGAGGGGTGGTTGTTGTCTTGACTTCCTTGGCCACCCCATGAGAAATTGGAGTGGTTCCTCCAACCTGGATTATAAGTATTACTATAAGGGTTATTTTGAGGTCTAAAATTATTACCCGTATAGTTTAATTGTTTGCTTTCCATGCCTGGATTGTAGGGTGGCTCCTAGGTTTGAATCACATTACATAACTGGATGTACCTGCAAAGAACCACATAAACCATCAATCTTTTTATTCATCATCTCTACCTGACTTGATAGCAATGTGACTGCGTTAAGATTGAAAACTCCGGTTGCTTTAGTTAGCTTTGTCCTTGTAACTTTCCACTGATAGTTATTTAGTGACATCTTCTCTATGAATTCATAAGCTACTTCAGGAGTTTTGCTATTCAGGGTTGTAACACCCCGTTATTCGAGATCGAAGCTAGGTCTGGATACGAGACATTACTATGCTTGAACTCACTTAAACATGTACTTATGGCTATAAAATTTGTTCCAACTTAAAAATTTCACTTTCTTAGTCAACACATACATTACAAGGGCCTACAAGGCCTTAAACTCGTGTCTAAAAACTTTCGAAACTAAATCAAATAATTCATTTTTGAAGTAGGGTTGTTCACAAGCCCATGTACCCTTAAGCACGCCAATGCCCTCAAACCGTGGGAAGCTATTGACTATTTTCGCACGGCTTAGACACACCCGTATCTTCCAACCATGAGAGGTTACTGAATAATTTCACACGGCCATGACACGCCCGTGGGCTTAGACCGTGTGCTAATCCTTGATATACTGACTAAATAAGCACAGTCTAGGCATACGCCTATGTCCAACCCATGTGTATAACACGGCCTATACACACGGCCGTGGAATTTACCTATGGCCTATTCTGATTAATAATACTAAGGTGCAGGGTTAACACGACCTTGACACACGCCCGTGTGTCCAACCGTGTGGGCACTTGTAGGCTATTTACCTGTAACATCCGGGATTTAGGGATCACACATTTTAATTTATTTCTATGTGCTAGTATGCTTTGGATGTTGTTAGAGTGTGTTTGGCGGCTTTGGGAAACCTTGGGGTTAGGTAAGAGCCTTGGTAAAATTTTTGTCTTCAAACCTTTAGGGGAGAGCTAGGGGAGCTAGGCCTTAAGGGAATTCATGAGGAGGTTATGACACAAGAAAGGAAGTGGTGGAGTGGCAAGGTAACGCATGGAGAAAGGGAGAGTTTGCGTCAAAAGAATTCCAAGTGGGAGGAGGTTCGAGCAGCATGAGGAGCATTTTGGGGTTTGTTTTTGCGTCAAGGGGAGTGGAGAGTTGGATTTGGCTATGGCACTTGAAAATGGGAGTTTGAATGGGTCAACAATTCAAATGAGTGGCTATGAAGGGAGATAAGAGTTTGAATCATTCAAATGTGTTTGAATGAGTGGAGTGGATGAAAATGGGGAGGAAAAAAGGGGATTGGGTGAAGGGAGGAGTGTTGGCCGAATTTGGGACTCTAGGGGGGATGGCAATTTCGGTCATGTAAGGGGAGGGTAGGTGCCGAAATTCATTTGGCATTTTCAAGTCTTTTTTTTTCTTTCTTCTCTTTTGTCACTCAGCAGAAAGTGAAGGTGACCATTTGGTGCATTTTGACTATTTTTTTCCCTTTTATTTCTTCTCTGAAGCCGAGCCATACCTCTCTCTCTTCTCCTCTTTTCTTTTCATATTGGTAGCCTTAAACTTTCACTTCATTTTCAAAGTCGAATAGCCCTTCTAGCTTTTGAAACCTTGGCCGAATCTTCCATTCATCTTTACTTTTCACTTTTCCATTTCTATTCTTCTTTTTCTTCTTCTATTCATTTATATCCCAAGCCCCCTCTCTTGGCCGAATTCTCCATACTCTCTTCTTTCAATTTTCACCTCTTTTAATCAAGACATAATTGACTTCCATATCCATCTTTTAAGGGTTCTTTCAGTTTCTAAGTAGTGGTGGTAAAGTTCTTTTCTCTATAAACTTTTCTTGCTCTTTTCTTGTTGGTTTGCCGAAACCAAAAGGCTAATCCTATTTCTTTGGTGTGTGGCCGAATCTGTGAAGGATGGAGTTTGGGTCCTCTGTATAATCTAGCGTTAATGAAGTTAAGGATTTTTTGGGATTCAATCAATCGAGGTAAGAAGGTGATAACATGAGTCCAAAGGCCACTTCTTTTGTCCATATATGTTAGGGTCGAATCTAACATGGCTTTTGTAGGGATTTCGACAATCTCAACGTGCAAGCGTATAGCCTTTGGGATTTGATTGACTTTAGTAAGATTATTCGATTAAGATGTTATTTAGTCTCGTTGAGATCTGATTTAACATTTTTAACCTGGATCTTCTGATTAAGTTACTATTCGATGGATGCAAATACTAGCCAAGGAGAGAAAGGGGTTAGACATGTAGTCCCTACCCCTAAGTTCAAGAAGTGGTCAGTTTCAGCAGTTTGGGATTGGCCACCAAGGTGTGGGCCAGCGTCGAAACAGGATCATAGGCAAATGTGGTAGTGTCGGTTAGTGATAGTGTCGACATTGAGAGCGTGGTATTACGGGTTATTAGGTGTGTAATTACCACACTGTTCTTTTACTTTACATGTTTAATTAATTAAATGCATGTGATATGTGTGGTAATCAAGTTAGTGGCTGTGGTGGTATTGTTACCCATTAAGGGGTAATCCAGTAATCAGGTTAGTATATTTCCTATATCAAAAATGTGGTGGGATATATGTGGTTCTATGTAAGCATGTAAAATATGTATACCTGGACATGTTCACACGTTTTATGCCATATCATCATAACTTGTTGCATGTACATTGGGTTTGATATTGTAAAGGGGAAGTGTGTATATATATTTATATGTACGTGGATTAATAATGGCTTCGCGCCACATTATGGATTGATGACGACCTAGAGTCTCATCATGGATATTTTGATTTTAATCACGTGGATATGTGGCTAGACCACTATGTGGACTTTGAGCAGCATGACTGCCAAAGAGGTGTGTAGCGGATGGAGGGTCGATTTAGTAATCCCCTAGTGTGTGGTGGTTGGATATACGGGTGGTGTGTAGCGGTTGGATATTAGGTTGGGTTGGGTTAACATAATGCATGATAACATGTGGTATATTGATTCGATGTGGTTTAATTGCACACTGAGTCAAAATGACTCACCCCGTTTTTCAAACAATGCAGGTGATACGTGATACTTTGGACCGGGTCAGAGAGGATTCAAGGTGGCCATGCAGAAGCTATTTTTTTATTCTTAAAGTACATTATAAACCTTTAATTACTTTTTGGGGTATTTTTATTGTAATAAGGCCGCTTTAAACACTTTGAATTTTTAAGTTTTAAGTTGGGTCCGCTATCAAATGGTTAATTTATAAAGAAACTCTAAGATATCTGCAACACTAGAATTTAAATGAAGTTTTCAAAATATAGATTACTTATAAACCTTTTGGTTTCCCAAACTTTCCGTATAAATGATGATTTGAACTTGTGCAACTCAAACGTTTTTTTTTAATTGCTAAGTGTAAACGAGAAATCACATCTAAAACCCAAATTTTCTCAACACCTTTCCCAGTAACATTTCGAATCAGGTCGTAGTGTTTTTGGCCGGGTTTAAGGTGTTACAATTTTGGTATCAGAGCTCGATTCTAAACTTGGCCTTTAGGGGTTTTGAGGCCCACAACATTTTCAAACTTCGAAATTAGCTTAAAAGAAAATTTTTCGGGAAATGGCTTTGTGGAAGCATGGCACCTGCGTCTCCGGCCCAAGTCCGCCAGGTAAGTATTCCAAATCTTTGTGTGGTATATATGAGTGGGCTTGATGGTTTTCAATGGGTGTAGACTATTTTAATTAGATTGTGATGGACTATAGGCTTAGTTTGAACAACTTCTAAAAAATATCATAAGACTTAAATCGAGCAAACAAACCTGTGAACCAGTCACTGAGTTAAGGTGTGGCAACAGGTGTACGCATGTCTAGGATGGGATTCAGGGAGAGCTTGGTATTCAACCAGTCCTAGTGACTCACCTCCTCTTCGCTGGAATCCTACTTGGTGCGTAACGATTGTTCACTCTAACCATGAGGATTTGTTGACAGGCTAAACCTTATAATTAAAACCCAAAAGGGACTAGCCATCCTGTTTTGTAAAATCCTAAGGTAAACCCTAGTTTTTTTTTTAAATTTCCAAATTACCCCTGATTCAAAAAAAATTACCCTGGTTTTGGAAAATAACCAAAATACCCTAATTTACAAAATTATCGAAATACTCTCGAGTTGAAAATTACTAAAATACCCTTATTTTGGTAAATCACCCGAGACCTTATTTAGGATAAAATTATGAAAATACCCTTAGGTAGGGAAATGACGAAAATGCCCCTCTGTGATGAATGTGAATTAGTGGATGCTATCTGTGTGATGAATGATAAGTGTATATGGTTTCTGGAATTAGGAGATAAGCCTGAAACTGAAACTATAGTTAGGTCCAAATTCGAAAGAACCACTATTGAAACTACTTTTCATAAAATTGTTCGTGGTTAATAAGTGAAAAGGAATACTAATGCATAAAAATCTCTTTAAATCATATTAAAACGCGACGATAAATATGAGTTATAGGGGACGTGGATGTAATACGCGAGGACGTGGTAGAGGCAGAATGACTATATTGAAACCTATTGGGTCTGGTAATGGATCGGGAAATGAGGCGCCGCTGCCGACTGTAAAAGCTAAGTTTCAAGATCAGACGGGTGGAGGCAACATAGTGTCTCAGGCTATGCTATAGGTTCTGGAGAAAGTTGCGGGAGCGAATATGGGTACTGGGGCTCGGAAGTCCATTCCTGAGTGACTTCGAGCTAATGGAGCTGAAGTGTTTTGAGGTATTTCTAGAGTAGCTCCGAATGTGGCAGAATACTGGTTAGAGGCAGTCAAGAGGATCATGGATGATCTGGACTGCAGAGCTGAAGAGAAGTTGAAGGGCGTTGTTTCTTTACTTCGGAATGAGGCCTACCAATGGTGGCTCACTGTTAGAGAAGGTACTCTAGCGGACCGAGTGGATTGGAGTTACTTTAAGATAAAGTTTGAGGGGAAGTACATCGGAGCTAGTTAAGTGGACACGTAGAGGAAGGCATTCTTGAACGTAGTACAAGGGGTAAGTCAGTAGCTGAGTATGAAGCAGGATTCTTGCGGTTGAGTCGGTATGCTAGGGGAATTATTGTTACAGACTATGAGCATTGTGTGAGATTTGAGGATGGGCTGCGAGATGAGCTGCGGGTGTTGATAGCTCCTCAGTGAGAGAGGGATTTTGCGGAGTTGGTAGAAAAAGCTAGGATAGCGGAGGAGGTCAAGAAAACTGAGAGGCAAAATAGGGATAAAGACAGAGGTAGGAATAAGAGGAGTTATGGACCTTCAGTATCATCGGGGGGTTTTCAGAAAAAGCCTAGGGTTGAGGGACCTGCTCGTGTTTCTACGCCAGTTACTGGAAATCAATCCCGCCAATGTGCTCAGTGTGGGAGGTCTCATGTAGGAGAGTGATGGGGAAGGAATAAAGAGTGCTACAGGTGTGGGTCAAGAGACCATCTAATTAAGAATTGTCCTCAGGTCGTGGCTAGGACTCAAATAGTAGGTCAAGGGTATGTGTAGCCAAGAAGGGGTGGTCAACAGATGACAAGATGTCGTGGTCCGAATCGAAAAGGGAATAGTTATGGCCGAGGTCATGGAGCACCGGGCAGAGGTATTGGGAGCTTAGATGCGAGAAAGCCTGGGTTGGTTTACTGTGACGGGACGTCGTGAGGAGGGGATGCACCGGATGTTATCATAGGTATCGCCTCATTTTGGGTTACCTTTACTGCTTTAATTGATGTAGGGTCGACTCATTCTTATATTGCTAGCATGATGTTTGGAACCTTGAGTGTGCAACCTGAAATTGCCCTCAGGAAGATGACAGTACTTAGTCCTTTAGGGCAATCAGTAGTGGTAGATAGACTCTTTAGAGATGTGCCTTTAGAAGTTTAGGGGTCTGTGTTTCCGACTGACTTGATGGAGCTATCATTTGGGGAATTTGACTTGATCCTTGGAATGGACTGGTTAGTAAGGTATCGTGCAAATTTGGACTGTGCTGCTAAACGCATGACATTGAAGACTCTCGAGGATGATGAGGTTATGGTGATAGGGGAGAGGGGAGACTACTTGTTTAATATGGTGTCTGCTCTTAAGGCGGAGAAGATGGTGAAAAAAGGGTGCTTGGCCTTCTTAATGTTTTCTAGTGCCTTAGATGCTAAGAAGGCAATTGTGGGGGAGGTAAGAATAATAAAGGAATTCATGGATGTTTTTTTGGAAGAACTTTCAGGGTTGCCTCCGGATCGTGAGGTGGAGTTTGGAATTGACCTGCTGCCGGGTACAGCGCTGGTGTCCATCGCTCCTTATAGGATGGCACCAAAGGAGTTGGTTGAACTTAAAGCCCAAATCTAAGAGTTGTTAGATCGCAGTTCCATTCGACCCAGTGTGTTTGCATGGGGAGCACCGGTGTTGTTCGTAAAGAAGAAGGACGGATCTATGCGGATGTGCATAGATTATCGCCAGCTGAATAAAGTGACTATCAAGAACAAGTACCCGCTACCGAGGATAGACGACTTGTTTGATCAGCTCAAAGGGGCTGCGATCTTTTCGAAGATAAATTTGAGGTTGGGATATCACTAGCTTAAGGTAAAGGAAGTAGATATCCATAAGATTGCTTTTTGGACTCGCTACGGGCACTATGAATTCTTGGTAATGCCGTTCGGGTTAACGAACGCACCGAATGTATTCATGGATATGATGAATCGGGTTTTTCAACCCTATTTGGACCAGTTCGTTATGGTGTTCATAAACGACATTCTGGTATATTCCAAGTCTGAAGAGGAGCATGACGCATTAACGGGTGGTTCCGCAGATTTTAAGGGAAAAGAAGTTGTACGCCAAATTTAGCAAGTGTGAATTTTGGTTAAGAGAAGTTACTTTTCTGGGTCATGTGGTATCTGCAGAAGGGATAAAAGTAGATCCTCGGATGATTGAGGCGGTATTGGATTGGAAACCACCTAAGTCGGTGGCAGAGATTTGTAGTTTCTTGGGGTTAGCAGGTTACTATAGAAGGTTTGTTGAGGGGTTTTCTTCGATAGCGGCACCTTTGACTAAGTTGCTGAGAAAGGAGATACCATTTGTGTGGACGGACAAGCAGTAGGAGAGTTTCAAGAAGCTAAAAAGGGTTTTGACTGAGGCTCCAGTTTTAATTCAGCCTGAGGCGGGGAGAGATTTTGTGGTATATTGTGATGCATCTCATACGGGGTTAGGTTGTGTGCTGATGCAGGATGAGAAGGTTATTGCCTATGCGTCTCGATAGTTAATGCCTCATGAGGTTAACTACCCAATACATGATCTGGAGTTGGCCGTAGTGGTTTTCGCTTTAAAGGTATGGATGCATTATCTATATGGAGGGAAGTCAGTAATCTACATAGACCATAAGAGTTTGAAGTACCTGCTGACTCAGAAGGAGCTGAACTTGAGACAGCAAAGGTGGGTGGAGCTGTTAAAGGATTACGACTTCTCGATTGAACATCACCCAGGTAAGGCAAATGTAGTGGCGGATGCGCTAAGTCGAAAGGTAGTGTCAGACCTGAGGCGATGTTCGCTCATCTTAGCCTTTATGATGACGTGAGTTTGGTAGCGGACCTGCAGGTGAGGCCGACATGGTTGAGTCAAGTGAAATAGAAACAGTTGGTGGATGATGTCTTGAGTACTAGACTTCTGCAAGTACAGAATAGGGGATTAGAGGACCACAATGTAAACAGCGACGGAGTCTTGTGTTTCTGAGGTAGGGTTTATATGCCAAAAGACGTGGAATTGAGGCAACAGATTCTTTGAGAATCACATAGTAGCCCTTATGCTATGCACCCTAGAGGGAGTAAGTTGTACAGGGATCTACGAGATCAGTTTTGGTGGCCTGGTTTAAAGCAGGAAGTTACGAAATTTGTAGGGAAGTGCTTGATGTGCCAGCAAGTCAAAGCTGAACATCAAGTGCCTTCGAGACTGCTGCAACCAGTGAAGATTCCGCAGTGGAAGTGGGAGAGAATCACAATGGATTTCATTAGTGGGCTTCCTCTTACGCCTACTAAGAAAGACTTGGTATGGATGATAGTGGATCGGTTGACAAAATCTGCTCATTTCATACCTGTTCGTGTCGATTACTCTCTGCAGAGGTTGGCTAAGTTGTATGTAGCAGAAATTGTGAGACTGCATGGGGTGCCAGTATCGATCATATCAGATAGGGACCCTAGATTTACATCGCAATTCTGGAGGGCGTTGCATCAGGCATTGGGCACCAGGTTGGACTTTAGCACGGCATTTCATCCGCAGACAGATGGCCAGTCTGAAAGGGTGATTCAAGTGTTAGAGGATATGTTGAGCGGGTGTGTTATCGACTTTAGAGGTTGTTGGGAGGAATTCTTGCCCTTAGCAGAGTTCACGTACAACAACAGTTATCAAACTAGTATTCGGATGGCGTCGTATGAAGCATTATATGGGCAGAGGTGTCAAACTCCTACTTGTTGGACAGAGTTAGGCGAACGTCATGTGTTGGGTCTGAGATAGTGGCAGAGTCAAAAGAGAAAGTTAGGGTAATTCGAGCTCGATTGAAGGAGGCATCTGATAGCTAGAAGTCATTTGTGGATCTTAAGCGGAAAGAGATAGAGTTTGCAGTGGGTGATCAGGTATTCCTGAAAGTTTCACCTTGGAAGAAAGTGATGAGATTTGGACGTAAGGGTAAGCTGAGCCCAAGGTTTATAGGACCTTATCGGGTTTTGAAGCGAGTGGGGCCAGTAGCGTACCAGTTGGAGTTGCCTTCAGAGTTGAAGCAGATGCATGATGTGTTCCACATCTTGATGCTACGATGTTATCGATTGGATCCATCTCATGTGGTACCAGTTGAAGAAGTTGAGTTAAGGCCAGACTTGTCCTATGAGGAGGAGCCAATTCAGATTTTGGAGCGAGATGTGAAAGTACTGCGGAAGAAGTCAGTTCCTCTAGTCAAGGTGTTATGGCGGAACCATGGTTCGGAAGAAGCGTCGTGGGAGCCGGAGGAGGCGATCAGACAGCAATACCCTCACCTATTTTGACCAGGTAATTTTGAGGCTGAATTTCTTTAAGGGGGTAGAACTGTAATATTCGAGATTTAGGGGTCACGCATTTTAATTTATTTCTATGTGCTAGTATGCTTTGGATGTTGTTAGGGTGTGTTTGGGGGCTTCGGAAAACCTTGGGGTTAGGTAGGAGCCTTGGTAAAATTTTTTTCTTTAAGCCTTTAGGGGAGGGCTAGGGGAGCTAGGCCTTAAGGGAATTTATTATAAGGTTATGACACAAGAAAGGAAGTGGTGGAGTGGCAAGGTAACGCATAGGAGCAAGGGGGAGAGTTTGCGTCAAAGGAATTCCAAGAGGGAGGAGGTTCGAGCAGCATGAGGAGCATTTTGGGGTTTGTTTTTGCGTCAAGGGGAGTGGAGAGTTGGATTCGGCTATGGCACTTAAAAGTGGGAGTTTGAATGGGTCAACAATTCAACTGAGTGGCTATGAAGGGAGATAAGAGTTTAAATCATTCAAATGTGTTTGAATGAGTGGAGTGGAGGAAAATGGGGAGGAAAAAGGAGGATTGGGTGAAGGGAGGAGTGTTGGCCGAATTTGGGACTCTAGGGGGGATGGCAATTTCGGTCATGTAAGGGAAGGGTAGGTGCCGAAACTCATTTGGCATTTTCAAGTCTGTTTTTTTCTTTCTTCTCTTTTGTCTCTCAGTCGAAAGTGAAGGTGACCATTTGGTGCATTTTGACTATTTTCTTCCCTTTTATTTCTTCTCTGAAGCCGAACCATACCTCTCCCTCTTCTCCTCTTTTCTTTTCATATTGGTAGCCTTAAACTTTCACTTCATTTTCAAAGCCAAATAGCCCTTCTAGCCTTTGAAACCTTGGCCAAATCTTCCATTCATCTTTACTTCTCACTTTTCCACTTCTATTCTTCTTTTTCTTCTTCTATTCGTTTATATCTCAAGCCCCCTCTCTTGGTCGAATTCTCCATACTCTCTTCTTTCGATTTTCACCTCTTTTAATCAAGACATAATTGACTTCCATCTCTATCTTTTAACGATTTCTAAGTAGTGGTGGTAAAGTTCTTTTCTCTATAAAATTTTCTTGCTCTTTTCTTGTTGGTTTGCCGAAACCAAAAGACTAATCTTGTTTCTTTGGTGTGTGGCTGAATCTATGAAGGAGGGAGTTTGGGTCCTCTGTATAAGCTAGCGTTAAGGAAGTTAAGGATTTTTGGGATTCGATCAATCGAGGTAAGAAGGTGACAACATGAGGCCGAAGGCCACTTCTTTTTTCCATATATGTTAGGGCCGAATCTAACATGGCTTATATAGGGATTTCGACAATCTCAACGTGCAAGCGTACAGCCTTCGAGATTTGATCGACTTTGGTAAGATTATTCGATTAAGATGTTATTTAGTCTCGTGGAGATCTGATTTAACGTTTTTAACCTGGGTCTTCTGATTAAGTTACTATTCGATGGATGCAAATACCAGCCAAGAAGAGAAAGGGGTTGGACATGTAGTCCCTACCCCTAAGTTCAAGAAGCGGTCAGTTTCAGCAGTTTGGGATTGGCCACCGGGGTGTGGGCCAGTGTCGGAACAGGATCGTAGGCAAATAGTGGTAGTGTCGGTTAGTAATAGCATCGACGTTGAGAGCGTGGTATTACGGGTTATCAGGTGTGTAATTAGCACATTGTTCTTTTACTTTACATGTTTAATTAATTAAATGCTTGTGATATGTGGGGTAACCGAGTTAGTGGCTGTGGTGGTATTATTACCCATAAAGGGGTAATCCGATAATCAGGTTAGTATATTTCCTATATAAAAATGTGGTAGGATATATGTGGTTCTATGTAAGCATGTAAAATATGTATACCTGGACATGTTCACACGTTTTATGCCATATCATCATAACTCGCTGCATGTACATTGGGTTTGATATTGTAAAGGGGAAGTGTGTATATATATTTATATATATGTGGATTAATGATGGCTTCGTGCCACATCATGGATTGATGACAACCTAGAGTCTCATCGTGGATATTGCGATTTTAATCACGTCGATATGTGGCTAGACCACTATGTGGACTTTGAGCAGCATGACTGCCAAAGAGGTGTGTAGCGGATGGAGGGTCGATTTAGTAATCCCCTAGTGTGTGGTGGTTGGATATACGGGTGGTGTGTAGCGGTTGGATATTAAGTTGGGTTGGGTTAACATAATGCATGATAACATGTGGTATATTGATTCAATGTGGATTTGGGGCTAAGCCCATTTGTGGAAATATGTGGTTTAATTGCACACTGAGTCAAAACGACTCACCCTATTTTTCAAACAATGCAAGTAATACGTGATACTTTGGACCAGGTCGGAGAGGATTCAAGGTGGCCATGCAGAAGCTATTTTTTTTATTCTTAAAGTACATTATAAACCTTTAATTACTTTTTGGGGTATTTTTATTGTAATAAGGTCGCTTTAAACAATTTGGATTTTTAAGTTTTAAGTTGGGTCCACTATCAAATGATTAATTTATAAAGAAACTCTAAGATATCTGCAACACTTGAATTTAAATGAAGTTTTTAAAATATAGATTACTTATAAACCTTTTAGTTTCCCAAACTTTCCATATAAATGATGATTTGAACTTGTGCAACTCAAACGTTTTTTTAAATTGCTAAGTATAAACGAGAAATCACCTCTAAAACCCAAATTTTCTCAACACCTTTCCTAGTAACATTTCGAATCCAGCCGTAGTGTTTTGGGTTGGGTTTGGGGTGTTACATTACCAAGCCGTTAGCCACCCTGAACTGAAGATCATATCCATACACAATTCAACGATGCAATAACAACCCAATTTTATGAATAATACTACATGCTTCATTGATCTCAATAAACATACATATTTAGTCAAATTTGGCCAATCACTTAGCCATATACAAAAGAATAATAAACTTGATAGCCTTTACAAGGGACCTTCTAAAAACATGTCCACAAAATGAATGTTTCCTATACATGCCATACTTAGTAAAGTAACTTGGCTATACCAAAATAAGAGTTGATAGTGTGCTACAAGCTCCAACTTCGATGATACACAAATTAGCTTGGCGGGACTTCATAGAAAGAAACAATCAAATATGTAAGCATTTAGCTTAGTAAGTTTGCATGTAAATCACATGTCAATAAGCCTGCTTAATAAAAACCATTTAGCATAACAATAGTATCGTAATTTCAGTTCTAAAGCTTACTTACTCATGCTTGGTTCTTACATGTCACATGATGCTCACTATGCTCATTTCTGTAAAGTAAACATGATACCTGTGTCACTTGATCACATTGATCAGCGTACTTAAACAATAATCATTATGATCTCTAATTCTTCATTCATAACATGAGTAATATTTAATTCATTTTGATGCTAGCTTTGCTTTTTTAGCCCTCTTGTTACCTCATTATTAACCTTACTTGTTTTCCCGATGAACTTGTACGAATACCCGAGGATACTAGATCTCTTCCCACTTAGCATGCCACCAAAGCCATATATTAGGCATGGTCTTACATGAAATTTCTCATCTTGGTTTCAAGGCCATGTCTTGACACGGACTTACATGAAGTCTTGCCCTTGATAACTTACTCAATGCGAAGCTTGCCTTGGACTTATATGATATCTTGATCAATGCCAAGCTTTCCTTGGACTTACTTGATATCTTGATCAATGCCAAGCTTGCCTTGGACTTACATGACACCTTGATCAATGCCAAGCTTGCCTTGGACTTACATGATATCTTGATCAATGCCAAGCTTGCCTTGGACTTACATGACATCTTGATCAATGCCAAGCTTGTCTTGGACTTACATGATATCTTGTATGGTATATCTGGTATCCTGGGGAATTCATATTCAGTCGGGGCTAGCTCATGTTT
Source organism: Gossypium rotundifolium (assembly GCA_025506655.1). Classification (NCBI taxonomy): domain Eukaryota; kingdom Viridiplantae; phylum Streptophyta; class Magnoliopsida; order Malvales; family Malvaceae; genus Gossypium; species Gossypium rotundifolium. The sequence goes on along the minus strand of CP106732.1, from coordinate 114,968,391 downwards.
AATCTCTTTGTTCACAAAAATGATAGGAATTACAAAATAACAATGTATATTATACTAAGCAATTCAATGATAGTAATCATAAAGCTTAGAAATCATACAAACTTACCTCAATATACAAAATGTAGGGAGATGTGCAATTTAGTCCTCGACCTTGTTCTTGCCTCGATTTGATCGGGGCTTTGTTTTTCTTGATCTATAATCATGAAATCATTCATTTAGATCTCCTATGATTACAATACATCAAATTCTTCACTTGGGCAAAACGACCATTTTGCCCTTGTACATTGGCAAAAATATGATTTTGACCCTAAGCCCATAAATTATTATTTAACACATTTCCTCAACAATTAAGTCTAGCTAAACCTTTATTCCTCCTACAACAACCCACAAATCTAGCTATTTCATGCATTTATTACCAAACTATAACATTTACATCTTAGTCCCATTTAGGTGTTTTCACAACAACACCTTTCACAAAAGTTGTTTCACATCTCCCCAACATTTATTTTCTTCCATAAAAACTCAGTTAACAATATAAATACTCTTATGGCAAGTCCTTGGACTTTCAACCATATCACAAGTTAGTTCCCTAGATTAATCTTTGGGGACTCCAAAAACACAAAAATTACCAATTAAAACCACCTAAATCACTTACTTGAATGAGAGTTGAGTGGCTGAAAGTTTGAAGCTCCAAGAGCTCTATTTCCTCTTCAATTTTTGGTGGAAATAGATGAGTGAATAGGGAAATATGATAACATCTTTTATTTCTTTTATTTTATTCATGCTATCACCTAATTTCCACCAAATTGACTATCATTTAATGCTCTTGTCCCCCTATTTTGCTTGTATGGCCGGCCAACTCATGAAAGATGGCCTAATTTCATTTTAAAATTCCTCTAATTACAATTTATAGCTATTTGGTACCCCTACCTTAAAAATAAAACTTTTGCATCTCATGCGATTTAGTCATTTTTCTCAATTGGTCATGCTATTAGTAAAATTGAGGCACCAAAATTTCTATATAATCATATATTGACACCACAACACATAAAATAGTACTAAAATAATTCTCCTCAACCTCGGATCAGTGGTCACTAGACCACTGTTCTGATTAGCCCCAAATTCGGGCTGTTACAACTCTCCCCTTAGGGATTTTTTGTCTTCGAAAATTTTACTAGTAAAAAGGTTTGGATATTGGTTTCTCATACTCTCTTCTCGTTCCCATATAGCTTTATTTATTCCGTGCCTTTGCCATAGAACTTTCACTAAGGCAATACTTTTATTTCTCAATTGCTTGACTTCCCGAGCCAAGGTCTTGACTGGTTCTTCACCATAAGTCATGTCAGGGCAGATCTCTATTTCTGATGGAGTAATTTTATGTAAATGGTCTGATCTGTAGCTTCGCAACATTGACCCGTGAAAAACATTATGTATCTTCTCTAATTCTGATGGCAATGCCAAATGGTAAGCTATCGGCCCAACTCTCTCATTAATCTCGTAAGGTCCAATGAAACGTGAACTCAACTTGCCCTTCCGGCCAAATTTGAGAACTTTTCTCCATGATGACACTTTCAAGAAAACTTTATCCCCGATTTGGTACCCGATCTCTTTCCTCTTTAAGTTCGCATAGGATTTCTGTCTGTCTGATTCAGTTTTTAAACATTCTCGTATCACTTTTACTTTTTCTTCAGCTTCTTTAACCAAATCAACCCCATGAATTTGGTTTTCCTTGAGTTTAGTCCAAAATAAAGGGGTTCTGCACTTACGCCCATTTAGAGCCTCATAAGGCGCCATCTTTAAGCTCGACTGAAAGCTATTATTGTAGGCAAATTCTACCAATGGAAGAAACTTTTCCCACGCCTTGGAATTCTAAAACACAACATCTGAGCATGTCCTCAAGTACTTGAATTAACCTTTCTTACTGACCGTCAGTTTGAGGGTGAAAAGCTGTGCTAAAACTAAATTTTGTACCCAAGGCTTCTTGCAACTTCTTCCAAAATCTGGATGTGAATCTCGGATCTCTATCCGATATAATCGATAAGGGAACTCCGTGGAGCCTTACTATTTCTAAAATATACAAGTTTTCCAACTTGTTAAGGGAGTAATCCACTCGTACAGGTATAAAATGAGCTGACTTTGTAAGTCTATCAATCACTACCCACACAGCATCTTTCTTGCTTGGAGACGACGGTAAATCCATTACAAAATCCATGGTGATACGGTCCTATTTCCATTCGGGGACTAAGATAGGCTGAAGTAAACCCGAAGGCACTTGGTGTTCAGCTTTACTTGTTGACAAATAAGACATCTTGAAATGAACTCTGAAATATCTTCCTTCATTTTTGGCCACCAATACTGTTGCTTCAAGTCACTATACATCTTTGTACTTCCTGGATGTACAGACAAACATCCGTTATGTGCTTTGTAAAAAATTCTCTGAATAAGCCCCTCTTTCCTCAGTACACAAACTCTATCTCTAAACATCAAGTATCCATCAGAATTAATCCGAAAGTCAGATTCAGCATCTGACTCGCATTGAGCTCTCTTGACTTGCAACTCACTATCTTCTTTCTGAGCCTCAAAGATCTCTTGAAGAAACATTGGTCTAGCTCTCAACTCAACTAAAAAGGAGCCATTGTCGGATAAGGATATCCTTGAATCGAATGCTCTTAAAGTAAATAGAGACTTCCTGCTCAAAGCATCGGTGACTACATTCGCCTTTCCTAGATGGTAGTCGATGACCAACTCATAGTCTTTTATCAACTCTAACCATCTTTTTGTCTTAAGTTCAACTCTTTCTCGTCATCAAGTACTTGGACTTTTGTGATTGGTAAAATCGACATTTTCACCATATAAATGGTGTCTCCAAATCTTCAAAGCGAAGACTATGGCGGCCAATTCTAGATCATGTGTCACATAATTCTTCTCATGAGGCTTCAACTGTCTGGAGGCATAAGCAATCACCTTGCCTTCTTGCATGAGTACACAACCCAATCCATTTAAGGATGCATCACTGTAGATTACAAATTCTTTCCCTGATTCAGGTTGTACCAAAACTGGAGCTTCCGTCAACACTGCTTTCAACTTATCGAAACTTTGTTGGCATCGTTCTGTCCACTCAAACTTTGCATTTTTCTGCAATAGTTTAGTCATCGGGGTTGCGATCATCGAAAACCCCTTGACAAATTGTCTGTAGTAGCTGGCTAGGCCCAGAAAACTTCTAATCTCAGTAATGTTTTTGGGCGGCTTCCAGTCCATTATGGTCGAGATTTTACTGGGATCAACTCGGACTTTATCCCTCGAGACAATATGTCCCAAGAATCCTACTTCCTTGAGCCAAAATTCACTTTTACTGAATTTAGTATACAGCTGATTCTTTCACAGATCTGTAAAACTGTCCGTAGGTGTTCAGCATGCTCTTTCTCATCTTGGGAATAAATCAGTATGTCATCAATAAAAATGACTACAAACTTGTCGAGGTATGGTCTAAAGATGCGGTTCATTAAATCCATGAATACCGCAGGAGCATTGGTCAACCCAAAGGGCATGACTAAAAATTCATAATGCCCATACCTCGTTCGAAAGGCCATCTTGGATACATCTGAGTCTTTCACTCTTAACTGGTAGTACCTTGATCTCAAGTTTATTTAGGAGAACATAGTCGCTCCTTTCAGTTGATCGAGCAGATCATCGATCCTAGGCAATGGGTACTTGTTCTTTCTTTGTTACTTTATTGTCGACGGTAATCTATGCACAATCTCATGGTACCATCTTTCTTTTTCACAAATAAAACCGAGGCACCCTATGGTGAACAACTTGATCTTGTAAAGCCCTTATCATCAACTCTTGCAAACTGTAATTTCAACTCTTTCAACTCTGTTGGAGCCATTCATGAGGAGTAATGGATATCGATGCGATCAAGACGGAGCTAGTTCAATCTTGAACTCAATCTCTCTAACCGTGGTAGTCCGGTAATTCTTCGGAAATACATCCACGTATTCACATACTACAGATCGACTCAATTTTTAGCTCTTCTCCTTATCATTCAACACGAAGGCCAAATATGATTCGTACCCTTTTCTTAAACATCTCCGTACCATCATATGGGAAATTATCACTGGCAATTTATCTTGTTCATCTGATTCAACATGAAGAGTATCCCCATTCTCACATCTCATCTCAATGCATTTCTTCCCACAATTAACAATTACTCTATAAGTAGCTAATCAGTCCATTCCAAGAATGAGGTTGAATTCATCAAATGGTAATAACATAAGATTTGCTTTAAAGCAATGACCTCTAATCATCAATGGACAATATTTACAAACTTTATTTACTAACACACTCTTGCCTAATGGATTAGACACCTTAATTGGCACGTTCAAACTGGATGCTAATTTCATGCAAATGTAAGAGTGCGTGGATCTGGGATCTATTAAAGCAATAACTTTAGTATTGCAAAGAGAAAAGGTACCCGTAATAACATCAGGAGAAGACGTCTCTTCGTGAGCACGAACGGCATAAGCCCTTACAAGCGCTCTACCCTCGGGTCTCACGGCATAGTCTCTCAGGTTACCTCTTCCACTTGCCCCACTTCTCGGGTTTCTCTGCGGTCTCCTTGTGACCACACTCCCAGATTTTGGGTCCTAGGCTCTTCCTTCTTTCATCATCTCGGGACAATCTTTTATATAGTGGTCTTGTAAACCACATCTAAAACATGCATTTTCATGTGCTCGGCATTCTCCCAGATGGCGTCTACCACACTGTGGGCATTCAAATTTGTCGGATCTAAAATTTTTGAAACTTGTAACTGAAGTCGTCTGTGCTTTGTTCCCTGAATACTATTTACTTTTGTCCTTCTTGGAAAACCCGGTGGAAGTATCCGATCGGGTAGGGAAATCTTTTGACTTCTTGGGTGAATGTTGGAATGACTTATTCCACGGTCTCTTTCTAGAGTCACGAGACTCCATTTCAGAATTCTTCTCCTCTTTTATTAGCTCTTGGCTTTACAAGTTCTTTCCACTAACACGAAAAATTCTTTTAATTCTAGGATAGCAACAACGAGTTTGATGTCTTCATTCAACCCGTCTTCAAACTTTTTACTCATAATAGCCTCTGTGGATATACATTTGCGAGTGTACTTGCTAAGTCGTACAAACTCACGCTCATAATCTGTCACCAACATCTTGCCTTGCTTCAGTTCTAAGAATTCCTTTCTCTTCTGGTCTATAAACCTCTGGCTGATATACTTTTTCTTAAACTCTTCTTGGAAGAATTCCCATGTAACCCTTTCCCTCAGTACAACCGATACAAAGGTGTTCCACCATTGGTAAGCAGAATATCTTAAGAGAGAGATTACACACTTCATGCATTCTTCAGAGGTACATGACAACTCATTAAATACCCTGATGGTATTTTCTAACCAGAATTTAGCTCTTTCTGGATTATCCTCTTTTGGCCTAGAATTCTTCCGCCCATACTTCTGATCCTATCAATTGGGGTTTACCTCCTCTTACCACCTCTACTACTTGAGGGCCTTTGGACTAGCTTGTGGAGCAATTGGGGGTGGAGGGTTGTGCATTCGGGTTCGCCCGAATAAACTCTGTATACCATGTGTTCATCATGTGGAGGAAAGCTTCTCTAGCCTCTTCTCCTCCCTTTTGACTCACCGTAGTAGGTCTATTCTCATTTTCGCTCGACACTATCCCTTCAAAGAAAGTGCATTACTTTCTACGTCATCTACCACATTCCCTTCGGAATCCATTTCTATATGTATAAACACAATTTAAAATCATCAGGAGTCGTCACACTATCAATATAGAAACATTCTTACATATGGCACGTATAGCTAGACTCATGCTCATGCTATGTTAGTCCTAGAACTGACTAAACCGTAGCTCTATACCACTAATTGTAACACCCCATTATCCAAGACCGAAGCTAGGTCTGGATACGAGACATTACTATGCTTGAACTCACTTAAATATGTACTTATGGCTATAAAATTCGTTCTAACTTAAAAATTTCACTTTCTTAGTCAACACATACATTACAAGGGCTTACGAGGCCTTAAACTCATGTTTGAAAACTTTTTCATTTTTGAAGTAGGGTTCACACGCCCGTGTGACTTGGAACACGCCTGTGTACCCTTAAGCACGACCATGCCCTCAAACCGTGGGAAGCTACTGACTATTTCGCACGGCTTAGACACACTCATGTCTTTCAACCATGGAAGGCTACTAACTAATTTCACACGGCCATGACATGCCCATGAGCTTAGACCGTGTGCTAATCCTTGATATACTGACTAAATCAACACGGTCTGGGCACACGCCTATGTCCAACCCATGTGTATAACACGACTTATACACATGGCCGTGGAATTTACCCGTGCCCTATTCTGATTAATAATGCTAAGGTGCAGGGTTAACACGGCCTTGACACACGCCCGTGTGTCCAACCATGTGGGCACATGTAGGCTATTTACCAAGTTGTTAGCCACCCTGAACTGAAGATCATATCCATACACAATTCAACGATGCAATAACAACCCAATTTTATGAATAATACTACATGCTTCATTGATCTCAATAAACATACATATTTAGTCAAATTTGGCCAATCACTTAGCCATATACAAAAGAATAATAAACTTGATAGCCTTTACAAAGGCCCTTCTAAAAACATGTCCACAAAATGAATGTTTCCTATACATGCCATACTTAGTAAAGTAACTTGGCTATACCAAAATAAGAGTTGATGTGTGTTACGAGCTCCGACTCGATGATCCACAAATTAGCTTGGCGGGACAACATATAAAGAATAATAAAATACGTAAGCATTTAGTTTAGTAAGTTTGCATGTAAAACACATGTCAATAAGCTTGCTTAATAAAAACCATTTAGCATAACAATAGTATCGTAATTTTAGCTCTAAAGCTTACTTACTCATGCTTAGTTCTTACATGTCACATGATGCTCACTATGCTCATTTTTGTAAAGTAAACATGATACCTGTGTCACTTGATCACATTGATCAGCGTACTTAAACAATAATCATTATGATCTCTAATTCTTCATTCATAACATGAGTAATATTTAATTCATTTTAATGCTAGCTTTACTTTCTTAGCCCTCATGTTACCTCATTATTAATCTTACTTGTTTTCCTGATGAACTTCTACGAATACCCGAGGATACTGGATCTCTTCCCACTTAGCATGCCACCAAAGCCATATCTTAGGCATGGTCTTACATGAAATTTCTCATCTTGGTTTCAAGGCCATGTCTTGACACGGACTTACATGAAGTCTTGCCCTTGACAACTTACTCAATGCCAAGCTTGCCTTGGACTTATATCATATCTTGATCAATGCCAAGCTTGCCTTAGACTTACATGATATCTTGATCAATGCCAAGCTTGCATTGGACTTACATGACATCTTGATCAATGCCAAGCTTGCCTTGGACTTACATGATATCTTGATCAATGCCAAGCTTGCCTTAGACTTAAATGATATCTTGATCAATGCCAAGCCTGCCTTGGACTTACATGACATCTTGATCAATGCCAAGCTTCCCTTGGACTTACATGATATCTTGTGTGGTATATCGGGTATCTTGGGAATTCATATTCAATCGAGGCTTGCTCATGTTTAATCTCTTTGTTCACAAAAATAATAGGCATTACAAAATAGCAATGTATATTATACTAAGCAATTCAATGATAGTAATCATAAAGCTTAGAAATCATACAAACTTACCTCAATATACAAAATGTAAGGAGATGTGCAACTTAGTCCTCGGCCTTGTTCTTGCCTCGATTTTGATCGGGGCTTTATTTTTCTTGATCTATAATCATGAAATTCATTCATTTAGATCTCCTATGATTACAATACATCAAATTCTTCACTTGGGTAAAATGACCATTTTGCCCTTGTACATTGGCAAAATTATGATTTTGCCCCTAAGCCCGTAAATTATTATTCAACACATTTCCTCAACAATTAAGTCTAGCTGAACCTTTATTCCTCCTACAAAAACCCACAAATCTATCTATTTCATGCATTTATTACCAAACTATAACATTTACATCTTAGTCCCATTTAGGTGTTTTCACAACAACACCTTTCACAAAAGTTGTTTCACATCTCCCCAACATTTATTTTCTTCCATAAAACTCAGTTAACAACATAAATACTCTCATGGAAAGTCCTTGGACTTTCAAAAATATCACAAATTAGTCCCCTCATTAGCTAGATTAAGCTTTGGGGACTCCAAAAACATAAAAATCACCAATTAAAACCACCTAAATCACTTACTTGAATGAGAGTTGAGTGGCTGAAAGTTTGAAGCTCCAAGAGCTCTATTTCCTCTTCAATTTTCAGTGGAAAGAGATGAGTGAATAGTAAAATATGATAACATCTTTTATTTCTTTTATTTTATTCATGCTATTACCTAATTCTACCAAATTGACTATCATTTAATGCTTTTGTCCCCCTATTTTGCTTGTATGGCCGGCCAACTCGTGAAAGATGGCCTAATTTCATTTTAAAATCCTTCTAATTACAATCTATGGATATTTGGTACCCCTACCTTAAAAATAGAAGTTTTGCATCTCATGCGATTTAGTCTTTTTTTCTCAATAGGTCATCCTATTAGTAAAATTGAGGCACCAAAATTTCTATATAATCATAAATTGACAACACAACACATAAAATAGTACTAAAATAATTCTCCTCAACCTCGGATTAGTGGTCCCTAGACCACTATTTTGACTAGCCCTAAATTTGAGCTATTACAAGGGTTCTACCGACGGCTGAGTTAATTAATTGCCTAGTTGAGGGGTTCACACCGTTGAAAAAGGTTTGGACTTGTAACCATAAGGGTAAACCATGGTGTGGGCACTTTCTCAACAAATCTTTGTATCTCTCCCATGCATCGTATAATGTTTCTAAACCCATCTGCACAAAAGAAAAGATATCATTCCTTAATTTGGCCGTTTTGGCCGGTGGAAATATTTTAGTAAAAATTTTTCGGTCATTTGGTCCCATGTAGTGATTGATCCTCGTGGAAGAGGATGTAACCACTATTTGGCTTTATTTCTCAAAGAAAAGGGAAATAACCGAAGACGAATGGAATCATCAGAAATGCCATTTATTTTGAAGGTATCACAGAATTCTAGAAAATTAGCTAAATGAGTATTTGGGTCTTCATCCTGCAAACCATCAAATTGAACAAACTGTTGAATCGTTTGTATAGTGTTAGGTTTTAATTCAAAATTATTAGCGACTATAGCAGGCCTAACAATACTCGATTTAGCTCCTGTTAAATTAGGTTTAGCATAATCATACATAGTTTGAGGTGCATGATGGTCGGCCATATCTTGATGTGGTGGATTATTCTCAGCCATCCCTTCGGTGGTATTGGTTTCGTCCTCTTACTCTTCTTGTATGTAATCTAAGCCTCGCCTTACTTCTCTACAATTTTTGCGTACAGTTCCTTCAATATCACTGTCGTAAAGTAGTGGTCCTGTCGGGTTCCTTCTATTTATAAACTAGAGGTACCTGCTAGGAAAAGAGAAAAAGGAAAAGAAAATTTAGAAAAGTAAAAATAATAAAATTTAATTGTAAAAAAAAATATAATATGGATAAAGTAATAAAAATTGAGTGTTCTTAATATCTTAGTTCCCCGGCAACAACGCCAAAAACTTGATCGTGTCTGTCAAGTCTTAAAAATTTATAAAAAGAATGATCGAACCTAGAAACTAACTAAGACAACGATGGAGGCAAGCACACCTATCGAACAGTAGTATAGCTATCGGCAAGACCGAATTGTCGAAACCAAAGGAACCAAAAGTACTAATATTAACTCTCTTTCTATTATTTAGCCTATTAATTAAGGGAATTTTTATCTAATCTAAAATTAACTATTCAACTAAACTAAATATGCAAAGACAAAGAATAAATCGGAGAAAAACTTGAGAGAAAACCGATTGACTTGGACAATACCTGAGGAAGAATTCACCTAGACTTCACTTGTTATCTAACTCTGAACCGGACGATTTATTCCTTTGACCTGATCCGTAGGATTCCCTAAGTTATATTAATCCCTCTCTTCAAGGTTATTAACATCTAATCCTAGATTGATTAATTGAAATCTATTTCTAAATAAAAACCCTAGAATTGTATTAATTCAATCTATAGACTCCCATTTTAGGTTTGACCCTAATCCGGCAGATTTTTGTCACCCTATTTCTAGGCGTGAGAGCAACTCCACTTAACTATGATAGATATACCCTTAGACAGGGTCTCTTCCTCCTCTACCTAAGCACATCACACTTGAATCAATATCCTGAAAATACCAAAACAAGAATTAAGAACACATAGTTAAGATCAAATCAAATATTTATCATACAGCTCAGATAACAATAACAAGATTTGTCTTAGGTTTCATCCCCCTCAAGTATTTGAGGGTTTAGTTCATAATTGTAAAAGAAAAAATCTCAAAAGAAAAGATAAAACAAAACATAAGAAATCCCTAAAACCCCCTGAAAGAATTGAAGGAGAGATCCTCCTTCTTAAGTATAATTCTGGCTTCTTGAGATGAATCAATTGGCTTTCTTCGAGTAAATCCCTGAAATTAACTCCTCGGCTTGGCTCCTTGGCCTAACTGAACGCTCCCTTAAAGGTTGGCCTCTAGGGTTTTTATATAGGCTTTTGGAATATGTTTCTTTGCCTCTAAGTACCTTAATCCAAATAGAATTCTTATTTCCTGCGACAGAGACGCGCCCATGGCACATGCCCATGTAAATCGTGGCCAGGCTGTGGTCAATCCTGTTGATGAGGCACAACCATGTATTTTGGGGTCCTGGCCATAGTCAACTTTTCTTGTGAGGCACGACAGTGTGGTCTTGTGCCCAGGCCGTGTGGATTTCATGCTTTGGCTCATTTTCTCTGTTTTCAGCCCGTTATTCGTCCTTTTCATCCTCTGGTGCTCTACTGAGTATAAAACATGAAAACAAAGGATTAAGAGCACCTATTTCCATAATTAAAGGGAAAAATCATCCAAAAGTATGCTAAATGTGGGATTAAAATATGTTACTATTTTGGTTTATCATGGCTCATTCAAAGATGAACTCTTTTGTATAAGGCCATAGTTGGTGGCTCTTTCTTATTAATCTATGAAAAAATGAACTTATTCGTGAATGTGCAAGTTCCATGATTGGTTTACTTAGTTTATTTATGCATGAATGGGTTGAAGGTTCAATATGTTTTATGTTTGTATGAGTTGGGTGATAGAAAGAGCTTGGAAAATAGCCTTGTTATTGTCCAAAAGTGTAGACACGCGGACGTGTATGACACACGGTCAGCCTCATGGGCATGTGGTTAGGCCGTGTGTCCCCTTGTATGCCAGGTTTGCAAGTCAGTATGCTCAGTAGTAAACACACAGCAGAGACACGGCCGTGTGTCTCAGCTGTGTGGAAGGCACAGCCATGGACATGGGCATGTGCCTAGGCCGTATGAAGTCTGCACCTAAAATTAGAAATTTAATTCGCCACACAGTCGAACGACACGTGCGTGTGTCTTGGCCGTGTGACATTTATGGGGTGATGACATTAGAAACAGAATGCCAAGGTTTTTGGCACACGACTTAAGACACGAGCATGTCGAGGCCGTGTGAGGGACACGGGCTAGGGACATGGATGTGTGTCCAGCCATGTGAAAACCCCTGTAAGTTCGAATTGAAAAATAATTCCACACGAATGTGGAACACGGGCATGTGGTATGTCACACGGGCGGCGTGTAGACTATTTAGTGATAATAATCTAAGTTTTTCTTTCTAAAGAGCTTCAAAAGAGTTCGATTTGATCCCGAACCATTCCTAAAGTGTGATTTAGGCCTCGTAGGCTTGTTTTAGGGGTGTTATGAAAAGTTTTAATTCGTAGTGGAAAGTCACATTTCAGTTTTGTACAATTGTCTGAGTATAAGTTTAGTAATGTCTCGTACCCTATTCCGGCGTCGAATATGGGTGAGGGGTGTTACATGTGTCTTAGGCCATGTGGACATTCGAAATAAGAGTACGTGGTCATTTCCTAGCCCATGTCCGTACTCATGTAACTCACTGACACGGGTCACACAGCCAAGCCACACGCCCGTGTGCTAGGCTATGTGAGCATACTAACTTGTATTCTTAAGAAGATAGAGGGGACACACGTCCATGTCACTTGGCCGTATGTCACACACGGCTGAGACCCACGCCCGTTTCTCTCCTCGTGGGGATGAAAATAGGCCATTTTCCCAGCCACATTTCTCACCCAATTTGGTACCAACCTAAAAACAACAATTTGCATATACCAAGTCATAAATAGACATCCAAAACCAGCCAAGATCAAGTTTAAAACATGTAATATCATCACATACAACCAAATAAGGTAAAGTCACAGATATAAACACTTCAAAATATACCAATCCCAAGCCAAATAAGCGGCTAGTCTCAACAAAACACTTATATGCCAACATTGGCCAAATTAACATATACATGCCATTATAATCGGAATTAATTAACTAAAAGTACCAAAAGAGCCGATGGTTAGTGTGATATGGCTCCGACAAGATTCCAACCTGAACAAGCTTCTGAATCACTATAAAACACGAAAAATAACACATAGTAAGCATTTAAGCTCAGTAAGTTCGTATAACAAAGAAATTAACTTACCATTTAATCACATTTAAAGTAAGCATACAAAGCATATCCAATTCAATTTGGCCAAAAGCCTAAACACATATCCTCAACAACCATGTCAATCATGTAATTCATATAAATACTTGTACTAGTTCGTATCGAACTCATATAAACTCATAATAGAACTGTGCCCGTTGAACCCTTTAGAATATCATTGGATACATGGGTAGTATGCACGAGGTGTAGTTAACTGTAATCCATCAATTCATGAACATGTATGCTCATACGAGCTGTAAATGCTAAGATCCTTCGAGCTGAATAATGGTAAGCTCATACGAGCTGAGTATCTGTAACCCTAATGACATGATATTTGTAACCTACGAATTCTTAAGGTTCAAACGGGGCTCAGTAATCGTTGTACATTGTCGGATATGCAATCGGTATTCATATATGATGATAATGCAAATAATATACATCTAATTCAAATAAAGCATATAATTACACAATTTAAATACACAAACTTACCTTGATGAGTGTACGTAGATACGGAGGCTATTGATCCGATATTTTCTCTTTACCTCGATATAACTCTGTATGAGGTCTGACAGGATCTATATGAACGAATTTGATTCATTTCAATATAGTTCTCATTCAATTTGATCCAACATGGAATTTTGCTAAAATTACCATTTTTCCCTATACTTTTAATTCCTTTATAATTTAGTCTCTAGGCTCGAAAAGTAAAAATCATGCAATTTAATCCTTACTCAACCCTAGTTGATTTTTATACATATTAATAGCAGCCCATATATTTTACAAAATTCACAAATTTTACCATAAATTTATCACCATTTTCAATTTAGCTTCTAATTGATAATTTTACAAAAAATCTCTTTACAAAATTTATTTATCTAACAACAACCATTCATTTTCTATCATCAAACTTCAAAATTCAAGCATGTTCATCAATGGCAAAACCCTAATACTTTAACAATTTTGCACATTAATCTCTGGGCTAGATAGATTAAGCTACAACGATCCCGTAAACATAGAAATCATAAAAAAAAGGGACAAAAATTCATACCTAATTGAGCAAAATAAGCTTGCTGAAATTTTAAGCTTCCATGGCTAGGTTTTCTCTTTTTTTTTTGGTGGAAGATAATGATAATGGATGATAATAGTTTGTTTTATTTAATTTATCATTTATTACCTATTTACTAATTTAACCTTAAAACTAATCAAAATTTCAGTAATAACAAACCATACTTATTCACTAACAACCTTAATGGATAATTACTATATAAGGACCTCCACCTTAAAATTCTATAGCTATTTATTACCTTTAGCTATTAAAACACAACTTTTGCACTTTACGTGATTTAGTCCTTTTTATCTAAATAAGTATGTAAACAGTAAAATTTCTTAACTAAATTTTTATATGGTATTTCTATCATACTGTAGACCATATAATAAAAATAAAATAAATTTTTTGACTTTGGATTTGTGGTCCCGAAACCACTATTTTGATTTCACTGAAATCGGGTTGTCACAAATCTCTCCCCTAAAGATATTTTCGTCCCTAAAAATCTTACCGAAAATAAGGTTCGGATATTGCATTCTCATAGCTTCCTCAGGTTCCCAAGTAGCTTCTTCTATCCATGTCGCTGCCAGAGAACTTTTATTAAGGCTATGTTTTTATTTCTTAACTCTTTCACCTCTCGTGCTAGAATTCTGATCGATTTTTCATTGTATGTCATATTAGGCTGAATTTCGGCATTCGTCGGAGAAATAACATGTGAAGGGTCAGATCAATACTGTCATAACATAGACACGTGGAAGATATTATGGATTCTTTTAAGTTCTGATGGCAAAGCTAATCGGTATGCAACAGGTTTGATTCTCTCAGTAATCTCATACGGCCCGATAAATCGCGGACTCATCTTTCCTTTACTAACGAACTGAAGTACTTTCTTCCAAGGCAAAACTTTCAAAAATACCTTGTCATTGACTTGAAATTCTATATCTTTACGTTTAAGATCCATATAAGATTTCTGACGATCTGAAGCTTCTTTTAAGCTATCTCAGATCACTTTCACTTTTCATCAGTCTCAGGAATCAAATCAACCCCGTGTATCTTTTTCTCACTGAGCCCAGTCCAATATAACAAAGTTCGACATTTACGGCCATACAAAGTCTTATACGGTGCCATTTTTATGCTCGACTGAAAACTATTATTATACATGAATTCAACTAACAGCAAGTATTTCTCCCAATTGCCTTCGAACTCTAAAACATAGCAACGAAGCATATATTTGAAAATTTGAATCACTCTCTCGGACTAACCATCGGTCTAAGGGTGAAATGCAGTGCTAAAATGCAATCGCGTACCCAAAGCTTCCTGTAACATTTTTTAGAATCGTGATGTGAACCACGGATCTCTATCGAAATAATGGAGACTAGTACTCCATGTAATCCAACAATCTCAGAAACATATATCTCAACTAATCTGTCAAGGAGAAATTTGTACATACCGGAATAGAATGTGCAGACTTCATCAAATGATCGACGATAAACCAAATGATATCATTCTTTTTTGGAGATAGGGGTAACCCCAATACGAAATCCATAGTAACTCTATCCCATTTCCACTCTGGTATCATTACTGGTTGTAACAGTCTTGAAGGTACCTGATGTTCAGCTTTAACTTGCTGACATATCAAACATCTAGATACAAAGTCAGAAATCTCGCGTTTCATTATAGGCCACCAGTACATTTGTCTCAAATCAACATACATTTTATTGCTCCCTAGATGAACAGACAAGCCACCACTATGAGCTTCGTGCAAAATTTTTTGTATAAGCTCTAGATTCTTCGGTACACAAACTCTACCTCTGAATAACAAACAATCATCAAGTCCTATTTGAAATTTTGAATAAGAAGTCGACTCATACTGTACCTGTTTAGCTAACATCTCACTATCACATTTCTGAGCTTTGCAGATCTGTTGTAAAAATATTGGTTTAGCTCTTAACTCGGCTAAAATCGTGCCATCATCAGATAGTGACAGTTGGGTATTCATAGCTTGTAGAACAAATAAGGATTTTATACTCAATGCATCAACAACTACGTTTGCTTTTCCTGGATGATAATCAATAACTAACTCATAATTTTTCAATAGTTCGAGCCATCTAAACTTTCTGGAAGCATAAGCTATTACTTTACCTTCTTGTATCAAAACACAGCCTAAACCGTTTAATGACGCATCACTAAAAATCACAAATTCCTTACCCAATTCAGACTGAACCAGAACTAGTGCTTCGGTCAACAGGGCTTTCAACTGGTTAAAACTTTGCTGACATTTATCAGACCATTCAAACTTCTCATCTTTCTATAATAGTCATGCCATCAGTGTAGCTATCATCGAAAACCCTTTTACAAATCTCCGGTAATAACTAGCTAATCCCAGAAAACTTATGACTTCAGATACATTTCTCGGTAGTTTCCAGTTAACAATCACTGAAATTTTATTCGTATTAACTCTGATGCCTTCAGCTGATACTATATGTCCTAAAAATCCAACTTCCCGAAGCCAAAACTCATATTTGCTAAATTTTACAAACAATTATTTATCTCGCAAGGTTTGCAGAATAATTCTCAGATGCTCGGCATGTTCAGTTTCATCTAGGGAATATATCATAATATCATCAATAAATTGTAACACCCCAAACCCGGTCAATACACCACGACCGAATCTGGTATGTTACAGGGAAAATATATTTGAGAGGTTTAGGTTTCAGTTAAAAGTCTGATGAAAACTCTTTTGTATGTTTTGTTCTTGTAGAAAACTTGAGCATGATTGTTTAAAAAGCGATAGTGTATTTGAAAATCCGGTAATTTTGAAAACTTAATCAGATATGTAAGTAAAACAAGTTTATCTCATTTAGAAATTTAAGTAATCCTTGTTGTTGCTTAAAAACATTTTTAAGTTAATAAGAAATTGCATTCAAGTTTGGAAGACAATTGAGTTTCATTTATTTTGAATTACAGTGTGATACCCGATGGTAACGTTTAAAACATCTTGCTTTGCAGTTTGAAAAAAAAAACTTTATCTTTCCAAGTTTTAGCAAATTTTAACCCAATTAGTTGTTAAGGCATATTTGAAATCCAATTTAAGCATATGAACATCCAAAGTAAAATTTAAAAAGGCCTTTACAAACCCAACAAATACAATGAAAAATAAATAAAGCAAAGTACCAAGTTTAAAATCAGTGCAAATCCGACTTTTATTCATGGCATGGGCACCTCGAGTCCACCCCTGCTCCGTGTCCGCGATCTAAGTGTCACCTGAAATGATAAGGGAGAAGGTGAGTCACAAGACTCAGTGCATAAATCCCCCTCCCGGTAAATGCAACATACTAACACACATCATAACAAAGCAACACAATTAATGCACCCGATCCTAACCATCCGTAACACCTTTTCTACCCCGTGTGGTACCAAACCACTGGTGGTGCCAAACTTTGGTGACCCAAAGTCACAATATCCATCAATGTGGTGCCAAACCACCGTGACCCAAAGTCACAAATAATCAATCGTGGGCTAACCCACGTGTGATACCAAATCACCGGCAACAATCCCATATCTCAAAAGTGGGGCCAACCCACGGTGGTGTTAACCACGGGACGAGTCACTATGAGGTGCCAAACCTCCGGTGTCCCAAAGACACAAGTGTGATACCAAATCACTTTGGTGACCATGATCACGAATCATATGATGGGGCCAACCCATCGTGTGATACCAAATCACTAGCGTCAATCCCGTAAAATCAATCGTGGGGCCTACCCACTGTGGTGCTAAGCCACTGGGACGAGACGCGGAGGTGCCAAACCTCTGCTGACCCAAAGTCACAATAATCAATCTGTGGTACCAAACCACTGGAGGTGCCAAACCTTTGGTGTCCCAAAGACATGGATATCATATTCCCCCTCCACTCATATCACCCAATCACATATCATACTAATGCAAATCGTGCAACTCATGCAATCATGCTCACATGCTTAATATGGCATCTCATCATACATACACCATAAATCATGATATCATATATCACTACAGATCTCGTAATGAAATGGACTTACCCGAATCCGTATCCATACCTCATTGGGTATTATATCAGTCAACCATATTGTTTCACTTTACACAATCAGGTTATTAACATATTACTCAGTAAAAAGGTGTGTTAGTTTACACATCTGTTAAAACGCACGCTTAATCCCAAAGAACCGGTTTAAATCCCTCGATTATCTTGCTCCTAAAATTGACCAAACACGAGATTAGCACTTAAACCATTCGGCCAAAATTGATAACTCAAGAGGGCTAACATTAAACCTTTACCTTGTAAATGGTTTGGTTTCCTACCAAACCCGAACCAACAATGGTTCTTCTGACAATCGGTCTCCCCCCTAAAACACAAACCATTAGCCTCACAAGCCTTTGGCTTAACAAACTCTAAAAGAAAGACCATTAAAGCAACCTCTTACCACCACTTACCCAACGATCGACCAAAGGTAAAGGCTTCGCTTGACTGCTTCACTTGATTGCCACCAAAATCCAAAGGCTCTATACAGAAATCGGTTACCAAAACCAAAAGGTTAACTCCCTTCAATAGATGCCGAAATCGGCCCTTAAACAAACCCAAAATCGATAAAACACAAGAGAGGGGAGAAATGGCCATTCGGCCAAGCACTTACCTTCTCCTAGACCGATTGAAACAAGAGCCCAACAAGGTCAACACTCCTCTGATATACGACAATGAAGACACTATTAGGGGAGAAGAGAAATTCGGCCAACACCTTTAACAAAAAGGAAAAGAGGATTCAACCTTAAGAGAAATGGGAAGAACAAATGGTGACAATCGGCTAAGGAGTTTTGGAAAAGAAAGAAAATAAAAGATGAATAGAGGGAGGGTGCTTTCGGTTTGAAAGAAGAAAAAGGAAGGTATTTTGGAGAATGGAGTTTCGGCACAAGTTTTAAGAGAAAGGAAATAAACGTATGAGAAGAAGGGGATACTAGTTTCAGTTTACCCAAAATGAAAATAAGAAGAAATGGGAAAGAACATTCGGCTACCAAGAAAATCAAGAGAAAACAAAGCAATTTCGACAAGGGTATGCTTGGACCTTCGGTTTCCAAAAGAAAAAATAAGAAAAAGGGAGAGTTTTGCTTGACACCAAAAGTGACCGAAAGAAAACAGATGCACAAAATTGCCAAATGAAATTCGGCATTCCACTCTCTCATTACACCTACCAACGGCCACTCCCCCAAAATCTCTCCAAAATTCGGCCACAACTCCCCCAAACACTCCAAGCCACCCATTCAAACTAGTTTGAACTAGTCTGCCTCCTAAATTCACTCTCCACCCACCATTTGAACATTTGACTTGGTCCAAGGCAGAGTTTGAACTGCCTACAACTTCTCCCCTCCATGCCATCAAAATAGAAGCCAAAATGTGAGCATCCTGCAGCTTGAACAGGACCTCTCCCCGCAAGTGGCGTAATCCAAGCTCTTAGTGGCGCCTAACTTGCCACTCCACCAGCTCCTTTCTTGTGCTAACATTCACCAAATAATATTTATAAACCCCAGCTCCTTCAGCTCCTCTCACCTAAGCCTAAAAACTGAAATTTTTCCTACCACTCTAGCTTACACCTAGCTTACAACTAAGCCCCAAAAAATCAAAACAACAACATAGCACACCATGCACATGCAAACAAAGCCATAATAAAATAGCCCCTAACCCGGATATTACATAAATACCATAACAAATCTATCTAAATACGGTCTAAAGATTATATTCATCAAACCATAAATACTACAGGTGCTTTAGTGAAACCAAACGACATCACATGAAATTCATAATGTTTGTACCTAGCTCTGAGTGACATTTTTGGAACATCTGAATCTTTCACTCATAGCTGATAGCAACTGAAATGGAGATCAATCTTTGAGAATACTGTGGCACCTTTCAACTGATCAAAAAAATTATCAATACGAGGCAGTGGATATTTATTTGTAATTGTAACTTTGTTGAGTTGACGGTAGTTAAAGCATAATCTCATCAATCCGTCCTTTTTCTCAATGAATAGAACCGGTGCACCTCAAGGTGAAAAGCTAGGTCGAGCAAAACCCTAACTGTCAATTCTTGCAACTGTGCTTTCAACTCTTTTAACTCAATAGGAGCCATTTTGTATTGTGCTATCGATATTGGTGATGTTCCCGATTTAATTTCTATAGTAAACACAACCTCTCTAATCAGGGATAATCTTAGTAACCCTTCTAGAAACACATCGAGACATTCGCAAATGATTGACATTGATTCAAGCTTCAACTCAGACACTTTAGTATCCAATACATAAGCAAGGTAAGCATTACAACCTTTTCTCACATATTTCTGTGCTGACATTGCTGATATCACAATAGGCAATCCATTTAATTTATCTAATTCAATATGAAACACCTCACCATTCTGACATTTTAATATGATAAGATTTCGTCTACAATTTACCATAACATCATGCAGAGTTAGCCAATCTATGCCCAAAATCACATCAAATTCATCAAATGGTAATAGCATCAAATTAGCTGAAAAATTGAAACCCTAAGTTATTAACAGATAGCTCTTGAAAACCTTATCAACTAACACATACTGGCCTAAAGGGTTCGATACTTTAACCATGAATTCAGTGGACTCAATAGGTAAATTTTTACTAAACACTAAATTCATGCAAACATATGAATGAGTCGATCTGAGATTAATTAAAGCAGTTACATCAGTATCAATAGGAGAGAAAGTACCGGTAATAACATCTAGCGTAGAAGCATCTTCGTGCACACGAATAGAATAAGCCCTAGCTAGTGTTCGTGCCTTAGACTTTGCAGTATAGTCTTTCATCACACCATGGCTACCACTCACATTTCTAAGATTACGAGGTGGTCTACCTTTCATAGTTGTGTTGCTCAGCCTCAAAGTTTAAATATTATCTTTCTTAGATTTCTCTGGGCAATCTTTAAGATAGTGGTCAAAGGAACCATATTTGAAACATGCTCCGCTCTTCATTCAAAACTCACAATAATGTGGCATGTTATAGTGCTTGCACTCGGGTTTGGTGTTTCTAGCACTACCCACACTCACTACAGATGTAGCCTGAGATTTAGGACTGAAGCGTCAGGTACCTCTGTCTCTACTGGAGTATCCCACAGAAGTAGTAGAATGGTAGGGATGTTCTTTAGATTTCTTTGATACTGATTGGTATGATTTTCCTGTCAATCTCTTGCTCGAATCCTTGGCTTCAATCTCAGCGTTTCTTTTCTCTTTACTCAGCTCTTCAGCTTTATATACCCGATCAACCAATACAACAAATTCTTTCAACTCAAGGATCCCGACTAATAGTTTTATATCTTCATTTAAGCCATCTTCAAACCACTTACACATTGCAACCTCAGTCGGAATACATTCTCAAAACTATTTGCTCAATCAAACAAATTCCCATTCATATTCAAACACTATCATACGACCCTGTTTAAGCTCTAAAAATTCTTTACGTTTCTAGTCGAGAAACATTTGACTGATTTATTTCTTGCGGAACTTGGTTTGAAATAATTCCCAAGTAATCCTCTCTCTCGGCACTACAGAAGTCAATCTATTCTACCACTGGTAAGCTAAATATTTTAATAGAGATATCGCACACTTAAGACATTCAACCTGTGAACAAGATATTCATCAATAACCCTGATGGTATTTTCTAACCAAAACTCAGCTCTCTCGGGATCATCCTCAATAGTAGCTCGAAATTCTCTAGCACTGTACTTACGGATCTTATCAACAGAAGGCTTACCAACTCTGATAGGTTTAGTACTTTGAGGAATATTGGGAACCAATTGAGGAATAGGAGGGGGTGGAGGTTGTTGAATAGTTAGGTTTGTTCGTACAAACACGGTGAACCACTCATTCATCATCTGGAAGAAGGCTTCCTTAGCCTCTCTTCCCCGGCCCTCAGATACGAGCCTCGTACCACTCGAAGCTACTCTGGAGGCTTGAGCATTACTCTACTTTATCAGAATCAGCTTGGTTGGATGTTATTGCTATATGAAAACATGTTTTAGAACGGTCAAGAGATATCACACTAATATGCTACATTTGTAACATCCTGAAAAGGGCCTATGCATTTTCAGTTTAATTGCATGAAATGACAAGTTTAAGCACTAAGAATAAATTTTTGATATTTTTGGAAACCTAGAAATGCATGAAAATGGAAACCTGAACATTTTGGAAACCTGAACATTTTGGAAACCTGAACATTTTGGAAACTTGAACTTGTAAGAAAAATGGCAAGTTACAGAGCCGATCAAAAATTTTAGGAAACTTAGAAATAATCGAGAAATGTCAAATTTTAAAGTTTAAAATAGGAAATAAGGGCAAGAGGGCTTTAAAAGAAAAAGTTGGTGAGATTTGACACACAAACAGGCTTGGAAAAGTGGCCTGAAGGTGTCACTTAAGGCTTATGGAAATGGCGCCATGTGTAAGAGGAATGGGCCTGAGTTCGAGTCACTTGGAAAGCAAATAATGAAGGCTTTATTTTGCTTCCAAGGCTAAGGGGTGGACGGCACCTATTTCTAGAAAAGGAGGAGTTTTATTTCTGTTAAAACTTGATAAATTAAAGTGATAAATAAAGGATTTTTAATTGAGGAGATAAAGGATGGATTAAATACTTTTAATTTAATTAAGGTGATAATTAAAAGATAATATTATCACTTGTGGGGAGTAGTGGCCAAGTCAAGGACTCTTGGTCTAGCAATTTCAGTTAAAGGAGGAGAATTTAGGCTATTCTCTCATCTTTTCTAAGCCTTGCCAAAATTTTCCTAGCTCTCTCCCCCTCTCTGCTGAATTTTCTTTAAGCAAAATCCATCCTCTCTTCTTCTATTTTCTTCTCTATTTCTACTGTCAAAGTCGAATCTTTGTTGATTCTAAGCAAAGGAGCAATCAACTACAACATCAAAAGAGTAAGATCTGTGGTCAATCAATTTCTATTCCTTTTCTTTTTACCAAAATCAAGGTACTAATCCCTATTCTTGTTCATGGCCGAATCTACAAGGATCTCTTAGGTTTTTATAATTACCAAATATAAGGATCAAGGATCTAAGGTAAGAACAATTAATTTTTTTTCTTCTAATTTTTTTAATCAAGATCTAAGGAAATAACCTCTTTTATGTCTCTTGGCCGAATATCAAAGGAAGAGTTTCGTGATTTCAGATTCAAGGAATTTAAGGTGAGACACATTCGGCCAAAGGCCAAATACTACTTATTAAAGTTAGAACAGATCTAACATATGAAGTTGTAGGGATTTCGATAGGCATATTAAGGAATCCTCTTCAGATTTGGAAATTGTATGGTAAGTGACATTCGGCCAAGGTGTGTTCTTGATATTTGGAATTATTTTCCATTTATTCAAAAGTTAGAAACTGACATAATTACTTGATTTAGTGGCTAGCCAATTTAAGGAAGGAATACTATCAATTTCGACATTTGATTTACAATCTTTTAATTCGGCAACAAGGTAAGTAATACAAATCCTACTTGGATTTGGTTTTTAAGCCAAATAAGTTTGTTAATATATTTTAATGGTTGGCCAAATATAGGAGTAAAAATCTAGATCGGTAGATCATTCTTCGGGATTTCAAGGAATCTATTAAGCAAATCAGGTGTGTACGCACACTAACTTTCAATATTTCATATGGCAATTATTTTTTTATTATTATATGATTATACGTAAGAATATGAATATGGCTAAGTACCCTAATGTGGTACAAAAGTACTCAAGTACGTTTCCTACTTCTGATAGGATTATGAAATATGTTATTTTATAACATGTGAATATATGTATATGAATATGAAATTAAGTATGATATGCATGATATATATTTTTGGGGCATTCGGGATTTACGTGAAAGGGGAAGAAGGTGTTGACTTCGGTCTCACCAACGTTATATGGTGACTACGGTCACAAAATTTGAATATGGTAACTCGGTTACATTATCTGAATTTGGTAACCGGTTACACTATTTGAATATGGTGTCTAATGACGAAATTATATAGGCGATGAGCACGTTGATTGCAATGACTACCTTCGATGGTGTGTAGCGGATGGAGGGTTGACTTAGTAGTCCCCACGATGTGACTGGCAGGTACGGGTGGTGTGTAGCGGATGGACCATTAGGCTTGGGTTGGATTGCATCATCATTTTTATATGAATATAAAATTGATATGAACATGTATGCCTGATATGTTGAATGTTAGTACTGTGTGCACATTGAGTCTGTTGACTCACCCTGTTGTGGGAAATATTTTCAGGTGATGAACGGTGTGATGCATCGAGATAGTAGACCTCAAGGTGGCCATGTTTCATTTGATGATTTTTATTCAATTTGGACTTTGTTATTTTTTTTTGGGTTTTACTTGATGTAATAAGGCCATAAGGCCCAAAGTGGATTTTCTTATTCGCTTTACTTTAAATTGTTATGTTACGAACTATTATGACTAAAGTTAAGTGATTTTTTTAAAACCTTAAAAATTATTTTGTCACCTTAATAAAAATTGGATTTACAAGATTAATTAAATGGGTTTCCAATCTAAGCCCAATTCACAACAATATTTTTCGAAAAATTTACAAATTTTCTCTAAGTAACGAAAATCTTTGAAATCGGTTTACTTTAGGAACATACCAGATCCGGTTCAGGCTCGTGGGCCAGGTGTGGGGTGTTTCAACATTAGTCCGAGAATCGACTAAATCGTAGCTCTGATACTAATAAATGTAATACCTCTAACTTGTATCCATCGCCGAAATAGGGTTACAAAGTATTACCAGAGTTTACAGATCAAATAAAAAACATTTCAACCAATATATATTTTATAATATTCATGTTAGAAACCAATCAAGATCAAACATATTTTCCCTTATACAAGCCTTGGAGACCCAAAATACGTGTTAGAAACAAGTCGAGACTAAATCAGATATTCAAAGAATTTTTCATAAAACATTGAATTTTTTTCAAAGTTGTAGGGGTCACACGACTGTGTGGACATTCGAAATAAGAACACATGGCCATGTTCGTGCCCGTATAACTTACTGACTTGGGTTACATGGCCAAGCCACACGCCCATGTGCTAGGCCGTGTGAGCATTCTGACTTGCATTCTTAAGAAGATACAGAGGACATACGACCGTGTCACTTGGTCGTGTCACACACGGCTGAGACACACGCCCTTGTCTCTGTCTATGTGGATAAAAATATGTCATTTTCCAAGCCACATTTCTCACCGAATTTGGTACCAACCTAAACACAACAATTTGCATATGCCAAGTCATAAATAGACATCTAAAACTAGTCAAGATCAAGTTTAAAACATGTAATACCATCACATACAACCAAATTAGGTAAAGTCACATATATATACAATTTAAAATATACCAAACACAATCCAAATAAGTGGCTAGTCTCAATAAAACACATATATGCTAACATTGGCCAAATTAACCTATAAATGTCATTATAACAAGAATTAATTAATCGAAAGTACCAAAACAGTCGATGGATAGTGTGATATGGATCCGACAAGCTTCCAACCCGAATAAGCTTTTGAATCACTATAAAACACGAAAAGTAACACGAAGTAAGCATTTAAGCTTAATAAGTTTGTATAACAAAGAAATTAACTTACCTTTTAATCACATCTAAGGTAAGCATACAAAACATATCCAACACAATTTGGCCAAAAGCCTAAACACATATCTTCAACAACCATGTTAGTCATGTATTTCATATAAATACATGAACTAGTTCGTATCGAACTCATACAAACTCATAACAAAACTGTGCCCGTTGAACCCTTTATAATATCATTGGATGCGCGGGTAGTACACACAAGGTGTACTTAACTGTAATATGTCAATTCATGTACATGTATGCTCATACAAGCTATAAACGGTAAGCTCCTCTGAGCTGAATAACAGTAAGCTCCTCCGAGCTGAAGAACGGTAAGCTCATACGAGCTGAGTATCGGTAACCCTAATGACATGCCATTTCTATCCTATGAATTCTTAAGGTTCAAACGGGGCTCGATAATCGTCATACGTCGTCGGATATGCGATCGATATTCATATATGACGATAATGCAAATAACATACATCTAATTCAAACAAAGCATATAATTACACAATTTAATTACACAAACTTACCTCGACGAGTGTACGTAGATACGGAGGCGACTAATCCGATATTTTTTTTACCTCGATATAACTCTGTATGAGGTTTGACAGGATCTATTCGAATGAATTTAACTCATTTCAATATAATTCTCATTCAATTTAATCAACATGGAATTTTGACAAAATTACCATTTTGCCCTGTACTTTTAATTCTTTTGTAATTTAGTCTCTAGGCTTGAAAATTGAAATTCATGCAGTTTAATCCTTACCCAAGACTAGACTATTTTTATGCATATTAATAGCGGCCGATATATTTCACAAAATTCACAAATTTTACCATAAATTTATAACCTTTTTCAATTTAGCCTCTAATTGATAATTTTACTAAAAATATCTTTACAAAAATTATTTATCTAACAACAATCATTCATTTTCTATCATCAAACTTCAAAATTCAAGCATGTTCATCAATAACAAAACCCTAATACTTTAACAATTTTGCAAATTAATCCCCAGGCTAGCTAGATTAAGCTACAATAATCCCAGAAACATAGAAATCATAAAAAATGGACAAAAATTCATACCTAATTGAGCAAAATAAGCTTGATGAAATTTCAAGCTTCCATGGCTAGGTTTTCTCTATTTTTTTTTTGGTGGACGATAATGGTAATGGATGATAATAATTTGTTTTATTTAATTTATCATGTATTACCTATTTACTAATTTAACCTTAAAAACTAATCAAAATTTCAATAATAACAAACCATACTTATCCACTAACAACCTTAATGGCTAATTACTATATAAGGACCTCCACTTTAAAATTCAATATCTATTTAATTCTTTTAGCTATTAAATTACAACTTTTGCACTTTATAAGTTAGTTTTTTTATCAAATTAAGCATGTAAACAGTAAAATTTCTTAACTAAATTTTTATATGGTATTTCTATTATACTGTATATCATAAAATAATAAAAAAAATTTTGACTTCGGATTTGTGGCCCCGAAACTACTATTCTAATTTCACTCAAAATGGGCTGTTACATCCAGACGGCGCTTTAACAAGTAAAAAAAAACTTGAATCTTTTGTTGTTTATTTTT
Source organism: Gossypium rotundifolium (assembly GCA_025506655.1). Taxonomy (NCBI): domain Eukaryota; kingdom Viridiplantae; phylum Streptophyta; class Magnoliopsida; order Malvales; family Malvaceae; genus Gossypium; species Gossypium rotundifolium. The sequence goes on along the minus strand of CP106732.1, from coordinate 114,941,350 downwards.
CTTTTTTTAATATTTTTTCGAAATTTAAAGAGGCAAATAAAATAAAAAGAAACTACCTTCTTTTAAACATTTTTTTTGTATTTCTCTATTGAATTTCTTTGTAAAAGAAAAAAATTACAAATGTTTCTTTGGCCTTTTATAGCCGAAATACAACATATTATTTTTGTCTTCTTCCTTTTTATCTTTCTGCTTCTATTTCTTTATTTTCTGCAGGTGGTGGTAGTAAGGATGAGGCGGTGGTGTCAAGCTTCAGATGGCACGCTTGCTTACATGGCGAGGGGAGCAGTGGCTGGAGACTTTTAGAGGGAGCTAGGGTTTCTAAAATATTTTTAGGTTTTGGCCTTTTGGTTTGTTGGGTGTTTGGATTTTTAGGGTTAGGTTAGTAGATAGATTTGGGTCATTGAGTTTGTAAATAGACTGGACCCTTTTTTAATTAATGGACTTTTATTATATATATTTTAACCCTTTTATTTTTGGTTTGATTTGGGATTAGCAAAATTGGCAACTTCAACTGTCCCTCTTTGCTTATTTTCGTGTAACGCGAAGGGAGCAAAAACTTTAAAGAAAGACCAATTTTGTCTGGTCCTGCTGCATTTCGACTTCTCTGGTGCTTCTATTTTTCAAATAACCCACTCTTTTAGTTCCTTGGTTACTCTACTTTACTGTATCCACTTCGCTATAACTTTAGAAAGATACGGTTTCGTGTTACAACTTCATCTTGCTCCATTGCAACTTCAAGGAGATAAGATTTGTTGTTATAGTTTCAATCCATTCCACTACAACTCCAGGGATATAGGATTTGTAGCTTCATTCCAACCCACTGCAAATTTAGAGGTATAGGATTTGTAGCTTTATCTTGCTTTACTATAACTTCAAGAAGATAAGATTTGATATTATAACTTTAATCTGATCCACTGCATCTTTAGGGACATAGGATTTATAGTTTTATCTTACTCCACTACAACTTTAGGGAGATAAGATTCGCTATTAACTTCGATCTGATCCACTACATCTTTAGGGATATAAGATTTATAGATTTATCTTACTCTATTGTAACTTTAGAGAGATAAGATTTGCTATTATCTTCGATCCAATCCACTGCAACTTCAAGGAGATAAGATTTATTATTAACTTTGATTCGATCCACTGCATCTTCAGGATATAGGATTTATAGCTTCATCTTGCTCCACTGCAACTTTAGGGAGATAAGATTTGCTATTAACTTTGATCCAATCTACTGCATCTTCAGGGATATAGGATTTGTAGCTTCATCTTCCTCCACTGCAACTTCAGAGAGATAAGATTTGCTATTGTAATTTTAATATATTCTAGTGCAACTTTAGGGATATAAGATTTGTAACTTTGTCTTGCTCCATTGTAACTTCAGATAGATAAGACTTGCTATGGCAGCTTCAATCCGACCCACTACAACTTCAGGGGTATAGGATTTGAGGTTTCATTGATCTGTTACACCGCTCTATGTGGAATAGAACCTGTAGAATCTATTTTATAGGCCTATATTTTATGCCAATTGATTAGGATGTTATGATCAAAATGACCAGATACTCTTAACTAGATGTATACGAATGATATTTGTATGAATGCAAAATGTCATTTTTGAGAATGGTCCCTTTTAGTGCTTAGGTTGACATTGCTCGTTGTTCATCAAGGTTATATCACTGACGTGTTATGATGCCCTCTTGCTTAGGTCTGGTATCTTTGACAGGAAACCCAAAGAGGTAATAACACTCCGGACTATTCGTTCCAAGATCTTTCCAACCTTCAAATTTGGATAGTTCTAACTAGTGGTCCTGTTTCAGGGTTGGGCAAATATCTATCATCCATCTCAGTCAAAATCAGTGCTCCTTAAGAAAATGCTTTCTCCACTACATAAAATCTTTCCCAATTTGGCATCCATTTTCCTCTAAAGTTTAACACCAGGTCCCCTTTATGGAACTCTTTAGGGCTGAAATTTTGGTCATAAGCTCTTAACATTCCAATTTCGGTACATCTGGGCATGACGAATAGCTCTCAGCCTCTTTTCTTTGATCAAGTTTAACTGATCATATCTGGATTGGACCCATTTTTCTTCATCTATCTTTAATTCTGATAAAACTCAGAGAGAAGAAATATCAACTTCAATGGGTAAAACTGCCTCCATTCTATAAACCAATGAGAAAGGTGTTGCACCAGTGGAGATTCTGATAGATGTTTGATAAGTATAGAGCGTAAATGGTAATTTCTCATACCAATCTTTATAAGTTTTTTTCATTTTCTCCACAATCTTCTTAATGTTCTTATTAGTTGCCTCCACTACTCTATTCATTTTTTGGCGATATGGTGACGAGTTGTGATGTTTAATCTTGAACTGACTGCAGACCTCTACTATCGTGCTGTTGTTTTGGTCAATACATTGTCAAACATGATCCTTTCTGACATCATGTACCGACATATAATCTCTTTCTTCAAGAATTTGCTAACTGCCAATTTCATGACATTAGCATAGGAAATGACTTCTACCCACTTGGTGAAGTAATCAATGACCACGAAGATGAATCAATGCCTATTTAAAGCCTTTGGTGAGATTGGCCCAATGACATCCATGCCCCACATAGGGAAAGGCCACAGAGAAGTCATCACATGGAGAGCGAAAGAGGTACATGAATTTTGTCTCCATAAATTTGGCATTTATGGCACCTTTTGGAATAATTGATGCAATCCCCTTTCATGATGGACCAATAATATTCGAATCTCATGATTTGTCTGACCATTATAAAACCATTGGTGTGTGTTCCACAAACGCCTTCATGGACTTATTTTAGGATTTTCTTAGCTTCAACAGTGTCTACACATTTCAGTAACAGCTGATCTTTTTTTCTTTTGTATAGGATCTCCCCATATAGGACATACTCATTGGTCCGCCTTCTTATCGCCATTTTATCATTCTCGGTTGCTTGCTCAGGGTATTCATGGTTCTTTACGTATTCCAATATGTCATGGTACCAAGGGTGATCATTATTTTTTTCTTTAACGATGTTGTAACAATGGGTTGGGACCTCATAAATGCTTATCTGGATAGGTTTTACATCCTCTTATTTGTTCACTTTGACCATGGAGGCTAAGGTAGCCAAGGCATCAGCCATCTGATTTTCATATCGCGAAAGGTAGTAGAAGGTGTTGTCATCAAACTCTTTAATTAACTTAAGAACTAGCTTTCAATAATCAATCACCTTAGAGTCTCCCATCTCCTATTCACCTCTGAGTTGATAGATTACTAGTGTAGAATCCCCATTATCTCTAGCACTTTGACCTTACTTTCTATAGCCACACGAATACCTATTATACACACTTCGTATTTCACTATGTTATTTGTGCAATCAAAATCAAGTTTACTGGTGAAAGGATAGTGATCTCCGTCTAAGGATACCAGGACAACCCCAATTTTGTTACCCATGGTGTTTGAGGTTTCATCAAAATTCAATTTCAAAGGATGTTCTTTTGGAGTACCATCTTTAGTGGTCACAACATAAATTAGATCTTCATTTGGGAAATCAAAATTTAAAGGCTCGTAATCCTCTAGAGCTCTGCTAGCTAGGAAATCTTCTATTGCACTCCCCTTTACTGCCTTCTGGTTTGCATAAGTTATATCAATTTCGGAGAGAAAAATTTACCATCGAGTCATTCTTCCATTCAATGCAGTCGATTCCATGATGTACTTTAGAGGGCCTATTTTCGAGATGAGCTAAGTCGTATGGTACAACATGTACTATCTCAACCTCCGGGTAGTCCAGACTAAGGCATAACACAACTTCTCATTGATGAATATCTTGTCTCGTATTTGGTAAACTTTTTGCTAAGGTAATAGATTACTCTTTCTTTTCTTCCCGACTCATCATGTTGGTCCAGTACATATCTTATAGAATTTTCAAATACTGCCAAGTATAGTATCAGTGGCTTATTTGGGCTAGTTGGTATCAACATTGGGGTATTGGACAAGTAATGTTTAACCTTGTCAAAGGTCTTTTGGCATTCCTCATCCCATACACCTAGATTATGTTTCTTAAAGAGATGAAATATGGGGTCACATTTCTCGATCAGTTGTGAAATGAATCGGGCAATGTAATTTAATCTCCCTAATAAACCCTAAACTTCCTTTTGGGTACACGGTGGTGGTTACATTTGTATGGCCTTAACATTGTCTGGATCAATCTCAATTCCTCTCTCTCTGACTACAAATCCCAAAAATTTACCCAATATGGCCCCGGAAGTACATTTAGCTGGATTCAGCTTTAGTCAAAATTTTTCAACCTCAAAAATATTTTCTTCAAAACTTTCACATGCTTTTTTTCTGTTTGGGATTTTTTGATCATATCATCGACATAAAGCTCAATTTCCTTGTGAATCATAACATGAAACAAAGTTACCATGACCCTTTGATATGTTACTTCCGCATTTTTTAGTCCGAATGGCATGACTTTATAATAAAATGTTCCCCACATTGTTATGAATACGGTCTTCTCCAAATCTTTAAGATACATCTTTATCTGGTTGTATCTGGAGAAACCATCCATGAAAGAAAATAGTGAATGACATATCGTGTTGTCCAATAAAATATTGATGTGGGGTAATAGGAAATTATCTTTTGGGTTGGCACTGTTTAAATCTCAATAATCGACACACATTCACACTTTTCCATCTTTCTTAGGGACAGGGACTAGATTGGCAACCCACTTTGACTATTTGACAACTTGTAGGAAACCAGCATCATACTATTTCTTGACCTTTTCTTTTATTTTCAACAGTATGTCAGGCCTCATCCTTCAAAGTTTTTATTGAACCGGCTTGCATTCTTCCTTTATGGGAAGCCTGTGCACCACGATATCAGTACTTAGACTAAGCATGTCTTGATACGACCATGCGAAGACATATTTAAATTTTTGGAGTAACTCAACGAGGTCTTGCCTTGTTTCTATAGTGATGTAAGTCTCGATTTTCACCTCTTTCTTTTCTTGTTCATCCCCTAAGCTCAAATTTTGTCTGACTCTTTGTGAGGTAAGATTTGTTTCTCGTCTTGTTTTACAAAAAATCAAAGGACAAGTTATAATATTGATCATCTTTAAAGTCCTGAGGTTCCTGTAGACACATAATCTGCTCAAAAGGAGACTCCGAGTCAGCAGTAGTGTCTTTCTTATCATTGATCCCTAGCAACTTGTTATAGGAATAAAAGAATACCCAAAGAAAAAATAAATTTAGGGATGATTATCTGTGTGGTATGAATATGAATGAAGGAAATAGTAAAGTGTTTGCCAAATGGAACATAAAAATACATTGTTTTGATTGAAATAAAGATAATGAACATGCGCAATTTCACAAAAGGATCCCTATTGCTCCCAAACTTAGAGCAATAGGTGTGTTCTGAGCATTTCTCTAAAATAATCCTAAAAACTACAGGGATATCCTCCACGGTCCAGTTGTTCCAAAAACTTTTGGGGATATAGGGACAAATTTTTATATGTTCCCTTCATCAGTTCTCTATTCGGAGGCACAAACATCTTTCTCCTCTAAACCCTCTAATCATGTCAAACAGTCGAGTTTTAATATTTATAAAAGACTGATCGAAACTGTAGACTAACTGTGACAATGATAGAGGCAAGTGCACCTATCGAACAGTAGTATAGCTCAGGCAAGAATATCTTATCGAACCTAAGGGAACCTAAAAGTACTACTACTCACTTGCTCTCTATTATTTAGCCTGAAATTTAGAGTGATTGAATTATTAAACTAACAAAATACTTAGACTAAATGCAAAGACAAAAGATTGAATTGGAGAAAGACTTTAAGAAAACTCAGTTGATAAAGATGATACCCTCAGGAAGAATCCACCTATGACTTCATTTATTATTTATTCCCCAAACCTTATGATTTATTTCCTTAGCTTGATCCGTGAGACTTCCTAACCTATATTAAACCCTCTCTCGAGGTGAATAACGTCTAACCTTAGGTTAATTAGTGGAACTCTCGATCTCTTATAATAACCAACTAAGGAAGTAGTAAATCGATCAATGGATTCCCATCTTAAGTTTCACCCTAATCGAAAAAATCTCGTAACCCTATCTCTAGGCACCCGATCAACTCCGCTCAATTATGCTAGATCTACTCTTAGGTAGGGTCTATTCCTCCTCCACCTAAGCACATCAGATTAAATTAAGCAACATAATTAAGAACAAACCAAGTACTTATCATATAATTTAGAAATGAAATAACAAAATCCATCATAAGTTTCATCCCCTTCAGGTATCTGAGGGGTTTAGTGCATAACCAAATACGAAAACATATCAAGAGTAAAGAATAAACAAAACATAAGAAATCCCTAAAACCCCCTGAAGGAATTAAAGGAGAGATCCTCTGTCTTGAATGGAGTTCCAACTTCTTGAGATGAATCAACTGGCTATCTTTAAGTGATTCCCTAAGAGATGAATGCTTCGAAAAAAGCCTCTGCCAAAAAGCCCCCTTTAATGTTTGCCTTGGGTTGTTTATATAGGCTTTGGGATGCTATACTTGGCTCCTAAGTATCTCCTTCAAGCAAAATTACTATTAGGGTGTTGGAGTAGAATTAGGAGTATGTTTCTTTGGCTTCAAACATCCAAATCCAATTGAAATTGCTCTCTCCCACGGTAGGAGCATGGCCATGACACATGCCCGTGTAACTCGTGGTTGGGCCGTGTCTCGATTCTACTATTTTGGGCACGGTCGTGTGAGTCAAGATTCAGGCCATGCTTCAGGTCTGTCGATTTGGGCACGGCCATGTAGATCACCAGGCACGTCCGTGTGATAAATGGATGCTACACGGCCATGTGTTACGTAGTTGAGGCCGTGCTCTAAGTAATTGGTGAGGCACGGTCGTGTGGGCTTTGGGCCAAGCTATTTTGATTGCTTGCTAAGGCCCAATTACTTTGTTTTAATCCCGTTTTGTGTTCTTTTTATAATCGAGTGCTTTTCTGAGTATATGTAACATCCTAAATAATTGAGTATCATTATGTTGCTAAATGTTGGTTCGGGTTACTTGGAGTTAGAATAAATATTATTATTTAAGTGTACTTTAGAGTAAAGAAATTAAATGACCTTAAGACTTAAATTAATTAAGTACTAAAAGATGGCATAAGTTCAGCTAGTAGTAAAGTGGAGTTGGCGCCATATGTATTACCATGAGGAAGGAGTTGAATCACCTAGCATGCAACTAGGAATTTTATTTTTTGCTTTAGCTTGAGCATGTGTCGGCAAAGAGATAAAGCTAGGATGAGTTGGAATGTTTTATTTTGGTAAGAACACTAAGTATTTGGAAAGCTAAGGATAAGGGCTTGAAATGGGGATTGTGTTTCATCAACTTAAGGAAAAGGAGGAAAAAGGCTTAAGTGTAGGAAGGTGTTTTGGAAACTTCCTAATGGCCATTTGACCATTGTTTTTGGACGGCATTGAGGCTAAGGGGGGGTGGTCGATTTTGGTTGAGACGATGGTAAGCTAGGATGATAGGAAAACCTTTTCATTTTGGTCATTTTGGCTTAAGCAAAGTGTTTATTTTCCTTTCATCTATCTTGCTCTCTAGCTGAATTTTACCAAACCCCTTGAGAAAGCTATAGCAATTTTATTGTATCATTCTTTCTTTTTGATCATTTGATCAATTCTTTGCCAACTTCCCCCTAGTGCCGAAACCATAAACACACCAAAAAGACCATTCTTTTCCTTCTTCTTCACAAAACCGATTATACCATCCTTCCAAAAACCCAAATTCTTTTTCTTCTCTTTTCTTTCTCCTTTCTTTTCTTTCTTTCTCTCTTTCTCTTTTGAAACCGAACCATACCATTCTATTTCCCTTTTCTTCATTTTTTTCTTCATTACAATTTTCTTCAATTTTATTTCATCCATGGCCGAATGCATTTTGCTCTTGTGACAAAATTTCTTCATTTTCTTTTACCACAATCGATTTCAAGAATCAAGGTAAGGAATTTTTCTTTTAAGGATTCTTATTCATTTAGTATAGTTAGTTATTAAACGATTTCATTTTAGGGACACAATCGCTCGATCGATTCTCGTGGAACGAAGACAAACCGTGGTAAGCCAAATCTAAAATCTTATAAACGTTAGTCATATTTCAATATTTATAGTCGGACTAATGATCGTACATCTTTAGAGACTTTCAAGATAGGGCAGAAAAGGGCAGTTCATAGTCTTCGAAAAAGGGGCAGTTCCGCAAATTCCCCTAAATATAAACGAAAGGCTATTTCAGGAATCCGAGATTTTCCATCGGGTTGTGGACCATCAACCGAGGAGAATCAATTATTTGAAGTAGTTCGTACTCCCGAGCCCTTGTACGTTCGTGGATTCTCAGTGGGCAACGAATCAATAAACGAGGAGAAACCAAAAATAGAAGTGGTTCAAAATCAAAGGGGTAAGGATTTAGATCGAATACCAATAGTGTATTTTTGATAAATGATAGTATTCTAATGGTTCGGTATTACGTTTAGGTGTTGACGGCGGGAAGGTTTAGTACTCACGATATCAAGGTGTGTAACTTCACACTTTTCTCGGGTTGGATGTCATTCGTGGTATTGAGTAAAATCATAAAAATGACAAAATCGGTATAATACGAAAAAATTGGTATTTTAGTGAAATTTCATGAAAATTGTTAAAAATATGAAAATTACGAAAACACCCTCGATGTGTAGGTAGTAAAATGAATACTAAATATCTCATGTGTAAATGGGCCAAAGATGTGTTAGATCGTAAAATGGGCCGATAAGTTTGCTAGTTAGTAAATGGGCCGAAAAATATGCTAGTTAGTAAAATGGGCCGAAATCTTGGATAGATAGTTAAATGGGATAAATAGTAAAAATCACGATAAATAATAAATGGGCGAAATCTACGCTAGATCAATAAATGGGCGATATCTCTATTAGAGTAAAATGGGCCAAAATCTACATTAGATCGATAAATGGGAAATATCGTTAAATTGTTAAATGGGCCAAAATCAATGCTAGATCGCTAAATGGGCTAGAAATTTTGCTAGATCGCTAAATGGGCCAAAGATGCTAAATAGTTATATGGAATAAATGATATATTGTATTATGGGCCTTAATAAAAACCTGAAATATTGACTTATATATATTGGGCCTTTTTGATAAAATCATCATATGTACATAGGCTATTTTGCATACATGTTGCATGGGTTGGGATTAACAATGAAGAGAAGAAAGGCCTGTTGCCAAAATCTAGTTCGGTGGTTTTGCGACAAAATAATTATATGGCTGATTGCCTCTAGTTAGGTGGCTATGCCACAAATATTTTAATGGCTCAATGCCTCTAGTTGGTGACTCTGTCACAATCTAGTTCGGTGGCTCGCCACAAATATAAAATGGCTTAATGCCTACGATTGGTGTGATGGCGGGGTGGGTTGACTTGATCCCCACAGGTGTGATGGTTGGTAGGTGGTGTGTAGCGGATGGAAATTAGGTTTGGGTGGGAAATTTCATTTCGCATGCATTCCATTATTTATCTTGTTAATCTTGATAATGGGCTCAAGCCCAAAATCATGACTTGATGATCGGCCCGATGGATTAAGTAAGTAAGTTATACTTTGAGTTCGAGTAACTCACACCTCAAATTTTTCCTCTCGGGTAATGGAAATTGATGTGGACTTGGGCGAGGATGACTTCGTGGAGGCCATCACGCAAACATGGGTTCAATAAACTTTGAACTTTTTAATAAGTACTTTCCTTATTTTACTATTTTGGGTATAATGTAATAAGGCCTCTATTATTATTATTTTATGGTTTTTATGTGTGGATGGATTTCAATTATGTTTTGAATATTTTAATATGGGCTTATGTTTATCATATAAAATTTTATTAAAATATTTTGGGTTTTCAAACATACGAGATTCTTTAACTATTCTTATTTCCAAATACTTTGAACTCTTATAAAAAATTACTTTAGAGTTTTGATAATTAAAAATTAAATGACGAGATTTTCAATTTATGTTTCTCAAATACATCAAACTTAAAATTATTTCTCTTGTTTTTTTTATTAAACTCAAATTTCAAAGGGTTTTGAAATACCGATTCATCTAAATTATTAAGATAGTTCGATCTATGTAACAAACCAAATCTCGTCTTAATTGCAAAGGCCGGGTTTGGGGTGTTACATTTAATGGTATCAGAGCTAGTTTCAAAAACTCGACTGTGGTTGGGTTCAATAAATAATTTCTATATAAAATTATTTCAATTATGTTCTAAAAGATCAGTATGGCACCACAAGCATCCGGCAACAAGTCAAGTAAGTATTTATTACTTAATGATTATTATGATGATCATAGGAACACTCTAGAACTTCTAGTTTTAGATGTTAAAAAATCGTAGAGATTGAGACTATAGGATGTGTTGCGAAAAACAACTTTATCTCTCAAATCTCATAAAACACCGTTAATAAACACTGAAACAATTTTCTGATTCATAAAACTTGTAATCAGATTAAATCGAATTAGTCATCATGAGCACTAGAGGACGTGGTCGTGGACGCGGTAGACGTGGCCGTGGTAGAGGACGAGGTACTATAATTGAAGTACCAAATCATATGCCGGAAATGGATGCACCTGCGTCATTTGAGAGTGAGACGGGATCACGCGATCATATGGAAGAAGATAATGCTTTGACACAAGTGATGCTGCGAGTCCTAGAAAGGGTCACTGGAACTAGAATTGGGCCAACAACTCGTGGGTCAATTTCAGAACGACTCAAGTCAAATAATGCAGAAGTTTTTAGAGGAGTTTCCGGTGTAGCTCCGAATGTGGCTGAATATTGGCTCGAAGCTGTGGAGCGGATTATGGATGATATGGAATGCACTGTCGAGCAAAAATTGAAAGGAGCTGTGTCCTTGCTAAGAGACGAGGCGTATCAATGGTGGCTTACTATTCGAGAAGGCACCGAAGCTGCACTGATTACTTGGGAATTCTTTAAAGCTGCCTTCCAAGGGAAATATGTTGGAACGAGTTATGTAGACGCCCGAAGGAAGGAATTTCTAAATCTTGTCCAATGGAGTAAGACAGTGGCAGCGTATGAAGCTGAGTTTTTACGTTTGAGTCGCTATGCTCGGACAATAGTGTCAATAGATCATGAACGATGTGTGCGATTTGAGGATGGGCTAAATGATGAGTAGAGGGTTCTGATTGCCCCACAACAAGTTAGAATTTTTCCACGCTTGTGGAGAAGGCCAAGATAGTCAAGAGGCTAAGAACTCGAACGTCGAAATGGGAAAGATTTAGAAACAAGAGAGAGACATGGCAATCGGGTTCTTCAAAGAGATTTGAGAAGAGGCCTCGGAATGATGAATCACTCATGGTAGAGCACCGTAACTAATAATCGAGGTTGAGATTGTCTTGAATGTGGAAAAAGGCATTACGGAGAGTCTTTGGAGGAAAGCAGCGCTTGTTACAAATGCGGTTCAATGGATCACCAAGATACAAATTGCCCTCGACATATGGATACGACTCAAGAAGTTCGTATCTTGATGCACAATCGACCGAGGTACTCCACGACCACCGAGAGGTCGTGGACCGGTCGTGGTGGTAATGGGCTGGACGTGGTCAAGGTGCACCGGTCGAGGCAATGGTCCTAGAGGAAACACGGATGCAAGATACCGGATTGGTCTATCTGATTAGACACCGCGAGGATGGCAATGCACCTGATGTAATAACTGGTACGTTCTTCATCTTCGATGTACCTGTTACTGCTTTAATAGATATTGGTTCTACCCATTCGTATGTTGCTAGCGCCATATCTGGAAACCTGAATCTAGAATCTAAAATTATCGATAGTGAGATGACAGTAATTAGTCCTTTAGGACAGTCGATAATTGTAAATAAACTGTTTAGAGACGTACCCTTAGAAATCCAAGAGGAGGTATTCTTGGCGAATTTGATGGAGTTGCCTTTCGGTGAGTTCGATCTTATTCTGGGCATGGATTGGTTGGTTAAACATTGGGCACATTTGGATTGTGCTGAAAAATGGATGTCAATAAGAACCTCGGATGATAAGGAAGTCATAATGATTGGTGAACGAAGGAACTACTTGGCGAACGTGGTATCAGCGTTGAAGGTAGAAAAGTTGGTGCGAAAAGGGTATGGAGCATTCCTAGCCTTTATTTGTGCTTTGGATGCCAAAGAGTTATCTGTGGATGATGTGAGAACGGTGAAGGAATTTCCAGATGTATTTCCCGAAGAACTTCGGTATACCTCGGATCGGAAGTAGAATTTGGTATCGAGCTTTTGCCGAAATGGCTCCGGTGTCCATTGCTCCTTATAGAATGGCACCAAGGAGTTAGCGAGCTTAAAGCTCAAATTCAAGAATTGTTGGATCGGGATTTATTCGACCGAGTGTGTCTCCGTGGGGAGCACCAATTTTGTTCGTGAAGAAGAAGGATGGATCGATGCGTATGTGCATTGATTACAGACAATTGAATAAATTGACGATCAAGAATAGGTATCCTCTGCCGAGAATTGATGACCTGTTTGATCAATTAAAGGGGCTTGATTTTCTCCAAAATTGATTTGAGATTGGGTTATCACCACTTAAGGTGAAAGAAGCGGATATTTATAAGACGGCATTTGAACTCGTTATGGACATTATGAGTTTGTAGTGATGCCGTTTGGATTAACCAATGCACCAGCCGCATTTATGGACATGATGAACCAAGTCTTTCAACCATATTTAGACCGGTTTGTGGTGGTATTCATAGATGACATTTTGGTTTATTCAAGAAACGATGAGGATCATGACACGCATTTGCGTATTGTATTCTGACTACTTCGAGATAAATAACTTTATGCCAAATTCAATAAATGCGAATTTTGGCTAAAGGAAGTGACTTTCTTGGGTCATGTTGTATCAGCTGAAGGAATAAGGGTAGATCCTCGGAAGATTGAGGCTGTACTAGATTGGAAACCACCAAAGTCGATAGTTGAAATTTTGAGTTTCTTAGGATTGGCTGGTTACTATAGACGCTTTGTTGAGGGGTTTTCGTTGATTGCTGCACCCCTAACTAAACTGTTGCGGAAGGGAGTTCCATATATTTGGACTGAAAAACAACAAGAAAGTTTCAAAAAATTGAAGAAGATTCTGACAGAAGCACCAGTTTTGATTCAGTCGGAGGCTGGAAAAGAATTTACTATTTATTGTGATGCGTCTCACACGGGTTTGGGTTGTGTGCTGATGCAAAATGGAAAGGTGGTGGCCTATGCTTCTCATCAATTGAGACCGCACGAAGTAAACTACCCTACTCATGATTTGGAGTTAGTTGCAGTGGTCTTTGCTTTAAAGATTTGGAGGCACTATCTCTACGGTGAGAAATCTATCATCTACACGGATCACAAGAGTCTTAAGTACCTCCTTACCCAAAAGGAGTTGAATTTGAGACAAAGAAGATGGGTGGAATTATTAAAGGACTATGATTTCTCAATTGAATATCATCTGGAAAGGCTAACGTGGTAGCCGAGGCGTTAAGTAAAAAGGCGATATCGATTTAAGAGCAATGTTTGCTCATTTAAGTTTGTATGAGGATGGTAGTTTGTTAGCAGAACTTCAGGTGAAGCCTCTGTGGTTGGAACAAATCAAGGAAAAGCAGACATCAGATAAAAAGTTGGGACTTTTATTTCAAAGAGTTGAAAGGGTGAAATAGAGGATTTTGGTATAAACATGAATGGAGTGCTGTGCTTTCGTGGAAGGGTTTGTATGCCTAAAGACTCAGAATTGAGACAAATGATTCTATGGGAGGCGCATAGTAGCCCTTATGCTATGCACCCCGGAGGAAATAAGATGTATCGAGATCTCCGTGAACAGTATTGGTGGCCAGGGTTAAAGCGTGAGATTTTTGAGTTTGTAGGAAAATGTTTGACTTGTCAGCAAGTGAAGGCAGAGCATCAATTACCGTCAGGTTTGTTACAACCGGTAAAGATTCCTCTTTGGAAATGGGAGCGGATAACTATGGATTTTGTTAGTGGGTTACCTTTAACACCTACTAAGAAAAATTTCGTATGGGTAGTAGTTGATCGTTTGATGAAGACTGCTCATTTTCTTCCGGTTCGTACGGATTATTCATTGCAAAAATTGGCAAAGTTGTATGTATCCGAAATCGTGAGGTTGCATGGGGTACCAGTGTCTATTATATCAGACAGGGATCCTAGATTTACATCACGATTTTGGAAAGCTCGCATGAAGCCTTGGGGACAAAGTTGAATTTCAGTACGGCTTTTCATCCTCGGTCGATGGTCGATCGGAAAGAGTAATTCGGATATTGGAAGACATGTTAAGGGATGTGTGATTGACTTGAGGGTAGTTGGGAGGATTTTCTACCATTGGCGAATTTGCGTATAACAATAGCTATCGATCTAGCATTGGATGGCACCTATGAGGCATTGTATGGTCGTAGGTGTCATACTCCTACTTGTTGGGTGAATTGGGTGAACAGCAGATGTTGGGTCCTAAGATGATATCTCAAAGCAGAGGATAAGGTAAAAGTTATTCGAGCACGGTTAAAGGAAGCCTCAGATAGATAGAAGTTGTATGCAGGCCTGAAGCGTAAGAATATCGAGTTTCTTTGTGGGAGACCAGTCTTCTGAAGGTCTCACCTTGGAAGAAAATTTTAGATTCGAAAGAAGGGCAAGTTGAGCCCTAGATACATCGGGCCATATCGTGTGATGAAGCGTGTTGGTCCGATGGCTTATCAAATTGAATTACCTCCGGAGTTGGGTCAAATTCATAATGTTTTCCATGTTTCCATCTTTGAGACGCTATAGATCGGATCCATCTCATATAGTACCGGTTGAGGAAGTGGAATTAAATTCGGACTTGTCTTTTGAAGAAGAACTAGTGGAAATTTTAGTCCGAGATGTTAATGTGCTAAGAAAGAAAACTGTGCCGTTGGTCAAAGTTTTATGGCGTAATCACGGAGCGGAGGAAGCTACGTGGGAGCCTGAGGAAGCTATTCGGTAGCAATATCCTCACCTCTTTTAATCAGGTAAATTTCGAGGACGAAATTTTATTTAAGAGGGGTAGAATTGTAACATCCTAAATAATTGAGTATCATTATGTTGCTAAATGTTGGTTCGGGTTACTTGGAGTTAGAATAAATATTATTATTTAAGTGTACTTTAGAGTAAAGAAATTAAATGACCTTAAGACTTAAATTAATTAAGTACTAAAAGATGGCATAAGTTGAGCTAGTAGTAAAGTGGAGTTGGCGCCATATGTATTACCATGAGGGAAGGAGTTCGAATCACCTAGCATGCAACTAGGAATTTTTATTTTTTGCTTTAGCTTGAGCATGTGTCGGCAAAGAGATAAGGCTAGGATGAGTTGGAATGTTTTATTTTGGTAAGAACACTAAGTATTTGGAAAGCTAAGGATAAGGGCTTGAAATGGGGATTGTGTTTCATCAACTTAAGGAAAAGGAGGAAAAAGGCTTAAGTGTAGGAAGGTGTTTTGAAACTTCCTAATGGCCATTTGACCATTGTATTTGGACTGCATTAAGGCTAAGGGGGTGGCGGTTTTGGTTGAGAGGATGGTAAGCTAGGATGATAGGAAAACCTTTTCATTTTGGTCATTTTGGCTTAAGCAAAGTGTTTATTTTCCTTTCATCTATCTTGCTCTCTAGCCGAATTTTACCAAACCCCTTGAGAAAGCTATAGCAATTTTCTTGTATCATTCTTTCTTTTGATCATTTGATCAATTCTTTGCCAACTATTCCCTAGTTCGAAACCATAAACACACCAAAAGACCATTCTTTTCTTTCTTCTTCACAAAACCGATTATACCATCCTTCCAAAAACCCAAATTCTTTTTCTTCTCTTTTCTTTCTCCTTTCTTTTTCTTTCTTTCTCTCTTTCTCTTTTGAAACCAAACCATACCATTCTATTTCCCTTTTCTTCATTTTTTTTTCTTCATTACAATTTTCTTCAATTTTATTTCATCCATGGTCGAATGCATTTTGCTCTTGTGACAAAATTTCTTCATTTTCTTTTACCACAATCGATTTCAAGAATCAAGGTAAGGAATTTTTCTTTTAAGGATTCTTATTCATTTAGTATAGTTAGTTATTAATCGATTTCATTTTAGGGACACAATCGCTCGATCGATTCTCGTGGAACGAAGACAAATCGTGGTAAGCCAAATCTAAAATCTTATAATCGTTAGTCATATTTCAATATTTATAGTCGGACTAATGATCGTACATCTTTAGAGACTTTCAAGATAGGGCAAAAAAGGCGATCCATAGTCTTGAAAAAGGCGGTTCGCAAATTCCCTAAATATAAGCGAAGGTCATTTGAGAATCGGGATTTTCCACGGGTTCTGGACCATCAACCGAGGAGAATCAATTATTTGAAGTAGTTCGTACTCCCGAGCCCTTGAACATTCGTGGATTCTCAGCGGGCAATGAATCAATAAATGAGGAGAAACCAAAAATAGAAGTCGTTCAAAATCAAAGGGGTAAGGATTTAGATCGAATACCAATAGTGTATTTTGATAAATGATAGTATTCTAATGGTTCAGTATTACGTTTAGGTGTTGTGGCGGGAAGGTTTAGTACTCACGATATCAAGGTGTGTAACTTCACACTTTTCTCGGGTTGGATGTCATTCGTGGTATTGAGTAAAATCGTAAAAACGACAAAATCGGTATAATATGAAATAATTGGTATTTTGGTGAAATTTCATGAAAATTGTTAAAAATGTGAAAATTATGAAAACGCCCTCGATGTGTAGGTAGTAAAATGAATACTAAATATCTCATGTGTAAATGGGCCAAAGATGTGTTAGATCGTAAAATGGGCCGATAAGTTTGCTAGTTAGTAAATGGGCCGAAAAATATGCTAGTTAGTAAAATGGGCCGAAATCTTGGATAGATAGTTAAATGGGCCGAAATCCCTGATAAATAATAAATGGGCCGAAATCTCTGCTAGATCGATAAATGGGCCGATATCTCATTAGATAGTAAATGGGCGAAATCTACATTAGATCGATAAATGGGCGAAATCTCGCTAAATTGTTAAATGGGCCAAAATCAATGCTAGATTGCTAAATGGGCGAAATTTTGCTAGATCGTTAAATGGGCCAAAGATGCTAAATAGTTATATGGAATAAATGATATATTGTATTATGGGCCTTAATAAAAACACGAAATATTGACTTATATATATTGGGCCTTTTGATAAAATCATCATATGTACATAGGCTATTTTGCATACATGTTGCATGGGTTGGGATTAACAATGAAGAGAAGAAAGGCACATTGCCAAAATCTAGTTCGGTGGCTTTGCCACAAAATAATTAAACAACTGATTGCCTCTAGTTAGGTGGCTATGCCACAAATATTTTAATGGCTCAATGCCTCTAGTTGGTGACTCTGTCACAATCTAGTTCCATGGCTCGCCACAAATATAAAATGGCTTAATGCCTACGATTGGTGTGATGGCGGGGTGGGTTGACTTGATCCCACAGGTGTGATGGTTGGTACTGGTGGTGTGTAGCGGATGGAAATTAGGTTTGGGTGGGAAATTTCATTTCGCATGCATTCCATTATTTATCTTGTTAATCTTGATAATGGGCTCAAGCCCAAAATTCATGACTTGATGATCTGCCCGATGGATTAAGTAAGTAAGTTATACATTGAGTTTCGAGTAACTCACACCTCAAATTTTTCCTCTCGGGTAATGGAAATTGATGTGGACTTGGCCGAGGATGACTTCGTGGAGGCCATCTCGCAAACATGGGTTTAAATAAACTTTGAAACTTTTTAATAAGTACTTTCCTTATTTTACTATTTTGGGTATAATGTAATAAGGCCTCTATTATTATTATTTTATGGTTTTTATGTGTGGATGGATTTCAATTATGTTTTGAATATTTTAATATGGGCTTATGTTTATCATATAAAATTTTATTAAAATATTTTGGGTTTTCAAACATACGAGATTCTTTAACTATTCTTATTTCCAAATACTTTGAACTCTTATAAAAAAATTACTTTAGAGTTTTTGATAATTAAAAATTAAATGACGAGATTTTCAACTTATGTTTCTCAAATACATCAAACTTAAAATTATTTCTCTTGTTTTTTTTTTAAACTCATATTTCAAAGGGTTTTGAAATACCGATTCATCTAAATTATTAAGATAGTTCGATCTATGTAACAAACCAAATCTCGTCTTAACACAAAGGCCGGGTTTGGGGTGTTACATTTAATGGTATCAGAGCTAGTTTCAAAAACTCGACTGTGGTTGGGTTCAATAAATAATTTCTGTATAAAATTATTTCAATTATGTTCTAAAAGATCAGTATGGCACCACAAGCATCCGGGAACAAGTCAAGTAAGTATTTATTACTTAATGATTATTATGATGATCATAGGAACACTCTAGAACTTCAAGTTTTAGATATTAAAAAAATCGTAGAGATTGAGACTATAGGATGTGTTGCGAAAAACAACTTAATCTCTCAAATCTCATAAAACACCGTTAATAAACACTAAAACATTTTTCTGATTCATAAAACTTGTAATCAGATTAAATCGAATTAGTCATCATGAGCACTAGAGGGCGTGGTCGTGGACGCGATAGACGTGGCCGTGGTAGAGGACGAGGTACTGCAATTGAAGTACCAAATCATATGCCGAAAATGGATGCACCTGCATCATTTGAGAGTGAGACGGGATCACGCGATCATATGGAAGAAGATAATGCTTTGACACAAGCGATGCTGCGAGTCCTAGAAAGGGTCGCTGGAACTAGAATTGGGCCAACAACTCGTGGGTCAATTTCGGAACGACTCAAGTCAAATAATGCAGAAGTTTTTAGAGGAGTTTCTAGTGTAGCTCCGAATGTGGCTGAATATTGGCTCGAAGTATGGAGCGGATTATGGATGATATGGAATGCCTTCGAAAGCGTAAACCGAAAGGAGCTGTGTCCTTGCTAAGAGGCGAGGCGTATCAATGGTGGCTTCTTGTTCGAGAAGGCAAGAAAGTCGCATGATTACTTGGGAATTCTTTAAAGCCGCCTTCCAAGGGAAATATGTTGGAGCGAGTTATGTAGATGCGAAGGAAGGAATTTCGAATCTTGTCCAAGGGAGTAAGGCGGTGGCGGCGATGAAGTCGTGAGTTTTACGTTTGAGTCGCTATGCTCGGACAATAGTGTCAGCAGATCATGAACGATGTGTGCGATTCGAGGATGGGCTAAATGATGAGTTGAGGGTTCGATTGCCCCACAACAAGTTAGAATTTTTCACACTTGTGGAGAAGGCCAAGATAGCGAAGAGGCTAAGAACTCGTAACGTCGAATCGGGAAAGATTTAGAAACAAGAGAGAGACATGGCGATCGGGTTCTTCAAAGAGATTTCAGAAGAGGCCTCGAAATGATGAATCAGCTCAAGGTAGAGCACCTGTAACTAATAATCGAGATCGAGATTGTGCTGAATGTGGAAAAAGGCATTCTAGAGAATGCTGGAGGAAAACGGGTGCTTGTTACAAATGCAGTTCAATGGATCACCAGTATAGAAATTGCCCTTGACGTATGGATACGACTCAGGAAGTTCGTAATACTGATGCACAGCTGACCAGAGGTACTCAACAGCCACCGAGAGGTCGTGGACCAGGTCGTGGTGGTAATGGGGCTGGACGTGGTCAAGGTGCACTGGGTCGAGGCAATGGTCCTAGAGAAAACACGGATGCAAGACAACCAGGACTGGTCTATGCAGTTAGACACCGCGAGGATGGCAATGCACCTGATGTAATAACTGGTACGTTCTTCATCTTCGATGTACCTGTTACTACTTTAATAGATATTGGTTCTACCCATTCGTATGTTGCTAGCGCCATATCTAGAAACTTGAATCTAGAATCTAAAATTACTGATAGTGAGATGACAGTAATTAGTCCTTTAGGACGGTCGGTAATTGTAAATAAACTGTTTAGAGACGTACCCTTAGAAATCCAAGAGGAGGTATTCTTGGCGAATTTGATGGAGTTGCCTTTCGGCGAGTTTGATCTTATTCTGGGCATGGATTGGTTGGTTAAACATCGGGCACATTTGGATTGTACTGAAAAATAGATGTCAATAAGAACCTCGGATGATAAGGAAGTCATAATGATTGGTGAACGAAGGAACTACTTGGCGAACATGGTATCAGCGTTGAAGGTAAAAAAGTTGGTGCGAAAAGGGTACGGAGCATTCCTAGCCTTTATTTGTGCTTTGGAAGCCAAAGAGTTATCTGTGGATGATGTGAGAACGGTGAAGGAATTTCAGATGTATTTCGAAGAACTTCGGTATACCTCGCATCGGAAGTAGAATTTGGTATCGAGCTTTTGCGGAGCAGCTCCGGTGTCCATTGCTCCTTATAGAATGGCACCAAGGAGTTGGCGAGCTTAAAGCTCAAATTCAAGAATTCTTGGATCGGGATTTATTCGACCGAGTGTGTCTCCGTGGGAGCACCAGTTTTGTTCGTGAAGAAGAAGGATGGATCGATGCGTATGTGCATTGATTACAGACAATTGAATAAATTGACGATCAAGAATAGGTATCCTCTGCCGATAATTGATGACCTGTTTGATCAATTAAAGGGAGCTTTCATTTTCTCCAAAATTGATCTGAGATCGGGTTATCACCAGCTTAAGGTGAAAGAAGCAGATATTTATAAGACGGCATTTCGAACTCGTTATGGACATTATGAGTTTATAGTGATGCCGTTTGGTTTAACCAATGCACCAGCTGCCTTTATGGACATGATGAACCGAGTCTTTCAACCATATTTAGACCGGTTTGTGGTGGTATTCATAGATGACATTTTGGTTTATTCAAGAAACGATGAGGATCATGACACGCATTTGCGTATTGTATTACAGCTACTTCGAGATAAACAACTTTATGCCAAATTTAGTAAATGCGAATTTTGGCTAAAGGAAGTGACTTTCTTGGGTCATGTTGTATCAGCTGAAGGAATAAGGGTAGATCCTCGGAAGATTGAGGCTGTACTAGATTGGAAACTACCAAAGTCGGTAGTTGAAATTCGGAGTTTCTTAGGATTGGCTGGTTACTATAGACGCTTTGTTGAGGGGTTTTCGTTGATTCTCGCACCCTAACTAAAATTGCGGAAGGGAGTTCCATATATTTGGGTGAAAACAACAAGAAAGTTTCAAAAAATTGAAGAAGATTCTGACTGAAGCACCAGTTTTGATTCACTGGAGGCTGGAAAAGAATTTACTATTTATTGTGATGCGTCTCACACGGGTTTGGGTTGTGTGCTGATGCAAAATGGAAAGGTGGTGGCCTATGCTTCTCATCCATTGAGACCGCATGAAGTAAACTACCCTACTCATGATTTGGAGTTAGCTGCAGTGGTCTTTGCTTTAGAGATTTGGAGGCACGATCTCTACGGTGAGAAATCTATCATCTACACGGATCACAAGAGTCTTAAGTACCTCCTTACCCAAAAGGAGTTGAATTTGAGACAAAGAAGATGGGTGGAATTATTAAAGGACTATGATTTCTCAATTGAATATCATCTGGAAAGGCTAACGTGGTAGCCGACGCGTTAAGTCGTAAAGGCGATATCGATTTAAGAGCAATGTTTGCTCATTTAAGTTTGTATGAGGATGGTAGTTTGTTAGCAGAACTTCAGGTGAAGCCTCTGTGGTTGGAACAAATCAAGGAAAAGCAGACATCAGATAAAAAGTTGGGACTTTTATTTCAGCAGGTTGAAAGGGGTGAAATAGAGGATTTTGGTATAAACGTGAATGGAGTGTTGTGCTTTCGTGGAAGGGTTTGTATGCCTAAAGACTCAGAATTGAGACAAATGATTCTACGGGAGGCGCATAGTAGCCCTTATGCTATGCACCCCAGAGGAAGTAAGATGTATCGAGATCTCCGTGAACAGTATTGGTGGCCAGGGTTAAAACGTGAGATTTCTAAGTTTGTAGGAAAATGTTTGACTTGTCAGCAAGTGAAGGTAGAGCATCAATTACCGTCAGGATTGTTACAACTGGTAAAGATTCCTCTTTGGAAATGGGAGCGGATAACTATGGATTTTGTTAGTTGGTTACCTTTAACACCTACTAAGAAAAATTCTGTATGGGTAGTAGTTGATCATTTGACGAAGACTGCTCATTTTCTTTCGGTTCGTACGGATTATTCATTGCAAAAATTGGCAAAGATCTGTATGTATCCGAAATCGTGAGGTTGCATGGGGTACCAATGTCTATAATATCAGACAGGGATCCTAGATTTACATCACGATTTTGGAAAGCTCTGCATGAAGCCTTGGGGACAAAGTTGAATTTTAGTACGGCTTTTCATCCTCAGTCTAATGGTCAGTCAGAAAGAGTAATTCAGATATTGGAAGACATGTTAAGGGGATGTGTGATCGACTTCAGGGGTAGTTGGGAGGATTTTCTACCATTGGCAGAATTTACGTATAATAATAGCTATCAGTCTAGCATTCAGATGGCACCCTATGAGGCATTGTATGGTCGTAGGTGTCGTACTCCTCCTTGTTGGACTGAATTGGGCGAACGGTAGATGTTGGGTCCTGAGATGATATCTGAAACAGAGGATAAGGTAAAAGTTATTCGAGCACGGTTAAAGGAAGCCTCAGATAGACAGAAGTCGTATGCAGACCTGAAGCGTAAGGATATCGAGTTTGCTGTGGGAGACCAGGTCTTTCTGAAGGTCTCACCTTGGAAGAAAATTTTCAGATTCGGAAAGAAGGGCAAGTTGAGCCCTAGATACATCGGGCCATATCGTGTGATGAAGCGTGTTGGTCCAGTGGCTTATCAAATTGAATTACCTCCGGAGTTGGGTCAAATTCATAATGTTTTCCATGTTTCCATGCTGAGATGCTATAGATCGGATCCATCTCATATAGTACCGATTGAGGAAGTGGAATTAAATTTAGACTTGTCTTTTGAAGAAGAACCAGTAGAAATTTTAGATTAGGATGTTAAGGTGCTAAGAAAGAAGGCTGTGCCGTTGGTCAAAGTTTTATGGCGTAATCACGGAGCGAAGGAAGCTACGTGGGAGCCTGAGGAAGCTATTCGACAGCAATATCCTCACCTCTTTTAATCAGGTAAATTTTGAGGATGAAATTTTATTTAAGAGGGGTAGAATTGTAACATCCTAAATAATTGAGTATCATTATGTTGCTAAATGTTGGTTCGGGTTACTTGAAGTTAGAATAAATATTATTATTTAAGTGTACTTTAGAGTAAAGAAATTAAATGACCTTAAGACTTAAATTAATTAAGTACTAAAAGATGGCATAAGTTGAGCTAGTAGTAAAGTGGAGTTGGCGCCATATGTATTACCATGAGGAAGGAGTTCAAATCACCTAGCATGCAACTAGGAATTTTATTTTTTGCTTTAGCTTGAGCATGTGTCGGCAAAGAGATAAGGCTAGGATGAGTTGGAATGTTTTATTTTGGTAAGAACACTAAGTATTTGGAAAGCAAAGGATAAGGGCTTGAAATGGGGATTGTGTTTCATCAACTTAAGGAAAAGGAGGGAAAAAGGCTTAAGTGTAGGAAGGTGTTTTGAAACTTCCTAATGGCCATTTGACCATTGTATTTGGACGACATTGAGGCTAAGGGAGGTGGCGATTTTGGTTGAGAGGATGGTAAGCTAGGATGATAGGAAAACCTTTTCATTTTGGTCATTTTGGCTTAAGCAAAGTGTTTATTTTCCTTTCATCTATCTTGCTCTCTAGCCAAATTTTACCAAACCCTTGAGAAAGCTATAGCAATTTTCTTGTATCATTCTTTCTTTTGATCATTTGATCAATTCTTTGCCAACTTCCCTAGTGCCGAAACCATAAACACACCAAAAGACCATTCTTTTCTTTCTTCTTCACAAAACCGATTATACCATCCTTCCAAAACCCAAATTCTTTTCTTCTCTTTTCTTTCTCCTTTCTTTTCTTTCTTTCTCTCTTTCTCTTTCGAAACCGAACCATACCATTCTATTTCCCTTTTCTTTATTTTTTTTTCTTCATTACAATTTTCTTCAATTTTATTTCATCCATGGCCGAATGCACTTTGCTCTGGTGACAAATTTCTTCATTTGCTTTTACCACAATCGATTTCAAGAATCAAGGTAAGGAATTTTTCTTTTAAGGATTCTTATTCATTTAGTATAGTTAGTTATTAATCGATTTCGTTTTAGGGACACAATCGCTTTATCGTTTCTCGAGGGACGAAGATAAATCGTGGTAAGCTAAATCCCAAAGCTTGCAAATCGTTGGCCATATTTCAATATTTACAGCCGGACTAATGATCGTATATCTTTAGAGACTTTCAAAATAGAGGCGAAAAAGGCGGTCCATAGCCTTGAAAAAGGCGGTTCGCAAATTCCCTAATTATAAATGAAGGGTTTTTAGAGAATTCAGGATTTTCCACGGGTTGTGGACCATCAACCGAGGAGAATCAATTATTTGAAGTAGTTCGTACTCTCGAGCCCTTATGCGTTCGTGGATTCTCGTGAACAACGAATCAATAAACGAGGAGAAACCAAAAATAGAAGTGGTTCAAAATCAAAGGGGTAAGGATTTAGATCAAATACCAATAGTGTATTTTTGATAAATGATAGTATTCTAATGGTTCGTATTACGTTTAGGTGTTGACGAGCGGGAAGGTTTAGTACTCACGATATCAAGGTGTGTAACTTCACACTTTTCTCGGGTTGGATGTCATTCGTGGTATTGAGTAAAATCGTAAAAATGACAAAATCGGTATAATACGAAATAATTGGTATTTTGGTGAAATTTCATGAAAATGGTTAAAAATGTGAAAATTACGAAAATGCCCTCGATGAGTAGATGGTAAAATGTATATTAAATGTCTCGTGTGTAAATGGGCCAAAGATGTGTTAGATCGTAAAATGGGCCGATAAGTTTGCTAGTTAGTAAATGGGCGATAAATATGCTAGTTAGTAAAATGGGTCAAATCTTTAATAGATAGTTAAATGGGCCAAAATCACGATAAATAGTAAATGTGGCCGATAAATAGTAAATGGGCCAAAATTGCTAGATTGTTAAATGGATGATATCTCGATAAATAGTAAATGGGCGAAATCTCGCTAGATGATAAATGGGCCGTAATCTCATTAGATCGATAAATGGGCCAAAATCCCGCTAAATTGTTAAATGGGCCGAACTCTTTGCTAGTTCGTTAATTGGGCCTAAGATGCTAAATTGCTAAATGGGCTAAATGATATATTGTATTATGGGCCTTAATAAAAACCTGAAATATTGACTTATATATATTGAGCCTTTTTGATAAAATCATCATATGTACATAGGCTATTTTGCATACATGTTGCATGGGTTGGGATTAACAATGAAGAGAAGAAAGGCCTGTTGCCAAAATCTAGTTCGGTGGCTTTGCCACAAAATAATTAAACGGCTGATTGCCTCTAGTTCGGTGGCTATGCCACAAATATTTTAATGGCTCAATGCCTCTAGTTCGGTGACTCTGTCACAATCTAGTTCGGTGGCTCTGCCACAAATATAAAATGGCTAAATGCCTATGATTGGTGTGTTGGCGGGGTGGGTTGACTTGATCCCCACAGGTGTGATGGTTGGTACGGGTGGTGTGTAGCGGATGGAAATTAGGTTTGGGTGGGAAATTTCTTTTTCGCATGCATTCCATTATTTATCTTGTTAATCTTGATAATGGGCTCAAGCCCAAAATTATGACTTGATGATCGCCCGATGGATTAAGTAAGTAAGTTATACATCGAGTTCGAGTAACTCACACCCTCAAATTTTTCCTCTCAGGTAATGGAAATTGATGTGGACTTGGGCCGAGGATGACTTCGTAGAGGCCATACTGCAAACATGGGTTTAAATAAACTTTGAAACTTATTAATAAGTACTTTCCTTATTTTACTATTTTGGGTATAATGTAATAAGGCCTCTATTATTATTATTTTATGGTTTTTATGTGTGGATGGATTTCAATTAAGTTTTGGATATTTTAAAATGGGCTTATGTTTATCATATAATATTTTATTAAAATATTTTGGGTTTTCAAACATACGAGATTCTTTAACTATTCTTATTTCCAAATACTTTGAACTCTTATAAAAAATTACTTTAGAGTTTTGATAATTAAAATTAAATGACGAGATTTTCAACTTATGTTTCTCAAATACATCAAACTTAAAATTATTTCTCTTGTTTTTTTTATTAAACTCAAATTTCAAAGGGTTTTGAAATACCGATTCATCTAAATTATTAAGATAGTTCGATCTATGTAACAAACCAAATCTCGTCTTAATGCAAAGGCCGGGTTTGGGGTGTTACAGTATAAACATGAAAAGAAAGGATTAAAAGCACCTTTTTACATAAATCAAGGGCTAAATCATCCAAAAGCCTATTAAATATGGGGTTAAAATATGTTACTTTTATGGTTTATCAAATACCCCCACACTTAGGCTTTTGCTTGTCCTCAAGCAAAATTCTCAACTTTACGATTAAAACGAACTTTCTATAATTCATAATTCCTATTGACAATGTCTCATCATAATTCATAAATAATTTATACATGGATAATTCAACTCAAAGAACCCTAAAGATTCAATTACGATAAGTCATACCTTTATAGTATGAAAACATAGGTGTCTCCCCTTATCTAAGTGACTATCTTTAATTCAAAATCGACAAGAACTAACATCCTCACTAAAGATTCACTCAAATCACTCGAAGGTGTTTAAGGTTCAAGAATAAGCACTCTAAGTCGAACCTGAAAAGTTAATCCCATAGGCTTGCCTGAAAATCAAATCTCCACCACTGTATATGAGATGATACACAGATCAAAAGGTCTTTAATCAGGGTTGTAATGGGGCTAAGGTTAAGGGTGTGGATACAGGCTGGATTAGAGGTTTAGAATCGAGACTGACTTGACAAATTGCCTAACTAGAAACACTAAACTAAATATGAATATTTACTTCGAACGCAAACTAATAATACCACTATAGATAATTACTATATAATAACGAATATTTTCATTACTTAAAATTTTATAATACTTTAATACGAGCTTTTTCTTCAACAAATGGAGTTTAAAGGCTCTAAGCTCTTTTATTATACTACTAATATTGAGTATACTTGGATTATTATTATTTTTTTAAGAACAAACTAAAATAAACATAATAGAAGGATCTTTGGTGATTGAAATAACCTATTTTGGCAATTGATCAAATCAATTCTCGATAGAGGGGTAGTCAAAGGAATGTTGATAACAAATACAAAGGGATTTTGGGTTAATATTAGTGGGTGAGTCAATAAAAAGGTTGTTAGGATTCAGTGGGGTTCACTAGGGGTTAATTTGTATGGGTATGCTTTTTTTTAGTGGAGTGAATGGGTTAAAACCTAAGTGCCTTTATCATCTCAGTGTATCAAATCATTAATGTGGTCTCGACATGCATAAACGAGGCAAGTTCTAGAATAACAGTTCAAAGTTGACACACTCATAATCAATTAAAGGGAGCACGAAAAAGGGTATATGCTTTATAAGGCTCAAAATCTCACAAAAAATTATGGGTGTTTTGACATCAATCCTTATAAATTTTGAACTTCAAGGTGATACTCAAATTAGGTTCAACAACCTATCAATTTTAATTTTTAGAAAATAGACTTATCATGCTCGATTCTCTAATATTCTTCAAATTTAATCATCAATGCACAATTAACTAAGACTTATTCTAAAACATATCGATAAAAATCATAAATTATTAGAAATTTCACTCTAATTAATAATATGAGAAAAATACTTAAGATCAAGACTAATTTTAGGGTTTTGAGAATTATGCAAAAAGTTAGGCACTATTACCCCCACACTTAAGATGTACATTGCCCTCAATGTACAAAGATAGATAATGATAATTAGGTGCCAAATCAAAAAGATAAGTGGGGAAAGTAATACTACCTAAAATCTGGATGATCCTTGGCGTCTTTAGTGGCGATGATGGTGTTTTCTATGGGCCTGGGGGAGTGGCTATTGAAAAGCAATTTGCTAGATGAAGAAATAGGGTAGCCTGTGAAGATATAGCCAAGAGATCTAGAGAAATAATAATACTATACTAATAATATAATTAAAGATTAAGGAAATAAAATGAAGGAGACTAAGAAGAAAACTGAAATTAAAAGAAAATACTAATAGACTAAGGAATCCTTATTGTTGGATGGTTCGCGAGGTGGACGTAACCTCGAAGGCTGTGGTGCGTCATTCCCAAACAGCCTTTAGAACCTAAAACCAAGTAACTAATATGAAATAAATTAAATTAAGTAGGATATAAGTAAAGATAAGGAAAATAAAAGAGACGAGAAAAGAAAAATAGAACCGAAAAGGTTTTCGAGACCTTTGGCGTGTCAATTAAGTGAAGCTACCGGCATGAACTCATGTTTAGGTCTCCTCTAAGGAGATGATGCTGACCTTCTTACGTTTCTTCGGCATGATCTTTGTGTTGCTCAAGAGTCTTGGACCTTTTCCATGAACAGAGAGAAAAATTTGCAAGAAAGAAAAGGGAGAAGGGAGATAGAGGAGAGGGGAAAGCTATGGGGATTTAAATAAAATTTTCAAATCTAGTATGTTCCCACGCCTGTGTGCCGAGGGTGTGTCGATTCACACTGCCGCTTCACACGGCCGTGTTGAGGAGTGTGTTATTCTTCCACGCCCATTTGTTGATGGACACGCCCTTTTCTAAAAATCCAGTATAGGAGCACGGGTGGAATGCACGGGTGTGGTCTGCCCATGCTCAATAAGTCAGTATCTTAGCACAGTTGTGAGACACGGCCGTGCTATTTTTGTCAGTGCCGTGTTGTGAGTGGTTGGATCCGTGACGTTGGGGGTGGTTGGACTGACTTGGATGGCTCTGCTCTGTTAGTGTGATGGTTCCGGTGGTCCACACGGCCACGGGCATGACCATGTGTAAGGCTGTGTGGCCTGGAAACCTGTATCTTTATTTTAAATGTGGAAAGAGACAAGAGAAGAAAATAAAATAAAAAATAATTTTTTAAAAAAATAAAAAGTGTTAGTGCTTGGGTTGCCTCCCGAGAAGCGCTCGTTTATAGTCTTAAGCTAGACTGTCCTAGACCTTGAAGATTTTAGGGAGGTTTAAAGGTTTGAATATTTTCCCTCTTACTGACAGTTTTATTTTCGTGGCAAAGTTTAGGTCGAGAAGCGTTTACCTTGAAATTACTAAACATTGGATTGCTTACCTCGACTATTTCGTGTGGGAAAACATCGTGTACCTGAAGGAGTATTTCTTCCTTTTTCTTCAATTCTGTTGAACTGATGTAAGGACCAGCTTTGTCTAACAGCACCTGGTCTCCTATTTTAAAGTGATTTGATGTCCCTATGAAGCTCTTCTGGTGGTTCTTTAGGTTTTACTTTGTGTGGATCAAGCTTTCCTTTGGTGTGTATCTTCTGCTCTTCTAATTTTTCGGTCTTCTGGTTTTGTTTCTAGTGTGATTCTTCTGTGACTACTTGAGGACTATGAGTTGGCTCAGCTTTGATGCTTTGTGATGTTTCCTGCGATGAAGTTTGAACAATTTGATTATCTATTGAAACGGCTTTCTTACCTTCATCTTCTGTTGTTTTGGCTGAGTCGAGAGCTTGAGGATTGACCGATTCATCTCCTACACGAAGTATGAGTTCTCCTGTGGCAACGTCAATTTTAGTCTTGGTGCAACACCCTAAATTAGGGGTTGTTAAAATTTAATTAATTTCCCTTGTGTGCTTGAAGAAATAAAGAGTATGATTTTATTTTGCATGATTTAGGGTCTAAAAATAACTCGAGCTAGGCCTGACCCAGTATTTAAAATTTATTATTAAGTGTGTAAAAGGAAGAAGCTAGGTTAGTTAGGGCTTTAATAAAAATTTTGGGTGAGTTATGGCACAAAGGATGGGCTTGGTATAAGTGGCGTGGTGCGCCTAAGGGTTTGCTAGGGGTTTTGGGTTCGATCCGCAGAAGTAACAAGGGGAATTGTTTTTTTTTTTGTCTTTTGGGGCGTTAATTGAAGCGCCCAGGTAAGAAAGGCTTTAAATAAATTTTGAGTAAGGATCGGACATGAAAGGCAGGTGGGCGGAGTGACTGAGGCGCCACTTAAAGAGGCTTTGGCAAAAGGGACTCGGGTTCGAGTCATGGTAGGCGCAATGAGTTTGTTTTTTTAGGCTTTGGCGTTGAAAGGAAAAAGGGCCCAGTTATAAAGGCTTTATAAATAAATGGAGAGGGGATTTGACACGAAAGTCGGGTTGGAAGAGTTGGTTTGGGGCGCTTAAAGAAATTTGCTAGTCTTCTTTGGAGGATCTTGGTTGAATCAAAGCAAAGAGACTTTGATTTTATTTTCTTTTTTCTTCCTTGTAGTTGGCGTATAAAGGAGAGTTTGGTTCAAATTTGGACTCTAATTTTGATAGTGATAAGGCTTATTTTTACGCTAATATTCATTTGGAAGAGGGGAGTTTTAGTGTTTTATTTACTATTAATTGTTGAGGGATTAGGAGATTAAAAGGATGATAAAGCTAGATTTAATTGTGATAATTCAAGGCTAAAAATTATCACAAAATAGAGGGTGTTTGTTGAAACTAGGACACCTTGGGGCTGTCCATATTTTGATTTTTGCTACAGTAAAGAAGTGTCAAAAAAACTCCAAACAACTCTTTTCTTTTCTCTCTTCTTGGTCTTTGAAATCTCCTTAAACCATAGCCAAAATTGTTCAAAATTTCCAGTTTTTCTTGTACCTTTATAGCGAATCTACTTCCTCTTTTAAGAGGAAAATTCCAGCCCTTTTCCTCTTATGATTAGCTGATTTCCTCTAAGGTAAGCTCTTTGTTAGGTTCTTTTCTTTTCATTGAAATAGTCAAACCCCTCACAACACCAAGTGGTGCTAATGTGGAGTTTAAGGCTGAAACAATCATTAAGGTAAGGATAATCACCTCTTTTTGGATCTAAGGTTATGGCGAATGGCTAAGAATCCTATTAACTTGTTTAAACCAATGTAGGGAAGCTTTGGATTTATTTTCCAAGGTGAGTTGGTAAGCACATTGACCAAGGGCCTTTCAATTAAAAAGTTTATGTTAAATGCCAAAACTAACATGTGCCATGAATTTAGGACTAATTTAGGCTTGATTTGATTGGAAATCAAATCCATTCAAGGTAAGGCCATAAAAGAGCCTCTGATATTACTTGGTTTGGCCGAATAGGCCTAAGTCCCTCACCATGCTTTTTGGTCGATTATAGGACAAGAGATCGAGTGACATAGATCGGATCTTCGGGATCTAGGAATTCCGATAGAAACTGGTGTGTAAACTCTTTACACACTTTATTAATAAACTTGCTATATTATTACCTTGTGTATAAATTTTAGTAGTGATCTATGATATGCTTGTGGGCTTAAACATGGATTCTGGGTAAGTCCCCTAAATTTGTGATTTTTGATATAGGATTTGCATGCCATCACATGATGTTAAATGCTATGATATGATATATGAAATTGATGTAAAAGCACGTGATGGTGGGGTTGAATGAGAGGAGGGAGAAGTGATATTCGTGTCGACGGACACCAGTGGTTTGGTACCACATTTTGTGACTACGGTCACCAGAGGTTTGGCACTTCCAAAGGTTTGGCACCTCATAGCGTCTCGTCCCAGTGGCTTAGCACCACAGTGGGTTGGCCCCACGGATTATATTATGGGATCGACGCCAGTGATTTGGTATCACACGTGGGTTGGCCCCACCAGTGGTTTTGACCACACTTGATTATTTGTGACCTATGGTCATCAGTGGTTTTGACCACACGATGGGTTGGCCCCATCATTTAATTTGTGACTTTAAGTCACCAGTGGTTTGGCACCACCAGTGGTTTGGTACCACACGGGGTAGAGAAAGGTGTTTTGGATGGTTAGGTTGGGTTGCATGTGCATGCTTATTAATAACTTGTGTATGAGTTACTTTACTTGGGTGGGGATTTACACATCGAGTCTTGGTGACTCACCCCTTCCTTTAACATTTTTAGGATGAGCGGATAAGCGGAGATGGGTAGGAGAGGACTAGAGGCGGCTATGCTTATCATTGGATTTAAATTTGTTAACGTTAAGTTTAATTATTTATTTTCTAAGTATTTTTAATTTGGGATGTAATAAGGCCGTTATTATTATTTTGGATGTTTATTTTACTTTTATTTTACTTATAAGGTATTACAAATGAAATTTACAAATGTTAAAGTAAACCGGGTAAAAATAACCTGTTTCTCCAACTTAATAACTTTTACGAGTTTTCAAAGACGTTACCATCGGGTAACCAAAAATAAACTTAGTCAACTACAACTTTTTAAAATATACATGATCAACTGTTTTCAAAAGGGTTTATAAAGCCAACTGTATTTATAAAAAGGCCCAATTGAGTTTTCAAACTCCGTTTTAATATCTTAATCAAATTTTATCAAATTTTTTCCAAATTTTCAAATTGGCCCAAAATATTTTACTCAATAACATACCAGATCCGGTCAAGACTCATGGGCCAAGTTTGGGGTGTTACAAATTGGTATCAGAGCCCAGTTTAAAACTCAGCTGTGGGGGGCCTAAGGCCCAAAATGTTTGGTTTTTGGATAGTAGGCCTTATTATAATGTTTGAGAAATTGTTTTGGCTTGAACAGCATGGCACCAAGTCTCCGGCACCTATTCGCCCAGGTAAGTACATCTATCAATTTTTGTGAATTCCTTTGATGAGGGGTAGAAGGGTAAATTGGGAACGTAGACTATTAGAATAGAGATTATTGAACCCTAGGGTTAGCATACCTCAACTATGCATAAGATTTAATAATTTCCTAAACAACCCTGTGAGTAGTCACTAAGCAAAGGATGTGGCAATCGTTATACACATGTCTCAGGATTGGATTCGATTGGGGCACGGTATTTAAGCGATCCTCGTGACTCACCTCCTACTCACTCGAATCTTACAGTGCGTAGTAATCTGTTCATCCTAATTTGAGACGACGAGCTCACAGGCTAAACTTAATAATTAAAACCGAAAGGGACTAGCCGTTTTTTTTAAAACCTTATTTTAAGATAAAAAAATGACCAAAATACCCTCAATTTGAAAAATGACCAAAATACCCTAGCTTGTAAATTACTAAAATACCCTCCGAATGAAAAATTTTCAAATGGAAAATTTTCAGAATACCTTTCTTTTGTGAAATCACTTAGAAACCAAATTTTTGGAAATCATTTTGTGAAAATGCCCTGATTTTGTGAAATTACTAAAATGCCTTTAGGGGGTAAAATTATGAAAACACCCTTGAATCATGAATTTCCAAAATACCCACGATTTTAATCAAAAATTTCATCACATAAAAAGTGCTTAAAAACCTTAAATTTCAAAAACGTCATGATTTGATAAAATTTCAAAATTGCCCCTAACCTACAAAATTACCAAAATACCCCTGACCTTCGAAATTTTGCAACATCACTATTTTGTAAAATACAATTATCAAAAAGAGCCCTCAAAGATTTACAACCTTTGAAATACCCTGATTTCTTAAAAAAATTTACAAATTCACCCCGCTTTGTGAAAAAATATCGAAATGCCCCTGAGTTTCAAAATTTCTGA
The DNA here is from genome assembly GCA_025506655.1 of Gossypium rotundifolium. Taxonomy (NCBI): domain Eukaryota; kingdom Viridiplantae; phylum Streptophyta; class Magnoliopsida; order Malvales; family Malvaceae; genus Gossypium; species Gossypium rotundifolium. Next base: position 114,907,660 of record CP106732.1, on the reverse strand, counting down.
AAGACCCCTAGATTTTAAAATTTTTAAAAAAAACCCGAGAATTTAAGAGTTCCAAAATAAATATTGACAAAATCATCCGAGAACCTATATTTTTGAAAAATTACAAAAATACCCCTGTAGGACAAATTACGAAAATACCCTTGGGTAGTGGAAAAATAATCACCATGAAAACTACAACGTCTCTTTGAATGAATGAATGAATGGAAAATGTGTGCATGTATGAATACGAAAGAACCACTCCTAAATTCCTTGTCATAAAATTTCTTCGAGTAATCAAGTGAAACAAAAGTACTAATTCATAAAAAACTTCTTAAATCAGATTAAAGCGCATCGTTAGATATGAGTTCTAGAGGACGTGGTCGTCAAGGACGTGGTAGAGAATGTGCCTAGGAAGTAAGATAGTTTTATTAAGATCAGAGTGCGCAGCATAAGCGTAGCGCGGTGAGTTAAGATGTACAACTATTCGTTAGTAAGTAATTTCGAGGACGAAATTATTTTTAAGGGGGGTAGAATTGTAACACCCTAAATTAGGGGTTGTTAAAATTTAATTAATTTCCCTTGTGTGCTTGAAGAAATAAAGAGTATGATTTTATTTTGCATGATTTAGGGTCTAAAAATAACTCGAGCTAGGTCTGACCCAGTATTTAAAATTTATTATTAAGTGTGTAAAAGGAAGAAGCTAGGTTAGTTAGGGCTTTAATAAAAATTTTGGGTGAGTTATGGCGCAAAGGATGGGCTTGGTATAAGTGGCGTGGTGCGCCTAAGGGTTTGCTAGGGTTTTGGGTTCGATCCATGTAGTAACAAGGGAATTGTTTTTTTTGTCTTTTGGGGCGTTAAAGGAAGGGCCCAGGAAAGAAAGGCTTTAAATAATTTTTGAGTAAGGATCGGACATGAAAGGCAGGTGGGCGGAGTGGCTGAGGCGCCACTTAAAGAGGCTTTGGCAAAAGGGACTCGGGTTCGAGTCATGGTAGGCGCAATGAGTTTGTTTTTTTAGGCTTTGGCGTTGAAAGGAAAAAGGGCCCAGTTATAAAGGCTTTATAAATAAATGGAGAGGGGATTTGACACGAAAGTCAGGTTGGAAGAGTTGGTTTGGGGTGCTTAAAGAGGGGTTCTTTTCTCTTCTTTGGAGGATGTTGGTTCGAATCAAAGCAAAGAAGACTTTGATTTTATTTTCTTTTTCTTCCTTGTAGTGGCGTATAAAGGAGAGTTTGGTTCAATTTTGGACTCTAATTTTGATAGTGATAAGGCTTATTTTTACGCTAATATTAATTTGGAAGAGGGGAGTTTTAGTGTTTTATTTACTATTAATTGTTGAGGGGATTAGGAGATTAAAAGGATGATAAAAGCTAGATTTAATTGTGATAATTCAAGGCTGAAAATTATCACAAAATAGAGGGTGTTTGTTGAAACTAGGACACCTTGGGGCTGTCCATATTTTGATTTTTGCTACAGCAAAGAAGTGTCAAAAAAACTCCAGCAACTCTTTTCTTTTCCTCTCTTCTTGGTGCTGTCGAAATCTCCCTTAAACCATAGCCAAAATTGTTCAAAAATTTCCAGTTTTTCTTGTACCTTTATAGCCGAATCTACTTCCTCTTTTAAGAGGAAAATTCCAGCCCCTTTTCCTCTTATGATTAGCTGATTTCCTATAAGGTAAGCTACTGTTCGGTTCTTTTCTTTTCATTGGAAACAGTCAAACCCCCCTCACAACACCAAGTAGTGCTGATTTGTGGAGTTTAAGGGCTGAAATAATCATTAAGGTAAGGGATAATCACCTCTTTTTGGATCTAAGGTTATGGCCGAATGGCCTATGAATCCTATTAACTTGTTTAAACCGATTGTAGGGAAGCTTTCGGGATTTATTTTCCAAGGTGAGTTTGTAAGCACATTCGGCCAAGGGCCTTTCAATTAAAAAGTTTATGTTAAATGCCAAAACTAACATGTGCCATGAATTAAGGACTAATTTAGGCTTCGGGATTTGATTGGAAATCAAATCCGTTCAAGGTAAGGCCATAAAAGAGCCTCTGATATTACTTGGTTTGGTCGAATAGGCCTAAGTCCCTCACCATGCTTTTTGGTCGATTATAGGACAAGAGATCTAGCGACGTAGATCGGATCTTCGGGATCTAGGAATTCCTGTAGAAACAGGTTTGTAAACTCTTTACACACTTTATTAATAAACTTGCTATATTATTACCTTGTGTATAAATTTTAGTAGTGATCTATGATATGCTTGTGGGCTTAAACATGGATTCCGGGTAAGTCCCCTAAATTTGTGATTTTTGATATAGGATTTGCATGCCATCACATGATGTTAAATGCTATGATATGATATATGAAATTGATGTAAAAGCACGTGATGGTGGGGTTGAATGAGAGGAGGGGGAAGTGATATTCATGTCGACGGACACCAGTGGTTTGGTACCACATTTCGTGACTACGGTCACCAGAGGTTTGGCACCTCCAGAGGTTTGGCACCTCATAGTGTCTCGTCCCAGTGGCTTAGCACCACAGTGGGTTGGCCCCACGGATTATATTATGGGATCGACGCCAGTGATTTGGTATCACACGTGGGTTGGCCCCACCAGTGGTTTTGACCACACTTGATTATTTGTGACCTATGGTCATCAGTGGTTTTGACCACACGATGGGTTGGCCCCATCATTTAATTTGTGACTTTAAGTCACCAGTGGTTTGGCACCACCAGTGGTTTGGTACCACACGGGGTAGAGAAAGGTGTTTTGGATGGTTAGGTTGGGTTGCATGTGCATGCTTATTAATGACTTGTGTATGAGTTACTTTACCGGGTGGGGGATTTACACACTGAGTCTTGGTGACTCACCCCCTTCCCTTAACATTTTGCAGATGAGCAGATAGCGGAGATGGAGCCGGAGAGGACTCGAGGCGGCCATGCTTATCGTTGGATTTAAATTTGTTAACGTTAAGTTTAATTATTTATTTTCTATGTATTTTTAATTTGGGATGTAATAAGGCCATTATTATTATTTTGGATGTTTATTTTACTTTTATTTTATTATAAGGTATTACAAATGAAATTTACAAATGCTAAAGTAAACCGGGTAAAAATAACCTGTTTCTCCAACTTAATAACTTTTACGAGTTTTCAAAGATGTTACCATCGGGTAACCAAAAATAAACTTAGTCAACTACAACTTTTTAAAATATACATGATCAACTATTTTCAAAAGGGTTTATAAAGCCCAACTGTATTTATAAAAAGGCCCAATTGAGTTTTCAAACTCCGTTTTAATACCTTAATCAAATTTTATCAAATTTTTTCCAAATTTTCAAATTGGCCCAAAATATTTTACCCAGTAACATACCAGATCTGGTCAGGACTCATGGGTCGGGTTTGGGGTGTTACACTTGGCCGTTGCAAGAAAAGGTCTTCCTAAAATTAAAGGGATTAAATTTCCCTCATCCATGTCTAAAACAACAAAATCTAATGGGAAAACAAATTTATCGATTTTTACTAAAACGTCTTCAATAATGCCCCTAGGAATTCTAACGGTTTTATCAGCTAGTTGAATACTCATCCTAGTTTGTCTGGGCTTCCCTAGACTTCGTCGTTTAAACAGTGCATAAGGCATGACATTTATACTTGCCCCCAAATCGGCTAACGCATTATCAATAGTTAAAGTACAAATTAAACATGGAATCGTAAAACTCCCTGGATCTTTTAGTTTCTGTAGTAGCCTATTCTGTAGCATTGCTGAGCATGTTGCGTTAAGTTCTACGTGGTGCTCTTCATCTATTTTGCATTTATTTGTCAAGAGCCGTCTTAAAAATCTCCTTGAGTTGGGCGTCTAAAAAAGAGCTTCAAAAAGAGGTAAGTTAATATGTAATTTCTTTAAAAGTTTTAGAAACTTACCGAATTGTTCATCTGAATCATCTTTTTTCAATGCTTCGGGATAAGGTATGCGAGGTTGGTATTCTTTGATTACCGAGTTTTGCCTATCTTGTGCTACCTCTGTTTTACCTTTTTCTTCCTTAGTTTCTTTTACTGAGGTGGGCTCGTCTACTTTTGTATCCTCTTGAGCTATGATGGCTTGGATTTGCTCTTTTGGGTTTATTTCTGTGTTGCTTGGTAGACGTCCTTGTTGACATTCAGAAATCACCTTTGTGAGATGTCCCATGGACCTAGTAAGTTCTCCAAGTTGATGCTCGATTCCTTTGATCGATTTTTGTTGTTCATCACGTATTGCTTCAGTCTTTTGGAGACGAGAATCTGTAGCTGCCATGAATTTTGTCAACATCTCTTCAAGGGTTGATTTCTTTTCCTATGGATAGGGCTGGTTTTGGTAATTTGGAGTAGGTTGCTGCCTTTGATTTCCTTGATTTCCTTATCCTCCCCACGAAAAATTTGGGTGGTTCCTCCAACCTGCATTATAAGTGTTACTATAAGGGTTATTATTAGATCGAAAGTGTTACCTATATAGTTGGCCTGCTCATTTTCTGCTCCTGGTTGGTAGGGTGGGTACTCAGAATTTGCCACACTCCTGCTTGCTTCGCATTGCATGACTGGATGTACCTGTGAAGAACATAAATTATCAAGCTTTTTATTCATTAACTCCACCTATGTTGTGACATTGTCATTTGCGTCTATGTTAAAAACTCCTATTGATTTTATCGGTTTAGCTCTTGTAATTTACCATTGATAGGTGTTCAACGACATCTCCTCAATAAAATCGTAAGCTACTTTAGGAGTTTTATTATTCAATGTTCCACCGGCTGATGAATCAATCATTTGCCTAGTTGGAGAATTTACACCATTGTAGAAAGTTTGGACTTGAAGCCACAAAGGTAATCCGTGGTGTGGGCATCTTCTTAGGAGATCCTTGTATCTTTCCCATGCATCATATAATGATTCTGCGTCATTCTGCACAAAAGAAGATATGTCATTCCTAAATTTAGCCGTTTTGCCTGGTGGAAAATATTTTAAAAGAAATTTTTCGGTCATTTGATCCCATGTGGTGATTGACCCTCGTGGTAACGAGTTCAACCACTGCTTTGCTTTATTCCTTAATGAAAAAGGAAATAACTGAAGACGTATGGCATTGTCAGAAATGCCATTTATTTTAAAGGTATCACGAATTCTAAAAATTAGATATATGAGTGTTTGGATCCTCATCCGCAAACCATCAAATTGAAAAATTGTTGAATCATTTGTATTGTGTTAGGCTTTAATTCAAAATTATTAGCGGCGATGAAGAGCCTAACAATACTAGATTACGCTTTTGTCAAATTAGGTTTAGCATAATCATAGATAGTACGCGGAGCATTCTGTTCTTGCACATTTGGTGGGTTGTTCTCGTCCATCCCTTCAGTAGGATTGGATCTTTACTGTTCTTCTCTTTGATAGTTTATGGCTCATCTAATTTCTCTGCGATTTTTGTGAGCAGTAGCTTCAATGTCACTCTCATATTCTAATGGTCCTCTCGAATTCCTTCTAGTCAAAAACTAGAGGTACCTGCTATGAAAAGAAAGAAAGAAATTTAGAAAAATAAAAAAATATGTATAAAAATAAGAGAAATTTAAAAATTAAGATAATGACTAAAGTAATAGAAATGGAGCTTTCTTAATATTTAGGAGTCCTCAAACAATGTGTAAAAACTTGATCGTGTCAAGCAAGTGAGTTTAATATTTATAAAAGATGATCGAACACAGTAGACTAAGCTGTGACAATGATAGAGGCAAGTGCACCTATCGAGCGAAGTATAGCTCGAGCAAGAATATCTTATCGAACCCAAGGGAACTTAAAAGTACTACTACTCACTTTCTCTCTATTATTTAGCCTGAAATTTGGAGTGATTGAATTATTAAACTAACGAAATACTTAGACTAAATGCAAAGACAAAAGATTGAATTGGAGAAAGACTTTAAGAAAACTCAGTTGATAAAGATGATACCCTCAGGAAGAATCCACCTATGACTTCACTTATTATTTATTCCCCAAACCTTATGATTTCTTTACTTAGCTTCATCCGTGAGACTCCCTAACCTATATTAAACCCTCTCTCGAGGCGAATAACGTCTAACCTTAGGTTAATTAGTGGAACTCTCGTTCTCTTATAATAAACCCCTAAGGAAGCAGTAAATCGATCAATGGATTCCCATATTAGGTTTCACCCTAATCCGATAAAATCTAGTAACCCTATCTTTAGGCACCGATCAACTCCGCTCAATTATGCTAGATCTACTCTTAGGTAGGGTCTATTCCTCCTCCACCTAAGCATATCAGATGCACATCAGATTAAATTAAGCAATATAATTAAGAACAAACCAAGTACTTATCATATAATTTAGAAATTAAATAACAAAATCTATCATATTTTTTATCCCCTTCAAGTATCTGAGGGGTTTAGTGCATAACTAAATATGAAAACATCTCAAGAGTAAAGAATAAACAAAATAGAAGAAATCTCTAAAACCCCCTGAAGGAATTAAAGGAGAGATCCTCCGTCTTGAATGGAGTTCCGGCTTCTTGAGATGAATCAACTGGCTATCTTCAAGTGATTCCCTAAAAGATGAACGATTCGGCAAAAGCCTCTACCAAAAAGATCCCCTTTAATGTTTGCCTTGGGTTGTTTATATAGGCTTTGGGATGCTATACTTGGCTCTTAAGTATCTCCTTCAAGTAGAATTACTATTAGGGTGTTGGAGTAGAATTAGGAGTATGTTTTATTGGCTTCAAGCATCCAAATCCAAGTGAAATTGCTCTCTCCCGCGGCAAGGGCATAGCCATGACACACGCCCGTGTAACTCGTGGTGGGTCGTGTCTCGATTCTGTCATTTTGGGTAGGGTCGTGTGAGTCAGGATTTAGGCCGTGCTTCAGGTCTATCGATTTGGGCACGGCCATATAGATCACTAGGCATGTCTGTGTGATAAATGGATGCTGCACCGCCATGTGTTACATAGTTGAGGCCGTGCTCTAGGTAATTGGCGAGACACGATCATATGGGCTTTGGGCCAGGCCGTGTTGATTATTGCTAAGGCCCAATTACTCCGTTTTAAGCCCGTTTTGTGTTCTTTTTATCCTCGGGTGCTTTTCTGAGTATAAACATGAAAAGAAATGATTAAAAGCACCTTTTACATAAATCAAGGGCTAAATCATCGAAAAGCCTATTAAATATGGGGTTAAAATATGTTACTTTTACGGTTTATCACCCTCAATATCTTCAAAGAATTCCAGCTCTTTATTGTCCATCAGAATATGCACCAGACCTGAATCCTGTGCACTCTTGATCAATGAGCTTCCGTAGCGTGAAACTCACAGTAGCCCTTCACTCATTTGGGTACCTTTTCTGAATCTTGAATGATCAAGCCCATGTCTATCATTTTTTTAAAGCCATTTTAGAAGGGATTTTACCTCTGTAACATCGATTTTGGTCCTCTTGCCCCCACTCTCGATTATCGCATTCACCCATTGGTCGTGATGACTGGGTAGCAAATTTCCAGCCACATTAGGCCTTAATGGATCATCAAACCTTACAATTCCCATATTGATAAATCTTTCAATCAGTTTCTTGAAGGCAGTGCATTTCTCGATCGAATGTCCCATTATCCCTGCGTGGTATTCACACTAAGCGTTCGTATCATACCACTTTGGGAATGGAGGTTGCATAGGCTTTAGGTATAATGGTGATTCCACTTGAGCATTGAATAGATCCTGGTATAATTCTTTATATGTCATTGGGATAGGCGTGAGTTGGAGTTTTTCTGTGTTTGGCCTTGAATTGGATTCTTGCCTAGAAGAGCCTTGATGGTTGGTCGTCATGGTCCTAGGTTTCGCCATTGTGACCGGCTTTAAATAGCTCTTATTATATAAGTTCACAATGTTTACTTCATTTTCTTTCTTTCTCGGGGCAGACCTTTTAGCATTTCCCCCACATCTATCTTTCCACTTCTTATCGCATTCTTAACAATTTCTCCAAACATAACTATATCCGAAAAACTCCTGGTAGCATTTCCTAGCATGTGATTGATGAACGGGACTTTCAATGTATTGACAAAGAGCATCTTCATTTCATTTTCCAATAGAGGTGGCTGAACCTGTGTTGGCACATCTCTCCACCGTTGGGTGTACTGCCTGAAGCTTTCATTTGGCTTCTTTTACAAATTTTGCAGCATAATTTTATCAGGCGTTATATTAGTCACATGGCTATATCATTTCATGAAGGCTTGCGCCAAATCCTTCTATGAATTAATTCTGGAATGGCTCAACTAATTGTACCATTTAGCAGCCGACCCAATCAAGCTATCTTGGAAACAATGGATTAATAATTGGTCATTGTTAATGTATTCGATCATTCTTTGGCAAAACATTGTTATATGGGCCTTAGGACAACTAGTCTCATTATATTTTTTGAATTCTAGGGTTTTGAATTTTGGTGGGAGCATTAGATTCAGGACCAAACTCAATTCATTGGCATGAACCCCACAAAGGTAGTTAGCACTCTCCATAGCTCTGAATTTTTCCTCCAACCACTTGCAACGATCTTCCAGCTGTTTTGGAATTTCTATTCTTGCCTTCTCCATTTCCGCCATGTTGTCCAAATCTAGAACAACAGGGTTGGTTAGATTATCTCTGGGGTTGAAAGCAAAGCCATTGGGTAATTCACCGGTCTTGAGGTGCCAGCTTGGTATTATTGTGGTCTTATGCTGACAGAAGCTCTTCGTGGATATGTCTCTGATTGGGCTTGGACGTTACTGGGGTAAAGCTCGGTGGGAATGTAGGGTCATCGTTATCATCTCTAGAGTTTACCACAGCACTCTTTCCTTTTTCAACCTCTCCAGCCAATAACTGGGTCAACTGGCTTATTATGTTTCTTTGGGACTACTGTATTTGGTGCTTCATGTCTTGTTGCACCTTATCTAATTAATCTTGCAATTGCGCTTGCAACTGATCTTGCATGTCCTTCTGAATTTTTTCTAGTGTTTTTAACCTCTGATCCATGACTCCAGTTTTATCGCGGTTATCGTAGCAATATTCGGTTGGCAGATTCTTGGTAGTTTCTAGGATAACTTTCATAATTTTGATTAATTAGGGTCTTTTTATGAAATTTAATGCATGTAATAAAATCTAATGTTAATGAATAAAAAATGCATGCTAAAAGGCATTGATTTGATTCCAATTCAACTCCATTAGAAAAACTTTACTAGAAAACAAGTTTCTTTACATAAAATGGATACATTTTACAGCCTTACTTTAACACTCAAACCTTAACTTTCCAAGAAGGCAAGCTAATTCTTAGCCTCAATCTGACTCCAATTCATATTTTAGGCTCAGAGCGTCAGCTTGAACAACTAGGGTTTGCAAATGGTTGGCTACTTCTCGTGTTTGGGCCAAAGCTTTACTCATAACATGGTCCCTATCTCGGACCATATTCGTACGGCCGCATTGTCTTCCACTTTATCAAAAACCTATTTTCCATGGCAAGCTCTCTATTTAGTAATTGAACATGAACCAACACATTTCCTCTAAGATGAAAATGCAATGCAACCATAGCAAAAATAAAAAAATGAAACAAGTCGGTACACTTTGTATAAAGCTAGAATACAAAGCAAAGAATAACAATCAAAACATTGCTTCTTTGTAATCTATTCAAGTAAACACTAAAAGTGTAATATCCTGGATTTAGGGGTTATGCGTTTGGTGCATAATTCAAGTGATAATAGGCTTAGTGTGTGGGTTTGGATGAGTTTGAGGGGTTTGGAGAACCCTAGAATGTAGGAGAAGGCTTAAAGAAATTATTGAATGTTAAGTGTTAAAAAGGGGGAGCTTGGCTAAGGAGGCCTTAAGGGAATTTATGAGGGAATTTGGACATAAGAAATGCCTTGGTAAAGTGGCTTGAAGGCGCCACTTAGGGCCTTGGTAAGTGACGCCATGAATTATGAGGAAGGAGGAGTTTAGAACAGCGTGGGAAGTAGGGGGAGCTTTTATTTTTGCGTCAAGGTGGAGAGAGGTGGGATGGCATTTGGACTTCCAATGGATAAGGATTAAGCTTGTTTTCTTTTTAAATTTTGGCTAGGATGAGGAGATAAATTGTTGATTTATTTTATTTATTTTAAATGATAGGAAAAGAGATAAATGAGGAAAGAATAAGGGATATAATAGGATATGATAGGAAAGAATTAAGGGATATGATAGGATATGATAGGAAAAAATTAAGGGATATGATAGGAAAGAATTAAGGGATAAAATAGGAAAGGAATTTGGGATTTGATGAAAGAAGATTAAGTGGCCGGCCAAGGGACTCTCTTAGTGTGTATTTTTGGTTTTGAGGTGCATAGGAAGTGTGGGTGCCGATTTTGGGTAGCATAAATATGGGTGACCAGCTTTTGGCTATTCTTTTTTTCATTTTATTTTCTTTTACCGAAAATTCTTCCTCTCATTTTCCTTTTGTGCCAAATTTCCTCTCACTCTCTCTACCTATTCTTTTCTTTCTCTCCACTCCAATTCTACACTCTTTCTTGAATAGCCGAATATTGTATGTTACTTTTGAAGCCATAGCCGAATCTTAAGGGGGCTCTATTCTCTTCTATTTGTCATAAGTTTTATAAGCCGAAGTAGGAAGCCGAAACCTCTTCTCTTGTAGTCTCTTCAAACGTGTAGTGGTAAGTTTTCTATCCTAGCAATCGGTTTGGGTTCTATTTCAGTTGGTGTGCCGAATCAAGTGTTAAGGCCTTGGTTCTTGGTTAGCCGGATATTCATAAGCCATGTTATGTGTGCCTTTTGTTTGTAGCCGACATTAGGGAGCATCAAATGAGTCTTTCGGGATTGGAAGTAATCAAGGTAAGCCAAGGTAAGTCAAAAAGGTATTTGACCAAGGGCCATCTTTAGAGTTTTCATGTGCTAAGCCGATTCTAATGGTTGTTAAGTAGGGATTTTGACTATTCAAGGGGCAAGTGGTGATTTGGGATTTAGATTAGTAAGGTAAGGAGGTTTGTGATATTCGTCCATAGGCCATTAAGTTTATTGTGTTGACCGATTTGGACTATGGATGTTTTAGAAGCGATCGCGGTGATTAAGAGGAACTTTCGAGATTTAGTCGATTATGCCAAAGCGGTGCATAGTTATCGCCTTTGTTCTCTTGTTGTGTGTATGTGTTATATATATAAATATGTATATGATGTGCATGGTAGCTGAAATAATGGCTAAAAAGTGGATACCCATGGTGGGTAATCGATTAAGCAGTCGATACTTTATGACAATAAGTTTCCTATGGTATCTGAATGAAATTGTGATAGCATGTGATGTATGCTTATTTTAATGATATTGTGGCATGATACATGGGGCTTGGGATGTGACTATTGAAGGACGGGAGTACATTTATATGCACGTGGTGCGATGTTAGCCTTGTGCTACATTGGCGCTTGATGTTAGCTATGTGCTTCATCAAGGTGGGATGTTGGTTGTGTGCCTCACCACAGCGGATGATAGTGTGTGCATCATCAGTGGATTGAGGATGACCTAGGGTCACCTCGAGGATATTGATATGTGGGGTCACTTAGGTGATCGGTGGCTTAACCACGGCCTCAGGCAGCAGGTCTGCCAAGGTAGGTGTGTAAGGGATGGATACTAGGTTGGGATGGGCTTTATGTTGCATATTTATGTATGTGGACTGTGTGGATATGGGCCAAGCCCATATGTAGAGACATGTGAAATAACTATGCACTGAGTCTGTTTGACTCACCCAAATTTTCTTACCAACATCGTAGGTGATTCGTAATGCTTGGACCGGGTCGGAGCGGATACAAAGGTGGCCCATGAAGAAGTTGTTTTCCTTATTTAATAAAATTTATATTTCCAGTGTTTTCAGTATCCATTTATTGTAATAAGGGCCTTATAGTATTTGTTATTATTTTTATGATGGATTGATGATTAAACTACTATGTGGAAATGAGTTTATGATTTAGCAACTTACACTTTAAAATATATGATAAAGTTTTAATCGGAGAAATTGTAATAACTTAAGTTTTATTTGGAATTTTAAAATACGAGGTTTTACAAACAACCACAAATTTTAAGTTTTGCTTTTAAGTCAAAAAATTTTTGAGCGTTTTCCACAGTGGCATTCTAAATTGGCCGTGGCTCATGGGTAGGGTTTGGGGTGATACAATTTAGTATCGAGCCAGTTCAAAACTCGACTTTGAGGTTTTGGTCCCAAGAACATTTTTTAAGGTGGGCTTTTCAAAGATTTGGGCTTTCATAAATTTGTCGAGTTTATCACAGACGCAGTACTGTATCTCTAATTCAAGTCCACCAGTAAGTACCTCTAATTGTTGTGTGAATTATTATATGATTGGTATGTGGGTATGATGGGAGCGTAGATTAGTGTATTGAGTTATTGAACTTTAGGATTAGCTTACTTCAACACGAATTGCATAAAATTTTAAAGCCTAATTAAACAAACCTATGAGTAAGTCACGAGTTAGGGTGTGGCAACCATTGTGCGCATGTCTAGGATTGGTTTGGTGGGAGCTTGGTATTTAAGCAGTCCTAGTGACTCACCTCCTCTCCACTCGAATCCTACTTGGTGCGTAGTAACTGGTTCACCCTAACCAAGAGGACTTATTCACTGCTAAACTTGATAATTAAAACCCGAAAGGGACTAGTCATCTTGTTTTATAAAAACCTTAAGTTTTCAAAATTACTCCTTTGATTTGTAAAACCATTTTATACTTGGAAAATTTTTGAAATATTTTGATTTACAAAATTACCAAAATACTCACAGGTGTAAAATTACCAAAATGCCCTTGTTTATAAAATTACCATACTACCCACGACTTTTGTAAAAACATTCTTACTTTACAAAAATACCAAAACTCCTATTTTACAAAATAGTAAGAAACCCTGATTTGGGAAAATTTACTAAAATGTCCCTGACTTCCAAAATTACCAAAATAACCCCGATTTCTAAAATTTCTGCAATATCATTGATTTGATAGAATTTTCAAAATAACCTCAAGATTTGTATATTTTGGAATGCCTTTGATTTGTAAAGATTTTCAAATTGACCCCAATTTATTACCAAAATACCTTGTAGGGCAAATGACGAAAATACCCCTGGAATAGGAATGGACAAAGATGTTCGAATGATGAATGTGTGTGTGATGGATATCATTGAATGTGTGTGTTTCTCTGAATTAGGGTAGAAAACTTGAAATGAAAACTCTAAATGATCGAAAGAACTACTATTAAGCTCTTTTCATAAAATTGCTCACGGATAAACAGTGGAACAAATGCTAATTCATAAATTTTTTTTAAATCAGATTAAATCGCGATAGTAGACATGAGATCTAGGGGACGTGGTCGTAATGTGCGAGGCTGTGGTAGAGGCAGAATGGCTATATCGGAACCCGTTAGATCGGGTCAAGGGTCTGAGAATGAGGTACCACCACCACCACCAGCTGTTGGTGTGGAGCAGCAAGATTAGACGGGGGATGATGCTGTATTGCAGGCGGTGCTGCGAGTTCTGGAGATAGTGGCAAGAGCAGGTGGAATTAGGGGAGCTCAGAAATCGGTACCCAAGCGACTTCGAGCTAACGGAGCTGAGGTGTTCCGTGGAGTATCTAGTGTGGCACCCAGTACGGCTGAGTATTGGTTAGAAGTGACAGAACGAATTATGGATGAGTTGGATCTGACTCCTGAGGAGAAACTAAAAGGAATGGTGGTGCTGCTACGTAATGAAGCGTATCAGTGGTGGCTCACAGTTTGGGATGGTGCTACAACTGAGGATCTCACTTGGGAGTACGTTAAGGCGACTTATCAGAAGAAGTATGTTGGTACTCATTATATTGATGTGTAGAGAAAGGCTTTTTTGGGGCTGGTTTAAAGAACAAACCCGTGGCAGAGTACGAGGCTGAATTCCTAAGGATGAGCCGGTATGCTCGAGGAGTAGTGGCTACGAAACATGAGCGATGTGTCTGATTTCAGGATGGACTAAGGGATGACCTGAGGCTGTTGATAGCTCCACAGCAGAAGCGAGAGTTTGCCGTATTAGTAGAAAAGGCTAAGGTAGCCGAAGGAATTAAGGACTCTGTGATACAGAACAAAGATAAGGATAGGAACCGGGATAAGAGGATTTTTAGACTGTCAAAATTATCTGGGAGCCTTCAGAAAAGACCGAGGGTTGAGAATTCTGCTCGTGTTGCTAAGCCGACTCTCGGAAATTCGGACCGTCCATGTGCTCGATGTGGAAGGTATCATGTTGGCAAGTCTTGGAATCGGGATCGAGAGTGTTTTAGGTGTAAGTTTAAGGCTCATTTGATTAAAGATTGTCCTCGTGGATTGAATAGGGCTCGAAGTAGGTGAGGGTGGTGTCTGTAGGACGAGAGGTGGTCGACAAGTTTACGAGGGTCGTGATCCGAACCATGGAGGAAATGGTTTCGCCAAGGTCATGGAGCACCGTGCGAGGAGTGAAGATACAGATCTGAGGCGACCAAGGTTGGTTTATGCGATCGGTCATCGCGAGGAGAGTGATGTGCCGAGGCGACAGGTAAGTTTCTTATTTCGGAATATCCTTCATTGCTTTGTTCGCTATAAGGTCGATTCGTTCTTATGTTGCTAGTAAGGTAGCTAAAATTTTGATTGTGAACTTGGAAAGTGTGCACAGCAAGTGTGTTAGTCTTATTAAGATCGAGTCTTGTGACGAGAGTGTAGTGTAGTGAGTTAGGTATGCACGATTATTCGTTAGTAAGTAATTTCGAGGACGAAATTATTTTAAGGAGGTAGAAATGTAATATCCTGGATTTAGGGGTTATGCGTTTGGTGCATAATTCAAGTGATAGTAGGCTTAGTGTGTGGGTTTGGATGAGTTTGAGGGGTTTGGAGAACCCTAGAATATAGGAGAAGGCTTAAGGAAATTATTGAATTTTAAGTGTTAAAAAAGGGGAGCTTGGCTAAGGAGGCCTTAAGGGAATTTATGAGGAATTTGGACATAAGAAATGCCTTGGTAAAGTGGCTTGAAGGCGCCACTTAGGGCCTTAGTAAGTGACGCCATGAGCTATGAGGAAGGGAGGAGGTTAAGACAGCGTGGGAAGTAGAGGGAAGCTTTTATTTTTGCGTCAAGGTGGAGAGAGGTGGGACGGCATTTGGACTTCCAATGGATAAGGATTAAGCTTGTTTTCTTTTTAAATTTTGGCTAGGATGAGGAGATAAATTGTTGATTTATTTTATTTATTTTAAATGATAGGATAAGAGATAAATGAGGAAAGAATAAGGGATATGATAGGATATGATAGGAAAGAATTAAGGGATATGATAGGATATGATAGGAAAGAATTAAGGGATATGATAGGAAAGAATTAAGGGATAAAATAAGAGAGGAATTTGGGATTTGATGAGAGGAGATTAAGTGGCCGGCCAAGGGACTCTCTTGGTGTGTATTTTTGGTTTTAAAGTGCATAGGAAGTGTGGGTGCCGATTTTGGGTAGCATAAATAGGGGTGACCAGCTTTTGGCTATTCTTTTCTTCATTTTATTTTCTTTTACCGAAAATTCTTCCTCTCATTTTCCCTTTGTGCCAAATTTCCTCTCACTCTCTCTACCTATTCTTTTCTTTCTCTCCACCCCAATTCTACACTCTTTCTTGAATAGCCAAATATTGTATGTTACTTTTGAAGCCATAGCCGAATCTTAAAGGGGCTCTATTCTCTTCTATTTGTCGCAAGTTTTATAAGCTGAAGTAGGAAGCCGAAACCTCTTCTCTTGTAGTCTCTTCAAACGTGTAGTGGTAAGTTTTCTATCCTAGCAATCGGTTTGGGTTCTATTTCAGTTGGTGTCCCGAATCAAGTGTTAAGGCCTTGGTTTTGGGTTAGTCGGATATTCATAAGCCATGTTATGTGTGCCTTTTATTTGTAGCCAACATTAGGGAGCATCAAAGGAGTCTTTCGGGATTGGAAGTAATCAAGGTAAGCCAAGGTAAGTCAAAAAGGTATTCGGCCAAGGGCCATCTTTAGAGTTTTCATGTGCTAAGCCGATTCTAATGGTTGTTAAGCAGGGATTTTAACTATTCAAGGGGCAAGTGGTGATTCCGGATTTAGATTAGTAAGGTAAGGAGGTTTGTGATATTCGGCCATAGGCCATTAGGTTTATTGTGTTGACCGATTTGGACTATGGATGTTTTGGGGCAGATCGACAGTGATTAAGAGGAACTTTCGGGATTTAGTCAACTGTGCCAAAGTAGGTGCGTAGTTATCGCACTGTTCTCTTGTTGTGTGTATGTGTTATATATATAAATATGTATATGATGTACATGGTAGCCGAAATAATGGCTAAAAAGGTGGATACCCATGGTGGGTAATCGATTAAGCAGTCGAGACTTTATGACAATAAGTTTCCTATGGTATCTGAATGAAATTGTGATAGCATGTGATGTATGCTTATTTTAATGATATTGTGGTGTGATACATAGGGCTTGGGATGTGACTATTGAAGGACAGGGAGTACATTTATGTACGTGGTCTGATGTTAGCCTTGTGCTACATTGGCGCTTGATGTTAGCTATGTGCTTCATCAAGGTGGGATGTTACTGTGTGCCTCACCTCAGCGGATGATAGTGTGTGAATCACCGTGGATTGAGGATGACCTAGGGTCACCTCAAGGATATTGATATGTGGGGTCACTTAGGTGATCGGTGGCTTAGCCAAGGCCTCGGGCAGCAGGTCTGCCAAGGTAGGTGTGTAACGGATGGATACTAGGTTGGGCTAGGCTTTATGTTGCATATTTATGTATGTGGACTGTGTGGATATCGGCCAAGCCCATATGTAGAGACATGTGAAATAACTATGCACCGAGTCTGTTTGACTCACCCAAATTTTCTTACCAACATCACAGGTGATTCGTAATGCTTGGACCGGGTCGGAGCGGATACAAAGGTGGCCCATGAAGAAGTTGTTTTCCTTATTTAATAAAATTTATATTTCCAGTATTTTCAGTATCCATTTATTGTAATAAGGGCCTTATAGTATTTGTTATTATTTTTTATTATGGATTGATGATTAAACTACTATGTGGAAATGAGTTTATGATTTATCAACTTACACTTTAAAATATATGTTAAAGTTTTTAATCGGAGAAATTGTAATAACTTAAGTTTTATTTGGAATTTTAAAATACACGAGGTTTTACAAACAACCACAAATTTTTAAGTTTTACTTTTAAGTCAAAAAAATTTTCGAACGTTTTCCACAGTGGCATTCTAAATTTGGCCGTGGCTCGTGGGCCGGGTTTGGGGTGTTATAAAAAGTTTAACATGGCTCTTCCTAGGGCTGACTCTTAGGGTTTATTACATGCGGTTTGGTTCTAAAGATAAAGGTACCTAAACCGAAAGATTCCTCGATCCTCACCCATTATAAGCTCATATGGATCGAGTTCAGTTTAGGGGAATACATTTCCCTATGTCTGTATAGAGGTGAAAACCTCACGAAGGCATAGGTACGAATGCATCTTGAAAGCGATCCACTATCCTATACGGAGGTGAAGACTTCACGAATGAATAACTTCTCACTCCCACTTAAAAAGGTTAAAATGAAATAATTATGCCATGCAATAGGTGAAAACATACAAAGAGAAACTCAAATCAATAAAATAGACATATTAAATTGCTATGTAACCAGAGATAATATAGACATTATTTACCACTAAAATAAAACATGAATGATGAAATGCAAGGAAGGGATCATCAATTTAAATCGAATTATCAATTTTCCACAAAAGACCAAAAAGTAGTCAACTCGTGGCTCGACTCTCTTATTTGTCCTTAGTGGAGTCGCCAAGCTGTCGAAACCTTTTTCGAAATTGACTTTTTTTTAACAAAGATGGAGTCACCGCCAATCCTTTTTATTAGGTGTGATCGAATTTCCTTGAAACTTAATCATTTTAATAAAAATGTTAATTTTACTAAAACGAAAATTTTCGGTCTACAAAATCCAAGAAGTAGATTTGGGAGTCGGTTACGTATGATGAAGGATTAACACCCTTATAACGCCTAAAATTGGTACCTAGTTGATTACTTGATGTCTTGGCGTTGAAAATTGAAAATTCGAAGAGAATTTAAAATACGATCCCTCTTTGCATGATGTTATTTGATTAAAATATCGCTAACTAAATTAAATTTTGTGGAAAAGGCTTTATTTCAAGTTAATCGAGAAGAAAAGATCATGCCCCGTAAGTTAGGGCACGATGTCTCAATTCCTAGAAAACAAGAATAATCGTAATTTGATTATTACCTAAATCCTATATGTTTTCATTTTAAACAAGATATTCGATTATTTCGATTTAAGGAGAAAGTCATACTCCATAAGTTAGGAGCACGACCCCTCGGATTCCCCAAATAAAGAATATTGCCTCGGTCTTAAATTATTGTTTTTTATGCGTTTGCACCGAAAAACAAATGAATGTATGTAGCAATATTTATAATACATGATGATGGAAAATTTATGACATTTAACGAAAAATAACATAAAAAATAAAAATGGCAATAATATAATGAATACGATAATGAAAAATAATGAAAAAATTATTCAATTAATAATACTATATAATAATACTAATAGTGAAATAATATAAAATGAATGATAATAATATAATTATGTTCATAAAATGCTGATTTTTGAGCAAACCTTAACAAAATTAATATTAATTAACAATGATGATCACTTAATAATATTAATAATATCAATAATTAAAAATAAAGGACCAAAATAAAATAATCGAGAAATTTGATGGCAAAAAATTAAAAAAAATAGCAAGTATAAGGTTCAATTAAATGAACATGGGACTAAATTGAAATTGTGACAAAACTTTATTTATAAATAAATAAAAAAGTAAATAAAATGGTTAAATAAAAAACAAAATACAGGGACCAAAATGGCAAATAATCCAAACCCAGTACACGTAATTCCCCAAAGGGTCGATAGTTTGGGATTGAATTGAATATGTAACAAAATTTAAAGCATAAATCATAAAAAATAGAATATAAAGGATCGAATTAGAGTAAAATGGAAAAGTATAGGGACTTAGAGGGTTATTTTCCCAACCCCACGTCATTTCCTTAGGTTGACAGTGGGTCAAAGGACCAAATCGTAAGAAAATAAAATAAAAGTGGTGAAATAAAAACAAACAAAAAGGAAAATAGAATGAAATTAAAAAGGGGCAAAAAAGAAGGACCAAAAAGGTAATTAGACTCTCCCCTTTGAAAACATGCGGATCTTGGATGGATCCCAATCGGGTCAAGCTTGAAATGGCGTCGTTTTTGGTGTCTGAAGCCAAACCCAAAATGACGTCATTTTAAGGGGGCATATAAGTGAAAAATATTTAAAAATATTATTTGGAACCTTTAAAAGAAAAGAAACTCTCTCTTCTCTCTCTCAACTCCTCCTTCTCTTCCGGCCACAAGGCTACCGCACATCCGCTGTGGCCACCAGTCATCAGCGCCAACTACAGCCGCCTCTGGTGGCCGAAAAATTCGCAAAAAATCCCTTTTGTCCCTTTTTCACGTGGAACATAGATTCGAGGTTAAAATCCTCAAAAATCTAGCCAACGTTCATTTATGGAGCAAAAAACCCTTCGGTTTCTCCCTTTTTCGACGAGGCCCTCGACGGAACCCTAGGGGTTCCGAGGCTTTTCAAGTTTGGGAAAAGGGGAATTCCATGACGGCGCTTTAATAGGTAAACAAAAACTTGAATCTTTTGTTGTTTACATTTTTTTTTATTATTTTTCAAAATTTCTAAAGGCAAATAAAAAAACTACCTTCTTTTAAACTTCTTTTTTTTTATTTCTCTGTTGAATTTCTTCGTTAAAAAAATACAGATGTTTCTTTGGTCTTTTATAGCCAAAAAGAAATTACAAATGATCGACCCGATTTCCTTTAAGATCCACGTGTTTTTTGATGGGAGGGGATATTTGTTGTTTTGGCCCTTCTGCTTTTTTGCTTGTTTTTAATTTCATCCCGCGTCTCTTATTTTATTTCATTTTTACCCAATAATTTTAATTTCTTTGCAAGTCGGCCTTTTGACCCATTTTGAACCAAGGAAACGACGTGGGTTTGGGATAATTTCTCTTTGAGGCCCTATAATTTTCCATTTTAATTTAATTCGATCCTTTGTATTCTTTTTTTTTGTTTTTATGATTTATGCTTTAAATTTTGGTACATATTCAATTCAATCCCCAGATTATCGACCCTTTCGGGAATGACGTGTACTAGGTTTGGAATATTTACCCTTTTGGTCCCTATCTTTTTATTTTTTTATTTTAACCCTTTTATTTATTGTTTTTATTTATACTTAAGGTTTTGTTGCAATTTCAATTTAGTCACATGTTCATTTAATTGAGTCCATGTACTTGCTTTTTTTTTGCCCTTGAATTTCTGATTATTTTATTTTGGTCCTTTATTTTAATTATTGATACTAATAATACTATTAAGGAATTATCATTTCTAATTAATATTATTCTTGTTAAAATTTGCTCACAAACCAATATTTTATGAACGTGATTATATTATCATCGTACATTTTTTATATTATTTCACTATTGGTATTACTATTTTATAGTATTATTAATTGAATATTTTTATCATTATTTTTATTTTTGTACTAATTATATTATTTTCATTTTATTTTATTATTTATGTTGTTATTTTGTTAATACCATAATTTTTCATCATCGTACATTGTAAATAATTGCTACATACACTCATCCATTTTTTGGCATAAGCGTATAAAAAATAATTAAGACCAAGGGAATATTCTTTATTTGGGGGATCTGAGGGGTCATGCTTTTAACTTGCGGAGTATGACTTTTTCCTTGAACTGAAGTAATCAAATATCCTTTTTAAAAATGAAAACGCATAAGATTTAGGTAATAGCCAAACGGCGATTATTTTTGTTTTTGAGGATTCAACACATCGTGCCCTAACTTACGGGACATGATCTATTTTTTCTCAATTAACTCGAAATAAAGCCTTTTCCACAAAATGTAATTTAGTTAGTGATATTTTAATCAAATAACATCACCCAAAGAGGGATCGTATTTTAAATTCTCTTCGAATTTTCAATTTTTGAGATCAAGACATTAAGTAATCAACTAGGTACCAATTTTGGGCGTTATGAAGGTGCTAACCCTTCCTCATGTGTAACTGACTCCTGAACTTATTTCCTGGATTTTGTAGACCAAAAATTATCGTTTTAATAAATATAAAATTTTATGAAAATGATCAAGTTTTTAGGTGATCCAGTCAGACCTAAATAAAAAGGATTGGTGGTGAATCTATTCTCATTTTAAAATAAAAAGTCGATTTCCAAAAAGGTTTCGACAGCTTGGCGACTCTGCTGGGGACTAAATAAGAGAGTCGAGCATCGAGTTTATTACTTTTTGGTCTTTTTGTCAAAAAATGATAATTCGGTTTAAATTGTCAATCCCTTCCTTACATTTCATCCATCATGTTTTATTTTGGTGGTAAATAATGTCTCTATTATCTCGAGTTACATAGCGATCTTAAACATATATTTTATTGGTTCGAGAGTTTCTCCTTGTATGTAGTATAATTGTTCCATTTTACCCTTCTTAAGTGGGAGTGAGAAGCTATTCCTTTGTAAGGTCTTCACCTTCGTATAGGATAGTGGATTGCTTTTGGGATATATACATACTTATGTCTTCGTGAGGTCTTCACCTCCATACAGATAGGGAAATGTATTTCCTTGAATTGAACTCGGTCCATATGAGTCTATAATGGGTGAGGATCGAGGAATCTGCTGGTTTAGGTACCTTTACTCTAGAACTAAATCGCATGTAATAAACCCTAAGAGTAGCCGTAGGAAGAACCATGTCAAACTTTTAGCGTTTACTCTAATAGATTACAAATAAAGAATATTTTGATTGTTGTTCTTTGCTTTATATTCGAGCTTTATACTAACTAACTTACTTCTTTTTAATTGTGGTTGCATTGCATTTTCATCTTAGAAGAAAAGGTGTTGGTTTGTGTTCAGCTGCTAAATAGAGAGCTTGTGATGGAAAAAGGGTTTTTTGATAAAGTGGAAGACAATGCGGCCATACAAATATGGTCCGAGACAAGACAACAAGAGAAAGGTGACATCTTGTCAAAGGGGTATATGTTAGAATTATGGGATTTCACCTGGATTAGTGTGACCCAGAATAATCTACAAAAGCTAAAAGAAATATGGGATCAATGGGATGATGAAATCAAGCAGCTATTCTACCGTGAATATGGTGATTTTCCTTATCTACTCGATGTTAAGGTGGATAAGTACCTATTTCGAGCACTCACCTAGTATTGGAATCCTACTTACAGCTGCTTCACTTTCAAGAGAGTAGACCTAATGCCCATTGTAGAAGAGTACACCACTTTGCTCCATTGCCCAAAGATCCAGGTCGACAAAGCTTACTCTAGAGTAGCCAATGCCTCGACTTTCTTAAAGAGGCCGATGAACATAACTGGGATAAGTGAGCAATAGGTCACAGCCCAGATTAAACAAAAGGGGGATAGTAAATGCATCACTTGGAAGAGTCTACGAAATTTGATCTTGGTAAACCCAGACACAAGGAAAAATCTTGACATCTTTGCCTTGAATATTTATGGGTTGGTTATCTTCCCCAAAGCATTAGGGCATATAAAGGATGCGATTATAGATTTGTTCAACTGGCTTGAAAAGAGGGTCAGTCCCGTCCTGGCAATCTTAGCTAAGACTTTTAGATCAATGCCTATCAAAGAGTAGGTGAAGGAAGATTTATCAGTTGTGCGCAGCTCTTTCTTGTCTGGTTCCATAGCCACTTCTAGAAGGCAGAAAAGTCTTCTATCGAGTGTTCTCTGAAGACTACTCTCCGTTGAAATAATTTGCAGATATCCAAAGACGAGACAACATTTTTGAAGAAAAATGGATAGTAATTCTTTAGAGTCTCTGAGGCGAAGATGTTGAATGGCGGGCCCCTTGGATGATTCCCGATTTTGCATTGATATGGAGACTTTGATTGGGTCCCTCTACTCGGGATATGAAGAGTTGTCAAATATGCTTCTCTATTTGTATTGAGATAGTATAGGTCAAGGCAGTTTATCCAGACCACACAAGGGTTTGCTTAATGTGAGTTTGCATACAGATGTGATAATTACAAAAAGAAAGTTCTTGAAATCTTGAATGCATGGAACCAAACTCATAAGATGAAAAGATTTACTGTAAATCCTATGATGACCCCAGAATACGGTTGGTGGTAGGGTAAAAGAATCAAAGATAATGTCTCTTCATAAAATCAAGAAAGCATTCGACCAATAGAAGAACACTTGCAAGTGATCTCATCTGAATTAGAGATCGTAAAGTAAGACTTTGAAAAGAAGAGTTCTGAACTAGGGAAAAGATAGAGAAGTTTGAAGAGGAAAAGATTTATTTGGGATTAGACGTCGACATCCAATGGTTAAAAGCTGAGAAAATGAGAAAAGGAAAGAATAAGGCTGTTGAGGACTTGGACAGCTTAGAAATAGATTACAAGAAACTTTGCTTGTCAATAAGGACTGCTGAGTGAGGTAAAACGTCGACACCATGGCGACGGGAAATCCAAGAAGAAAATATTAGAGCTGATCAATTGGAAAGGAAATTCCAAGATGCTCGAGTCCGAGAGAATGCTCTAAAAAGGGAATTATTAGAAAGCCAAGATGACAAAGTTGGATTGAGAGCTCGGGTAGCGGAGTTGGAAAGGTCTTTGCATCAACACTATAGCTACAACTCTATGACTGAATTTAGAGCAAGTCTGGCTAAAATTGATGAGTTGAAAAGAAAGATAGAAGAGTTTGAGGTCGCACTACAAAATTTAAAACTTCGAATCGAGCTTATTGAAACGAAAAATGAACATTGGGAAGAGCAAGTCCAACGCTCTCAGTGTCAGATCAGAGATAAAGACCATGTTGTGGGAGAAGCTTTGGCCCAAGTATGGGAAGTAGCCAACCATTTGCAAATGCTAGCGGCTCAAGTTGATATTTTGAACCTAAAATAAGAATCAAAATCAAAATCTGATCGGGGTCGAGAATTAGTTTAGCTTCTTAGGAAATTTAAAGCTTTGAGCATTAGGGCAAGGCCATATATGTAAATTGTATCCGTTTTTTATAAAGAAACTCATTTTCTAGTAAAGTTGTTCTCATAGAGTTGAACTGGAATCAATGCCTTTTTTGCATGCATTTTTCATTCATTAGCATTACATTTCATTATATATATTAAATTTCATAAAAAGACCCCAATTAATAAAAATTATGACAATTACCCTAGAAACTACCAAGAATTTGCCAACCAAATATTGTTATGGTACCTTCAGTAAAACTAGAGTTATAAATCAGAGGTTAGAAAGACTAGAACAAATTTAGAAGGACATGAAAGATCAGTTGCAAGCGTAGTTGCAAGATCAATTAGCTAAGGTCCAACAAGACATGAAGTACCAAATACTGGAGTCCCAAAAAGACATAATAAGCCAGTTGACCCAGTTACTAGTTGGAGGAGTTGAAAATGGGAAGAGTGCTACGATAAAATCTGGAGACAATAACGATGACCCTACATACCCTCAGGCTTTACCCCAGTGAACGTGCAAGCCCAATCGGAGACATGTCCACTAAGAGTACCCGTCACCATAAGACCACAACAATACTAGACAGGTACCTCAGGACCAGTGAATTACCTAATGTGTTCAAGTTCTAACCTCGAAGATAATCCAACCAACCTCATTGTTCCAAATTTGGATGACATGGCAGAAATAGAGAAGATAAGAGTAGAATGTCCAAAATAACTAGAAGATCGGTGCAAGAGGTTGAAGGTGAAATTCAGAGCTATGTAGAATGCTAGCTACCTTTGTGGGTTTGATGCTAAGGAATTGAGTTTGGTCCCAGATCTAGTACTCCCACCAAAATTTAAAACTCTGGAATTCAAAAAAAAAAACAATGGGACTAGTTGCCCTGAGGCCCATATCACAATGTTTTGCTGAAGAATGACTTCATACGTCAACAACGACCAATTATTAATCCATTGTTTCTAGAATAGCTTGATTGAGTTGGCTACTAAATGGTACAATCAGTTGAGCCATTCCAGGATTGATTCATGGAAAGATTTGGTACAGGCCTTCATAAAATAGTATAGCTAAGTGACTGATATGACGCTTGATAGAATTACACTACAAAATATAGAAAAGAAGTCAAACAAAAGCTTCAGGTAATATGCTCAATAGTGGAAAGATATGGCAACACAAGTTCACCCACCTCTTCTGTAAAAGGAAATGACAATACTTTTTGTCAACACCTTGAAAGCCGTATTTGTCAACCATATGCTAGAGAGAAATGATTGAGAATGCAATAAGGAGTGGAAAAATAAACGTGGGCAAAAGTGCTAAAAGGTCCAACCCAAGAAAGAAAGAGAACGAATGAAATACCGTGTGTGTGTACATAAGGTTTATTCAAAACCCATCACAGTGGCACAACCTAAGACCATCAACTTAGTCATCAGGGCCCTTCGAGGCAAGAACCCAATTAAAGGCCAAACAAAGAAAATCTCCAATTCACGCCTATCTCGATGACATATGGAAAATTGTATCAGAATTGTTCAACATGCATGTAGTATCATTGTTTTACTGAAAGCCCATGCAACCTCCATTCCCAGAGTGGTATAATGTGAATGCTTAGTGCGAATACCACACAGGGATAACAGGACACTAGATTGAGAACTGCACCGTATTTAAGAAATTGATAAATAGGTTTATCAAGATGGGGATTGTAAGGTTTGATGATCCCTTAAGGCCTAATATGGCTGGAAATCTATTACCCAGTCATCCTAACCAAGGGGTAAACATTATAATCGAGAGGGGGCAGGAGGACTAAAACCAATGTTGCAAAGGTGAAATCCCCTCTAAAATGGGTTTGGCAAAAAATTATAGACGTGAGCTTGATCATTCAAGATTCGGAGGAGGTACCAAAAGGAGTGAAGAGATACTGTGAGTTTCAAGCTGCGGAAGGTCATGACATCCAAGAGTGCACCGAATTAAGAGCTCAAGTGCAAAGTTGATGGAAAATAAAGAGTTGGAATTCTTTGAACATATCGAGGGCTTAGGGAGGAAAGATGTTTGTGCCTCTGAAGAGGGAAATGAATAAGAGAACCTATCGGGAATTCGTCCTTATATTCCCAGAAGTATTCTGAACAATTAGACTGCGAAAAAGATCTTTGTAGTTTTTATGAATATTTTAGAGTACTGTTTAGAACATACCTATTACCTTAAGCTTGGGAGCAATAGGGTTTTTTTTTGTGAAATAGGCACATGTCTATTATCTTTACTTCAATAAAAATAATGCATTTTTACGTCCCACTTGGCAAACATTCTAGTATTTTTTCCCCATTTCATTCATACTCATACCATACAGATAATCACCTTTGAATTTATTTGTTCTTTGGGTATTCTTTTATTCCTATAACAGGTCCCTAGATATCAATGATACAAGTGACGCTACTGTTGACTCAGAGTCTCATTTTAAGTAGGATATGTGTCCAAGGGAACCTCAAGACTTTGAAGATGATCAAGATTGTAACTTGTCTCCTGATTTGTTAAGGATGGTAGAGCAAGATGAGAAACAGATCTTACCTCACAAAGAGTCAGTAGAAATTATGAGCTTAGGGGATGAACAAGAAAAGAAAAAGGTGAAAATCGAGACTTGCATCATTGTAGAAATAAGGCGAGACCTCATTGAGTTACTCCAAGAACTCAAAAATGTTTTTGCATGGTCGTATCAAGACATGTCTGGTCTAAGTATTGATGTTATGGTACACTGGCTTTCTATAAAGGAAGAATGCAAGCCAGCTCAGCAAAAACTTCGAAGGATGAGGCCAGACGTACTATTGAAAATAAAAGAAGATATTAAGAAACAATTTGATGCTAGTTTCCTATAAGTGGTCAAATTTTCGGAGTGGGTAGCCAATATAGTCCTCGTCTATAAGAAAGATGGGAAAGTGCGAATATGTGTAGACTATAGGGATTTAAACAAGACCAGCCCGAAGTATAATTTCCCGTTGCCCCACATTGATACCTCAGTGGTCAACATGGTTGGTCATTCACTGTTTTCCTTCATGGAGATTTCTCTGGATATAACCAGATAAAGATGCACTCTAAAGATATGGAGAAGACCACATTCATAATAATGTAGGGAATATTTTGTCATAAAGTGATGCCATTTGGATTAAAAAATGCGGTAGCAACATATCAAAGAGCCATGGTGACTTTGTTTTATAATATGATAACAAAGAAATTGAGGTTTATGTTGATGATATGATTGCTGAATCTCGAACAGAGAGCAAGCATGTGAAAGTCTTGAGGAAGCTGTTCTTAAGGTTGAGGAAATTCCAATTAAAGTTGAACCCAACAAAATGCACTTTTGGGGCCATGTAGGTTAAATCATTAGGATTTGTAGTTAGTGAGAAAGGGATCGAGGTTGACCCAGATAAAGTCAAGGCCATATAGGATTTACCACCACCGCGTACCCAAAATGAGGTTCGGGGTTTCTTAGGGAGATTAAATTACATTACATGGTTCATTTCAAAACTTATTGAGAAATGTGACCCCATATTCTGTCCCCTTAAGAAACATGATCTAGGTGTATGGGATGAGGAATGCCAAAAAAACCTTCAACAAAATTAAACATTATTTGTCCAATACCCAATGCTGATGCCACTTGGCCTAGATAAACCACTGATACTAAACTTGGAAATATTTGGAAACTTTATGGGAAGTGTACTAAGTCAACATGATGAGTCAGAGAGGAAAGAAAGAGCAATCTATTACCACAGCAAGAAGTTCACCGATGCGAGACAAGATATTCGCCACTCGAAAAGCTGTGTTGTGCCTTAGTCTGGACTAGCTGGAGGCTGAGACAGTACATGTTTGTAATAGCCCGTTTTTAGTCAAATTAGAACAGTGGTTTCGGATCACAAATCTAAATTTGAAATATTTATTTTTATTATTT
Organism: Gossypium rotundifolium; assembly: GCA_025506655.1. Taxonomy (NCBI): domain Eukaryota; kingdom Viridiplantae; phylum Streptophyta; class Magnoliopsida; order Malvales; family Malvaceae; genus Gossypium; species Gossypium rotundifolium. The sequence continues at coordinate 114,879,647 of CP106732.1, read as the reverse complement.
TAATGCCCGTGGCATGATAATATGTTTGTGTGAAAATTGGTTAATTTGATAAAAAGGACTAAATCGCGTAAGCTATAAAACTTATATGCTATTAGTTAAAGGTGTCTAATAGCTATAGAATATTAAAGTGGACATTCTTATGTTGTAATTAGACCTTTATAAGGTGAGTGGACATTTATGGACTTATAATTAGGTGTTTTTAAATGTTTTATTAAAGGTTAATTTTGTAATTTGGTTATTAAACATAAAATAAATAAAACAAAAACCAAAAATTTTAGTGTTTCATCTTCCTTAGCCAAATATTGAAGGGGAAAAAAAAGCTAAATTTTAGGGTTCCATTCAGTTAAGACATTGATGCTCAATTAAGGTATGATTTTTGTTCCATTTTTAATTATTTCTATGTTTTTGAGATAGTTGCAACTAGGTCTAGCTAGCCTAAGGACTATTTTGCAAAAATGTTAAAGATTTTGAATGATTCCATTGACGAATATGCATGATTTTTGAAGTTTCTTGAAAGATTATTAATGCTTGACGATAGATATACAAGTTTTGTTAAGTGATTTTTAATGAAAAAAAAATTAGGGACTAAATTATAAAATGTGTAAATTTAGGGGTTAAAATGTGAAATAAATGAAAATGTTGGGCTGTTAAGCATGATAAATATCCAGCTAGGCTTGGATTTTGATGAAATTGAATGAATTTTATTTTACGAGCCTAGGGACTAAATTGTAAAATTATCAAAATATTAGGGGTAAAATTGTAAATGTGCTTTAATGAGTGTTTTGGATTAAATTGAATAGAGAGATAATTGAATAAGCTGAATTTGATATTATATAGATCAAGAAAAGTGAAATACGAACTTAGATTAGGAAAAGAAGAAAGCCTCGGATTAGTTGACCCGTGTCGTCATTTTTACATCCGAGTTAAGTTCGTATGTAATAAGCATTGATATAATTATGTTTGAAATGCTTTGATATTATATGAATTGTGAATTCGACTCTATGGATAGGTTTGATGATGATTCAACATTGAAAATCCCGGTTGAACCTTAGGAATAGATTAGGATACTAGTGACATGTCATTAGGAGATACATTGATTTGGCTTCGGGCCATGATATCGGCACTTCGAGTGCCAGTTACTTTGATTTGGTTTCGGTCCATGATATCGGAAGTTCAGGTGTGAGCTTCACTGATTTGGCTACGGGCCATGATATTAGCATTTTGGGTGTGAGATATATTGAGTTGGCATCGGGTCATGATGTGAACACTTAGTGTGCGAGACTCATGAGTATCCAACTTCTATTCCGAATGGTTCAACGGGTATATTGAATATGTGAATTGGTAAGAAATAGATATGTATTGGTACAGGTATGTACGGTAAACTATTTGAGAAATGAATCAAAAGAAGATGTGAGCTTATGATCAATTATTTGATTAAATTCATGTTAACTTGGTGTTTAATGCTTTGATGCAATTTGTGTTACCTATTTAAAAATGTAAAAGAATGGTGATATTTATTTCTTATTTTCATACGAGCTTACTAAGCTATAAAGCTTACATTGTTTATTTTTTCGTGTTTTATAGTGATTTCTAAGCTAGCTCAAATTTGAGGATCGTCGGAGACTACATCACACTATCAAGCTATCAATTTGGTATTTTTAAATTTATGTTTTGAGTATATGGCATGTATAGGTATTAAGTCGTTTTGATTATAGGTTGATAATTATTTTAGTCATTGGAAATTGCTTGTAAATGTATATGTTTTGGTTTGTAAATATAGCCACGAGAGTTGGCTTAATTTGGTTGTTTTGGTTATGTATATCTATCTGCATATATGGTTTGTATTGTAAGTTCATGCTGGATATGTGTATGGCTTGAATTAAGAAGCTTGTGGATATAGATATGGTTGATATCAAATGGTTGATATTGAGAATTGGTATTCTTGTGAGATTAGGCTAAATAATGCATATTTAAGTTTGGTCTTTTTTTATGTTTGAGTAAGTGAAATTTGGTATGTATTGGATGGCATATTGGAATGTAGTGAGTTTTGTATTTGTTAGTATTGAAATGGTAGGAATGATGTTTTATTGAGGTTGTTGGAATGTCTATTATATGCCTTGTTTGTGCCATTTGAATTTGGTATAGGTGTGCACAAGTTTTGGTGGCAAATTAATTTGGTAAATAGCCTATTTTTGTCCATATGGGCAGAGATACGGGCTTATGTCTCAGTTGTATATGACACACAATTATTTTACAGAGTCGTGTGTCCCCTGGTATTGAAATTAAAATCAACTCAGTATGCTCCACACGGTCTTACACACGGGCGTGTGACTTGGCCGTATGGCATAAATCAGTATACCCTACAGGTTTGGCTTGACCTAGCACATGGCCTGGCACACGGGAGTGTATGGCTATTTTTAGGGCACACAGGCAAGATACACGAGCGTGTGTTACTGTGTGACCCAAGTTAGAGAGTTACTAATAAATCGTAAAAGTAACACATTTTAACCCCATATTTAGTATGCTTTTGGATGATTTAGCCCTCAATTTATGTAAAAAGATGCTCTTAATCCTTTCTTTTCATGTCTTATACTCGGAGAACACCTAAGGATAAAAAGAACGAAACGGCTTAATCTGCACCAAATTGGGCCAACCCAAGAAGTCGGACGGCCGGACTTCATGCCACACTACCGCGCCCCAATATTTAGATTGCACACGGTCACACCTCGATTTACACGAGCGCGTGCCTCATCGACAAAAAGCCCAACACAGCCTGACCCCGATGTACACGGTCGTGCCCCAATTGGCAGACCCGAAGCACGGCCTCTACCCATATATTACATGGGCGTGTCATAGCCGTGCCTAAATCAATAGATTGGAGACACGGGCTGGACCTCAACTTACACGGGCGTGCCTTAGCCGTGCCCCTGTCGTGGGAAAGAGTAATTTCACTCAGAATAGGATGCTTGGAGCCCAAGAAACGTAATTCTAAGTCTACTCAAACACCTAGTGTACATCCTAAATTAGGGGTTATGCGTTTGTGCATAATTCATGAGTAATAGGTTTTGGCAGTGTTTGGAAGTGAATTAAGGGTTTTTAAAATCCTAGGATGGAAGAGAAAGCTTTGGACAATTATTGGTTTTTAAGTTAAAAATAAGAAGTGATGTGAAAAAGTGGCAAGGGACGCCACATAAGGCGTAAGGGTTATGGCATCAAGTGAAGTACTTTGAGGGAAGAGGATCGAATCCCATTGTGTGCATTTTTGCTTAATCTTATGAAATAGCATGTTGACTATGATATGGATGTGTGGTGTGCATTTTTAGAACCTTGGAAATGTAAGGAAATGTATGGAAATGTATGGAAATGTAAGGAAATGTATAGAAATATATGGAAATGTAAGGAAATGTATGGAAATGTATGGAAATGTAAGGAAATGTATGGAAATGTAAGGAAATGTATGGAAATATATGGAAATGTATGGAAATGTAAGGAAATGTATGGAAATGCTAAGTTAAAAGAGGAAAGTGAACATTTATGGAAGCTAGGAAAATGATTTAGAAATGATTCAAAAGAGGAAAGTGAACATTTCTAGAAACTAGGAAATGTAAGGAAATGTCAAGTTTAAAGAGCCAAACAAAAATTTTTGGAAACTTAGAAATGACTTAGAAATGTCGAGTTTTAAAGTTTAAAAGAGGAAATTAAGGCAAGGTGGCCTTAAGAGAAAAAGTATGTGAAATTTGACACACAAATAGGCTTGGAAAAAGTGGCTCAAGATGCCACTTAGGGCCTCTAGAAATGGCGCCACATGCAAGTGTATTTGGGCTGTGGATCGAGTCACTTAGGAAGCAAATAAAAGAAGTTTTATTTTGCTACAAAGAGAGAGAGGTGGAGGACATGTGGGCTCTTAAAAGAGGAGTTTTATTTCCTTTAGAATTTTGGCTAATTAGGAGATAATTGTTGGATTAATTCTTTTGATAAAGTGATAATTATCACATAGGAAGAGTGGTGGCCAAGTAGGGACTCTAGCCTAGTAATTTCGGCTATAAAAGGAAAGAAGGCCATTCATTCATTCATTCACTCTTCCTTTGTCAATTTCTTAAGCGATTCTCTCTCTCCGCCAAAATTCCTACAGCTTTTATTCTTCCTTCTCTTTTCTTTCTAATTCCTCCAAAAGCCAAAAGTTGTGAGAGCATCATTTAGCCATAGCCGAATCTCTGAAGGTTGAAGTGAAGGTGCAATCGATTCCTTCAAATAAGGGTAAGATCCAAGTTTAGTTTCCATTCTTTTATATTTTAGATTTATCAAAATTTAGGGACTAATTTCGATTATTAATCTTGGCCGAATCATGGAAGGAGAAGTTCTTTTCCCGAAGGTACACCATAGGCCGCGTGTTCCCTAGTTATTCGGTGAATTTCGGGATTTAAGATCCTTAAGGTAAGTGACTATGAATATTCGGCCAAGACCCTATTTTTGTAGTAGATCTATTATTATGTGTTTTAAGCTGAAAACTAACCGATTCAAGGGATCTAGTGAGTAGCCGATTTCAAAGGAGGAAGAATACAAGTTTCCGGGATTTGATTTTTTATTCAATCGGCATTAAGGTAAGTACACAAATCCTACTAGGATTTGGTTTTAGGGCCGAATAGGCCTTTACTAAATATTACCATGTAGGCCGAATGTAGGCATTAAAAATCTAAGGTAGTAGATCGGATTTCGGGATTTCAAGTGAAATTGTTAAGCGAATCAGGTGTGTACCCTACTCTAAGTTTTAATATGTTCATGGCTATGTTTTAAATTAAATGTGTTAATATGAAAGTGTAAGAACATGGATAAGGTACCATGTGTACCCCACACTAATTCTTAATAAGTTTTATGGCAATATTTAAATATGTATGTATGTTATATGAATGCGAAAATATGGCTAAGTACCATGTTATGGTGCACAAGATTAAGGCACGTTTTCCTACTCCTACTAGGAATATGAAATTATGTTATATATGTAACATGTGAAAAGTGATAAGAATGAATGTAGTGACCTAAGACCACGATATCTGAATGTGGTGACCTAAGACCATGAAATCTGAATATGATTATTGATATGAATATGTGATAATATGCGAAATAACATGTACATGCATTTTCATGGCATTTTTTTATGTTGCATGTGCATGGGTGGGATATGATATGAAAGAAGGACAGGGTGTACTTCGAGTACATGGTTTGATGTTAGCCTTGAGCTTCATCGTGGATTGACGTGGACTGAGGTCACGTTGTGGATTAATTGCGATTTAGTTCGCGTGGCTTGATGAGTAGCTCTGTGCCTCATCGTGGTTGATATAAGCTTTGTGCTATATCGTGATTGATGAGTGACTATGTGTCCCATCGTGGTTTTGGTGTTAGCTACGGCTACATCGTGGATTGGCGCTGACTGAGGTCGCGTTGTGGATTTTTGTGCTTTATTGCACGTGGATGGCATTTATTGCCTTTTGGAGTAAAAAGGAGAGGGTGATTTAATAATTCCCTGGTGTGTGGTAGGTTGGTATGGGGGAGTGTAGCGGATGGCTAACTAGGTTTGGGTTTGGGAGTGCATCATTAAATGTATTCTATGATTTGAATGTGTATCATATGTATGCCTGAAATTGTTAAGACTTAGTGTCTGTGTACACATTGAGTCTGTTTGACTTACCCCGTTGTGGGAACCTTTTTCAGGTGACGATCAGTAATGGACCGGGTCGACAGGAGCTCATAGGTGGTCATGCATAGCAAGGAATTTAATTAATTTGGATTTTTATATTTTAAGTACTTTGAATTTAAAGATTGGAAATTATTTGATGTAATAAAGCCATAAGGCCAAGATTGAATTTCTTTATTTCTTTTTACTTTTATTTACAAATTATTATTTAAGGGATCAAGTAAATTTATTTTTAAAATAAACTCCAAGTGTTTTGTCACCTTAATTAAAAAGGAATTTTTAATATAATATTAACTCATTTTCAGCACAAGCCCAACCCAAACAATATTTTTTTAAAATTCACACAAGTTTTTCCTAAGTAACAAAAGAATTTTGAACCGGTTTACATCGAGGAACATACCAGATCCAGTTAAGGCTCGTGGGCCGGGTTTGGGGTGTTTCACCTAGGATGAATTATACCTGAATTACAAGTACTTAGGAGCCAAGGAAAGCATCCCAAAGGTCTATATAAACAATCCAAGGCAACAATTCAAGAGCGTCTGGTTTTAGCAGAATTTTCTGCCAGAGCTTTACTCGTTTAGGGATTGTCTCGAAGATAGCCAATTGATCCATCTCGAAGAGTCGAAATTCTACTCAAGACGGAAGATCTCTTCTTCAATTTCTTCAGGGTGTTTTAAGGATTTCCTATGTTTTGTTTTATCTTTTCTCTTGATATGTTTTCTTATTTAGTTATGAACTAAACCCCTTAGATACCTGAAGGGGATGAAACCTATGATGGAATTTGTTATTTAATTCTTTCGGTTTATATGATAAATACTTAGTTTGTTCTTAATTATGTTGCTTGAATTTATCTGATGTGCTTAGGTGGAGGAGGAATAGACCCTGCCTAAGAGTAGATCTAGCATAATTAAGCAGAGTTGATCGGGCGCCTAGAGATAAGGTTACGAGATTTTGCCGGATTAGGGTGAAACCTAATATGGGAGTCCATTGATCGATTTACTGCTTCCTTAGAGGGTTATTATAAGAGAACGAGAGTTCCACTAATTAACCTAAGGTTAGACGGTATTCACTTCGAGAGAAGGTTTAATATAGGTTAGGGAGCCTCACGGATCAAGCTAATTAAAGAAATCATATGAATTGAAAAGGTAGATAATAATTAAAGTCATAGGTGGATTCTTCCCGAAGGTATCATCTTTATCAATTGAGTTTTCTTCAAAGTCTTTTCCCAAAGTTTCGTTTCTTTTGTCTTTGCATTTAGTTTAAATATTTCATTTGTTTTAGTTTAATAAACCAATCACTCCATATTTTAGTCTACATAATAGAAAGAAAGTGAGTAGTAGTACTTTTAAGTTCCTTGGGTTCGATAAGATATTCTTGCCTGAGCAATACTACTGTTCGATAGGTGTGCTTGCCTCTATCGTTGTCACAGTCGATCTGTGTTTGATCACTCTTTTATAAATATTAAAACTAGACTGCTTTGCAAATGATCAAGTTTTTACGCCGTTGTCTTTGGGAACTTTCTAAAATATTACTAAAGCTCTATTTTTATTACTTTAGCCATTATTTCTAATTTTTATTAATTTTACTAATCCTCTTTCTTTATTAAACTTGCAAGGTACCTCTAGTTTATGAATAGAAGAAACCCTAGAGGACCATTAGAATACGACAGTGATATTGAAGCTACCGCTCACAGAAATCGCAGAGAAACTAGACGAGCTCTAGACTACCAAAGAGAAGAACAACAAAACAGATCCAATCCTACTGAAGGGATGGCCGAAAATAATCCGCCTGATGCTCAAGATCAGAATGCTCCGCGTACTATGTATGATTATGCTAAACCTAATCTGGCAGGAGTAGAATATAGTATTGTTAGGCCTGCTATAGCTACTAATAATTTTGAATTAAACCTAACACAATACAAATGATTCAACAGTTTGTTCAATTTGATGGATTGCAGGACAAAGATCCAAATACTCATATAGCTAATTTCTTAGAGTTCTGTGATACTTTCAAAATAAATGGCGTTTCTGATGATGCCATACGTCTTCGGTTATTTTCTTTTCATTAAGGAATAAAGCAAAGTAGTGGTTGAACTCGTTACCATAAGGGTTAATCACCACATGGGACCAAATGACCGGAAAATTTCTTTTAAAGTATTTTTCACCAGGCAAAACGGCCAAATTTAGGAATGACATATCTTCTTTTGTACAGAATGATGCAGAAACATTATATGATGCATGGGAAAGATACAAGGATCTCCTAAGAAGATGCCCACACCACAGATTACCTTTGTGGCTTCAAGTCCAAACTTTCTATAATGGTGTGAATTCTTCAACTAGGCAAATGATTGATTCATCAGTCAGTGGAACTTTAAATAACAAAACTCCTGAAGCGGCCTACGATTTTATTGAGGAGATGCCATTGAATACTTATCAATGGCAAATCACAAGGGCAAAGCCGACAAAATCAGCCGGAGTTTTCAACATAGACACAGTGACAATGCTGTCAACACAGGTAGAGTTAATGAATAAAAAGCTTGATAATTTATGTTCTTCACAAGTACATCCAGTAATGCAATGCGAAGCAAGCGGGAATGTGGATAATGCTGAGTACCCACCCTACCAACAAGGAGCAGAAAACGAGCAGAAAAACTATATAGGTAACAATTTTAGATCCAATAATAATCCCTATAGTAATACTTATAACCCAGGTTGGGGAAACCACCCAAATTTTTCATAGGGAGGACAAGGAAATCAAGGAATTCAAAGGTAGCAACCTCCTCCAAATTATCAAAATCAGCCCTACTCACGGAAAAAAAATCAAGCCTTGAAGAGATGCTGACAAAATTCATGGCAGCCATAGAATCTCATCTTCAAAAGACTGATACAAACCTTGATGAACAACAAAAGTCGACGAAGGGACTCGAGAATCAAGTTGGAGAACTTACTAGGTCAGTGGGACACCTCACAAAGCTAATTTCTGAACGCCAACAAGGACTTCTACCAAGCAACACAAAATAAACCCAAAAGAGCAAATCCAAACCATTAAAACTCAAGAGGGTACAAAAGTAGATAGACCTACATCAGCATAAGAAAAGAAGGATAAGACTGAGGTAGCTCAAGAAAAGCCAAACCGGTAATCAAAGAGTACCAACCCCGCATACCTTATCCCCAAGCATTAAAAAAAGATGATTCAGAGGAACAATTTGGTAAGTTTCTCAAACTCTTGAAAAAATTACATATTAACTTACCTCTTCTTGAAGCTCTTTTTCAGATGCCCAATGCAAGGAAATTCTTAAGCAAGCTCTTGATGAACAAATGCAAAATAGATGAAGAGCACCATGTGGAATTAAACGCAACATGCTCAGCAATGCTATAGAACAAGCTACCACAAAAACTAAAAGATCTAGGGAGTTTTACGATTCCATGCTTAATTTGTAGTTTGACTATTGATAATGCATTAGCTGATTTAGGGGCAAGTATAAATGTTATGCCTTATGCACTGTTTAAACAATTAGGTCTAGGGAAGCCCAAACAAACTAGGATGAGTATTCAACTAGCTAATAAAACTGTTAGAATCCCTAGGGGCATTATTGAAGATGTTTTAGTCAAAATCGATAAATTTGTTTTCCCAGTAGACTTTGTTGTTTTAGACATGGATGAGGATAATTCAATCCCCTTGATTTTAGGAAGGCCTTTTCTAACAACTGCTAGAACTAAGATTGATGTTGCCACAGGAGAACTCATACTTCGTGTAGGAGATGAATCAATAAATCTTCAAGCTCACAACTCATCTAGAGCCATGAATGATGAAGGTACGGAAATTACTCTAGTCAATAATCAAATTATTCAACCTTCATTATAGGAAACACCACACAACATCAAATTTGAGTCAAACCATAGCATCTTAGTCGACACAGAAGAATCACGTACACTTAAGGTCGACAAATTAGAAGAGCAGAAGACACAAGCAAAGCCAGACCAACACGAAGTAAAACCTGAGGAACCGCCAGAAGAGCTCATGGGAACATCAAATCACTTTAAAATAGGAGATCAGGTGCTATTAGACAAAGCCGATCTTCACATCACTTCAACAGACTTGAGGGCAAAGGGAGAAATTCTTCCCAAGGTACACGAAATCTTCCCCTACAACACAGTCAAGGTAAATGCTTCTCAACCCAAACTTAGTCACGAAATAAAACTGTCAGCAAGAGGGAAAATATTCAAACCTTTAAACTGCCCTAAAATTTTTCAAAGTTAAGGATAGTCTAGCTTAAGACCATAAACGAGCACTTCTCGGGAGGCAACCCGAGCACTAACACTTTTTATTTTTCAAAATTATTTTATTATTATTTTTTCTTCTTTCTTTTCCTTCTCTCTTCTCTCTCCACATTTAAAAAAAAAGATGCAGGTTTCCAGGCCACACGGCTTTCCACACGGCCGTGCTTGTGGACGTGTGGACCATCGGAACCACCACACTAACAGAGCAGAGCTGTGCAAGTCAGTCCAACCACCCCCCAATGTCATGGATCCAACCACCCATAGCACGGGCACCGACAAAAATAGCATGGCCGTACCTCACAGTCGTGCTAAGATACTGACCTATTTAACATGGGCAGACCACGCCCGTGCATTCTAACCATGCTCCTATACTGGCTTCTTAGGAATGGGCGTGCAAACCAACAAAACGGGCGTGGAAGAACAACACACCCCACAACACGGTCGTGTGAATCAACACACCCTCGATACACGGGCGTGGGAACATGCCAGATTTGAAATCCTATTTAAACCCCCACAGCCCTTCCTCTTTTTCCCATCTTCTTTCTTATTCCTTCTTTCTCTTTTTTCAAATTTTTTTTCTTACTCATAGAAAAGATCCAAGACACTTGAGCAACACAAAGACCATGCCAAAGAAACGTAAGCATAGTCTCCTCAGAGGAAACCTCAACATGAGTTCATGCTGGTAGCTTCACTTAATTGACACGCCAAGGTCTCAAAAACCTTTTCGATTCTATTTTCCTTTTCTCGTCTCCTTTATTTTCCTTATCTATACTTCTTTTATGTTTAATGTAATTTATTTCATATTAGTTTCTTGGTTTTAGATTCTAATGGCTACTAAGGAATCACACAACACAGCCTTTGAGGCTACCCAATTTCTTCATCTAGCAAATTGCTTCTTGGTAGCCACTCCACTAGGCCCATAGAAAACACCATCACCGCCACCAAAGACGCCAGGGATCATCCAGATTTCAGGGAGTATTATTTTCCCCACTTATCTTTTTGATTTGGCACATAAATTTCATTATCTATCTTTGTACATTGAGGATAATGTACATCTTAAGTGTAGGGATAATAGTGCCTAACTTTTTGCATAATTCTCAAAACCCTAAAATTAGTCTTAATCTTAAGTATTTTTCTCATATTTTTAATTAGGATGAAATTTCTAATGATTTATGATCTTTATTGATATGTCTCTAATTAAATCATAGTTAATTGTGCATTGATGATTAAATTTGAAGGATACTAGAGAATCGAGCATGATAAGTCTACTTTCTAAAAAATTTTGATAGGTTGTTGAACCTAATTGGGGTATCACCTTGAAGTACAAAATTTATAAGGATTGATGTCAAAACACCCATAATTTTTTGTGAGATTTTAAGCCTTATAGAGCATATACCCCTTTTTCATGCTCACTTTAATTGATTATGAGTGTGTCAACTTTGAACTGTTATTCTAGAACTTGCCTCGTTTATACATGTCGAGACCACATTAATAATTTGATATACTGAGATGATAAAGGCACCTAGGTTTAACCCATTCACTCCACTAAAAAGCCTACCTTCACAAATTAACCCCTAGTGAACCCCGTTGAATCCTAATAACCTTTTTATTGACTTACCCACTAATATCAACCCAAAATCCCTTTATATTTGTTATCACCATTCTTTTGACTACCCTTTAATCGAGGTTTGATTTGATTAAATTACCAAATTATATTAGTTTAGTAGTTACATTTATCATTTATGATGTAATATTTTAGTTTGTTCTTAAAAAAAATCAATCAAAGTGTAGAGCTCATGTATCTAAATTCCAGTTGTTGAAAAAGAGCTCGTATTGAAGCATTATAGTATTCTTATTAGCCTTTAATTAATATAAGTACTTATATTAGTTCATTGTTTCTAATTAGGTAATTAGTCAATTCAATCTCAATTCTAACCCTCTAATTCAGCCTTTATCCACACCTTTAACCCTAGCCCCGTTACAACCCTAATAAAGACCTTTTGATCTGTTTATCATCTCATATACAGTGGTGGAGATTTGATTTTCAGGTAAGCCTATGGGATTAACTTTTCAGGTTCGACTTTTGAGTGCTTTTTCTTGATCCTTAAACACTTTGAGTGGTTTGAGTGAATCTTTAATGAGGATGTTAATCCTAGTCAGTTTTGAATCAAAGGTAACTATTTAAATAAAGGGAGACACCTATATTTTCGTACTATAAAGGTATGACTTATCTTGATCGAATCTTTAGGGCACTTCGAGTTAAATCATCCATGTATAAATTATCTATGAATTATGATAAGGCATTATTGATAGGAATTATGAATCAGGGAAAGTTTGTTTTAATTGTAAGTTGAGAATTTTGCTTGAGGACAAGCAAAAGCTTAAGTGTGGGGGTATTTGATAAACCGTAAAAGTAACACATTTTAACCCCATATTTAGTATGCTTTTGGATGATTTAGCCCTCAATTTATGTAAAAAGATGCTCTTAATCCTTTCATTTCATGTCTTATACTCAGGAGAACACCTAAGGATAAAAAGAACGTAAAATGGGCTTAATACGGATTAAATTAGGCCAACCCAAGAAGTCGACACGGCCTGGACTTCATGCCACACGACTGTGCCCCAATATTTAATTGCACATGGTCACACCCTGATTTACACGATCGTGCCTCATCGATAAAAAGCCCAACACGGCCTGACCCTGATGTACACAGTCGTGCCCCAATTGGTAGACCCGAAGCATGGCCTCTACCCATATATTACATGGGCATGTCATAGCCGTGCCTAAATCAATAGAATGGAGACACAGGCTGGACCACGACTTACACGGGCGTGCCTTAGCCGTGCCCCTGCTGCGGGAAAGAGCAATTTCACTCGAAATATGATGCTCGAAGCCCAAGAAACATAATCCTAAGTCTATTCAAACACCTAGGATGAGTTATACCTGAATTACGAGTACTTAGGAGCCAAGGAAAGCATCCTAAAGGTCTATATAAACAATCCAAGGTAGCAATTCAAGAGCGTCAGGTTTTAGTATAATTTTTTGCCAGAGCTTTACTCGTTTAGGGATTGTCTCGAAGATAGCCAATTGATCCATCTCGAAGAGTCGAAATTCTACTCAAGATGGAGGATCTCCTCTTCAATTCCTTCAGGGGGTTTTAAGGATTTCCTATGTTTTGTTTTATCTTTTCTCTTGAGATGTTTTCTTGTTTAGTTATGGGCTAAACCCCTCAGATACCTAAAGGGATGAAACCTATGATGGATTTTGTTATTTAATTCTTTCAGTTTATATGATAAATACTTAGTTTTTTCTTAATTATGTTGCTTAAATTTATCTGATGTGCTTAGGTGGAGGAGGAATAGACCTTGTCTAAGAGTAGATCTAACATAATTAAGTGGAGTTGATCGGGCACCTAGAGATAGGGTTACGAGATTTTGTCGGATTAGGGTGAAACCTAATATGGGAGTCCATTGATCGATTTACTGCTTCCTTAGGGGGTTATTATAAGAGAACGAGAGTTCCACTAATTAACCTAAGATTAGACGTTATTCACTTCAAGAGAAGGTTTAATATAGGTTAGGGAGTCTCACAGATCAAGCTAAGTAAAAAAATCATATGAATTGAAAAGGTAGATAATAAGTGAAGTCATAGGTGGATTCTTCCCAAGGCATCATATTTATCAATTGAGTTTTCTTCAAAGTCTTTTCCCAAAGTTTCATTTCTTTTGTCTTTGTATTTAGTTTAAATATTTCATTTGTTTTAGTTTAATAAACCAATCACTCCATATTTTAGGCTAAATAATAGAAAGAAAGTGAGTAGTAGTACTTTTAGGTTCCTTAGGTTTGATAAGATCTTGTCTGAGCTATACTACTATTTGATAGGTGCGCTTGCCTCTATCATTGTCACAGTCAGTCTATAGGTTCGATCACTCTTTTATAAACATTAAAACTAGACTGTTTTGCAGTGATCAGTTACACGGGGTCGGACACGGGCCAGGACACGGCCATGTGCTCCTATTTCGAATGTCCATGTGGCCTGTGACACGGGCGTGTCTGTTGGCCTTGTGAGACACACGGCTGTGCCATACGGGCGTGTGTCCCTAGTTTTTGATAAAATTTTATGAATGTCCAAAAAGTTTTCAAAGTTATCAATTTAGTCCCGAACCACTTCCAATGCATATTTAAGGCCTCAAAGGCTTGTATTAGGGACAAAATGATTGAGATTGAATGATGAATGCATGAATTGTGAAAATATATACTGTGAATGTTTCATTATTTTATAAGTTCGATAATACTTCGTAACCCTATTTTAGCGTTGAATATAGGTGAGGGGTGTTACATTTATTGGTATCAAAGCTACGATTTTGTCAATTTTCAGACTAATGTAGCGTGTGTGTGAGAGTCTAGCTATACATGCCATATATAAATTGTGATAGTGTGATGACTTCTGACAATTTAAATTGTGTTTTCATTTAGTAAATGGATCTTGATCAAGCTGTGGCTAATGATGTTAAGGGTAATGCGCTAGCTCTCGCTCAAGGGACAGCGCCATCTAAATCTAGACCCGTATCGGGTAGCCACGGAGGAGAGACTATGGAATCCTTCTTCCAAATGATGCATGAGTGGTTCACACAATATGTCCATATGAATCCGGCTACTCAACAACCTCTACCCCCACCTAATCCCCAACTTGTTCTAATAGCTCCTCAAGTTGTGGAACTTTAACGACTAAATAAGCCTCCGGTTGATAAGATTCCAAAGTACGAAGCTAAAGAGTTCAGAGCTACCATTGATGATGATCCCGAAAAAGCTAAATTTTAACTTGAAAACACTATTTAAGTACTTGATGAATTGTCATGTACACTAATCGAGTATTTAAAATGTGACATATCGTTATTGAGGGACACTGCATTTCAGTGGTAGAACACACTAGTATCTGTGGTACCGAGAGAAGGAGTTACCTGGGAATTCTTTCAAGTTGAGTTTAGAAAGAAATACATCAGTTAGAGATTCCTCGATCAAAATCATAAAGAAATTTTAGAGCTGAAACAGGGTCGTATGACTGTGACTGAATATGAAAGAGAATCCGTATGGTTATGCAAGTATGCTCGGGAGTATGTTTCTACTGAAGAAATTATGTGTAAATGGTTCGTTGATGGGTTAAACGAGGATATTAAACTTCTAGTTGGAATCCTAGAATTGAAAGAATTTGTTGTCCTGGTTGATAGAGCTTGTAAAGCCAAGAAGCTTAGCAAATAAAAGAGAAAAGCAGATTTAGAGGCTAAAGATTCAAGAAAAAGACTGATGAATAAGTCGTATCAGTATTTGTCAAAGAAATCCACATATTCTTTTAATCATCCAAATGCTTCAAGCGGGTATTCGAGCCAAGATCGTGGGAAACAATACTCAAGTCCTAAAACTCAAGCTACATCAGTATCGAGTGTTGGCAATGTGAAAAATAATAAACCTGAGTGTCAACAGTGTGGGAGACGACATTTTGGAGAATGTTGGAATAAAAGTAATAAAGCTTGTTACAAATGTGGTTCGCTAGATATTTTTATTTGAGATTGTCTAGAGTTATTTAAGAAAAATCAATTCCAAAATGCAAGACCTGATAATACAGCCATAAGAGGGAGGCCACCGAGAAATACGAAAAATGTGACCAGTAGTAGAGGTACAACAAAAGACTCTGCTATGAGATCCAAGGCCAGAGCAGCTGCTAGAGCTTACGCTATTCACTCTCGCGAAGAGGCTTTGTCACCTGATGTTATCATCGGTACATTCTCTCTTTATAAAACTAATGTGATTGTATTGATTGATCCTAGATAGACTCATTCGTATATATGTATGAATTTAGTGTTTAGTAAGAATTTGCCTATTGAGTCTACTGAGTTTGTGATTAAAGTATCGAACCCTTTAGGCAATTATGTTCTAGTTGATAAAGTTTGCAAGAACTATCCTTTAATGACTCGGTGTTACTATTTTTCGACTGATTTGATGTTTTTTCCATTTTATAAGCTTGACGTAATTCTGAGTATAAATTGGTTAACTCTGCATGATACTATTGTAAATTGTAAACAAAAAATTATTAAATTGAGATTTCAGAACTGTGAAATTCTTCGAATTGAATCAGATGAGTCGAGTGGATTACCTATTGTAATTTCGTCTATGTCAGCTTAGAGATGTGTGAGAAAAGGTTGTGAAGCTTATCTTGCTTATATATTGGATACAAAAGTGTCTGAATTGAAGTTTGAATCAGTGCCAATAGTATGTAAGTTTCTGGACGTGTTTCCAGAAGAGTTGTCTGGATTACCACCGATTAGAGAGGTTGAGTTTTATATTGATTTAGTACCGGGAACATCATTGATACCGATAGCTCCGTACAGAATGGCTCTGACAAAATTGAAAGAGTTGAAAGCTCAGTTACAAGAATTAACAGATAGAGGTTTTGCACGACCTAGTTTTTTGCCCTGGGATTCACCAGTATTATTTGTAAAGAAGAAAAACAGATTGATGAGAATGTGTATTGATTACTATCAGCTCAACAAGGTTACAATAAAGAACAAGTATCCGTTGCCGAGAATAGATGATTTGTTTGATCAGTTGAAAGGTGCAACATTGTTTTCGAAGATTGATTTAAGATCTGGCTATTATCAGTTGGGGGTTAAAGATTCAAATGTGTTGAAATCTGCTTTCAGAACGAGGTACGGACATTATGAATTCCTTGTTATGCCTTTCGGATTAACTAATTCTCTTGCAGTCTTTATGGATTTGATGAATCATATTTTTAGACCGTATTTAGACAGATTCGTTGTTGTATTTATTGATGACATTCTGATTTATTCACGAGATGAGTCTGAGCATGCCAAGCATTTGAGGATTGTGTTACAAACATTAAGAGATAAGCAATTGTATGCTAAATTTAGTAAATGTGAGTTTTGGCTCAAAGAAGTCAAATTTTTGGGGCACATTGTTTTAGCGAAAGGTATACAGGTTGATCCAAGTAAGATTTCAGCTATTGTTGATTGGAAGCCACCGAGAAACGTATCCGAAGTCAAAATATTTCTAGGATTAGCTAGTTATTATCGACGATTTGTCAAAGGATTCTCGATGATTGCTACACCTATGAC
This sequence comes from Gossypium rotundifolium, assembly GCA_025506655.1. NCBI lineage: Eukaryota > Viridiplantae > Streptophyta > Magnoliopsida > Malvales > Malvaceae > Gossypium > Gossypium rotundifolium. The sequence continues at coordinate 114,862,545 of CP106732.1, read as the reverse complement.
CAGATTGCTACAGAAAGATGTAAAGTTTGAGTGGTTTGAGAAATGTCAACAGAGTTTCGATCAGTTGAAAGCATTGTTAACTGAAGCACCAGTGTTGGTTTAACTTCAGTCAAGTAAAGAATTCATGATTTATAGTGACGTGTCATTAAATGGTTTGGGTTGCATGCTGATGCAAGAAGGAAAAATTGTAGCATATGCCTCCAAACAGTTAAAGCCACATGAAAAGAATTATCCGACGCATGATCTAGAGTTGGCCGCTATTGTATTTGCATTGAATATTTGGTGACATCATTTGTATGGTGAAAAGTTCACATCTTTATCGATCATAAAAGTTTAAAATATATTATGACTCAGAAAGATTTGAACTTGCGGCAACGGAGATGGCTCAAGTTGCTTAGAGACTATGAGTTAGTGATTGATTATCATCCACGGAAAGCAAATGTAGTCGTAGATGCTTTGAGTAGAAAATCTCTGTTTTCTTTGAGAGCGATGAATACTCACTTAACCTTATTGATGATGGTTCGGTTCTAGCAGAATTAAAAGCTAAACCAATTTTTCTTCAGCAAATTTACGAATCTCAAAAGTGTGATACCGAGTTACAAGCTACAAGAGTGCAATGTGAGTCGAATAGTGATTCAGATTATCAGATTGGAGCCGATGATTGTTTAATGTTCTGAAATAGAATCTACATACCAAATAATTCCGAGCTCATTCACAATTTTTGCACGAAGTATACAGTGGATGTTTATTTGTTCACCGGGAGTGCAAAATGTACAATGACTTGAAACAGTTGTATTGGTGGCCAGGTATGAAACAAGACATTTCAGAGTTTGTATCTAGGTGTTTAGTGTGTCAACAAGTTAAAGCCTAACATCAAGTGCCTTCGAGATTATTACAGCCTGTGATGATTCTAGAGTGGAAATGGGATAAAGTTACAATGGATTTCGTATCGAGATTACCCATGTCTCCAAAAAAGAAAGATGCCATTTAGGTTGTTGTAGATCGACTGATGAAATCTGCACATTTCATTCCGGTACGTACTGATTATTTGCTTAATAAATTGGTTGAGTTGTACATTTCTAAGATTGTTAGATTACACATGGTGCCAGTTCCTATTATTTCGAATAGAGATACGAAGTTTACGTCGCGATTTTGGAAGAAATTGCAAGAAGCTTTGGGCACGAGATTGAATTTTAGTACAGCATTTCATCAGCAAACCGACTGTCAATCTTAGAGAGTAATACATATTCTCAAATATATGTTTCGCTATTGTGTGTTAGAATTTGAAAGTAACTGGGAGAAATTTTTGCCATTAGTTGAATTTACGTATAACAACAGCTATGAATCAAGTATAAAGATGGCACCGTATGAAGCTTTGTATGATCGTAAATGTCAAACTCTATTATACTAGACTGAGCTTAGTGAGAAAAAGATTCACGAGGTTGATTTTATCCGAGATACAGAAGATAAAGTGAAAGTAATTCGTGATAGTCTGAAATCAACTTCAGATCGACAAAAATCGTACACGGATTTGAAATGTAAAGACATTGAATTTCAGATTAGTGATAAAGTATTTCTGAAAGTATCTGAGTGGAAGAAAATCCTTAGATTTGGTAGCAAAGGCAAGCTGAGTCTGCGATTTTATCGGGCTGTATGCAATCATTGAAAGAATAGGTTCAGTGGCTTATCAGCTAGATTTATATTCAGAGTTAGAGAAAATCCACAGTGTGTTTCATGTGTGGATGTTGCGTCAATATAGAAAGGATCCATCACATGTAATTTCTCTAATAGAGATTGAAATTCGACCCGACATGACGTACAATGAAGAACCGATCGAAATTTTAGCTCAATAGGTTGAACAGTTGAAAAATAAAAGCATAGCTTTGGTGAAAGGACTTTGGCAACGTCAGGGGTCAAAGAAGCTACATGGGAACTCGAGGAAGCTATGAGAAAACAGTACCCTAACCTCTTTGCTGGTAAGATTTTCGGGGACGAAAATCCCTAAGGGGGAGAGTTATAATAGCCCGTTTTTAGTCAAATTAGAACAGTGGTTTCGGGACCATAAATTTGAATTTCAAATATTTATTTTATTATTACTTTAATTTCTGTGGCATGATAATATGTTTGTGTAAAAATTTCGTTAAGAAATTTTATCGTTTGATTAGTTAATTTGATAAAAAGGACTAAATCGCGTAAGGTGTAAAACTTGTATGCTATTAGTTAAAGGTGTCTAACAGCTGTAGCATATTAAAGTGGAGGTCCTTATGCTATAATTAGACCATTATAAGGGTGAGTGGATGCTTATGGACTTATAATTAGGTGTTCTTAAATGTTTTATTAAAGGTTAATTTTGTAATTTGGTTATTAAACATAAAATAAATAAAACAAAAACAAAAATTTTAGTGTTTCATCTTCCTTAGCCAAATATTGAAGGGAAGAAAAGCTATATTTTATGGTTCCATTCAGTTAAGACATTGATGCTCAATTAAACTATGATTTTTGTCCCGTTTTTTAATGATTTCTGTGTTTTTGAGATCGTTGCAACTAGGTATAGCTAGCCCAGGGCTATTTTGAAAATTGTTAAAGATTTTGAATGATGCCATTGATGAATATGCATGAGTTTTGAAGTTTCTTGAAAGATTATGAATGCTTAATGATAGATATACAAGTTTTGTTAAGTGATTTTTAATGAAAATGTAAATTAGGGGTAAATTGTGAAATGTGTAAATTTAGGGGTTAAAATGTAAAATAAATGAAAATTTTGGGTTGCTAAGTATGACAAATATTTGGATAGGCTTGGGTTGTGATGAAATTGAATGAATTTTGTTTTACGAGCCTAAGGACTAAATTGTAAAATTATTGAAATATTAGGGGCAAAAGTGTAATGTACTTTAATAAGTGTTTTGGATTAAATTGAATAGAGAGATAATTGAATAAGCTGAATTTGATATTATTAGATCAAGAAAAATGAAATACGGACTTAGATTGGGGAAAGAACAAAGTTTCGGATTAGTTGACCCATGTCGTAGTTTTTACATCCGAGGTAAGTTCGTATGTAATAAGTACTGATATAATTATGCTTTAAATGTTTTGATATTGTATGAATTGTGAATTTGAATGTACGGATACGTTCAATGATGATTCGGCATTGAAAATCCCGGTTGAACCTTAGTAATAGATTCAGATACTAGTGACATGTCATTAGGAGATACATTGATTTGGCTTCGAGCCATGATATCGGCACTTCGGGTGCGAGCTTCATTGATTTGGCTATGGGCCATGATATTAGCATTTTGGGTGCGAGATATATTGAGTTGGCTTCGGGCCATAATGTGAGCACTTAGTGTACGAGACTCCTGAGTATCCGACTTCTATATCGAATCGTTCAACAGGTATCTTGAAGATGTGAATTGGTGAGAAATAGATACATATCGATACAGGTATGTACGGTAAACTATTTGAGCAATGAATAAAAAGAAGATGTGAGCTTATGATCAATTATTTGATTAAATTCATGTTAACTTGGTGTTTAATGCTTTAATGCAATTTGTGTTACTTATTTCAAAATGTAAAAGAATAGTGATATTTTTGTTTCTTATTTTCATATGAGCTTACTAAGCTATAAAGCTTACATTGTTTATTTTTCCGTGTTTTATAGTGATTTCTAAGCTAGCTCGAATTTGGGGATCATCGGAGACTACATCACACTATCAAGCTATCAATTTAGTATTTTTAAATTTATGTTTTGAGTATATGGCATGTATAGGTATTTTAAGTCATTTTGATTATGGGTTGATATTGATTTCGGTCATTTGAAGTGGCTTGTAAATGTATATGTTTTGGTTTGTAAATATAGCCATGAGAGTTGGCTTAATTTGGTTGTTTTGGTTATGTATATATATGTGCATATATGGTTTATATTGTAAGTTCATGATGGATATATGTATGGCTTGTATTAAGAAGCTTGTGGATATAGATATGGTTGATATTAAATGGTTGATATTGAGAATTGGTATTCTTGTGAGATTAGGCTAAATAATGCATATTTGAGTTTGGTCATTTTTTATGTTTGCGTAAGTGAAATTTGGTATGAATTGGATGGCATATTAGAATGTAGTGAGTTTTGTATTTGTTAGTATTGGAATGGTAGGAATGATGTTTGATTGAGGTTGTTGGAATGTTTATTATATGCCTTGTTTGTGCCATTTGAATTTGGTATAGGTGTGCATAAGTTTGGGTGGAAAATTGGCTTGGTAAATAGCCTATTTTTTTCCACACGGGCGTGTGTCTCGGCCGTGTATGACACATGGTTATGTTACACGGCCGTGTGTCCCCTGGTGTTGAAATTAAAATCAAGTCAGTATGCTCCACACGGCCTCACACATGGGCATGTGACTTGGCCGTATGGCATAAGTCAGTATACCCTACAGGTTTGGCACAGCCTAGCACACGGCCTGGCACACGAGCGTGTATGGCCTTTTTTAGGGCACACATGGCTAGATACACGGATGTGTGTGTTGGCCATGTGACCCAAGTCAGAAAGTTTCACGGGGTTGGACACGGGTTGGAAGACGGCCATTTGCTCCTATTTCGAGCATCCACACGGCCTGTGGTACGAGCGTGTCAGTTAATACGGGTGTGTGTCTCTGTTTTTGATAAAATTTATAAATTTTCAAAAAGTTTCAAAGTTATCAGTTTAGTTCTGAACCACTTCCAATGTATGTTTAGGGCCTCGTAAACTCGTATTAGGGAAAAATGATTGAGATTGAATGATGAATGCATGGATTGTGAAAATATATGCTAAGTGAATGTTTAATTGTTTTATAAGTCTGATTATACTCCGTAACCCTATTTCGGCACTGAATACGGGTGAGGGGTGTTACAATGTTGTACCATACGACTTGGCTTATTTTTAGAATGGACCCTCTAAATTACATGATGGACTCAACCGCATTGAATGGAAGAATGACTCGATGTCAATATTTACTCCCCGAATTTGATATAATCTATGTAAACCAAAATGCAGTAAAGCGGACTACAATAGCGGATTTCCTAGCTAGCAGAGCTCTAGAAGATTACGAGCCTTTGAACTTTGATTTTCCCGAATGAAGATCTAATTATGTTGCGACCAATGAAAAAGGTGTTCCAAGAGAATATATCTAGAAATTGAATTTTGATGGCGCTTCAAACACCATAGGTAACGGAATTGGGGCAATTCTGGTATCCCCAAACGAAGATCACTATCCTTTCACCAATAAACTTGATTTTGATTGCACAAATAACATGACGGAATACGAAATATGTATCATGGGTATCCGTGCGGTTATAGATGAAAGATCAAAGTATCAGAGGTATATAGGGATTCTGCACTAGTAACCTATCAACTCAAAAGTGAATGGAAGACAAGAGATCCCAAGCTAATTGATTATCAAAAGCTAGTTCTCGAGTTAATTAAGGAGTTTGATGACATCACCTTCTACTACCTCTCGCGAGATGAAAATCAGATGGCTGATGCATTAACTACCTTAGCCTCCATAGTCAAAATGAACAAGCAAGAGGATGTAAAACCTATCCGGATAAGCATTTATGAGGCCCCGGCCCATTGTTACAATATCGAAGAAGAAAAAAAGGATGATCACCCTTAGTACCATGACATATTACAATATGTAAAATGCCGTGAACATTTTGCTAAAAATCTGAGGTCATATACTGTAAAATTCCGTAAAGATTACACTTCTCTTGTTCATGCAGATACTAAAATTCCATTCCATTTTGCTAAGAGGATTAACATTTTGCTGAAATCAAAAGCCTTTAAACAAGACCAACACAACATCCAAAATTGTAGGTATGTGGCCACTAATCCCCTACAGTTTCATTGAATGTGACTTGCGACCATGATTATTTAACTTGATTGGTAGTTCTCCCTCGAATATAGATCCTTTGTTCCCCCATTCAGTCATTTCTTTGGCATTGTCTGTCCTTATCCAACATTATGTTGCTTCTATATCCAATTTAATGGAGTTGCAGTAAATATTTCTGCTGTTCACAAGATGGTCCTTGCTAGCTCTATAATGGCAACCGTATCATGATAACATCGACCGTAGCAAGACCCTTCCAGCAAATCCTTCACTCCTGAGACCTTAAATGTGGTGGAGGTTCTTAACCATGAACCTGCTTTTACGCATTTTTTAGGACCAAATGAATCAAATACTGCCCTAACACTACCAACTGAAAAAACAATATATCAAAAGAGGCGCTGAGGGGACCATTAGCATGACAATTCAAAGCAAATATTTCAAACACTGTTGAATTTCCTTCCATTAATTTTTTGTTGTTGTTTTCCATCATCATGATTGAAGAACTTACCGGTTTAACCAACCATTTGTTTTGAAAGCCAATAAAATTCTTGTATGCCTGAAAAATATTCAATTAATAAATTATTTTGTATTGGGCATAAAATAGATATTAACTTGGGCCATTCTCGGAATCCCACTTCTCGCTTCACAATTATATGCATACAAAGGACAGACTATAAAGCTATTATTATAAAAAGGGGAGGCAGTTATGTCGTAAAGTATGACATTTGTAATGGATGTGGAACTTCGAATAGGACTTCAGATGCCAGCGATGCACTCCGGTGGGCTAACTGGGTATCTGGATTTGTCGGTGCAGTAATCGTAGATCATGTGGTTCATACGAACCCACCTATACCTTCTAGCTTCCATGGCATTAAGGGCTTGATAAGTAGTTCCCTCCCACCAGTTCCCTGTGTTTGAGGCACAGCTTGCTGGGCCTGGCACTGGGCATCCTTCGATGTCGAAGTCCTTGTAGGAAGCTAAGAAAGGAGCTTTGCTCCAATCAATTTTCTCCAGGCCTCCCCTTGTCGCCCAATCATCAGCTTCCCACAGTGTTGAATAGACTCCCATTGGCTGAAACTTAGGGAATGGTATATTTCTAGCTTCATTGTTCTTGAGAACTCGGATTGGCACATCATCAACATAGAAGCTGTAATTCCACCGACAAAAAAAAAAAAACCCATTGAAAATAACCATGGCTCAATTTAACTCAATCATTAGATACGTCAATCATCCCATTATATGTTAAACTTTACTGATTTGATAGAACTGATAGTCTCTCTCTCTTTCTGTCATTTTATTACCATACAGGTGTCGGCTGTGTTTGTGATATCTAGAGCTATTGAACTTACACAATATGATGATGATTCCACATAATAGTGTAAGTATGGAAATCTGCAGAAGGATCAAACCAAAGGTTAACCCTTTGTTCCCTGTCTCCTTTTCCATGAGCATAGATATTGGTTTGGACAGTATAAGGTTGGCCGCTACGGTTTCCCAAGAACTCGAAATCTAGCTCATCTCTTACTGTATCTGTATCAGAGTTCATCTGCACGCAATCCGAATTACAATGGAACCCAAGTTATTTATAAGCTGATAAAATTAAGTAATTATTTACAGGCTTTTAGTTTTTGATGAAAATGGACAAGTTTTGAAAGATTATGTAGCATATACATAAAAAGCGGTGACTGTTCCGGCGGAGTCACCAGGTATAAGCTTGATCTTCATGCTGACACGTCCGAACAAATACTTCCTTTTGGAAGCAAATCCACAGCCTTGGAAACAAAAAAACGTATAACAAATATCATTATGATAATCCAATTAATTTAAGGTTTCTAAAAATAGTTCTACTTAAACTTTAAGTGACCCCACGAAATGATTTAACCTGAATTTTGGTCTAGAACAAGTTGGATGGCCTTCCCTCCATCGATTTGCCTAATATGGGAATCGGACCAAGTAATCTGAAAATCATCAAGAAAAATAGCTGGTTTACCCCAAGCACAAAAGGAAATTGCAAGAACACAAGAGAAAAGCAAAACAAAAGCATTCGTTAATGCCATTGTCATCTTTTCTTTAAATAAGGAAAGAAAGATGAGAGAATTTTGATTATTGAGTTTGGTTTAGTGATGAAATGGGAGTTCTAGTGTTTATATAGGTAGGAGGTTAGGCTAGAGACAAGGTATTGCAATATTACGTATTAAATCTTGAAGGTATTGCAATAAACGTGAAGTATAATAGTGGACAATAATTTAAATCCCCTAAAAATCGACGTAGACTGCTGGTATTCAAATATGGAAAGGGAGTATTGGCATCAGCAGCTTAGCTTTCCATCCAGCTAATGGCAAGCCGTCGTCAGGCCCTACTATACCATTTTTTTAATTTCGCCTTTCGGGAACCTAATTCTAATGATCATTTTTTTTTTTCTTTCTTCCCTTTACCATCTCATTTTTTTTATTCTTCCTTAGATTATTATTATAATTTTTCTTTTATTCATTATATTTATTTGACAATTCACATTTAGAATTAATGATTTCCCTCCTCAATAATATTGTTTTTAATGTTTAAACTTTTACTATTTAATTTAACACTTTTAGTTACTATTATTGTCATTACCGATAATTGTATTGTCATATGAAAACATCAATCATCAAAATGACAATATACTTACATTTATATTCTCTTCCATCTTTTCATTAATTTAAATTTTAATTAAAAATAAAAAATATAATTATTTTATCTTATATTATAAAAGGTTTTGTTTAACCAATTTGTATTAGATAAGTGAGAGGAGTGTAATGTTTTTTTAAAGAATTTTAAATATTAATTTTGTGAATAAAAATAGTACTAAAAAGCTTATATCTCATTTAAGTGTTGAATTAAACTCAGACTTTAAATTTAATCTAAATTCAACTATTAAAAAAAAATCGTCAGCTTGGTTTAGACTTGAAAGTTATAGCCAATTTCATCCAATCATCCTTATCTAAAAGTATCTGTGGACAGCCAAGAGATGGTAATTGATATGGATCCCTCCGGTTGGGCGGATTCCTTCTGTTCATGCCCCCCCACCACTTTTTGGAGGGTCTCATCTTACATTCTGTGCAGAGATGAAAGATTATATTATCTTGTATGTATTTTTTACAATAATCATGTGAACATAAAAAAAAAAAAAACACAAATAATTAAACATGTTAGAATCTTAACTACGAATGGAATATAATATTTATTGTGTTTAATGAGCTTATTATATTTTTGCTAATGATAAGTTGAAAATTTAAAATTTTAAAATCTAAAGTTGCAGTCTCACTTATATAAATTAATTAATTTAGTATTTATAATTGTTGTAACGTGTCATATTTTCATTTTAAAAGAGTTCTGCAAATGCGACAATATTATGATACGTGAAATGAAATAAATACTCCAAAACGTGGCAAATTGAATACCAGGAACACTAGAATGATCTGGAACTGTGATTAAATGTAGTGAGATGGTGGCACAGTTATATGTTTATGAACAGAAAAGAATTAAAGTTAGTGTACATGGAATTGAGGGACCAAATTAAGCTTTTAAGAATAAATGAAGAAAAGAATTATAGTGAGGAAGCTGAAAACTAAGAGACAAAAAGATATTCTTTCACTCAGCATGATAATTGAAAAAGAAGAATCCTGGGATTCACCAAACATTGGGAGCCACGTGTATCAGCTCAGCCAACCCTATTTGTGTTACTTGATTTTGCAAGAACACGTGGATGACTTTAATTGGATGAAAGTCCCACAAATGGTGACTGTGGCTAGTAAATAGTGGGGACCTCTTTTGACCTGCATGTCCAAATGTGGGCAGGCTCAAATATAGCCGAATCTACACGTGTTAAAACAGGATTGGTCCTTTTGTTAATGCTGATTAATGTTTAATATCATCCATAGGCACCTTCGAATTTGGATAGTAAAATAAATATAAAATATTAAAAATAATATATAAATATCATAGTTAAAATTAGTAAGTTGTAGGAAATTTTTATTATTGAGAGAAAAGAAATGAAACTTATTAAGTGTTAGATAATAATTTTAACTATTGCTCTAAATAAATCTTAATTTGTACTTATGGCTTTCTTTTGAATAATGAAAAACTTCTTTATCCATAGATAAGAAAACAGGACAAATTTAGTTACTACTATATTTTATTTTATTAATTGTAATGTATAAGCTGTGGTAGAGATATATGATCCCAAGTTTTCCATAGGAACATATGAAAAATGGCTTTAACCATATATATTAGGTTGAGAAATTAATTAGCAAAATAGTTGGGTATTATAATTATTTAGGGAAAAAGACGAAGTTGACACCCCTTAGGTTTCAACTTTGAAGCCGATCGACTTCCATTTTGGAAAATTGAAAGTCAATTCTGAAGATGTCGACTACAGTTTCTGAATGCAAGGAAATATATTTTGCATGGCACAGCGGCGCAACAAAGAATGTAAGGAAGTAATTGAAGCGCTGGCAGCATGCAGCCAAATAATACAAGCATGCACAAAGCACAAAAATGCAACAAGCAGAGAAATTATCGAAGCATGTAGCAAGCAGCAGAAAAACAAAGCACGCATAGTCTTGAAGTGCAAGTAAATAATTGAGGTAAGTAAGAATTTATGTGATACCCCACACTCAATCCGGTCATCAAATTCGAATGTGTGACATCATATTATATCGCCGAAGTTGTAGATGGCCCAAATTGTCCGGGCCCAATTACAAAAAATAAAACTACAAGTCCAATCAAACACAAATCGGGGCCCATTAACAAAACAAAAAAATAGGCCCAAATGGCCCAAAACCCACCCAACTCTCAAACAAATCAGAAAACAACAAAAAAAAAACAAACAAAAAAAAAACCTAGCCCTTGGCCTCGACCTCGACTTGACCCCCACCTCGCCCTCACTGCACCACCGTCCGTCATCGCTTGCTCCAACGCGCCCGCCTACACACTGCAAGACAAAAACACGCAACAGCATAGCAAAGAGAGAAGCAATTTGTCTCCTTTATTCAGCTTTGGCTATAAAGCCACAAAAAATCATTGTAAAGAAGAAGAGGGAAATTAAAAAAACAACAGAAATATTGAATACAAGAATTGTCAGAAATCAAAACCAAACACAAAGGTTGATTTCATTACTGTTATTAACTACTACTATTATCTATTTTTCGTTTCTGCTTCTATTTTTATTTTTTAAGATTTTTTTTAAACTAAATCGAAAAAGGAGAAGAGGGGGACCTACCTGAACCCCGCGGCACGTCGTCGGAGTCTCCTCTCCATCGTCGGAGCCGAAATAGAAAGCAAAAAAGGGGGGATTTTCGGATTCAAAAACAAAAGGCGAATGCTGACATCAAAAACAAAAGAAATTTCAGAAGTTTTTTTTATTTTCAGTTGTTTCAATACTAGTTTTTTTATATATTACCCTTTTTTTGAAACCTTTAAAACGAATATTAACAAAGGGGAAAATGAACTTACGAGCCTCAAACCGCTGCTGTCGGTGTACCTCGCCGCCGTCAGAGCTTATTGAAAAAGGGATGCCAAAGCCCTCTCCCTTTGTTTTGGCGGCCGAACGACAAGGCTTCACAGAGCTTCAAGGAGGACCTAGGAATCGCCTTGAGCATCGCCACCACCGATTGGTGGTGGCGGTGGTGTGACAATGGCGTGAGAAGCCTGACCGTCGGGCACGAATGGGGGAGAGGAAACTTTTCTCCGCTTCGCTTTTTGAAACGAAAAAGGGGGGGAGCCTTAGGGATTTGTTTTAGTTTCTTTTGGCTTGGGGAACTGGAGAAAATAAAGAAGGGGGTTAAGGGTAATTAAGGCTGCGTCGTTTGGGGTGTTAGGGGCTGTTCATATCTCTTCAATGGGGTATTTGCAAGATAAGCCCTCCCTTGGCGCCGCCCAATTAAATCCTTTTTACTTTCCCTTTTTTAATTTGTGCCCCATCATTTTATCGCGTTATTCAATCTAGTCCATACCGGTCATTTGAAACGCCACATAATCGGAGGTTGGGTTATTTACTCGCTTAGTCCTCGTAAGTCTGCTGCTGTTGCGATCGGTCCTCATCCTTTCTTTTATTTTCAAATTTAACCCTAAAATCCCATTTCAATTTCAATTCATCCTTTTAAGTTGACTTGCGATTTTTGTACATTTATTATCATTATCACTATATCACTACATCATTATTATCATACTATACTATTATTATTATTTTATTATTATTATTATATTATTACTACATTATTATTTTATTTTATTTCACTATTAGTATCATTTTCATTTCATTAACACGTAGTTATTTACATTTTTTACTATTGTTTCGCTTTTATCTCTACTATAATTATTACTATTATTATTATTATTTAGTATTTGTATCATTATCATTATTTCTATTGTTATTTTGTTACCATATCATTATCATCTTTATTATTTTATTATTGCTATTGTTATTACTATTGTATTATTAATATATTATTATTTAATTTTATCACACATTTTCACTTTTATTATTATTATTATTATTATTATTATTATTATTATTATTATTATTATTATTATTGTTATTATTTGAATGTTTTTAGTATTGTTGGTACTATACTATATTTAGCATTATTACATTTACTATTAATATTATTATTATGATTACTATTATTATATTTACTACTTTACTCAATTATTGATTTACTTTATTTTACCTTACTTACTTTTCATATATATATATATATATATATATATATATTATTTCTATTATCATTATTGTCATTATTGTCATTATTTTACTACCACTGGTATACATATATTTGTTTTGTCTTTTGTGTGTTATTTATTCCTTTTGTGCTTTCTATTATTCTCATTATTTGCCTTGTCAACATGCTACTATTTTATTATCATCCTTACTCATATGTATATGTGTACGTCTTTTTCATGTTCTTTTCACATATAACATCGTGTTTTCATATTTTCGCGCTACTTTCCTCGACGCCTTATTTTTATAACGACCAATATCCCGTATTAGTAATTCGAGAAAATCAAGCCCTAACTTACTGGGTTCCGGTTTCTTCTCGTCTAAAGGCTAAACAACGGGATATCTCTTTTGAGGTTGCAATTTTAAAACAAAATGTTTAATCTCGGAAATTCGAAATGTCGTGCCCTAACTTACTGGACTCGACACCTAGATAACTTCGAGATAAGTTTCTTTTCTTCCAAAATAGAGGTAATATTCTTAATTTGGATTTTCGAAAAAACGAGCCCTAACTTACTGGGTTCCGATTTTTCGATTCAACAAATGACGGAATATCCTCTTCAAAAATAGAACAAAGTTTTCAAAGGCGAACTTAGTTTCGGGAGTCTAAAGTATTACGCCCTAAGTTACTGGACGTGATACTTTTTCCCTAGGAATAAGAGAGTCTTAACGTCCCTTCCAATTTTAAAAATAAAAAGCATTGTATTTTCGAACCCCTTTAAAGTTTTCAACAAATAGGACCTCAATCAATCAGTTTGGTACCAATTTTGGGCATGTCGAGGGTGCTAATCCTTCCTCGCACGTAATCGACCTCCGAACCCTTTGTCTCAAAGTTCGTGGACCAAAAAGCACTGTTTTAGTAAATTAAATGTTTTATTAAAACAAAGGTGATCCGATCACACCAAATAAAGATCGGTGGCGACTCCTTTCCTTCTCTTTTTCAAAAATCGAATCGACCGCGTCGTTTACCGTTTCATCAAAAAATAGTTACGACAGCTTGGCGACTCCACTAGGGAAACGAGGGTCAAGCCATAGATTGATTGATTTTTTTCCTTTTGATTAAAATGGTTTTGAAAAAAATCATGCTTCTTTTAACGCACCTTCAATATTAGCCTTGTAAATACTTTGGCATTGCATTGCATAACCGTTGTGGTCACACCTTTAAGTGGGAGCGAGAAGCTATGCCTTCGTGAGGTTTTCACCTCCGCATGGGCTAGTGGACTGCTTTCGGAATACATCCATACCTATGTCTCCGTGAAGTTTTCACTTCCGCATGGCCATAGGGAAATGTATTCCCCTGAACCGAACTCGGTCCGTATGAGCCTATAATGGGTGAGGATTGAGGAATCTGCTGGTTCGGGTACCTCGTACTTTAGAACTAAGTCGCATATAGCAAACCCTAAGAGCCCACCTTAGGTAGAGCCATGGCAAACCTTAGTGGTCACCCAGATAGACGTTTGCTTATTTTACTTGCTTTATATTCCATGGTACTAACTTTTTGTGTTTCTTTCTTTTGTGCATATCATTTCATATTTTAAAGAGACATCGATTCACGGTCCGTTTCTGAGTTGGGAAGCTGGTTATGGAAAGCGAATTCCTTGATAAAGTAGAAGACAATGCGGCCGTCCGCATATGGTCAGAGCAATGCCAAATAGAAAAGGAGATAGCCTAGTCGAAGGGTATGTGTCGGAGTTACGAAACTTCACCAATATCAGTGTCACGCAGAATGAGCTCCAGGAGTTGAGAGAAATTTGGACTCAATGGGATGATGAAGCAAAGCAGCTGTTCTATGGTACTTACGGTGACTTGCCTTACCTGCTTGAGGTCAAAATAGACAAGCACCTGTTCCGAGCAATGACCCAGCCTCGAATGCCGCTTATAATGCTTTCTCCTTCTAAAAGTGGATCTGGTTCCCACAATAGAAGAGTATACGACCTTGCTACGTTGCCCAAGAATTCAAGTTGACAAAGCTTATTCCAAGGCGGTTAATGGCCCAACCTTCGCGAAGAAGTTGATGAATATCACCGGAATGAGCGAATAGTGGGTCTCGGCTAGAATGCAAAAGAAGGGCGAGGGTAAATGCATACCCTGGATATGTTTGAGAGACCTGATCCTGACGCATCCCGATACAAAGAAAAAGATAGACATCTTGGCCTTATGTATTTACGGCCTGGTAATCTTTTCGAAAGCTTTAAGGCACATTGATGAGGCAGTTATCGATCTATTCAACCGGTTGGACAAAGGGGTCACACCCGTTCCTGCCATCTTAGCCGAAACATTGAGATCCTTGACCGCATGTCGGAGAAGAGGTGAAGGCAGGTTTATTGGATGTGCGCAGCTGTTATTGGCTTGGTTCCATAGTTATTTTTGGAAAATAGAGAAAGCGTCTTGCCGGTTCATGTCAGAAAAGTACTCCCCGCTAGAAGAGATAGCAACCACGTCTAGAAGAGAGGATGTGTCCGAAGAAAATTGGATCGCGCTCTTTCAGAACCTTCAAGAGGATGACATCGAGTGGAAGGCTCCCTGGATGATTCTCGACAGGATCATTTATCGTTGCGGAAGCTTTGACTGGGTTCCCCTATTAGGAATTTGGGGTGCCAACGCCACGCCTTTTTGGTCTTAAGACAGTATAGTTCAAGACAGTTTGTACCAACGATATATGGGCTAGCTCAATGCGAGTTCTCATATGAAGGGGGAAGCTATAAGAAAAGGGTCAAAGAGATTTCTAGTGCCTAAAATCAGATTCACAGAATGAGAAGATTATCTACAGGCCCGAGGACGACCCCGGAATACCTTGAATGGAGGGCTAGGAGAGTCAATGATAACATTCCTGAGCTAAATCCAGAAGGTGCCCGATCAAGAGAAGAATGCATGCGAGTGGTCCCATTAGAATTAGAGATTGTGAAGCAAGATTTTGAACGGATGAGCTCGGAACTCGGGAAAAGGATAGAAAGGTTGGAGGAAGAAAAGATGCTCCTCCAATTAGAAGTGGACGGTCAAAAATCAGAGGTTGAGAAACTCAGAAAGGAAAAGCGAAAAGTAGAGGAAGACCGAGATAATTTGAAGACGGAGTACAAGAAGATGCGCTTGACGATAAAGAATGCGGGATTAGGGAAAACTACGGAGCAGTGGCAGCAAGAGGTCTGAGAGGAAAGAGCCAAAGTTAGCAGTTGGGAGAAAAAGTTTCATGAAATACGAGCGCAGAAGGAAGACTTAGAAGGAAGGTGATGTAAGACCAAAAGAGAAAAAGGGATTAGAAGCTAGAATAGCCGAGCTTGGGTGATCTCTACACCATTATCAGAGTCGAGACTCGGAAAACCAACTAAAGACAAGCCTGAACAAAATAGAGGAAATGAAAGGTAGGGTTGAAGAGTTGGAATCGGCATTACATAGTAGCGAGCTTCGGATTGAGCTTCTGGAAACGAGAGAAAGACGTTGGGAGGAAGAGCTTCACCATTCTTGCGAGCAAGTTTGAAGCCGAGACTACCTCATGGGAGAAGAAATAATCCAGATTCGAGAAGTAGCTGATCACCTACAGACTTTGGCTGAGGAGGCTGACATATTGGGCATGAGATATGGGCTACCACCGGGTTGTGATAAAGAGCTAATCTCTCTGCTTGGAAAAATCAAAACCTTAGGTCTTAGGGCTAGAACGTATTTGTAATCTACTTTATGTAAAGGGTTTTGCCTTCTAATAAAGTTTTCTAAAATGAAGTTGATCGAATCGATGTCTTCTTCCCGCATTCATGCATTTGCATTACATCATATTACATGCATTAAAGTTTATAAAAGAAGCCTAATTGGTTAAGATTAATGAGAAACAAAAGAGAAACAAGAGAGAAGAAAAGAAATCGAACTGGACATCACTACGGACTCGTGCTAAGACAAAGAAAATGGATCAAAGATTTGAACAATTTCGTAAGGAGATGCAAGAATGATGAGGAGCAAATGATGAAACTCCAAAGAAGATATGATAGAACGGATGCAAGAGTCCCAAAACAACATGATGAGGTGGCGCAACTATTAGCCAATGAACGAGGAAAAGGCGCAATTGCTAGTTCGTGGAATAATGATGACCTCGCCACCTCTCCGGATTTACCCACCAAATACCCAAGCACCACCGTAAATAGGTCCCCAATGGACGCCTTTTGTTATCGAGCCACAGTGTTGTGTTGAGACCAAGAACGCCAAAGACTTCCGATCGGTTCGTACACTAATCCAGAGAAGGTCCGCTAACCCTATAGTCCCCGACTTTGATGAAATGGTGAAATGGATAAGGCAAAAGCGAACCTTCCTGCATAACTCGAGGATCATTGCAAATGGTTAGAAGAAAAGTTTAAGGAAATAGAGACTATCGACCATCGCTACGGGTGGACGCTAAAGATTTGAGCCTAGTCCTGCACCTCATACTTCCGCCAAAGTTCAAGACCCCATTTTGAAAAGTACAATGGGACCAGTTGTTCGAGGCGATATCACAATGTTTCATCAACGGATGGCGGGATATGTTAACAATGATCAATCGCTTATTCATTGTTTTCAAGATAGTTTGGCGGGGTCGCGGCAAATGGTACAATCACCACCTGCAGTTCCAGATCAAGTCGTGGAATGACCTAGCACAGCCTTCCGAAATAATACGCACGTAGCCGATATAGCTCCCGATCGAATCACGCCCAAAATATGGAGAAAAGCCAAACGAAAGTTTCGTGCAATATGCCCAATGGTGGAGGAAGTAGCCACACAAGTTCACCACCACTCCTAGAAAAGAGACAACCATCTTGTTTGTCAATACGCTGAAAGCTCCTTCATTAATCACATGCTTGGAAGTGCCACAAAAGTTTTTCGATATTGTCTTTGTGGGAAATGATCGAGAATGTAATCAAGCGGTAAAATAGAGGCTGGAAAAAGTATTAGAAAGACGGTCCCGAAGAAGAGGGAGAGTGATATAAACAACATAGGTAAAGGTTATTCAAAACCTATTATCGTGAGCGACCAAGGACTGTGACCCCGATCATCGAGCCCCTTTAGACAGAGTCCAACACAAGGCAAAATACGGAGAAAATCCAATTTACGCCTATCCCAAATTCCATACAAGGAAATGTACCGAAATTATTTGACGACACGTTGTCTCCCCATTACTTAAAACCCTTGCAACCCCTGCACCTAAGTGGTATGATGCAAACGCACAGTCATGAATACCATGCAGAATCGTGGGACATTCTATAGAGCACTGTCTCGCTTTTAAGAAACTAGTGGAAAGACTGATCCAGATGGGAGTTATAGAAGTCGATGACACCTCTTGCAAGGGGCACCCGCTACCTAATTACGGGGTCAACATGATAGGCGAAGAAGCGAGAAGAAGAGTTAAAAAGGATATTTTCGATGTGAAAACCCCAATGAAATAGGTCTGGAAGGAAATGATAAAAAGGGGATTGGTTGTGACATGTTCAAGGGAAGAACATGAAGAAACACGAAAGGGCTGTGAATTTCATGACTCGGAAGGGCACGAAATCCAAAGTTGCACTGAGTTTAGAATGTTGGTACAGGCGCTGATGGACAACAAAGAGCTAGAATTCTTTGAAAGCAATGAAGGCCGGAAAGAGGGTAACATCTGCACGTTGGAGGATGAGTCAGTAGCAAAAGCCTCGGAGGCGAGCTATCCTTTAGTCACCATCTCCCAATCAAAAGGCGACGGAGTAAAAATCGTGATTCGAAAACCTACTACTTTTTCATCTGAAGACAACCAAAAGACTCTCGGGGGTTATAGTTGCAACGTGACGACTCCTGAAAAGGGGGGTCCGTCCACAAAAGAGAGCCAGGAATATCCTAAGATCGTGATCCAAAAACCTGTAGCCTTTCCATTTAATGATGACAAGAAGGTCCCCTGGAACTATAACTGCAATGTGACGATTCCTGAGAATGGAGGTTCGCCCAACACTACAAAAGGAAACCAAGAGGAAGGCTCCTACACGCGCAGTGGAAAGCGCTACGACTTGTCAAACACAAAGACGGAGCACTCAAAAGGGAAAAACTTGATGGGCGAACAAAAGAAAGAAAAAGGGGCCAAGCAAGAGACACATATAAACGAGCCAGTGAAGGAGGAAGAAGCTAGGGAATTCTTAAAGTTTTTGAAGCATAGTGAATACAAAAGGTCGTAGAGCAGCTACATAAACAGCTGGCTCGTATATCGGTGCTAGATTTACTATTAAGTTCTGAAGCACACCGTAACGCGCTGATGAAGGTATTGAATGAAACTTATGTTGCAAATGATATAACAGTTAACAAGCTGGATCGCCTGGTTAGCAACATAAGTGCCGATAACTTCATTTTCTTTAACGATGATGAGATTCCTCCGGGAGGTACGGGTTCCATCAAGGCTCTCCACATTACCACGCGATGCAAAGGATACACATTACTAGGGGTACTAGTCGACAATGGATCAACGCTCAATGTTCTACCACTATCGACACTGAATCGATTACCCGTTGATAGTTCTCATATGAAGGCCTGCCACAACATAGTAAGGGCATTCGATGGAACCGAGAGGAAAGTCATGGGAAGGATCGAAGTACCTCTTTTAATCGGACCAGGCACATATGAGGTGGACTTTATTGTGATGGATATCCAGCCATCTTATAACTGCTTGCTGGGGAGACCTTGGATACACTCGGCAGGGGCAGTGCCCTCATCATTGCACCAAAAGTTGAAATTAATCTCAGAGGGCCGTCTAGTAACCATAAATGCTGAAGAGGATATCATCGCAATTGTAACAAACAATGCACCCTATTTAGAAGCCAACGATGAAGCAGCCAAGTGTTCCTTCCGTTCTTTGGAATTTGTCAACACAACATTCGTCGCTGAGGGGAATAAGGTCCCAGTACCTCAATTATCCAAAACCACGAAAATAGGTCTACAACTGATGGTCGGGAATGGAGCTGTGCCAGAGAAAGGACTTGGAAGGTACCTCCAAGGAGAAATCGAGGTCCCAAGACTAAAAGAAAAGCGAGACTTCTTCGGTCTAGGATTCAAGCCAAACGCAAAGCAAAAAAGAGAAGAGTCAGAAAAGAAACAAGAAAGAAGGAAGGCATGTCTGAAGGGAGATGAGATGAAATGGCAACCGATGATAATTCCTCATATTCGTGAGACCTTTATATCAGGAGGGGTTATCCATCCGGGACGAGAAACACAAAATGAAGAAATCGTGCATGTCAACGCTATATCTGAGGGGGAAATTAAGGAAGAAAATTTGAGTGGCATCCGCCCCTATGAGCCGGGTAGCGTTCTAAATAATTAGACTGCGGAGGAGATTCTATAGCCTTTAGAACTCATTCAGAGTAATACTCGGAACACACTTATTGCTTTAAGTTTAGAAGCAATAAGAACCCCTTTTCTGAAACATGAATTTGTATAAGCCATCATTATTTTCAATGAAATACATCTCCGCTATCTTTTGAACAAATTTTCTTTTCATTCATTCATTATTCTTTCTTTAAATATTCTTCCAAACATTTCTATTCTTCATTTATCATACCAATAAACATGCCAAGATTCTATGATTCTATGAGCCTTTATTCATTTCCATAACAGGTCTCCAGATATCAATGATTTGAGTAACGCTACCAATGACTCAGAATGTCCTTTTGAGCAAGATATGGGTGCGGAAGATTTTCAGGATTTTGGAGATGACCAAGGCTGTGATTTAGCTCCTGAACTGTTAAGGATGGTAGAACAAGAGAAGAAACAAATAATACCTCACGAAGAATCAGTGGAAATAGTGAACCTAGGAAATGGGCAAGAAAAGAAAGAAGTGAAGATTGGAGCTAGTATCACCGCAAAGACAAAGCAAGACCTTATTGAGTTACTCCAAGAATTCAAGGATGTCTTCGCATGGTCATATCAAGACATGCCCGGGTTAAGTACTGATATCGCAGTACACCGTTTGCCCATAAAAGAAGAATACAAGCTAGTCCAACAGAAACTTCGAAGGATGAGGCCAGACGTTTTACTAAAAATAAAAGAAGAGGTCAAGAAGCAGTTTGACGCAGGGTTCTTGCAAGTGGTTAAGTACTCAGAATGGGTAGCCAATATCGTCCCCGTCCCTAAGAAGGATGGGAAAGTACGAATGTGTGTGGACTATAGAGATCTAAACAAGGCTAGCCCGAAAGAAAACTTTCCATTACCTCATATCGACACCTTAGTGGATAATACTACGAGTTATTCATTATTCTCGCTCATGGATGGCTTCTTAGGATACAACCAGATAAAGATGCTTCTCAAGACATGAATAAAACCACATTCATAACCATGGGAACCTTTGCTATAAGGTAATGCCATTTGGGTTGAAGAATACGGAGCAACATATCGTAGAGCCATGGTAACCCTATTCCATGACATGATGCACAAGAAAATTGAGGTTTACGTCGATGATATGATTGCCAAGTCTCGGACCAAAAAGGAGCATATCCAAGTCTTAAGGAAATTATTTTTGAGGTTGAGGAAAGTTCAACTGAAGCTTAACCCAGTGAAGTGTACCTTTGGAGCCAGGTCAGGAAAACTGCTAGGATTTATAGTCAGTGAAAAGGGGATTGAGGTTGACCCCGACAAAGTCAAGGCTATACAAGAATTACCTTCGCCTCGTACGCAAAAAGAAGTTCAAGGTTTCTTAGGAAGATTAAATTACATTGCTCGGTTCATTTCACAACTGACTGAGAAATGTGATCCCATATTTCGTCTTCTAAAAAACACAACCTGTGTGTGGGATGAGGAATGTCGAAGACCTTCGACAAAGTAAAGCAAGACTGTCCAATCCTCCAAGATTGACACCGCCTAATCCGGAGAAGCCTTTAATCTTCTATTTGACGGCATTTGATAATTCAATGGGATGTGTGCTCGCCAAGATGATGAGTCGGGAAAGAAAGAAAAAGCAATATACTACCTTAGTAAAAAGTTCACTGAGTGTGAAACAAGGTACTCAACGATTGAGAAAATATGTTGTGCCTTGGTATGGACAACTCGAAGACTGAGGCAGTACATGTTGTATTATACGACCTGGCTCATCTCGAAGCTAGACCCACTGAAATACCTAATGGAGTCAACTACTCTTAATGGACGAATGGCCCGATGGTAAATTTTACTTTCTGAGTTTGACATAGTTTATGTAAACCAGAAAGCGATAAAAGGAGTGCAATAGTAGATTTTACGGCTAGTAGAGCTCTGGCAGATTATGAGCCTCTGGATTTTGATTTCTAATGAAGACTTAACGTGACGTAGCAACCACTGAAGAAGATACCACGGAAAGTCGTCCTTGAAAACTGAACTTCGACGGGGCATCGAACGCTATGGGCAATGGAATTGGGGCAGTTCTGGTGTCCCCAAACGGAGATATTACCCATTTACTCGTAAATTGGATTTTGATTGTACAAAAAATATGGCGTAGTATGAAGCTTGTATCATGGGCATCCGTCTTCGCTATTGAACGCATAAAATTAAGGTCTGCCGAAGTATACGGAGACTCGCGTTGGTAATTTATCAACTTAAAGGAGAGTGGGAGACGAGAGATCCCAAATTGGTCGAATACAAAAGATTGGTCCAAGAACTAATCAAAGAGTTCGATGACATCACTTTCAGTTATTTACCAAGGGACGAAAATCAGATGGTTGATGCTCTAGCCACATTGGCTTCTATGGTACGAGCAAATAACAAGGAGGATATGAGACCTATACAAATGAGCATTTATGAGGCCCCAGCCCATTGCTACAATGTTGAAAAAGAAAGGAAAATTGGCCCACCATGGTACCACGATATATTACGGTATGTGAAGAATCGTGAGTACCCTGATCAAGCCATAGAGAATGAAAAAAAGGCGTTGAGGAGATTAGCATGTGATTACGTCTTGGATGGAGAAGTCTTATACAAGAAAAGGAAAGATCAAGTCCTTGCTAAGGTGTGTGAACGCCATGAAGCTAAGTTAATCCTAGAAGAAGTCCACGAAGGTGTCTGTGGAACTCACGCTAATGGTTTCACAATGGCCAGACAAATAATGAGGTTCGGATATTATTGGTCCACCATGGAGGGAGACTGTATCAACTATGCCAAAAAATGTCATAAATGCCAGATTTATGGAGACAAGATTCATGTACCCCCGTCACCTTTGCATGTTATGACTTCTCCATGGCCATTTTCCATGTGGGGCATGGACGTCATTGGGCCAATATCTCGAAGGCATCGAACGGGCATCGATTCATCTTTGTGGTCATCGACTACTTCACGAAATGGGTAGAGGCTGCCTCATATGCCAACGTCACTAAATCGTGATTAGCGGTTTTTGAAGAAGGAAATCATTTGTCGGTATGGAATGCCCGAGAGGATCATATCGCATAACGACCGAATTTAAACAATAGCACGATAGCAGGGGTTTGTAGCCAATTCAACATCAAACACCACAATTCATCACCGTATTGCCCAAAAATGAATGGGGCAGTGGAAGTAGCCAACAAAAACATCAAAAAGATAGTGGGGAAGATGGTGAGACTTACAACGATTGGCATGAAAATTACCGTTCGCGCTTATGCTTATCGAACGTCCGTCCAACCTCTCTCTGGGCAACACCTTTCTCATTGGTCTATGGGATGGAGGCGGTTCTACCTATCGAAGTGGAAATACCTTTCTTCGAGTATTGTCGAAGTGAAGTGGATGAAGCGTAATGGATCCAGCTCGATATGATCGGTTGAACTTAATTGAAGAAAAGAGATTGAGGGCTGCCCGTCATGGTCGATGTACCAAAAGCGAATGATGCGAGCGCATACAACAAGAAAGTCGCCCAAGAGAATTCCACGAGGAGACTTAGTTTTGAAAAGATCCTCCCATACAAAAGGATTTCAGAGGAAAATGGATGCTTAATTGGGAAGGACCTTATATGGTGAAAAGGCTTTCTCTGAGGGCACTAATCTTGGTGAGATGGATGGGAAAAATCTACCCAATCCCATAAATTGATTCGAGTTAAGAAGTATTACGCTTGAAGAACGAAAGGCTAAAGTGAAAACCGCAAGGGCGCTTTTACGGCCAAAAAAAACACGGAGAGGCCGAGGCGAAAACCCGTAAAGGGCGCTTTGAGACCAAAGGGATTTGAGTCAAAAACTCGATAAGGGTGGCTCAAATTAAAGGAGGTATGTGACAATCTTTTCCCCTGAATTGGCAAAAGGAGGAATGTTACACTCTAACATCTACGAGAACACTGCAGATCTCCTAACGTCTTTTCAAATTTCAAATGATCTTCAAAAGGATTCGATTGGCGAAGCCCAGCTGCGATATCTGGGGCACCTACTTTTTCTTTTTACCCATTTTTTGTACTCCGATAATGTTTACTTTTGTTGATTTAATCCAATTCCATTCTTTATAAATTCCATTATTATTTTAAATCTTTGAGATGTTTGCAATTGAAATAACTACCATTTGACCCATATTGCTTCCATAAAGCGAGTCCCGCCTATTACTCTGGAAGCCTCTAAACAGTGTAGGAACCTAAAACAAGACTGTTGTTTAGGAACCACCACACTTAGGGGTTGGAAACATTCGAAGAAGAGAAGTCCAAAATTATGATTCGTAGGCATAGACATCAGACAAGATGTTGCGTCTGTGCCATGACCTCGACGAGTGAGCGAGCAATTATAGCCCTAAGATTTTTTTTAAAGGAAAAATAAATCGTTCTCATAACATCCTGCATTCATGCAAATGTCCTCCGTAATATCATGTAGTTAGGAGCATCCGATTTATTACAATCATTGCATCTTAACGAAAGATCATCATTTTCATGACATTCTGCATTCATGCAAGTGTCATCCATTAGTTAGGAGCATTCGAGTCATTCTGACCACAGCGTCCTCTCCATTTGGCATAAACACAAACATATAGAATCAAGTCTACAGGATAGGTCCCTAGAGGACGGTGCAGCAACACAATCAAAGATTATCCTATTACCATCGACTAGCGGTGGAATGGTGGTCCTATTGCCACTGACCAACAGTGGAATAGGTGGAAGATTGTCTTATTGCCACTGACCAGCAGTGGAATAAGTTGAAGATTATCTTATTGCCACTGACCAGCAGTGGAATAAGTTTACCTTATTGCCACTGACCAGCAGTGGAATAGGTTGAAGATTATCCTATTCTCATCAACTAGTGATGGAATAGGTTGAAGATTGTCCTATTGCCACTGACCAGCAGTGGAATAGGTCAAAAATTGTAGATCTTGTCGCCCTAACCAAAGAGTGGGGCAAGATCGAAGGCAAATCTTGGCTCCCAACCGATGGGGAACACGATTTAAGCCATCTGTCATCATCACGACATCAAGAATGAATAGGTCAAAATTGTAGATCTTGTCACCATAACCAATATTGGGGCAAGATCGAAGGCAAATCATGGCTCCCTAACCAGTGGGGAACACGATTTAAGCCACCGTCCTATCGTCACTGACCAGCAGTGAAATAGGTCAAAAATTTGTAATTCCTGTCCCTAACCAGTAGGGAGCATGGTTAAGCTTTAGTCCTATTGCCTTAACTAGAAGTGGGATAGGTCAAGACCAAAGACCTCATCTCTCTAGAGATGCAATGAACAATCTAAAATAAAACAAGTCACATCCCATTGAGTCGCAACAAGAGCAAATTGAAGCCACATAGCGGTGGAGTGGATTGAAGTAATGAGATGCGGTAGACTGGAATGAGGCTACATGAAGAAGAAAGGCACCAAAGAAGTCGATTCAAAAAAACCGCAAATTTGGTCCTCTTTATGTCTTTGCTCTATTCCCGTTGCACGACAATGAGCAAAGAGGGCAAATTGTAGATGGCCCAAATTGCCCGTGCCCAATTACAAAAAATAAAACTACAAGCCCAATCAAACAAAAACTGGGGCCCATTAACAAAACAAAAAAATAGGCCCAAATGGCCCAAAACCCACCCAACTCTCAAACAAATCAGAAAACAACAAAAAAAAAACAAACAAAAAAAACCTAGCCCTTGGCCTCTGACCTTCTGACTTGTGACCCCCACACGCCTCTGCTGCACAAGGTACCGTCTGTCAGCCGCTGCTCCCGCGCCACCGCCCATACTGCAAGATAAAAACACGCAACAGCACAGCAAAGAGAGAAGCAATTTGTCTCCTTTATTCAGCTTTGGCTATAAAGCCACAAAAAATCATTGTAAAAAAGAAGAGGGAAATTAAAAAAACAATAGAAATATTGAATACAAGAATTGTCAGAAATCAAAAGCCAAACACAAAGGTTGATTTCATTACTGTTATTAACTACTACTATTATCTATTTTTCGTTTCTGCTTCTATTTTTATTTTTTAAGATTTTTTTTAAACTAAATCGAAAAAGGAGAAGAGGGGACCTACGAACCCATGAGACGTCGTCGGAGTCTCCTCTCCGTCGTCGGAGCTGAAATTGAAAGCAAAAAGGGGGGATTTTCGGATTCAAAAACAAAAGGCGAATGCTGACATCAAAAACAAATGAAATTTTCAGAAGTTTTTTTTTATTTTCAGTTGTTTCAATACTAGTTTTTTTTTATATATTACCCTTTTTTTTGAAACCTTTAAAAACGAATATTAACAAAGGGGGAAAATGAACTTACGAGCCTCAAACTGGCTGTCGGTGTACCTCGCCGTCGTCGGAGCTTGGCTGAAAAAGGGATGCCGAAAGCCCTCTCCCCTTTGTTTTCGGACGCCGAACGACAAGGCTTCACAGAGCTTCGAAGGAGGACCTAGGAATCTGGCCTTGAGCATTGCCAGCCACCGATTGGTGGTGGCGCGGTGGTGTGACAACGGCGTGAGAAGCCCACCGTCGGGCACGAATGGGGAGAGGAAACTTTTCCTCCGCTTCGCTTTTTGAAACGAAAAAGGGGGAGGCTTAGGATTTGTTTTAGTTTCTTTTGGCTTAGGGAACGGAGAAAATAAAGAGGGGTTAAGGGTAATTAAAAGGTGCGTAAATGCAGGGTGTTAGGGTTGTTCATATCTCTTCAATGGGGTATTTGCAAGATAAGCCCTCCCTTTCTTGGCGTCGCCCAATTAAATCCTTTTTTACTTTCCCTTTTTTTAATTTGTGCCCCATCATTTTACCGCGTTATTCAATCTAGTCCATACCTGGTCATTTGAAACGTCACATAATCAGAGGGTTGGGTTATTTACTCGTTTAGTCCCCGTAAGTCTGCGCGCGTTGCAAATCGGTCCTCATCCTTTCTTTTATTTTCAAATTTAACCCTAAAATCCCATTTCAATTTCAATTCAGTCCTTTTTAAGTTGACTTGCGATTTTTGTACATTTATTATCATTATCACTATATCACTACATCATTATTATCATACTATACTATTATTATTATTTTATTATTATTATATTATTACTACATTATTATTTTATTTTATTTCACTATTAGTATCATTTTCATTTCTGTTAACACGTAGTTATTTACATTTTTTTACTATTGTTTCGCTTTTTATCTCTACTATAATTATTACTATTATTATTATTTAGTATTTGTATCATTATCATTATTTCTATTGTTATTTAATTTACCATATCATTATCATCTTTATTATTTTATTATTGCTATTGTTATTCTTGTTGTATTATTAATATATTATTATTTAATTTTTATCACACATTTTCACTTTTATTATTATTACTATTATTATTATTATTATTATTATTATTATTATTATTATTATTGTTATTATTTGAATGTATTTAGTATTGTTGGTACTATACTATATTTAGCATTATTACATTTACTATTCATATTATTATTATGATTACTATTATTATATTTACTACTTTACTCAATTATTGATTTACTTTATTTTACTTTACTTACTTTTCATATATATATATATATATATATATTATTTCTATTATCATTATTGTCATTATTGTCATTATTTTACTACCTTTGGTATACATATATTTGTTTTTCTTTTGTGTGTTATTTATTCCTTTTGTGCTTTCTATTATTCTCATTATTTGCCTTGTCAACATGCTACTATTTTATTATCATCCTTACTCATATGTATATGTGTACGTGTTTTTCATGTTCTTTTCACATATAACATTGTGTTTTCATATTTTCGCTACTTTCCTCGACGCCTTATTTTTATAACGACCAATATCCCGTATTAGTAATTCGAGAAAATCAAGCCCTAACTTACTGGGTTCCGGTTTCTTCTCGTCTAAAGGCTAAACAACGGAATATCTCTTTTGAGGTTGCAATTTTAAAACAAAATGTTTAATCTCGGAAATTCGAAATGTCGTGCCCTAACTTACTGGACTCGACACCTAGATAACTTTGAGATAAGTTTCTTTTCTTCCAAAATAGAGATAATATTCTTAATTTGGATTTTCGAAAAAACGAGCCCTAACTTACTGGGTTCCGATTTTTCGATTCAACAAATGACGAAATATCCTCTTCAAAAATAGAACAAAGTTTTCAAAGGCGAACTTAGTTTCGGGAGTCTAAAGTATTACGCCCTAACTTACTGGACGTGATACTTTTTCCCTCGGAATAAGAGAGTCTTAACGTCCTTTCCAATTTTAAAAATAAAAAGCATTGTATTTTCGAACCCCTTTAAAGTTTTCAACAAATAAGACCTCAATCAATCAGTTTGGTACCAATTTTGGGCGTGTCGAGGGTGCTAATCCTTCCTCGCACGTAATCGACCTCCGAACCCGTTGTCTCAAAGTTCGTGGACCAAAAAGCACTGTTTTAGTAAATTAAATGTTTTATTAAAACAAAGGTGATCCGATCACACCAAATAAAGATCGGTGGCGACTCCTTTCCTTTTCTTTTTCAAAAATCGAGTCGACCGCGTCGTTTACCGTTTCATCAAAAAATGGTTACGACAGAAGTAATTTAAGTTAACTTAAAATAAATCTATAAAATTAAATTCATAATTATCATTCATAATAATCTATACATTATTTATTATTATACACGTACATTCATAGTACTCAAGAATCAGCTATATCTATCTACAGGTTTATGATAATTCAATTTTGAATTTATGATTCAAATTCCAAGTCAAATGTCAAAATTTATCCGGTTCTCTGGAGACAAATTTCATTTTTAATTTGGCATTTTTGTTTCGATGTTAACAAGTCGCAAGACAATGAAATTCATGTCTTGAGACAAATATTCTTAAGTCTTGAGACGGGCCTCCTCTGTTTTTCTATTTTAGTTTCGATGTTTGAATGTCTCAAGACAAAGGGTTCTTGTCTTGAGACTTAGAACATGGCATAATTTATTTAGGTTCGATGTTTCGTCGTCTTGAGATATAAGTCATTTGTCTCGAGATCTAGATGAAATTGTCTCGAGACCACCTTGACATGTCTCGAGACATTAAACATTTGAAGGCATAATAAAGTAAATTTTTATTTTAACGGTCTCAAGACGTGCTCTTGCTGTCTCGAGACTGAATGGTCAATAAGCCTAAAATGTACATTTTCAAGTGTTTAAAACCTTACCACTTTGTAATTAAACTTACCTAAAACTAACACCTACGTAAAATCCTCAATTCAACATATCAAAACACATTCAATCACCATCAAATCATAGTTTCCAACACATCAACACTTAATTGATCAATTTGCACATTTGAACCTATATTGTAACGCCCCAAAATTATTGACTTCTATTTTGTTAAATTCTATTATAATTAAGTATCTATTTTAGTAGCCCAATGCTTTGAGTGTGTCTTTGAGATATTGGGTTTAAATTTTTTTTTTTTTTGTGAGCAAGTGGGAGTACTATATGTTTTGTCAAATTAAGGATGAGCTTAGATTTAATTTAAATTCCTTAGTTAATATTTGATTAGTTGTGGGTGTAGATGGCTGACTTTTGTTTTAGGAATGTATCTTGGTAGTTATCTTTTTGTTTCAAAAGCAAATAATATTTTGATTTAATGTAACATCCCCAAACCCGGCCCATTCATTACTAATAGAATCTGGTTATGTTAGTAAAAATAATTTTCTTTTACTTAGAATTTAAAACATGAAAACTTACTATCTTTTGAAAACCATGTCTATTTGAGATTTGTATGAAAAACTTTAATATCTTAGAATATCCCAATTAAAACCTTAGTGCATATCCTTTGAATAAAGTTCATAAATGAAACCAACTTCAAATAGTGATTCAATGTCATCAAGCTTTAATTAATACAATAACCAAAAACAATAATCATCGTGCCTTTATTACAACCCCTTTCTAATTTAGTACCTCGTATTAAGAAAGCTTAAAATAATTAAAACTTTTCCTTCGGCCCGGGCCACCACGTGTCCTCTCCGATCCCGGTCCAATCTACGCATCACCTGAAATGTTAGGAAAATAATTGGGTGAGTCCACAGACTCAGTGCATAACCACAACGCAATTTCCCACACGTATGGGCTAGGCCCAATACCAAACAATTCACATAGCAAGTCATGCACATATGCATCTCAGCCCAACCCACAAACCAACCGTACTCCAACCTTGGCAGACTCCCTGCCTAAGGCCGTGGATAAACCACCACTGATCACATCGTGATCCTTAAATCTTACCTCGGCAAACTTCATTTGCCGAGGTCGTGGTGAGCCACCGATCAACCAAAGTGATCCAACAACATATTACGCCTACGGTGATGCACATAGCCATCGATCGCCGAGATGGACACCTGTCGACATCTCCTTGAGGTAGCACAAAGCTAGCCATCAAGCGCTAATGTAGCCGGAGCTATCATTAGACCAATACAACTTGTGTACACTTCCTCCTTCTTCAATCCAATCCCATGCCCATGTGTCAATAAATCATGCAAGAATATCATATAAGGTGAGTATTTATTATTGATCAAAACCACATCAAACATGTATAAAATATATATATATATATATATCACGACCAATCTTACCATCATCGGTTCACATCACTTAAGCCATTATAATCGGCTTCACACATAACACATATGTTAATAGCTAGCGAGCAAATCGAGAAATAGTGCGATGGTTACGCACCTTGTTAGATACAATCGATCAAATCCTAACCGCTCTTAAACCACTTGATGAATAAGACTTAAGAGTCCCTTCCATGACTCCTTCGCTTGGCTACCCACAAAAGAATTTTCATAATAAGACAATAAGAACATTCGCCAAACCTTAAACACCAAGACCACCTTTCGATAACGAAACATCAAAAGAAATAAACTATAACGTAAAACCTTACCCTTCACGGTGACTAGGCAGAGACTCAAACGCTCCACCCTACTGAAGATTCGCCAACCCCGCTAGAAAGATTTCGACAAAAGAGAAAGAAAGAAGGTATGGGAGACAATATGAAATGGTTTGACTTAGGAAAAATAGAGAGAACCACGTAAGAAAATCGGCTAGGTGACCTTGAAGATTCGCCAAAATGCATAGGTGAAGAGAAGGGATATTTTAGTGTTGGTAGAGTATGGAAGACAAATGGATGAAGGCTTAAGAGGGGACTAGGATTGACAACCAAAGAAATGGGGAACAAGTTTGACGAGGAGCACAAATGGTGAAAAAACAACAAAGGTGAGCACCTCCCTTATTTAAAGAATTGATGACTCCTAGAATCTCTCCTAGCCACTAATTCAACACATTTGAATTAATCCAACCCCAAATTTGCTCCGACCAACCATTTTAAATCAATTCAAAATTTAAAAATAAAACCCACCTTTAATCCATTACCACCCCTCCAATTGAAATATAAAATAAAAACTAAAAAAATTAACCCATTATCCCACCGAATTCAAAAGAAATAACAACCAAACTCATCCTTATCCTCCACCACCCATGTGCCGTCCACTGCCTGCCCACACTGCTGCAAAAAGAAGGAAAAAAACCCCACCAGCAGCCTCCAAGGCTCGAACACACGACCTGGGGAACCAACGACCATGTAGCGCCCCCAGGCCATTCGGCCTAGGCACTGTTTTATATCAAAAGCGCGCAACAAATTCTTTTAAGCCTTCCCAAAGACTTAATGCACCTTGCAAAATATCAAAACTCGCCTTCCTTGCGCCTCGAACTCATGACCTTTACCCAGTAGCCCTTACATGCGGCGCCACTCCGCCCCACGCCTTTCATGTCCATAGAGCCCCAACAATTATTCATAAAGCCTTCATACTCGGGCCCAATACTACATATGAAAATAAAACGTAAACCTCGCTACCTCCACTCGAACCAGTAGCCCTTCTCCCCTTGACGCCTAAGTGGCGACGCTAGCCACTTCGCCAAGCTCTTCCTTGTGCCAAAATTACCGAAAAATATACTTAAGGCCTCCTTGGCCGATTCCCTTCTTAACCCCGAAAATCAAAATTTTCCAAAGCCTTCCCTTTACTCCGAGCACTCTCAACACCTCTCAACACATCCAAGCCTACCCAAAACCCACTAGAACATGAGTTATACCCCACATGCATAGCCCCTAAACCGTGGTGTTACAATTCTACCCTCCTTAAAATAATTTCGTCCTCAAATTACTTGTCTAACAATCCAATTCCTCCCACTACGCTATGGTCGCAAGACTCGATCCTAAAGAGCTAACATACCTTCTAGGCATCGTTTCCAGGTTCATACTCAAGGTTCCAACTACTTTATGAGCAACAGATCAAACAATCACCAAAACGAACAAAACAACAAAAGATATTCCAAACACAAGGAACTTACCAGCTGACACATCAGGCACATCATTATCCTCTCTCCGGCGAACCGCATAAACCAGTCCTGGCTGCCTTGCCTCAGTGCCACCATTACCGCGGTCTACTGCTCCCCGACCCCGGCCGGAACCATTTCCTCCATGGTTCGGACCACGACCTCTCGTCGCCTGCTGACCACCTCTGCCTGGTTGCACATAACCTTGACCCACTATCTGAGTCCTATTCGGGTTCTGGGGACAATCCTTAATCAGATGAGATTTGGACTTGCATCGAAGCACTCCGAACCCGATTCCAAAGACTTCGCCAACATGATACCTTCCGACTGCGCTACGGACGATCTAGATTTCCGTGGTGGCTTAGCAATATGAGCAGGAGTCTCAACCCCGGTCTTTTGGACCCTCTCAAACACTTCGGCGATCCAACACTTCTCTTATCACGGTTCCTTTCTATTGTGCCTCTCGGCCTTCTTGACCTCCTCGGCTATTCGAGCTTTCTCCACTAAAACGGCGAAGTCTCTTTCACGATCGGAGCAATCAAAACTCATGACTCATCCCGCAGACCATCTTCAAATCGACACATCTCTCATAATCCGTTGCCACGATGCCCCGAGCATCGCTCAAACGCGTAAACTTCGACAGTACTCGCTATCGACTTGTTTCCTTGCACCAAGTTAAGGAACGCCTTCCTACGAGCATCCACATAGCTCGCTCCGACAAACTTCCTTCAAACTTGATCTTAAAGTAGCCCCATCCACTCGATCCGCAGGGTACTTTCCTTAACCGTGAGCCACCACTTGTAGGCCTCATCCTGCAAAGAACGAAACAACACCCTTAAGCTTCTCCTCAACAGTTAAGTCGAGATCATCCATAGTCCTTTCAAGCGCCTCCACCAAGATTTCTACGCCACATTCTGACTACCGGACACTCCTCCGAAAACCTCGGCTCCATTCGCCTAAGTCTCTGCACCGACTCCGATTCCTATTGCCCACATTGGCTCTCGCCACTCGTTCGAGTACTCATAACACGACTTGTGACACTACGTCGTCTCCTCCATCGATCCTCTGTTCAACCTCAACATTTGGTGGTGGTGCATCGCTTCGACCCATGGCGTGACCCAACCGGTTCGACAACGACATCCCGCCTACCACGTCCACGAGTATTGCACCACGCCCCTAGAACTCATATCTAGCCTCGATTTAATCTGTTTAGAAAGTTTTATGGATTAGAAATTATTGTTTCTTCGTTATAACCACGAGCAATTTTATGCAATAAAGTTTAGAGAGTAGTTCTTTCGAGCAATCAAGTTTCCTTCCCTACCTAGGGTAAATTCGTCATTTTTCCTAAAGAGGGTATTTTGGTAATAACTCGAGTCAATTTTGAAAATAGTTTTCCAACTTCAAAATTTACAAAATCTCGTGGGTCGTCTTGAAAATTTTGTTTCTCAAACAAAGTGTGTTGCAAAAATTCCAAAAAGTAGGGTCATTTTCGTAATTTTGGAAATCATGGGCATTTTCGTAAATTCTCCAAATCAGAATATCACTGTATTTCATAAAATAGGGTTTTCTGATATTTGGTAAAATAGGAATATTTCAGTAGAAGTTGAGAGAAAACTGAAAATTTAGAAACCAAGGGCATTTCGGTAATTTTTATCAACCAGGGGTATTTTCGTAATATTTTTTTTTCAAACCAAGGTATCTTAATATTTGAAAACTCGAGAATTTTGGTATCTTACCACGTAAAAAGCATAAAAATTGAGGGTAGAACAGTAATTTTATAACACAAGGGTATTTTTGTAATTTTACCACTAGGGGCATTTTGGTAATTTTGTAAATCGACAGACGTCTTTTAAAATCAGATTTAGGGTTTCACAACCAAAGGGGTAAGTTTGAAAAACTTTAAAACAGAAAGTTTTAAAAACAAGAAGGCTAATTCCCTTCGGGTTTTAATAATCGGTTTAGCTTTATGAACAAGTCCTCTTGGTTAAGGTGAACCATAGCTACGCACCGGTAGGATTCTGCGAAGAGGAGGTGAGTCACGAGGGCTGCTTAATACTGTGCTCTTCGGATCCAATCCTAGACATGCGTACCAAGGTTACCTCACCTTAACTCGGCGACTTACTTCACGTGTTTGTTTAAGAGCTTTAAGTCTTATGCCATTGTTTGAATAGTCTAATCCTAGGGTCCAACAGATCCTATTATTCTATTCTACTGAGCCCAAACTAAGCCCAAATTAATTTATATAAACAAATCACTTCAAGAAAGTCCAAGTACTTACAGTGGATGGTAGGAGAATGCAGTGCCATGCCGAATAACTGAAAAAACTTTTATAAAAGCCCACATTTGAAAAGCCCATTTTGAAAGCTGTTTGAGCCCAAAACCCTCAAAGTGAGTTTTGAACCGGCTCGATACCAATTTGTAACATCCCCAAACCCGGCCCATTCATTACTAATAGAATCTGGTTATGTTAGTAAAATAATTTTCTTTTACTTAGAATTTAAAACATGAAAACTTACTATCTTTTGAAAACCATGTCTATTTGAGATTTGTATGAAAAACTTTAATATCTTAGAATATCCCAATTAAAACCTTAGTGCATATCCTTTGAATAAAGTTCATAAACGAAACCAACTTCAAATAGTGATTCAATGTCATCAAGCTTTAATTAATACAATACCCAAAAACAATAATCATCAGGCCTTTATTACAACCCCTTTCTAATTTAGTACCTCGTATTAAGAAAGCTTAAAATAATTAAAACTTTTCCTTCTAAGACGGCCACCACGTGTCCTCTCCGATCCGGTCCAATCTCGCATCACCGAAATGTTAGGAAAATAATTGGGTGAGTCCACAGGACTCGGTGCATAACCACAACAATTTCCCACACGTATGGGCTAGGCCCAATACCAAACAATTCACATAGCAAGTCATGCACATATGCATCTCACCAACCCACAAACCAACAGTACTCCAACCTTGGCGGACTCGCCTAAGGTAGTGGATAAACCACCACCGATCACATCGTGATCCTTAAATCTTACCTCGACAAACTCATTGCCGAGGTCGTGGTTGAGCCACCGATCAACCAAAGTGATCCAACAACATAATACGCCTACGGTGATGCACATAGCCATCGATCACGAGATGGGCACCGAGCCGACATCTCCTTGAGGTAGCACAAAGCTAGCCATCAAGCGCTAATGTGGCAGAGCTATCATTAGACCACATTACAACTTGTGTACACTTCCTCCTTCTTCAATCCAATCCCATGCCCATGTGTCAATAAATCATGCAAGAATATCATATAAGGTGAGTATTTATTATTGATCAAAACCACATCAAACATGTATAAAATATATATATATATATGTCACGACCAATCTTACCATCATCGGTTCACATCACTTAAGCCATTATAATCGGCTTCCACACATAACACATATGTTAATAGCTAGCGTGCAAATCGAGAAATAGTGCGATGGTTACGCACCTTGTTAGATACAATCGATCAAATCCTAACCGCTCTTACAACACTTGATGAATAAAACTTAAGAGTCCCTTCCTCTGACTCCTTCACATCGGCTACCCACAAAGAATTTTCATAATAAGACAATAAGAACATTCGCCAAACCTTAAACACTAAGACCACCTTCGATAACGAAACATCAAAAGAAATAAACTATAACGTAAAACCTTACCCTTCATAGTGACTAGAGCAGAGACTCAAACGCTCCACCCCCCTGCTTAAGATTCGGCCAACCCCCGCTAGAAAGATTTCGACAAAAGAGAAAGAAAGAAGGTATGGGGAGACAATATGAAATGGTTTCGGCTTAGGAAAAATAGAGAGAACCAAGTAAGAAAATCGGCTAGGTGACCTTGAAGATTCGTCCAAAATGCATAGGTGAAGAGAATGGATATTTTAGTGTTGGTAGAGTATGGAAGACAAATGGATGAAGGCTTAAGAGGGGACTAGGATTCGGCAACCAAAGAAATGGGGAACAAGTTTTGGCAGGGAGCACAAATGGTGAAAAAACAACAAAGGTGAGCACCTCCCCTTATTTAAAGAATTCGGCCAGCTCCTAGAATCTCTCCTAGCCACTAATTCAACACATTTGAATTAATCCAACCCCCAAATTTGCTCCCAGCCAACCATTTTAAATCAATTCAAAATTTAAAAATAAAACCCACCTTTAATCCATTACCACCCCTCCAATTGAAATATAAAATAAAAAAACTAAAAAAAATTAACCCATTATCCCAATCAATTCAAAAGAAATAACAACCAAACTCATCCTTATCCTCCACCACCCATGTGCCGTCCTTTCGCCCGCCCACACTGCCGCAAAAAGAAAAAAAAACCCCACCAGAGCCTCCAAGGTTCGAACACACGACCTTGGGAACCAACGACCATGTAGCGCCCCCAGGCCATTCGGCCTAGGCGCTGTTTTATATCAAAAGCGCGCAACAAATTCTTTTAAGCCTTCCCAGGACTTAACGCCTGCTTGCAAAATATCAAAACTCTGCCTTCCTTAGCCTCGAACTCGCGACCTTTACCCAGCGCCCTTACATGCAGCGCCACTCCGCCCACCTGCCTTTCATGTCCATAGAGCCCCAACAATTATTCATAAAGCCTTCATACTCAGGCCCAATACTGCATATGAAAAATAAAACGCCAAACTGCTGCTACCTCCACTCGAACCAGCGCCCTTCTCCCCCTTCAGCGCCTAAGTGGCGCACGCTAGCCACTTCGCCAAGCTCTTCCTTGTGCCAAAAATTACCGAAAAATATACTTAAGGCCTCCCTTGGCCCGATTCCCTTCTTAACCCCCTGAAAATCAAAATTTTCCAAAGTCTTCCCTTTTACTCCGAGCACTCTCAACACCTCTCAACACATCCAAGCCTACCCAAAACCCACTAGAACATGAGTTATACCCCACATGCATAGCCCCTAAACCAGGGTGTTACATTTAATATTTGTTTTTCCCACGTTCCTTTTCTTTTTTTTATTATTATTATTTTGATTTGGTTCCTTCATTCCCTCAATTGCGCCGTCATCTTTCAACCTTGCTATTGATTTCAATTTGGCTTTTGCCTTGCTTTTCTTCTATTGTTCCTACTATTTAGTTTTTCCATCATCGTTGGGCTAGTATTTAATTTTTATCTTAAATTTGGTTTATTCCCTTACTTCAATTTTGCTTTTCACTCTCTTGCTGGTCATTCGTCAGATAATTTGGTGTTCTATTTTTAATAGATTTAAGTTTTGTATGTGGCATTAAAATTGCGAGGAATTATTGAGTTTACCGAGTTTTGTATTTTGATAGTTAAAGAGTTTCTGGATGTTTTTCCTGAAAAGTTATCGGGTTTACCTCCAGATAGGGAGGTTGAGTTTGGCAACGAGGTTCTACTGTGTACTGCTCCAATGTCTATTACTCAATATCATACTGCACCAAAGGAGCTTATGAAACTAAAGTCTCAGCTTTAGGAACTCCTCAATTGAGGGTTCATTCGTCCTAGTGTATCTCCGTGGGAGGCACCAGTTCTATTTGTAAAGAAGGATGGTACTATGAGGATATGTATCGATTACCTCCAGCTGAATAAGTTAATGGTAAAGAACAAGTACCCACTTCTTAGAATCGACGACTTATTCGATTAGTTTTGTGGGGCTTCTATGTTCTCCAAGATAGATATTCGTTCTGGGTACCATCAGCTTAAGGTTAAGGAGGTCGACGTTCATAAGACTACTTTTAAGACTTGTTATAGGCACTACGACTTCCTAATTATGCCCTTTGGTTTGACGAATGTTCCGACTGCATTTATGGATCTTATGAACGGTGTTTTTCAACTGTGTTTGGATCAGTTTGTGGTGGTATTCAACAATAATATTCTAGTATACTCTAAGACTAAGGATGATAATGATGAGTATCTTAGAGAAGTTTTTCAGATAAGAAATAGATCTACGCTAAGTTGAGCAAATGCGAATTCTGGTTGAGAGAGGTAACTTTTCTGGGTCATGTAGTTTCTGCTGAGGGAATTCGAGTTGATCCTAAGAAAGTTGAGGTTGTTCTTGAGTGGAAACAACCTAGAAACGTTTTTGAGATCCACAAATTTATTGGGCTAGCGGGTTATTATCGAAGGTTTGTTAAGGGGTTCTCGCTTATTGCAGCTCCTCTAACTAAGTTGTTGTGTAAGAACACTCCGTTTGTTTGGATTGATGAGCAGCAATTGAGCTTCGAGAAGCTCAAATCCATTTTGTCTAAGGCCCCTATTCTGATACAGCCTGAATCGGGTAATGAATTTGTGGTATATAGTGATGCATCACACGTCGGTTTAGGTTGTGTTCTGATTTAAGACAGGAATGTAGTAGCTTATGTGTCTCGACAGCTTAAGTCACAAGAAGACAACTATCCTACACACAATCTTGAGTTGGCCATGGTTGTTTTCGCCTTAAAGGTTTAGAGGTATTATTTTTATGGTGAGAGGTGTATCATTTACACCGATCATAAGAGCCTTAAATATCTCCTTACTCAGAAGGAGTTACACATTAGGCAATGTTGGTGGATTAATGTAACACCCTTTACCCAAATTCGACGCTGGAAACGGATACGAGGCATTACCATGCATAAACTTGTCTAACAGTATAGTTACGAGCAAAAACTTTTGTTTCGACTTAAAACCTTTCTTTAGTTATCTTGACATTCATATAATGGGCCCCCGAGGCCTTACACATACACCCGAAAGTCTTCAAGACTCAACCAGGAACTTTCACTCCCATTGAAAATTTTTATCCTAAATAGGGCCACATGCCCGTGGAGGTCTAGAGACACACCGTGTGCCCTTGAGACATGCCCGTGTTTGACACCTGTGGTCTACACTGACTAAATCACACGGCCTAGACAAGCCCGTGGCCCTGGCCCGTGTGCCAAACCTTAACATTCTGACTTATCCACACGGCCTGGGCACACGCCCATGTGCTACCCGTGCCACCCACACGGTCTAGACACACGCCCATGTGTCTACCCATGTAGCCAATTAGCAGGCTATCTACCAAGTCTTTTACTACCCTACATTACACACATGCAAGCTTATACCGATCAAGCAACTCTTAACATAACAATGGTTCTGTAACTTCTATATCATCATTCATTTCATTCCTATTTCTACTCAATATAATGCACACATATTCATCTCTTTAAACAAATCAACTTTTCACATGAATGTGTTAACATTAGCCAATTCATCATGGCCCATTTACAAAGCGAGTGTGAAATATTAATAGCCAACTCTTTGGCCTTTCAACAAGATATGACACAAAATGAACAACTTCCTATACATGCCATGCTCATAATGAAACTTGTCTTTACTATACCAAAAAGTAGTTGATAGTGTGATTTAGAACTCCAACATCCAATGATCCTCGAGCCAACTTGATAGAGCTATAGGGTAAAGGGAAAAGAGTGGGGTAAACATATAGCTTAGTAAGCTTGCATGAAACTCAAGGATAACATATCTATTCAAACTATATTCATTCATGTCATGAAGCAATGGCAACATAGTCTCGCTAAATAAAAGTACTTACTCGTACTTGTTCACACTTATTCTTACCCATCTCATGTCAACATAATTTGGTAACTTTTACTTACTCATTTTTCCTGTATCACTAGGTCACGTGATTTAACACATATGCCAACATAACAATAGATCCACATCTTTATTATCCATATCATGAACATTACTCATGGCCATACTTAAATAAGTTTATATGAAGTCCAACTCACATACTTACCTCTTTCATTTATGAATAAATTTGATCATTTTAAGTTATTAAAACATAACATGCATAAGCTTTGATGCCAACTCCATATCCCGAATATGGTCTTACATGGGATCTTTCCTTAATGCTGATGCCATATCCTAGATATGGTCTTATACGGGAATCTCATAACTCGATGTCGAAGCCATGTCCCAGACATGGTCTTATACGAGATCGTACATAGATGTCGATGACATATCCTAGATATGATCTTATACGGAATCTTTCATTGGTGCTGAGGCCATGTCCCAAACATGGTCTTATACGGGACCTTTCCATTCTTATATGCATAAATGAGAAGTAAACTTATTCTAGAACTATACCGAAACTATAATTTATCCTGTTCTCACCATTTACACATCGAGACTTCAAAGCTCGATTTTTGTTCACAAAATCATGCATTAACGTAATAATTAACTGTTTCAATTATCGAACATCATGAAATACTAATTTCATACAAACTTACCTCGATTTCTCAAAAAGTGCCTCAATGCTCGATTTAGTCCTCGATTTTATTTTTTCCTAGGTTTTGATCCGGGCTTCGTGTCTCTTGATCTATAATAAAAAGTTTCTCTTGTTAAACACATGCATTGACTAAATCAACTCATATTTCATATTTTGACAAAATTACAATTTTTCCCCTAAGCTTTCACATAATTACACTTTTGCCCCTAGGCTCATAAAATGATTTTTATTCAACTTTCTTACATTTTAAGCCTAGCCGAATCATTTCCTTAACTATAGAAACAATCAATGACCATTTCTATAGCTTTTCAATTTGGTCCTTTTTATGCATTTTTCATGAAAATCTCTTAGAAAAAGATGTTTATTATACATCAAACTTTCATATTCTTTCGTAAAACATCAAAATACATGTATGTCATACATGGGTAAATTTTTGGATATAAACCCTAGCTCAAAATATGGCTAAAACTAGCTAAACCGAGCTACGAGGGTTTTAAAAATGCGAAGAACATTAAAAACGGGGCTAGGGTGCACTTACTTTGAGCTTGAAAATGATCAAAACCCTAGCTATGGCTTCTCCCCAAATTTTCGGCACAAAGGTTGAAGATGGACATGATTTTTGTGTTCTTTTTCCCTTTTTATTCTTTTATTTACCAAAGGACAAAAGTGCCCTTAATGACTATTTCTTAAGATTTTTCCTTCCCATGTTCATTTTTGTCCATCATCAAATATAATGGTCTAATTGCTAAATAAGGACCTCTAATAATTCTCATAATTCTATTTCATACTAGAATATTCTAGAATCTCACATTTCTATTCTTTGCAATTTAGTCCTAATGGACAATTTAATCTCAAATCAGTAAAATTTCTTTATGAATTTTTCACACAATCTTATAATTACTTCATAAGTCTTATAAAAATCATAAAACTCATATTTTTATTTTGGATTTATGGTCTCGCACCACTATTGCGACTAGGACCTAAGTCGGGCTGTTACAATTCTCCCCCATTAGGAATTTTCGTCCCTGAAAATCTTACCAGTGAATAGGTTTGGATACTGATTCATCATAGCCTCCTCGGCTCCCATGTACCTTCTTCTACCCCATGTCTTTGCCACAACACTTTTACAAGAGCTATACTTTTATTTCTCAACTATTTGACTTTCCGAGCTAGAATCTTAACTGGTTCTTCACCATAGGTCATATCAGGTTGTATCTCGACCTCCGTCGGTGTAATCATATGCGAAGGATCCAATCGGTAGTGTTGCAACATAGACACATGAAATACATCGTGAATCTTCTCTAACTCGAGTGGCATGGCCAACCGATAGGATACAGGCCCAATTTTCTCGGTGATCTCATAAGGTCCAATAAAACGCAGACTCAACTTGCCTTTCCAGCCAAATATAAGAACTTTCTTTCATGGTGACACTTTCAAGAATAATTTATCACTGACTTGATATTCAATCTCTTTCCTTTTTAAGTCCATGTAAGATTTCTGTCTGTCAGAAGCAATCTTTAAATAGTCTCGAATCACCTTTACCTTTTCTTCAGTTTCCTTGACCAAATCAACCCCGTGAATCTGGTTTTCCTTAAGTTTAGTCCAGTATAAGGGCATTCGACACTTACGCCTATATAAAGCCTCATAAGGTGCCATCTTTAAGCTTGACTAGAAACTATTATAGTAGGCGAACTCCACCAATGGTAGGTACTTTTCCCAGCTGCCTTGGAACTCAAGAACACAACACCTAAGCATATCTTCAAGTACTTGTATCAACCTCTCCGACTGGCCGTCGGTTTAGGGGTGGAAAGCCGTACTAAAATTCAACTTTGTGCTCATGGCCTCTTGCATTTTTTCCAAAATTTAGAAGTGAATCTCGGATCTTTATCCGATATAATCGATAAAGGCACTCCATGTAGTCTCACAATCTCAGAGATATACAAGTTTGCCAACTTGTCAAGCGAGTAATCAACTCGAACAGGTATAAAATTGGTTGACTTTGTGAGTCTATCGACTACAACCCACACAACATCTTCTTACTAGGTGTCAACAGTAAACCCGTTACAAAATCCATGGTAACTTGGTCCCATTTCCATTTGGGTACCATTATAGGTTGAAGCAAACCCAAAGGTACTTGATGTTCGGCTTTCACTTGTTGACAAATTAAGTATCTTGAGACAAACTCAAAAATATCTTTCTTCATACTAGCCACCAATACCTTTGCCTCAGGTCATTATACATCTTAGTGCTACCTGGATACACAGATAAGCATCCATTATGCGCTTCATGCAAAACTTTACGAATGAGTTCATCATTTCTCGGTACACATACTCGGTCCCTAAACATCAAACATCCGTCCGGATTGATCCAAAAATCAGACTCGACATCTGACTCGCATTGAGTCCTTCTGGTTTGTAAGTCGTTATCATCCTTTTGAGCCTCATAGATCTCTTGTAGGAACATTGGTCTAGCCCTCAGCTCAACTAGAATGGAACCATCCACTAATACAATCATCTGGGTATTCATAACCCTCAAGGCAAATAAAGATTTTCTACTTAAGGCGTTGGCAACTACATTCGCCTTTCCTGGATGGTAATCAATGACTAACTTATAGTCTTTTATCAACTCCAACCACCTTCGTTTACTTAAGTTCAATTCTTTCTGAGTCATCAAGTACTTTAAACTCTTGTGATCTGTAAATATCCGACATCTTTCACCATACAAATGGTACCTTTAAATCTTTAATACGAAAATAATGGCAGCCAACTCTAAATCATGCATCGAATAATTCTTCTCGTGTGGCTTGAGCTGACTAGAAGCATATGCTATCACCTTGCCTTCTTGCATTAGTACACAGCCCAATCTGTTTAAAGATGCATCATTGTAAATTATGAATTCTTTTCCCGATTCAGGTTGTACTAGAACTAGAGCCTCCGTCAACATCGCTTTTAATCTCTTGAAACTCTGTTGGCACTTATCTGTCCAACCTAACTTTACACTTTTCTATAATAATCTCGTCATCAATGTAACTATAATGGAAAATCCTTTGACGAACCGTCAATAATAGCCAGCTAGGCCCAGAAAAATTTTAACCTCAGACACATTTTTTGGCGGTTTCTAGAAAACAATAGCTGAGATTTTTCTTAGGTCAACTCGAACCCCATCTCCCGAAATAATGTGTCCTAAGAATCTAACTTCCTTTAGCCAAAACTCACTTTTACTAAACTTGGCATACAACTAATTATCTCGTAAAATCTGCAAAACTGTCCTTAAGTGTTTGACATGCTCATGTTCATCCGGAAGTATATTAGTATATCATCAATAAATACCACAACAAACTTATCTAGCAATGGTCGAAAATGTGGTTCATTAAATCCATGAACACCACAGGGGCATTTTCAAAATCGAATGGCATGACTAGAAATTCATAAGACCCATACCTCGTTCGAAAAGCAGTCTTAGACACATCTGAGTCCTTCACTCTCAACTGGTAATATCCCGATCTCAAGTCTATCTTGGAAAACACAGTGGCTCCCTTCAATTGATTGAACAAGTCATCGATCTTTGGCAAAGGGTACTTGTTCTTCACGATTACTTTATTGAGTTGACGATAATCTATGCATAACCTCATGGAACCATCCTTCCTTTTCACAAATAGTACTAGAGCCATGGAGAACTACTCGGCCTTGCAAAACCTTTATCCATCAACTCTCATAACTGTGCCTTCAATTCTTTTAACTCAGTTGGAGCCATTCTGTATGGTGCAATTGATATGGGTGCAGTGCTTGGAGCTAATTCGATACCAAATTCAACCTCGCTAACCGGAGGCAACCCTGGCAACGCTTTTGGGAATACATCTGGGTACTCACATACTACTGAAACTGATTTAATCTTTAATTTTGTTTCTTTAGCATTCATCACAAAAGCTAGATAAGCCTCATACCCTTTCCTTACATACCTCTAGGCTGACATGTGAGATATCACTATCGGTGACCTGTCTTGATCATCTGATTCAACACGAAGAGTGTCCCCATTTTTATATCTCAATTCAATATATTTCTTTCTACAATTTACTGTCACATCATGAGTGGTTAGCTAGTCCATACCAAGAATGACATCAAATTCATCAAATGGAAATATCATTAGATTTGCCTTAAAATAATGGCCTCTAATCATTAATGGGCAACCTTTGCATACTTTATCAACTAACACACTTTTTCCTAAAGGATTAGACACATTTATCGCAAATTTTGTAGACTCTACGGGCATACTCATTCTAGATACTAATTTTATGCATATATA
Source organism: Gossypium rotundifolium (assembly GCA_025506655.1). NCBI lineage: Eukaryota > Viridiplantae > Streptophyta > Magnoliopsida > Malvales > Malvaceae > Gossypium > Gossypium rotundifolium. The sequence goes on along the minus strand of CP106732.1, from coordinate 114,817,677 downwards.
TGAATGGGTAGATCCTGGATCTATTAAAGCAATAACTTTAGTATCATAGAGAGAAAAGGTACCCGTAATCACGTTAGGAGATGATGCTTCTTCGCAAGCTCGAATGACGTAAGTTCTCACAAGCGCTCGGCCCTCAGGTCTCGTAACCTGCTCCTTGTGATTGGTCTTACCACTTGCCCCGCTTTCCGGGTTTCTCTGTGATCTCCCTCTAGAAGTGCCTCCAGATCTTACCTTCTGAGGCTTCTCTTTCTCATCCAATTTTGGACAATCTCTAATAAAATGGTCTAAAGACCCACGCCTAAAGTAGGATTTTTCATTTGCTCGACATTCACCGGAGTGACGTCTGCCACACTGTGGGCACTCAGGTCTACTAGGTCGGGGGTTGCCAACACTAGCAACTGATGTAGTCTGGGCTTTAGACCCTGAGTACTATTTACTCTTGCTCTTATTTGAAAACCCGGTGAAGTAGCTGATCGGGTTGAGATGTCTCTTGACTTCTTAGATGATGATTGAAATGTTTTGCTCATCTGTCTCTTTCTCGGGTCAAGAGACTCCATCTCAGCCTTTCTTTTCTCTCTAAATAGGTCTTCAGCCTTACAGGCTCTGTCTACTAACACAACAAATTCTTTCAATTCAAGGACACCAACGAACAAATTTATATCTTCATTTAGCCGTCCTCAAACCTCTTACACATAATGGCTTCCGAGGACACACACTCTCGAGCGTACTTACTAAGTCTCACAAATTCACACTCGTACTCAATTACTGTTATCTTTTCTTGCTTTAGTTCTAGGAATTCCTTTCTCTTCTAGTCAATAAATCTTTGACTTATATATTTCTTTCAAAACTCTTCTTGAAATAACTCCCATGGATCTTTTCCCTTGGTACCACTGACACAAGGGTATTCCACCACTGGTAAGCGAAATCTCTCAAAAGGGAAACTATACACTTCATGCACTCTTCAGGTGTCCATGATAGCTCATCAAACTCCCAAATGGTATTTTCGAGCCAAAATTTGGCTCTTCCCAGATCATCATCTTTACTAGCTTGAAATTTCTCAGCTCTTTGCTTTCGGATTCTATCTACCGGAGGCTTTTTCTTCTCACTACCTCTACCACTTGGGGAGCTACATGGGTAGGTTGAGGAATAGGTGGGGGTGAAAGAGGTGGAGCATTCGAGTTTGCTCGAATGTACTCTATGTACCAATTACTCATCATTCAAAGAAAGGCTTCCCGAGCCTCTTCTCCCTGACCCAAAGTCTCGGGTCTACTTTTTATTGACGCAATTCCTTACCTGGAGCCGGTGCATTACTTGCAATATCATCATCTGAAGCTCGACCAAGATCAGGATCTATCAACTATATCAAAAACAATTCAAATTGTTAGGAGTCATCACACTATCATTTCATAATCAATCTTACTTATGGCATGTATAACTAGACTCTTACTCACGCTACATTACTCTGAGAACTGACTAAATCGTAGCTCTAATACCACTAAATGTAACACCCCTTACCTGAATCCGACGTTGGAAATGGATATGAGGCATTACCATGCATACACTTGTCTAACAGTATAGTTACAAGCAACAACATTTGTTTCAACTTAAAACCTTTCTTTAGGTATCTTGACATCCATATAATGGGCCCCCGAGGCCTTACACATACACCCGAAAGTCTTCAAGACTCAATCGAGAACTTTCACTCCCATTGAAAATTTTTATCCAAAATAGGGGCCACACGCCCGTGGGGTCTAAAGACACGTCCGTGTGCCCTTGAGACATGCTCGTGTTTAACGTCCGTGGTCTACACTGACTAAATCACACGGCCTAGACACGCCCTAGACACGCCTATGGCCCTAGCCCGCGTGCCAAACCTTAACATTCTGACATATCCACATGGCTTGGGCACACGCCCATGTGCTAGCTGTGCCACCTACACAGTCTAGACACACGCCCATGTGTCTACCCATATGGCCAATTAACAGGCTATCTACTAAGCCCTTTACTACCTTACATTACACACATACAAGCTTATACCGATCAAGCAACTCTTAACATAATAACAATTCTTTAACTTCTATATCATCATTCATTTCATTCCCATTTCTACTCAATATCATGCACACATATTCATCTCTTTAAACAAATTAACTTTTCACATGAATGTGTTAACATTAGCTAATTCATCGTGGCCCATTTACAAAATGAGTGTGAAATATTAATAGCCAATTCTTTGGCCTTTCAACAAGATATGACACAAAATGAACAACTTCCTATACATGCCATACTCATAATGAAACTTGTCTTTACTATACCAAAAAGTAGTTGATAGTGTGATTTCGAACTCCGACGTCCAATGATCCTTGAACCAACTTAATAGAGCTACAAGGTAAAGGGAAAAGAGTGGGGTAAGCACATAGCTTAGTAAGTTTGCATGAAACTCAAGGATAACATATCTATTCAAACTATATTCATTCATGTCATGAAGCAATGGCAACATAGTCTCGCTAAATAAAAGTACTTACTCGTACTTGTTCACACTTATTCTTACCCATCTCATGTCAACATAATCTGATAGCTTCTACTTACTCGTTTTTCCTATATCACTGGGTCACGTAATTTAACACATATGCCAACACAACAATAAATCCACATCTTTATTATCCATGTCATGAACAATACTCATGGCCATACTTAAATAAGTTTATATGAAGTCCAACTCACATACTTACCTCTTTCATTTATGAATAAATTTGTTTATTTTAAGATATTCAAACATAACATGCATAAGCTTTGTTCATTTTTCCTTCCCATGTCCATTTTTGTCCATCATCTAATATAATGGTCTAATTGCTAAATAAGGACCTCTAATAATTCTCATAATTCTATTTCATACGAGAATATTCTAGAATCTCACATTTTCTATTCTTTGCAATTTAGTCCTAATGCACAATTTAATCTCTAATCAATAAAATTTCTTTATGAAATTTTCACACAATCCTATAATCACATCATAAGTCTTATAAAAATCATAAAACTCATATTATTTTTTTTTTGGATTTGTGGTCTCGTACAACTATTCTGACTAGGCCCTAAGTCGACTGTTACAATGAAGTTGTTAAAGGACTATGACTGCTCTATTGAGTATCTTCTCGGTTAGGCCAATGTAGTGGATGATGTTCTTAGTCGAAGAGTAATATTTGATTTGAGGGTAATGTTTGCTCGTTTAAGTCTGTTTGATGATGAGAGTCTATTAGTCGAGTTGCAAGTTAAGTCAACTTGAATTGAGCAAATTCGGGTTAAGCAATTGAGGGATAATTCTTTGGTATTGCAATTCCATGAAGTTGAGGATTGTAGTACTTCTTATTTTGGGCTGAACAGTGATGATGTTCTGTGTTTTTGAAGATGAGTTTGTGTACCTAACAACTCTAATTTGAGACAATCTATTTTGCGAAAAATGCATAGTAGCCCTTACGATATGCATCCTGGCGGGAATAAGATGTATCGAGATCTTCATGAGTTGTACTAATAGTTTGGGTTAAATCGAGAGGTGACAAATTTTGTCTCTTGATGTCTGACGTGCCAACAGGTTAAAGCTGAGCACTAATTGCTTTCAGGTTTGCTTCAACCCGTTAAGATTCCTCTTTAGAAATGGGAATGTATGAACTTCGTTAGTGGGTTTCCTTTAACACCTACTAAGAAGGATTCTGTGTGGGTCATCGTGGATCGTTTGACCAAGTCTTCCCATTTCATTCCCATTAGAACATATTATTCCCTTCAGAAGTTTGCCAAGTTATATGTTTCTAAGATTGTGAGACTTCATGATGTTTCGGTCTCGATTATTTCTGACAGAGATCCTCGCTTCACTTTTTAGTTTTGGATGAAGCTTCATGAGGCTCTAGGTTTGAGATTAGACTTCAGTACTGTGTTCCATCCTCAGACCGATGGTCATTTTGAAAGGGTGATACAGATATTAGAGGATATGCTTTGGAGTTGTGTGATCGATTTTTGAGGTAGTTGGGAGGAGTTTCTACCGCTAGCTGAGTTTGCCTACAATAACAGTTTATAGTCCAATATTCAGATGGCACCTTACAAGGCTATGTATGGTCGTAAGTGTTGTACTCCATTGTGTTGGATAGAGTTGGGTGAACAATGAATTTTGGATCTTGAGTTGGTTTTCGAGACTTTGGGTAATGTTAAATTGATATGGGATCGTCTTAAGGCGGCTTCTAATAGACAAAAGTCATATGCAGATCTAAAAAGGAGGGACATTGAGTTTTCTGTGTATGACTATGTTTTCCTTAAGGTATCTTTGTGGAAAAAGGTCCTTCGGTTTGGGTGTGAGGGCAAGTTAAGCCCTAGGTTCATTAGTCCGTATCGAATTTTGAAGCATTTTTATTATTTTGATTTGGTTCATTTATTCCCTCAATTGCGCCGTCATCTTTCTACCCTACTATTGATTTCAAATTGGCTTTTGCTTTACTTTTCTTCTATTGTTCCTACTCTTTAGTTTTTCCATCATCTTTAGGTTGCCATTTAATTTTTATTCTTAACCTTAGTTTATTCCCTTTCTGCTATTCTATTTTTCACTCTCTTACAGGTCAATCGTCAGGTAATTTGGTGTTCTATCTTTAACAAGTTTGAGTTTTGTATGTGCCATTAAACTTGCAATGTGTAATTGGATTTTAGAATTGATTATAATTGTGTGCTCTTCTTTTGTGGGTGGTAAGTGGAGAGTCGTGAGACGATTGGTGTTCTTCCGACATATTAATTTTCAACGTTTTGCTGTTTGTTAAGTGGTAAATATTGGCATGTATATTTTTTAGATGGTTTAGATTGGGTTGTTGGTTTTGCTACTTGAGGATAGTCGAGGACTTAATTCTTCAAATCATTGGTTTTTATTACTGATTTAGTGTTCTGATCGGTGCATTCAGGTTCTAGTAGGCTTGTTGGGGTGTTCACATCAAAATCGATTCAAGTGTGTATCAAGAAACACGAAAAATGGTAATTTGTGAAAGTCAAAAAAATAATTTGTCGATGCCACACGGTTGTGTGCCAGGTCGTATGGTAGGTTGTGTGTGACATAGGCCTTGTGATAGACCATGTGTGAGACACGATGTAACACCCCTAACCCGTATCCGTCGCCGGATTGGGGTTACGGGGCATTTCCAGACAAATTTTCCAAATTTGGCAAACACATATTAAATCAATTAAGCATAGTAATATAAATATCCTTCAATTTGGTCATAATCGAATACACCCTAAGTATAGAATAAATTATTATACATATAATTCACTTAATGACTTGATAACCAATATAAAAATATATATATAAGTACATTCGGCAATAGCAACTTATTAAATGGTATAGCATATAACTCTAGTCATTCATCTCATGATCTATTCGACTAATACATTTTTTTTCCTTCAAAATATTCATGCAACTTACAAGTCATAAACATGGGTGAACATTACGTATACACAAACACCATTTCAAGAACCAAATATATATATATATATATTCCTCTCATATCACAAATATATACGCATATAATCTTATCAATTTAATCATTTTAAGGAAAATTAATAACCAATACTTTCATCAAAACACATGCTAATTAATTTACCCAATTTATAAATATATATATATATATATAACCACTCAACTAATCACATATACATATTAGGTCAACCATATTAACTACATTCATATTTATCTTACTAATCCGAACTTAATTAATTTAGCATCATGGTGAATATCCAATATGCTTATCCTAATGAACAATCACAGACCATACATATTATTACTTTAAACTATATGTTAATACCAAACACATCACAGATGTATGACATGCGAAATACTTAACTAATATCTTACATACTATAATTCAACAAGAATCCATCATTTAGCTCATTACTGATATACACAACCAAACCCCACCACATATATATATATACATGTCCCATGAGATTTATTTACAAAACACAACTATGGTTCCATATAATCGAATATACCATCGGTTACTTACCACAATACCTAATTCAAAGATTCATTTCAGAGACATACATTTCCTTATCAAAAGCGATTAAACTTGATTAAAATGCACAAACATTACCAACATAAACCGACATTTGTATCAAAAGCACAAAAGCATACTTAACTAGAAAATTAGCCATATTCGAATGGCTATTATATACACGAACCAAAAGTTTTCATCTAAACAAAGACAAAGTCTTTCTTATACATGCCTTCATTCCAAAACCAAAATGAAAGAGTACCAAAATAGTTTGATAGTGTGGACGACTTTCTGAACGATCCCGACGAAATTGTAGCTTGCACCTAATCTATAAAACAGAGGAAACATTTCGCACAAATAAGCTTACTAGCTTAGTAAGTCCTAAATTCATGATAATTTATCATTCAAACATTAAACATTTAAATTAAAATAATTCAACTCATACGTTTGTACTCATATTTACTTTCAAGCTGTCAATTTCATACCTATAAAATGTATAAAATTTATAGAATAATTTCTCTTTGACCGAATGCTTATAAACAAAGTATTTACTCATAATCCAACCTTCCACAACCAAAATGTCCTCATGTAACCATATGTAGAAACATTCATATACTTAAAGTTCAATTATTATAATATAGCATCACATACACAACCATCCATGTGGCCGAATATACCTGGTCTTGTATCCACATAATAAAAGACCAAACCACAATATTCATATCCTTCATTAGCAAAACCGAGAACACATTTTATAATTATATATATGTGTAAACTCCATTTGTAACACATACAACTTGAAATAAATAACTGAGTTACTTGCTTACCTTAATTTAAATAGGTAAGCAGTTAATTCATACCTTGCATGCTTACCTGAACTATTAACTCAATAAATTAGCTTTGACTTGCCTTGAACAAAATTTTGCTTTCTTTTCTTTTTGTAAAACACATCACCCCGCATCAAGCCCTGCTAGGCGTCAAGAGCCGATAAGTAACACCGGCACAAGGCCTACTAGGCTCAGAGCAGATAAGTAACACTGCACAGACGCTGCTAGGCTCAGAGCACGAAATAAATCAAAGCACTAGGCACTGCTGAGGCTTAAAGCCGAAATAAATCAATGGCACTAGGCACCGCTAGGATTAAAGCCGAACACATCAATGTGATTAATCATTCCACATACACTTCATATCTAAATTACATATCCAATTCAACTAAACTTATTCACATTAAACAAATAAATCATTACTTCATCGTACAATCCCACAATTCGCATTGATACACTTATTCATATCACATTATCAATTTATGAAATCAATCTAATATACATATATACATTCGGCTATGACATGATTATGTACTAAAATTTATCAAACATTATCATTTAATAAGTTCATGAATAATTCTTTAACAAATTTCAGCTTAAGGACTTACCTCGGTTGTCGATAGACCGTGTAAATCGGCTATTCGAGAACCTTTGTCTTTCCCCGGTCCAATTCCATTTTTCTTTGTTCTTGATCTAAACACATTAAATTTAGCTCATTCAAGCATATTTCATCTCAATTTAATCCACACTTAAATAATCAATTTACCATTTTGCCCCTAATGTTTTCCATTTTTACAAATTGGTCCTATTTACACAAAACACAAAATATGCAAAATTTCCCAACACCATAGCTAGGCCGAATCTTCCCCATAGCCATATGTGTCCATGCATTTCATTTATTTGTCATTTTAACCCTTCACAAATTTATTTTTTTCAATTTAACCCTATTTACTCAAAATCTCCAAAACTTCAACACAAAACTTATAAATCTTTAACATATATTAAATCTAAAATCATCAAACATCAAAACTATCCAAGCATGTTAATGGTAGAATCCTATATACATAGTATTTTCAAAAATTTAGACATGGGTTGGGTAATATCTGAAGCAACGATCTCAAAAGCGTAAAATTATCAAAACTAAAACCGACCATACCTTAATCGAGCTTTCTAACTTGCATCAAACTTGAAGCTTTAACAATGGTGTTTTCTATCCTAACATTCGGCTAGGAGAGAATGAAAGTGATGATGGCTTTATTTTTATGTTTATTTTATATAAATGCATTAACATTATTATAATATATAACATAACCTTATAATAAAATTTTATATAATTAAACTAACATATATAGGTAGCTAACTTGGCCCATTGCCGTCCATTAATATGGTTAATGGGCTAATTGCCCTTTTGGTACACCCACTTAAAAAGCCACAAGCAATCTAGTACATTACACCTTAGCATGCAACTTTTACGCTTTTAGCATGATTAAGTCTTTTTATCAAATTAAGCACTTAAACAATAAAATTTTTCTCTGAAACTTTCACACACATTAATTCACATTTAATAGACTCAAAATATAATATTAAAATATTTCTCAGACTCGGATTCGTGGTCCCGAAACCACCATTCCGACTAGGGTCAAATTCAGTCCGTTACACACGATTTGGGCTATTTGGTCTGTGTGGACCACACGAGCATATAGGCCACACGGGTGTGTGTGAGGCCATGTAGGCCCAAAATTTTAAAATTTTCCCTAGGGTCGTACACGTCGTTCCTATAACAGCCTATTTTTCAGTGAAATCGAAACAGTGGTTTCGGGACTACAAATTCGACCCAAAAATAAATTTTATTTTTATTTTAATATATGGCCCGTATTATGATAGATATGACAAGTGAAAATTTTGGTACAAAAATTTTATCTATTTAGTGCTTAATTACGAGAAGGACTAAATCGGATAAAATGCAAAAGTTGAATTCTAGTAGCTATAAGGATTAAATACTTATGGAATTCAAAACTAGAGGTCCTTATATGGTAATTAGACCATTAAGAAAAGTATGTAGATTTTCTTAGTGACTCATCCATGGAAATATAGAAAAAGGGCGATGACTAAATTGGAAATACCAAAATACTTGATTAATTAAAAAGATGATAAAAGAAATCATCTTATTTTATGTCATCTTCAACCTAAAACACATGGAAACCCTAGGAGAAAGAGGGGAAACTTTCAAGGCTTAATTGAGTAAGTTCTCTTGTCCTGTTTTTAATAATTTTAGTATTTTTGAAATTGTGATAACTTAATCTCTCTATTTGAGGGATTAATTTGAAAAGATATCAAGGAATAAAAATAGGTCATGGATGTATTATGTTGGAAATTATAAATTTATGGTAGAAAATGAAAGATTATTGATAGATAAACAACTTTTACAATGTGATTTTTGATGAAAACATGAATTAGAGACTAAAATGAAAAGTTGTAAAATTTGATGAAAAATTCTAAAATTTTATGAATACATGTGCTAAAAAATTTGTAATGGGGCTTTGGTCAGGCTTGGAATAGGGAGTAATTTGCACAAGTTTCATTTTTCGGGCCTAGGGACAATCGAAATTTAAAGAAAAGTTAGGGGCAAAATGGTAATTTTACCTAGGACATAAATTGAGCTATTTAAATATGAAATATGTGAAATTGATGGTTAAATTCATTTATATAGATCTAGAAAACACAAACTCGAGGCTAGATCGAGGAAAAGAAAAGATTTCGGATTAGTAGATTATTTACGCGAACAAGTGTCGAGCTATGTTCGTTTCACTTAATCGGACATGTAATTATGTTAATTGAATGTTGTGTTTGTATGTAATGTGATTTATTTTAATGTGTTTTACTTGCATGCTATGATGGAAAATTTTCTACATGCTTGAAATGGTAATAAGGGTTAGTCCCGATTGAATGTTGAATTTTGATGATTATATGTGCTTTCTCGAAACTAATAAGGTTCTGCATTTGTTGCGGAAGGGATTTAGCTCAGACGAGTAATCCTAGTGACCTTGTTATGTAAAGGATTTAGCACGAACTGGTAATCCTAATATAATACCTCTCGAGTATGCATTAAGATTAAGGTTTAGCCTGGACTGGTAAGCCTAATCCAGCTCCTCCGAGCTTAGGTTATATAAAGGATTTAGCCTGGACTGGTAATCCCGTTATATGATATGTGGCTCGAGAGTGTGTTCCTTGGTTAAGTGCCCTAAGGGGTACCCTTGAATAAGAAATTGATAGATTATGGAACCGTACACTTCGAGTGTACTACTTGAGCATCCATCAAATATTCAATGATTCAATGGGCATGTATCTCTTGACTTGGCATAAAAATCTTGAGATGTAATGATACTGACTTGAAAGAACATTTCATGATGAGCTCATCTATTTTTACTTGACATGTTTGTAAGTGTTGTGACTAACATGTTTGATTGAAGGAATGTGCTTAGGAAATTTTGGTAATGGATGGAAAACATGATGTTGTGTGCTTAAATTTAATAACAGGATTGGTAAGTTTAGTTTCCGTTATACGAACTTACTAAGCATGTAATGTTTACTCCATTTTATTTTCTACTGTTTTATAGTGCTCGGAAGCTCGTGAAGGTTGGAGATCATTGGAGCATCGTCACACTATCAACTAATTATTTTGGGTATACTTAGTAAAATCATTTTGGTATAATGGCATGTATAGTACAACTTGGCCAATAGTGGCTTGAAATGTTATTTTGTAACCTAGCCATTAGAATAGCTAGTAATGGTTCATCTTGGTATGACTAAGTAGGTTATTGTGTTATATATATACACATGTGTGATGTTATGAATATGTTATCAAAGGTTGCTATTGCCTAAGTCAATCCAAGGTAAGTTTATAAACACATATGCATGTAGTGATATTCCTTCTTAAATAATGTGGATTGCCCAATTTGAATGCTTGAATTTGTTGGTTTTGGATGTGTGCTCCAAGTGCAAGTCTTAGGTGAACATTTGGGAGAGAAACAAAGCTAGAAATGGCTTCATTTTGCCCGAGCAGACACACGGGTGTGTGTCTAGACCGTATATGACACACGACCTGGTAACACGGGCATGTAGTTAGGCCGTGTGTCTTTTACACCTTAATTTTAAGAAAAAAATGCTCAGAATTGGGCACATGGGCAGAGACACGAGTGTGTGAAACCTACACCTAATTCGAATTAAATTAATTAACCACAATGCCTAGCACATGGGCATGTGGCATGGCCATATGGCGCAAGTCAGGGAGCACCCTAAATCAAACACAGCCTATAACACGGGCGTGTCTCAGGGTCACACGAGCTGTCTCTTGGACCATACGGGCATGTGAGCCCTGCACTTTGAAAATTTTTTGTAATTTCACGAAAAATTCTTAAAGGTTTCGATTAAGTCCCGACTTGTTTCTAATGCTCATATTGGGCCTCGAGGGTCCATTTAAGGGACGTTAAGAATGATTTTGGAATATGAATAGTAACTTGCATGATTTATCTGTAAATGTTTCTGAATGTTCTGGTAATGCTTCTTAACCTTGTTCCTGTGAAGGATACAAGTTAGGGGTGTTACATTTAATGGTATTAGAGCTACAGTTTAGCCGATTCTCAGATTTGATGTAGCAAACACGAGTTTAGCTATACATGCCATTATATAAATTGTGATAGTGTGAGGAATCCTGATCATTTTAAATATGTTTTTCATATAGTAATGTAGAGCTGAATCCAAGAAAGCTGAGAGCAATGCTTCAGCTTCAGTACAAAGAGTTGCGTCTATATCTGGTAGATAAAGGCATGTGTCTGAGGGCCAAAGCGAGGAGGCGAAACAAGCCTTCTTTCAAATGATGAATGAATGGTTTACATAGTACATAAGAACAAACCCTACTGTACAAGGATCTTCCCCACCTACTCTCCAACTGATTCTTGAGGTACTATAAGGGCCGAACCTGTTAGAATTGGTAAGCCTCCGATAGATAAAATTCGCAAGCATGAGGCAAAAGAATTTAGAGCTATCGCAGATGATGATCCAGAAAGGGCTGAGTTTTAGTTAGAGAATACTATCCGGGTTTTTGATGAACTATCCTGCACACCTACTGAATGTTTGAAATGTGCAGTATATCTACTAAAAGATACAGCTTATCATTAGTGGAATATCATAATGTCAGCTGTACAGAGAGAAACTGTTACATGGGAGTTCTTTAGACTAAATTCAGGAAGAAGTATGCTAGTCAAAGATTTATGGATCAGAAAAGGAAGAATTTCTAGAGCTTAAACAAGGAAACATGAATGTATTTGAATATGAAAGGGAATTTGTTCGATTGAGAATGTATGCCAGAGAATGGGTTTTAAATGACGTTGAAATGTGTAAACAATTTGAAGAGGGCCTAAATGAAGATATCAAGTTGTTGATTGGAATTCTCGAGATAAGGGAATTTACAGTTTTAGTTGATCGAGCCCACAAAGCTGATGATTTGAGTAAAGAAAAGAGACAAGCCGAAAGAGAGGCTCAAGTTTCTGGGAAAAGAACAATGAGTAAGTCACAATCATTTACTTATAAGAAATTAAAGAAGTATTATGATCGGGTGACCTCCTCTACGAGATATTCGGAAGATAGCGAGGCTCTCAATGTTCTAACCCGAGGTCTTCATCTCCATCTGTGACCAGTATGGGTAGTGCTCATAATCCCAAACCAAAATGTAAACACTATAACAAATTCCATCATAAGGAATGTCGGTCCAGAAGTGGAGCTTGTTTTAGATGTGGTTCACTTGAGCATTTTCTCAGAGATTGTCCCGAAAGAGATGAAAAAGAGATAAAACCACTACAAAGCTGAGTAATCCTATTGCGAGAGGCAGGCCACCTCTTCACTCTAGTAATGTTGGTAGTAGTCGAGGTACTACCAAGGATACAACAGTTAGATCTGAGGCACGAGCACCTGCAAAAACATATGTTAGTCATGCTAGAGAAGATGCCTCTGCACCAGACGTCATTACTGGTACATTTTCTCTACTTGATACTGATATTACTGCTTTGATTGATCCTGGTTCCACACATTCATATATATGCACGAACTTAGTGACTGTTAAAAATTCACCTATTGAATTCACTAAATTTGTGGTTAAAGTTTCAAACCCCCTGGGCCAGTGTGTTATGGTGGATAAAGTTTGTAAGAACTATCCATTGATGGTAAAAGGTAATTGCTTTTCGACTGACTTAATGTTATTGCCATTTGATGAATTTGATGTTATATTGGGAAAGTATTGGTTAGCCTGATATGGTGCAGTGGTTAATTGTAAGCAGGAATATATTGTATTGAAATGTCAGAATGTTGAATCACTTCGTGTTGAATCTGATAAACTAGATGGGTTACCTAATGTGATTTTAGCAATATTAGTACAAAAATATGCCAAAAAAGGTTATGATGCTTATCTTGCGTATATGCTGGATACTAAAGTATCTGAGGCAAAGATTCAGTCAATGCCGGTTGTATGTGAATTTCCTAATGTATTCCAAGAAGAATTGCCTGGTTTACCACCAGATAGAAAAGTGGAATACTATATTGATCTAGTTCCGGTAACGACACCAATATCCATATCACTTTATAGAATGGCTCCTACTGAATTAAAAGAGCTGAAAGCAAATTTACAAGAATTGATTGATAGAGGTTTTGCTTGACCTAGTTTCTCACCTTGGGGTACTCCAATTTTGTTTGTAAAGAAGAAGGATGGGTCATTGAGGCTGTGTATTGATTATAGACAGCTTAACAAAGTTACAATAAAGAATAAGTATCCATTGCCTCGTATTGATGACTTATTTGACTAGTTGAAGTGTGCCACTATATTTTCGAAGACTCATCTTCGTTCTGGTTATTATTATACAACACCCCTAACCCATATCCATTGCCAAAGTAGGGTTATGAGGTATTACCGATCAATTCACAACATATAGCATACATTTATCAAACATAAATCATTCATTCTCATAAGTCATTCAACACAATTACATTGTCCCTTATAAGGGCCTAGGAGGCCTTAAACATGCTTTAGAAGTGGTTCAAGACAAAACCGATAACATATGAAACTTTCTGGAAACTTAGAAAAAATTCAACCATACAGGGGTCACACGCCTGTGTGAACAGACCGTGTCCCTTACACTACTGCTCCAGACACTCTCGTGTCTCAGGCAGTGTGGAAACAAGCCTACATACTGACTTGAGTCACACGGCTAACCATACGCCTATGTGTCTAGCCCATGTGCCCTTCGAAATGGCTACACACGCCCATGTCCCAGGCCGTGTGCTAGACCGTGCCAAACCTGTAGCGTATCCTAGCTTATGCAACACGGCCAAGCCACACGCCCGTGTGCTAGGCCGTGTGCCAATTAGGGGGTATACTGACTTGTACCACACGGCCAGTCACACGCCCGTGTGTGAGACCTTTGGAGCATACTGACTTCAATTTAATTTCAACACTCGGGGACACACGGTCGTGTAACATGATCGTGTGTGTAACAGCCCGATTTAGGGGCTAGTCAAAATAATGATCTCAGGATCACTATTCTGAGATTTAATTAATTTATTCCATGTTATTTTATGAGTTAGAGCATGATAGTATATGTGCATAAGAAATTTGGTGCTTTAATTTTAGCGATTTCATGTTTACTCAAGAAAAGGGACTAAACCGTATAAAGTGCTAAAGTTTCATTCTATAAGCTAAAGGTACCAAATAACCATAGATGGACAATTGGGGGTCTTTAAGGGGAAATTAGACCCCCCAAAATTGGCTTGGCCGGCCATAGATTTCAAATGGGGACAAGGATTGTCCAAGTTGGTCAAAGTTGGTGGTGGTTGGTGGACTAAATTGTGAGTTTAATATTAGAACAAAGAAAAGATGAAGTCCATATTTTTGCTCATCTTTCTCCATCGAAAATAGCAAGCAAATAGGGGTTTTTAGAAGCTCAAAATTTCATCAAGCTCCCATCCATTAAAGTAAGTGATCTAATGATCTTTTCTTGAAAATTACTGTACTTTTGAGACCCCTAAGGCTTGAGCTTTCAAATGAGGGGACTATTGTACAATATTGTGAAAAGTTTAGAGTTTTACCATGAGAGCTATCATTGTTATTGCTACATTTTTATGGAAGAAAATGAGTCTTAGTTGTTAGATGAACAACTTTTGTGAAAGGTGTTAGCATGAAAACACCAAATAAGACCTTGATGAAAAGGTTATAAAGTCTGTGATTAATGTGTGAGATATTAATTTTTGATGATAGCTTAAAGATCCTTAAAAGTTCACCTAGGCTTGTTGAAGGTAGAAATGTGATTAGAATTTATTTCTGAGCCTAGGGGCAAAATGGTCATTTTGCCAAAGTCTAGGGGCAAAATAGTAATTTTACCTAAGCATGATTTTTGAAATGCTTTTATTAATATAGTGGTTAAAATGAGTTAAATTGCTATTATATATCAAAAAGAACCGAGAATCCGCCTCGATCGAGGAAAGGATAAAGTCTCGGACTAGATCGACAAGCTAGCTCATTTAGAATCGAGGTAAGTTTGTATGTGATTAAAGCAACATTTAAGTTAGCATGTTAAGAATGCTTGGCATTATATTAATGTATGATACTCTACTAAATTGAGTAGTTAATGTGAATGAGATGATGAAGTCCTAATGGGCCATATTAATTATAAAAATGTTATCATTGAGATATGAAATAGATAAGGTCCCGTATAAGATCATGTCCAAGACATGGCCTCGGCACCGAGTCGAGATCCCGTATAAGACCATATCCAGGATATAGCTTCAGTAATGAATATGAAAATTGTATAAGACCATATTCGGGATATAGCATCGATACATGATAGGAAATTCTATATAATACCATATCCAAGATATGGCATTGGCATCTAGAAGTAATCCCATATTAGACTATATCCGAGATACGGCATTGGCATTTCGAGGTGACTCCATGTAAGACCACCTCGAGGATGTGGCATTGGCTTTATACTTACAGTAATGATGATAAACCCACGTCTTTGACTATCCCTTGTGAGTAGTGGGATAAGTAGATGAATTCAGAAGTAGAAATGTGAATGATATTTAAGTCATGTGAATGAGTGAATACAGGCACTCGTGAATGAGTCACGAAGACTCAGTTTTGATATGTTGCGTGGTATGTGCTCGATAAGGGTAATTGTAAGTAAGTATTGTCAAGAAGCCTTGACTCGTGTACGATTAGCTAATACCGTGGATGGATTATTTTATGAGCTTATTATTGCTATTTATTTCCATGCAAACTTACTTAGCTTTATGCTTACCCCTTTCTCGTTGTCCTTCTTTCTTGTAGTATTGCCAAGGTAACTTGAGGATCATGGATGTAGGAGTTCAAAAATCACACTATCGACATCATTTTGGTATAACAATATAGACTTATTTTGATTATGGCATGTATAGGGCTCAAGTATTTTGTTAAGTTGTAATTGTTAGTCAAAGTGTTGGATATGTAAGTTTGTAAAAGTCATTTTGTAAATGGCCTTATGAGTTAGAAAAATACTTGGCAAACTCTTTTGCTTAATGAAGATGAAATTCATGAAGTGTATGTCCTTTTAATTATCTTGTATGTTGGAATGAGTTCTTAGACTTGCTTACGGGATAGGAGTTTTATTATTTTGAGTGGAATTATGTATGTGTGCATCGTAGGGTGGCAAAGGCTTGGTATATAGCCTGCTAATTGTCCACATGAGTAGACACACGGACGTGTGTCTAGACCGTGTGGGAGGCATGGCTAGCACATGGGCGTGTGCCCCAGTGTGTGAAGTATGCACCTTACACTTGGGATTTAAATCACCACACGGCTGGAGTACACGGGTGTGTGTATAGGCCATGCGGATAAGTTAGAATGCCAATGTTTGGCACACGGACTAGTGACAGGTGTGTCAAGGCTGTGTGAAATTAGTCAGTGTCGACCACGGGTGGAAGGCAGGGGCATGCCTTAGGGGCACAAGGGCGTGTCCCTAAGCCTACACGGGCATGTGGCCCTTGTTTTGTTAAAAAGTTTCTCAAACTCATGAAAGTTCCCGAAAGGATTTCGATACTTCTTGGAAGTATATTTAGGGCCTCCTAGGCCAAGTATGTGTGAGCAATGGGGTTAAACGAAATTTTATAACCCTATTCTAGATGTTTAATCAAGATTAGCTAGGTAATGCCTCAAACCCTGTTTTAGCTTGAATACGGGCAAGCGGTGTTACATTTATTAGTGTTAGAGCTACGATTTAGTCGATTTTAGGACTAACGTAGCATAAGTACGACTCTAGCTATACATGCCATATGTAAGAATGTCTGAATAATGATAGTGTGATGGCTCAAGACGTATAAAATCATGTTTTATGTAGTATATAGAATCCGATCGAGATCGAACTACAATCGATGATGCTGCGAGTAACGCGTCGGCTCCCACTTATGGGACCGCGCCAGCTAATAGTAGACCCGAGGCCTTGAGTCAAGGGGAAGAGGCTCGAGAAGTCTTTTTCCATATGATGAGCAATTGGTATACGGAATATACCTGAGAAAATCCTAATGTTGAATGCCCTCCACCCCCACCAATTCCTCAACCCGCTCCAGTAACCCCCCAAGTGGGTAAGGTGGTGAGAAGCAAAAGGCCTCCGGTGGATAAGATCCGGAAGCAAAGAGCCGAGGAATTTCGGGCGAATAAGGATGATGACCCGGAGAAAGTGAAATTTTGGCTTGAGAATACCATCCAAGTATTCGATGAGTTATCCTGCACGCTGAGGAGTGCTTAAAGTGTGCGATATCTCTCTTGAGATATTTAGCCTACTGATGGTGGAAAACCCTGGTGTCGGTGGTGCCAAGGGAGAGAGTTAGTTGGCAATTCTTCCAAGAGGAATACCAGAAGAAGTATATCAGCTAGAGGTTCATCGACCACAAGAGAAAGGAGTTCTTGGAACTAAAACAAGGCCGTATATCAGTGGCCGACTATGAATTCATAGGGCTTAGCAAGTATGCACGAGAATGCGTGTCTATCGAAGTCATCATGTGCAAGATATTTGAGGACGGATTGAATGAAGATATCTGCCTACACGCAGGAGTTCTCAAATTAAAGGAGTTTGTAGTGTTGGTGGATAGAGCCTGTAAAGCTGAGGAGTTGGCTAAAGAGAATAGAAGAGCTGAGTACGAGGCTGGTGACTCGAGGAAGTGACAATTGAATAAGTCTCACCAATCCTCATCTAAGAAATTGAGGGATCTCACTACTCGATCAATCACTTCAGCGGGGTTTTCAACCTGAAGTAAGGCTAAGCAATACTCGGGATCGAAAGGGTAAACCACGTCAGTTGCTAGCGTGGGCAACGTCTGACCAAGTAGATCAAAATGCCCTCAATGTGGCAGGTTCCATTCTGGTGAGTGTCGAGCTAATAAGGAAGCTTGCTTCAGATGTGGGTCCTTAGACCGCTTTATCAGAGATTGTCCTGAGGTCGGCGAGAAAGAAAAACCTCAGAATGCAAGATCGAGAAGTACCCCTAAGGGAAGACCATTGAGAAACCCGGGGATTGAGATGGGAAGCAAGAATCCATCTAGAGAGCAAGATGCTAGAGTCGAGGGTAGAGCAATGGCGAGGACATATACCATTCGTGCTTGTTAAGAGGCATCCTCCCCCGACGTGATCACGGGTATCTTTTCTCTCTATAATACTCATTTTATAGCTTTAATTGACCCGAGATCTACCCACTCATACATATGCATGAAATTAGTCTCTAGCATGAGCATGCCTATAGAGTCTACCGAATTCATCATAAGAGTGTCTAATCCCCTAGGCAAGTGTGTGTTGGTTGATAGAGTTTGCAAAGGGTGCCCTTTGATAATTAAGGGTCATTATTTCCCGGTCGATCTTATGTTATTACCGTTTCACGAGTTTGATGTCATCTTTGGGATGGATTGGTTAGTACCCATGGAGTAATTGTGAATTGTGGGAAGAAGCATATCGAGTTAAGAGATGAAAATGGTAATTTTATTCGTGTTGAATTAGATAAGTCGGATAGGTCACCAGTAGTAATATCAACCATGTCGGCTCAGAGGTATCTAAGGAAGGGGTATGAGGCTTATCTTTCCTTTGTGTTAAACACTAAAGAGACTAATTTGAAAATTGAGTCAGTACCCATAGTATGCGAGTACCTAGATGTTTTCCCAGAAGAGTTGCCAGGGCTACCTCCGCATAGAGAGATTGAATTTGGGATTGAATTAGCTCTGGATACTACCCCTATTTCTATTGCTCCATATAAAATGGCTCCAACCAAGCTAAAAGAGCTAAAAGCATAGTTGCAAGAGCTAACAGAAAAGGGCTTCACAAGGCCATGTTTTTCCCCGTGAGGTGCCCCTGTTCTATTCGTGAAGAAGAAAGATGGTTTCATGAGACTACGTATAGATTATCGGTAACTCAACAAGGTGACGGTGAAGAATAAGTACCCGTTGCTGAGGATCAATGACCTATTTGATCAATTGAAGTGAGCCACAGTATTTTCCAAGATAGATTTGAGGTCAGGGTACTATCAGTTGAGAGTTAAGGACTCGGATGTGCCGAAAACCGCATTTAGGACTAGGTATGGCCACTATGAATTTTTGGTCATGCCTTTTGGTCTAACAAATGCCCCCGCGATCTTCATGGATTTGATTAATCACATTTTTTTATCGTACTTGGATAGATTTTTTGTGGTCTCCATCGACTACATACTGATCTACTCTCGAGATGAGAACGATCATGCCGAGCATTTGAGTATGGTTCTACAAGTTTTAAGAGAAAAACAATTGTATGCCAAATTTAGTAAGAGTGGATTTTGGCTCAAGGAAGTGGGATTTTTGGGGCACATTGTCTCGGGAGATAAGATTAAAGTCGACCCGAGTAAGATTTCAGCGATTGTTGAATGGAAACCGCTGAGGAGCGTAACTAAAGTGAGGAGTTTTCTAGGCATAGCCGGCTATTATAGGCATTTTGTCAAGGGGTTTTCCATGATAGCTACCCCGATGATGAGACTTTTGCAGAAAGATGTAAAGTTCGATTGGATGGAAAGGTGTCAACAGATTTTTGAGAAACTAAAGACACTATTGATTGAGGCTCTCATTTTGGTGCAACCAGAGCCGAGAAGAGAATTTATGGTTTATAGTGATGCGTCCTTGAATGGATTGGGCTGTGTACTTATGCAAGAAGCTAAAGTGATTGCATACGTATCTAGGCAATTGAAGCTACACCAGAAGCATTACCCGACTCATGATTTAGAGTTGGCCGCAATTGTGTTCGTGTTAAAAATTTGGAAGCATCATTTATATGGTGAAAGGTGTCAGATTTTCACCAACCATAAAAGCCTAACATATTTTATGAATCAAAAGGAATTTAATTTGAGGCAACGAAATTGGTTAGAGCTGATTAAGGATTATGAGTTGGCAATTGACAACCATCTGGGAAAGCCGACTGTGGTCGCCGATGCTTTGAGCAGAAAACCATTGTTTACGCTAAGAGCCATGAGTAGTCAGATGAACTTTTTGGATAATGGTTCCGTCTTAGCTGAATTGAGGGCTAAACCATTGTTCCTTCAAGAGATTTGTGAAGCTCAGAAAGATGATAACAGCTTGCAAGCCAAGAGAGTTTTATGTGAGCCGAGCGTTGAGACGGACTTTCGAGTAAATCTTGATGGATGTCTAACATTTCGAGATCAAGTGTGTGTACCCAGGAATGATGAGCTTATTCGCAAAATCTTTCATGAAGCACATAGCAGATGTTTGAATGTACACCTGGGCAGTACAAAGATGTACAATGTTTTGAAGAAATGGTATTGGTGGTTGGGTATGAAGAAAGATATTTTGAGTTTGTATCGAAATACCTGATTTGTCAGCAAGTGAAGGCTGAACATCAAGTATCTTCGAGTTTACTTCAGCCCATTATGGTTCCTGAGTGGAAGTAGGACTATATTACTATGGACTTCGTGACGGGCTTACCTTTGACTCTAAAGAGGAAAGATGTAGTATGGGTAGTAGTTGATAAACTCACTAAGTTAGCCCACTTTATACCAGTTTAAATTGGCAGACTTGTACATTTCTGAGATAGTAAGACTTCATGGTGTACAGTTGTCGATCATTTTAGATAGAGATCCAAGATTTACGTCACGATTTTGGAAAAAGCTACAAGAGGCATTGGGCACGAAATTGAGTTTCAGTACAGCCTTTCATCCACAAACTGACGGGCAGTCAGAGAGAGTAATCCAGATACTTAAAGACATGCTTCGATGTTGTGTTTTAAAATTCTAAGGTGATTAGGATAAATACTTACCTTTGGTGGAATTTGCCTACAACAACAGCTTTCAGTCAAGTCTAAAAATGGCGCCTTATGAGGCATTGTATGGGCATAAGTGATGAAAGCCTTTGTATTGGTCTGAGCTGAGAGAGAGAAAGATACACGGGGTCGACTTGGTTAAGGAAACTGAAGAGAAGGTAAAAGTGATACGTCATGTTTGAAAGTCACCTCATATAGACAAAAGTCCTATTCAGATTTAAAAAGGAAAGAGATAGAATTCAAAGTCGGTAATAAGGTGTTCTTGAAAGTATTGCCTTGGAGGAAAGTACTCAAATTTGGCCGGAAGGGTAAATTGAGTCCGGGCTTTATCGGACCTTATAAAGTTACCGAAAGGATAGGACTGGTAGCTTATCTATTAGCCTTGCCACCTGAGCTAGAAAAGATTCATGATGTCTTTCATTTATCTATGTTGCACCAATACCGTTTTGGCCCTTCACATGTCATAGAGTTGACAGAAGTAGAGATACAACGGGATTTGACGTATGGTGAAGAACCAGTTAGAATTTTGGCTCATGAGGTCAAGCAATTAAGAAACAAAAGCATAGCCTTAGTGAAAGTCCTATGGAAAAGGCATTGAATCGAAGAGGCTACATGGGAGCCCAAGGAAACGATGAAGAACCAATATCCCAACCTTTTCACCGATAAGATTTTGAGGATGAAAATTCTTAAGGGGGAGAATTGTAACAGTCCGATTTAGGGGCTAGTCAAAATAGTAATCTCAAGATCACTATTCTGAGATTTAATAAATTTATTTCCATGTTATATTATGAGTTACAGCATGATAGTATATGTGCATAATAAATTTAGTGCTTTAATTTTAGCGGTTTCATGTTTAATCGCGAAAAGGGACTAAACTCGATAAAGTGTGAAAGTTCCATTCTATAAGCTAAAGGTACCAAATAACCATAGATGGACAATTGGGGCTCTTTAAGAGGCAATTAGACCCCCCAAAATTAGCTTGGCCGGCCATAGATTTCAAAGGGGGACAAGGATTGACCAAGTTAATCAAAGTTGGTGGTGGTTGGTGGACTAAATTGTGAGTTTAATATTAGAATAAAGAAAAGATGATGTCCAACTTTTTGTTCATCCTTCTCCACCGAAAAAAGCAAGCAAATAGGGGTTTTTGGAAGCTCAAATTTTTAGCAAGCTCTCATCCATTCAAGTAAGTGATCTAGTGATATTTTCTTGAAAATTATTGTACTTTTGAGACCCCTAAGACTTGAGCTTTCAAATGAGGGGACTATTGTACAATATTGTGAAAAGTTTAGAGTTTTACCATGAGATTTATCATTTTTATTGCTGCATTTTTATGGAAGAAAATGAGTCTTAGTTGTTAGATGATCAACTTTTATGAAAGGTGTTAGCATGAAAAAACCAAATAGGACTTTGATGAAAAGGTTATAAAGTTTGTGGTTAATATGTGAGATATTGATTTTTGATGATAGCTTAAAGAGCATTAAAAGTTCACAAAGGCTTGTTGAAGGTAGAAATGTGATTAGAATTTATTTTCGAGCCTAGGGGCAAAATGGTTATTTTGTTAAAATCTAGGGGCAAAATAATAATTTTGCCTAAGCATGATTTTTTAAATGCTTTTATTAATATAGTGGTTAAAATGAGTTAAATTGCTATTATAGATCAAGAAGAACTGAGAATCTTCCTCGATCGGGGAAAAAACAAAGTCTCGGACTAGATTGATAAGCTAGCTCATTTTGAAATCGAGGTAAGTTTGTATGTGATTAAAGCAACATTTATGTTAGCATGTTGAGCATGCTTGGCATTATATTAATGCATGATACTCTACTAAATTGAGTAGTTAATCTGAATGAGATGATGAAGTCCTAATGGGCCATATTGATTATAAAAATGCTATCATTGAGGTATGAAATAGATAAGGTCCCGTATAAGACCATGTCCAAGACATGGCCTCGGCACTGAGTTGAGATCCCGTATAAGACCATATCCAGGATATGGCTTTCGTAATGAATATGAAAATCGTATAAGACCATATTCGGGATATGGAATCGATACATGATAGGAAATTCCATATAAGACCATATCTGGGATATAGCATTGGAATCTAGAGGTAATCCCATATAAGACCATATCCGGGATATGGCATTGGCATCTAGAGGTGGCTCCACGTAAGACCACCTCGAGGATGTAGCATTGGCTTTATACTTATAGTAATTATGATAAACCCACGTCTTTGACTATCCCTTGTGAGTAGTGGGATAAGTAGATGAATTTAGAAGTAGAAATGTGAATGATATTTAAGTCATGTGAATGAGTGTATACAGGTACTCGTGAATGAGTCACGAAGAATCAGTTTCGATATGTGGTATGGTATGTGCTAGATAAGGGCAATTGTAAGTAAGTATTGCCAAGAAGCCTTGACTTGTGTACGGTTAGCTAATACCGTGGATGGATTATTTTATGAGTTTATTATTGCTATTTATTTCCATGCAAACTTACTAACCTTTATGCATACCCCTTTTTCATTGCCCTTCTTTCTTGTAGTATTGCCAAGGTAACTCGAGGATCGTGGACGTAGGAGTTCAGAAATCACACTATCGACATCACTTTGGTATAACCATTTTGACATATTTTGATTATGGCATGTATAGGGCTCAAGTATTTTGTTAAGTTGTAATTATTAGTCAAAGTGTTGGATATGTAAGTTCGTAAAAGTCATTTTGTAAGTGGCCTTATGAGTTAGGCAAATACTTGGCAAACTCTTTTGCTTAATGAAGATGAAATTCATGAAGTGTATGTCCCTTTAATTATCTTGTATGTTGGAATAAGTTCTTAGACTTGCTTACGGGATAGGAGTTGTATTGTTTTGAGTGGATGTATGCGTGCATTGTAGGGTGGCAAGGGCTTGGTATATAGCCTGCTAATTGTCCACATGAGTAGACACGCGAGCATGTGTCTAGACCGTGTGGGAGGCACAGCTAGCATATGGGCGTGTGCCCTGGCCGTGTAAAGTCTGTACCTTGCACTTGGGATTTAAATCAGCACACGGCTGGAGTACACATGCGTGTGTATAGGCCGTGTGGATAAGTCAGAATGCCAAGG
The DNA here is from genome assembly GCA_025506655.1 of Gossypium rotundifolium. Classification (NCBI taxonomy): domain Eukaryota; kingdom Viridiplantae; phylum Streptophyta; class Magnoliopsida; order Malvales; family Malvaceae; genus Gossypium; species Gossypium rotundifolium. The sequence continues at coordinate 114,793,378 of CP106732.1, read as the reverse complement.
TTTGGCACACGGACTAGTAACACGGGCATGTCAAGGCCATGTGAAATTAGTCAGTGTCGATCACGGGTGAAAGATACGGGCATGCCTTAGAGGGACACGGGCATGTCCCTAGGCCTACACGGGCGTGTGCCCCTATTTTGTTAAAAAGTTTCTCAAACTCATGAAAGTTTTTGGAAGGATTTTGATACTTCTCGGAAGTATGTTTAGGGCTTCCTAGGCCGAGTATATGCAAGCGATGGGGTTAAATGAAATTTTATAACCCTATTCTAGATGTTTAATCAATATTATCTAGGTAATGCCTTAAACCCTGTTCTGGGTTGAATATAGGCAAGGGGTGTTATAGTGTGTCACACACAGTTGGGGCACACGCTCGTGTGTCCGCTGTGTGTGTAATATCCTTAAATCGGGGTCCCTGCATTTTGTGTGTTTGCATGTGACGATATGCTTACTGTGCAAGTTTAGGGTGTTTTGGGGGCCTAGGCATGACCTCGAGTTAGGCCTGAATCATGGCTAAAATTTTTGTTTTGGCACTTAGGAATAAGGAGCTAAGGGAGTTAGGGGTTAAAAGATATTCTTGGTTTGTTGTGACACAAAGAACCTAGTGGCAAAGTGGCAAAGGTGCCACTAGGGTACCAGAAAGGTGACGCCACATGCAGGGAAGGAGGAGCTCAGGTTCGAGCAGTAGAAATCTCATTTTTTGCTTATTATTTTGACGCCAAGTTGAGGAAGTGGTGTGCTCAGGGTGGACTCTAGAGGATAAGGATGGGAGGAGTCAAATAGATGAAGGTGAGGAAATTTAGGAGCTTGAATCTTATTAAACTCATTTGAAGGTTTTGGTCGAAAGTTGGGCTGTGGGGAGGAGGAGTGCAATCGATTTTGGGTTCTTTGGAGGGGGGCCGAATGTGCTTTGGGGAAAAGCTAAATCGGCTAGCTTTGGGAGTCTTTCTCTTTTCTTTGTTTAGTGTCAAAATCAAAACCTCTTCTAAGTGACCTCTTTCATTCGGCCTTTGCTACTTGTTGGCCGAACCACTCTTGATGTTTCAGTAAAAAGCCAAAAGCAACTCTTTTCACTTCATCTTTTCTTTCTTTCAAACCTCCTTGTGTCGAAATCTTCTTTCAATATTTTTTTCTTTTTCTCAAGTCCATCCCCTCCTATTCCACTTCCTTCTTCATCTTTCCACTTCTTGAAAAGCTGAATGCTCTGCTCCTTAGTTTCTCTCCTCTTGCATTTTCTCCTCTTTGCCGAATCTATCTCTTTCTTTTTGGGTTATAGCCGGACCTCCTGGTAAGTGTAGATTTTCTTTTTCTCCTTCAACTGATTTGGTTAATGCCGAATCTCTTTTATCTTTCTTTTGATACTTCTTCAATCATTATTAATCGGGATTTTCAACTTCATTCTTGTTCTATATTGGTAGCTGAAATCCCTAACATCACTTGGAGGTGCCGAACGTCGGTGCTTGGTGGCCGAAACTGTCAGTATGGTAAGGGAGTGACAATCTCTTTTGATTTTCAGGATTCATGCTAAAGCTGAATGGCTTTTGGATTCTTAATGATGTATCTAACCGATTGTAGGAAGGGAGGAGTGTAGCCAAATGCAATGGATCTTCGGGATTCGGTGGCCGATCTAGGTAAGGGTTCTAGCATGTAGATCTGTTTCTTATTCATTCAAAAGCTGAAGGCTAATCATTTGTGTGTATTAGTGCTTGGCCGATTGGAAGGAAGGTTCATCACATAGCTTCAGGATTTGGTTGGAATCCAAATCGGCATTAAGGTAAGGTGCTACCTTAATGCGGTATATCTTTGGAATTTCTAGTGGAGCCGAATGGGCTTTTGGTTGCTAACTAGGTGTTGACCGATTGTAGGGTAGAGTGAAGGCTAACGTTTCGGGATTTCACTTAGATCTACGAATAATCAGGTATGTAACGCTTATACACTTCCTTAGTATGATATGTTTATTGTGTTACTATTATAGCCATTGAAATCGGTAGTTATGCCTTGTGGGCATGAGCATGGACTCCGGGTAAGTCCCCTGATTATGGATCTCATTATATGCTATCATGTCATTGTTTAAATGTTATGCTATGTGTTGTTTGCATCATCATGTATTATTATGCCATGAATGTTATGGTCATGATGGTGGGATTGTTGAGAGGAGGGAGAATAATTATTTAGACTGTCACCAGTGGTTTTGACCACACGACGGGTTGGCCCCGTCTTTGATATTATAATTTGTGACTAAGTCTCAGTGGTTTTAACCACACATGGATTATTGTGACTCGTCCCAGTGGTTTGGCACCACAGTGGGTTGGCCCACATGATTAATTACGAGATTGTCATCAGTGGTTTTGACCACGTGATGGGTTGGCCCTATCACTTGATTTGTGACTACGGTCACCAGTGGTTTTGACCACACCGATATACATATTATTGTGGCTACGGTCACCAGTGGTTTTGACCACACGGGGTAGATAAAGGAGATTGGATGGTTAAGTTATGGGGTTTGCATGATTTGAATGTTATACTGATGATTTGCGTAAGTGCTTGAACTATCGGGTTGGGGATTTATACACTGAGTCTCGGTGACTCACCCCTTCCCTTATATTTTGCAGATGAGGCGTAGATTGTGGATATGGAGCCGGAGAGGACTCGAGGCGATCATGCATGCTAGTTTCGAGTTTTAACTTTAAACTATTATTTCGGTTTTATTTACTTTCTTTCAATTTGGTTTTGGTTTTGTAATAAGGCCGCTAAGTATTATTTTGGGTTTTACTTCTGGATTTTATTTTACCTATCTTATGCATGTGATTAATAGTTTGATATTGCTTAAGAAACCGTGATTAAATTGATGTTTTCAAAATTATACTCGATATTGGGTTTTTCAAACGTTACCATTGGGTAACATTATTCATAAGGTAATAACAAAGTTAACATAGATGATTCCAAACCTAAAGTTTCAAACAACTCCAAATGCAAATGGTTGCAACTTGACTATGCTCATTTCACTCGGGTTTTTTTAGTGCCGTATGATTTCTAAAAACTAGTAACAATCAACAGATTTTCAATAAAATTTAACCGGTAACTGGTTTATTCAAACGTTTTCACTCCGTGACATACCAGATCCGGTCGTGGTGTATTGACCGGGTTTAGGGTGTTATATTTTTGGTTTTAGAGCCAAGTTCAAAAGCTCAGCTGTGGGCTCGAGGCCCAAAATGTTTAAAAGTAGGGATTTGAAAAGTTTTGTGGGAAATGTACATGATTTGAATAGTATGGCACCGAGTCTCCGGCACCAATCCGCTCAGGTAAGTATCCCTAACTATTGTGTGATTTGAATGTGGAAGAAATGAGTATTTTGGGGTCGTAGATTAGAAGATTAGGAGTTATTGAACCCTAGGAATAGCCTACTCCAACGCAAAAATTACATAAGACTTAAAGATCAACTAAACAAACCTGTGAGTACGTCGCTAAGTTAAGGGTGTGACAACCATTGTGCGCATGTCTAGGAATGGATTCAGGGGGGAGCTTGGTATTTAAGCATCCTAGTTACTCACCTCCTCTTCACTCGAATCCTACCTGATGCGTAGTGAAGGTTCACCCTAACTGAGACGACTTATTCACAGGCTAAATTCAATAACTAAAACTCGAAAGGGACCAGCCACCTTGTTTTGAACAACCCTAAAATTAAACCTTGGTTTTGAAATTACCAAAGTACTCTTGATTCGAAAAAAAATTCTCGATTTGAAAAAAAAAGAAGACCAAAATACCCCTGACTTGTAAAATTACCAAAATACCCTCAGTATGAAAAATTACTGAAGTACCCCCGAATTGAAAATTTCTAAAATACCCCTATTTCGTAAAATCACCTGGAACCATATTTTGGAAAATTACGAAAATACCCCTAGTTTATGAAATTACCAAAATACCCTCGATCTCTAGAATTTTTGAAATACCTATGATTTGTAAAGGTTTCCAAATTAACCCTAATTTATTACTAAAATACCCGATAGGTTAAATTACAAAAATACCCCTGGGTAGTGAAATAACGAGAATACCCCTACAAGTAGGGTGTGGGTAGAGGATGTTATTGATGAATGAATATGATTCACTGAATTATGATAGAAGACTTGAAACGAAAACTTTGTAATGATCGAAAGAACTACTACTAAACTTCTTTACATAAAACTTGTTCGTGGGTAATTAGTGGAACAGAAACTAATGCATAAAATTTTTTAAAGTAGATTAAGGCGTGAGCATAGTCATGAGTTCTAGGGGATGTGGTCGTAATGTGCGAGGGTGTGGTTGAGGCAGAATGACCATATCAAAACCCGTTAGGTCTGGTCAAGGGTCCGAGAATGAGATACCACCACCACCAGCTGCTGGGGTTGAGTACCAGGATCAGACGGGGGATGATGCAGTGTCGCAAGCGATGCTGTGAGTGCTTGAGAGAGTGGCTAGAGCAGGTGGAGGTACAGGAGCTTGGAAATCTATATCTGAGCGACTCCGAACCAATGGAGCTGAGGTATTCGAGGTGTATCTGGTGTAGCACCCAATACGACTGAGTATTGGTTGGAGGCGACGGAATGAATCATGGACGATTTGGATCTGACGGCTGAGGAGAAGCTAAAAGGGGTAGTGTCGCTTCTCCGAGATGAGTCATACCAGTGGTGGCTCACGGTTCGGGATGGTACTGCAGCGGATGATCTCACTTGGGATTATTTCAAGGCGGCTTATCAGAAGAAGTATGTTGGGACCAGTTATATTGATGCGCAGAGGAAGGCGTTTTTGAGGCTGGTTTAGGGGAATAAGTCCATATCAGAGTACGAGGCAGAATTTTAAGGTTGAGCCGGTATGCTCGAGGCATTGTAGCTACGGAGCATAAGCGATGTGTTAGATTCAAGGATGGATTGAGGGATGATCTGAGATTGCTGATTGCTCCACAGCAGGAAAGAGAGTTTGCAGTCTTAATGGAAAAGGCCAAAGTTACGGAGGAAGTGAAACAGTCGATAAGATGGAATTAGGACAAGGGTTAGAATAAAAGGAATTCTGGATCATCTGGGTCTATGGGGAATCAACAGAAACGAGGTAGATATAGTGGACCAAATCAACCTGCTAGGCCTACTTCTGCTAATACTCAGTGGCCGCCACGATGTGCTCGGTGTGGGAAGTCTCACACGGGAGAATGTTGGACTGGAAACAGAGGATGTTTTGTGGATGTGGATCGAGTGAGGATTGTCCATAGAGGTGAGGATGGCAGGGATTAGAATCATACACAAATTAGGAAGGATGGTCAGTAGCCACAGAGGGGCCGTGGTGCAGCCAGGGGAGGTAATGGCTCTAGTAGAGGCCATGGAGCACCGGGCAGAGGTGCAGGTGGTACAGAGGAGAGACAGCCTAGATTGGTCTATGCAGCGAGGTGTCAAGAGGAGGGCGACGCACTGGATGTCATAACTGGTATGTTCTTAATCTTTGGACTGCCTTATAATACTTTGATAGATGTGGGTTCGTCACACTCATATGTAGCCAGTAGCATAGTGGAAATTATGAATTTAGACTCTGAGATTACTTCTAGGAAGATGACAATGATAAGCCCTCTAGGTCACTCTGTAGAAGTAAGTAAACTATATAAGGATGTACCCATAGAACTTCAAGGGGTCGTGTTTTTGGCTGATTTGATGGAACTGCCGTTTGAGGAGTTCGACCTGATTCTCGGGATGGATTGGCTGGTGAAGTACCAGGCTAGTTTGGATTGCGCGGCTAAGCACATGGTGTTAAGGACAATGGAAGATGGGGAGGTGGTGATGATAGGTAATAGAAGAGATTACTTATCCATGTGGTCTCTGATCAAGGCGTAGAAAATGGTAAGGAAGGGTTGTGAGGCATTCATGGTGCATGTTTGTGCTTTGGGAGCCAAGGATGCAGCTGTAGAGAGTGCTCGAACCGTAGGGAATTCTTGATGTTTTCCTGAGGAACTTCCGGTCCGACTCCGATCGCGGGTTGAATTTTGTATAGACTTGTTACCCAGAACTGCGCCAGTGTCTATTGCCCCTTATAGAATGGCGCCAAAGGAATTGGTGGAGCTGAAGGCTCAAATTCAGGAATTGCTGGATGAAGTTTCATCCGATCGAGTATATCTCCTTGGGGAGCGCCTGTGCTCTTTGTTAAGAAGAAAGACGATACAATGCGGATGTGTATAGACTACCGCCAGCTGAACAAGTTGACGATCAAAAACAAGTATCCGTTGCCCAAGATTAAAGACTTGTTTGATCAACTCAAGGGTGCATCAGTTTTCTCTAAGATAAATCTTAGGTCGGGTATCATCAACTCAAAGTGAAGGAGGCTAAAGTTCATAAAATGGCATTTCATACTCGATATGGGCATTACGAGTTTTGGTGATGCCGTTCGGGTTGACTAATGCACCGGTAGCATTCATGGACTTGATGAATTGGGTGTTCTAGCATTACTTGGACCAGTTTGTCGCGGTATTTATAGACGACATATTGGTGTACTCAAGGACTGAGGAGGATCATGATACGCACTTGCGGGTAGTGTTGCAAATTCGAGGAAAAGCGCTTATTTGCCAAGTTCGAGAAGTCGAGTTCGCTTAGCGAGGTGACTTTCTTAGGTCACGAGTGTCACCAAGGGATTAGAGTGGACCTCGCAAGATTGAGGCAAGTGTTGAATGGAAACCGCCTAGGTCGGTTGTAGAGATTCAGAGTTTTCTAGGTCTGGCAGGGTATTACTGGAGATTTGTGGAAGGATTTTCTCTGATTGTGGCGCTGTTGACCAAGTTATTGAGGAAAGGAGTTCCATTTGTGTGGTAGGAGAAACAACAAGAAAGTTTCGACAAGTTGAGAAAGATTCTGACAGAAGCTCCAGTTTTGGTTTAGCCTAAGGCAGGAAAGGTATTCACGGTCTACTGTGATGCATCACATATTGGCTTGGGATGTGTGCTGATGTAAGAAGGGAAAGTAGTGGCATATGCGTCTCGATAGCTGAGACCGCATGAGTTTAACTACCCGACACATGATCTGGAGTTAGCTGCAGTGGTTTTCGCCTTGAAAATATGGAGACACTATTTGTACGGGGAGAAGTCGATAGTCTACACAGACCACAAGAGTATGAAGTATCTTTTGATGCAGAAGGATTTAAATTTATGACAGCGCAGATGGATTGAGCTGCTAAAGGACTACAACTGCTCAATTGAGTATCATCCGGGCAAAGCTAACATGGTTGCAGATGCGTTGAGCCGTAAGGTAGTGTCGGACCTGAGAGCGATGTTTGCTCATCTTAGCCTGTATGGCGACGGGAGTCTTTTGGCAGAATTACGGGTTAAGCCGACTTGGGTAGAGCAGATTAAAGAGAAACAGTTAGTGGATGAGGGTTTGAATGCTCGGAGGTTGCAAGTACAGAGTAGTGGTTTGGAAGGTTACAGCTTGACCAACAATGGAGTGTTGTGTTTTCAAGGGAGAGCTTGTATGCCGAAGGACGTCGAGTTGAGGCAAAGGATTCTTTAGGATGCACATAGCAGCCCATACACTATGTATCTTAGAGGTAGCAAGATGTACCGGATTTACGAGAGCGATTACGTCACCGGTGCAAGCGGAAGTGACTGAGTTTGTTGGTAAGTGTCTGACGTGTCAGCAGGTCAAATCTAAACATCAGTTGCCATCAGGTTTACTTCAGCCGGTGAAGATTCCTCAGTGGAAGTGGGAAAGGATCACTATGGACTTTGTCAATGGGCTACCCCTTACGCCTAGCAAGAAGGACTCAGTCTGGGTGATTGTGGACCATTTGACTAAATTGGCTCATTTTATACCAGTGAGGGTTGATTATTCACTCCAAAAGTTAGCCAAGTTGTATGTGGCCGAGATAGTAAGGTTGCATGGAGTGCTAGTGTCGATTATCTCGAATAGGGATCCCAGGTTCACGTCGAGGTTCTGGAGAGCTTTGCATTAGGCTTTGGGCACGAGGTTGGATTTTAGCACAGCTTTTCACCCGCAATCTGATGGACAGTCCGAGAGAGTAATTTAGATTTTAGAAGACATGTTAAGGGGCTGTGTTCTGAATTTCAGTGGTAGTTGGGAGGAGTATCTACCATTGGCGGAGTTCGCTTATAATAATAGTTATCAAGCAAGTATCCAAATGGCACCATATGAGGCACTGTACAGACGAAAATGTCGTACTCAAGCGTGTTGGATGTAATTGGGTGAACGCGGATATTGGGTCCGTGTTGGTGATGTAAACCGAGGATAAGGTTAAGGTGATTTGGGCTCATCTTAAGGAAGCATCGAACAGCGTAAGTCTTATGCCGATCTTAAGCACAGGGATATAGAGTATGCAGAGGGTGATGTGGTCTTCCGAAGGTATAGCCGTGGAAGAAGGTGCTGAGATTTGGGCAGAAAGGGAAGCTAAGCCCTAGGTTTATCAGGCCGTACACGGTGTTGAAGCGAGTGGGACTGGTAGCTTATCAGCTCGAGTTACCAGTAGAGTTAAGTTAGATTCACGACGTCTTCCATGTTTTGATGCTTAGGCGCTATCGATCAAATCTGTCACACGTTGTACCAGTTGCGGAGATTGAGGTGAGCTTAGACTTGTCTTTCGAGGAGGAACCGGTATAGATTTTGGATTGGGATGTCAAGGTCTTGCGTAGGAAGTCAGTTCCCTTGGTGAAAGTGTTATGGCGGAACCATGGTATGGAGGAGGCCATGTGGGAACCAGAGGATGTGATGCGGCAGCAATACCCTCAACTCTTTTGACCAGTAATTTCGAGGCTGAAATTATTTTAAGGGGGTAGAACTATAACATCCTTAAATCGGGGTCTCTACATTTTGTGTGTTTGCATGTGACGATATGCTTACTGTGCTAGTTTAGGGTGTTTTGGGGGCCTAGACATGACCTCGAGTTAGGCCTGAGTCATGGCTAAAATTTTTGTTTTGGCACTTAGGAATAAGGAGCTAAAGGAGTTAGGGGTTAAAAGATATTCTTGGTGTGTTGTGACACAAAGAATCTAGTGGCAAAGTGGCAAAGTAGGTGCCACTAGGGTTCCAGGAAGGTGATGCCACATGCAGGGAAGGGGGAGCTCAGGTTCGAGCAGTAGAAATCTCATTTTCTACTTATTATTTTGACGCCAAGCTGAGGAAGTGGTATGCTCAGGGTGGACTCTGGAGGATAAGGATGGGAGGAGTCAAATAGATGAAGGTGAGGAAATTTAGGAGCTTGAATCTTATCAAACTCATTTAAAGGTGTTGGCCGAAAGTTGGGTTGTGGGGAGGAGGAGTTCAATCGATTTTGGGTTCTTTGGAGGGTGGCCGAATGTGCTTTGGGGAAAAGCTAAATCGGCTAGCTTTGGGAGTCTTTCTCTTTTTTTTGTTTAGTGTCAAAACCGAAACCTCTTCTAAGTGACGTCTTTCATTCGGCCTTTGCTACTTGTTGGCCGAACCACTCTTGTTGTTTCAGTAAAAAGCTGAAAGCAACTCTTTTCACTTCATCTTTTCTTTCTTTCAAACGTCCTTGTGCCAAAATCTTCTTTCAATATTTTTTTCTTTTTCCCGAGTCCATCCCCTCCTATTCCACTTCCTTCTTCATCTTTCCACTTCTTGAAAAGTCGAATACTCTGCTCCTCAGTTTCTATCCTTTTGCATTTTCTCCTCTTTGCCGAATCTATCTCTTCCTTTTTGGGTTATAACCAAACCTCCTGGTAAGTGTAGATTTTCTTTTTCTCCTTCGACTGATTTGGTTAATGCCGAATCTCTTTTGTCTTTCTTTTGATACTTCTTCAATCGTTATTAATCGGGATTTTCAACTTCATTCTTGTTCTATATTGGTAGCTGAAATCCTTAACATCACTTGGAGGTGTCGAACGTCGATGCTTGGTGGCCGAAACTGTCAATAAGGTAAGGGAGTGACAATCTCTTTTGATTTTTAGGATTCATGCTAAAGCCGAATGGCTTTTGGATTCCTAATAATGTGTCTAACCGATTGTTGGAAGGGAGGAGTGTAGCCGAATACAGTGGATCTTCGGGATTTGGTGGCGATCTAGGTAAAGGCTCTAGCGTGTAGATCTATTTCTTATTCATTCAAAAGCCAAAGGCTAATCGTTTGTGTGTATTAGTGCTTGGCCGATTGCAAGGAAGGTTCATCACATAGCTTCGGGATTTGGTTGGAAACCAAATCAGCATTAAGGTAAGGGGCTACCTTCATGCGGTATATCTTTGGAATTTATAGTGGAGCCACATGCGCTTTTGGTTGCTAACTAAGTGTTGACCGATTGTAGGGTAGAGTAGAGGCTAACGTTTCGGGATTTCGCTTAGATCTACGAATAATCAGGTGTGTAACGCTTACACACTTCGTTAGTATGATATGTTTATTGTGTTACTATTATAGCCATTGAAACCGGTAGTTATGCATTGTGGGCATAAGCATGGACTCCGGGTAAGTCCCCTGATTATGGATCTCGTTATATGCTATCATGTCATTGTTTAAATGTTATGCTATGTGTTGTTTGCATCATCATGTATTATTATGCCACGAATGTTATGGTCATGATGGTGGGATTGTTGAGAGGAGGGAGAAGAATTATTTGGACTGTCACCAATGGTTTTGACCACACGACGGGTTGGCCCCATCTTTGATATTATAATTTGTGACTAAGTCCTAGTGGTTTTGACCACACATGGATTATTGTGACTCGTCCCAGTGGTTTGGTACCACAGTGGGTTGGCCCCACATGATTAATTACGGGATTGTCATCAGTGGTTTTGACCACGCGATGTGTTGGCCCCATCACTTGATTTGTGACTACGGTCACCAGTGGTTTTGACCACACCGATATACATATTGTTGTGTCTACAATCCCCAGTGGTTTTAACCACCAGTGGTTTTGACCACACGGGGTAGATAAAGGAGATTGGATGGTTAGGTTATGGGGTTTGCATGATTTGCATGTTATACTGATGATTTGCGTAAGTGCTTGCACTATCGGGTTGGGGATTTATACGCTGAGTCTCGGTGACTCACCCCTTCCCTTATATTTTGCAGATGAGGGGTAGATTGCGGATATGGAGCCAGGGAGGACTCGAGGTGGTCATGCATGCTAGTTTCGGGTTTTGACTTTAAACTACTATTTCGATTTTATTTACTTTCTTTCAATGTGATTTTGGTTTTGTAATAAGGCCGCTAAGTATTATTTTGGGTTTTACTTCTGGATTTTATTTTACCTATCTTATGCATGTGATTAATTGTTTGATATTGCTTAAGAAACCGGGATTAAATCGATGTTTTCAAAACTATACTCGATATTGGGTTTTTCAAACGTTACCATTGGGTAACATTATTCACAAGGTAATAACAAAGTTAACATAGATGATTCCAAACCTAAAGTTTCAAACAACTCCAAATGCAAATGGTTGCAACTTGACTATGCTCATTTCACTCGATTTTTTTTAGTGTCGTATGATTTCTAAAAACAAGTAACAATCAATGATTTTCAATAAAATTTAACCGGTAACTATTTTATTCAAACGTTTTCACTCCATGACATACCAGATCCGGTCGTGGTGTATTGACCGGGTTTGGAGTGTTACAGTGTGGACAAAAATAGACCATTTGGAAGGCCAATTTTCCACCCCAACTTCAATGTACCTATACAAGGCAAAATGGTACCATTTCATCATACAATTAGGCAGCCAAAATTATCAATCAAATGCACAATTCATACCATTATAATTTCATCTATTCCAATTCTCAAATCACTACCATTTACTTAGCCAAATACATGCCAAAACAATATCAAACAATATGGTTCATTTACCATAATTCACATTGTAACACCCCTAACCCGTATCCGACGCTGGGCTAAGGTTAGAGGCATTACCGGCCAGATCGGAAACATTTACGGAATTCATCATATAGTCATTCAATAATATCAATCATAATGTTCCTTAAGTAGGTCATCGAGACCTAAAACATGTTTATAATCGAGTCGGGACTAAATCGAAACACATATAAAATTTCATGTAAAATTAAAACTTTTCTAAATATAGGGATACACGCCTGGGGTATGTTGTCCTCACCCATTTGCCACGAGACACACCGTGTGTCCTCCCGTGGTTATATATCGCCAAACCAACACGCACGCTAAGCACACTGTGTGCTATGGCCATGTCCCTATAAGCCATATACTTCCATTTCTCACACGGCCTCTAAGCACGCCCGTGCCATGACCGTGTACTCCTTAAGCTAGCTACTGACTTTTACCCCACGGTTGCTAGGCACGCCCGTGTGCCATGACCGTGTGACATAATGGGTCACTTGCAAGACCAACAAGCCACCCATTTGGGTCTCACCTACAAGTATCACTTACCAACACATAACATGTTTATATATAGCAACTAAAACATACCCAAATGACTAACCAATCTAAACATACCAATTTGCATGACCAAAATTCAATTATGCCCAAGCACCAATTATCTATATACATACCATCTCATAACCATTCCATATATCAACTAATCATACCAAAACACTTTACATATCATATTCCTTTAAGCATATTACCAAAACATAACTAGCCAAATCACATGGCTAAGTTCATTTTACATCTCATATCAAGGACTAGCCTATACATTCCATATCTAGCCATATACATATTCAAAGAGTACCAAAATGATTTTAGTAATGTGATGACGATCCTTGACGGTCCCGAGCCTTCAGTAGCTGTGATGACCTATAAACAGAGAAAACATACACACAGAGTAAGCTTTACAAAGCTTAGTAAGTCAATATACAAACAAACTTAACATGAATTGCACATAACCAAATTAATAGAATGATCAATATGGTTCTCATGACAAAATCACCTCATTCTTTCTAGAACTCATAAGCTTAGCCATAACTTACCATATTTCCAAATCACATATCATATTCTCAATTTGATGTACTAATAATAATATGCTCACATGGATACTTACCTCATATACACCATTAGTATATAAGCAACATACCTATAACAGATATTCATTGACTTAACTTATCAAAGCTCGGATTTGCTATTTGTACTACAGACTTGCCCGTTGAACCAATAGGAATCAAATAAGATACTCAAAAACTCAGAACAATTGTACAATACCAACGTCCCAGCCATAGCTAAAATACTCATTCACTCATAACTTGTTTATAACTCATCAACCACAAATGTTCAATACATACCTTAGCTAACACGTAATTATTCAACTTCTAAGCTATTCAATGCTCGATCTTAAATGTCGATCATCCTTTAATATTTGTTCAACTTAATCACACACTCAGTGCTATATGCATAATTGAAGCATATTAATCATCGCACACTTAGTGCCTATTCTTTTAACCAACTTGTCTCGGTGTCGCACACACAATGCCAATTCAATAAGATGAAGCTTTCATATCATCGCACGCACAGTGCTATTCACTTCTTATAATTGTACACTTAGTGCCTATTTTTTCAATCGACTTGTCTTGATATCGCACACACAGTGCCAATTCAATAAGTCGAAGCTTTCATATCATTGCACACACAGTGCTATTCACTTCTTATAATCGCACACTTAGTGCCGTGATTCGTTGTCGAGACCTAAATGACATCGCACACTTAGTGTATTAATACAAAACCGAACTTAATTTGGTATCGCACACACAGTGCCAATCATATAAGCCAAAGCTTCCATTACTTCGCACACACAGTGCTATTTAACTCCATCATAATTTCAAATACGTACACTTAGTGCCTCATTTTTCAACATCATACATGTAACATTTCTAATTCAATAACTATCATTCAATTCCCATCACATTGATATAAACTAACAACTTGTATTATATCCGAACTTACTTGCTATATTAAACTCATCACGGAATTTATATACATAATCCTCTCATAAGCATCCATTATCAACATTAGTCATATAAACAATTACAATTTCATGCAAGTACATTTATTTGCATAGTGACTTACCTCGGATTTGGTTTATCGGTATGAAAACGGTTACTCTGTCACTTTCGCTTTCCCGCGATCTAAGTCTTTTTTCTTTGGTTCTTGATCTAAACATATTCAGAATTAACCCATTTATTCACTAATTCATTCAATTCAATCCAAACACATATATTTGGGGCTATTTACAAATTAGACCTCACATTTACACATTTCGACGCTTTAGTCCATTTTTCACAAAACATCAAATTCACAAATTCCACATATGCACATGCTTGGCCGAACCTCTCTAGGGATTATATAAGTCCAAATATTTCATCAAATTTGCTATTTAGTCCCTCAACTTTCCATTTTCTCAATTTAGCCCTAATTAGCTAAATTCATCAAAACTTCAAGAACAAAGTATGTTCAACTAACTCATATCTTTCATTTAACACCAAAAATCATAACAAAGCTCAATATAGCATCTATGGCATCTCACACAAACATCATCAATACTCAAAATTCAAGCATGGGTTTTGTAGAGCACAAAGCAACAATTACAAAAACATAGAAATTAGTAAAAACCGAGCTCAAACATACCTTAATTCAAGGTTAACCCTTGCCAAAATTTTCAAAGATTTTCTTCCTTCTTTTCTTTTGTATTTTCGGCACTAAGAAGCAAAGATGAGCACCATTTTGCTTTTGTATTATCATATTATTAACTAATTTATCCATTCACAAATTTACCCTTTTGTTAGCCATAAAAGACAAATTTATACTATGGTTATTTAGTTATTTAAATATCCACTATCATAAAAATGGATCAATAACAATATAAGGCCCCCACCTTAAACAACCAACAACATTTAAGTACTCACAAATCAGCACACAGCATTTTACTCTCTACGCAATTAAGTCCTTTTGCCAAATTAAACACACAAACGATCAAATTAGCTTACGGAAATTAACTACATGCTTAGTCACATATCAACGACACGAAAAATAATATTAAAATATTATATAGACTTGGATTTGTGGTCCCGAAGCCACTGTTCTGACTAGGGTATAAACCAGATAGTTACAATTCTCCCCCTTAGGGATTTTCGTCCCTGAAAATCTTACCGTTAAACGGAGTTGGATATTGTTGTCTCATTGAGTCCTCAGTCTCCCACATAGCCTCTCCTATTCCGTGTCGATTCCACAATGCTTTCACTAATAGTATTTTCTTATTTCTCAACTCTTTCACTTCTCGAGCTAAGATACGGGTCGGTTCCTCTTCATATGTCATATCAGATCAGATTTCAATTTTAGATGGAACAATCACATGTGACGGATCAGAACGATATCTACAGAGCATTGAAACATGAAATACATCATAAATCTTTTCTAGCTCAAAGGGCCACCTTAGTCTATAAGCAACAGGCCCAACTCGTTCAATGATCTCATACGGTCCTATGAACCTCAAACTTAATTTGCTTTTACGTCCGAATCAGAGTACTTTCTTCCACGGAGACACTTTCAAAAATACTTTGTCACCAATCTCAACTTCTATATCTTTTCGCTTCAAATCAGATAAGACTTCGATGATCGATGTCGCTTTCAAACAACCTCTGATCAATTTCACTTTTGTTTTGAATCCTTTATCAAAATGTAATTCAATCACCTTGAGCTCGCTTTTTCTATTATTTCCTTATCAACTTTCGGACATCACATATTTGTTGTATACTTTTATAGAACTTTTCAAAGATATACACTCTATTTCTAAATAACACATAAACATCAATATCACATCCGAGATTCAATCGTAAATCAATTTATGTTAAACTCCTTTTAACTTCTCAAATAAGTCATCAATTCTGGGCAACGGACATTTATTCTTTATGTTTACCTTATTCAACTGACGATAATCAATGCACATTCTCATCGTGCCATCTTTCTTTTTCACAAACAGAATAGGAGCATCCCAAGGTGAAAAACATGGTCTAGCTTAACCTCTATCACCAACTCTTGCAATCAGAACTTTAATTTTTCAACTCTATTAGTGCTATTTTATACAGAGCTATCGAAATAGGTGTCATACCAGACATCAATTTAATACCAAACTCAACTTCACGAATCAGAGAACGGTAACTCTTCAGGGAAAGACATTAGAAAACTCATAGAAAATAGGTACTGACTCAATTTTCCTTTCAGACATTTTCAAATCAATTAGGCATGCCTCATATCCCTTTTTCACAAAATTCTAAGTTTTCAATGCCGATATCGCAGTAGGCTATCCATCTAAATCGTTAGACTTAACCCGTACAATTTCATTATTCGGACATCTCAAATCAATAGTCTTTCTTTCATAGTTCACAACGGCATCATGTGATGACAACCAATCCATATCCAAATTAATATCAAACTCATCAAATGGAAGAAGCATCAGATCAATAGGGAAACAAATATCTCGATACAATAACGGACAGTTCTTGCATACTTTATCAACTGAACACTTTTACCTAAGGGGTTCGATACTTTTATAGCAAACTCAGTAGTTTCTACAGGAAAAGTCTTACTGATTACTAAATTCATGCATATATATATGAATGCGTAAAACCAGGGTCTATCAATACAATCGCAGAAGTATCATAAAGTGTAAAAGTACCCATTATAACATCTGGTGATGAAGCTTCCTCACGAGCTCGGATAGCATACGCTCTAGTAGGCACTCTAACTTCAGATCTTGCAACAGTATTCCTTGCAGACCTCTAGCTACTACTGACATTTCTTGTATTTTGGGAAGGTCTATCTCTCTCTGGGGCATTATCTGATCTCAAATTCTGAGTAGTCTCTTGTTCAATAGATCTTGGGCAGTCTCGAATAAAATGATCTAATGATCCACATCTAAAGCAAGCTTGACTATTCAATCTACAATTCCTCGGATGTCTTTTACCACAACGCTTACACTTAAGTCGCTCGAATGTGACATTTCCAACTCTCGCCATCTCTGAGCAATCTCGAATGAAGTGGTTTCGTGATCCACATTTATAACAAAATCTATTGTTATACTTGCTCCAACATTTTCCTACATGTCGTCTTCCACACTGCCTACACTCAGGTTTGTTGCATTTAGTACTTCCATCATTTGATTCAATTGCAGCTTGAGTTCTCAGACTAACATTTGGTCTCACATGATCTCCACTAGCGTGTCCAACTGAAGCATTTGATCTATTGTTTGCATCTCTATATTTCTTCGTTAAAGGTTGAGAAAAATCACTCATCGATCTTTTTTTTTTTCATTACAAGCTTCAGAATCGAATTCCTTGGTATTATCATTATTAGTAGCCCTAAACTCTTCGGCCTCATACTTACGAATTTTGTCAATCGGAGGCATATTCATCAGATTCAAATTCATAGTCGAAAGCATAGCAGATGTTTGAGGGAGATTGACCGGGGGCGGAGGTTGTAAAATAGTCGGGTTATTTCTCACAAATTGAGTGAACCACTCACTTATCATCTGGAAGAAAGCTTGTTTAAATTCTTCCTCTAGATCGCTCGTAGTCGGTCTCGGATTAGAAGGCACGGTCCCTTGCGCGAGAGCAAATGCATTACTTTCTATGTCGTCAGTAACGGCTCTTTCGGGATCCATTACTATACAAAAATCACATCTTATACGTCAGGATTCATCACACTATTACATTTCAGATATATTGCATGTCTAGCTAGACTTTGACAGGCTACGTTAGTCTAAGAATCAACTAAATCGTGGCTCTGATACCAATTAAATGTAACACCCCTAACCCGTATCCGATGCCGGGCTAGGGTTAGAGGCATTACCGGCCAGATTAGAAACATTTACGAAATTCATCTTATAGTTATTCACCAATATCAATCATAATGTTCCTTAAGTAGGTCATCGAGACCTAAAACATGTTTATAACCGAGTTGGGACTAAATCAAAACACATACAAAATTTCATGTAAAATTAAAAACTTTTCTAAATACAAGGGATACACGCCCGTGGGGGTAGGCCGTGCCTCACCGACAGCTACTAGACACACCGTGTGTCCTCCCCGTGGTTATATACTGCCAAACCAACACGGCTGCCAAGCTCACTCGTGTGCTATGGCCGTGTCCCTATAAGTCATATACTTCCATTTCTCACACGACCTCTAAGCACGTCCGTGCCATGACTGTGTACTCCTTAAGCTAGCTACTGACTTTTAACCCCACGATTGTTAGGCACACCCGTGTGCCATGACCGTGTGACATAATAGGTCTCTTGCAAGAACAACAAGCCACCCATTTGTGTCTCACCTATAAGTATCACTTACCAACACATAACATGTTTATATATAGCAACTAAAACATACCCAAATGACTAACCAATCTAAACATACCAATTTGCATGACCAAAATTCAATTATGCCCAAGCACCAATCATCTATATACATACCATCTCATAACCATTTCATATATCAACTAATCATACCAAAACGTTTTACATATCATATTCCTTTAAGCATATTACCAAAACATAACTAGCCAAATCACATGGTTAAGTTCATTTTACATCTCATATCAAGGACTAGCCTATACATGCCATATCTAGCCATATACATATTTAAAGTGTACCAAAATGATTTTAGTAGTGTGATGATGATCCTTGACGGTCCTGAGCCTTCAGTAGCTTTGACGACCTATAAAGAGAGAAAACATACACACAGAGTAAGCTTTACAAAGCTTAGTAAGTCAATATACAAACAAACTTAACATGAATTGCACATAACCAAATTAATAGAATGACCAATATGGTTCTCATGACAAAATCACCTCATTCTTTCTTGAACTCATAAGCTTAGCCATAACTTACCATATTTCCAAATCACATATCATATTATCAATTTGATGTACTTATCATAATATGCTCATATGCATACTTACATCATATACACCATTAGTATATAAGCAACATACCTGTAACAGATATTCATTGACTTAACTTATCAAAGCTCGGATTTGCTATTCGTACTATAGACTAGCCCGTTGAACCAATAGGAATCAAATAAGATACTTAGAAACTCAGAGCAATTGTACAATACCAACGTCCCAACCATAGCTGAAATACTCATTCACTCATTCATAACTTGTTTATAACTCATCAACCACAAATGTTCAATACATACCTTAGCTAACACGTAATTATTCAACTTCCAAGCTATTCAATGCTCGATATTACATGTCGATCATCCTTTAATATTTGTTTAACTTAATCGCACACTCAGTGCTATATGCACAATTGAAGCATATTAATCATCGCACACTTAGTGCCTATTCTTTTAACCAACTTGTCTCGGAGTCGCACACACAATGCCAATTCAATAAGCTAAAGCTTTCATATCATCGCACACATAGTGCTATTCACTTCTTATAATCGCACACTTAGTGCCTATTCTTTTAATCGACTTGTCTCGATATCGCACACACAATGCCAATTCAATAAGCCGAAGCTTTCATATCATCGCACACACAGTTCTATTCACTTCTTATAATCGCACACTTAGTGCCTATTCTTTTAATCGACTTGTCTCGATATCGCACACACACTGCCAATTCAATAAGCCGAAGCTTTCATATCATCGCACACACATTGCTATTTACTTCTTATAATCGCATACTTAGTGCCGTGATTCGTTGTCGAGACCTAAATGACATCGGACACTTAGTGTATTAATACAAAATCGAACTTAATTCGGTATCGCACACACAGTGCCCATCATATAAGCCGAAGCTTCCACTACTTCGCACACACAGTGCTATTTAACTCCATCATAATTTCAAATACTCTTAGTGCCTCATTTCTCAACACATACATGTAGCATTTCTAATTCAATAACTATCATTCAATTCCTATCACATAGATATAAACTAACAGCTTGTATTATATCCGAACTTACATACTATATTAAACTTATCACGAAATTTATATGCATAATCCTCTCATAAGCATCCATTATCAACATTAGTCATATAAACAATTACAATTTCATGCAAGTACATTTATTTGCATAGTGACTTACCTCGGATTCGGTTTATCGGTATGAAAACGGTTACTCTGTCACTTTCGCTTTCCATGATCTAAGTCCTTTTCCTGGTTCTTGATCTAAACATATTCGAATTAACCCATTTATTCACTAATTCATTCAATTCAATCCAAACACATATATTTGGGGCTATTTACAAATTAGACCTCACATTTACACATTTCGACACTTTAGTCTATTTTTCACAAAACATCAAATTCACAAATTTCACACATACACATGCTTGGCTGAACCTATCTAAGGATTATATAAGTCCAAAAATTTCATCAAATTTGCTATTTAGTCCCTCAACTTTCCATTTTCTTAATTTAACCATAATTAGCTAAATTTATCAAAACTTCAAGAGCAAAGTATGTTCATCTAACTCATATCTTTCATTTAACACCAAAAATCATCACAAAGCTCAATATAGCATCAATGGCATCTCACACAAACATCATCAGTACTCAAAATTCAAGCATGGGTTTTGTAGAGCATAAAGCAACGATTACAAAAACATAGAAATTATTAAAATCGAGCTCAAACATACCTTAATTCAAGCTTAACCCTTGCCGAAATTTTCAAAGCTTTTCTTCCTTCTTTTCTTTTTTATTTTCGGCACTAAAAAGCTAAGATGAGCACCATTTTGCTTTTGTTTTATCATATTATTAACTAATTTATCCATTCACAAATTTACCCTTTTGTTAGCCATAAAAGACAAATTTATACTATGGTTATTTAGTCATTTAAATATCCACTGTCATAAAAATGGATCAATAACAATATAAGGCCCCCACCTTAAACAGCCAACAACATTTAAGTACTCACAAATTAGCACACATCATTTTACTCTCTATGCAATTAAGTCTTTTTGTCAAATTAAACACACAAATGGACAAATTAGCTTACGAAAATTTACTACATGCTTAGTCATATATCAACGACAGGAAAAATAGTATTAAAATATTATACTGACTTGGATTTCTAGTCCCGTAACCACTGTTCTGACTAGGGTATAAACTAGACTATTACACACACATACATAACTTACCCTATAAATAACCAACATAACATCTAAAATCATTCCTCATCAAGGCATTTCTCAAGCATTTATACTCCACAAATCAATTAACCATTTGAGCAACTATAAAACCATAACCACATACATACCAAACATACCAAAATAAGCCATTACTCATCGCTATATATACAAACCAAAACATATACATTTACAAGCCATATCTCATGGCTATAATCACAACCAAAATACCACATATAACCTATACATTCCATATACCATAAATGTATAATTCAAAAGTACCAACTTAGATGTTTGATAGTGCGATGATGTTCCCGACGACTCCCGGATCTGAGCTAGCCTTGATTCACTATAATACATAGAAAAATAACATAAAGTAAGCTTCATAGCTTAGTAAGCTCATATGTGAATAACTTATTTCATCAAATAAATGCAAATCAACCAATTACTCATGAAAAAACCATATACACATTAACTACAAACCTTTCTCATGTCTCAAAACATGATCAAATACAAATTCATTGAACTTTCACTATTTAATGCTCGAGTAGGTTCTGTACGTACCTGTATTGCCTCGTATTAACCTCTTTCTCAACCACATCATTTGTTTACCAGTTGAACCATTCAAAATAGATCCAGATACTCAGGAGTCTCATACGATAAGTACCTATACCATGGCCCATAGCCAAATCAAGGTAAATTATCCGAAGAACTATTATCATGGCCCAAAGCCAAATCATCCAATATGCATGGCTCGAAGCCAAATCGATAAAATACACATCCGAAGTGCTAATATTATGGCCCAAAGCCAAATCAACGTATCACTTATTAACATGTCAATAGTATCCAAAACTATTCTTAAGGTTCAACCGGGCTTTCATAATTTTCATTTCTATCATCGAATGCATCCGTAAAGTCATTTTCACAATTTATACATTATCCATAATCCCGTTTTAATAATTTATGCAATATTAAAGCATTTTAACATACATCTATAATGTAATCATCACATACAAACTTATCTCATATTTGGAATTGACGGATCGGGTCGACTACTCAATAACCTTGCTTTTCCCACGATCTAAATCTGAATTCTTTCTTTCTTGGTCTATATGAATTCAGAATTAACTTATTTATTCATCTACTCATTCAATTAATCCAAAAATACACATTTGGGCATTTTTACACATTATCCCCTAAACTTTTACATTTAATCATTTTAGTCCCTATTTCATAAATACACAAAATTCACACAATTCAACAAAACCCATGCTTGGATGAATTATATATAGGTCCTTAGCAGTCCAAATCTTTCATTTATTTCACATTTCAACCATACAATTTGCACATTTCACAATTTAATCCCTATTATGCATTTTCATCAAAAATCACTTAACAAAACATGTAAAACTATTATCAAGCTTTCATTTTTCAACATTAAACATCAAAGAACACATATATTCAACAATGGAAACTCTCAAAATCTTTAATAGTTTCAAAATTAAAGGTATGGGCTACCTAGATTGAGCTGCAACAATTACAAAAACATAGAAATCTTCAAAATCGAGCTAAAATCGTACCTTAATCAAACTAGGAGTCTGCCGAACGTTAGAAAGATTCAAACCCTTTTTTCTATTTTCTATTTTCAGTTTTGAAAAAGATTAATGAAATGAATTTTGCCTTTTTTTTATTAAATTATAACTTAATTACTAATTTACCATAATAACCTTTGTTATAAACATATAAAACATATAATGGATGGCCATAATTGTCCACTTACACTAATCATAGACTAATAACATTATAAGGACCTTTTATTTATTAAATCATAGCAATCAAACACCTTTAACAAGTAGAATGCAACTTTTGCATTTTACGCGATTTAATCCTTTTTATCAAATTAACCAACCAATCGATAAAATTAGATCACGAAATTTTCACACATATCAAATAACATGCTTTAAATACCAAAAATAATATTAAAATAATTTTTCAACATCAGATTTATGGTTTCAAAACTACTATTTTGATTTAGTTAAAATAGGGCTGTTACATATCAATTACGGGTAAAAGAATCTGATGTGCCTAAGATAGCTTTTAGAACCAGGTATGGACACTATGAGTTCCTTATGATGCCATTCGACTTGAAAAATGCACCTGCAGTGTTTATGGATTTGATGAATAGGATTTTCAGTCTGTATTTGAACAAGTTTGTGGTGGTATTTATAGATGATATTTTGGTTTACTCCCGAGATGAAAATGAACATGCTGAGCATTTAAGAATAGTGTTGCAAATCCTGTGAGAGAATCAACTATAGGCCAAATTTAGTAAACGTGAATTTTGGCTACGAGAAGTTAGTTTTGTTGGGCATATAGTATATGTTGAAGGTGTCAGAGTAGACCCGAATAAAACTTCAGCCGTTGTTAATTGGAAGCCACCTAGGAATGTGTCTGAAGTCTGAAATTTTCTGGGACTTGCTGGTTATTATCGGAGGTTTGTAAAAAGTTTTTCAATGATAGCTTCTCCGATGACTTGTTTACTACAAAAAGATGTAAGGTTCGAGTGGACTGATAAATGCCAGCAGAGTTTTGACAAGTTAAAGGCTTTATTGACAGAGGCACCAGTGTTAGTTCACCCTAAATCGGGTAAGGAATTTGTAATTTACAGTGATGTATCACTGAATGAATTAGGCAGTGTATTGATGCAAGATGGTAAAGTAGTTGCCTATGCTTCACAATAGCTAAAACCACATGAAAAGAACTGCCCGACACATGACCTTGAATTGGCGCCATAGTGTTTGCATTGAAAATCTAGCAACATTACTTATTTGGTGGCAAATGTCACATATTCACTGACTATAAAATTCTGAAATATTTGATGTCATAGAAAGATTTGAATTTGAGACAGCGCAGATGGCTTGAGTTATTGAAAAATTATGATCTTGTTATTGACTTGTAACAGCTCGATTTAGACCTTAATTGGAACAGTGATTTTGTAACACCCTGGTTCTAGGGGTTATGCATTTAGTGCGTAACTCATGTGATGATAGGCTTCTTGTGTGCTTGGGCAAGTTTTTAGGGGGTTTGGAGAACCCTGGAAGGTTGGGAATGCCTTAGGAAATTTTTGGTTTTAGTGGTTAAAAGAGGGAGCTTGGCTTTTGGAGGTCTTAAGAGAATACTTGGGAGGGTTTTGACGCAAGAATCTCCTTGGAAAAGTGGCAAGGAGGTGCCACTTAAGAGCTTGGAAGGTGACGCCTCAAGGTGCTTTGGGGGTCTCAAGTTCGAGCTGCTAAGGCGAATTCGGCCTTTATTTTTGGGCCATGGAGGAGGTGTTGGACGGCTAGAAGACTCTTTAAAAGATGAGGAAAGACTTGGTCTTTGTGTTTTGAATTCAGCTAGGAAGGTGGATATAGGTTGACTCATTCAAACCTTTTGAATGAGTGTCGTGGAG
Source organism: Gossypium rotundifolium (assembly GCA_025506655.1). NCBI lineage: Eukaryota > Viridiplantae > Streptophyta > Magnoliopsida > Malvales > Malvaceae > Gossypium > Gossypium rotundifolium. The sequence goes on along the minus strand of CP106732.1, from coordinate 114,768,878 downwards.
AAAAATAGGAGGAGATTTTGGGATTTAGGAGGAGGTGAGCTAGTGGCGGTTTTGGGGTGCTTAAAGAGGGCAATTTTGGCTTTGTTGGAGGGAGTTAGGTGGATGCCAAACCTTAGTGGTATAAGTAGGGGTGCTCACCCTTTGGTTTTTTTCTTCCCATTTGTTCCTTTGTCAAATTGTTTCTCCATTCCTTTTGGTGCCAATTCCTTTGAGTCTTCCCCTAGTCTTTTGCCGAAAGTGAGTCAAAGAAAACCCTCTTCTTTTCATCTTCTTTCTTTGTAGCCAAAACCGAAAATCCCAAGTAACTTTCACCTTGCCGAAAGTTTGCATTTGTGTCTCCTAAAGTGTTGTAGCCGAATGCTTTTGAGCCCTCAAGCTTTTACCTTTTTTGCTCTTTGGTCGAACCCTACACCTTATCACCATTCTTTTCTCTTTTCTCCTTGTGCTAATCTGAATTGTCATATTCTTCCTCTCGTACCTTTTTCTTTCTTCTTAAAACTTGTACTGAAACTTGCTTTGTTTTCTAGCCGACTCTCTCCCTTGTGTTACCGAATCTCTCTCTCCCCTTTTAGTTTGCACTTTGGCCGAATAGTAGGTGTGGTGTGGATTATTTTGGGGTTTTGTTTCCAATCATTAGAAAAGGGTAAATAGGTAAGGCCAAATGCCTTATGTTCTGTCCTCTGTTCTCTGTCGTTTTCTGCATGGGTAAGAGTTGGTTTTGGCTTTTGTTTGGAAAGGTGTTAATCTCTTATTTTGGTAACCGATTTCTTTATAGGGCTTTTGGATTTTGGTGGTGATCAAGTGAAGCAGTCACCTTTGTTTGGTCGATTGGAGGGACGCCGATTGTCTGTGGAACCATTGGTTGGTTCGGGATTTGGTAGGAAACCAAATCATTTGCAAGGTAAGGGTTGAGCGTTAACCCTCTAGAGTTATTTGCTTTGGCTGAATGGTCTTGGTTCTAATGTCCATGTTGGCCAATTATAGGAGCAAGGTTATCGAGGTTATCGAGGGTCTTAGATTGGTTCTTTGGTTAAGGCTTGCAGGTGTGTACTTACACACTTTTCTATTGATAAATGTCCTTACTATATTGTGTGTTGATTGAATCTATGAAAAGGTGGATTATATACCATTAAGGTATGAGGCAAGGGGTCAGGTAAGTCCTTGTTGTTATGAGTTTTCTCTATGATGCTTTAGGTAAGCATGACCTATCTGGTATATGTGCTATAATAATTGGTTGATGATAAATCTTATGTATGTTACTAAACAAGCATGTCAGTGTGTTTCTGTTAAAATGCATATCATTGATTGATGTGGGTTGACGAGTGGAGGGGACAATGATATTCGTGCCGACGGGCACTAGTGGTTTGGTACCACATTTTGTGACTTTGGGTCACCAGAGGTTTGGCACCTCCAGAGGTTTGGCACCTCAAAGCGTCTCGTCCCCGTGGTTTCGCACCACAGTGGGTTGGCCCCACAAGACGATATTGAGGGATTGACGCTAGTGATTTGGTATCACACGATGGGTTGGCCCCATCATTTGATTCGTGACTACGGTCACCAGTGATTTGGTATCACACTTGTGTCTTTGGGACACCAGAGGTTTGGCACCTCATAGCGACTCGTCCCTGTGGTTTAACACCACCGTGGGTTGGCCCCACTTTTGAGATACGGGATTGTCGCCAGTGATTTGGTATCACATGTGGGTTGGCCCCATAGATGGATTTTTCGTGACTTTGGGTCACCATTGGCTTGGCACCACATTGATGAATATCGTGACTTTGGGTCACCAGTGGTTTGGCACCACCAGTGGTTTGGTACCACACGGGGTAGAGAAAGGTGTTCGGATGGCTAGGTTGGGTGCATATTGAACTTTGTGCATGTTAAGCTTGATTATGAATTATGTATGGTGTTTTACTAAACCGGGAAAAAGGGTTGCACACTGAGTCTTGGTGAGTCACCTTTTTCCTTTAACATTTTCAGGTGTTGCGTAAGGCTGGATCGGGATCGGAGAGGACAAGGTGGCCCATGCCGGGGATGATATTTTGATAACCACATGCACTTTCGATTTTAAATACTTTGTTTAAATATTGGGTTGTAATAAGGGCCTTTTATTATTTTTGGTACTATTTTAATTATGGCTAGATTAACATAAAATTTCTATATGAAAATGATTTTATTGTTGGCAACCTATTCAACATGTTTAATAAAGTTCTTAATTCAAACATTTTATATCCACACAGTTTTACTTAAAATTTTAAATAGACATGGTTTTTAAAAGTTAATAAATTCTCACGTTTTATTCTAAGTCAAAAAGATTTGTAACCGTCTTTCCGCAGTGACATAACCAGATTCGGTCGTAGTGAATGGGCCGGGTTTGGGGATGTTACAGTTTGGTATCAGAGCCCGGTTCAAAACTCACTTTGAGGGTTTTGGGCCCAAAAATGTTTTCAAAATGGGCTTTTCGAAATGTGGGCTTTTATAAAAAGTTTTTTTAGGTTATTTTGGCATGGCACCTGTACCTCCGACCCGAAGTCCACCAGGTAAGTACTTCTAGCTCTTGAAGTGATTTGTTTGTGTGATTTATTATGGGCTTAGTTTGGGCTCGTAGATTAGAATATTAGGACCATTGGACCCTAGGATTAGTTTACTCACACATATGCATAAGACTTAAGGCTATTAAACAAACCTGTGAAGTAAGTCACGAGTTAAGGTGTGGTAACCATGGTACGCATGTCTAGGAATGGTATTCAGTAAGAGCTTGGTATTTAAGAAGTCCTAGCGACTCACCTCCTCTTTACTTGAATCCTACCTGGTGCGTAGCTACGGTTCACCTTAACCAAGAGGACTTATTCATAGGCTAAACCAATTATTAAAACCCGGAAGGGATTAGCCTTGCTGTTTTAAAACCTTTAATTTTTATTTTCAAATTTACCCCTTTGGTTTGTGAAACCCTAAATTTGATTTTGAAAGACGTTTTCTTGATTTACAAAATTACTAAAATACCCCTACTTGCAAAATCACAAAAATGCCTCTGTGTTGTAAAATTACTATATTGCCCTCAACTTTTGATAAAATGATTTTTACTTTGCAAAATACCAAAATCTCGAGTTTTTAAAATATCAAGATACTCTGATTTGTGGAAATTTACGAAAATACCCTTGGTTGATAAAATTACCAAAATGCCCTTGGTTTCTAAATTTTCATATTTCTCTCAACTTTCACTAAAATGTTTCTACTTTACAAAAATACCGAAAACTTCTGGTTTACAAATATCAAGATATCCTGATTTGGGAATTTACGAAAATGCCCTTAACTTCCAAAATTACTGAGACAACCCTGATTTCTGAAATTTTAGCAACACATTTTGTTTGAAAAAAACAAATTTTCAAGATGACCTCTGAGATTTTGTAAATTTTGAAATATCTTTAAGTTGGAAAACTATTTTCAAAATTGACCCTGAGTTATTACCGAAATACCCCTATAGGAAAATGACGAGATTACCCCTGGGTGGGGAGTGAAACTTTGATTGATCGAAAGAACCACTCTCGGAAACTTCTTTTCATAAAACTTGCTCGTGGATAAAATAGTGGAACAAGAATTTTTAATGCATAAAATTTTTAATCAGATTAAATCGCGACGCTAGATATGAGTTCTAGGGGGCGTGGTCGCAATACTCGTGGACGTGGTAGAGGCAGGATGGCAGTATCAGAATCGGTTGGGTTTGGCCGTGGGACAGAGAGTGTTGTGCCGTCACCAGCTACTAAGGCTGAACATCAGGATCAGACCGGAGGAGACGATGTAGTATCGCGGGCTATGCTGCAGGTGCTCGAGCAAGTGGCAGGAGCCAATGTGGTCAGTGGTATCGCTATTTTTGTGGAGGAAGCTCCATTAGCGGAGGAGGACAAAAGGACTGAGAGGTAGGATGAAGCTAAAGGAAGGAACCGTGATAGGAGGAGCTCGGGATCGTCAAAATCATTTGAGAAGATTCACAAGAGACCGAAGGTCGAGACATCTATTCGTGTTTCTAAGCCAGTTGCTGGGAATCCAGATCGTCCGTGTGCTCAGTGTGGAAGGTACCATGTGGGCGAGTGCTGGAATCGTGTTCGAGAATGTTTTCGGTATAGGTCCAAGTCTCATCTGGTTAAGCATTGTCCCCTGGATCCCAAAAAGACTCGGTCAGTAGATCAAGGTTATGTGCAGCCGAGCAGAGGTAGTCAGTAGGCGCCAAGAGGTCGTGGTCCAAACCATGGAGGAAATGGTTCCGGTCGAGGTCGTGAAGCATTAGGTCGGGGTAGTGGTAGCGCTGAGGCAAGACAGTCAGGACGGGTCTTTGTAGCTCGTCAGAGGGAGGACGATGATGTGCCGGATATGTCAATGGGCAGGTTTCGTATGTCTGGAATATTATATGTTGTTTTGTTCATTTTGGTGGCTGTTGTTTGGTTGCTGGTAAGGTATTTGGAACCTTGGGTATAGATTGAGAAAGTACGCCTAGAAAGGTGATAGTTCTTTAAGATCAGAGTGCGCAGCAGTAGCATAGGGTGGTGTTAGTTTAGCCAAGTAATTTCGGGGACGAAATTATTTTATGGAGGGTAGAATTGTAACACCCTGGTTCCAGGGGTTATGCATTTAGTGCGTAACTCATGTGATGATAGGCTTCTTGTGTGCTTGGGCAAGTTTTTAGGGGGTTTGGAGAACTCTGGAAGGTTGGGAATGCCTTAGGAAATTTTTGGTTTTAGTGGTTAAAAGAGGGAGCTTGGCTTTTGGAGGTCTTAAGAGAATACTTGGGAGGGTTTTGACGCAAGAATCTCCTTGGAAGAGTGGCAAGGAGGCGCCACTTAAGAGCTTGGAAGGTGACGCCTCAAGGTGCTTTGGGGGTCTCAGGTTCGAGCTGCTAAGGCAGCAATTCTGGCCTTTATTTTTGGCGTCATGGAGGGAGGTGTTGGACGGCTAGAAGACTCTTCAAAAGATGAGGAAAGACTTGGTCTTTTGTGTTTTTGAATTCGGCTAGGAAGGTGGGATATAGGTTGACTCATTCAAACCTTTTTGAATGAGTGTCAAGGAGGAAAAGTAGGAGGAGATTTTGGGATTTAGGAGGAGGTGAACTAGTGGCCGGTTTTGGGGGGCTTAAGGAGGGCAATTTTGGCTTTGTTGGAGGGAGTTAGGTGGATGCCGAAACCTTAGTGGTATAAGTAGGGGGTGCTCACCCTTTTGGTTTTTTTCTTCCCATTTGTTCCCTTTGCCGAAATTGTTTCTCCATTCCTTTTGGTGCCAAATTCCTTTGAGTCTTCCCCTAGTCTTTTGCCGAAAGTGAGTCAAAGAAAACCCTCTTCTTTTCATCTTCTTTCTTTGTAGCCAAAACCGAAAATCCCAAGTAACTTTCACCTTGCCAAAAGTTTGCATTTGTGTCTCCTAAAGTGTTGTAGCCGAATGCTTTTGAGCCCTCAAGCTTTTACCTCTTTTGCTCTTTGGTCGAACCATACACCTTATCACCATTCTTTTCTCTTTTCTCCTTGTGCTAAGCCGAATGGTCATCTTCTTCCTCTCGTACCTTTTTCTTTCTTCTTAAAACTTGTACCGAAACTTGCTTTGTTTTCTAGCCGACTCTCTCCCTTGTGTTACCGAATCTCTCTCTCCCCTTTTAGTTTACACTTTGGCCGAATAGTAGGTGTGATGTGGATCATTTTGGGGTTTCATTTCCAATCGTTAGAAAAGGGTAAATAGGTAAGGCCAATGCCTTATGTTCATCCTCTCTTCTCCGTCATTTTCGCATGGGTAAGAGTTGGTTTTGGCTTTTGTTTAGAAAGGTGTTAATCTCTTGTTTTGGTAACCAATTTCTTTATAGGGCCTTTGGATTTTGGTGGCGATCAAGTGAAGCAGTCACCTTTGTTTGGTCGATTGGGGGGAGGTCGATTGTCTGTGGAACCATTGGTTGGTTCGGGATTTGGTAGGAAACCAAATCATTTGCAAGGTAAGGGTTGAGCGTTAACCCTATAGAGTTATTTGCTTTGGCCGAATGGTCTTGGTTCTAATGTCAATGTTGGCCGATTATAGGAGCAAGGTTATCGAGGTTATCGAGGGTCTTAGATTGGTTCTTTGGTTAAGGCTTGCAGGTGTGTACTTACACACTTTTCTATTGATAAATGTGCTTACTATATTGTGTGTTGATTGAATCTATGAAAATGTGGATTATATACCATTAAGGTATGAGGCAAGGGGTCAGGTAAGTCCCTGTTGTTATGAGTTTTCTCTATGATGCTTTTGGTAAGAATGACCTATCTAGTATATGTGCTATAATAATTGGTTGATGATAAATCTTATGTATGTTACTAAACAAGCATGTCAGTGTGTTTCTGTTAAAATGCATAACATTGATTGATGTGGGTTAACGAGTGGAGGGGGCAGTGATATTCGTGCCGACGGGCACTAGTGGTTTGGTACCACATTTTGTGACTTTGGGTCACCAGAGGTTTGGCACCTCCAGAGGTTTGGCACCTCATAGCGTCTCGTCCCCATGGTTTCGCACCACAGTGGGTTGGCCCCACAAGACAATATTGAGGGATTGACGTCAGTGATTTGGTATCACACGATGGGTTGGCCCCATCATTTGATTCGTGACTGCAGTCACCAGTGATTTGGTATCACACTTGTGTCTTTGGGACACTAGAGGTTTGGCACCTCATAGCGACTCGTCCCTATGGTTTAACACCACCGTGGGTTGGCCCCACTTTTGAGATACGGGATTGTTGCCAGTGATTTGGTATCACACGTGGGTTGGCCCCACAGATGGATTTTTCGTGACTTTGGGTCACCAGTGGTTTGGCACCACATTGATGAATATCGTGACTTTGGGTCACCAGTGGTTTGGCACCACCAGTGGTTTGGTACCACACGGGGTAGAGAAAGTTGTTCGGATGGCTAGGTTGGGTGCATATTGAACTTTGTGCATGTTAAGCTTGATTATGAATTATGTATGGTGTTTTACTAAACCGGGAAAAAGGGTTGCACACTGAGTCTTGGTGACTCACCTTTTTCCTTTAACATTTTCAGGTGTTGCATAAGGCTGGATCGGGATCGGAGAGGACAAGGTGGCCCATGCCGAGGATGATATTTTGATAACCACATGCACTTTCGATTTTAAGTACTTTGTTTAAATATTGGGTTGTAATAAGGGCCTTTTATTATTTTTGGTACTATTTTAATTATGGCTAGATTAACATAAAATTTCTATATGAAAATGATTTTATTGTTGGCAACCTATTCAACATGTTTAATAAAGTTCTTAATTTAGACATTTTATATCCACACAGTTTTACTTAAAATTTTAAATAGACATGGTTTTTAAAAGTTAATAAATTCTCACGTTTTATTCTAAGTCAAAAAGATTTGTAACTGTCTTTCCGCAGTGACATAACCAGATTCAGTCGTAGTGAATGGGCCGGGTTTGGGGGTGTTACAGATTTTAGAACTACAAATCGAGGTTATAAAATTATTTTAATATTATTTTTGGTATTTACGTCATACTATTTAATATGTGTAAAAATTTCGTGAATTAATTTTACCGTTTGAACGGTTAATTTGGAAAAAGGATTTAATCGCATAAAATGAAAAAGTGGCATACTAATTGTTAAAGTACTATATTGCTATGGTTTATTAATTGCTAAGTCCTTAAAATGTAATTATGATAAAATTATTTTAATATTATTTTGGTATTCACAAGATACTATTTAATATGTGTAAAAATTTCGTGAATTAATTTTACTTTTGAACAGTTAATTTGGAAAAAGGATTTAATCACATAAAATAAAAAAGTGGCATACTAATTGTTAAAGTACTATATTGCTATGGTTTATTAATTGGTAAGTCCTTAAAATGGAATTATGCCACTATTGTGGTAGATGGATGGTAATGGACATTAATTATATGGTTTTAAAATTAAATTACAAATTTTAATTTTGTAATTGGTATACTAATATGTAAATAAATAAAACAAATGAAAATGTAAGTGGGGTGTTCATCTTTATGGCTGATTATATGAAAGAAAATAAGCCAATTTCTTTTGTTAAGGTTTCGGCAACTTGAAGATCAAATTCGGTATGTTCTTTGCTCAGTTTTTGATAATTTATACATTTTTGAGATCGTTGCTTTGTCTTCTACCTAGCCCATGTCTCAATCTTTGAATTTGATGAAGATTGTGAGTTATGCCATTGATGATTTTGTAAGCTTTGTGATGATAGTTGATGAAATATGAAAGATATGTGATAATTTTAGTAAATTTATTTATTATGGGTTCAATTGTGAAAATGGGAAATTAAGGGACTAAAATGTTAAATAAATGAAATATATGGGCTTATATGAAGTTTAGGAATATTTAGCCAAGCATTGATTGAATTGAATTATGCATATTTTGTGATTTTGTGAAATAAGGACTAAAGTGTCAAAATGTAAAAATGTAAGGACTAATTTGTAAAATACCCTAAATATGTGTATTTGAATTGAATTGAATGATTTGGTGAATAAATGAGTTAAATTTTTATTGAATTAGATCAAGAAAAGTGGAAATTGGATTTGAATCGGGAAAATCAGAAGTTATTGATTAGTCGTTCCGGTCCGTTCACATCCACACGAGGTAAGTTCATAAGTAAATTAAATGCTGTTAAATTCGAATGTATATGTGTTATATGTGCTGAATTGATTTATAATAAATATATGTGTATATGCCGAATTGAATTGAGAGTTAGAGAACTAGTTATGAGCTTGAATCGATTCAATTAGGACATTCGAAAGCCATGTACGAACCATAGGAATAGTAAAGGATACATATGTCATGACATAGGATTCTGAGATATGATTTCGTGTAAGACCACATCTAGGACGTTGGCATTGACTTGAGATATCATGTAAGACCATGTCTGGGACATTGGCATCGTATATGATTTCATGTAAGACCCTGTCTAGGAAAGTGGGATCGATATTTAATTACATGTAAGACCATATTTGGGACGTTGGCATTGTACAAGTTTCCAGAGCTATCCGAGTATCCTTATTGATTTTGAATGGTTCAATGGTATTCCGAGAAATAAATGAATATATGAATGTGCATCCGAATTAGGTATGTTGCGATGTATATGAAATTGAGCAATGAAAGTGAGTATGATTATGATCAGTTGATATATGATCCATGTGAAAATGAGATGTAGATATTAGCAAGTGAACTATGATCAAATGATTTATATGAGAAATGTGGAATTGTAATTGTGTTTTGCCATATATGATTCAGGTATATGTGATTTGTATATGAAATTCTGATATAAAATGTGAGCGTGATTCAAATGATGATATGTGAAATATATGATAATGAATGATGTGTTACATATGCTCATTATATGAAATTATGGTCCTATGTTTTGGACATGAGAATTATGAAACACGGAACATGGTTTTGATGTGTGAATTGTTATGGTTATTCGGGTTTGGAAGTACAATAAAACAAATTGATATATTTTTATGCATGAAATGTAATAAATGACCATGTTTCGGTTGGTTATGTAATGAAATTGTGCAAGCTTAATTTATATGAATGAGCTAATGGTTTATATGTTCATCGATAAATAAGCCTAGTGAAGTTACTTAATGTGGTGATGTTGCATTATATGAGAAAAAGTGATTGAATATGTGTATGAAGTTAACTAAATTTGGCTTATTCAAGTTGAATTATATACATGATCTTGTGATGATTTATTTGCTTATGGCTTACAAAGCTCTCAAAGCTTATTCTGTGTGTTTTTCCAATGTTTATAGATTTTCGGAGACTTGCCTAGTTTGGAAGTCATTGGAGACATCATCACACTATTTGGTTATCGTTTCGGTAAATAAAAGGTTTAAGTTTTGGTTATGTGGCATGTATAAGCTAGTTTTAATATGGTTTGTTTTGATTTGTGTAAATATATCCATGTGATATGGCTTGATAATGAATGTTATTATGGAGTGAATTTAGTGCATGCTATGTGATGCAAAATTTGATATATTTTGATGTGCTCATGAATGGCCAAAAGAAATGGTCAATTTTGGTAAGTTTCATGGTTGATCTGGGGAATTGATATGATGAGAAATGCTATAAATTGAAATGGATTAATATGATATATGAATTACATGTTTTTGATGTGAAGTTGGTACTTTAAATTGGTATGTTTGAGTTGGATTTGTATATGGAAATGAATGATGTTGTTACGGGTCAAATTGTGCATCATTTGGTATGTTTTTTGTTGCCTTTGGGACATGAATTGATACTTGTTTGATGCTTGTAGGTATGTCCCAATTTTGAGTGGAAAATTGGCCTTACAAATGGCCTATATTTGCCCGCACAGTTGAGCACACAGGCGTGTGTCTTGACCGTGTCTCTCAAGGTTGCAATTCAAAGAAAGTTAGGATGCCACACTGGCAAGTAGTACGGGAGTGTACAAGACCGTGTGACCCAAGTCAGTATTGCACACGGGCTGAGACATGGTCCAAGGCACGATCGTGTGAGGCACACGGCCTACCCACACAGGCGTGTGCCCTGTTTTGAAAGAAAAATTTTCTATGTTCCATAAAGTTTCCGTATGAGATCAGTTTAGTCCCGAACCTCCTCTAAAGCATGTCTAAGGTCTCATAGACCATCTAAAGGGACTATATGAGTATGGATTATTATGAAATGATGTTGCATGATTGATGTTGTGAAATGAGCGTAAAATGTTTCGATATGTTTGGTAATGTCTCTTAACCCTAGTCTAGCAACGGATACGGGTTAGGTGTGTTACATGACTACCATCCGAGAAAGGCCAATGTAGTGCCAGATGATTTGAGCAAAAAATCCCTATATGCTTTATGAGCAATGAATACTCAATTGTCGTTGTCTGATGATGGTTTAATCCTAGCTGAGTTAAAAGCTAGACTAATGATTTTACAGTAAATTTTTAAAGCCTAGAAAAATGATAGCAAGTTGTAGGCAAGACGTGTACAAAGTGAATCAACTCCTGACTCAGAATTTTAGATCGGGACTGATGGATGTTTGTTATTCAGAGGCAGAGTATGTGAGCCGGAAAGTTCAGAACTGATACAAAAGATTTTGAATGAAACTCATAATGGTAACATGTCTATACATCATGGTAGTAATAAAATATATAATGATCTGAAAAAGATGTACTATTGGCCGGGAATAAAACAAGATATTTTTGAGTTTGTATCTAAATGTTTGATATGTAGCAAGTAAAAGCTGAACATCAGTTGCCTTCTGGACTATTATAGCCAGTTACGATACCGAAATAGAAATGGGAAAGAATTACTATGGACTTTGTATTGGGATGACCCCTGTCTCCAAAGAAAAAAAAATTCCATTTGGGTAATTGTTGATCGGTTGACAAAGTCTACACACTTTATTGCGGTATGTATGGATTATTCCTTGGATAGATTGACTGAATTATATTTTTCTGAGATTGTCAAATTGCATGGAGTGCCTGTCTCCATTATTTCAGATAGAGATCCTCGATTTACATCTTGATTCTAGGGCAAATTGCAAGAAGCTATGGGTACTCAGTTGCACTTTAGCACTGCATTTCATCCTCGAACAGATGGTCAAAGTGAACGGGAAATACAGATCTTGGAAGATATGCTTTGGTATTATGTCATTGAGTTTGAAGGTACTGGGAAAGGTATTTGCTTTTAGTTGAATTTGCTTATAATAACAGTTATCGGTCTAGTATCAAAATGGCACCATATAAAGCCTTGTATGGACGAAAATGTAGAACTCCATTGTACTGGACAGAACTCAGTGAGAAAAAGTTACACGGAGTTGACTTGTTTCGAGAGACCGAGGAAAAAGTGAAGGTAATTCGAGATAGCCTAAAAGCAACCTTTGATTGACAAAAGTCTTATGTTGACTTGAAAAGAAAAGACATAGAATTTTAGGTTGGTGACAAGGTATTCTTGAAAGTGTCCCCTTGGAAGAAAGTTCTCCGGTTTAGTCGTAAAGGGAAATTGAGTCCACAGTTTATTAGACCATATGAGATTATTGAAAGAATTGGATCGGTTGCATATCGGTTAGCTTTACCACCAGAGCTTGATCGGATTCATAATGTTTTTCATGTGTCTATGTTACGACGGTACCAATCCAACCCTTCACATGTTATCTCTCCGACAAAGGTATAGATTCAGCCTTATATGACATATGGTGAGGAACCAATCAAAATCTTAGCCCGGGAAACAAAAGAGTTAAGAAATAAAAATGTAGCATTAGTAAAAGTTCTTTGGCAATGACACAGTATAGAAAAGGCCACCTGGGAGCCGAAGGACACTATGAGGAAGCAATACCCTGAATCTTTTTACTAGTAAGATTTTCGAGGATAAAAATCCCTAAAGGGGGAGAGAGTTGTAACAGCCCATTTTTCAGTGAAATCAAAATAGTGGTTTTGGGACCACAAATCTGACCCAAAAATAAAGTTTATTTTTATTTTATTATATGGTCAGTATTGAGATATGACATGTGAAAATTTTGGTACGAAAATTTTATCGATTAAGTGCTTAATTACGAGAAGGACTAAAGTGTATAAAATGCAAAAGTTAAATTCTAGTAGCTATAAGGATTAAATAGCTATGGAATTTAAAACTAGAGGTCCTTATATGGTAATTATACCATTAAGAAAAGTATGTAGATTTTTCTTGGTGACTCATCCATGGAAATATAGAAAAAGGGAAATGACAAAATTGAAAATACCAAAATACTTGATTAATTAAAAAGATGATAAAAGAAATCATCTTATTTTATGCCATCTTCAACCTAAAACACATGGAAACCCTAGGAGAGAGAGGGGAAACTTTCAAGGCTTAAGTGAGTAAGTTCTCTTGTTCTATTTTTAATAATTTTAGCATTTTTGAAATCGGGATAGCTTAATCTCTCTATTTGAGGGATTAATTTGAAAAGATAACAAGGTATAAAAATGGGTCATGGATGTATTATGCTGGAAATTAGAAATTTATGGTAGAAAATGAAAGATTATTGATAGATAAACAACTTTTACAAAGTGATTTTTGATAAAAACATGATTTAGAGACTAAAATGAAAACTTGATGAAAAATTTTGAAATTTTATAAATACATGTGCAGGAAAATTTGTAGTGGGGCTTTTGGCTAGGCTTGTCATAGGGAGTAATTTGCCAAGTTTCATTTTTCGGTCTAGGGACAAAATTGAAATTTAGGGAAAAGTTAGGGGCAAAATGGTAATTTTGCCTAAGACGTAAATTGAGTCAATTTAAATGTGAAATGTGTGAAATTGATGGTTAAATTCATTTATATAAATCCAAAAACACAAACTCAAGGCTAGATCGAGGAAAAGAAAATATTTCAGATTAGTAGATTATTTACGCGAACAAGAGTCGAGGTAAGCTCGTGTAACTTAATCGAACATGTAATTATGTTAATTAAATGTTGTGTTTGTATGTAATGTGATTTATGTTAATGTGCTTTACTTGTATGCTATGATGGAAAATTTGCTACATGCTTGAAATGGTGATAAAGGGTCATTCCCGATTGACTGTTGATTTTCGATGATTATATGTGCTTTCCCGAAACTAATAAGGTTTTGCATTTGTTGCGGACGGGATTTAGCTCAGATGAGTAATCCAATTGACCTTGTTATATAAAGGATTTAGCCCAAACTGGTAATCCTAATATAATACCTCTCGAGTATGCATTAAGATTAGGGTTTAGCTTGGACTGATAATTCTAATCGAGCTCCTCCGAGCTTACGTTATATAAAGGATTTAGCCTAGACTGGTAATCCTATTATATGATATGTGGCTCGAGAGTGTGTTCTTGGTTAAGTGCTCCAAGGGGTACCCTTGAATAAGAAATTGACAGATTATGGAACTATACACTTTGAGTGTACTACTTGAGCATCGATCGAAATTCAATGATTCAATGGGCATGTATCTCTTGACTTGGCATGAAAATCTTGAGATGTAATGATAATGACTTGAAAGAACATTTCATGATGAGCTCATTTATTTTTACTTGACATGTTTGTAAGTGTTGTGACTAGCATGTTTGACTGAAGGCATATGCTTAGGAAATTTTGGTAATGGATGGAAAACATGATGTTGTGTGCTTAAATTTAATAACAATATTGGTAAGTTTAGTTTCCGTTGTATTAACTTACTAAGCATGTAATGCTTACTCCATTTTATTTTCCATTGTTTTATAGTGCTCAGAAGCTCATGAAGGTTGGAGATCATTGGAGCATCGTCACACTATCAACTAGTCATTTTGGGTATACTTATTAAAATCATTTTGGTATAATGGCATGTATAGGACAACTTGGCCAATAGTGGCTTGAAATGTTATTTTGTAACCTAGCCATTGGAATGGCTAGTAATGGTTCATCTTGGTATAACTAAGTAGGTTATTGTGTATATATATACACACATGTGGACGTTATGAATATGTTATCAAAGTTTTCTATTTCCTAAGTCAATCCAAAGTAAGTTTATAAACACATATGCATGTAGTGATATGACTTGTTAAATGATGTGGATTGCCCAATTTGAATGCTTGAATTGGTTGGTTTTGGATGTGTGTTCCAAGTGCAGGTCTTGGGTGAACATTTATGTAACATCCCGAAATTGGGCCTAATAGGATTGGGCCCAATGGGCCTTGGGCGTAGGAATGTTTAAAATTTTGAGAACAAGAGAATGGCATTATTGCAAATTGGACTTGTTAGTTAAGTGAATTTGGAGTTCACGGGGTTTCTATGAAGTCTCGAGTTTAATTGGGCCTTAGGAAAAATTTGGTATTTTAGCACTTTAAGGAGAGATGGTAAGTAGCTTCAAGGCTTATTGAAATAAATGAATAAATGGTTAGCATAAATGAGCAATTAGTAAAGAGGTTATAGCATCAAGTGAAGGACTTTAAGGGAAAAGGTTCAAATCCCATACTGTGCAAATTTTGACTATTATTTTTGCACTCTTTCCCTAAGTGTCGGCAAAGCATGTAATTATGGCAAGGTGGGCTTTTATTTTTATGCCAAGATGGCTAAAGAGAATAGGAAAGAATGAAGGTGAGAAAAGAAATCATGAAAAAGGGGAAAGTAAGGGGAAGAAGTGGCATTTTTCAAGGAAGATGTTATGGAAAGTATGGGTGGCAAAATGTTGACCCTTTTTGGCTATGTATGTGGGCGGTTTTGGGTGTAAGAGGGGTAGCCGAATTTTTGTTAGTGTTTTGGAAGAAACTTTGGTGCTTGGTTGGTCAAATTTCTTCTTGCATTTTTATGCCTTTTCTCTCAAATATTCTTCTTATCTTTGTCGAAACTTCAAGCCATTAGTGAGCATTTCTTTTCTTCAATTCTTTCTTGTTGCCGTAGGTACCAAACCATTGTGACAAAACTATTTTCATTCATCTTCTCTTGAAAACCGAAATTTGATAAGCACCCCTTCTCAACCTTTCTTTTCTTTTCACGAAATTCTCTAACTCTACTATCTTTTTCCTCTAATCCATACCCTCATAACCGAAATTATTCTTGTTCATTTTCTTCCATAGCCGAAACTCACAATCCAAAATCACTCCTTCATAAATTCTTTCTCGTTTGAGATGGCATTCCTTCTTCGATTAAATCTGTAAGTGAATTCTTTTCTATGATCATATTCTTTTCTCTTTAGCCGAATAAGTAATTATCACTATTCAGTTGTAAATAGTGATCGTAATCGAAAATGGTGTTATCCTCCACTTCTTCATGTTTTAATCACTCTCTTTTCATAGTGCTTTAAGTGGGAGACCGTGTATTGTTCTAGCCGAAGTCAAACGGTGGTAATTGGATCCAATATCGATAAGGTAAGGGGGTTCATTTTTGGATTTTTCATTATATCTCTATTCAGCTATGTTGCAAATTGGATTGAAGTTTCGACTAATCGACTATATGTTTTAGGGACAAATCACTCTATATATTTTTGCCTTCGGATATAGTGGTAAGTGATTCAAGTGTAAGTGATATGAAATCTTTTGGAAATCCGAGGCTAACTTTTTGTTGGTATTGTTCTAGGTCAATGATGAGTGGTTCATTAGGAAATCGAAATCAAGGTGTGTAATTGTACCTTCCGAAAACATGTTTGAAATGGTGTGGAATCTCACATCTCTCTGAAAGTTTATATGAAATGTTTTGTGATTTGGTCGAAATACCAAATAAAACCAGAAATCGCCGTCGGGATCACTCAGGGGCGCGTAGGTTCATAGTGGTAACCATGTTTTTGTAATAAAACTGTTTTGATCAGTGGCAGTGACATGATTTCGAAAAATCATGAAAAATAGGAGAAAGGGAATTAATAAGTGAATAAGATATCAAATCAAATTTTAATGTGTCTATTTTGATAAGGAAGAAACAGAGAAGGAAAATAAATTTTATATTCTGAGATATGTTAATTTTAGTGAGACTGGTTCTCAATGATTTCGTGGTTCCCTGATCTGTCTTGAAAAAATCATATAAAATTGTACAAAGTGAATTAAGAGATATAGTTTATATTTAAAGATTCCTTAGTGAGTCTATTTTCAATAGAAACAAGTGGGAACAACATATAAAAACTGTACAGTGAGATATTTGAATTTTGGTTAAGAGAGGTCAGAATTGTTGGACAGTGAAACAAGGGAAACTTTAAGGAATAAATGTACTAAATGGTTAAGCCAAAAATTCTGGAAAAATTGTAGTAAGGATATATATGAGTATAGTTTCACGGAAAATTTACAGATTTAGATTTCGAGATTTCTCACTCAAGTTATGGTAAATTTAGTCAGTATGATGCAGATGGATAGTTTCAAACTTTTATGCCCCAAATTAGTAGTTAAGCATTGGTTACGAAATTACCATAATAAATTACCATAATACCTTTAGTGGGTAAGATTACCAAATTACCCTTAGCGGGTACGATTTCCAAATTATGGAAATGCCCCTATTGGGCCGATTTGTAAAGTGTTAATGGGCTGAAATACGGAATTGCTTAATGGGTTGAATTGACATATTGCCTTATGGGCCTAATGGACATATTGATTAATGGGCCAATATAATATATTTTTTTATGTGGGCAAATTGATATATGATTATATGGGCCGATCTGAAAATATGCAAAATGGGCCAAGATGATATTTGCTTAATGGGCCAACTTTGATAAATTGTTATAATGGGCCATAAAATTTGTAAAGAATATCTGAATACATCATTGTGAATTGTTATGCATTATATACATGATTTGCATGGGTTGGAATATTTGACGAAGAGAAGTTCTGGTAGCTTTGCTACAAAATTCTGATGGCTTGTCCACAGTTTGATATATGGCTTGATGCCCAGTTTGATATATGGCTTAATGCCTAGTTTAATATGTGGCTTAATGCCTAGTTTGGTGTGTTGGCGGGGTGGGTGACTAAAGCTTCCCACAGGTGTGTTGGTTGGTACGGGTGGTCTGTAGCGGATGGAAAACTAGGTTAGGTATGGGAATTGCATATCACATGCATATTATATACATGTTATTATGTTATAATTGTAAATAGGCTTTGGCCCAATAAATGCTTAATTGGATTTTTGGCCCAGTGGACAATAGTAAGTGGGTTACACACTGAGTTCTTGTAACTCACCCCCTTTCTTTCTTAACCCTTGTAGGTAATGTTCAGTGACGAGGACTTGGGGCCATGGATGACTCGGTGTAGGCCATACTTCAGAAATGGTTTTATTTGGACTTTAGTTTCTTACTTCGTTTACTTTATTACTTTACTATTTTGGGTTTTGTGTTGTAATAAGGCCTCTGGATTATTCTATTTTGCTTTATGTTTGACATGTTTATATTTTACTCAAATTATTTTAAATGGGATTTTCTAAAATCATAATAAAGGTTTTCCAAAATCGATTAACAAATGAATTTCAAAATAAACATTTACAAATATTTTTAATACGGAAATTTCTCTCGAACTATCAACGATATTTCCAAAAGTCACAGTTTTATAAAATTATTACTTTAAATTTAATCGATCAATCTTCGAGGTTAGTAGTATTTTATTAAATATCTCAAGTCAAACTTGATTTTCTTGATTTTAACAAATCAACATCTATTTTTGTATGAATAAAAAGGATCTAACATGTTTTTTTTTTTAATCTCAGTTGACATGTTTTCTTTATATGTTATCGAAAAACTTTGTAGTGTGACACACTGGATTCGGGCGTAACTTCTAGGCTGGGTTTAGGGTGTTACAATTTGGGTGAGAAATGAAGCTAGAATTGGCTTCATTTTGTCCACACAGGCAAACACACGGGCGTATGTCTAGACTGTGTGTGACACACGGCCTGGTAACACGGGAATGTAGTTAGGTCGTGTGTCCCCTACACCTTAACTTTGAGAAACAGAATGCTCATAATTGGGCACACGGGTAGAGACATTGGCGTGTTTCTTGGACGTGTGAAACCTGCACCTAATTCGAATTAAATTAATTAACCACACGGCCTAGCACACGGGTGTGTCCCTTGGACCACACGGGCGTATGAGCCCTGGACCTTGGAAAATTTTTGTAATTTCGTGAAAAGTCTTAGAGGTTCCGATTAAGTCCCAACTTGTTTCTAATTCTCATATTGGGCCTCGAGGGTCCATTTAAGGGACGTTAAGAATGATTTCGAAATATGAATAGTAAATTGCATGATTTATCTGTAAATGTTTCTGTATGTTTCGGTAATGCTCCGTAACCCTGTTCGATGACGAATACGGGTTAGGGGTGTTACAGTTCCGATCGACCGTGGGCCTTCTATAGGGTCGGTTTGTACTTAAATAGACTTCAAAATGCGAAATCCAACCATCTATTTGCACGAATTTTGATATTTGTTCTGCATCTAAAATGTCATATGATGAGTTAGTTATGTAATGGGCTATAAGAAAATCAAAAAATACCATATATGTTCTATATGAGTTATGTTATACGTATATACTGTGAATATGTCCGATTATCGTACGTTCTATATTTGCATATGGGATGGATTATATATTTTGTGGAGGAAGTTTTACTGAAAAAGGTGATAATTCACCCATCATCTGGCAGCTCCGCTGCATATTTTCTAGAAAGTGTCTTATCAACACTAAGCAGTGTGTAGGGCTAGGTGGGTGTTTTATACCCCACATGGTGTGTTGGGATGGTCGGAGCTGGTGTGTAGAGGATGCGGTGGGATTATATATATTTGTATCTGTATTACTCTTATATTAATCTGTTTCTAATAAATCTATTTGATGCACATTACTATTTTAAGTTATTCGTTATACACTGAGTTTCAAATACTCATTATCTGTTTGACTGATATTTTCAAGTAATCCCCAGACTTAGGCAAATCGATAAATCAGGAGCTTGGTTATTATCGTATTTTTTAAAAATTTTGATTTATTTAAATTTTTGGTATTTAGGTTATGTAAATTTTAGACTCTTTGGACTTTTTGAACTGTTTAGATTTTAAACTTTATTTTTGTATTTTGCTTAATATTGTTTAAATGTTTTAGACAACAAAACTTTTTTTTTTTTTTTTACAAAATTAAAGACTTTCAAACAACGAACTGTGTTTCTCAAATATTCCTTTTTAAGGAGTTTCCATTACCAAAATTATAAGCTTTTGGAAATTAAAAACAATCAACATTTTTAATAAAATAGTACGCTAAGATATGATTTTGAATAATCTGAGATTTTGAAATTTAATGATGATTTTTTTCTAGTTATGCAAAAACCAAATTTTCAATCTTATTAAGTAACAACTCCAGATTTGGCCATAACGTCTAGGCTGAGTTTGGGGTGTTACATATATACTCTAGTATAAATAACTAGCAATCAAAAGATAAAATTTAACCAAAATAACATTGTAAGACAAACTACCAAAAGTAGTAAAACCTTATCAAGTACTTAATCCACCAAACTAGGTATATGCCATCTAACACAAAACATTTAAATACATACAACATAGCAACGAGATGACTTCTAAGTTGAGCTTGAGAAATTGGATGCTTGACCTCGAATCCACTACAGCTCCCATATGAAACTTGCGCACTGAAACAAACATAATTGTATGCTAAGTAATGTATACTCAGTGGTACGAATATAATTTAAATTCAAATTTAACATAACAAAATCATATAACCAACTAACTACCAAATGTAACACATTACTCAATAACTAAATCGATATCAATATCATTAGCACATATATATCATTGAACCAAATAATCATTTATTGATCGATCATATTCATTTCATTTAGGTGCTCGTTTACAATATAAGATTCTTGATGCACCCTCAAGGTATTCACATCTATTTTTACTGGTTCAAATTCATATATCACATCATTTACAAATCACATAAATAATAAGTTTTATGTTCTAATCCCTATTAACATTACCAAACTCAAGGATTGATACGTGAATCAATCCACCATCACACTAAGTACACACCAAGGTGCTAATTGATCATAAACGCACTGATCCCATCAACCACACCAAAATACGATCTTATCCTCAAGGTATTTGAGCTAGTGATACATTCTCAACCCCTAAGGTATTAGAAAACTATCATGATAAATATATATATACTCATAGCATTGAATCTCCCACCTATCAAAATGAACTTTATGGCATGCCAACTATACTTGTGACTCTATCCGATAATATTAATAGGGAAAATTCAAGCATATACATGTACAAATCAACTAATGATCATAATCACATAATCAGGTATATACGTACCTTTCAAACATAACATGTAGATAGTTTACAATTTTCCATAATTTGACAATTCAAGCATATACATCTAATTATTTAATAAGCTTGCATTATGAGAGTAAAAACCAATGTATCTACTCGTTGATGGCTTTGGATTTCCCTTTGCCCTAAGATGGTCGTGCATCGCCTATAACTACGAAATTAAATTCGAATACAAAAATTCATTAATCACACAATTCAACACATTATATACATGAATGAATTTTATTCACTTTTGTCCCTAAACATCTAATTTTTGAAACACTTCTATCCTACCATTTAGCCGGTCAAATTTACCTCCGACTTAATAAATATAGTATAAAGACTTCCAGCTATCATATGATAACATAAATTTCTAATAGATCCTATCTTAATTAAATTTGGTCCTTAAAACTCAAGAATAACTTCAAAGCTTTTAAGCTTAAATCAAGCTTATTCCTACAACACCCATTACCTTACTAACATTATACACAATTTCTTTTAAAGTCCTCATGTTTTCTTAATAATATATCATAAAATCAACCATAGAAACCAAACTAAACTTCAACAATTCAAAGATCTAACAAATGGGCTTACATTGAAACACCCCAACACCCGACCCACGAGAATGGACCGGATCTGGTATGTTCCTCAAGTAACCGGTTCAAATTCATTCAATACTTTGAAAAGCGTGTGTTCGGAAGATAGTTTGTTGTGGGTTGGGCTCGAGTTGAAAACAAATTTATTTTATATCGAAAACCCATTTGTTTCAAGTGACAAAATGTTTTAACTTATTTTAAACTAATTGGGCTTATTCTTTATAAAGCCCTAAATTCATAACATAGTAATTAAAGCGTAAATAAAATCGTCACGATGGCTTTATTACATAAAACAAAACCCAAAATAAAATTGTACAAGACTTAAAATAAAATAAAGATTCAAATTAAATTAAACTTCGTTGAACATGGCCACCACAAGTTCTGCTAGTCTTGATCCATTCTTCGCTCATCACCAAACATGTTCCCACAACGGGTGAGTCGATAGACTCAATGTGTAACCAACACTAAAACATAATAGAAATAGGCACACCATACATATCATATTCATATAAAAATTCAAGATAATGATGCAAACCGAACCCAAACCTACATGCCATCCGCTACACTCCACCGTACAAACACGCGCACACCGTGGGACTACTAAGTCAACCCTCCATCCGCTACACACCATCAAAGGCGATCATTGCAATGACGTGCTCATCGCCCACTTAAGATATTGTGGCATAGCCACTGATATTTGTGTCATGAGACACCACATTTAGATAATGTAACCGGGTTACCACATTCACTTAGTGAGATCAAGTCATCACATATTCTTAGTGAGACCAAGTCGTCACATATTCTTAGTGAGACCAAGTCATCACGTTTCACTTAGTGAGACCAAGTCGTCACATATTCTTAGTGAGATCAAGTCATCACGTTTCACTTAGTGAGACCAAGTCATCACATTCACTTCCCTTTCTCAAATAACCCGAATGCCCCAAATTATACATATCATGCATATCATATTTGATTTCACTTTCACATCACTTTTCACATGTTAAATATAACATATTTCAAATCCTAGTAGGAGTAGGAAAACGCGTGCGAGTACTTTGTACCATAATATGGTACTTTAGACACATTCTTACACTTTCATATTAACATATATATCATATTTAAGCCGTAAATCTATTAAGATTAGTGTGGGGTACACACAATACCTTAGCCATATTCTTACACTTTCATATTAACACATATAATGAATTAAAGCCATAAATCTATCAAGATTTAGTGTAGGGTACACACCTGATTCGCTTAAGGTTTCCAATCCAAATCCCGAAAAGCTTGATCTAATGCCTTAGATCTTAAATCTCTACATTTAATCAATCGTTTAATACTTAGTAAGCCATTCGGCCAAAAATCCAAATCCTAGTAGGATTAGTACACTAAAACTTACCTTGGTGCCAAATCCCGAAATCTTCACTATACTCTTTCTTGTATTCGGCAAAGCTTTAAATCACTTTAACAAATTAGTTTCGGCTTTTGAATAAATATGAACTAGATCTAAAACACCAAAAATAGGCCTTGGCTAAATATTCGCATGTATTACCTTGTGGATTTTAAATCCCAAAATTCACCGAATAACTAGGGAACACGTGGCCTATGGTGTACCTTCGGGAAAAGAACTTCTCCTTCCTTGTAGTCGACACTTAGTAAATCCCAAAATTCACCTTCCATATTTTGATCAATAAAATATAGGAGGGATTAGACTAACTTTCAGCTTAAAAGAAAGGAATACAATTATAACTATAGATCCTTACCCTTGAAATCGACAGATCCCTCCTGACACCACTTCAGAGATTCGGCTTAGAGACTTGATGAACAATCGGCTATGATCCCTTTATGTATTCGATTTCAAAGATGAAAGAAGAGAGGAATAATAGGCTTAGAAGGAATCGTCTAGGATGCTAAAAGAGAAGATGAAAAAGAATGGATACTCAAGAAGAATTTCAGCAGAGGGAGAGGAGAAAGAATATTTGGCAAAAGAAAAGAGAGGGAGAATGAATAATGAATTGCCCTAGTCTCATCCTTTTATAGCCGAAATTAGGCCAAGAATCCTTTTCTTGGCCACTACTCTTCCTTATGTGATAGCTTTATCTCTTTAATTTTAAAATAAAAAAATAAAGTATAATCCTTATTATCTTCTAATTAGCCAAATTTAAAAGAGAGTGAAACTCCTCTTTTGCAAGCTTTGTGCCGTCCACCTCTTGGGCTTCTAGAAGCAAAAATAAAACTTATTTTATTTGCTTCCCATATGACTTGAACTCAGGCCCAACACCCCTTGCATGTGGACCATTTCACGAGGCCCTAAGTGGCATCTTTGACCACTTTTCCAAGTCCGTTTTGGGTCAAATTTCATGTGCTTTTTATTTTAGGGTCACTGCCCTAAGTTCCCTTTGGACTTTAAAATTCGACATTTCGGGGTCATTTTTAAGTTTCCAAAAATTTTTGCGCGGCTCTATAACTTAACATTTCCTAGGTTTCCAAAATGTTTAGTTTCCTCTTTTAGCATAGTTTCCAAAATGCTTACTTTCCTCTTTTGGCTTAGTTTCCAAAATGTTTACTTTCCTCTTTTAGCTTACTTTCCAAAATGTTTACTTTCCTCTTTTAGCTTAGGTTTTCAAAATGGTCACTTTCCTATTTTTAATGTAACATTTCCATACATTTCCAAGGTTCTAAAAATGCACACCACACATCCAGATCATAGTAAACATGCTATTTCATAAGATTAAGCAAAAATGCACACAATGGGATTCAAACCTCTTCCCTCAAAGTACTTCACTTGATGCCATAACCCTTGCACCTTAGGTGGCATCCCTTGCCACTTTTCCACATCACTTCTTGTTTTTAACTTAAAACCCAATAATTGTCCAAAGCTTTCTCTTCCATCCTAGGATTTTAAAAACCCTTAATTCATTTCCAAACACTGCCAAAACATACTACTCATGAATTATGCACAAACGCATAACCCCTAATCTAGGATGTTACATACATAAACTAGCATATTGACTTAAAAATAAAATTAAGGCTTCGTTTGTTTCACGTAAAAGCTTTTACGGAAAATATTTTAAGCCTTTTCTGATGTTTGTTTCATGTAAAATAGGATGGTCAACATAAAAGGTTTTCCAGTCAACGTAAAATTACCCCTTATTCCTGTAAAATGTCTTGCCAAAATTTTTTGGTAAGACATTTTCCAAATTGATAATGCTTTGTTCACTATTGAAGAAACAAAAAGGGGAAGCTTTCAGAGCAACAAAGGGGAATCTCTCTTCACCGTCGAAGAACCAACCCATCTCCAATGTCGACACCTCTTCCTGTTCGACGATTGATTGTGTGATGGAAACAGTCTTAAAATTTATATAATGAATGATCGAACCTAGAAACTAACTATCACCACGATTGAGGCAAGCACACCTATCGAACAATAGTATAGTTTAGTGGCAAGGCTGGATTGTCGAACCCAAGGGAACCAAAAGTACTAATACTAACTTTCTTCTTATTATTTAGCCTAAGAATTAAGAGAATTGTTATTTAATCTAAAATTAACTAACTACTAAGCTAAAGATGCTAAGACACAGAGAAGGAATTGGGGAAAATACTTGTGGGAAAACCAATTGATTAAGACAATACCCGAGGAAGAATCCACCTAGACTTCACTTGTTATCTAACTCTGAACCAGACAATTTATTCACTTAACTTGATCCATAGGATTCCCTAATTTATATTAATTCCTCTCTCGATGCTACTAACGTCTAACCCTAGGTTGATTAATTAAAATCTCTTTCTAATTAAAACCCCTAGAATTGCATTAACTCGATCTATGGTCTCCCATATTAGGTTTGACCCTAATCCGATAGATTTTTGTCATCCTATCTCTAGGGTTGTGATCAACTCCGCTTAACTATGCTAGATCTACTCTTAAACAGGGAATATTTCTCCTCTGCCTAAGGGTATTAATACTTGAATCAATATCCTGAAATATCAAAGCAAGAATTAAGAATACATAGCTAAGAACAAATCAAGTATTTATCATATATTTCAGAAAATAATAACAAGATCCGTCTTAGGTTTCATCCCCCTTAAGTATTTGAGGGGTTTAGTTCATAATCATAAAAGAAAACATCTCAGAAGAAAATATAAAACAAAACATAAGAAAAACCCTAAAATCCCCTGAAGGAATTGAAGGAGAGATCCTCAGTCTTGAGTATGACTCCGGCTTCTTGAGATGAATCAACTGGCTTTCTTCAAGTGAATCCCACAATTTGGCCCCTTTGGCTTAGCTCCTTGGCTAGCTGAACGCCCCTCTAAAGGTTGGCCTCTAGGGTGTTTATATAGGATTTTGGAATGTCTTTCTTTGCCTCTAAGTACCCTAATCTGAATGAAACTCTTATTTGCTGTGACAGGGACACGCTCGTGTGGCACGCCTGTGTGATTCGGGGCCAGGCTGTGGTCGAATCTGCTAAGGAGGCACGGCCATGTGATTCGGGCCCAAGCCATGTGATTCTAGCCCAGGCCGTGTGCAATTCGTACTTTGGCCCATTTTCTTCGTTTTAGCCCGTTTCTCGTTCTTTTCGTCCTCCGATGCTTTTCAAAGTATAAAACATGAAATTAAAGGATTAGGAGCACCAAATTCCACAATTCAGGGAATAAATCATCCAAAAGTTTGCTAAATGTGGGACTAAAATATGAACATATTACGGTTTAGCAAATACCCCCACACTTAAGCTTTTGCTTGTCCTCAAGCAAAATTCTCAACTTACAATTAAAATTAACTTCCCTCGATTCATAATTCTTATCAATGATGCCTCATCATAATTCATAGATAATTTTTACATGGATAATTTAACTAAAAGAGTCCTGAAGATTCAAACAATCAAAGTCACAAGTTTGTAGCACAAAAAATATAGGTGTTTCCCCTTATCTAAATAATTACCTTTAATTCAAAATCGATAAGAGTTGACATCCTCACTAAAGATTCACTCAAATCATTCAAAGTGTTTAAGGTTCAAAATTAAGCTTTCAAAAGTCGAACATGAAAAGTTACTCCCATAGGCTTGCCTGAAAATCAAATCTCCACCACTATAAAATGAAATGATACATAGATCAAAAGGTCTTTAAAAAAAAGTTGTAATGGGGCTTAGGTTAAAGGTGTGGGTAAAGGCTAAATTAAAGGGTTAGAATCGAGATTGAATTGACAATTTACCTAACTAAAAAAATGAACTAGTCCTGAATAATTACATCAATTGAAAACTAATAATACGAGCTTCTTCTTCAATACTTTGAATTTAAACGTATAAGCTCACTTAATCATAGAACTAATAATGAACATACTTCGATTTTTTTAAGAACAAATCAAGTAACTACATAATATAAGATGAATTCAACTACTAAAATAAAATAATTAGGCAACTAATCAAATCAAGCCTCGATAGAAGGGTAGTCAAGAAAAATGGTGATAACAAATACAAGATGGGTTTTAGGTTAATATTAGTGGGTGAATCAATAAAAGGGTTGTTAGGATCAAAGGGGTTCATTAGGAGTTAATTGTGAGGGTAGGGTTTTAGTGGAGTAAGTGGGTTAAATCCTAAGTGCCTTTATCATCTCTGTATATCAAATCAATGATGTGGTCTCAACATGTATAATCGAAGCAAGTTCTAGAATAACAAACCAATGTTGACACACCATAATCAATAAAGTGAGCATGAAAGAATGTATGCTCTAAAAGGCTCAAAATCTCACAAAAATTATGGGTTTTTGATATCAACCTTGTAAATTTCAAACTTCAAGGTAATAATTAGATTTAGGTAGACAACCTAACAAAGTTTTAATTTTTGAAAATAGACTTATCATGCTTGATTTTCTAGTATCTTAGAGTTTAAATCATCAATGCACAATTAACTATGACTTAATCTAAAACATGTCAATAAAAACCATAAATCAACAGAAATTTCATTCTAATTAATAAAATGAGAAAATCACTTAAGACAAAACATAATTCAGGAATTTAAAAAGTTAGGCATAAAATTCACCCCCCACACACTTAATATGTACATTGCCCTCAATGTACAAATATATATAATCATAATATAGTTAGAAAAAGAAAACATAGGAGAGAAGTGAAACTTCCTGAATTTTTTTGGATGGAATCCTTGAGGATGATCAATGATGAATATGATGACTAAGCATAAGTGAATGTGGTGGAGAATACTCCGGTTATATGTTCGTTCCTAGAGTGGCATATTGCACCTTTTGAAACTGCAAAGTCATCAGTTAAATTTCTAGGGAGTACTATTTAATGGATGTTGTTAGAGATACTCGAGAGTTAGACAGCCAGTGATAGAAAAAATTAAACTATACTAATAAAATTTTTAAATAAGCAAGGTAAAAAGGTTTAATTAAAAACGTAAATAAACTAAAAATGAACATAAAAATGAAAAATAAATATTGAGATTGAAAAATGAAGAAAATAAAAGGACTCAAAGGTCCTCGTCATCGGCTAGTTCGCGAGGTGGGGGCAACGATAAAATGTGCAAGTGCTGACATATCTGGTGGAGGGTAGTATCGAGATGGTCGAAGCGCTGAAAACATTGCTGCTCAAATCGTGATAGGCGCTTAGATATGTCCTCAAGAGAAGCTGCCACATGAACTGGGCAGTTGGTCGGTGCTGGTGCCTCGTGAGGTGGGGGAACATCATCAGTAATGTTCTCAAGATCTCCTCTTCGGTGGTGTGAACTAGACGATACTAGGGAAGATACGTCCCACTACGACTCTCGATCATCCTCATGTGTAGCATCGTCTAAATGCCCTGCGGGGGCATCTATCCTTTAGGGTAAGTGAGGAAGTCTGAGTGGCTATGTTAAAGAGTCCGAAGTGTCGAGTGAGGTGCGAGATGTATGAACCCATAGAGATGACCCCTCTCCTATGTTGCTCCATCTGATGTTGGATGGCACGAGCTATGAAGAAGGCAAGCTCGACCACATGCATGTTCGCCATGCACCATAAGAAGTAGGAGTCGTGAGTGTTTATAACGTCGATGCTCTCTCTCCTCCCTATCAGTGTCTAAGCTAAGATAGCGTGTATGTGGCTTAGGGATGGGGCGAGTCTGTCGCTTTGAAGTGACTAGGGTCATATGTGGCCGAGATGGGGATGAGGTCTTTCCAATAGGCAAATGGAGAATTATGGATGTGGCGATTAAGCTTCTCAAACTCATCATCTTCCATGAATTCATCTGTGTAAAGTCCCAAAGCATCTCCAAACTGTGGGACACTCATCTTATGGACTAGACCTCCGAGGTAGAATTGGATTGTGCCAGTGTCATTAAAGTTAGTCATCACCGTCTAGAGGTGGAAAGTGGAGCAGAGTTTCAGAGTGAGCTCGAGGTATGTGGGCTCGATGATGTCAAAAAATTGCCCCTACGGGTCTGTGAATAATAAGGCCCGAACCTCATCTGCTAGCTGGACCTGCTCTAGGGCGGTCCAATCAATACACCTTCCTACACCGAGAGGTCTTGCACGTAGTATCTAATAAAGATCCTCTTGAGTTCCCGGAGGAAATCATAGGAATGGGTGTCGTATTTTGGCGGAGGCACTCGAGGAGGTTGCGTCGTGTCCCTTCCATTTTTTTGACTTGGGAACGACGATTTTTCACCCGTGTGGTGGAGTCATTACGTACCTAAAGATGAAAAATATTTAATAATTCAATATTATTTCCTGGCAAGACATATATTAATCTATCCTAATACCATGAAGAATAACATTATTCTTAATAAATCAGGAAAAAAAATTGTTCACTGTTTACTTAACAAGAACTAGATGATAAACTAACAATCTAATAATGAGGGTAAGAAATATTGAAAAAAATTGACTATTCAACTAAATAAAATCATAATGATAATAATTAAAGATGAATGGAACAAAAAATGGGGAAAATGAAAGGTAACCTGTGGAGTTGTTAAGGAAGGTGGTCGGAGCACGGGCATAATGGTGACACGTGGGTGTGTTGTCCTCATACAGGCGTGGACTGCATGTGGATGATGAAGAGAAGTAAGAGAAAGGAGTGAAGGGAGTGAGGTGAACGGTGGTCGGACTTAAGAGAGGAGAAAAAGGAAAACGGCTAGGGTTTGGGAGCAAGGATTTGGGAAAAAAAGATGATGAATAGTGAGGGGTTTATATAGAAATAAGGTCACATGGGCATGTCACACGCCCGTGTGAATCATTTTTAGCCCGCGTTTGAATGTTTAGGGGTCTGGCGCACCTGTGTTGTGTCACACACCCGTATCGCATGGGCGTGCCTAGCTTTGTTCGCTTCTCCCACGCCCGTTGCATTATTCTCCATGCCCGTGCTTACTCGACAGGTTTGGCCACAATTATGGGGCACGAGCGTGTAGCATGTCCGTGTTCACTCGACAGGTTTGGCCACGGTTATGGGCCACGAGCGTGTTGCATGCCCGTGTCATTTACTCAGTTTCGACCACAGCCTAATCATACAGCCGTGGTTTTTTGTCGTAGCCCATGTTTTGGGGATTTTTTGTCCTTGGTCTGCACGGCCTCCGCCACGCTGATGTGCTTGCTCGTGGTATCCACACGGCCACAACCACGCCTGTATGCAAGGTCGTGTGGTAAGGAAACATGCGCTTTATTAAATTGGTTAATTTGTAATTAAGTTCTAAAAATCAAAAATATTATATTAGTGAAGTTTGTAACACCCCAAACACGGTCAACACGCCATGACCAAATCTGGCATGCCACAGAGGAAAACATTTTGAAGAAAATCGAGATAACGATAAATTTTAGAAACATAAGTGCATGATTAGTTAAAAATCGATAATTTACTTTGAAATTCCGTAAATAAATCTTTTAAAACTTAGTTACAGATCCATAGATTAGAAAATCTTTTATAAATTTTATAAAAGAAACTCAAGCGATTAGTTGAAAACCGTTGCTAATTGAAATTTGCAAACTTAAGTTTTGGAAAAACGTATGAGTTATCAAAAACACTTAAGTTGTTAATTATTATCAAATGATCTATATTACCCGATGGTAACGTTTTGAAAACCATTGCGTTTGTAGTTTAGAAAACTTTATGCTCAAATTATTATATCAATCATGTAATTTATAAGCCATATTTAAAACAAGTCCAAAACATATAAATAATCCAAAAACATAATTAAAAAGGCCTTATTACAAATCCAAATAAAATATAAACCAAATTAAGATAAAATAAGTACCCAAATCGAAGTTCTTATAAAACTGAATTTTTATTGCATAGCCTCCTCGAGTTCATCCGACTCCTCCTCTGCGATCAAGAATCACCTGAAAAGATAAAGGAGAAGGTGAGTCACCAAGACTCAGTGCATAATCCTTCCCCCAGTTAATGCAACATTCTTACACAATTCATAACTAAGCAATATATATATAATGCACCCAACCTAGCCATCCATAACTCCTTTTCTACCCCGTGTGGTACCAAACCACTGGTGACCCAAAGTCACGATATCCAATAATGTGATGCCAAATCACTGGTGACCCAAAGTCACAATTAATCAAGTTGTGGGGCCAACCCACGTGTGATACCAAATCACTGGCGACGATCCCAATAAATCAAAAGTGGGGCCAACCCACGGTGGTGCTAAGCCACTGGGACGAGTCGCTATGAGGTGCCAAACCTCTGGTGTCCCAAAGACACGAAATAAGCGTGGTACCAAACCCACGGAGGTGCCAAACCTCCGTGTCCCAAAGACACAGATATCAAATCCTTCCCCCTCCTCTCATATCACCCAAACCAATGTTTTACAAGAGTAAATCATGCCATCATACTTTGATATGATCATATAATAGTTATATATATACATCTTAAATCATGATATTAATCAACATATAACACCATCATATCAAAACGGACTTACCTGAGTCCTTGTTCATACCCATCAAGGTATCTTATCAAAATCTCATAGTTTTCGTCTTTAATAACATGATTAGTATATTTATAAACATATATATATTACCGAGTTATAAAGTGTGTAAGGTACACACCTGTCACTAACGCAAGTTCTAACTTTCGAAGACCCGATCTACCGCACTAGATCACCTTGTCCTATATTCGGCCAAACCACAAGACTATAAACAAGACCATTCATCCATACCAACAAATCCCGAAAGGTTATCGTTTGAAATACCAAGTCTTACCTATTGGCTTACCCCAAAACGATTGTCAAAGAATTGAGGCTTAGAATGATTGCTTCCAAAGTCCCGAAGAGTCTAGAAGAATAAATTCCTATGAATAGTTAGAACCTTGCAACAAATGCCCAAAAATTCGGCATTTGCCCTCAAGAAAAAAACAACATAGAAAAGAGAGAAAGAAAAAGGAAATGCGGCCAAGACACTTACCTATCTTCAAAACCGATTATAGATGAACCCAAAGAAAATCTGCCCTTGATGATTTTCGGCCAAGATAACACCAAAAGAGAGAAAGAAGATTCGGCTATGGTAGAGAAAAAGAAAGGAAAATAAAAGTGAAAATGAAATAGGAGAAGGAGGATTCAAAAATAAAAGAAAGAAGAAAATGGAAGGAGAAAATAGAATGAAGATGGATGTTTTTAACTTTGAGCAAAAGTGACAGAAATGAGATTTGGGAAGGAGGAAGATTTAGCCAAGAGAAAGTAAAAAGGAAATGTGGTTTTGAGCAAATATCAAAAGAAAGAAAAGAGAGAGATGGGAGAAAGAGGTTTGGCCAAACATCTTGTTTGCCGAAAAAGAAAAGTGCACAAAGTGCTAAGTGTGGTTTCGATTTCAAAAGGAAAAATGAAAGAAAGAAAATAGAATTTGGTTCAAACAAAAATAAGAGCTAAACCAAAAGCAAAATTGCACCTAATGCCTAAGGTACATTCGGCTAAGGTAGAAAATTTTGGAGAGGAAAAGAAGACATGCCAAATGGTGCACAAAATGCTAAAATTTGCCAACCAATTCCCCCCAACTTCCTATCAACATTCGGCCACCCCTTAGCCACCCATGCCTTCCACATTCATGGACTAATGGCCTTAGAATAGTTTCCAAAACACTCTCCATCATCCAAGCCCTTTGTCCCCCCATCCTTCCATAAATCTTAAGATTCTTATCCCAAAGTACAAGCTTTCCTAAACTAATATTCAACTTGCCATAAAAATTTGAAAGTCCAACTTACCAAATGCATAACTTGGCCGACACTTAATGCAAAGGTGCATAAAAATAAAGTCTTCCAAATGCAACCCATGCTACTCGAACCTCTTCCCTCAAGCAACCCTTAATGCATCATAACCACCTTGCCACTAACTCCTCATGTGCTAGAATTTAATACTTAAATTATCTTAAGTGTCAAGATCACCTAGTCCACATCATTAAATTTTAAATACTAAGAATTATTCTAGCTTCATAAATAAAATCAAGCCTTCACAAGGCTATGCTAAGCACACAAACAATACTACTCGAGCTAACACAAGCAACCAACCGATACTCAAAATTTAGGATGTTACAATTCTACCCCCTTAAGAAAATTTCGTCCTCAAAATTACCTGATCAAAAGAGTTGAGGGTACTGCTGCCTCATAACATCCTCCGGTTCCCACGTAGCTTCTTCTACGCCATGGTTCCGCCATAAGACCTTTACTAAAGGAACTGACTTCTTACGCAAAACTTTCACATCTCGATCTAGAATCTGTACTGGTTCCTCTTCCACTGTCAAATCTGGACTCACCTCTATTTCCTCTACTGCCTCGACATGCGATGGATCAGAACGATAGCGTCTAAGCATGGAGACATGGAACACATTGTGAATCGACTCACTCAATGGCAACTCGGTGATAAGCTCTCGTCCCACTCGTCTCAACACCTTATACGGCCCAATAAACCTTGGACTTAACTTGCCTTTTCTCCCAAATCTTAATACTTTCTTCCATGGTGAGACCTTTAAGAAGACCTTGTCACCCACATCAAACTCTATATACCTCCGCTTGAGATCGGTATAAGACTTCTGCATGTCTGAAGCTTCCTTCAAACGAGCTTGAATCAACTTCACCTTGTCCTCAGTCTCAGCAACCAACTCTGGTCCTAACATCTGACGCTCACCCAATTCTGTCCAGCATGTAGGTGTGCGACAGCTCCTACCATACAACGCCTCATATGGTGCCATCTTAATGCTTTCCTGATAACTATTGTTGTATGCGAACTCAGCTAATGGTAAAACTCTTCCAGTGCCTCTCAAGTCCAAAACACAACCTCTCAAAGATATCCTCTAAAATCTGTATAACTCTTTCCGACTGCCCATCAGACTGTGGATGAAATGCTGTACTAAAATCCAACCGCGTGCCCAAAGCCTGATATAACGCTCTCAAAACCTCGACATAAATCTAGGATCTCTGTCCGAGATGATCGACACTAGCACACCGTGCAACCTCACTATCTCTGCCACATACAACTTAGCTAACTTCTGAAGCGAGTAATCCACCCTTACCGGAATGAAATGAGCTGACTTAGTTAGACGATCCACAATCACCCAAACTGAATCCTTCTTACTAGGTGTAAGAGGTAATCCACTGACAAAGTCCATAGTGATTCTTTCCCACTTCCACTGTGGAATCTTCACCGGCTGAAGTAATCCAGACAATAACTGATGCTTAGCTTTAACCTGTTGACACGTCAGACATTTACCCACAAACTCAGTTACCTCCCACTTCAGACCTGGCAACCAAAATTGCTCTCTTAAATTGCTACCTCCAGGATGCATAGCGTATGGGCTGCTATGTGCATCCCGAAGAATCCTTTGCCTCAACTCAACATCCTTCGACATACAAGCTCTCCCTTGAAAACACAACACTCCATCACCGGACAAACTATAATCCTCTAAACCACCATTCTGAACCTGCAACCTACGATCATTCAAACCATCATCTTCTAACTATTTCTTCTTGATCTGTTCTAACCAAGTCGGCTTGACTTGTAATTCTGCCAAAAGACTCCCATCGTCGTATAAACTAAGACGAGCAAACATCAATCTTAAATCTGATACAAACTTACGGCTTAACGCATCTGCCACCACATTAGCCTTGCCCGAATGATACTCAATCGAACAGTCGTAGTCCTTCAACAACTCAATCCATCTGCGCTGCCTCAAATTCAAATCCTTCTGAGTCAAAAGATACTTTAGACTCTTGTGATCAGTGTAGACTGTCGACTTCTCTCCGTACAAATAGTGTCTCCAAATTTTCAAAGCAAAAACCACTGCGGATAATTCCAAGTCATGCGTCGGATAATTAACTTTATGTGGTCTCAACTGTCGAGATGCATAAGTCACTACCTTCCCTTCATGCATCAGTACACATCCCAAACTAGTATGTGATGCATCACAAGAACCGTGAATTCCTTGCACCTCAAAGTTGAATCAAAATCGGAGCTTCAGTCAGAATCTTCTTCAACTTGTCAAAACTTTCTTATTGCTTCTCAGTCCACACAAATGGAACTCCTTTCCTCAATAACTTGGTCATAGGTGCTGCGATCAAAGAAAATCCCTCGACAAATCTTCGGTAATACCCCGCCAGACCTAGAAAACTTCGAATCTCAACCACTAACTTAGGCGGCTTCCAATCCAACACTGCTTCGATCTTTCGATGATCCACTCTAATCCCCTCAGCTGATACTACATGACCCAAAAAGTCACCTCCCTAAGCCAAAACTCGCACTTACTAAATTTGGCATATAGCTGCTTTTCCCTCAGAATCTGCAACACTACTCACAAATGCGCATCATGCTCCTCCTCTGACTTGGAGTATACCAAAATATCGTCTATAAATACTACGACAAACTGATCCAAAAACTACTGAAATACTCGATTCATCATGTCCATGAATGCTGCCGGCGCGTTAGTCAACCCAAACGGTATTACTAGAAACTCGTAGTGCCCATATCGAGTGCGAAATGCTGTCTTATGGATATCAGCCTCTTTCACCTATAGCTGATGATATCCAGACCTTAAATCAATCTTGGAGAAAATCGCTGCCCCTTTAAGCTGGTCAAACAAGTCATCTATCCTCGACAAAGGATACTTGTTTTTGATCGTCAGCTTATTCAACTGGCGATAGTCTATACACATCCGCATCGTACCATCCTTCTTCTTGACAAGAAGTACCGGTGCTCCTCAAGGTGAAACACTTGGTCGGATAAAACCTTTATCCAACAACTCCTGAATCTGAGCCTTCAATTCCACCAATTCCTTTGGCGCCATCCTATACGGAGCGATAGACACCGCGCGATTCGTGTAATGATCTATACCAAATTCAACTTTACGATTCGGAGGCAGTCCCGGAAGTTCTTCTGGAAATACATCAGCATATTCCTTAACTGTTCGGACATTCCCTACAGTAGACTCCTTAGCCTCCAACGCACACACATGAACCACAAATACCTCACAGCTCTTCCTGACCATATTCTCAGCTTTCAACGCAGATACCACGTTAGATAGATAATCTCTTCTATTACCTATCATAACCACCTCTTCACCCTCAGCTGTCTTCAAAACCATGTGCTTAACAACGCAATCCAAACTTGCCTGGTACTTAACCAACCAGTCCATCCCAAGAATCAGATCGAACTCCCCAAATGGTAGTTCCATCAGATCAGCTACAAACACTACCCTTTGGAGTTATAGGGGTACATCTCTATATAGCTTATTTACTTCTACAGAGTGACCTAGAGGACTAATTACTGTCATCTTCCTAGAAGTAGTCTCAGAGTCTAAGTTCATGGTCTCTACTATGTTACTAGCAATATACGAATGCATCGAACTCGCATCTATCAAAGCAGTATATGGTGCACCAAAGATTAAGAACGTACCAGTTATGACGTCCGGTGCATCGCCCTCTTCTTGACGTCTCTTCAGATATACCAACCTGTGCTATCTTGCCTCGTTGTTGCTGCACCTCCGCCTCGATGCTCGCGGCCTCGACCAGAACCATAACCTCCTCCACCATTACCATGACCTCTCTGCGGTGACGATCCCTCCTTTCTGAACTGAGCACGACGTTTACCCTCAGTCTGATTCCTGGCTAACTTACATGGACAGTCCCTCACACGATGGTCCAGCGAACCACACTCAAAACATCCTTTTCCACCAGTCCAACATTCGCCCTAATGATATTTTCCACATCGGTTACTTGTCTTTGGTCCTTTATTAGCGATGGCAGTGCCTTCCAGATTGATTCGCCCATTCTCGCTAGCCCTTTTCTCGAGAATTACCGGCTGGCTTGGATGATCCAAAACTTCTCTTATGTTTATTCTTGTCGTGATTCTACCTTATGATTCCTTTATCCCTTCACTATCTTAGTCTTTTCAACTAGCGCACAAACTTTCGCTCTTGATGTGGAGCAATCGTGATCTCACTGTCTTTCAATCCATCTTGAGCCAGAACACATCGCTCAGGTTCAAGCCACGATACCTCCAAAGATGGCTCAATCTTAAAAATTTTGCCTCATACTCTGATACGGACTTACTCCCCTGGACCAAACTCAGAAATGCCTTACGCTGTGCATCAATGTAACTAGACCCAATATATTTCTTCTGATATGCTGCCTTGAAATAGTCCCAAGTGAGATCCTCCGTCACAACACTATTTCGCACCGTGAGCCACCACTGATATGACTCATCCCGAAGAAGCGATACTATCCCTTTTAGCTTTTCCTCAGCATTCAGATCTAAGTCATCCATGATTCGCTCCGTCGCCTCTAACCAATATTCAGCCGTACTGGGAGCTACACCCGAAACACTTCGAAATACCTCAGCTCCATTGGCTCGAAGTCGCTCAGGTACAGATTTTCGAGCTCCTGTGCCTCCACCTATTCCAGCTACTCTCTCAAGAACTGGCAGCATTGCTTGAGACACTACGTCGTCCCCCATTTGTTCTTGAAGCTCACCACCTACAGTCAGTGGAGGTACTGGTATCTCATTTTTCCGACCCCTGACCAGACCTCACTGGCTCAGACACAACCATCCTACCTCGATCGCGTCCACGCGTATTACAACCTCGACCTCGAGTGCTCATGTTTAAAGTCTTGACTTACCTGATTTAAAAGTTTTATGCTTTAGTCATTATTCCACTATCTTTAAAGCATAGTTTTATGAATAATTTTCATAAGAGGTTGTTTCGCGAGTACATGCAACCTATAGTTTTGAGTCTTTAGAGTAGTTCCTACTACTATACAGTCATACCATCATCATTATATCATCAAAATCAACAATTTGAAGTACTTACCTGAACGGATCGGTGCCGGAGACTCGGTGCCATACCTTTCAAATCATATAATTTTCAACAAAAACATTTTAAGATCATACTTTAAATCATTTTGGGCCTTGGGCCCACAGTCGAGCTTTTGAACTTAGCTCGATACCAATTTGTAACACCCCAAACCTAGTCAATACGCCATGACCGAATCTGGCATGCCACAGAGGAAAATATTTTGAAGAAAATCGAGATAACGATAAATTTTAGAAAGATAAGTGCATGATTAGTTAAAATCGATAATTTACTTTGAAATTCCATAAATAAATCTTTTAAAACTTAGTTCTGAGATCCATAGATTAGAAAATCTTTTATAAATTTTATAAAAGAAACTCAAGCGATTAGTTGAAAAATTGCTAATTGAAATTTGCCAACTTAAGTTTTGGAAAACGTATGAGTTATCAAAAACACTTAAGTTGTTAATTATTATCAAATGATCTATATTACCCGATGGTAACGTTTTGAAAACCATTGCGTTTGTAGTTTAGAAAACTTTATGCTCAAATTATTATATCAATCATGTAATTTATAAGCCATATTTAAAACAAGTCCAAAACATATAAATAATCCAAAAACATAATTAAAAATGCCTTATTACAAATCCAAATAAAATATAAACCAAATTAAGATAAAATAAAGTACCCAAATCGAAGTTCTTATAAAATCAAATTTTTATTACATGGCCTCCTCGAGTTCATCCGGCTCCTCCTCTGCGATCAAGAATCACCTGAAAAGATAAAGGAAAAGGTGAGTCACCAAGACTCAGTGCATAATCCTTCCCCCGGTTAATGCAACATTCTTACACAATTCATAACTAAGCAATATATATAATGCACCCAACCTAGCCATCCATAACTCCTTTTCTACCCCGTATGGTACCAAACCACTGGTGACCCAAAGTCACGATATCCAATAATGTGATGCCAAATCACTGGTGACCCAAAGTCACAATTAATCAAGTTGTGGGGCCAACCCACGTGTGATACCAAATCACCGGGCGATGATCCCAATAAATCAAAAGTGGGGCCAACCCACGGTGGTGCTAAGCCAACCGACGAGTCGCTATGAGGTGCCAAACCTCGGTGTCCCAAAGACACGAAATAAGCGTGGTACCAAACCCTTTGGAGGTGCCAAACCTCCGGTGTCCCAAAGACACGGATATCAAATCCTTCCCCTCCTCTCATATCACCCAAACCAATGTTTTACAAGAGTAAATCATGCCATCATACTTTGATATGATCATATAATGATTATATATATACATCTTAAATCATGATATTAATCAATATATAACAACATCATATCGAAATGGACTTACCCGAGTCATTGTTCATACCCATCGAGGTATCTTATCAAAATCTCACAGTTTTCGTCTTTAATAACATGATTAGTATATTTATAAACATATATATATTACTGAAGTTATAAAGTGTGTAAGGTACACACACATCACTAACGCAAGTACTAACTTCCAAGACCCGATCTACCACACTAGATCACCTTGTCCTATATTCGACCAAACCACAAGACTATAAACAAGACCATTCGGCCATACCAATAAATCCCGAAAGGTTATCGTTGGAAATACCAAGTCTTACCTATTGGCTTACCCAAAAACAATTGTCAAAGAATTAAGGCTTAGAACGATTGTTTCCAAAGTCCAGAAGAGTCTAGAAGAATAAATTCCTATGAATAGTTAGAACCTTGCAACAAATGCCTAAAAATTCGGCCTTTGCCCTCAAGAAAAAAACAACATAGAAAAGAGAGAAAGAAAAAGGAAATTTGGCCAAGACACTTACCTATCTTCAAAACTGGTTATAGATGAACCCAAAGAAAATCTACCCTTGATGATTTTCAGCCAAGATAACACCAAAAGAGAGAAAGAAGATTCGGCTATGGTGGAGAAAAAGAAAGGAAAATAAAAGTGAAAATGAAATAGGAGAAGGAGGATTCGAAAATAAAATAAAGAAGAAAATGGAAGGAGAAAATAGAATGAAGATGGATGTTTTTAACTTTGAACAAAAGTGACAGAAATGAGATTTGGGAAGGAGGAAGATTTGGCCAAGAGAAAGTAAAAAGGAAATGTGGTTTTGAGAAAATATCAAAAGAAATAAAAGAGAGAGATGGGAGAAAGAGGTTCGGCCAAACACCTTGTTTGCCGAAAAAGAAAAGTGCACAAAGTGCTAAGTGTGATTTCGGTTTCAAAAGGAAAAATGAAAGAAAGAAAATAGAATTTGGTTCAAACAAAAATGAGAGCTACCAAAAGAAAAATTGCACCTAATGCCTAAGGTACATTCGACTAAGGAAGAAAATTTTGGAGAGGAAAAGAAGAAATGCCAAATGGTGCACAAAATGCTAAAATTTGCCAACCAATTCCCCCACAACTTCCTATCAACATTCGGCCACCCCCTAGCCACACATGCCGTCCACATTCATGGACTAATGGCCTTAGAATAGTTTCCAAAACACTCTCCATCATCCAAGCCCTTTGTCCCCCCATCCTTCCATAAATCTTAAGATTCTTATCCCAAAATACAAGCTTTCCTAAACTAATATTCAACTTGCCATAAAAATTTGAAAGTCCAACTTACCAAATGCATAACTTGGCCGACACTTAATGCAAAGGTGCATAAAAATAAAGTCTTCCAAATGCAACCCATGCTACTCAAACCTCTTCCCTCAAGCAACCCTTAATGCATCATAACCACCTTGCCACTAACTCCTCATGTGCTAGAATTTAATACTTAAATTATCTTAAGTGTCAAGATCACCTAGTCCACTTCATTAAATTTTAAATACTAAGAATTATTCTAGCTTCATAAATAAAATCAAGCCTTTACAAGGCTATGCTAAGCACAAAAACAACACTACCCGAGCTAACACAAGCAACCAACTGATACTCAAATTTTAGATTGTTACAAAGTTAGTGCTCAGGTTGCCTCCCAAGAAGCGCTCGTTTAAAGTCTTAAGCTATACTTACCCTCTTTTCATTTCTAAATGAAGGTTCACAGAGTCAAAGCTCCTCTCTCATATCCCTAAAATCTTCACCATTATAAATTTTCAATCGTTGACCATTTACCTTGAATGTGCCACGAGTTGGATGAGTTACCTCTATTGTGCCGTAGGGAAAAATAGTTTTGATTACGAATGGACTTGACCATCTTGATTTCAGATTTCCAGGAAACAATTTTAACCTTGAATTGTATAGAAGGACTAAATCTCCTACTTTGAATTGCTTCGGTTGTTTTAAATGAGCATCATGGCGTTGCTTTGTTGCCTCCTTATATAGTCGCGAGTTCTCATAGGCATTAGCTCGCCATTCATCAAGCTTGTTCAACCGCATCATCCTTTTTTCACCTGCAGTTTTAAGATCGTAATTTAAAAATTTTATAGCCCAAAAACTTTGTGCTCTAACTCAAATGGTAGATGACAACTTTTTTCGTACACAAGCTTGTATGGGGATATTCCTATGGTAGTTTTAAAAGCTGTTCTGTATGCCCATAAAGCATCGTCTACTTTAATGCCCAATCTGTCCTATTTTTTCCACTGTTTTCTCTAGAATACGCTTAAGTTCTCGATTTGCTACTTCTACTTGTCCATTGGTTTGAGGATGATAATGGGTAGATATCCTGTGGTGTACTCCATATTTCTTTAGGACTTTATCAAATTGAGTATTACAAAAGTGAGTACCCCTATCACTAATAATTGCTCTGGGTGTTCCAAATCGAGAGAAGAGTTTCTTAAGAAACCTCACTACTACTCTAGCATCGTTAGTAGGTAAAGCTTGAGCTTCCATCCATTTTGACATGTAATCTACTGCTACTAAGATGTATTTATTTCCAAATGAACTAGGAAATGGACCCATAAAATCAATACCCCATACATCGAATAATTCATATGATAGCATATACATTTGAGGCATTTTATCACTTTTAGAGATATTACTTGTTCTTTGGCATTTATCACATGAAGCAACATACCTGTTGGCATCTTTAAACAGAGTTGGCCAATAAAAACCTAATTCGAGCATTTTATGTGTTGTCTTAATCCTGCTGTAATATCCTCCTAAAGGTCTTGAGTGACAATGTTCTAGGATGTTGCTTGCTTCTGCCTTTGTAACACATCTTCGAATTACTTGATCTGCACATATACGAAAAGAAAAGTGTCCTCCCAAAAATAGTTTTTCGCTTCAGCAAAGAATCACTTCTTTTGATGATGTGTTAACCCTTTTGGTAGGATGTTAGTAGCTAAATAATTTGCAATATCTGCAAACTAAGGTACCTCGGAGTTGGTTATAGAAAAGAGTTGTTCTTCAAGAAACGAGTCGTTTATCTTACTCTCGTCGAGTTCTTTGATATTTAGATTTTCAAGCCTAGAAAGATGATCTGCTGCAAGATTTTCAGCTCCTTTCTTATCTTGAATTTCCAAATCAAATTCTTGTAAGAGTAAAATCCATCTTATGAGTTAAGGTTTTGCATCAAATTTAGTCAAAAGATAGCGAAGAGATGAATGGTTAGTGTAAACGACAACTCTAGATAGTATCAAATATTGTCTAAATTTATCAAATACAAAAACCATAGCTAGCGTAATAAATCAGCTAAAAGTGCTTGTCTCTTCGCTGTCCCAAAATTGCACCTACTGCAAAATCACTCGCATCACACATTAGTTCAGAGGGTAAATTCTAATCAGGTGCAATTATAATTGGAGCATTTATTAATTTATCTTTGAGGATATTAAATGCATCTAAATATTCCTGATCAAAATCGAACGGTACATCTTTTTCTAGTAATTTCGTTAAAGACTTAGCTATTTTTGAAAAATATTTAATAAATCTTCTATAAAATCCAGCATGTCCTAAAAAGCTTCTAATAGCCTTAACTGAACTAGGAGGAGGTAATTTTTCTACGGTTTCAACTTTTTCTTTATCTACCTCAATTCCTTTACTAGAAATTTTATGTCCTAACACAATCCCCTCTTGAACCATAAAGTGACATTTTTCCCAATTTAGCACAAGGTTTGTTTCCTCACATCTCATTAAAACTCGTTTTAGATTTTTAAGGAAAAGATGGAAAGAATTTCCAAATACTAAAAAGTCATCCATAAAGAATTTCCACAAGCTCATCAAAGATGGCCAACATGCAGCGCTGGAAAGTAGCAGGATCATTACATAATCCAAAAGGCATTCTAGGATAAGCGAACGTACCGTATGGACATGTAAATGTTGTCTTTTCTTGATTTTCAGGGGCTATTGGGATTTGGAAGTAGCCGGAGAGTCCGTCAAGGAAGTAGTAGTCCATATGCCCAGATAATCTTTCTAACATCTGATCAATAAATGGTAGAGGGAAGTGATCTTTTCTCGTAGCATTGTTCAACTTCCTATAATCAATGCAAACTCCCCAACCTGTAACTGTTCTTGTAGGAATCAATTCATTCTTTTCATTGGTTACAACAGTCATGCCTCCTTTCTTTGGAACAACCTACACAGGGCTTACCCAAGTACTGTCAGAAATAGGATAAATGATTTCAGCATCTAGAAGTTTAATTATCTCAACCTTAACAACTTCCTTCATGTTAGGATTCAATCATCTTTGAGGTTACACGTATGGTTTATGTTCATCTTCCATTAAAATTTTATAGGTACAAAACGAAGGACTTATCCCTTTAATGTTAGAAATTTTCCAACCTATGGCTCTTTTATGCTCTTTTAGTACCTGTAGCAGCTATTCTTTCTCTTTGGGTTCTAGTTCTAAAGAAATGATTATTGGTAATGTGGAATTATCCCAGAGGAAAGCATATTCTAAGTGATTTGGCAACTGTTTTAATTCTAATTTTGGTGGCTCATCAATAGAGGGTTTTTGTTTCAGTTCGTTGTTGATTTCAATGCCCTCTTCTTTCTTTTGTCTGGAGGAAGATGTATTAGAATTCAACTCATCAGTTTCGTCTTCTACCCCCTCACCTTGGGTAAGACAAGTTCCATCGTGTCGT
Source organism: Gossypium rotundifolium (assembly GCA_025506655.1). Classification (NCBI taxonomy): domain Eukaryota; kingdom Viridiplantae; phylum Streptophyta; class Magnoliopsida; order Malvales; family Malvaceae; genus Gossypium; species Gossypium rotundifolium. The sequence goes on along the minus strand of CP106732.1, from coordinate 114,725,232 downwards.
CATGTATGATTTTCTGTAAAGAATCTTGAATAAAATTATCAATGACATCAATAAAATAACAGAAATCATCTTATTCTCTAGAATATCGCATAACATCATAAATTTGGAAAATAACTTCCTCGTCGTGTACCCTTAGTGCAAGTTTACCATCACATACATCAATAACAGCCATAGCAGTAGCTAAAAAAGGGCACCCAAAATTAAGGGTACCTCAACGTCTTCATCCATGTCAAGCACAACAAAATCAACAGGGAATATAAATTTATCAACTTTTACCAAAATATCTTCAATAACTCCCCTAGGATATTTAATAGATCTGCCAGCTAACTGAATACTCATCCTAGTAGGTTTTTTGGTTCCCCAAGACCAAGCTGCTTGAACATTTTATAAGGTATTAAATTAATACTGGCACCTAAATCAGCTAATGCTTTCTCAATATTTAAACTACCAAATAAATAGGGAATAGTGAAACTTCCTGGATCTTTTAGTTTAGTTGGTAGTTTATTTTGGAGGATGGCTGAACATTATTCGTTAAGTTCCACGATTGATATCTCTTCAAACTTCCTTTTATTTGTTAGAAGCTCTTTTAGGAATTTTGCGTATGTCGGCATCTGTGAAATAGCTTCAACAAAAGGTAAGTTAATATGCTGTTGTTTAAAACGTTCAAGAAATTTACTGTATTATGCGTCTAGGCGGTCTTTCTTTAACTTGGCTGGATATGGAATCGGTGGTTTATGTTCTTTAGGTACTGGAATTGCATTCTCATTTACTTCCTCAGCTTTTGCCTTCTCAATTTTGTGTGGTATCTTCTTCTTTGTTTCAGCTAACTCTTTTCCACTCCTTAGTGTAATTGCCTTCACATACTCTTTTGCACTAGGTAAACTCTCTAGTCGCCTTTCAGAAATTAACTTAGTTAACTATCCAATTTGATCCTTAAGCCCTTGAATCGATGTTTGCTGATTATTCAAAATCATTTCGGTATTTTAGAAACGGGTTTCTGACACCTTGATGAATTTTGTCAGCATCTCCTCAAGGTTCGGCTTTTTCTCTTGTGGGTAAGGTTGCTGTTGAAAGCCTAGGAGGGGTTGTTGTCTTTGGTTTCCTTGGCCACCCCACGAGAAATTTGGGTGGTTCCTCCAACTTTGATTATAAGTATTACTATAAGGGTTATTTTAGGTTTAAAATTGTTACCCATATAGTGAACTTGCTCGTTTTCAAAGTTTGGGTTGTAAAGCGGACATTCTGTATTGTTCATCCATCCTCCACCCATATTGTACTGCATAACTGAATGTACCTACAGAGAATCACATAAACTATCAATCTTTTTATTTAATAGTTCTACCTGATTTGATAGCATGGTTATTGCGTCGAGGTTGAAAGCATTGGTGGTTTTTGTTGGCCTTATCCTTGTAACTTGCCACTGATAGTTGTTCAGTGACATCTCCTCTATAAATTCGTAGGCCGCCTCAAGAGTTTTGTTATTCATGGTTTCAGCCAGCTGCTAAATCAACTATCTAGTTGAGGGGTTCACACCGTTGTAAAAGGTTTGGACCTGTAGCCACAAGGGTAATCCATGGTGTGGGTACCTTCTCAATAGGTCCTTGTATCTCTCCCATGCGTTATAAAGTGTCTCTAGATCCATCTACATAAAAGAAGAGATATCATTCCTCAACTTGGTCGTTTTGGCCAGTAGAAAATATTTTAATAAAAAATTTTCGATCATTTGATCCCATGTAGTGATTGATCCTCATGGAAGAGAATTCAACCACTGTTTGGCTTTATTCCTTAATGAAAAGGGAAATAACTGAAGACAAATGGCATCATCAGAATTGCCATTTATTTTGAAGGTATCACAGAATTCTAGAAAATTTTCTAAATGACTATTTGGGTCTTCATCCTGCAAACCATCAAATTGAACAAACTGTTGAATCATTTGTATAGTGTTAGGTTTCAGTTCAAAATTATTAGCAGCTATAGCAGGCCTAACAATACTCGATTCAGACCCTGTTAAATTAGGTTTAGCATAATCATAGCATGATTTTCAGCCACCTCTTAGGGTAGTGGATTATTCTCAGCCATCTCTTTAGTAGTATTAATTTCGTCTTATTGCTCTTCTTGTATGTAGTTTAAGCTTCGCCTTATTTTTCTACAATTTTTACGAACTATACCTTCAATATCACTGTCGTAAACTAAGGGTCCTGTCAGGTTCCTTCTAGTCATAAAGTAGAGGTACCTGCTAGGAAAAGAAAAAGAAAATTAGAAAAGTAAAAACTAAAATTCAATTGCAAAAAAATAAAATATGGCTAAAGTAATAAAAATTAAGCATTCTTAATATTTCAGTTCCCTAGCAACGGCACCAAAAACTTGATTACATGATGGAAACAACCTTAAAATTTATATAATGAATGATCGAACCTAGAAACTAACTATCACCACGATTGAGGCAAGCGCATCTATCGAACAGTAGTATAGTTTAATGGCAAGGTGGATTGTTGAACCCAAGGGAACCAAAAGTACTAATACTAACTTTCTTCTTATTATTTAGCCTAAGAATTAAGAGAATTGTTATTTAATCTAAAATTAACTAACTAGTAAGCTAAAGATGCTAAGACATAGAGAAGGAATTGGGGAAAATACTTGTGAGAAAACCAATTGATTAATACAATACCCAAGAAGAATCCACCTAGACTTCACTTGTTATCTAACTCTGAACCAGATGATTTATTAGCTTGACTTGATTCGTTGGATTCCCTGATTTATATTAATACCTCTCTCGAGGCTACTAACATCTAACCATAAGTTGATTAATTGAAATCTCTTTCTAATTAAAACCCTTAGAATTGCATTAACTCAATTTATGGTCCCATATTAGGTTTAACCCTAATTTGGAAGATTTTCGTTATCCTATCTCTAGGGTTGCGATCAACTCTACTTAACTATGCTAGATCTACTCTTAAACAGTGAATATCCCTCCTCTGTTTAAGGACATGAATACTTGAATCATTATACTGAAATATCAAAGCAATAATTAAGAACACATAGTTAAGAACAAATCAAGTATTTATTATATAGTTCGAAAACAATAACAAGGTCCGTCTTAGATTTCATCCCCCTCAGGTATTTGAGGGGTTTAGTTCATAATAATAAAAGAAAACATCTCAGAAGAAAATATAAAAAAAATAAGAAAAACCTTAAAACCCTCTAAAGGAATTGAAGGAGAGATCCTCAGTCTTGAGTATGACTCCAGCTTCTTGAGATGAATCAACTGGCTTTCTTCAACTGAATCCCACAATTTGGCCCCTCTGGGTTGGCTCCTTGGCCTAGCTGAATACCCCCTAAAGGTTGGCCTCTAGGGTGTTTATGTAGGCTTTTGGAATGTCTTTCTTTGCCTCTAAGTACCCTAATCCAAATGAAACTCTTCTTTGCTGCGACAGGGACATGCCCGTGTGGCACACTCGTTTGATTCGGGGCCCGGCCGTGGTCGGATCTGCTAAGGAGGCACGACCGTGTGTTTCGAGCCCAGGCTGTGTGCAATTCGTACTTTGGCGCATTTTCTCCATTTTCGGCTCGTTTCTCATTCTTTTCATCCTCTAGTGCTTTCCTAAGTATAAAACATGAAATTAAAGGATTAGGAACACCAAATTCCACAATTCAGGGAATAAATCATCCAAAAGTCTGCTAAATGTTGGATTAAAATATGGACATATTACAGTTTATCAATGATGATAACTCAAGTAAGGATACCATCTTTTCCATTCATATTTTCTTCAACCTATCTGCTATAAAAGAAGCATTTTTCATAGATCTGAGCCCCTTTCTACTGTTCTATGTTTTTAAGCTTGCCTCTGCTTCTTGGTTTGCGTTTCTACTATTCTTCGGAGTTATCATGTTTTTACCATTTTTCGTTTCTCATGTTTTACAATTTTACCATAATCTCAACTGCACTTGGATAATATTATTATGTGGTGAACTATTAATTATGTGGTGTAGTACTAAATATGCACTTGGACAATATTGTAGTCATCATGTGGTGTACTAATAACTCCAAAATATATAGACTTTTTTAGCATTTTTAGACTAATAATTCATGCAAATTTCAAGTGTTTCTTATTAGATTTTTGTATTTTTATTACAAAATATCTAAGTTGGACAAAATTTAAGACAAATCTCTGTTTTTTATTTATTTACATGCTAAACTTACACAATTTTGCCAATTTGAAGTTGTTTGATGCATTTGAAGAAAGGGCAGTCTTGGAATGTCACATTTTGGAGCTCAAATGTTGTAGCATCCCTATAGCACAATCCATGTAGAGGAGTGTTGATTAATAATAAGCTTTGGACACCCAAATTAAGGTATTAATGGATCATGGGACATGCTTGACCTAACTCAGAAATTGGGCAGAAAAATTAGATAGTCTACTAAGGAGAAAAGAGTTTAAATTGCCCATTAAGAAAGAGTGGACCAAATCAGCCATCCAAGGTTGATTAACATATTAAAAAAAGCCACAAAATTCCCTCATATTTCCATTCAAACCCCTCCTCCTTTCCTTTTTAAATTTCCTCTCTCATGTACCAAGATAAATTTAGCAAAGCTATCAACTCCATTCCCTTAAAGCAAAGGCCGACCATAAGGGTAGATATTTTCAAGACTTCAATTCACTAAAAATAACCACTCCCCTCATGTATAAATAGGCCCTAGTTGATTAGTCATTTCAGCACTCACTCACTCACTCATCCTCTCTTCCATTTTCTCTACTTCCCTTTTGAGAGAAAAACATAGAAATTTGAAAGAAGCAAATCCAAAGTGTGTTAGGCAGCAAAACTTTGACATTCCTAATGAGATTTATACAAGACAAGCGAAGCAGAAAGAAAGAAGGAAGGGAGCACGAGCAAAAAAACATTAGATTTGTCTTGTTCTTCCTCTCTTTACTTTTATTTTGTTTTGCATTGATGAACATGCTTGTCAAATATATGTTGGTTTTAACTTAATCATAATGACTTAAAGTTATTGTTTTTAGATTGGTTATATTCTTTAACTTAAATTTATTAAAATGTTGTTAATGATGTTATGTGCCTTGGTTGTTCATTCAATCAGGTAAAATCATGAAATGTTATCTGTGCATTATGAATGTATGGGTGCAATTGAATTAATTATTTAATCAACGTAGATTATAATTAATTGGCACACTATCCGATTGGTGCATGTTTTGTTTTATTTATGATAAAATATGTCAAATTAGTAATAATATTGAAAAACTTTATTACCTTGCATAACCTTAGAATTAATGTGATTAAACTATTTCAAAGATAGAAATATCCTATTACCTCACTTAATATGAACGAATGCTTATGAAAATTTCTAAGTTGTTTTAACATAGACTTGTGTTAGGAAAATTTATTAATTTAATAAATATGATTTCCTGGGTTAATGAAAAACCGAGTTGCCATGGATTTTTTTGTAACACCATTTCTAGGTTTTTCATAATTCTTAATTAAAAAAGATAATTAATCTAACACTTTTGTGTCATTAAGGTTTGCTTCTGTGAATTGTTGCTTTTATCTGTGCTTCTCTTACATTTAGGTATTTTTAAATTAAATAGAGTAGTTAGTCTAATTCACCCTTAATTATTTTTACCACCAATTTGTTAAGTTTTTATTTCAAAAAATTTGCCTATACAATTCTTGTGGAGACGATACTCTATACTTTCACTTTATTACTTGCCAACAATTGTGTACACTTACACATTTTCGTGAACCATGTAGTACTAATTATGCATTTGAATAATATTATTAATTTAATGTTATGAAGTACTATTTGGTTTGAAAGCTAATTTACTATTATTCAAATTTTATTTTTTTATAATACAATCAGAAATATCTATTCGCTTTGGTTGTTTTCAATTTATGACTCTTAATATTCTAGCTTAATAATTTAATAGTATTATATATTTAATTTGATGTATTTATTTATAAACAAATCATTCCAATATATGCAAAAATAATATAAAATATAAATTTATAGATATAAAATAAACTCAATTACACAATGAAAAGATAAGAAAACTTCAAATGTATGTGTATTTCATTGAAAATAGTTTTAAGAAATATTTTTTGGAAATTTGCCAAATAATAGAAAATATTTTCACAAATTCATCTAAACAAAAAATAGTTTTTCTAAAAAAAAAATCATTTTCTCTAATTACTTTTTTTTTTTTCTTTTGTCGTGAAATAAGATGAAGGAAAATGACACTAACATGTTCTTCTTTTCATTTATTAATCTATTGATAATTAATTAATTTAATTATTCTTTAATCAATTGTCCCAATTAACTCATGAATTCCTTAATGGAGAATGAATAGATATGGCCAAACTAAGCCACTAATCCATACTTATTTATGGAAAATTTATTCATAAGTCATTAGGTTAAGTATCAATTAAGGCTTACTAAACTTTAAATTAATTTACACTCGTTTTGGTTATGAAATAATTTGGTCTTTGTACTATTTTTAATAATCGATTTAATTCAATAACACTTAATAATTTGACCTTTCTAACTTTGTATATGTCTCGTAATTATTCTATTCATATTATTTACTATCTTGATTTAATAAATTTAGTCCAAAATTGAATTTTCACACCGTTGAAAAGTAGGTAATTACAATTTGGACATATTATTATTTTTTAATAATAGGTTTAAATGATATGCAATTGAGTCAATTAAGTTTTGTGTATATAAAAGCACAAAATGTTCAAGCACAACGGCTTGTTTTCTCATTTTCTCCCAACCTCTTTTTCTTCTCTCATTTTCTCCAAACATATTTCTTCTCTCATTTTCTCTCAAGCACGCCATATTTGTAAAATATTCTCTAAAAATCCATCCTTAGTATTCAACATTTTCAATTAAGGTTTTTATGTAACATTCCAAAAATCAGGTTAGAAAAAAATGGATTTTGAAACCAAGAGTGTTCATCCCTCGATTTTGAGTTTAGATTTTGGAAATTTTAACAAGTGATTTGATCTGGTTTAGTGGTTAAGTGTTATGGTTATATGTGTAAGGTTCTAGATTCGAATCTTATCTCTTGAAATTTTGCTACTTTTGATTAAATCCCTATCTTTAGACATGTGGGTTATAAGTTAAATTCAGCCAATTGATGACAAGAATGAGTATGCTAGTTCAATGGTTAAGCTTCTGTATTCTTTTTGGTCTTGTGTTTGAATCCTGGCAAAACCAATAGGGAATGTTTTATTTTTGAATTTTGTTGTGTTGTAGTTGGTTTCGGTTGGTTACTTAAAACCTTCGAGAAACCTTCAGGATGGTTTTTCATTTTGTTCTTTCTTTTTCTGCCATGTTTTTGTCATCCCTTTCCCATTCTTTAGTTTCTTCATTTTGGTTTCATATTTTCAAATGACCTTCTTTTTGTTATGTTATGTTACAATGATTCTATATAGGGCCTAACTTCTCTTTTTTTAGTTCAATTCGTCGATCGGTAAGCTGATTTAAAGTATTGGTGTCAAAAGTTATTCGACGTAACTTCAATTTTGAAATGTTAGTTTTTAACGATTTGATTGCGAATTAATTGTTTGTTTCGCAATTGCTTGCCGTTTAGGGATGGTAAAGCATCCTTGTTGCTCCTGCATCGAATCTATATTAGGTAGGTATCGAAAATGCCTTCTTCTTCAAAATTTAGTCTTCAGAAAACGGGACTATTGATGCCACACGGCCGTATGCTAGGCCGTGTAACTTACTGTTCACAAAAATTGAGGGCACATGGGCGTGTGCCCGTACCATGTGTTGTTATGAATTGTGCATGGTTTACACGGGCCAATGACATGGCATGTGTTCAGGTCGTGTAACTCACTGTTTGCGAATTAGGACCACACAGAAAGTGACACGGGTGTGTGTCAGGCCGTGTGGGATAGACAGATAAGCACATGGGCATGTGAAGCAATATTTAGAATTTTCCCTTGGGCCACAAGCATCATTCGAAATGAATGTAGGCCAACTGTAGGGTCTGTACAATCTAAATTAGTCTATATAACTTGATATCTAATGATCTGATGATGAACAACTTGTAATCTGTATGTATGTCTGCTATGTTTGAACCTAAGTGAGTAGGATCTGTCAAAATGTAATGTGCTATTGTCTAATGTGTGTGAATTATCCAGGTACGATATGTATTATGTTAAGTTTGTTGGTACACCTCCATGTTACTCTATTGATGAAGAATATGTGACATCTAATTATGATAGATTGATTGTTATTGATTTTTCTTTATAACCCTCTACATTACTTTGTTGATGAGGATTGTACAATATCTAAGTATGTTAGATTAATTGTTACTGATTTGGTTTATGATCCTCTACGTTACTTTGTTGATGAGGAATATACGATATCTGAACATGTTAGATTGATTGTTACTGGTTCTGATTTATAACTGTGCATGTGACTCCATGGAAAATCTAATATGATCTTGAAACACCCCACACCCGGCCCACGAGCCTGAACCGGATCTGGTATGTTCCTAAAGTGAACCAATTTCAAAATCATTCGTTACTTAGAGAAAGTTCAGTAAAATTTTTAGAAAATGTTGTTGTGGATTGGGCTTAGATCGAAACCCATTTTATTAAACTTGTAAATCCAATTTGATTTATTACGTCCAAAATAGTTCTTAGCACAATATTTAAAAGTAAAGTAAAATAAAGAATAATCCATTGGGTCTTATGGCCTTATTACATCAAATAAAACCCAAAAGAAATATAATTAAGGGTACCAAACGAAATAAAGTCCAAATAAAATAAAATCTCCAAATGTAGCATGGCCACCTCAAGGTCCACCGGTCCGTCACACCGCTCATCACCAAAATAATTCCCACAATGAGGTGAGTCAATGACTCAATGTACACACAATACTAACATTCAACAATTCGAGCATTCATGTTCAAATCATCGATCCATATAAAAATGAAATTAGGATGCAACCCAAACCCAATCCTAATGGTCCATCCGCTACACACCACCGTACGCCATTCACACCGTGGGGACTACTAAGTCAACCCTCCATCCGCTACACACCATATTCAAATATTTGTGACCGTAGTCACCATATAACGCTAGTGAGACCAAGTCAACACCTTCAAATATAACGTTGGTGAGACCAAGTCAACACCTTCAAATATAACGCTGGTGAGACCAAGTCAACACCTTCAAATATAACGTTGGTGAGATCAAGTCAACACCTTCAAATATAGTGTTGGTGAGACCAAGTCAACACCTTCAAATATAACGTTGGTGAGACCAAGTCAACACCTTCAAATATAACGTTGGTGAGACCAAGTCAACACCTTCAAATAAAACGTTGGTGAGACCAAGTCAACACCTTCAAATATAACATTGGTGAGACCAAGTCAACACCTTCTTCCCTTTCACATAAATCCCGAATGCCCCAAAAATATATATTGTGCATAACTTAATTTCATGTTCATATACATATATTCGCATGTTATTAAATAACATATTTCACAATCCTATCGTAAGTAGGAAACGTGCACAGGTATTTTTGTCACATTTGTGGTACATAGCCACATTCACATTCTTATTCATAATCATATATTAAAATATTTAGCCATAAAATTTCAAGGTTAGTAAGGGTACACACCTGATTTGCTTATTAAGGTTCCTTGAGATCTCGAAAATCCCGATCTAACTTTAGATCTATTAATTCCTATATTCGGCCCACCAAATAAAACACATTAATAAACCCTTTTGGCTTAAAACAAAACCAAATCCTAGTAGGATTTGTAGAGAGACTCACCTTTGCCGATTTGGTGTTTACACAAATCCCGAAAACTTCGTTTTTCCTTTACCTGATATTCGGCCAACCTTGAATCTCAATATGGGTTAGTTTTCGGCTTTTTAATAATTAGAGAACTGATCTAGATACTCACATAAGCCTTGGCCGAATACTTTTAGGGGCTTACCTTATGGACTTCAAATCCCGAAAGTTTCCTTTGTCTTGAATATCTGTCGAAAATCCTAATATTTATAAGTTAGATCTGATCTAACTTTAATAAGTAGTAATTGGCCTTTGGCCGAATGTGTCTCACTTACCTTGGATCCTTGACCCCTTCTATTTGATGATGGTAGAAACCTAAGAGATCATGGTAGGTTCGACCATGAACAAAGTTAGGGATTAGTACTGAATTTTTGGTAAAAGGAAAGAATAGAAGTTGATTGACCATGATCTTACCCTTTTGATGTTGTAATTGATCGCTCCTTTACTTAGAATCGCGAGGATTCGGCTTTGATAGTAGAAACAGAGGAGAAAAGAGAAGAAAGAGGATGGTTTTGTTCAAAGAAAATTGCAAGAGGGGGAAGAGAGCTATGAAAATTTCGCACACACTTAGGAAAGATGAGAGAATGGCCTTAATTCTCCTCTTTAACTGAAATTGCTATGCCAAGAGTCCTTGACTTGGCCACCACTCCCCACAAGTGATAATATTATCATTTAATTATCACTTTAATTAAATTAGAGTATTTTATCCATCCTTTATCTCCTTATTTATTTTATTAAAAGAAATTCCTTTACTTAACACTTAATTAAACAAGTTTTAACCAAGTAAAACTCCTCTAATTCAAGAAGCTTGTGCCGTCCACCTCTTAGCCTTGGAAGCAAAATAAAGCCTTCATCATTTGCTTCTGGATGACTCAAACTCAGCCCAAAACCTCTTGGGCCATTTCCTAAGGCCTTAGGTGGCATCTTCAGCCACATTTCCAAGTCCGTTATTGGGTCAAATTTCATGTACTTTATATTTTAGGGTCACTTGGCCCTAAGTTCCCTTTGGGCACTTAAATTCGACATTTCGGGGTCAATTTTAAGTTTCCTAAAATTTTTGCGCGGCTTTGTATTTTCCAGGTTTCCAAAATGTTTAGGTTTCCAAAATGTTCAGGTTTCCAAAATGTTTAGTTTCCTATTTTGGTTTAGTCTCCAAAATGTTTAGTTTCCTATTTTGGTTTGGTTTCCAAAATGTTTGGTTTCCTATTTTGGTTTAGTTTCCAAAATGTTCACTTTCCTAATTTACTTAGGTTTCCAAAAATGTCCATTTCCATTTCCATTTCCATTTTCATTTCCATCTCCATTTTCATTTCCATTTTCATGCATTTCTAGGTTTCCAAAAGTATCAAAATTTATTCATAGTACTTGAAACTTGTCATTTCATACAATTAAACTGAAATGCATAGGCCCTATTCAGATGTTACGCTTCTACCCCTTAAAATAATTTCGTCCTCGAAATTACTTATTAACAATCGACAATCCTTCTCACCAGTACTATGCTTACTACCAAGACTCGATCTTAATAGAACCATCATACTTTCTAGGCACAATCTCTAAGTTCACAATCAAGGTTCCATACACTTCATTAGCAACATAAGATCGAACTAATCTTATAGCGAGTAAAGTAATGAAGTATAATCCATAAATAAGAAACTTACTCGTTGTCTCGTCTGGCGCGTCACTATCCTCGCGACGGCCGACTGCATAAACTAACCTTGGCTGCTTTGCTTCTGAACCTTCAACACCTCCGCTTGGTGCTCCACGACCTTGGCCGGAACCATTACCTCTGTAATTCAAACCTCGACCTCGTTGAGGTCATTCGTCCTCCCCACCTACCGATTAACATTCCGAAAGGTCGGCTATCTATCATCCGATATCTTTGGACAGTCCTTGAGCAGGTGGTCATTAGACCCACATTTAAGACATGCTCTTATCTTTTTCCAACACTCACCTGAGTGCTTCTTTCCACAATACTCACAAGGACGATACCGCCCTCTGGTATCAACTTGCTGGCCCTTCGACCCCTCAGTTCTGGGCCTTTTCTGCATACTTCCCGACGATTCATAACCTCTCTTGGGTCTATTCCTGTCAGAGTTCTGCCTAATCGAGTCCTTGATTCCTTAAGCTACCTTAGCCTTTTCAACCAACGTGGAGAACTCCCGCTCCTGATGTGGAGCTATCAATAACCTTAGGTCATCCCTTAATCCGTCCTCAAAACGGACACAGCGTTCATGCTCAGTCGCCACTACCCCTCGAGCATAGCGGCTCAATCTCAAAAATTCTGCCTCATATTCTATGACAGACTTACTCCCTTGTACCAACCCTAGAAAAGCCTTCCTTTGTTCATCTGTATACCTGGTTCCCACATACTTCTTTTGAAAGGCCTCTTTAACATACTCCCAGGTCAAATTTTCAGCTGTAGTACCATCACGAACAGTTAACCACCACTGATACGCTTCATCGCGTAACAACGCCACCATCCCTTTTAACTTTTCCTCTGGAGTCAGGTCAAGCTCATCCATGATACGCTCCGTTGCTTCCAACCAGTACTCAGCTGTACTGGGTGCCACATTAGATACTCCTCAAACATTTTCGCTCCATTAGCTCGAGCCGTTCAGTACCGACTTCGGCTTCTGAATTTCCACCGCACCGCCACCAATTCCAAAACTCAAAGACTGACTGCGACAAAGATCTTCCCCGTCTCGAGCTCGCTACTCAACATTAACAAATGGGGTGGTGGTGGCGGTGGCATTTCATTGTCGGACCCTTGACCCGACCTAACGGGTTTCGACACGGTCATCCTTCCTCTGCCTCGACCACGACGACCACGTCCTCTAGAGCTCATTTTCTAGCGTCGAGATCTGATTAAGAAATTTTATGGATTAGTTATTGTTCCACTTATTTACCAGCGAAGGAGTTTTATGAAAAGGATTTAAGAGTGGTTCTTTCGTATTCATACAAACACACAGTCTTTTCCATTCATTCATCCATCCATCAAACAAATATGAATTTTCGCTCATTCGGAGAAATGTTGTATTTTTGTTGTTGTTGTTTTCCACTACCGAGGGTATTTTCGTAATTTTTGTCCCATGAGGCATTTTCGTAATTTTGTCAAAATAAGGTTCCTTAATGATTTTGTCAAAATTATTTTGAAAACTTCAAAGTCTAGGGTAACTTGAAAAAATTTTAAAACCGGGGTATTTGGTAATTTTGACCTCGGGGCATTTTGGTAATTTTCACAAATCAGGTAGATTTGAAAATTTTAATAAATTTGGGGTATTTCAAAAGTTGTAAAACTTTGAGGGTTCTTTGGAAAGTTGTTCCTTCAAAGATGGGGATGTTGCAAAAATTTGAAAATTAGGGTCATTTTGGTAATTTTGTAAGTTAAGGGCAGTTTTGTAATTTTGCCAAAATCAAGGTATTTTGATGTTTTACAAATTGGGTGTTTGAATGTTTATAAAATAATGAAATTTTTGGTAAAGCTGTTGAGTAGTTGAACATTTTATAATCCAAGGGCATTTTGGTAATTTCACCCCTAAGGGCATTTTTGTACTTTTCGTAAATCAAGAGTTTTTCAGAAAATGTTGTAAAAATAATTTCCTTAGATTTGAAAGAAAGTTTTAAAAGTTTGAAAAACTAGGGTTTGTTGTTTTGTTCTCTCTCTTTTTTTTTTTTAAAACATGGCTAGTTCCCTTTCGGGTTTTAGTCATTATGTTTAGCCTATGTCCGAGCCCTCTTGGTCAGGGTGAACCAAAGCTACGCACCAGGCAGGATTCGTGTGGAGAGGAGGTGAGTCACGCGGACTGCTTAAATACCAAGGTCCCACCGAAACCATTCCTAGACATGCGCACAGAGGTTGCCACACCACTGAGCCCTCTGAGTTATGGTGAACCGAAGCTACGCACCAGGTAGGATTCCTGCGAAGAGGAGGTGAGTCACTGGGACTGCTTAAATACCAAGCTCTTCCGGATCCAATCCTAGACATGCGCATAAAGGTTACCACACCACTAGCTCATTGACTTAGCCATAGGTTGGTTCAAGGCATTAAGTCTTATGTGTTTACGTTTGAGTAGTCTAATCCTAGGTTCAAGTTCCTATTATTCTATTCTACGCTCCATGCCTTTTCTACCCTTAAGCAGTTCACGTAATCACACATAAAGTTAGGAGTACTTACCGGTGGATCATGGGTGGAGACTTAGGTGCCGAGCCATAAAACACGCTTATTTCAAAGAAATTCATTTGGGCTCGAATTGAAAACATTTTGGGCCCGAGCCCACAGCCGAGAGTTTAAAACGGGCTCGATACCAAACCGAAACACCCACACCGGCCCACGAGCCTAAATCGGATCTGGTATGTTCCTAAAGTGAACCGATTTCAAAATCATTCGTTACTTAGAGAAAGTTCAGTAAAATTTTTAGAAAATGTTGTTGTGGATTGGGCTTAGATCGAAACCCATTTTATTAAACTTGTAAATCCAATTTGATTTATTACGTCCAAAATAGTTCTTAGCACAATATTTAAAAGTAAAGTAAAAATAAAGAATAATCCATCGGGCCTTATGGCCTTATTACATCAAATAAAACCCAAAAGAAATATAATTAAGGGTACCAAACGAAATAAAGTCCAAATAAAATAAAATCTCCAAATGTAGCATGGCCACCTCAAGGTCCACCGCCCATTCCATCAACGCTCATCACCGAAAATAATTCCTACAATGGGTGAGTCACAGACTCAATGTGCACACAATACTAACATTCAACAATTCAGCATTCATGTTCAAATCATCGATCCATATAAAATGAAATTATGATGCAACCCAAACCCAATCCTAATAGTCCATCCGCTACACACCACCCGTACACGCCATTCACACCGTGGGGACTACTAAGTCAACCCTCCATCCGCTACACACCATATTCAAATATTTGTGACCATAGTCACCATATGATGTTGGTGAGACCGAAGTCAACACATTCAAATATAACGCTGGTGAGACCAAGTCAACACCTTCAAATATAGCGTTGGTGAGACCAAGTCAACACCTTCAAATATAACGCTGGTGAGACCAAGTCAACACCTTCAAATATAATGTTGGTGAGACCAAGTCAACACCTTCAAATATAACGCTGGTGAGACCAAGTCAACACCTTCAAATATAACATTGGTGAGACCAAGTCAACACCTTCTTCCCTTTCACATAAATCCCAATGCCCCAAAAAATATATATTGTGCATAACTTAATTTCATGTTCATATACATATATTCGCATGTTATTAAATAACATATTTCACAATCCTATCAAGTAGGAAACGACTGGTATTTTTGCCACATTTGTGGTACATAGCCACATTCACATTCTTATTCATAATCATATATTAAAATATTTAGCCATAAAATTTCAAGGTTAGTAAGGGTACACACCGATTTGCTTATTAAGGTTCCTTGAGATCTCGAAAATCCCGATCTAACTTTAGATTTATTAATTCCTATATTCGCCCACCAAATAAAACACATTAATAAACCCTTTTGGCTTAAACAAAACCAAATCCTAGTAGGATTTGTAGAGACTCACCTTTGCCGATTTGGTGTTTACTCAAACCCGAAAACTTCATTTTCCTTTACGATATTCTACCAACCTTGAATCTCAATATGGGTTAGTTTTGGCTTTTTAATAATTAGAGAACTGATCTAGATACTCACATAAGCCTTGGTCGAATACTTTTAGGGCTTACCTTATGGACTTCAAATCCGAAAGTTTCCTTTGTCTTGAATATCCGTCGAAAATCCTAATATTTATAAGTTAGATCTGATCTAACTTTAATAAGTAGTAATTGGCCTTTGGCCGAATGTGTCTCACTTACCTTGGACCCTTGACCCCTTCTATTTGATGATGGTAGAAACCTAAGAGATCATGGTAGGTTCGGCCATGAACAAAGTTAGGATTAGTACTGAATTTTTGGTAAAATGGAAAGAATAGAAGTTGATTGACCATGATCTTACCCTTTTGATGTTGTAATTGATCGCTCCTTTACTTAGAATCGATGAGGATTCGGCTTTGATAGTAGAAACAGAGAGAAAAGAGAAGAAAAGAGGATGGTTTTGTTCAAAGAAAATTCGCAAGAGGGGGGAAGAGAGCTATGAAAATTTCGCACACACTTAGGAAAGATGAGAGAATGGCCTTAATTCTCCTCTTTAACTGAAATTGCTATGCCAAGAGTCCTTGACTTGGCCACCACTCCCCCCACAAGTGATAATATTATCATTTAATTATCACTTTAATTAAATTAGGAGTATTTTATCCATCCTTTATCTCCTTATTTATTTTATTAAAAGAAATTCCTTTACTTAACACTTAATTAAACAAGTTTTAACCGAAGTAAAACTCCTCTAATTCAAGAAGCTTGTGCCGTCCCACCTCTTAGCCTTGGAAGCAAAATAAAGCCTTCATCATTTGCTTCCTGGATGACTCAAACTCAGGCCCAAAAACCTCTTGGGCCATTTCCTAAGGCCTTAGGTGGCATCTTCAGGCCACATTTCCAAGTCCGTTATTGGGTCAAATTTCATGTACTTTATATTTTTAGGGTCACTTGGCCCTAAGTTCCCCTTTGGGCACTTAAATTCGACATTCGGGGTCAATTTTAAGTTTCCTAAAATTTTATGCTGACTCAGATTTTCGTGTTTCCAAAATGTTTAGGTTTCCAAAATGTTCAGGTTTCCAAAATGTTTAGTTTCCTATTTTGGTTTAGTCTCCAAAATGTTTAGTTTCCTATTTTGGTTTGGTTTCCAAAATGTTTGGTTTCCTATTTTGGTTTAGTTTCCAAAATGTTCACTTTCCTAATTTACTTAGGTTTCCAAAAATGTCCATTTCCATTTCCATTTCCATTTTCATTTCCATCTCCATTTTCATTTCCATTTTCATGCATTTCTAGGTTTCCAAAAGTATCAAAAATTTATTCATAGTACTTGAAACTTGTCATTTCATACAATTAAACTGGAAATGCATAGGCCCTATTCAGGATGTTACAGATCTGTTGAGGTTTGATAAGTCTATTTTACAAAACATGGATTCCCATGTCTACTGGTTATGTTATTGAAAGATAACATGACTTAACATGACTTACATGCTCATCACTCTGATTCTGCATATGCATGCCATGACACACTGCATGGGATTTGGGTTGTTATGAAAGGAGGAAGTTTCTGGTAGTTTAGTGATCTGCATTATCTGGTGATTTATCCATAATTCTGTTCCGGTAGCTTGATTGTACTATAGTAGCTTGACCACATGTATTTGATCTAGCAGTTTTAACTGCAAAATTCTAGTGGCACCGTCCATAGTTATTTGTTTGTGTGATTTGGCTGAACGAGTTCTAGGAAAACTCTATTTTGGTGTGTAATGGAGTTGGGTAGGATGTTTTCTAATAAATCTGCATTCTAATCTATTTGAAAAATACAACATCTGTATAACACAGATCTTCTGCATAGTTTTATTCTGTTCTGCTCTGCTTGATTTGTTTTGTTCTGCTCTGTTCTGTTTTGTTCGATTCTGCGTTGAACTATCGTTGTTGAAATCTTTGTGGTAATTTAGATCTGTTCGTACTAGTTATATAACTGTTAAGTTCGTTGCATTACTTTGATTTATATATTATGATATGTTTATTTGTATCTTAGTTTGGTTATACGCGGTGCTTGGTAGCTCACCCTTTGTCTTACCTTTATCTGTTCAAGTAGACATTTGACTTAGGATCGGATGGCATACAAGAGCTCGGATTATTTTGCACTGATATAACTATGATTTAATCTTTCAGGTTTGTAATTTGTTTTTGGACTTGCCTTGTTTTTTTTTTTTTTTTGATAATCTCGTCAGTATCTATCAATTTCTAACACGAAACTACAAAACCACCTAAATCGACTAAAATGAATTTTCGGGTTTCAAAGTTAAACTCCAAAAAGAAATCAGTTTTCAATACGTTGGTGTAACTCGTCCAAATTCATCTTAGCCTTCTAGGTTGGGTTTTGTAACACCCCTAACCCGTATTCGTCACCAAATTAGGGTTAAAGGCGTTACCGAATAGATCAGAAACTTTTACAGACATTTCATAATACAGTTCATCAATCACAATCAAAGTGTTCCTATTATAAGTCAGCAAGATCTTAATCATGCTTTAGAATAGGGTTGGGACTAAACCGAACGCATATAAGATTTCTCAGAAATTTAAAACTTTTTCAAAGCTACAGAGGTCACATGCTCATGTGGGAAAATCGTGTGCCTCCCACGACTACTTGACACGCCTATGTGTTTAGACCGTGCCAAAACATAGTTTGTATACTGACTTATCCACATGGCCACCAGGCACGCCTGTGTGCCATGGCTGTGTAACATTAGGCTAGCTACTGACTTAACCACATGGTTACCAGGCACGCCCGTATGCCATGGTCGTGTGTACTTAGGCTGACTACTAACTTACACCTATGGCCACTAGGCATGCCCGTGTGCCACGACCGTGTAGGCAAAATAGACCACTTGTAAGGTCCAAATGCCACCCACACAAGGGTCAATCCCTACAAGCAAATTACTAACTCATTTCATACACACTTGACATCCAAAAACATGTCAAACAATCAACATATCTTCATATTCAAACTTATTTTAAATCATACTACTTTGTCCAACTAAAATCACATATACATTCAAACATGATTCATCCACATTTACCTTTCATATAATCATTCCTTTTCTCAAATATACATACTCATAATGCATTTATAGGCTTTCCATAACTTTGACCATTTCATTAGCTATCAAGCCAAACCAAACTATGCATCATATAACAAATTCATTCATGCATATTACTAACACTAAATTGGCCACATCTCATGGCTATTTATACACATTTCAACCATAATCCAAAATGACTAGCTTATACATGCCATATCTAGCTATATACATATTTCAAAAGTACCAAATTGAGTTGAGTAGTGTGACGATAATCCTTGACAGTCCCCGAGCCTTTAATAGCTTTGACAATCTATAAAACAGAGTAAACACACACAGAGTAAGCTTTCAAAAGCTTAGTAACCCATGTACAAATAAACATAGCATATAATGCATATAACCAAATTGGCATAATAACATTGTTGGTTATCATAGCAAGTTCATCACATATATTCTTTGGCTCAATTGCTAGGTCATATCTTACCATATTCTTCAACTCAATTATCACATGTACTTATGGCTCATCCAAACATATCTTAACATATTATCTCATCTTTTCAATACACATATTCATCATAGTAAGTTCATATCGATACTTACCTTTCATACACACTAAGTGTACATAACAAACGTACCTAAAATGGATATACAAATCCCATAGTCGTTTATTTCTCAAACTTGCCCGTTGAACCATTCAGAATCTAATAGGATATTCAGAGTGATCAGAATAATTGTACAATGCAAACGTCCCAGACGTGGTCTTACATGTAACCAGACATGGATGCCACTGTCCCAGACATGGTCTTACACGAAATTTCATATCGATGCCAACGTCCCAGATGTGGTCTTACACAAAATCTTGAATGTAACACCCTAAACTCGGTCCATTCGCTACGACCGAATTTGAAATGCCATTGCGAAAATGTTTAAAAAACTTTTGACTTAGAGTTAAAAAAATAAAAGTTAGTTTTCTTTACTAAAACATTGTATAATTAAAATTTCAAATAAGTTTAAGTTGTTACAAATTTTTCGATTTAAAAACTCTAACATATATTTTAAAATATAAGTTCCTAAAAATAAAACATTTTCAAATAATACTTTAATCGTCAATCCACTTTAAATATAATAATAAACCTCAAACCCCTTAAAAGGCCCTTATTACAATAAACCTTACTTAAAAATACTGAAAATATAAAATACGTAAATAATTAAAACATCTTCTCAGATCGGCCATCTCGAATCCACTCCAACCCGGTCCAAGCTTTATGCATCACTTGCGATGTTGGTAAAAATTGGGTGAGTCAAACAGACTCAGTGCATAGTTATTTCACATGTCTCCACATATGGGCTTGGCCCATATCCACACAGTCCACTTACATAAATATGCAACATGAAGCCCACCCCAACCTAGTGTCCATCCGTTACACCTACCTTGGCGA